>CM026071.1:7547500-8842500 GCA_014839685.1 Anableps anableps
TGGCTGCAGGTTAAGACCAGTGCAGTGCAAAACTCACTTAATATGTGAGTTTTGTATGTAGAGTGGTGATGCAGGTTTAGCGTCTATTTACATTTTTATTATTAGTAGTAGTATTTAGCTACTTAGTGTTCAAACTGGGTGTTGTGCATGTTTTTCGCATTACTACTTCCTTTTCCTTGTGTCTACTGTCGATGTCGTTCTGGCAGTGGACAAAACTTACTGGTGGCCTGGTGTTTTTGCTTTCCTCTTTACTCTCCTGTCTTAAACGCTCCCTTCTTCATGTTTTAGCAAGCAAATTTAATAATTTTTTGCAGTCAGATGCAGGTGTTTGTTCAACAAAAGCTACGCCGCACTGCATGTGAACACACAAACGCGCTCTTTTAAATCAAAGGACCAAATGCGTCTGGTTTTGTAAGACGCTTGGACACAAGACGATTGCTCGGTCATTAGCAGTAATACGTATTTTTTCTGAGATGGTGGGACGCAGCTGCGCTCTGATCACTGCTTTTAATTCACATGGTTGTGAGTCTGCAGGTGAAGATACAAGAGAGTTAATTTTAACAAAAACTATTGCGTCTCAAACCGGTCTCGACCCAATTTGTCGAACGAGTCTAAGGCTGAGGCATAACAATCCGAGACCGAGCCTAAGACCGGGAAAAAAAAAACAGGTCGAGACCAAGACCGGTCTTGAGACCTTGTGACCATCACTGACTTATACAGACTAATTTAACATAACACAGCATGGACAACTACAACAGAGGTGTAGCGCAAGAATTGGTTTTGGGTAATTAACATCAAACTTTAACAGGGTACACAACCCTAACATTCACAAAGTCCTTTCCTTATTTTCTAGCTTTTAAATCTTATTTCAAAACTTAAAATAAAGCACAGCAGCAAGGTGAGTAATCGTGTTAAAACCGTCGTTCTTTCACCACTCTTCATACGGAGAGATGGCCACAGTGTCACAGTTCCCATCTTGAAGTGAAAATTGATGTCAAAGAAATTCTGCTCGAGATTTCTTTTCACTGTTTTTATGGAATATACTGTTCAAAAACATAATTATGCCCATAGTACGACCACATATCCATGTAAAATAAAGAGCTCTTCATAAAAGTAGCAGCTTAGAAAAAAGTCTTGTAATCATTTCCTGTGTTGAACATTTCCACATTTTGGCTACAACTTCCCCAGATAGTATTTAGTGAAGATGTGTCTCGAATTATTTTTAACATTTTTGAATGTAATTAATTATAACTGTTTTCAAACTGTTCTATTTTTTCCTTACTTTTTTACATTTTCTATTTCAATTTCCTATTATTATTATTATTATTATTATTACAAACATCCCAAAGCGTGCTCATCGTTAATTCCACAGGCCATCATCATTCCTGTTATTTCAGTGTTTTCCTGACTACCTGCCAGCTTATGTGTAGGCTCCCCCCACCGGGACACACTCACTCCCTCACTCACACACACCTGCCCTCCTCCCTGCATGAAACGCTCCCTCTTCATCAACATTTTGACTCCTTACCGGGCTGGCAGCAGCTAACCTGACCTCTTCCTCGATCTGTCCCTGGTCACGTCTCACTCATCCTGGTCCGACCACAAATCCCCTGAACGGCTAATTCTCCCTCCTTCTCTGCTCCTGAATCTGCTCTAATGGTCAGAGTTCGTGAGCTAAACATATCGGTTAGTTTGGCGCATTTTTCTGAAAAAAATCAGAAAAGGATATTGATGAATTTCTAAAAATAGAACTCAGAAAACACTTGATCAGGCTTGTATTTGTAATCAGCCGTCTTTATTTTGATACCCCTGAATAAAATCCAGCTCAATTGATCCTCTGAAACTGGAACCAGTGTGGTACCAAGCATAGACATGGCAATAAACCTGAACTGACAGACAGGACAATGAAGGCATTAATCAAAGACACAGCCAAGAGGCCAATGGTAACTCTGAAGGAGCAGCAGAGATCCACTGCTCAGGTAGCAGGATCTGTCTAAAGGAAAAATGTTAGCTGAGCATGCTGTGGGGATAGAAATATCCTTCATTGTCCCATGATGGGGACATTTCTGTGCAACAGCAGCAAAGAGGCAGTGACAGGCAATAATAGAAAAACAGACTCACACAATCTTAAAAATATAAAAAAAAAAAAAACAAAACAAAACAGAATAAAGAACAGAAAAAAAAATGCTTTTCTTCAACAGGTACAGGGAAACTGGTCAAAGTCTGTCCGAAGCTAGAAGGTTGGAAATGAAAGGATTAAGCTCACAACATACATTAGAAGGGCTAGTTCAAATTCCAGATCAAAATTGATGTACACAAACCTTTCCTTCCAATCTGACAGAACTTGACCCGGTTTCTAAAGAAGAATGCACAAACATTTCCCTTTTAAGATGCATGATATTGGCTAAAAAAAAAAAAAAAAAAAAAAAAAAAAAAAAAAAAAAAAAAAAAAAAAGCCCAAAAGAGCATCTTGGTTGCCTTCAGCTATGATTGCAGCCAAAGGTAGTTCTACAAAGTTTTGCTTCTCTGCTGAAAACAAATGTACCCCTCAGACTTTTAGTTGTTAAAAATATAATTTCTATGCATCATTTTTCTTCTTTTTAACAATTATGCACTATATGTGTAAAACTATCACAATAAAACACACTGAAATTTGTGGCTACAACACGACAAAATGCAAAAATGTTCAACTGCTTTTAAGAGAATGTAGGTAAAATCATGAGTGTTATCCTATAAAAACAGCTCAATATATAGACTGAAATTGATGTGTAAATCACTTTGATTCTTCAAAACACAATTTTGAATCAACAGAGATGACATTTTCTGGTTCTTTGCATTCCTGTTTAAAGCAGGGATCTGATAGGCTCACAATTTGTCACAGTCAATATACTTTAAAACACCTTCAACACTCTTTTGGGATGATTGGTTTAATTGCTGAGTTAAAATGAAGTCGCTGAATCATGAATGTGCACCCTACTGGTTTAAGTGCTACACTGCAGCGAATTCGAAAGCACGGCGAAGCAGTTGTCAAGACTGAGCCCCACGGGGATACGTTTCTGGGTCATAATTTCCCCATTTCCAAGGTGTGCAGTAAAACAAAACATACAAAGTGGAGCAATTCCACAGACAGAGAAACAGTGACTGAGATCTGCGGGAAGGCAGAGGGCTTGGCTCCAACGCTGCAGCATCGCTTGGCCATATAGGTTAATGTGGCACAGCGGGACGGCGGCTTGTTTCGCCCCAGACGGCCTCTGCCATCAGCTGAACTAATTCCATGTGGGAAGCTCCGGTCTTTTGGGTCAGTTTTTTTTTTCTTTTTTTTTTTCTCTGGCATTTGTAGACAGTGATGCACATTTTCAGAGTAACAGATTTTATTTATTAAGTCTGAGTCTTAAGAGTTAAAGCTAAACATAATAAAGTGACTTCACTAAGTCGTGAAGAATTTCTGTATTTAATTACTAAATATTTTAATATTTAATTACTAAATACTTTAATATTTTATTAAAGTATTATCACCTGGCATTGAAAGACCCTTCTATTCACCTACGTTAAGGTCAAATACAAATTTCTCATTTTGAGGACTTGTTTCCAACAACACCACACACACACAGACACACACACAGGATTCCACTCAGAGGTATGCAGTTTTCACTACAGCCTCACAGGTGGCGATAGTGAGCTTGTTTGTCAACTATTTACTCAAAAGCAAAGAAAAACAAAAGAACTGATTTAAAATGGAGTTTGACAGTTTTTTATATCTTTATGGGTAACAAGGAATATCAATAAACCTCCTCACCAGGATTTCCTTGTTTTATTCTTCTGCTCCTCACCTGGTTCACTTTTCCATGGTGTGTTGTGTTTAGCGCCACCTTTTGAACAGGAGTTTTATCTTAACTGTAATTCCACAGTCAGTGAAGTCACAATTACAGCTGCATTCAAACATCTATGGAAGCCGCTCATTTTCTCTGTCATGCTGCTCTGACTGTATAAAGCAGGGGTGTCAAAAGTGTGGCCGGGGGGCCATTTGCAGTCCAAAAAGAGATATAAATTTGGTCCCCATGTTCAAGTGGTTGATACAAATGGAGATTTTTTTTTCTTTAATTAGGGCAAAATTATCACCGAACAAATACAATCTTACAATGAAAAATGTTATGCACAACACAAAGTATTTGTCTTTTAATAAGCACATTTTTTGTATTCTCTTTAATTTATTATAAAACAGGAACACGCCCATCCAGGGACTTTGACTCAAAAGCAGTAGTTGTTGCACCCAATTCAGCTTGTCAAAATACAACATGCATTTTCAAAGAAAGACTGGCTCAAAACCTGATCTTGTTGCTTAGAATAATAAGTAATTTTTCCCCATTTTATTTCAGTCAAGCCTAAAAGAATTTGCAAACTAGTTGCCTTTATTTTAATGCGGCAAATGTAAAAAACCCTCTTTATATTTTAGATCTCCTATGACTTAAACAGCCCCTTCCAGCAAAAAAAATCTGACCAATTTATTTGTTTAATTAAAATACTGCATGCTTAGTTTAGTGTTGAGCTGGTAAAAAAAAAAAAAAAATCCAAAAAAATGCAAAATAAGTCTATTTGCAACCTGACACCTTCAAAACGGGTAAAATTACAAATATAGGCTGAGGCAGTAATATGAGCACCGACATATTCCATATAAAGCTAGATGATTTTTGCAGTCAAACAGCTTCAAATCTGTAAGCAAAATAATTTTACGTTAAGCACAAAAAACCGAACGAGTCAAAGAAAAAGTATATGGTTTATTCAGGGACGTCTAAAGGCGTTAGTGTCCCACCACGAACACCAAGCGCACAGCCTGATACCATCTAAGTGTTATTTGGGGAAATACATCTGCAGCAGCTGAGCCAACATTTACTAAAGCAATGCTGGAATTTACCAGAATGAGCTTCCTGTTTAACATGAGCCAGATGATGTTCTCTAAGCCATTCTATCAGTCCACGTCCAGCATACTGTACTCTGTCTAATCTGAACTAAAGCCTCCTCTGACAGCTGAAATCCAATTATTACACATCTCTACAGAAACTTACTCACATATGAGAGCCTGCAAAAGGCTGCGCTGCCTGCTGAAAGATGCAAGCCGAAATACAAACAGCTGCAGTTGTGTTTGACAAAAACGCTCAAGCAATAATCATATACTGTGAAAAGTGAGTCAGTAGATTTAAAGGTGGGTCCCATCAAAGTAGTTAACAGTAGTTCCCTTATGGTTCCAAATCCTTGGGTTTTATTGACCTTTCCTTCGTTTCCCAAAAAAACAGGCATCATCAGAAATTCCCAACCAAAATTTCACTTTGCTCCTGGCCGACTTGGAGTTAAACAGGTGCACTGTTGCCTTTCACTTGATCAGATCGACTCACACAAACAGCAGCTACGTAATATGTAGTAGTAACACAGGGGTTGTTTGGCTAGGAAAAAAGCAACAAACCAGAGTACAGAGGTTTATAACTACTATAGTCACTCATAATGGTATAACTTTATGATCAATGGAAGAGATGGTTTGGTTTCTTCTCTCTCTGTTCTTCGGTCCTGCTCTGCATCCATGCAGCCTCCTTTTCAACTCCTCTGGGATTTGGGGTCAGAGTTCAGGTATGATTTGAGCTTTTGAGATGCTAATCAATGAGCTGCTTCCAGTTGTAAAAAAAAGAAATCACACAGTTGCCGTGGTTACCGCATCATAATAACTAAAAGTAAAGAAGTAGACAGCACAGCAGCTTCACAAAAAACAAAAAAGCAACGCCTCAACCAAAAAAAAAAAAAAAAAAAAAAAAAAAAAAAAAAAAATGAACAAAAGTCTACAAAAAGAACTCATCAGAACTAATATCTCTGGAAAATAACCCTGAACATAGAGTAGGAGCTATAGTGGAATGGTTTCAAACATATTCATGAGGTAAAATGGACCAGTCAAAGTCCAGACCAAGTCTTTGGCAGGGAATTAATGTTCATAGAAGCTGCCCATCCAATCGGAATGAACTTCAGGTAAATTGCAAAGAAGTACAGGCAAAACTTTCAATCTCTAGATGTGGAAAGATGTTGTATCATAGAAAATCAGAAGAAAACACACTGATGTAACGGAATATGTGAAAAGATTGGAATACTTCTGCAGGGCACTCTGTGCTGCAGATAAGGTACCAACGACAGAAGAGACATTTGAGTATTTTATCTTCCACGTAATTTCTTTATGATGCATCTGAGACACCAACAAGCCAGGTTAATGGATGTTTTACCCCATTTCTAATTCAAATCTTAGCTGTTTTTATGTTTGTGTAGGCCCGCATGGATGCTTGTGCCTGCATTCCCCTCTACAAACAAGACACTAAAAGCGACGCTTGTTTCACTGAGTTTGCTGAGAAAGAAAAGACTTAATCACCTCCCCCCATATCTTTGCAGTCAGACATACAGAAATATGAATAATTAAATAAACAAATATTCATTAATGAATGCATCGGTTTGCACAAATACACAGGCAAGCATAGATCTCCTAAAGCCCACCTCAAACACAACGCAGCATAAATGCGCATCAATAAATAATTACACTCTTCATTAGATGCTGCAGGTCAGCAGTTTGAGCATGTGCAGCAAACATTTGTGTCTGGGACGACCAGCAGAGTGTTTTGTAACACATGCAGTTGGCTTTTTGACCCAGTTAAACAGCTGAAAAGTAATATAAATTACCCTTTCGTACCATTGTTTCTCCATAGAAGACATCTTGGGAAATCATCAATTACACTTGACAAGCCGAGATTAGGGTTTAGCAAAACTGCTGTCCGAGGTGTAATTCAATACATCTTTGACAAATAAGTAGGATTCATTCTCAATGTGCAGCTGAAGTTCTCAGACTGTGGTGTCGATTGTTTTTGTTTTGTTTTGATTTTGCCAGCTTGGATTTCTTTCAGACTGCTGGTGGTTTTCTGGGAGAAAAAAGGTCACTTAGGATCCAAGTCATACAGCTTAAAGGCTAAAGCAGCCACAAGCTCCAAAACACTCCAAATCCACAGCAAGCTGACCCTCTCATGGGCCTTTTAGCAGCCATTAATCTATTCTGTCATGTGCTCTGGCTAACAATGAACACCACTGTTTATAAAATCTGAGTTTACAAGCACCATTCAATCTGCTGGATTTAAGAAATCTTCCCCACTATGAGTGTACTATTAATTAGGAAGCTTTCTGAGCAGCGCGGGCAACAAGTATACCCGCCTGAAGCAGAAAAAACAACGAAAGAGGAGAATAAAAATGACAAGACAAAAACCTATGGGCGAGCTCTGCAGCTTAAATCTCTGAAATGCCTTGATTTGTGAGGCATTCTGCTGTGTCAAGCATCAAAATGTCACACACTTTGTCAGAAAGTGTTTCCCTATTGGGCCAGCTTGGAGAAAGCATTTGACTGCAATTTTGTGGAGAAGGTACATTATTTATCAGTGTGCTATAATAAAAAAAATCCTCACATTGATAGTGTGAGTCAGAAAATCTGGCAAATAGGAAACAACTCTTAGTCACGTTTAACCTGGCTTTCTATGAGAACACAGAAAACACGATTAAACTGTTTAGGTTGCGTCTGTTTTTACAGGCCTTTTTGGCTTTATTTACAGTGGGGAACATCTTGATAGTTGTGTTTTCAGCACAAAACAGAGTTTAAGTATCAGTACTCCAGTCTTGGGGAGGCTAAGCAGTGTTAAAACATTTACATTGATTCTTTTTATGCTTCACCTGGACTTCTGGTGATCCCTTCGTTTCTCTTTTCCCTTCTTTTTCTGGTGGTTTTATTTTTACATCTGCAATAATACATAGCAACATCCTCTGTGATAACAGCCCCCCACCTCCCTTGCTTAATTCAAGCAATTTTTTTTCATTACATTACAATTTTAAGTTTAAAAAAAATGTTAGAACGTCATATATTGATTGCATGGAATAGCCTTCTATATGTCAACATGATGCATCTTGCAGAACTTTAAATTAAAAATGAGACACTCTGCCCAGAAGCACTCCCAAGGAGGAGGGGGGGGGGATCATGTTCAGTTCATACAAAGGCATACAGAGACACAAAGTCATCTTCTTCAATAAAGACATGAATGTAAAAACCCAGTAAATAAACACATGAAAATGTATATTTATACATATTGTTTTATGATTGATGTTGTTTTTTGTTTTTTTTAAGCTGTGCCACCCTTACATTTTTACTGGCCTGGCCTGCTCTGGCCACCGGTGTGAAAATTTTCTGGAAGCGCCACTGCCTTTGACTTGGTAATTTATGCACATTTTTTCTTCCTTGTTTTTACTATTCTTTGACAAAGTAGATAGCAGATGATTCCCCACTAAGTTCAAATATTGGTAAACTTCACAGTTTTAATCAATTTGAATGTTTTGATGTAATTTGATGAGGCATGCTCTGTAGAAATGCCTAATCCTTCCATGAAATACCCAGACAGCACTATACTCCAATCACAGGGCTTTTTGTAAGGTCCAAAAACATTAAAATACGTATGACCAATCCTCCAGTCATGAATGCATGACTGACAGACTGTTTACATTATTAGGGCTAATATTGCCAGGCATGATGCAAGAACAGCCATTAGAGCACGAATATTCCCAAACTCTGCATGACCAAACCATGATGCAATCTGGGTGAGCCATGCAACGGAGAGCCGATATGACCAGAGCTACGCTGCTGGGGAGAAACAGACTGGAGAGAGGAGAGAGGGAAAAATTCACAAAGTCTCCAGATCTCTGGAGGACAGAATAGAAAATGGCACAAAAATAGACTGTAATCCTGGCCAGCAGTGATCAACAGTGATAAATATTAATAAACACTTTTACAATCTGAGAAATTCATAAGGGGTGATCGCGAGAGGTCCACTCATTTTGGAGGTGGTGGGGGGGAGGACGTGGGGGTAACAGCACAAGAGTGCCTTTGCTCTGGTGAGTAGGGGACTATTTTCTGTTTTCCTCTGACATCTAACTTGTGCTTCTGTCAACAGTGCACACTCTCGTTATTATCACTTGTGTCTTTTTGTGCCATTGTTTTCGCCGAGTTTCTGTAAGCGAGAATAACAAGTGGACAAAAACATACAAATGAGCACTCAGAGAGAAAAAAAAATCACAATACCAATGAGATGAAGTAGGACCTAAACACACACACACACACACACACAGAGAGAGAAAGATAGCATCCTCTATCTCTCTCTCTCTATCTGAATCAGTCTCATTAGCCATGCTAAGGCTGTAGCTTTGCGGGGTCGGCCTGCACGCTGTGCTGTAGGGTTGGACTGCGGCCCAAGGCAGAGAAGGTCACCCACCACTCAGCTTAATTCCCACAAGACTAGCTCTGGTCCCTTCCTGATAATGAGCACGTATAAATTTGCGCAGGGAGAGATGCGGAGCTCCGGACACACCCATCACAGCTTGAAAATATGGGTGGGAAAAAGGTGCCTTTGGAAGCTTTTTTTAATCTTTAAATGAGAGAGGTGACTGCTTTATAGCTCTTAGAAAGAGGAAAAGCTCTCAAATGATCAGCTTATATGAAAAAAAATACTAGCACATAAGGGATATAGCAATACAACACAATGTACACATAGAAAAGTCTGCTCCCTGGCGCTGGTTTTACTTTGACACTTTCAGTTTTCCTAAACAATTTTAATTTTAGGGAGCGCCAAAAGCGGCATGGAGGAGAAAAAAAGTGACAAATGGATCCTGTCTTACTTTTGCGAGATCCCGAATTTATTTTTCGACATCACGCAAGCTTTGCGACGTCTCTCAAAATATTTGATATGTAATTATGGGTCAATCTTGAGACATAAGATACATGACCGGAGCTATGGAGGACACACACCCACGCTGGGAGCTTTATAGATTTTTATTTCAAGCTTGGCCTAAACTATAAACACAGTAATAACATATCAGTGCTTGACAGAAGACTTGGTTTTTATATAAGCGAGAGAGATCCGAAGAGAGGTCTTAGCGCAAGGGGACACATTCGATTTAAATCCTTCTCTGATTTGGCAGTTTTGATTAAATTCATTAATAACCAACAACAGTACTCTGGACGTCTTCACAGGTGTTATGTAGGTCTGTGTTGTGTTCCCCGTCGATATGTGTTTCCCCTACAGCTCGTTTCTGGCTAATAACCCACACTCTCTGTTTGCACCACAAGCAAACTACAGCCATTGTGAAAGCTCAAACATAATCTGGGTGGTGGGCTTGTCGGGGAAACACGTATCAATGGAGAAATGCAGACCGACGTAACATGGGCACTAGGAGTTGCAGAAACTTCACAAATATGGGCCTTTCACCAAAAAACGTAACTTGGGATTTGTTTTTAAGCTTTGTTGGATCCTGCAAGCCATACGAATACTCAAATCTCATGCATAATTTAATCTAAATGTATCTTATTATAAGAAACTTTGCATTCTTGTCAGTTTCTATTCATCTCTTATTTCTGTATATCCCAGTTAATTATTATGAAATGCTACAGATTATAACTTCAAATCAAACCAAAAATAACTGGAGAATCTCCAGATGGCAGATTGTTACATAACCCTATTTCCCTACAGCAGACTATAAAGACATTATAGGAAAATCTTTCATTTTTTTTAAATTAAATTTTCAGTTCAACAGTTCAAAAAACTACTTCAAATCGCTGGGTGTAAAATCAGTTCTGAAATGTTCCGTTTGCCCCAGGACTTTCAAAAAGTCCAATTTTGTACCCCAGAAAGTTAAAAACAAAATAATTGAATTGTTATTCATCTAAAATTTTCTTTATGGATCATTTACAATGATGTGTGTTCATCTGTAGTTTTAGACAAATAAATATTTTTATTCCCTTAAGACCAATAAGCTGAACTATCCAGCAGGATGTGCTGAGTCTCTTTTTCAAATGTTAGAATTTACAGAATAAAGAGCACAGTACAGAGTAAACCATGTCAGTCAATCACTTCGTATTTCATAGATGTAAAATTATTTTGAGCTCCATGTTTTTTCATGCTCCAATGAATGTCAGGGGCTGAAACGTTACCATGGTTTTATTTTAAATGGCCAACAGATAAAGTGGTCAATGTGCGAGTAATCAAACTTATCCTGAAGCTGTGAGTGTTTTATCAAGTAGCTTTGTTACTCGTATACCCGAACTCCAGCACACTGTGGACACCCGGTATTCGCTGTGGTCAAGGACCACAACTGCCAGCGAACAGCTGAAATCTACGAATACTTGAGACCCCCTCTAAAACACTTATAACTGCCTGTTTTAATAGTTCAAACACCAAATATGCTTTTAAATGCATTAATATGTAGAATGAAAACCATCTAAGCTAACAACCACACTCTTCCTTATCTCCACTCTTTGGGGTACAGCTAAACAGCACCAAGGAAAATAAATGGTGCATTACTTCACTCTGGTTCCTTGCGGCCCCTCCACATAAAAAAGGTTTCCCACCAGGATTTCAAGACAGCAAGTCATTCCTCTTCTTTAGCCCACAAAACAAATTGTGTTGTGGGCTAATCCTGTCTTGTCCAAACATTGCCCAAACAAAGATCATAAAAGTCCAATTGGGTCAGCTAATTTGATTAACCCAGACAACTGTCAAGTTTAAAACATCAATATATGTATTTATCTGGGCAGCTTTTCACATTTTACTTTTCAACCACATTTATATGTTGTTTTAATGGTAGCAACAAAGATCTCTAATCACTTGGCCATGTATGATTTATAACATAATCAGTTGTCACCTGGCTTGTTCAGCAACAATCTTATTACACTGAAGATCCTCTCAGGTGATGTTAAAAGTTTAACAGCCTTGAGGTAAAAAGAAATGTCAGACTCTTTGCTCTCTGATCCCAGCATGACTTTTAAATTGAGCTGGTAGAACAGTGTCCACATGGCGCTGGTGCAGGAGCAACGAGCTGTCACCTCTCTCGTCAGGATACATTGAACATGCCTGTACGAGGAGATCATAAATTCATCACAATGACATCTTGGAGCAAGCACTGCTGACTCGACCTTGATCGATCGCAGGCCGGACGACAGATGGCCAGAAAGGACAATCATACTGTATATAACCGTATGCTCATTAGCATAATAACATGCATATGCGGTACAAGTCACTGTACAAGGCCACATTGGGCTTGGATAATGTCAGGGGGTATATGCCAAAGATGCTTTATTAATACTTTGAAATAGTAAATCAGAAGGTAATTGTATTTATGTAATAGATATTTAAAAATGCAAAATTTCAATGAGCAAGGACAGTTGGTTTTCAAGTTGGTGATAGTCAGGTTGTAGCTTTGGCAGCTTGCAAAGCATGAATTGACGGTACACTAAACTCTGTTCGATTGGGGACCAAAATTGCAACATTTGTTATATTTTCTGCTAATGCGGTTTGTTTTCACACTGCACTGTGTCAGATGAACCAAACCCTTTGAAAAACCTGTTACTCCTCCTGGCCTATGGTGGCACTGCACCAAGAACCACTGAAGGAAATGACATGAAAACCTCTGAAGAGGACATGAGCACAATTTCCTTCTTCAGGAAATGTAAAGAAAAATGGAATGGCATCACATTTTAGCGGTTGTACGATTTCTCTTTTGTCGTTGGTAAAAGACCATTAGCCACTTCTCCCTCTAGTGCAAGACACAAAGGTTTGTTTTGGTTGTATTTACCCAGAATGTCCTGTGTGAACCTGCATGGCTCTAAAATGCTCTTGAGGTGTTCCAACCCAAGTATTAAACCATAATGCTTCCTACACTTTCATCCTCACATTCTCTTCCTCCAGCTTTCTATTTTGCTTTCAAACAAGGCTTGTGTTCAGGTTCTCCCTTCTTTACAATCCCAGACTCCTCCTTATCAGCGGGATGACTTCCTTTAGCATGCTTTGTGGAGATTTTACACAGCAATTTGCAAACACAATCACCCAAAGAAAAACTGAGGAGAAGGCGGAAGGACAGCTATACAGAATCAAAGTCTTGAGGGAGAGTGAGAAGGTAGCAGTAAAAATTTAAAAAAGAGCAAAAAAAAGGAAAGTTAAAAGCCAAAATCTTAAACACAATATTAAAAACAGAGCAAGAAAGAAACATATGAAATAAGATGCCCAGAAAGTATGAGGTTAGCAAAATGAAAGAATTTTCCATGGAAATGATGGGACTGGAGTAAAAGATAGGAGCGAAATAGAAAACAGAATAGCAGAGAGAGCATGAGGATATGGAGGCAGAGAGGTGTGGAGTAGTCCGGAGATTTATGGCAGGTTGTTATGGAGCACCGACTGAATAACGGAGGGTGAGACCAGGTGAATTATTCATGACCATGCTGGGGCTGAGAGTGTGTTGGTGACAGGAGCAAGTGAAACACACAAATACTAGCTTGTCTCACAGACACCCCTAGGAAAGCTGAATAAAAGCATTGACAAGCCGTCATCAACTTAAGATCAAATTATAAAGGAACACAACGTCCCACAGACCAGTGTGATATTTGGACTACACTGAAAACTGGAATCATGAAGGAAATTATATTTTCATCCATCTTGTAAATGTTCGTGCTAATAAATGTTTCTTATATCCTCCAGTACTTCACAAGCTGTAGTCAATTTATTCCAACTAAGTTCACTTAGATCTGAATCTGGGAGTGTCTTTCAATTGTTTCCCACTACATGGCAGTCAGACTGGAAATGTGTCAATTTAAAATAACTACAACACATTCCTTTCGCTGATTAGAGGAAACATGCTGCTTTGGCTACCCACTCTCCCATTGTGGTATATTACTGACATATCACAAAGACTTCATCTGGTGATTTATTTTTTTTATTTTATTTATTTTTTTTTTTTTTATGCTTTAAAAACAAGTAATACCAAAAGCTATTGTTCAGAGATGCACTGAGAAACAAGCCAGTGATGGGAAATTATTGATTTCCAGCTTGGAAACACAAAAATTGAATGTTTTTCCAATCAGTGATCGCACCATACCTAGGTGCTTACCAGGTCACAGTAACAACCTTCTTTGGTGTGAAAGTTGTTAATGCAGGAAGACGAATCAAAGTTAATGATTGTCAATGTAAGGGGAGGTTTTTAGCATACTGAAGTAAGATGTAAATAGTTATTTAAAAGGAAAATGTATTTTCTGCCATATCTCCAGGCATGTCTATGGTTCATTCAGCCTTTAAAAGAATGAGAAGGAGAGAGAGCAAGATTTTTAGCCAGAGATAAACCAATACGAAAATTTAGGGAGATATCGATATTTGACATAAACATTGCTGTTATGGCCGATAACCGACATTTACCAATATCGTATACATTATATGTATTTCACTACCCTTTCGACACCTTGAAAAAAATGACCACCCCGCTGATTTCACCATTGCTTCAGTTAAATTCCCAGCAAACACGTCATCACTGTCACATGACCAAACAAATACCACATGACTAGCCTCCTCCCCTCATCCTCCAGAAAAAAATCTGTAACAAGATGGAAATAAATATCAGTTGTTAATATCGGCGCAGTTTTATTTATCAGACCGATACCGATATTTTTTTTAAAAAATGAATAATATTGGTCGATACCGATGTTGGTGCCGCTATATCGTGCATCTCTACTTTTAGTAGCAGGAAGGCTGAGCAAAATTTTGAGTTTATGAGTTTTTAACTGCTATCCATCATGGAACATAATAGATTTGGAAATATTATCAGTCTTTAGGTCCATCTCTTCTTTTTGCCACACTTCCCTATACAAAAACACAACCAGAAAAATAAAACACCATAACAGCCTCATTTTACAATTTTACCTTATCATTGACACCTCTTCAACCATTATCTAGTCAAAGTAGACAGGAAGCCACACAACCCTTAAACTGACCAAACAGAAAAGAAACTGCACTAGAAATGTAACAGTGACGCAGTTCAGCCTGCATTGAGCTGCTGACTGCAGACAGGATAAATTCCTACCACAATCTGTATGTGTATGGATGAGCACGCAATCTATATTCAGTTCACAGAAACACTTCTGGGAAATACTGTCTCAAACACTCACCGAGTTGATGCAGGCCAGCTCCTTGTTCAGCACCCAGGGCAGGGAGAGTTTTCCCTCTCCTTTGTAGCACGACTGAATCCTCTCTTTAATCTTCTCCTTTATCTGCCTCATTGTGAACAAACACAAAGCTGACTCCTTGGGCGGCTCGGCTCTGTTCTTCTGACCTTGGGCAAATACAGTGAACAGAACCTCCTCGTGCTCTCGAATACCAAGAGAACGTGCCAAGCGACTTCCTGGTCGGGCCAAATAAGCATCCTGAACCAAGCGATACTCCACTCCATCCTTAGTGCAGCCAATGGGGAATTCGACATACGAGTAGAACTTCGGATCGTCGACGCATAGGCGGACGATCTTGGAGGTGAAGAACTTTTCGCTGTTTGCATCTGGTGAAGTGAGTTGGGTGTCGAGTTGTAAGGTTAGGTAATATACGAACTGTTCACTGTTGAAGCCGTAGATGTAATAGATGTCAAATGCCGGGAACTTCGACAGGGTGTCTGAGGGAATCTTAAGCTGGGAAGACACAAACTCGTCCTGGTACACAAAGCTGAACATGTCAGCATTCTCCTCGTTCGACATTAGCTTGCGACTCGACAGTGTAGGAAAATACTCCGATTTTCCATCAATGGGGGTGCCGACAAAGAGCTTACCGCCCCCGCCAAAAATATCAGGGGGGATCACCACGCCAGACATGGTGCCCGCCTCCGCAACGCTGGATAGATAATGCTCTTTACGGTGGTGTGGCTCACCAAGCTTAAATAAATCATCCAGACGCAGGAACTGGCATATTCCCTGGGAAGTACTCCCACACGCAATTAAGCGGTTGTGGGCAGCATCGAGAAGCAGGAGTTTATTGACATTAGAAGTCTGCACAAGCTCATGTGGGCAGGACTGGACACCAGGGGGAGGGTAACAGCGAGGGTTGTCAGTGACAGGACCGGTAACATGGCTCCGCAGCTTGGTCAGGTTGCTGGAGAGCTTGTAGATCCAGTTCACGGCACCCAGATAGACCTCTCCGGTTTTGTTGTGGACCACCAAATGTGTGAGACCACCTTCAGGCGGAGAGAAGGAGAGGAGAGAAGAGGTGGGAGGAGTGGTAGATGTGGAGGTCTGAGGGAGGGAGAGGAGAAGGTAGAGTAAGGGGAAGATGAGAAGGGGCGGATTAAGGTGTGAGGGCATGGTGGTGAGGGGAGGGGAGTGGGTGTTAGTGTATGTTTCTGAGAGTGTAATCCGTGAAGGGGTCAGTCAGTGCCTTATACGACTGCAGGGTACAATGATGTAAAAAGAAAAAAAAAGTCTCAAAGTAGTAATCTTCTTCTTCTCTTTTATCCTCCTTTCTCTGGTGTAGATTTTATATCCTCATCCCTTGATCCTCAGCCACGTCAGCCACCAGCCCTGAGAGAGAGGAAAGCAAAATATTAGCAAAGATTTCAATTAATTTATGTACTTTTTTTTTAGAGCGATCTAATTGGAATTACTTAGTAAAAAAAGAGACAATGAATGTTGACCCAAACTCAGCCAGGAATTAAAGATAGAGCCTGGGTGAAATTAATCTAAAAAATGTAACGATAGAAAGCACTGCTGGGTTTACTTTATTGAATTCTCTACTCTTTGTTTGCTTTTTTTAAGACTGAGCAAAACCTTTATCCTCTGTGTATTGGTCTTAAAAGATTCAGCTGAAAAAGTGAACGCCAGCACAGAAACGTACAGTCATATTTGAATGAACCCTTTTTTAAGTTGGCAAAACGTGATTCTTCTTTACTATGTCCTGCAGATCAATTAGTACTTGCAGGTACAGTGGGCCCCTTGGTTTGCGGGGGTCAGGGACGTCAGCTGCCCACGAATAGCTAAAATCCACAAATACTTGAGACCCCCTCTTATAATTGCCTATTTTAAAAGTTCAAACACCAAACAGGGATAAAAACACACAGTGGAAAAAGTCCTAGCTGTAGTGCCAAAGCTAACATATGCAGTCTTTCTTATCTCTGCCTTTGGGCATGCAGCCAATCAGCACCAAGGAAAATGAATGGCGCTCTTTGAATGACTGGCTGCTTTCTAAACGCCAGTCAATACCATGTCAAGTAGCATTGCGCCTAGGTATTTCAGGCTCCAAAGGTGCATTTTCTTTCAATATTTTAGATATGCTCAATGAACAAATCCTCCAATAGGTGAAATTTCCGCAAAAAATTTGGAGTTACGTTCCACAGAAAATTCTGCAAATACATGAATACTGAGCCTTGAATAGGCAGGGGGTCCACTGTATTTATTTTTTCAAAGTCTTCTTCAGATTTTTTTGGAGTGAGGTTGCATGAAGTTGTTAACTGTAATAGTTCCCATTTCCAGTATTAGAAATATGCCATGTCACAGTGAGTTTGTATTAGAGTGAAGAAATCCTTAGAGTTGTGGAAGGCCCCATTTCAGCTGATTTTAGCCATGTAAAACAAACTTAAAAAGTGGGACAAAGTGCTGTATAAGTGAATATTCTGATGCACCTTCACAGGATATAACTGTTAAGTCTGTCACTGTTTTCTCAGCCAAACAACATCCATGTTAATACAATAAACACTGTTAAAGGCTGCTATCAATCCACCTCATCTGATGAAACATGGCCGTCCGCTTCAAGTCTGCCAAAAAGCAGAACCTTTCCATTAACTTTCGGATATTGTGACAGGCTTTGATTTGTCATCGTAGGGGGTTTGGTTCCTGTGCCTTTCCAGGTCTCAGAGGTAATGACCAGCTATTTGCTGGGCAGTCTCTATCATGGTACCAGAGATGTGCCCGGCTAAGAAAATAGCTAAAGAGCTTAACAATGATCTCTCGTGAAACTGTAAATGGTTTAAAATCTTTTCATATAGTGTTGTATCGTACATTGTGTGAATATTTTGAGTTGAGTTGTTTTAAATAGCAGAAATTAGCAAACCACTGGCACACATAACACTAGCAGTTAGCTTTCCACTGATTTTCTTCACTTTTCTACAAACTCAACCCAATATGACAATTGTTAGGTAACATGATCTAAAAACTGCAAACAAACTCACTTAAATACCTGGATAATCCCTTTAAGATATAGTTATACTGAAAGTCTAAGGTATAGGCTTCAACTGAAAAATAAAACATCTTCATGATGTCCTTTTTAGCCACACATGTCAATTTGTTGTAAATTTACAAATGTACAATGGATCCCTATTGTGTTGCATCTTGCATGTAATCTGTGGAAACCTAAATGTTGGAATTTAATGTTTCCAAAAGAAAAATTAAGCCTCATCTCTCCACATTTAAAACCATGAGAAAAGCATGATAACCCGATGTGAAGAATTGGGAAAGCAGTTAAACTATCCAAAAATTACAGGCAGGTTAATGAATAAAATCAAAAGTATATTTACTTTGGAGCACTGGAGCAGAAAAAAGAATTCAGCCCATTTTTTTTAAACAACACAGTGATGGAGAAAACCATCCAAACTGATAAAGTAGAAAAGACAGTGAGAGGGACAAAAGAGAATGCTATTTGGCTTCACACCAACGGACTATAAAGGCGGTGGAGATGGTGAAAACAGATTGCTATGAAAGCTAACAAAAAGAAAGAGAGATGAACCATCCATCCACTTCTTATTACAACCATCCATTCAGTCATTTTCAATATCCTCTTATCTGATCGGAAGAGGACGGGAGGCTGGGGCAGCTTTTAAAATACAATTGAGGACAGGTAAGGTCTTGAAAAACAGCTTGGCTCCTTTACATGCTAGACCACAGACACCTTCCTGAGTCATTTACACTCTCAGTGATGAGGACAGTGGATGATGTTGATGCTGACAAACACATCTTAGCAAAATAGAATTTGTGAAGTCTGCGAAACATTGAAAATTTATGAAATTGATGTACACTCTGTTACAACATAGAATGATGGTTCCATCATAATTATATTTTATATAATTCAGCATAATTTTATTTTAGAATTTTAAAACCAAGTTATGACAGTTTGCATGTCTGTTGGTTTAGCAAAGAGTCTATTGTAGGAGAGCATTATTAGCAGCTAACAGGTATTAGCAGCTTACTCGGCTAGTAGCTAGCACTGACATGTCAGCCTCTGAATAGCGCTTCAAAAAGAAAACGAAATGTCAAAAAAGTCACAAGACTATGTGCACAATGTATCTTTAGTTTAGAAGTATTGTGAAATTTTTATTTGGTGATAATTTTATATTTCCGTTTAGTTCTTTCATCACTGTGTCATTTTACAGAACATTTTACATCTGTTTAATATACCAGTACAAGAACCCAACCATACAGTATGGGCCAGAATGAGATTCTCTCTGTCGGACAACTTTAAGTAAAAATAGCAAACTCTGATCATTCCACTGCTTTCCTCCTCTTTACCCCACAGAAAGGGTAAGAAAATAAAATATTAGAAAATTTTAAGAAAATATGCATTTTTAAAACCTCGTTATACCTTTGTGCAAGAAGCTAGCCCATACCTGCATATAGCGGTGTCTAATGCTCTTTATTACTTCAGTGGTGCATGCACAGCTAGGTTCAGATCACAAGGGAAAGGCTTGTGTCATAATAGCGTTTGGTCAGCAAACTATTCCCGTCTCCAATTTCTGCTCCTTATTCCTCCTTTCATTACATTCCTCTCTCTCCCTCTCCTCTCAGACACTGCTCCCTGTCAATAGTGTCTTTCATCTCCTGCCCAGCCGTGATTACAGTGGCCCTGATGACGATGCTGCTGCCTGTCCCATCAGGACAATCCAGCCACTGTTGCCATCTCAGACGCTCACACTAAAAGCATGCAAAACCGACGTACAGTATGCTGTCCAAAACTGTTTCAAACAAGCACACAAGACTAAATTTGCCTCAACAAAATCCATGCTTGAAATCTACAGACATAAAATGAAAAGACTGCACGTATTCATGTACAACAAAGCAGTATCCACACTAGAGAAAAGAAAATAGATGAAATACTCGTATTGGTTAATAAATGACATGAAAGTATGGCTATTCTTGCCACTTTTCTCTCGTTTTCTGATCTACTGCAGAAATGCTATAAATAGCATGAGGCATGGACTTGGTAGCCATATAGACTTAATAACCAGTGAAACTGATCTGTGATGTTGTCAACGGCTGTTTGACTAAACTAGGACAAAGAGATGAGAGGAATGAAGACGTCCATGAACAGAGAAACAAGGTAGTGATTTAAAAGTCTTTCATTGAATAGCTGAATTAGATCAAAAGGAGAAAATGCTCCTTATTTGTAGGGAAATTGTTCAAACAGTGACTGTGGACAAATGAATGATAAAAGAAAATCAGACTGAAAAATTGGGACAGAGAATCTAATAGGGAACAAATTTCCATCTTTGTGCACTGAAAGCTACCCTTATTTAGATATCAAACAGCCTCACAATGTTAAAAAATAAAATCTAAAAAATCAGCCTCACAATGTTACAATATCAAAAAGCACTTTTAAAAATAAAATTGTAAGACATGCTGGATGTATATATTAGGTTTGAAGACAATACACTTTTAGAACTGCCAAAATTAAGGTGTATTTGGTGTTTGACCTAATAAAATAGGCAGTTATAACCATTATTGGGAGATGGTCTTACTATTCGCAGGTGGCTGTGGTCAATGACCCCCACGAATACCTGAAGACCACTGTATTAAATTCAGCAGGTTTTTTTTTTTTTTTTTTTTTTTTTTTTTTTTTTTTTTTTTTTTTTTTTGGCTTAAATGTGTGTTTCAGAATAAAACACAAATAAATGTGGGCGTGCAGATGATATTGGAACTTTTAAATGAACATTTTTGCCAATGAATTACAATGGTAAGAATAGCACTGTATTGTCTGTTGATAATCGGTGAGGTGCTTTAAGTGTTCAATGAGACAAAAAAAATCTGATGTATGAAAAAGAACCCCAAATAAAATGTTACCTAAATCTTTATTAGAACATTATTTACAGCCAACTCCAGCCAAAAAATGAGACAAAATGGTTCCTTAAAACTGATTAGGACCTCGAACCATCTGACGCATGATTACTTTGAAAAATCCTTCGTGCTCACTTGAGTGCATTTGGGTATCTGTGTTTGAAGTTCACCTGCCAAATCGGATGAAGAGACAGTTACATTCAGGTACGTCCTGAGTTGAGTTATTGCTGTTGGCATATCATTTGCCTGCACAGCCACAGATCCTGGCCAAACACTTAGGCAAATGTATACACACCACTTCTTTAGAATGTAGCTCACATGCCTGTTGGCCTCACTGTGTTGGTCTAGATGCAATTGTGGATCCTTCAAATTTCAATTTTTGTTTTCTATTCAAACACAAACAGAAGCCTGTCTGGGCACATTAGCCAAAACATTAACTTTGTGCATATAATAGTCTAAACAAATAACAAGTAAAGCACAAGATATAAATTCATACTGACACTTTTTCTGGTTTACCCACCAGTCTTCTGCACAAACTGTAGAGAAGAGTGAAATCAATGGCGACAGGAAGTGGATTAAACTACTTGAAACTTTGACCTACTTTGGTTACCCTGTTGATTAAAGTAAGTGACCCTGGAGGGATGCATTCCTGCATATAATCACTTGCATAATCAAGTTGCTACACTTATAGCAGGTTTTGCAACTTACTCTTAAAGATCAAGTTATTTTTTTTACACCTTGCACCAAAGGTTGAATTTATGTGAACTTCAAACCTGTTGGCAGGTGACCTTTCAAAGCAGTCAATTTACATCTAATCAAGACTTTAACCTTAAAAAAGCATGCCAGTAATTAAGAGTCAGATTTACAAGTAAACATGTTTTTTCTTTTTTCCCCTGACAACAGAAAATGTGAAAGCATATCCTTTCACATGGGTATGAGTTAAATTATAAAGACATACATCAAAGATCAGTAGCAATACGCTAAGAAATCAGGGATGTAATCTGATGATTTTCAGCCCAGCGGGTGACCAACCAATAAAAAATGTAAAAGCCATATGTGCAAGTGCTATTGACAACAACAGTCTGGTACTAAGGAAAGGCTGAAAGTGAGCTGTTTTCTGGTTAATTAAGGATGTGATTAGTTTGTGAGAGGGTTGTGAGATAGGAATTCTTTCAGAAGTTATCAGGAAGACAGAAAAATCTAGAGCAAAGTTGATGTTTTGTCCTTTGGAGGTTTTAATCTCTGTCTGCCAGGTTGGATATCAAAATATTGGCAGTCTTTTTGGAGATCTCTGTTTACCCTCTAGGGTATACGCAAGGACAATGACACTAAAGTAAGGCTAGCAAGGCTAAACATACTAATCGGTAAAATAAGATGCTTAAGACAGTTTTGTATTTTGACTCTTTAATTAGTTTGTCTTTGTTTTAAGTTATAAGGGAAATCCTGTTTTAAGGCAATTGCTTCCTGACACACAGTGTGTCAGGAAGCAATTGGACTTAATATAAGTGGACTTTGGACTTAATATAAGTGATTAGTGTCCACTCGCCATAGAAAGGCTTGAAGAAAAACATTTTAATTCTTTTTTATATGCTATATAACACTTCTTAAAAAACAGCTGGAATTGGCTAATATCAGTCTGCAGGTGGTCAAAGCTTTAAAAATCAGGATAGAAAATTCTAATGGGTTCACCTCTATTGATTGAATTGGCTAATGGGCAATGATGACATAGTTACCTTGAAGAAGTAACTTGATTACTGATGACTGATTACTCCTTGAAAAAGTTACTTAGTTACTTAACTGATTACTTGATTTTAAAAGTAACAAAGTTAGATGACCAGTTACTTTATTAGTTACTTTTCAGCAGCTGCCAACAACAGCCCCCGCCGTCTCAACATAAAAATAACAACCAGGGCGAGTCAGTAGTGTTTAAGGGCAGCACTTCCTCTATGACTTCCTGTCCGACCAACTTTAACTCTTCCCCCACTTATTGATTTTACACCACAGTTCAGGTTTTGTTGTTTGGGTGGGTGGTGGGGGACTTCCTGAATTTCAGTTGCAGCACTCTCCACCACCTGGTGGGACTTGCTCTGTCAGTTTGACTGCGCCGTGCTGTGACTCCAAATGTTTTTTCAAATTTGATGCAGCATTTTTAAAGCTATATAATTTGATAGGTTGGAAGACTATTATTAGACCCCCAGTGCAGTACTAAAAGATTCTATGCAGATGTTATAAGTTGATTTCATACAAGAGTTGACAGTAAAAAAAAAAAAAAGATTTACAATTTACTATAAAAAGGTTTACAAAAAAATATGAATCCATATTAGTTGACATGAACCTAAAAACAATGTAAATACAGTAAGAAAATTGTTGAAAAGTTGTTATTTTTCATGTATTAATGTTATTTGCAATCAGCTAGTAAGCCTATTCTGGTATTGATTGGTAGTGACTCCATCCTCCACTAGAGGGTTTTTGCACTCTCTTCTCATTGCATTAAACTGCAGCATGAGAGAACCACTGATAATCACTTGTTTTTCTGTCTCCCCTATTTTCAAGGGTGTAACAATAGCACTTTGTCTCCAGCATAGAGGAAGCAACGAACATTGATATTGTCATCTTTGGTGACACAAACTCCAAATAGTGCTTTTATTTCCAGCTAGGAAACGCGTATCTCTCTCCTCCCTCCATTGTTTACATTTATGTCACTGCCTGGTATTGCAAGTGAGGCATCTCTCCTCGAGACGCAAGAAAAAAGTAAAAATGTATGTGTTTACTAAATAGAATGACAAAAATAGTAATGCACAGTGATTTGGATTAGTAACTTTAATCTGATTACTAGATTGGAAATAGTAACGCGTTAGATTACTCATTATTGAAAAAAGGGGTCGAATTAGAGTAACGCATTATTTAGTAACTTAGTAACGCGTTACTGACATCACTGCTATTGGGCAACCATTTTTATAACTAATGATTAGTCTAACATTAATGCCCAAAACATGTAACTCAAGGCTTTTCCAGTGTTGGCACAAAACCTTTTACATGAAACTCACAGAACTTACAGTAGAAAGAACTGTCATGTTTTAGCAAAAATCATATAAGACAAACCCCTAAAAGGAGCAAAATCCTGTAGGTTTAGCTTCAATATAGCAACATCAATTTGCAACATCTTCTAAAGATGGTGCTGTAAGATGTAGTAAAATGGTTTGATACAAGAGGTTTACAATTCAAACTTTGGAATAGTACAATCCTAAGGAAATATTACATTTAACAAGTTTAACAAGGTATCAATCATCCAGAAATGAGAATGGGACATTTTTTCCTTGATCGGCTCTGATAGGTGATTGGCTTGTCAAATACTGCGAAATGAGATTAAAAAACAATCTTAAATGGGTCAAATCTAAGAAGTCCCACTATTTTCCCCCAATAAAATATTGAGGAAAATCAAATAAAGGTTAAGGATGTATGCTTTGACTAACAGGTATAATGTTATTATTATTGTTATATATAATGTTGCATTATTCTTTAATTTTCTGTTGGTTTCAAAACAACAACCTCTATCAAAGAACACGATTTTATTTCTCCTTAAAACAAGACGGAATTGATCAAAATTAGAATCATCTAATTTGACTTCAAAGAAGGCTGGAAATTGGTATCAGCCTGGATGAATCTAATTGGTGCATCTCTGAACAAAAGAGAATGTGTCTAATTGTTGTTAACTTCCCAAATACACTTTGTGTCCAGTAATCCTTTACCTCACCACATAATATACAATAAGAAATTACAAAGTATAAAATATTTACATGAATGCTACATGACTGTATTTTAGCAAGAAGCAAATTTTATTCAAAAACTGAACTACTGTCAGCATTTTGAAGTGTAAATAACTGATTTCAGCTTTCCAAAAGGTCCAGGCTTCTTGCAGCACATGGTGGAAATGTTAGTCCCAGTTCAGATCAGGACAGAGGACAGGAAGATATGAGAGAAGGGCCAAAAGGTAGACATGCCTGAACGTGAGGAGATTTCTATTTGAAATCCATTTTTCAAAAGGCTAATATTGATGTGGGCTAATGCTGCAGACAGCTGTCCACTCACACCCTACTGTTGTGTTTTGTAAAAAGAGAGAAAAGATGGATGAACTTTATTCTACAGGTTCACGGATGGGAGAAAAAAACTTTCCAAATACATTTTTATTTATTTCCCCCAATGAGTACATGTACAAGCACAAGTACACTGACATTATTGGAAAATCAGTCTTCATAAAATGCTTACGATTACAATATTTCTTCTAAATGAAAAAGTTGCCTTTTTTGATCGATGATATCCTCATTAGAGACCCTAGGCAGGTCTTCAATCAGTAGGCAGGAAATTGTTATTTAGACCTCAACGGGAATATTTTTCCTTACCGACTATCAGAATGGATTTGACCACCTTACAAGGGAGAAATGTTCTGACCATGGAGAGTGGTTCAGCAAAAGAGACAGAGGCTTGGCTTTTATCAAACTTTATTTCAGAAATTAACACAAAGCTAAAGTTTAATGATGATAGAGCCAACACAAGGCCAAAAAGAATCTATTCTCATTGATAAACAATATTTCATGTGTTTGGATTCAAGTGTTTTCAGATATACTATGTTGGGCTGCAGCTGCCAGTAAATACATCTTGTATTAACTAGCACCATGGATTTCTCAGTGATGTTGTCGTTGTTGAAACTTGAAGATACCCTGATATAACAATAATAAGTCAAATTTAGGACCTTTTTAATGCTGGCTGGGGAATCCCGCTATATTGCAATCAAGCATAGCAAAAACTGTGAAATTTCTGGGGTCTGTTTGTGGCTCTTGGCAGCAGGTTTGTGTTTCTCACACTGCATATGGCTCTCTACAGCCTTAACCCTTAGTGGTGCCAAGCTTAAAAGTTTTTTTGTTTTTTTTTTTGCACAGAATGCACCCAGCCTCATATGGGTTGTCAACTGAAGTGAGTCAGTGGCAACAATGAACGTCGTTTAGCCAACAGGTGATAAGTTTGCACCTACCCATAATAGATACAAAAAAGCTAGCTAGCTAGCTATCAACGGTGTGCTAGCAGCTAGTTACCGGCAGATGATTTTGTCTGGTGAATCTTTTCCAAGTTGATTTGGCCACACATTTTTGATCATTTTTCTATTGAAAACCCCACTGATGACCAGTTTTCACTTTGGTGGGAGAGGTCACCAGATTTGTATTTAAAACTTCCAGATATTTCAGAGTTCTTGACACAATGCACTCCAAAAATGGTTCAGTAGGCTTTGTAAGAGAAACACACACCGCATCACAGATTCTCCACCATTCATCCTTTGCTTCATCCAAATCCACCTGTAATCCCTTTAACTATATAGCTCAGTCTCATCTGACCAAAACAGGCCTTTTCCAGTAGAAGAACCTACTTTAGCAACCTCACTGTTAATAGTGGCAAGATAAATATGGGTACTGGTCCATTCTAGTGTCCAACAGCTAAAATACATGATCAGAGTCAGCTTTTTTTAAGTTAGCTCCAATAAACTGAAAGCATGAATGAAAAAAAAAAAAAAAAAAATAGCTTCAGTTGACAGTACGCCAAAACACCTACATTTGAATGGGCCAAGATCATTTGAAAATTCATGTAAAAGACATGTGTGGGGCGGAAAGTATCAGGACTCTGATTCTGTGTTTGTATGAGCACATGTGGGCTGCAGCAGCACCATGCAGTGGAGACACAGTGGTTCATTGGCAGTCACATTCCACAGCTGACACACTGACCCCACAGACAGCTGCGTGGACACTCGGACCAACACAGCGGTGGCTAGCGGAGTGTTCAAACAATGCAAACACACATCAGGGCTCACAACATTTAATATCAAATAATAACCTGTGGTCCTACCAAGCAACAAGCAGCAATGATTCTAAAAGATTCAAGAAACACACACACATGCATTAACACACACATACAGATGGAATGCATACTCTACACACGTGCTGATCTTCCAAGCTAATAGCGGCGGCTAAGCCATCCCTTATCCGAAGAACAGGGCAAAAAGAAAAAAAATATCCACAGTGAACAGAGCCGAGAGGATGAGCCTTAATCGCTGCTAATCTGACTGAGTCTCCTCTACAGCACACGCCACAGAGGAAAGCTTTAAGGAATTCTCAGATAAAATGTTTAATCCAGGCAACTGCTGCATACTTCATTCACATGCAACAAAGGACAACAAACTGTAATTGCATCAAGGATATCTGTAGAAAGTCATCACACTGTTGCACAATCTATTGTCAGTATGAGTAGGACAAATAAATATTTCCCTGTTTAACTGGCTGGTATTTACCAAATCAAATATATCAAAAAAATGTATACATTTTAGGGGATTTTCAAGACTTAAAATGTGGTTTATTTCGATTTGTCTCAACTGTCCGAGGTGGACAACGTCAAAAAGACTAAACTTGTTCAGAGTTTTGTCAATCAAAAGAAACACAAAGGCTATCTACCTCCTTTCCAATAATAAATCTATTACAGGGAGTTGAACTGAATATTAGAAGTGGAAAAAATCCTACAGTTTTATGGATTTTATGTATACATTTAAAACATGACCTGATCTAATTTCCTTTTCTACATTTTTTATTCCTAACAAAAAAGCAAAACCATCTGAAGTAAAAACTGCTTTAGATAGTTTTTGACTGCTATCAGACTGACTGTTTTGACTGCTGCTGAAATAATGTTTTTGGTTGTTTTTTTTTTTTTTTTTTATAGGGATGGGAATTTATTGTACGACTTATGGGTATCATGACAAAATTTCTTATCATGGTAAGACATTTGATTTATCGTAAATAAATTCGGACTAATTTCCAACTAGATCTATTCCACACTTTCACAGTGATAGGTCTATTGTTGAAGAGTACACTCAACAACAGTAGCTATTAAGCTACTATCAGTTTAAATTTGGAAGTCAACAGATGTTCAAATTCAATTTATGTCTCCTAAACAGATTTTACCTTAGGAATATGGACAATTAAGATGCATTTCAACCAAGAAATGTTCAACAGAATGTGTAAAATTACTGTCTAGGCTTTCATTGTGGGTTTCCAAGCCCTGTTCAAAACTAATACCTCGACCAATCTACATTTTGAAGGTGAAATCTCCTCAAGAAATAGCAACAGTTCAGCGCAAACTAACTGGCTACTGTAATGCCATCAGTGGTTTGGAATGCTTCTCAAGAGCCTCCACACAGAGGCATGCAGATTATGCTAAATTATTGTAGAGTTGCACATCTTCTAGTGTGTTCTTTGAATTTGGTTCTCTGTGCCAGTGACTAATATGTCATCCATCAGAAAAGAAAAACTGCACTACAATCAACTAGAACACAATCACATATTTCAGATTTTTCAAAAGTTGTTGGATTCTTTGTCTGCAGAAATGTCAAGAGCAAATTTGATCAGTGTCAAGTTATGTTTGTGCCACCACCTTTGTGTTGTTTCAGATGTTTAGATCCATCAACTCGTAGCTAACTTTTTGTGTGTGAGTGGTTGCCCACTTCTGCTTTTCTAGTACTTTCCCCTGAATTAAAGGTGGGGGAGTTGAAGCAGAACAGCAATTCAAACTACTTTTCCACAAGTACAAACAAACAAAACTGAGGTGTTTTTAATTGTTAGTTGTTTTTTTTCATGGAGCCCTCCAGTTCAGGTTATCTGAAGTGAAGGATAACAACTATTTTTTTGAAGAGGAATCTAATTTCTAAAAAATTCTTTTTGAAAATGGGAAAATAATCTTCTTCCCGTACGTGCTGACATAAAACAATCGTCCTCAGAAATCACTGTGGTAAACATGACTCCCATCTGGCCCCAGATAAACATGTAGCTTGTTCTATTTTATCAGTGGTCAAGCAGACCATTTAAAACACCTGCTTGAATTGAGAGTTCTAAAGAATCCAAAGCTGAAGTACCTGAAAAATATTTCAGGTTAGGCTTTATACATCAAGATTTGCGATTTACTCTTACTGTCTTGTTTTTTAGGGCAAAGTGCTTTATCAAATATACGTTAACATGAACAGGGTAAACCATCGTGGCACTACCGCAGAAGCTAATGCCATGGTCTTCCTTATCTCTGGAAGGTTCAGCCAATAAGCGTCAGTGAAAATGAATGGCACTCCTGGACTGGCTGCTTTGTAAACACCAGCAGACAGCGTGTCAAGTAGCGCTGAGGCTAGGTATTTTAGCTTCCAAGACGCATTTTCTTTTCAGTATTTTACATACGCTCAACGAAAAAATCTAAAATTAGGTGAATTTTCCGTGAACAATTTTGAGTTATGTCTCAGAGAAAAATCCGCGAAAACTGTGAATAGGAGGGGGTCGACTGTATTGTCAATGATAGCCATGGGTCAGTTTCACAGTATACTCATGTTTTGAAACATTTTGGCATAAAAACCACTCAAATGCATGAGTAGTGGTGGTTCTTAAATTGCAGAAAACACCCACAAAGCCCTGTATTAGCATGTACATCCAACCTTCATTCATTTACTAAATTTTCCATGCAATCCCTACGCACAAAACATTGACAGCTAAAAGTCATAAATTTATTTTTTACTTAGTGTTTACATTTGTTCATTTAAAACATATACAAACATCCCTCAAGATTATTTTTGATAAAACACAAAAATCTACTGAATTAAACCAGCATTTACTGTTCAAAATTAAACACTAGAACAAATAAAACTAGACTCTACTGAAATTACATTCAAACTGATACTCGACAGTTGATGCAAATACAAACAGGAAAGGAGGCAGAAAAGAACATTTCAGCTTTGGTTTTGTGTATCACAAAGTTCAGGATCCAGTCATACTACACCACAGTAACTACACAACCACCTCTATTTCACAGACAACACAGTCAAAACTCTAATAAGCACCATAGGTAAAAAAAAGATTGCAAACTACACCCCACTTGTCAGCTTACATTGAATGCCTATCTTTGTAGATTTTGGTGGAATATTTAGCCCCCCTCAAATCTTTTTCTGATAAAGAACACCTTACAAAGGTAACCAAAGCTGAGTTAACCATGGAGTTCAGTACTAGCAACAGGTCTGTTAGCCCTATTAGCGCTGCATTTTCTCCTTTTCCTTTTCATGGCTGCTTTCATAACCAAAACATCCTCAGAAACAGTCCTAGTTCATGAAGACAAAATTTCTTCAGCTCTCCCAGTGTAGCGTAGCTAAAATTTGATCCAGATGCTGCTGCTACAACAGACAAGATGTCTCCAGATACCTTAAGATATTAACCCCTGTGATTTGGAGTTTGATTGATAGCCAATATGGCCATGCCTGTTAAAGGCCCTTTGCTGGCAGCAAACAAAGGGCATCAACTCAAAACAGTGGACATACAATACCCTTAAGTGCATCTGTAAATATGCTGAAAAGTCATTCAGTGCACAACTGACAAATAGATCAAATAGATGTTTTGTTTTGTTTTTAAACCTGGTACTATTTGCACCTCCCCCTTCTAATGCCACCCTGCGTGACAACCCGTATTGCCTAAAATATGAAAAACCACCACAGTCTACTGGTCAAAGTCTGTTAATTAGATGCCAGAGAAAATGCTAGTGTGACTGGAGACTTTCTCCAACTCTATGGACCATAGAGTAGCACATTATTGCCCCTCCCCAACCTGTTGCTGCACACTACTGGTTAGCTGGCTAAAAGAAAAGTCCTACAATTGTCCCTCACTTATAACAAAGACTTAAATATTTTCTGACACTCAAATTTTATTAGGCAGAATTATTACTATATGATTCCTCAGTTACAAAGCCTATTTGGAAATATTTTCAGGGGCAAACAAGCATGGTGGTGGGGAAACTAAAAGTGTGCCAACCACCACTATTAGCATACCGCAGTTTCCTTTGTGAAAAATATAAATGGTTTGTTTGCTATCAAGAAATATGATTTTGTCACAACATGGGATTCCCATATGAACATATAAAGTGTCCAGCAGGACAGCACAAAAACATGCTTTGAGCAGGTGTGACTAGAAAGAAGTAAAACAAAGCTATTTGAATGTGCTGACAAACCTTAGGAAACCAAAATTACTGTTCAGTCACATCATTCCCATGGTGGTTGTTGAAATCACAACAATTGAGTGTATGTGTGTTTGTGTTGGTTTCTAAAGAAAGACCCTGCAGCTAAAGCCATTTAGAAGGGCTTTGAGTGCTTGAATAGGCACGGTAACAGTACTTTATCAGAAAATTTGGCGTGGATAATCGAAAATAGCTGCCCACCACACAAGAGCAATTTTTGCAGTTTAAGAAAATTAAAAGGACAGAGAAGAAAGCACTAAAGAGAGATGGAGAAGAAAAGAATGAGGAAGAAACAACACCATCATTTATTACACAGACTCAATCTGTGTGAATGTATATAGCAAAAAATGGCTTTGTGTACATAAACACATAACTATATCTATAAACATGGAAATTAATGGTTCCTTAATGCTATTGCAATGAGAAAGCAAAATTATATATATATATATATATATATATATATATATATATATATATATATATATATATATATATATAATTTTATAAATTTTATTATTTTTTTATATATATTTATTATATGAGTGATTTCATATATGCAGGTAAGATATCAGCTGAGATACAGCTATGTTCTCATGCTGGATTACACAACACTGGTCATAAAATTCAATTCATTTCAATTCAATTAGCGGCCAAAATTAGCAACAAAAAGCCACCTTGAAGCCCATTACATAGAGTTGAGTAGTTAATACCATGAGGTCAAATCTGAATCAAATTACATCCGATTGAATTCAATCCAATTTATTTCGGTCACCACTTTTAGTTCATGCGACCCAGTGAAAGGGAATCAAACTGGACTCAGTTATAATGCAATTCTTAGGAAATCAATTCATAGGCGAAATTAGCAAGTCTCCATTAGTAAGAAGTTATCAATCTAGCAGATTCCATCAAGTCTTGATTTCACCCCTAATCTAATAGACATTTGATAAGAACAAACAAAAACAGAAAGCTGTTTGAGAAATGATGGGGTTCCAGAGGTCAGTTGGTATTCAGGTAAACTCTGCTATCTCAAAATAGCTATATTGCTTTGATTACATTCATTAAAAACCGAAACAAATTTTATGTTAGTCATGCAAAGACAGGTTTAAACGTTTTTATCATTTGTTTTTGTGTAAAGAGTGTATGTCCTGGTATCTCTTCTACTGTCATTCCTGTTGTTCAGCAGCATTATTTTCTCAACAGCAACACCTTGTGTTTAGAGTAATTGCAGTGATTATAATTCAGACAAAAACAGTCTTCCCCTCGTGATGACACTAATGCATTTTTACAATAAACTGTTTATTATTTTAGTCAAGAATCTTTATTTTCAGAACCTCTGCTTGTAACTTTTTTATCTGAGTGCTTATTGATTTATTCAGTGCTTATCACTTTGTTCCGTGATGTGATTTTATTGAAAACCAGGAGTTGTTGCAGCTTTAATCCAAGAATGTAATGCTACAGATCGACCTGAAAATTCTCCATAACCCTCAGCTACATGCAGTTATCAAACAACAGCTCAATAGTCTGTTCAAGCAGATAGTAATATGTATATGGACTGAGATAATATAGGCATTTTGGTCATGCCAACCACTCAAAGCCCAACACAGATCAGTAGGCAACCAAAGTGCCTTGCCCAGGGGCACATTCCATGTGACAAGAGGAATCTAAAATCATGTTTGGATCTCAAGACAACTAAGCCACAGTTGCCTTGAGAAACTGTTGATTTATCACTCTACAACTTAGCAAATCTTAACAGGAGTTTAAAATTGCAGGCTGCCCTACCATACCCCAAATACAAAAACTTCTGATGGCTTTCCAGTTTCCAAATCACTCACCATTTATTTTTGTTTGCTGTGTTTTTGGACTCAAACAATCTGTTATATGGCAAAGTTTGGTCTTGTATGTTTTCTTTTTTTGTTGTTGTTGTTTACTTTGTATAAAAAGCTTGTATTTTTTTGTGTGGTACATCTTAGTTTCGACAATATTTCTTTTTGGCCCAAAGAAGAACCTAAAAGTAATTAAATATCACCTTCAACTGGTTCCTTCTGACAAAGAATGAAAAATCTCCACATGTGCTGCAGCTACACTGTAGATCATTTCCATTTTAACCCACCCAGCTATGAGGAATATTTACTTGACTGTAAAATTAATAGCCCCTTTCAGCCAAATACCAGTAAACTTTGGTAATTTTCTAATTCTATCTATGATCACTCTGGCAGGTCAGTAACCACAGTTTGAACCTTTATTCCAAAGAGAAAGCGAATGCCTGCTGCTAAGTGAGAAAACGTTTACATAGTGTGGTAAATTCTTGGTGGTTTTCAACCAGCTCCCTAACATGGCATTCTTACTGTGGCATATTTGAGGGATTTTTACAGGTGACTATTTTCTTCTTTCTCCATCTAAAAATGGATGGGACATTTTCAAATGCACGATTAACTTTTGCTTTGTTTTGACCACATTTGATGAAAAATTGGTTTAACCATCTCACAAAAAAGGCTTGTTTCTTCTTAAAATTTATTTCCAATTCACCATAAATCACATTTTAAGAAACTTTAGAAGATAAACAGTTATCATACCCATAACAAATCCAGTTATATAGGTCCAATTTTTCTTCAGATCAATTTAATTCCCTCTATCACAGTCATTTGAATTATTCCAATCTGTGTTCTAAACTCCCCAAAATTTGTTGCTTTTTTATTTAAGCTGTTAAAACTCTTTTGTCCAAACTTTTCTTCACCTGGGTAGCTTTAGCATGAGTTTGGTTGTAATAAATGGATTCACACGTTGAAGTTGGCTCCAGATCACTGGTGATGGTTTGATTATTCAGTCTGTGTTCAGTGGCGCACACAGCCAGGTGGCATCTGGTTTGGCTAAGAAAGTGGCATCTATAAAAGAAAACGCGTTGTTGTTAGCAACAAGGTAAGAATTTTTAAAAATAAATAAATAAAACAGCCACAGGTTTTTTATTTGAAAACCTCCAACTCATCTGAAACCCACACTGCAGTAAGCCAAAATTCAGCCTGCCTAAAATGATCAAATTGACAGTTACTGTCTGGATGTTTTTTGCAAAGTTATGTGCAGAGGCTAAGACATTTTTTGAAGCAGTGAATATTTCATAAATAACAAATAAAAGCACCGGTCAAGCACCAGTTGGGAGATGTCCAAAAAAAAAACAAAACAAAAAAAAAAAAAACAATAAAACCCCACTTCCTTCAGGAAATGACAGTGAGAGAGACATGGCCTAACCTGATATGAAATAATATGAGAAGACGAGGAAACGATGGAGTTGATTCGCGTCAATCCTCCTGCGGTATTTTACGACAACCCGGATGTCCTTGTCTTGATGACTCCTCCGTTTACTCATTCAGATTTGTGATGGTGACTATTAAAGAACAAAATGTTTCGCCTCTTCTCTTTATTTTTGACTGTCACAGTTTACAGCAGCTCTAAAACGTCATTCTGTGTGGACAAAACAAACTGTGTGGCATTGCTGTACTTCCTGTTGTTATCGCTCTGTTCTGTAGATTCTCCAGGATGGCATACAGGAAGTCAGCTGACATACTATTTCAAACACCTTACCACCTGCTGTTTGGCATGTTTAAAATTTGTGTGCTTAGAATCAGATACAGTAAAGCTGAGGACAGACTACAAGATTTGACCCCTGACTCCCAGTCGGGGGAAGTCTGCATCAGTCTGCAGCGGTCGTTGGTCAGTCGGTTGAGCGAGTTGGCACAAAAATGTGTTAGTGTGAGACGGGGTGAAGACTGGAGGGGACTGCGAGTGTGTGAGGGGAGCTGACCCGATCCATCATCAGTCGTAGACAAACAAACATGTTTGAGGTTTTAGAGGTGGACCTGGATGTTGTGTGATCTGATCACCAACTCAAATGGAAATGCTTGTTGCCGACCGCCGTTGAAAAAGAAAGGCTGGGCAGGCTGGGCTGAATGCCACATGGTTTTTTTCTTAACTTTTTTGTAACTACACAAAATTAAGAACATAATGCATTGGATATGAAAGTATCATCTCAGGTAATGGGAATTAGTTTACCAAAGACGCATTTCTGAATGAAATATTTACCACATAGAATAAATCTGTTAATCATTCATTCTTAATGTTTATTTGCATGATCCAGCCTAACTATTATGTTGTACTGTTAAGATAGAAATAATATTTTTATACTGAAGCCAATAATCTCAAATAAATGTTCAGAACTAACAAAGAATACAACCAGCACTGCAGTGGACCTCCACTGATTCGTGGTTCGGTTTTCGCAGACTCACCTATTCACGGATGTTTCTGTGGAACATAACTCCAAATTATTTGTGGAAACTGCACCTATTTGCAACTTTTTTCTAAAATATTCACAAGGTAAGTCTGCTTGGGAAGCTAAAACACTTAGATGCAATGGCACCACTCATTTTCCTTGGTGCTGATTGGCTGTACCCCCCAGAGTGGAGATAAGAAAGATTGTAGACTTTAGCTTCTGTGGGATATTTATTTTCTTGACTGTATGAACAAAAATGGTATACATTAACATAAAAATAAAATATCTGAAAATAAAACAGTAAGACAATAACACTGAACGCTGAATATGGAGTACTGTATTAAATCTTAAAGCTGCAGTATGTAGCCTTGCACCGCTTCCGACCTAAAACAACCAATCAGAGTCAGGAGGAGGGTCGTAGCGCTGTCAGTCAACTTCATTACTCGCTGCTAAATGTGCTAACGGTGGAGAAACAACTTACCGTTACAGGAAAACCGTCTATCCGTTGTCACCGGTGGCCATGCTAGCTAGCCTGAGTATTCACAACAATCTTTGCTAGCTGCAGCACAGCAGAGAACAAGTTGGGGAGGGAGAGGAGGGTGAGCAGCACCACTCAGACGGTGACTGACAGCGCTAAGACCCGCCTCCTGGCTCTGATTGGTTGTTGCCAGATAGCACTGGGAGCACTGGGAGAAAGCAGAGAAGCTTGATTTTTTCAGATTATCTGTCTCATACCATTCTGTCACGACATCGCAAAGCTAATGTATTTTAAATTGCATCTCATTCATTTTATAGGATGTAGCACGCAAATATAACTCGTTTAAATTATCTTTTATTATGGCCATCTACTGATGTATTTGTGTCTTGAAACTGTCATCCTTGTGAGAGTTTCAGCGAGAGTATGATGCACTTAGTTGGCTTCAGTTTGTCAGATAAAGTTGCACTGACTAGAGGTGGGCGATATTGCCTTAGAATTTTATCACAATATGTTGGGGTGTTGTTGTGAAAATGATAAAGACAGTGATAAAAAATAATTTATTACTCATTTTTTTGGGTAACTGTATGGCTGTGACTGCATTGCACAGCATTCATGTTCTTGAAAAACATTTCCATTTGGAATAGGCTTCTTCAGGACACCACTTACAAAAATGTGATTTATATCACAAAACTGCACACAGTAACTGTCAGTTTTTTTTTTTTTTTTTTAATTACCATCAATAAGTGAAATTTATCAGGATGATGATAAATCAAAATTCTTACCATGATAAAGAAAACATTTCACGATAAATGATAAATGATATGATAAATGCCCACCCCTTGTGTTGACATCCTGACCTTATGTATAAGTATTTTATAAAAAGCTTGATTGGCTGCCGTTCTCTCTTTTTCAATATGCATTTGCAGTTTACTTGCATAGCAGGGATAGAATGGTAAAAAAAAAAATATGTGTCAAAAAACCTATTTCCCAACACTTTAGTTTGTCTTCTGAGGATGCCATTTGCTTATTGAAAGGGTTTGGGGGTTTTTTAAGCTGCTTGTAGCCATGCAAATGCATTACAGTAGTCCTGGATAAGTCCAAAGTCAACAATCCATTCCAATATTTCAGGCACTCTTGCACTGAGGAGATACGTTTCACACCTACACACGCTGAAAGATGGAAAATAATGTGAGCCCAACTGGTATTAAGAGTCAATTAAAGTATTCCTCCACTGCTATTTGTGTTGCTATTTATACATCTACTCCTCCTCTCAAAGCCTTTCTGTCTCAACTGTTTCACATTTCTTTGGTCCATTTTAAATCTTATAATTAGATCAAATCTTGTATAATTCAACAATTTTATAAATGAAACCAAACTATTGCAAAATCCTATGGGCACAGCATAGGAGGTAGAGCATCTGCTCTTTTTACATCCAACATTTCATATTCCGAGCTTAAAAAAGGAAGGAATATCACACTTGATTAAATGCTGCCACTTGAATGAACCACTCAAACACCTACGCAGACCTACACACGTTCTGCACGCACACATAAAGCTATAGCTCAGGGCGACGAAAGATAACCGAACACATGCTCAGAAATGCAAGGAGAGCCATCCTAATCTGAGAGCGACATATTGCGTTTCTGCGCGAGTGTTTGTGTGTGTCGCTGTAGACATTTAGTGTGTGTGATGGTGGGGATGTGTGCGAGGCCCCACACGTATGTCATCTATCCTTATGTCATCTCCTCTCTGATGTGACCTTTACACACAGATATTTTCTTCCCGCCCTGCCAGAAACACTGCTAACACAATTACACTGAACTAATGAACAGAGGGGCCTGATTAAGTGTTATACACACTTAGGCAAATACACACGCGCACATTTCCTCCACGCATATCAATCTCCCCCCGTAAAGGCTACATTTGCATCTTTAATATAATTTAAAGTGCTTATTAAAGTGCACGCAACCGTTCAGATCAGATTGAGGCAGAGCTCATCTAAATCCACAGTGTTTAACCCCTCACACTTCTCCTGCTCCTCTTACGTCCGAATCTTTTTCCTCCACTTCAGCGTAACTAAATGGGTCAGACACAGTCCAGTCCAGTCACTCATGGTGACGCCACTAAAAGGAAACAGAGGTGAACAATACAACCTAGAATAACACCGTGAGAAAGCACTGCTGTTCAGCTGGCTGAAAGGAGACTACTGCGCTTCTCCTAGGGTCATGAAAAAGAAAAATCGGCTGTTCTAAAATATTTCGTCATGTTCAGTCAACATGTGGAAACTAAAAGTGGTGTTTGGGGAGGTGTCAATCCGCAGTCGAACTCTGATGCAGACTAAAAAAGTGACTCTGGTTAGGGTTGGGCAATAAATCACTTTTATTGATTAATCGAATTTGCTGGTAATGAAGATTTAATTTTCAGAAAATCAAGATTTTTTTTTTTTTTTTCCACCAATGCACTATTTGGGCCTCCATAGTTTGCTATCTCTGTCATTTCCATTGACAGAAGGAACTGACCCCACAATCAGACAAAGTCTTCCGGCAAATCTTTCAAGAACCTCATCAAAGTGCCTGCATAGATGTTGTTTTACTTGGAAATGTCCCCAGATCAGAGGGAAAGTCCTCTTTGTTTGCATGAAGCACTTCCAGGACGAGTCCTTCAGCAAACTCAAACTTTTGACTTATTCACTTACAGCTTTAGCATCCTTGAACTTGAACTACAAAATTGCTACAAAAAATAGAAACTGGTGGATTCGCAAAATTGTTTACCTGGAAGTACATTACCTTTTTTTAGCGGTTCTACAGCAAATACTGTGATGTAATAGTTCAAAAAACATAATAGGGACTAAAGAAAACTACACGGATTGAAAAATATGACCCACACAGAATATAAGGATACTGGGAGAGACTAGATTCAACTTCGCTGCACTCCTAGAGACTCTAAGTACACAACAAAATGTATTTAAGGGCTAACAAAGTGGATTTTGATTATATTTCCCCTTTGAGAAAAGGATAGGAGAAAAAAAAAATTCGAATAATATCGGAAATCAGATTTGGTATGAAAAAATCGTTGATTTTATTTTTAAGCCATATTGCCAAGCTCTAACTCTGGTCCACCTACAAACGTAGGTCTTGGTTCAGTTGAAGTGAACTCTGGTGCGGTTCGAATGCATGTGTGAATGCCAACTGACCAGAGACCGCTCCAGAAATAGGAAGCGGGCTATAGTGCAGGGCATTCTGGGTAAATACAACCAAAACAAATGCACTAATCTAGCGCTAATGGGAGATATGTCTCATGGTCTTTTACTAAAGACAAAAGAGAAATCACACAACCACTAAAATATGACGCCACTCCATTTTTGTTTTCATTTCGTGAAGAAGGAAGTTGCGCTCAGTGTCTTCTTCAGAAATGTTTGTGTTATTTTCTTCAGTGGTTGTTGTTGCAGCGCCACCATAGGTGAGGGGGTTAAAAGGTTTGTCAAAGTGTTGGTTTCGTTTGACAAAATGCAGTGTGAAAGTGAACCGTACCAGCTGAAAAAATAAAGCAGACTAAACAGGCCTGGTGAGAATGCACCCTAAACTTCACTGGTGTCAAGTTCTTAACCTGAAATAATCCCAGTGTGACATTTTGATTAATTTTTACACCAGTATGAATATATTTGCTTAATGAATATCAACACTTATATTTACTTAAATGAACTCGAAGGGTCTTTTTCACAGCTATGCTTGACCTACACTCTTTGCGGGCTGATTGCCAGGACTTCAGCAAAGAGAGATGCTTGTGGGAGACAAAGTCTGACAATCATAAGAACAACATCTTTAGCGATTCAGCCATTGTCTGTAAAAGAATAAAATGCATGCTTAATGCAAATCGACCACCGCTGACGTAGGCTGCTTTAATGAGAGTAGCTTGAATCAACTTCCTTGCTATTATTTTAAAGCAGATCCTTATATTTTATCAGTGATCAGAGAAGCTAATCAGATCTTGTAACCCATTTGTTCTGGTTAACGAAAGCCAAAAGAAAAGAAAAACTGGGAACCAAAAGAAACTCTACCAAATGAGTCTGTCTGTATGAACAGTATCCACAGAGATCATTTTATCAACTCTTTGCTTCCTGTCCTGCTGCAGTGATTGTCAGAGTGAGCCCTAGAACCTGGAGATGTCCCCTGTGTCGGAACGGGGGGGACCAATGAATTTTGTCTCGTTTGAAGCTTAAAAATATAAAAAGAGAGTGTGATTTATTTTATTTTCACGTCTCGGTCTCTCTCAACACCTCAATCTTCCAGTTAATAATTTGAGCACACGCACACAACTCATTTTAATCCAGTTTGACAACAAATCCACAACAGACCTCTTCTCTGACAAAACATTAACGAATGACAGTGTGGAGACTAATTTCTTTTCGCATCGGGGGTCCAGGTGCAAGATTAAAAACATTGGAGGTATATGTTCTTCTGGTTTCACTGCTAATCAAATCTAAATCTACGTCTTTGGCGTGAGGCTCTAGTCGCAGAGGAAGAGAGGAAATTCTTGAAGTGTCTGGGCTGAACTGGGCTGATTGTGATTGGATGAGATCCTGGTTCACTTGAATCTGGTTCTGATTATCACATCATAGCTCCAGACAGCATTCCAGCTCTGCTGCCAGGCCAAAGCTCCACAGCAGGGAGGGATAGCTGTTGTCACACTGTAATTTTCCATTGGTAAAAGAACTATAGGTAAAGAAATTTAACCCTGACCTCTACATCCTCTTATAAATTAATGGGACAAGACAAAAGAGGAACCGAGTGGGGTGATTAACTCTCACCAAGGGGATCTAAAAGAAAGACACAGATGTTGGATAACAGAGTTTCAGTCCGTACCAGTGACTTAGCTGCTCTGCTGCTGAACCCGACCTCTGGACTTCCTGTGGAGAAGTGAAAGAAACATTTTCCTACAAGGGCCAATTAAGCACCACAGTGGTGTTACTGACATGTAGGGTAGCCAAACAACAGACAGATGCTTGGTTCATGTGCAGTTCAAGGCTTATCATATAAGTATTCACAGCTAATGTTGCTAATCTGCTATAATTTCACTTTATCATTAAGCCCTCTGTAAGGCTGCTGATTTAACTGAAAATTATAATCTTAGATTTCAATCTAAAAGTAAAAAGTTACCACGACTGTCCAACAATGGACGGTTTAAATAATGATTTTACTCATTTGATCACAACTGGGGCTGAAATGATTCAATTTGACTAATTTGAATAGAAAAAAAAAACCTTTCAGGCAAAACCTTTCGTTTGCCATTTTATTTAATTTCGGTAATACAAAACTCGAACTGAAAATGTTTGTATCTGTGGGATGTAATGCTATGTTAGTGGATGGTAAACATCTACACTTTTTCAAAAGATCATGTATAAGCTTTGTTGCCAGTTTATCAGCTGAAAAGCTTGAGCTTTTAACTTGTGATAATTAGGCAGAACAGCAATCTCTTTTTCTTTCTCTGAGTCTAAGCCAAATGGAAAAATCTTTTGTCAAGAGCAATCATTCACCCCCATGATGAACAAGAGCAAGACTGGGCTCGCCATGGAGCGATTGTAATTTCTTGCATAGGGTGCTGGTTTATTAGGTCTCCAAGCCACTGCATTTAGGTAACATTTCTCTTGACTTTCTTCGCTTCACAAGACAATCTACTGAATAAATCTGTATAATATGAGCTCACATTCAAGCTGCAGACTGTGCCATCTCTGCCCACATGCCTACTCTGTTGCGCAGTGATGCAAGACTTCAGAGTTCCTGACCAAAGTTCATCACAGTTCAAGAACTTTCGGCTACACTGTCACATTTTTTCTTATATGCGTTTTTACGTATTTCTTGACTTTGGACATGGAAATTAATAAAACTACTTTAAACTAAAGGTGAAAACACAATGGAAAAGGAAATTGTAAAAATCAAGATAAATACCCTTTAAATCAAACAGGCAACCATAAACCTAAAAAAATCTAGGGCAAAGACTTGTATGTGTTAATATCAGTTAATTAATGACAGATTTTAACTTGTTAAAAATTTTAATGCAATTAATCGCTTTTTTTTCTTTGCCCTGCCAAAACCTTTATATTTGTGCATTTCTGGTACGCCAGTAAATCTGATGCACAAGCAACATTTGCAAATAACAGTGATGATCTGATGTGATGCTGGACAAGACTACTGTTGTGTGCAAGTTGTGCAAAAAAAAGTAGTTGCCCCATCATCAATGCGATTCAAGCCTAAAACACCATCTCAATGTAAAACATGTTGCAACAAGAACAGAGGTCCCCCCCCCCTCCACTTCCAATACCTAAATAACATTAAAACAATATCATTGTGTTTGAGCTCATATGTCTATTTATTCAATAGTTTAGCAACAAAAAGGGTTTTTGATTTGAAAATGTTGCTTCTTTTGTCAAAATATGAGTTCCGACTACAATTAATTAATGACATTTTAGACCCTGCAATTAACTCAATTATGAATTTGAACCACTAAAAAGAACCGAAGACCACCTTTGGTCTAGGAAACACAATTCCTAATGGCTACAACTACAGACATGCACATCAAGTTTCCTCACTCCTGTGACTTTCCATTTCACATACATTCATTTCCCTGTAAAGCACCATATGGACTCTGAATGTAGCCTTGAACAAACTAATCACCTTCTGCTGACACACGTTTCACTTCTCAACAATCTTGCTTTGAAGTTGCTCTTGTTCTTTAATGCAGACCATCCAACCACTCGCAGACTAAGCCGTGAGGACTTGAAGGTCACCCCTGCAGCTTGTTGCGTTTCTCTAATGCATCTAGAGATATGCATGATTTGCTCTTGTTAACCTCAAAGCAATATTTCAGCCAGGCGCAGCAACTCGGTGTAGATTTTGGCAGGCCTGCACCTTAAGGGGTTCATAAATAATCGGCAGCATATGTTAGCTGTCCAAGCAGCTACGATTTGGAACTGGCCTCCCTTTAGGTTTTTCCTTCAATCAGATTGAAATAACTGCCCCAGAAGATAATTTTAGTCAAATGCTGGGATTTCTATTTTATTGTTTTGACTTTTTTTTTTAACAAGAACATCACTTTTCTTTATTCAGTGCTTACAAATCCATTTCAAGTAGTAATTTGTGATAACTTAAAAATTGTTTCATAACAGTAGGGTAGGGTTATCCAACTTAAAGTCGAAGGAAAATGCTCTCCAAAGATGTCTTGAGAAGTAACTGTAGCTGTTAAAAGCCCTGCTGAAAAGAGCCAAGAGTAGAAAAACAGACATCTTCTAGGTTTCAGTAATGTTGACCTCTCAGCATGGATCACACACTGAGTCCATTAGAAAATGAAAACAGTAATATCAGTGAAATAACAGGATTACTGATATTATTCACCCACAAGAAGACAACCTGCTGCTGCTGTATAAATATTAGGTGATCCCATGTTACAGTCCGTGTCCTCATGATACTGTGGCTCAATGGTTTTTCCTTCAGGCATGTGGATGGGACACCCCCGGGCCCGAGGGTCAGAGAGGGCGTGAGAGCATAGAAAAGCCTGGCAGGGGGACACAGACGGACAGAGACAGAGAGCATCTCGGTGGATCTGCTCTGAAGGCAGCGATCCAATACTGTAAACATGTTGCGTCCCCTTAACCTGGGAGACGCAACCCCCCCGAGGACGAAGGAAGGGATTATCAGAGGAGTTCACAAGGGTGTTTCCAAATAACCTGGGTGTTTTAAAAAATAACCTTAAAAGTGTGGTTCATGGTCGTTACAAGCTTGGTACCATCGGAAAATTTAAAAGTTTAATGCATCAGAAAATATTTTGAGAACCCTTGTGCAAACTTAAGTGGGATGCCTATAATTTTGAATAAACAGCATTTTAGCATTTTAGTAGGCGTTTATAAGTCATTTCCTTATTGTGTAGACTATGTCATTTTTGCTGTTTTGCTCTCTGTGGAAAAAGAAAGCGTACCAAACTGATATCAGATGGTTATTTACTCAAGCTGCTTGCTTAGGTAGCTAGCCTGCATTCAGTTGCTTTACAGACATGCTGCTTGTAACTTGCTACCCGCACATTTGAAAACAGTATTAGCTTAACCTTTCCTGACCCCACGTCCACTGGAATTGACATGATATTTTTCTGGGCTTAAACCAATAAAAAATTGGGAATCTGACATTTGAATGATGCTTGTTACTGATTGGTTTCTTATCAACCAATGACTATGAAGTTCGGACTCTCAACTTGATACAAGTGAGTTTCAGGCATCAGAAAAGATGAAAATAGGTATGAAACTAGAGAAAGGCAGCAGTATGTATCTTTTTTCCATAAAAAATATTAACAGTAGCCTAGAAAATTTGCTCTAAGTATAATTTTAAGTATTTCTAATGATAGTATTTGAAGTTGGTTGTATCCTCATTTAGTCAAGGCCACCATTGCAATGGACATCATAAAACACCAAAAAAAAGAGTTAGGAAAAATGTATTTTTTCACCTTTATTTCTATGCTTAAGAGGAATAAAAATCAGTTGCGTAAAAAATGTTTAGCTCACAAGAAAAAAAATGAGACCTGAAGGAGTTCATAATAGCAATGGGAGGTGTTCTTTAGTTTCCACACCATAACTAGAAAATTTCCAAGCAGCTAACCAGCAGTGCATAACAACTGGACGGAGAGATACTATATTGATCTCAGGAGAAAACGTCAGTCACCCCAGTTCTTTCTCTGGCATTTCAGTAAAATCATCTTAAACTGTAGCAATGGAATGACACTGGCAACTAACATACCCCTGGTGAGAAAAATAGCTGCCATGTCAAAGCTATGAAATATTTTCCAGCCCTAAGGCAGAAATAGAATAGTACAATGCTACCCATCCAAGTAAGAATGTTTCCATCAAACTTCAGGACATCTTTTTCACTTCTCATATTGACTCTTTCAGCCCAACTAAAAGCACCCGGTCCGAATAAAACATATGATGAGCATCACTTCTGAGTGGGTATCTGAAACGCTTAGAGTCAGTAACATGACTCATCACTTCATACAAGTCAGTGAAGCAGTGAAGTCAATTTGAGTTAAAGATATGGGCATGCAGAGGCCATAAACGGAGAAGAAAAATTGCTTGCTGAGCTGCTAAGCCTGAAGCCAAACAACTACAACTTTGGGCCATAATGTTAGACTAAAAAACAGGGAGAAAAGACTGCAAGAAGCAGCTTGTTAAGCTTGAGTTATCATGGTGACTAGCTTTTTACAGTTGACCCTCCAAGTTTTAATCAAAGCCATGAAGCCAAGCTTATGAGACCCATTCAGTTCACTGAGCTGCTGACTTGTTCGGAAATATAAATATGCTGTAACATGTTACACCATGCAACTGTATTTAAAGCCACTTAGATGGCAAAAAAAAATGGCTGCTTTCTAATAGTTTTGCCTTTTTCAAAACCTGCAGTCTGGAAAAACAAGCTGTCCATTTTGCCAGGACGTTTTGGCACAGAACAAGAGGCCACCTTCAGAACATGAAGTCGATCCGTTGCTGATGCCAGAGATGGAGAAGTGATAGCTTTCGTCAAAGCCTCGCATTTCAAGTTTCATTCCAAGTTTCAAATCTTTTGGAACATTTTCAATCCTGGTAGATTTTTCTCAGTTTTTGGAGCTTGGCACTGACCAACTATTTAACTGGCTCTGTTTGTTTACTTGTTTTTGTCTCACCCCATAAGCTTTTTTTCCCCCCTCTCGTCACAGAACACTGGGAAAGTGTTAACACGTTCAGTTAAATTTTTTTTTCACTTGAGTGGAATGATTCTGTTTCAGTCTAAATATACTTCTGTCAGGTAGCCAGAGTTGTATTTTGTTGGGGGATTTCTTTACTTAAACCAAGAAGATTTAGCAGAAGGACTCATTGAAATAGCATCATGCAACAATATGTCCACACCAAGGGTAAGAACATGAAAAAATGAAAACTGTGTCTGAGCAGGTTTTTAATATTTACAGGAATAAAAAAAGGGCAGTTCTAATAAAGAAAAAACCCATATATGAATCATAAAGAAATCTGTAAAGACATCTTTCTGGTTATGTAGTTTTTTTATGCTTGTTGGCCTTCAGATTCTATTTATTTTTGATTAAATCTGATAATAATTACATGCTAGTTTCCTTTAGGAAAGTATGCTAATTTTTTTCCATGCACTACGAAGCTGTCTTTTTTTTTTCTTTTTGGGGCGGGGGGGGGAGAGAGAGACTCATTTCTATAAAAAATAAGACGTCTTGTTTTTGAAAACAAGATGAACGGCCAACTGCTATGGAGACAGCTGGCTGTCCAAGTGAGGACGCACAGAACTGAATGTCTTAAGTGTATCCATTAGCTGTCTTATTTCCCATCTATTCAGATTTTGGTGTTTTTCTGGAAATATACATATATATTGTATATAGTCCATGCTTAAGGTTTTGGCCCCTTCCATGACTGAGTCTGATGCCCCTGAACTATAAGTTTGGCAGCTAACATTCTTTTATGCTCTAGACAAAGCAGTTGGTCTGCTAAGGAACCAATAGTTTGATGCTGAGGTACATATCAGAGTTAAATCCAAAGTACTAATGGTAGTGGTGTGGACTATCATCATCTATTAGCCAGTACAGTAATTAGTTACCATGGAGACTGAATGCAGGCTGATGGAGAGCCATTGCTGTTGAAGAAAAAAAACTTCACTACCCAAAGTCTTAAAGTTTGTGGAATTCAGACAGCACTTTACAGTCCCCCTGAATATACAGTGTAAAGTAAAAATTTGATAACATTTTTATATTTTATAGTACTGTTGAATTTTAGGGCAAGATCATAACAAATGCTGTATAGTACCTTCCTCCACATCACATTTGCAGGAAAAAACCTCACTCTTCCAACCCTCATTTATCATTCTATAGTTTTAAAAGATAATAAAACATGTATTTGTTACATGATTAGATTGGGTTTACTGTCATTGTGCATATTGCTGGGCCGTTTATCCTTAGCAAGGTGTACCATGGCTTGATAAGTTTTAAAACCGCAAATATTTTCCTTTAAATCATTCCAGATTCACTGAATGCTGATCCAGAACCGCACAGCATTCTGGGGGATGTAGGCAGAGGAAAGGCTTTAGTTGCTCAAGTTCTCAGGGCCCAGCTAAGAAAGGTTGGTGGCATCAACTAACACGCTCCATGGTTACCTAGCAACAACGTGTCATGTAACACACGCAACAGCAGTTTCGTGTTACCCCCAAGATACTCCGGCCTGCTTCACTCAGAGGTCCAAACGTAGTCGAGGCAAAACAATGCGGAGTCAAAGTAGACGTCCTCTGGACACGTCTGAACAAAGGTACATTTTTACGACCGTTGCTTGAAACAGTGCTCAGATTGAACTGTTTTATGCACAACACCGAGATAATGTTGAGAGTTAGCGCAACATGTTGCAATAAGGACGTGCAGCGCGACTGCCGCTGTCTGTGCCGCACTGACAGGTGAGCGGTGACCGCTCTGGCGGAGAAGAAGATTGGTGGGAAATGAAGGGATTTGTGACAAGAAATGTAGGCAACCGGTTCGCTTGAGTATGAAATCGCAACCGTCCACCGGCAGTGTGAGCGGTGTCTGCGCGGTTCACAGAACATCCAGCAGGGGTCGCGACGAAAAAATCTGAAGGCCATCCGTGACGGATTACAATTCACACAGGACCACTTGGTGCAGACGCAACTTTATGCACAGAAAACATGACGGAGGAAACTAAATTAAACAATAATAAAAGAAGAAATCCCATCCGATTATTGACTCTGACCTGGACATTGAACTAAATGCATCTCCTACACTTAATGCACTAAATATAGCTTCATCTCACTTCTTAATCTTTATTTATTTGTATATTTAAATTTATTTATTTATTAGGCTTCTTGAACTGGGACCTGAGTCCAAATTTCATACCATAAACATGCAAATGTGAACTGGTATGGCTATAAAAATTCTTGACTCTCGCAATCCGGGAGCTGACAGCCCATTGAAGAGTTATGGACAGGAGGCTTTGGAGTGCTCTGGTGCAGGAGTGCATTCTGGGAGATTTCCTCCTGCTGCCCTTCGTTTAGAGAGTTATGCTGACTTCTGATTGCTTCAGATGGAAAAAAGACTCCCTGATTTCTAAACTTTAGCTGAAGCGGCGCCTGTAATTCCAGTTTATAGTGCGGCAGCAGCAGAGCTCGTATTCAGCCTGCAGATCAACATCAGAACCCTGAGACATCTGATTATGCACAATCCGGTGTGCATTTCATGTCCATGTTCATAAATAAGTGTGATAGTTTCATTTGATTGTTTATAAGTTGTTACTGGTTCCACAGTCAGTGGGTTTTGTCTCTGGAGAAAAAGTTTCCTTTTTGCCACCGTGCCCCATAACTGCTTAAAAATAAAGAATAGGGTGGAGAGAAAGGAGAAAACGAGTAGAACGGCTCAAGAAGGCATTGTGAATAAAACAGGAAAGGTCATGTCACCAGTTTGGCAATATTTTGGATATAAAAAAGGCCTAATCAATAATTATCGATATCGACAGCAATGAAATGCTTATATTGTGATATGGTTTTTATCCGTATCGTCCAGCCCTAGGCAGTATTATGTAAAATCGACCTTTTTGAGCTTTACATCTTGTTACAATATTATTTCCTCTTCAAAAATACACCTGGAGTGTTGCCTTGATTCTTTCATGCATGTTTGAGAAATCCTTTGATCTCCTGTGGCAACCTTTCAGCTGTGCAAAACGCCTGGCTGGATATAATGCCGCCTTCGAGGCGCAGCTCCTCATCAGAGCTGCAGTTTCTAAGCTTCCGAGCTTCCGCCTCACAGAGCACCCCTCCCCTGTGACTTCCCCACTCAGCTCCTTCAGACTAGCCAGCGGCAGTTGGCAAACACCTGGTGGAACGGCGCCTCTACTGAGCTCATTATATGAGCTACTTCTCAGTGAAACACTGATAAAGACACTGTTAAAGGGTTAATAGAGGGGTGCTGTTGTGATGACTTCCTGAAGGCAGAGTTTCAGAAATAGCAGGAGTTTTTAAAGAGACAGAGGCCCAATTTGAAGGCATTAAATTACAAAGTCAAATTTCTAAGTCATATTTGACATATACAGCATTTTTGTAATAACTGAGGGTAACGTAGTTACTTGATTATGATATAAAATGGTTCTATATGGCTGGAAGATACATAACACTACCACTTTAATTATATTTTATATAATATCAGCATAAGGATAAGTTACTGTTGGTTTTATATTTTTAAAAGCAAGTGAATTTTGCCTGAAGGTTATCACACCATGAGAATCTTCAATCCAGTCAGTTTCCATTTGACATCCAACCGCCAAAGTGCAAAAATAGCATTACAAACAAAATCTAGTCTTGTAATTAAGCAAGATGCTTGTGACCAAAGGTTTTGAACATTATTCGATATATTCCACCAAAATTTATCTTCATTAAACAATCAAAATCAGCAAAGAAGGAACAACAATAGCTGTGCAGGAGATGCATACTAATCATGCCTGCGTGTGTGTAAAAAAACAAGAAGAAAGCTCTGTGGATTGCGAAAGCTAGTGCTATTTCCAGTGATAAAATCTGTTAATCTGGCTCTGCTGGCCCCTCTCGCTGCATTAGCCCCGCTGCTTTTCCTAAAGGATCTCTGGAGTGTAGTAACACTCAGTTTTGCAACTCACACACTCTCGCAGAGAGGGAGCCAGATGTTTGAGTTGATATACCCGCCGCATTCAAGTAGTAATCTCCTTCACCGTGTTATTGGAGCTGACATAGTCTTTTGCCAGCAGGCGCATGTTTCACATAAACAAGACATCAGCGGCTATAACTGTGGAGTATAATCAACATACCAGTGTCAGCGATCTGGCCGCTTGACATATATGGTCTGTTGCAAAAGCACTATGAGGCAAAATGTGGCTTTACTCGTTTTGATAAACATGCAGAGAAGTGACAGAGGGTTGATGCATGTTCGAATGTGTAAGTGTCTGTGTTAAGAGGTCAATCTACTACTGGAATAAAAAGGTGTGACTATGCATATGTATGTAATTAGAAGTGTGTGTGTGCGTGTGTGTGTGTTAAAGCTTCTGCTCTGTTCATGTAGCCTCTTTTTCCAGCCTGCAAAATGTGGAAAAAATGCACCAGGACTCCAAGCGTGAAGAGAAGTGCCAGAAATGCTGAAATAGGAAAATTTCATTTCTCCATTAACCATGTTCTAGCTTAGCCTGGCAAAACTGGGTTTGGTTGAAAAACAACAGCTGCAGCTACAAAAAACTCCCCCACTTCCACCCCTTTCTGTCTTCCATTGTTAAAAATGAAAACGGACAACGACGAGAAGATTGCGGGAGGATGACATCACCAACGCGTCGTCTTGCAACGATTACCACAGCGTGCTAAAGTGCAATAATAACCTTCGAATTTGGTGCACACAGCTGTGACAGTTTACAGTGCAACAGTGTGAAGAATGGTTCTAACCAGAGGGGAAGGAATTTGACCTCTCACCCTTACCCATGACCCTCTGCGGCCGCTGCAGCAGCCTTATCTGATTGGTCTGTCTGGTACTTTTAATCATTTCCAGATCTCAAACCGGGCCACAAAAACTGGAGAGAAGGAAGGGAGGGAAACAGCGAGAAGGAGCTCTTTGGAAAGGAGCACTGCAAAATTTAAAGCACGTTTTGCATTATTAAAGAAAGCAAAAGCTGCAGTAAACAGAGCCCTAGCCACAAATACAAATATGCAAACATACATGCAACCATGTTGAGAGGCATAAACACACACACACACATCTTCATCTGCACAGACACTGTAATGTAGGTAGTTCTACGTCTTTCTCTCTGATTCATGCACATGCCTACACAGCAGCGAGCTAAGTGTGTGACAGAGAAAATGACAGTTTTTTTATCGAGCGCAGCAGTTTAACCCCCGCTAATCCCTTCAGAGTGGCAGAGCTTTATGGTCAATTCACACTCTTTTCAAGCTTTTATGGTTCCCCCCTCTCTCCTGCTGCAGCCTCGAGAGTAATCCCCACAGAAGATGTGGCCAAACATCAAACAAGAGCTTGAACAGACCCATCACACACAGTGACACCGACACGGATGTACCGCACCTAAAGCCGTCACAAACACAAATGTGAAGCGACGCCTTAACGAGGACATGAGGTATCTCTTTTAAGACCCATGTCGAGTGATTTTTTAAATCAAAATCTTAATTATGTCTCATCAATTAGAGAAAAACACTTCATCTTCAAGAGCCTGAATGAAGCAATTTGTTAGATGTCTTGCGCAAATATTTGCCACAAGCTGTCATACGCTTAACTTATTCTGTCAAAGTATGAGCCTGTGAGTATTTTTCGTCAACTGTGAGTAACAATTCTATCTGAAATTAATGTCATATTTGAGGTACTGAATAGTTTTTTTTTTATTGTTTTAAAAATGACAAACCCAAATGTCGTGATTCATGCCTTAAAAGTCAATTCATGAAGCTGGGATGATTTCAGAAATTCAAAAACATCCCCCATTCAATCCAAGTCCAATCCAAGACTCCAGCACAGAGAGGACTCTCTCCACTGATCTGAGATGTGTGGTTCACGGTAGCTTGCAACCTCTACTTCCTGTTTATTGTCAACATCTGACAGAACTACACTTTGCGTAGCTTGGTTGATTCTCTCCTAACTAGTAGATGGAAACATGGCAAATTCGCATTTTCTTTGTTTTCATTTTTCATGACATTTTAAAAGTTCTCTCAAAATTTGCATGACAACTGGACAGAAACGTAGCTAATGTGAGTGAGTGGAAGAAACGATCGGGTTAGACAATATGTGCCCAAATGAGTTCCACGGTAAGTGCTTAACAGATATGCTGGTCTAAAAACAACATATTGTAATTAACTAAGGTGTGAAAACAACAGAGTGTGATTATTTAACAAAGTCTGAAAGTGGTGACCCATTTGGGAACTTTTTCAAGAACTAAAAGAGCAAAAAAAGAACTGGCAAGAATATTCTACACATAAATTCAACAATGTGCAGAATGTAAGTACACCAATGCAAAATGTCACCTGAACTGGAAGTGAGGCGACTGGTTTAAGATTCATGTCATCTGATTTTTATGTTAGTGTTGAAAATCCCACCTCGGAGCAGAGCAGATGAGTTCAGCTGAAGTACAGCTAAAAGTAGCCTAATTCAGTCTGAACTGAATTTATGCACAGGCACCGTCCACGTTTGAAATCCTACAATACAAAGTTACTTTTTAGAAAAGTTGAACTTTTTTATACACAGTTAGCTTAAATGCACTAATTTGATTTAGATTTGTTGTTAAAAATTTTCTGCGAACATGCTGTATGTGGGAATAACAGTAACTTTATTTGTTAGTTCTGTCAAATTTATGAGACCGAATATTTTTGAAGCTGCCTACTTTAAGCAGCCGTATCTATTTCAGCTATCAAAAACCATTACAACTCAGATATGTCAGAACAAATCTTCTTACTTCTGCTTTAAAAATATAATTCATTCATCAAGTTTCACAAAAGAGAAAAATGAAATACGCCTCCTCAGCAGCATGGAACATCACGAGTCAACAAAAAGGATATTCTGGTTGGAGACATGGTAAAAAAACTACATCTATCCAACCTAATCTAACACCTAATTCTGTGCCAACCATGACTAGGTTACTTTAAATCCTCAGATGTTTAAAGCGCTGCACGGTCCGTACGAAGCACTCTGTAACAGCTAGCTTCTTTTCATTCCTCAGAAAGCCAGGTACGGAAAGACCAAAACAGCAAAGGTAGAAAATGGCGAATACTCCAAATAAGCAGCACATGGAAAATCCCAAAAATAAAAAAAAAACAGTGATTCCACTGAGGACCTCACACAACTCACATTTAAGATTCCTGAATGGAGTCTTTTTCAATGAATTATAAATTATTTGGCGATTTATTGGTTCCTTCTGAATATATATCAACTTTCATTCAGTTTCTGCATCTGGTTCTGCAATCTATACACACCATATGAGTGGTTTCCCCCCCCGAACACCTCTCTCTGACAAGTACTGTTGGTTTTATAGATCTCAGCAGACTGACTGGAGGAGGCTTTGCTGCAGGCGGCTCCTTCTCCTTAATGCGAAAAAAGCAACAATTCCCTGCATCCATTGACTTTCACACTCTGAGTGCTCAGACACAGCCAAACATCTCCTTATGTCTTTCTTCAGCACAGATTATGTGTAACAAAAGTAATTACTGGAGGGTTTTTTTTTTTTTTTCTTTTAGTTAAGACACACATGGGAACTGCAGATTAAAAGTGCACTCGAAGTCCAGGAGAAGACTGTGATGCAGGCATGCATGAACTGGGAGACTGAAGGATGGAGCTGAGTTCCTGCAGGAGAACACAGGGAAGCCAGTCGACTACATCACCACGCAGCGCGAAAATGAAACGTGTCGAACAGCCACACACACAGCGCCGTTTCCTCGCTCTCACAGGAGGAAAGATTTCGAAACAGTGAGTGCAGAGGTAAGGCATGAAAAACACACATTAATGCTCAAAAACAAACCTCCTGGCTACACACACACACACACACACACACACACACACACACACACACACACACACACACACACACACACACACACACACACAAAACGTGCTGACTTAAACACACACATGACGGTTCACTTCAATTTCACCAAAACACAAATACTGACACACTCTCGCTGCTTGCAGTAAGACACATAGAGCTTTGAAACACACAACACACACACACACACGACGTGTGTGGAAGTGTATGAATGCGAGGAACTGCTCCATTTCTCTCATTAAGGAGAAGGAGCCGCCTGCAGCAAAGCCTCCACAAGTCAGTCTGCTGAGATCTGTAAAACCAACAGTACCAGTCAGAGAGAGGCGGGAGGAATAAAACAGTCAAACACAGAGTCTAATCGGCAAAACGGATGAGGAAACTGAATGGAAGTGGATTCCATGAATAGAGTCGCAGAAGAAGCAGAGCACCCTTAGGTTGTTTACCTCTAAAATCTGGGACTTTTTATGTGGAATTGCTGCTTGATGCTGCCTTGCAGCAAGAAGTTCCTGGGACTGAATCCAGCCATGGGCTTTTTCTGCATAAAGTCTGCATGTTCTCTCCGGAGTACTCCCACTTCCTCCATCCCACAGCCCAAAAACACCACTTAGGTTAACTGGTTTCTCTTGTCCTGTGCACTTTTGGACAGGGCCTCTCACCCAGTGCCTACTGGGTATAGCCAACAGCCCCCCCCACCCCCCTGCAACCCTGCAAAAATTTTAAATGACAAAAATAAATAAATAAATATGAAAATGAAAACGCAGTATTGTGGTTTCTGAACAGCCTGAGCCACAGTACAGGAACTGGGATGTGCTGCTGAGATAAAATTAGCCAAACAATCATTATTCTGTTGTTTTTCATCTTCAATAAGTGGTAATTTTAGGGATAGGCAATCTATTTAAATACGACACCTGTTCAGACCTCTTTGATGTCTAAATGATTGTTCTTTCATTGTCACATAACGATGCTCACATTTTAATGACAGAAGAACAGAGCAGATAATGTAAGAGGATGAGGGGATGAAGGGAGCAACCAGCAAGGAGGACAAAAACTGAAACTGATCCCAGTTCCATTCCAGTTTCATTCCAACTGTCGTAAAATTTTGATTAGCTCAATGGCAGAGCCTTACTTATTGGTTTTTGAAAAGCTTTTAGCCGCAGGAACAAAAATCAGGTGGATGTCGTGAGAAAAGTGGTTCAGACCTGAGATTTACAGAAGAGAAAAGAAAGCGAGAAAAAAATTTGATCAAAATCAAAAATCGGATCTGGTATGAAACAAATCAGAGGTTTTATTTTTTAGCCGTATCGCCCAGCCCTATTTCGACTAGTAGAAGCAACAGACTTGCCCTAATAGGTGGCACTGGGTGGCACTGCTTGGTCCAAAACAAGGCTCTGTTCTGAACCAGAAATATTTCCGAACAGCCAAATGTATTTTTCCTGTAAGTGAGCTGACCGGCAGTGTGCAGAAACTAGTAAGGAAGCTTCAGGGTTGTGCAACTCCGAGCTTCATACAGCCAGAGGAAAAACTGATCACTTTAGTGCTGTATCTGTCATCTCCTCAAAAAGGAATAGCTTTACTCACAACTTTGGTGGTTTTGAAACTGGATTTTTTTTGGTTGAGATTTAGTATACATTCATGTCAAGACTTTTTCTCTCTCACACTCTCGGCAATCCTCATCAGCGAGCCGTAGGCTGCCGTACAGGAGGAGCAAGTCAGGCGACCCTCTCAGCATCAGCATACATAATATACATAAATACCACAGGCCACAAAAACGCACGCAGCCAACAGTCCACTGGAGAACGAGGGTTCAGGGTAATTAAGTTCCTGAGGATAAAGGTTCAGGTAAGCACAATGGAAATATGCATACAGAAATATGCTAAAACATAAAACAAAGCCCTATAAAAGTAGGTGAATGAGAAACACCTTGTAAAGTGGTTTGTAGTACATAGACGGTGTTCAAAACGCTCCATATAAGTGTGGACCATTTACCATGCTATCTGCAAAACTGTGCGGACCAGAACTTTGCAGACGAACATGCTGATGCCTCACAGGCTGTAATTCAAGGTGTTTAGAGGACAGCCATACATCGAAGTTGTTCTATCATGATCAGAGGCATGACAAAATCTGCAGAGCTTCCACTCAAGGAATTCAACTTCCTTTTGTATAGAAAAACACCCACATTTTGCTGCATTATTTCAATATGAATCAAAAGCCAAGACTCCTATCAAGGTTACACTTGTTAACAAGCCTTTTTGTTTAGAGTTGCCTTTGATTAGTAGTAAGAGGATCATCAGTGGATCAGTATTTGTGATGTATATTTTCTTGATGATTTTGACATATTTGCTCGATGATTTTTGATGATTTTGATGTATATTTGCTCAATGTTTTTATGATGTAAAGCACTTTGACCTGCCTTGCTGCTGACATGTGCTATACAAATAAACTTAACTTTAAGCTAACATGTCAGTGGGACAACAAAGTCAACAGTATTTATATGAGACCAACTATACTGTGCTATGTTCAGCCTTCCTGGTATCTGTTGAAGTCTTGCTCTCTCTCGCTCTCTCGCAGCCTAGTTTTTATTGTTTCTTTTTTAATATCAGTATATTAATATTTTTTAATATCTTTTTTTTAAATATCTTGTTAAGCCTCTGAGCTCAAATGTGAATCAAACTGAAAGCAGTTGATTCTGGTCAATAACCGATTTCTCTGTGAATCTTTAATTTGAATATGATGAGCTTTTTCTTTCCTTTGTCTTTTGTACTTTTAAAACTGGCATTGCTCTCAAATAAAAGAAAGAGTTTGATACAAAATGAATAGGTGAGATGGCAAAACAACTTGTCACACAATATCTACACAAACTGAGAAAAGGAACAAAAAACAGAGATGGGCAGAAAAACAGAAAGCAACAGTCCCATTCGACAGACATGATTCAGTAAAGTCATTTCACTAAACAAAAGGTTTCTTCTGTGTTTGTGTCACTGCTGCTTTCACCAAACGCAACACTTTCTCTCCAATTTTAGTCCACTTGTAGCCCCCCCGTGTCTCTCAATGGCTAAATTGCCCGTCTGTGTCGCCTTTATAATGGCTTCCCAAGCACTGCAAGCTTATAAAAGTGGCGATTCATGGGGTAGTTTTTAAATGGTTAGGGAGATGCCTCAGCACTGCTGTTTTGAGAGAGAAAAGCCTGAGGTGCCTTAAATGGATCTGAACATGTTTTTGACCCAGAGATTTGCTTTATTAAGGAGGAGTGGAAGCATTTATATCAAAAACGCAGCAATTCTGTGTCTCGCTAAGCTTCTCCGTCCTGCAGAGTCCAGGTAAATATGAAGTGGAGGAAACATGCATGAGACAAAGAGGGGACTAGAAATGGGCTGACAGAGCTTCGCTTTTAGAGACTCCAACAGTCTCTAAGTATAAAAGTAAAGCTAAAGCCAGTTGGTTCAGACAGCAGCCACTAAATCTTGCACTTTACCCCTTCCTGAAGCTTGATTGTCCTGACACACAAACCCTGTCAATGGCCAGTTTGTTGCAAAATCAATTACCTGATCACAATCTAAAACAATCAAATGGGCTAAAATAAATCACATCTGCTTACACTGCAGATGTTTCATTAGGCCAGCAGCTGCTACGCCCTTCAGCAAAGCGCTGAACCTGAGACAAAGGCCTCTGATCGTGGAAAATAATATGCATCACATATGGCTCTATGATCTTATTTCTGAACACACATACACACACCCACACACAAACAAAGTCATTGGCAAAACATTATAGTAACTCCTCCATTCATACACATACCCACTGTATGACTAAGCACTCAACAAAATGAGATGTGTGTGTGTGCGCACAAAAGCATGTGTGTGATGATTAGGGGAGTGTCACAGTAGAAGCTGACTCAGCATGTCTGCCTGTCGTTTTACTGCGGCTTCCTCCCAGCAGAGCCAACAGGGATCTCTAAAAATGGTTAAAACATAAAATCGATGACAATGCCTGCTTACCTGATATTTTTCAGCAGCTGGTAAATTGGTTTTGTCAGCAGCCTGGCAAATACACTAACATATTCCTTGGTCATAAGTACTTACTGCCCTCCTGTGTCCTTCTTTCCTTCCTTGGGAAATGCTTGTCCACCTACGTTTTTAATTTGTCACCGTTTTCAGGGCTACAAATGTGTTTTTATTTAATTTATGATCACAATGAGTCACCTTAAAGACTTTTGTAAAAGTTATTCAAAACATTAATAACAAAAAGATGGGATCCTGATTTAATGTGTATCAAAATGTAAGGAGATTAGAGTGCAATACGGGAGCCAGTATATTCTCTTATTTTTCTTTCTCCCTGCTCAACTAGAAATTGCATATCACTTCTCAAAGCACCAGAATAATAAAAGCAAAGCCTAACCCCCACTGTCAGGGTAAAAAACACTGCTCCTTTGACTCCCTTTTCTTCAACCTTTGTTGTTTCATTTATCATTTTGTTAACCTGACATCTTTTCTCCTTTGCTGTACTGACTTTATGCTGTTTTCCTTTACCAGTTGTGTCCTTTTCAATGGCCACAATATGAACTGTATATGTTAAAAAGATTTTTAGGTTCAGTTAAGAACCTAAAAATGTGAACCTAAAAACAAACCCTGCAGAATCTTATGTTTAAGATTCTGCAGGGTTTGTTTTTTTTTTTACGCTTCAGATGGGACGAAATGTAGCGTTTTACTATTGACCTTATTCTTTGAAAAACAAATTTTTACAATGGACCCCTGCCTATTCGCCGTTTAATATTCGTGGATTTTTTGTTTACAATTTTGTTTCGTAGAGCATATCTAAAATATTCAAAAGAAAAAGAAGCTTGGAAAGCTGAAACACCTAGGCGCAATGCTACTTGACATGCTATTGGCTGGCATTTGCAAAGCAGCCAATCCAGAGGCTCCATTCATTTTCCTTGCCGTTGATTGGCTGTACCACCAAGACCAGATATAAGAAAGACAGAAAATATTAGCATATGCGGTAGCACTAAGACAGTTTCCAATGTGTGTATTAATGTATATTCAGGTATATTTGCTGTGTGAACTATTAAAATAGGCTGTTATACGTTATATTTTTAGAAAGGTATTTGTGGTATTCGGTCTTAAGTGTTTGCGGATTTAAGCGATTTGCAGGCGGCTGCAGTCCCTTACCCATGGTAATTTTTTTTTTTTTTTAATTTGGGTTTTACAAAAAAAAAGGAGAAAGAATTCAACCCCTACCAATCTTAGCTAGCATTGTTAGCTAGTACTTTTAGTGTAAAATAAATGTTATCATCTAAACTTGGAACACCACAACAAATATATATTTTACATTCCGAAAGGTGCAAAAGTGTTCGACAGAACAGATTTTATTCAGCTTAAGTTAAACATAAGTTGCCAACTTGTTGTCAATGTATTGATAGCTATTATGCTAACGCATGTACATTTTCATCCCATTACTACTTCAGTTATGCCTTAAACAGAACGATGTCGCTGATTCCATAGTTAGAGCAGAATGGGTACATTTTAAAATTGTAATATTACATGAAGGTAAAAGTTTTGTGTCAGTCTCATTCAGTGAAAAGATAAGGAATAAAAAAATCTTCATACCTAATTTGGGTTGTTTTTTAACGTCATCTTCTGACGGATGTGGCTGCAATAAGTCTTCAAAAAGCCAGAATCATTTTGCTAAATACCTCCAAATTTGGTCCAATTTCCACACAGTTTTGGATCTTTATAAATGCAATGATGCTGATTTTGTACTTATTCTTAAAAATGCTGGTTAGCCATCGGAAGGAACATGGGTATAGCTTAGTAAGGCCAACAGCGTTTTCATTCTGGTCTTCATCTTTACAATGCTGCAAACGTTCTCAAAAACTAAAAGCCAAAAAAAAAAAAAAGGTTGTAGAGTAACATCTATCACTACCCTCCCATTTAACCTCTTCACCCCTCCAATGTTCCAATTTCTTCAGCCTCCTTTATCCGGTCACTTCACCTCCCTTCTTCATTGTGCCCTGGCAGCAAGCAAAGACAGCACACAATCCATATATTACCGCTTTTCACAAATCCTTTCACCTCCACGGACCTTTCCAATCCCTCTTCATGGTCATTTCTTCTCTACTTTGACACAGGAAAAAAAATCCCATTGTCTTTAAATCTCTCGTTTCAGTGTGGAATAAAATTATTTTCTAGAAGCATACTGCAGCTCATTCAGAAGCAAAGGTGGTTTCACTCTGAGGTCAAATGCTTTTGCCATTCCCTTTAAAAGAATTGGGGAAAACTGAGCTTTTTCATAGGGTGTGATGTGGGATTTTGAGCTTACTTCCAAGCATTCAAATAGTTTGCTCTCTCTCATTTTAACCACCCAGAGCAAATGAAACATATTTTAAAAATGAAGCCTTGCAGCAGCTACAACTGGGTACAATGTAATGTTTGTCATGGCATTAAATAATTTTTATAATGCCTTGCATATGTATTCATACCCATTAACCTTTTTTAGAATTTGTCACATTACAACCAGAAACTTCTATGTGTTTTATTTGGGATATTTTCCCCCAAACAAATCAAAATCTAAAAATGCAATGGTAGAAAAAAAAAAACAAAACAATAGGTCTTTTTGAAAATTTGCCAAAAACAAAGAAGGCAAGGGACACAACAAACATGCCAGAAGTGCCAGAAGGCTAATGCATGCCCAATGTCAAAATAGGTGGTGGCAGCATCATGCTGCAGGATGCAGGGACAAGTAAATGGTTTGAAACTAGATAGAAAGCTTGAGGGGGATAAACACAGGGCAATCATACAAGCTAACCTGTTAGAAGCTGTAAAAGTCTTGAGACTGGGACAGAGTTTCACCTTTCAGCAGATCCAATGGAATGGTTCAGAGTAGCCTGGTGTGGAAAATGTGCGTTGGACTTATAAAACTGTGGAATATCATAGAATTTGGTGGTTTGTGCCTTTGATATAGCAAATCTGAGGTTTTCTAACAATTTAGGTGTCCCATAGTGAAATCATTATACGCGTGCAGTACAGAGAGCTTTTTTCTGTTACGCTCTATTAGCTGAGCCGTCTGAGCTTGAGCTATTCTGCAAAGAGGATTGTGCAAAAGAAAATCAATCTCCATGTTCAAAGTTGGAGGAGATATACTTCAAAACACTTGCTGGTATAGTAGCAGTAAAATGTGTGTTAATCCCCCCCAAAATCCCAATAAATACACCAAAGTTTGTGGTTATACAGCCACAAATTGTCAAAAAGTGGGATGAATACCAAGGCCCTTTACATGATATGAAGTCCAGATGTCGAAGCCTTGCTGTTATTTTATCTTTGACTATGCATTTCTCCCACACTTCCTATGAAACATGTACCTAGCAGTGCAGATAACAGAAGAGAGATCGGCATCTAAAAACTATGTACGAAAAAATAAAGAATGACGCAACTCTGACATTGGATGTAGAAGGAGGGAACAAGCGTATAAGGCGGATGTGTGTATGTGTATCTGCAAGAAACAAGACAAGCTGATTTAACTTATGCTGCAAAAACAGGCCGTTCAGGGATTCTTTTTTCTAGTTACTTATTGAGATATAGGTCAGGCACACACACACACATTAAGATATATCCAGTATAGAAACTGATTATTTTTCTGCCTCAGCTGCTCAGACAGCACAGAACATACGGCAGAAATTGGCCAATTGGGACACCAAACACAAGCTGCGTGCTCCACAGAAGCAGAGGAAAATTGGGTTGAAGAAATTCTTTTAATTGCTGACAAAACGGCAGAAATATCCCCCGCTTGGACTCGGACTCGAAGCTACCCACCCACATGCCCTCTGCCTTGCTATGAAAGCTCCTAAAGCAGGTGCTAACTACAATCAAAAAGCTTCTTCATTAACTAATGAAGCGACTGTTTGAGATCAAGGGAGCATGTGACGGCGACTGTCACCTCCATCTGCGGCTACCCGTCACATCTGTGCACCATCGAAACTGTCTTTTCCCGTTACAAGGGGAACTATTTGAATCGACCTGCCCCGTTTGATCTACCGTGGCCTTTCAGAGTGGGAGCTGCATCAAAAAGATGCCAGCAGCTTTAAAGCAGCTCTACCTCTTTAGCTTGCTGCCATCCCTTTCGCCTCAATCTGTCTCAGACACAAATTGTTCACAGTGTCACTCAAAAAAAAAACAAAAAAAAAAAAACGGTTTTAAGTCTGAAAGAACACTACATACTATGCGTGTTGAGGTGTTGAGGTTACTGCAACAGAATAATGTCTTACTAAGCCGAAGACAATCAGAATAAAACAGACATGTCTCCTGCCATATCCACAAGACAGCTTAATGTAGCTTTAAAGGGGCAGTATTATGTATTTTCCAGGCACATGGTGCCATGTTACAGCACAATCAAATAGCTATGTTACCTTCAGTTGTTATAAAATGCTGTATATATCAAACATGACTTATAAGAAATTTGACTTCATAACTTAACACCTTGAAATTGGATCTTTGTCTCTTTAAAACTCCTGCTCATTCTGAAACTCCGCCTTCAGGAAGTCATCACAACATCACTCTATTAATCCTTTAACAGTAGCTCGTATCATGAGCTCAGCTGATGCGCAGTTCCACCAGGTGTTTTCCAACTACTGCTGGCTAGTCTGAAGGAGCTGAGTGGGGGAGTTGTAGCGGAGGGGAAACTTGGAAACTGCTGCTCCGAGAAGGAGCTGCGCCTCGAAAAGAGGAGGAGCTGCACATTGGTCTGCTCCAGTGGTTTTGCACAGCTGAATGGTTGCCACAGGAGATTAAAGGATTTCTCAAACATGCATGAAAGAATTAAGGCAACACTCCATGTATGTTCCTAATGAGGGAATAACATTATAACATGATGTAAAGCTCCCATTATCGGTACTAGCTGTACACCCCCGCATGCAAGTAAAAAAATGACAGCATTGTTTTGCAGCTGAATAAAGGCCGAATGTTTATGTATGGAACTAAGTGGTAAATGCAACCGTTCTGTAGGGCATCTTTAAAAAGTGACATGAAAATAGGGAGGACTCACAACTATCAATCAAATCTGCTATTTAGGAACTCTGAGCTGTCTCATGCAGCTACAGTGGAGAAAGAAAGGTGGACTGAACCAAAACCTAATATCAGGGTATGTATTTTTCAACATCAATAAAGTATAATAAATAATAAAGTAATAAAGCTTGCTCTGCACTTAAGTGAATTACTCACCTCAAATGTCAAGCTAATCACCACATCACTGGTACTGGAGAAAATACAGCTAAAGTCCAAATCGCTTTACGTTGACAGGTTTATCATGATGCATGCTAGCTCAGTGCTCAGTCCAAAAATTCAGCTAACCTTGCACACAGCTCACTACGTGCAATGTAAAGCACTGAATGCAGTAATGTAAGGCAAGTCACCACTGGATTCTAGACCAAGACCTTTTTATGTTCTCAACTATGTGGGAACCATTTAGGGATGCTCCAACATGACAGCACAACAGTGCACAAGGCAAGGTGCAAAGGCATGGATAAGCAAATTTTAGCATGACTGCTCTGCAGAGAGTCCCGATCTCAAACTGTCTGAACACCTTTGGGAAGAATTGAAGCAGAGATCGCGAGCATTCATGTCCAACATCAGTGTCTGACCTCAGTAATGTGCTTGTGGAATGGTCAGCAACGCAGAATGCAGAAAGCCTACCTAGAATAGTTGCTTGGCTCCAAAGAGTGGGCCGACATTACATTAACCTTTGGAGCAAATACTTCATTAAGGTGTAGTTATGACTTGAAGTATACTCAGTGTTAGACTGTTCTCCAAACTAAAGAAATCAGCAAATTGTGCACTCTGTATCTGCACAAGAGCATAAAAGTTTGAATTCAAGGGAATGAATATAACTGTAAGTTAAACAGTTTTGTTATTTTTTTTGTTGTGTACCACCTTACCGTTTTTGTTTTAAATTCATAGCTATCACACCTGTTCTTTTTATTCCTGCAACATCTAGTACTTCAAATCACTCATATGTAAATATAACGGACTGACAGAGAGTTAGCTAATGAATGCATATCAAGCCAAATTTAGCTTTAATTTATAATGAAACATGCATTCGTGTGAAGAAACCTAACATTCCACACCTTTATCACGTAATTTCAATTAAAAACACACAAAAAAACGTACGAAGTAATCTGAGCTCTACTCTTCTGCAAACTAATCAGACTCCAACAGCAGTTAAATCAGTCTTTATCATTGGTGGGAATCAGACCAATGTTTTGTTGTAAAAGACATCAATTTACTTTGCAGCCCATAGTCAACAGTAGCTCAACAGGAGAGAACTTGGCTCTCACACTGCTGGGTCGGCACTTCGCTTCCCACCGGGCCCCTAAATAGTACTTAAATGTAGATTTTTGAAAGCGGCATGCATAAAAAGCTCTCAGTTTAATGTCAGCTTCGTTCCGTCCTGTGGCAGCGTTATGGTAGTGCACGCTCCTTCTGGGTGTTTATCAGATATAATAAACTTAAACGGCTTTATTGATGTGCTCTATTGTATCTGTGCTGCCTCCTCCACCTCCCCACGTCTTTATTTGTTACAGCCGCTCCAGGCATGGAGCACCGATACGCGGAGACGCAGCGGGGTCTGCGTCGATTCTCTGTGGTTCTCATCTCCGCCAGGGTCTGAGGCAGTAGGGGGGTTGAGAGGGCGGAGACCCCTCTCCACCACCTGACCCACGTATACATGCGTGCACACGCTTGCTTACACCTACATAAAAGCTTTCCAGCTGTGGGCAAGGTGGTGAGTCTGCTCTGATGCGTAAATCTTGCTCCACATGAAGAAATCTCCAATCTCTAATAAAACAGAATCAATATTTTAATGTTAAAAGCCAGCTAAACTTTGGATGAAAAATGCAAACTTCCTTTTGTGCCTGCAGGATGTTTAAGCCTCATTCTCATCCGGTATATATAGTTTTACTATCTGGACATTTAATAAATGGCATAAAGTATAAAACAAACGCTTTATATGTGTGTGGGAAGAGGCAGACTTGAAGTCTGTTTGACAGAAATTAGATACAGCACCCACATATCTATACAACACATTAAAAGACTGATATTAGCAGAGAAAAAAAGAGGGGTTTCTACGTTCTAAGAAGAAATGAATAATACAAGACTCCAAGAATAAACTGGGTAATTAGGTTAAAGGCAGCTCAGAGCATATACAGCTCAATGCTGTTCCCTGAGTCCGACAGTGACTCATTTGGGGATGAAAACCTCAAAAAAAACCCTCTTTGCGCTCACAGGTGTAACAGAAACTCAAATGTTTCCTATAGTCACGGTGTCATCGGCGTAATGGCGAACACAGCCACTTCGGCTGTCACGCCTCGGCTCCAGAGTGGAGGTGATGCTCAAGGTTTCGGCCTTATCAAGGAGTCCCAGGGCAGCTATGTCATTATGACACGTGTACTTTAAAAAAAAAACAAACAAAAAAACAAGATTTCTCACATCTCCTTGCATCTCCTCCACATCAGCTCACTCTCACTCAACCTCCTGAGCTCAAACCCCAAGAGGGATAGAAGTAGAAAGAGAAGGGGGGGTGGAGGAGAGGATGAGTAGGTATGTTCAGAATACGAAAGAGAAGGCTTTCCATTTTTCCTCCCCAACAAACACACCACCTAAAGATATTTTTTTCCTCCTCCTACTCCTCCTTTTTTTCTGTGTGCTTGGCAGCCAGACCAGTGGCTCGTTGCCCGTATAGTCTCTCCAAATCAGCCCGCACCTACGCACATCACACGAGTCAAAAATTCATAAGGTGACACAAAACTGTCAGCGCATGTTGATGCGACTCCCGAATGATGGCAAATGTTTGGATGTGGGTGGATAAGGGGCAGCAAACACACACAAACACAATTTCAGAGTGTCTCAGACTCCTAAACACATAAACAGGGGCGCCTCCAGAAAGTTTTCAAAGGGGCAGTTGGAGGTGGGGGTGATGGGGGGGAGCACAGATAATTCAAAATGAAAATCTATAACAGAGGTTTTATATTTGAGGTTTTTTTTTTTTTTTTTTTTTAAATACTGAAGGTTGTATATAGAGAGATGGGGGCCAGGAGTGAGTGATGAATTTAAAAGCGGCACAAAAAAAAAAAAAAAAAACCCACACAGTTAATTAGTATAAATTATTTCATTAATTAAATAAATCGGGGTTTAAGCCAATTTTAATATGATGTCAATTTAAGACCTACAAAAATAATGCAACAAATAAATAAACACATCAACACAGGTTTAAGCCAATGTTTGGCCTCCCTGTTTTGAAATCATATTCAAGCCAAATTTTGTGACTTGTAAACTGAGTTCAGCTGGTAGTTCAATGCTGTTTCCCAGGACAAACTAAAAGCAACATCTTGCGCCTTGCATTTTAGTTAATTTCTTTTGGGGGAAAAAAGGGAGGGGGGGGCGGACATAATGGAGGACATAACACAAAAAAATATTGGAGAATTTGGACAAATTTATGATTGATTGATTGATTGATTGATTGATTACCCCGTAAGTGGTTTAACTCCTGTCCTCTTTATTTGATTTTTTTGGAAATTCATATATATTTTCAAAAAAAAAAAAAAAAAAAAAAAAAAAAGGGGAGTTATATAGAATTGATTTTAGGGTTTCCAACTTGGTCGGATGCTTTGCGCGAATTACCGTTGATTCAGCAAACCATACAACTACTTCAGTGCACCAAACTGACATTAAACAAGCCCCAGAGCTCACGTCCGTGCATTCTATATTAACCTGTCCACTTTGCATCCAGATTCCGCAGTGCCCTCACAGCAGAATTAAAGACACCCTCCACCTCCTGCAACAACTTGCGAAATTCCACCTTCAAGGAAAACTGGAGATGTTCAGTCCTGTGGAAGATCCGCAGCCTTCAAGCGTGCGCTATTGGCGGATTTCGCCCCGTGTGCGCAGCGACAACCGGGCGCAAAAGTGCAAAATGTTTAAAAAAAAAAAAAACAAAACAGACGAACATTTTTCCCTCAGTGCAGGTAGGTCCAGGTGAAAACAAGCAGGCATCGCTCGTAAGAGATACACAAGGAGAGACCAGAGGTATGAGTCGGAGGAGGTAAGGAATGGAGGAAATTATTTTAAAAATAAAAACAAAAAGAGGAGGAAAAAGTTTGCCTGTACTTACTTAGGAAGCCGTGTTTTGTATTATCCCTGCTTGGCATTATTTCTTCCTCTTCTTTTCTTTTCTTTTCTTTTCTTCAGGATGTCAGAGTTGCAGCAGAAGACGTTTCCATTCCCGCTCGGTTTGCAGCAGCAGCAGCAGCAGCAGCAGCAGCAGCGGTTCTAAAAGCTCAGCTCTGCAGATCTGTGCGCACAGGAGAGCAGCGCTCAGCATGAATGAGAGAGGAGCTGCGGTTGGACTCCGGCATCCCCCTCCTGCTACAGACGGATGAAGAGGGGAGCAAGAAGAGAGAGAGAGAGAGAGAGAGAGAGAGAGAGAGAGAGAGAGAGAGAGAGAGAGAGCGAGCGATGGAGACAGAGAGCTTGGTGAACATGCGCCCCCTAGTGGATCCGGTGCGTTACATCGGGGTTGCACGACGCACTACTACCGGGCGCGCATGGGTGGCAGCATTGGACCCGTTTCAATCTGCAGCTCCATGAGCACCTTATCCCCTCCTTGTACTCCAGTTTTAGGCTGTCTGACAACAATCAGGTTCTGTGATTGAAGATGCTCCTGTTCAGCTTGACTGATTGCACCTGTCATCTTATAGAGCGCAGATGCATGCCCCTCTTCACTATCCTTTGTTTTCGTTGCCTCTTGTGTTGTTTTTACATCATGCTTTTCAGGGCCCTCTACATTTACGGTAAAAGTATAAATGCATGCAGATTAACAGCACGTTGCAAAAGTGTTCATACCCCTTGACCTTTTTTCTACATTTTGCCATGTTGCAACCACAGATTGCAATGTATTTCAATAGGATTTTATGGGACAGATCAGGGGTGTCAAACTGCATCAAGAGCATGAATGTTCTCAATGGGCTGGTTGTGCCTGAATGTATTAATAAAACCCATTTAACTGTTAAAATATTAATAAATGGCTGTCTCTGCATTCCATAAGTCCTTCTTTAAATTAAATAATACTGAACATCTTTTCACGTCAATCAGTCTTTTCAGGATCTTGCGATTATTTTTGTGATCTTTTTGCAGTAAAAATCACTGATTCTGTGGTGCTATAAGTGTAAGTTATAAATATTTGCAAGACATTTTGCAATATTTGTGCTTATGTATCACAGTAAATGTGACTTTTTGTTACTCAATGCTATCTGCTGGGTTTCCTTTTTGAACTACTTTGAATGATTAATTAAGCATACTGTACTGTCTGATAACTAAGATCAATTAGAATGTATGTATGGTTGAATTTTTTTTTTTTTTTTTAATTTTGTAAAGGGCCTCGAGACGACATTTGTTGCCTATTGGAGCTATATAAATAAAATGAATTGAACTGAATTACTTGCCACATTGATCGCAGACTATAAGAAGACATCAAGGAGGCTGAGGCAGCAGAGTAAGAAATACTGCCACCTTTAGGTGGGAGTTAGCATCACTTAAACCTAACCTTTTTGTGGAAAATTTTCAGTAAACTCAGAATTATGCATTAGCATGAAAAAATGCAAGGATCTGAGGATTTTGAACGAATTTCTGCAAAAAACTGGAAGGACTGATTGATGTAATTTGGCAGTGAACAGGTCAAAACTGCTTTGATTTGACTGATAAAATAATATCTGAGCACACAACTGTTATGTTTATTCTTAAAGGCTCTAGTTAGGCATCCCTCTGGAGTCTAGAGGGCCACATAAAAAGCCATGGCGGGCCAGATTTGGCCCCCGGGTCTTGAGTTTGACACGTGTGATAGATCAATACAAAGTACACTGTTGTGAGTTATAGTTACAGGATTCAACCGCATTTACGCAGATAAAATCCAGAGAAACATCATAATATGAGGTCTGACACAAAGATCATTTTTCAATTTTGCGTCCCTGTGAAAATGTTTATGCTGAAACTGGATCAAAGTAGTAACTAGTAAATAATGGTGTGCATGTGTATTTATTAATAAATCGACAGGTGCAGCACCTACCTGAGATAAAGTGTCCACTAAGTCCGTGCTTATGGATCTTCAGGACAAACTCTCCAGATGTTTCTGACCCAAGAATCACGTTGTTTGTGGTCATGAGTTGGAATCTTGTAGAACCGCAAACTCATGGGTAATTTGCTGTTTGATACAATTGTTATCATTATTCTGAGTTGCTTTACCAATCAAAAAATGGCGGCTTGCGTTTACTCACCGGGACTCATCGCAGTTTTGTCAGTTACCCTCAGAAATTGTCTAGTTAGACCAGCCAGTATAAATCCAGCAGCTCTGTGAAGGTCTCAGAGGTTTGTTAGAGCAGTGTATTTCAAAGTGGCCAAAATAAAAAATAAACAAATAGCAAAAATAAAAAAGTTGAATCTCATAAATTTTTTGATCATATCTATTTAATTATGATTATTTTCATCATAAAATCTAACCTGTTTTTCAATTATTATGATAAAACAGAATTTTTTTTTTTTTTGTCATGCTCAGCTTTCTGGCTGCCAGTAATAATGATTATTGAATTGAAATTGATGTTTACATATTTTGATGCATTGTCTGGTGGTCCCCGCCCAGTTTGGGGGGGGGGGGAATTGCATGGAAAAGTTTAGGAACCCCTCCGTTAGAGAACATTAGTGAACAAACAGCATCACGAAGACCAAGGAACACAGCAGACAGTTCAGGGAAAAAGTTGTTTAGATGCTTAAAGTAGAGTTAGGTTACAAAACAATATCCCCAGTTTTGAACAACTCAAAGAACATTGTTCATTCTATAATCTAAAAATGAAAATGGTAGATCCCAACAGTAAACTTATAGATCCACTGCTCAGGTGGGATAATCTGATGTGACTATTACTACAAATTTGACATTTATGAAGGAACTGTAAGGGGAAAACATGCTATTGAAAGAAAGCCACTGATCAACTTTTAGGCCTGTTGTGGAAAACTAGAACTGAGCATCGCGCTGAACACACAGTTCCCACAGAGAAGCATGGTGGTGGCAGCATCATGACGTGGAGATGCCTTTCTTCAGCTGGGATAGAGAGGATGAGGAGAGCTAAATACAAATGTATTCCACATTTTAAAGAGTTTTATTCAGAAAACATTTTTAAAAATCATGCATGCTTTTCTTCCACTCAACAATCATGTACTTCTTTGTGATTATTACATAAATTCCAATGAAATATTTTGAAGTCTTCGATTGCAGTGTAACAAAATGAGAAAAATTTCTAAAGCTCTGCTTGAACAGAAAATATCTGCACCTCAGTGCTTGTGAGCATGTACACTACATGTGCGTGCCTGCTTCTTTTCAATAGCATTTAATGCTGAAGGTCAGCTTCCCTCGCTGGAACTCGACAAATCATCTCCATCGGCAGTGCTGGCCTTGTCTCTTACCTCATCAAACAGTGCGGCTGGCCATGTCTCATTTAGAGCAAGAAGACTTTTTTTTTTTTTTTTTTCAGGCCATGAATGTAATGGAAAAAAAATTCTTAGGAGCTTACATTTAAAAAAAAAAAAAAGAATATCAGAATTTGTTCTCTCCATGTGCGACATGCATCACAGTACAAGAATGAATATTTCTGTTGCTTGTGAAAGACCAGGACACATGATATCTCATCATCGGTTTGCCCCGGCGTCTTAAAAAAGACATCAACAGGATACAAGGTGAATTAAAACATAGTTTGCACAGACATATCAACAAATTGGAATATGGTTGAAAAGACTATTTAAGTTATTCAGTTCAAAAATGTTAACTTATCTAGATTCATTATACGTAGTGGTTTTTTTTTTTTTTTTTTTTTTTTTTTTTTTTTTTTTTTGTTAATTTTGATTAATATGGCTAACAGCTAATAAAAACATAAAATTTGGCCTTTCACAAAAGTACAGTAAAAAATAATTCAGAAATGTCAGCTCACTGATAAGTATGTTCATGTACTGTATTTGCACTTTATATTGGGTGTAGCTTGTTTTGCATGAATTACTGCATCAATATAGCATAGCATGGAGGAGCTCAAGCTGAGTTTCTGCTCATGTGTCAAGGAAGTGTAGGTTGCTTCAGTTACCTTCAGCTTGTCTACATTGTTGGGTCTGGTGTCCCTCAGTACAGTCCTTTATCTTCTTAGACCTGGTAAAACACTTGATGTTGTCTCTGGTTCAAGAGTGGCCTGACACAAGCAACTCAACAGTTGTAGCCCATACCCTGGCTACGCCCCTGAATCTCTTGCTTTGTTTCCACTGAGCGGTATGGCACCGGTTGGTGCGCTATTTTATGGTCTAGCATGTTCAGGAGAGCATTTCCACTGCCAGTTGGACTCTCACTGGGCAGGTGGGGTTAAATGCTATGCTAGTAAGATGATGATGCTTGTTGCAAGTAGTGGCGCTTTTCTGTCATCCAGTCAATGGGCTCTGTTGGGTGATGCCAGCAGCTTCGCCATAACCGTAGTGTACCATTGTTCTATGAACCTACAATTAAAGGAGGCCATGGAATGATGCGGAACAGGTCGGTCGCAGGGGCTGCTTTTACAACGGAAACAGACAAAATAGCGTACCAAACCGCACCGTCCTGTGTCGTACTGCTCTGTGAAAATGAAGGATCTGACTTCAGCCACACTCCACTCTTTCTGAATCTCCCCAAACTCTTGAACGGGCTTTGCTTCACAGCTGCAGTTATCCTAGTTACTTGTGCTCCTTTCTCTACCACACTTTTTCCTTCCCCTAAACCTTCAGTTAGTATTACTGGAGGAATCATGCTATGAGCGCCAGTGTCTTTAGCATTGACCTCTTGTGGCTTATTGGCTGCTGGATGACTGTCAAGACTTCACCATAACTATGAAGACCATAGTTTAATAATATTACACTTTTATATTAAAATCATATGTCTTTACTTAATATTGAACATTTCTGAGAAAATTATTTTTTTATTGGCTGTAAATCATAATTAGAAATAAACAAATGTATTTAAATACATAATTTGGTTTGTAATAAATCTTTATAACATTTGAGTTTCTGTTTTTCAGATGAATTATGGAAATAAATCTACTTTTTGAAATTTTTTTTAGAGCTGTACCTGTACAAAAGTACAGAGCTGACCTCAAACTGCATAGGGGCCCTGACCAGAATTTTATTTAGAGGCCAGTTTCCAGTTAAGCTCAACACCCAGCAGCCATAGCCTCAGTTCTATTAAGCAGAAATAAATCCACAGTATATCTTCAATTTTTAAAAATGCTTATTACTTTCAATGTTGTGTTTAGAAATCTTTGGAGGGAATTTAAAAGAAAGCCCTTTCTTGATCAAGATCCTGGGGCCCTACTGGTATGGGGGTGTGAGGAGCAGCTTAGGTTTCTTATGCCTTGGGCCAGCTCTGTGAGATGACACGCATTATTCACAGCCAGTCACCTTTAATGCCACCTTAATTGGTATAGTTAAATGTTAAGTGCAGGTTTTAGAACATCTCTCGCATCAAGTGCAAATAAATGAATCATGTATGATCAATCTATCCATTCAAACCATGTCACACACACTTTCTGATTGACCATACAGTATTCCAATAACTTCCCATCCATCTAGAAGTAATATGAAATCTGGAACCAGAAAAGCTCTGTTGTGTTCAACAGGAACTGTCTTCCTGCAATGCACAGGTAATTAAACATTTTAATCAACTATTCTGATTTATAAACAAAGCAATTATAAATCAGAGACTCCAGCAAAACAGAGCTGTGTAGATGAAGAGTGGATAATCTTGAACCTAGAAAGGAGGATGAATTCCTGCTGTGTTCTCAAGCCTGAGCATTTCCGCACAAGTACAAGAATTTTTCCAGTATCTCTCCCTCCTCGGCCCGGACTTTGACCTTTGCGGTCCCCTTGTGAATATTAAATGCTGATATTCTTGCCCATATTAGTGATGACTGGGGAGTTTTCATCCAGGACAATGGGGGTGTCATGTTCCCTTCTTTCCACACTGAGGAAGAGGATGTGGTTACACAGATGATACATCGCTGCTCCGATTACTGCATGTGTGCATGCTCATGTGCATGTGTCTGCTTGTGTGAACATCCTTTCTTGCAAAGTCCCAAGATTTTCTCTTTTTTTTTTCTTCCTGCTTTGAAATGTGGCTCGATGTGGCATCGCCAGGGTCTCAAGGTTCAGTGCTCAGATTGGATTTTCAGACTCAGTATGTCATCAAAGGTACATCTTAAGGTTGGATAGGGTACAACCTCTCTCAAGAAAAAATATATATCATTCTGTAAATATGTGTTAAAATATACAGACTCACAGTGACTCACAGTCATTAATTAGAAACTCTTCGAGATGCTAAAGAGATACAAAGCATAAGATTCAAAACAGTATTTTTCATTTATGACCATTTTATTTTATGTATATATATATATATATCCATATTTTAATCATAAATCTGAAGATAACATACCAGAACTTTACACATAATGACTTGGAAAAATATTGAAAATATTGACAAATTTTTTTCAAAAAGACATACGCTAAAAGATCCAAAAAGACTCAATCAGAATGCATGCCACACTTTTAAGCTGATTTGGAAAATAAGTAATAAAATAAGAATAAGAAAATAGGAATAAAAGTCATGCATCATTTTCCTTTCATTTCCCATAAGTTTATTATTCACATAAGTTGTGTTTCTCCGTCTCAGATGCCAAACAGCTGTAACAAACAGCCACAAACTTGTATTTGCCACAAACTTAATTAATTAAGTAACTTAAAAAGCAGAAAAAAACAGTTTAGAAAACATGTCTTCTGAGCTTCGATACCTTAAGGGAGCAAACTGATGTTGTGGAGAAGATCACCACTCCCCTCCTTCTTGGACACAGAAAATATCTTCGTTGAGAACAAGGAGTTCCAGTTTTCGGTTTTTTTCTCCAGAAGATCCTGGATGTGAAACAGCTAAATCTGACAATCAGAAAAGACAAAATTACAAATCAACTCTGAAATATAAGAATGATTGAATTCAACCTAATCCAGCTGCCTCCACTACAAATACCATTTGTTTTATTACTAAAACTCTTACTTTTAGCAATTTTAAACACTAACAATAACTTTTTGAACAAAGTTAAATTTATTTGTAAACTTTAACAATAAAATAATTCTACCAAACATTACCATTACATATAATCTGACATTTTATTATTATTTTATGATTTCTTTTGACTCATTGCCAAAAGCCAGTGAGGGTTTGAAAGCAACATGCTGGGAGACGGGTGTTTTCGGCATAGCTAGCCTAGTCTGCCTGGTCAGCCGACAGAGCCAGTGAGCTGGCGAGGTATGATTTTTGTGCCACCAGGTTGTGAGCGCAGTACCAATCTGCCCATGCAGTGAGTCTGATCTGGGCACACACATCTATGTGAACGAACAATAATTAGGTTTGTGTGTGTTTAAATCTCACAAATGCCTGCTTAATAGTGCTCTGGCACACACTCAACTCTGGACAACTCTCACGCTGCCTGCTCTCTGCTCGCGCGAAGCTCAGTTTCTCTGCACTCGCCACTCTCTCCCTGATCCAACACACCTCGATCCAATGATGGCTTGTTAGCAGACTTCTACAGAACATTGACATTCTGCTGAGGTAGTTACTACTACCAGGAAGAGAACTAAAACGTGCAGGATCCCGCCCCTTATGGACTGAATTTGGACACCCCTATGTTAAAAGGTCTATCATAACTACACTGCTCAAAAAATAAAGGGAACACCTAAACAAAACAATGTAACTCCAAATCAGTCACACCTTTGTGGAATCAATGTCACCAGTTAGGTAGTAACACTTATTGTGAATCAATTTCACCTGCTGCTGTGCAAATGGAGCATATAACAAGTGGAAATGAGAGGCAATTTAGCAAGACAACCCTTATAAAAGAGTGATTCTGCAGGTGGTGACCTCAGATAATTTCTCTGTTCTTGTCCTTTCTGGTTGAAATTTTTGGCACTTTTTCATTTTGTCAGTGTTGTCACGCATAGAGGCATCATGAAGCGTGTTTTACAGCCCACTGAAGTTGCTTAAGTAGTGCAGCTAATCCAAGATGGAACATCAATGTGAGTGGCGGCGAGAAGATTTACTGTGTCTCTCAGCACAGTGTCCAGAGCATGAAATAGGTACCAGGAGATAGGCCAGTACACCAGGAGACATGGAGGGGCTGTAGGAGGGCTACAACCCAGCAGCAGGACCGCTACCTCGTCCTTTGTGCAAGGAGGAAAAGGAGGTCCACTGCCAGGGCCCTACAAAATAACCTCCAGAAGGCCACTAATGTATATGTTTCTACTCAAACTGTCAGAAACAGACTCCATGAGGGTGGTGTAAGGGCTCAACATCCACAGGTTCACACTGAGCACATGTGACAGACGTGACAGAGTTTGGAGACATCATTGAGAACGTTATGCTGCCTGCAACATCCTCCAGCATGAGCAGTTTGGTGGGGGGCAGTCATGGTGTCAGTCATGGTTTGGGGAGCCATTTCTTTGGATGGCTGCACAGCCCTCCATGTGCTAGCCAGAGGTGCCTTGACTGCCATAAGGTACCAGGATGAGATCCTCAGACCCATTGTGAGACCATATTGGTGCAGTGGGCCCTGGGTTCCTTCCTATGCATGACAATGCTAGGCCTCATGTGGCTGAAGTGTGTCAGCAGTTCCTGCCTGATGAGGGCATTGATGTTATGGACTGGCCTGCCAATGGGCAGAATCCAATTGAGCACATCTGGGACATCATGTTTCGGTCAATCCACCAACGCCATGTCGTACCACAGACTGTTCAGGAGCTAACTGATGCTCTAATCCAGGTCTGGGAAGAGATTCCTCAGGAGAACATCCACCGTCTCATCAGGAGCAGGCCCAGGCGTTGTCGGGAGGTTATACAGGCACATGGAGGCCACACACACCACTGAACCTCATTTAGATTTGTCTTGAGGAATATTCACTGATGTTGAATCAACCTGTCATGTTATTTTCCACTTTCATATTGAGTATAAATCCAAATCCAGATCTTCATAATCGTAATAATTTTGATTTGCATTGACAATTTTTGTGCGATTTTCTTCTCAGTCAATTCCACTGTGTTAATAATAAAGTTTTTCAGTGAGTTTATTTAATTAATTGAAATCGAGGATGTACTATTTTAGTGTTCCCTTTAATTTTGTGAGTAGTGTAGGTACAATGGGAAAAAAATTAAAAAACAATAAATTCTAAGTATAAAAACTAACACTTTCAAAACTGTTCACTTTGAAAAACTGTTAGAATCCCCTTTTTACTTACCATGATTTACTTCAGTGTAGAGGGGAAGTCCAGTGATATCTGCAGGTCGCGGTCTTGTTGAAAATGGAGTTTTGTGAAGAGGGGTGTGGCGTCTCCAACCCAACCAATTGGGTAAAGTTTTGACCCAATATTTGATCAAATCTACCCAACCTGTGACCCAACAGAATTAGTCAAGCTCTGGAGTTCATTTAAAAAAACAGCTAATTGCTCAACCAACTCCTGAGTTGAGATGTGTGAATCTTTTATTTGGTCAAACTAACCCAATATACGACCCATCAGCTTTTACCCAGCAAATTAGTTATGAAAGTAACCCAGCATTTTTGTGTGTGTGTGTGTGTGTGTGTGTTAGATGTGCAAAATTATATGCAACATGTTTGTTCTTACAGTTTAATGCTGATTAGACTGAACTACACAGAAAATTAATTCCCATTTAAAATATATAAAAATAAACTTGAACTCCAATCACTCAGAACCAAGAATGAAAAACAGAAGAGTTTTTCTTGCAAGTAGAAATAAGAAGAAAGAAAGAGAAAAATGTGTTCCTGTTTCTTTCAGCTTAAGTGGAAATTCAGAACCTCTCACAGTGGTTCTGCTCCCCAACGCGGTTCTCATTGTGCACGGCTCGTCAGCGAGCAGTCGAGCATGGTGTGAATGAAAACGTTTTCCACTTGCTTCACAATCTCTCTCCTTCATTTTCGCGCTTGGCTTCTATCTTCCTCCATCTGAGCCACCTTCCAATCAGAGCCTTGATCAACAACGTCCATTTCATTTTACAATCACCAACCGATGCCAAATCATAATTAAAATCTCCACAGAGAAAGCTGCCTGCAAAGAAGCTAATTAGCCGTTAAAATAAAAACTGTTTTTCTGCGCAGATTTTTTTTCCTTTTTTCTTGCACAGAGGGAGAGAGAGAAAGAGAGAGGAGGAGAGAGAGAGAGAGAGAGAGAGAGAGGGGAGGGGAGAGAGAGAGAGAAGAGAGAGAGAGAGGAGAGTCTTTTTCGACATGAAAGTCAACTTCCTTTAACTTTTATGTTTCAGAGTCAAGGCCTGTGTGTCCGCGTATCAAGCCTACCTCTCTTTTCTTCTTTGATCAAGGACAAAATTCTGAATATTTTTGTCATGTTTGATTCATCTGCTCCAAATGCAGCTGCAATTACAAAGACCAAAGGAATAAGATGGAAGACATAAGCTGAAAGGGAATAAAAAAGTTCCAGAAAGAGTGCATGCAGGGCGGACATTGGCAAATCACAGAGACATAAGAAAAAAAGAGAAAGTGGGTGGTTTTACTGCTGCAGCTCAAAAGATGACCAGGCTTCTGTGCTCCTGCTTTGTCTCTGCATGATCTCTATCTCATGCGTGTTGCGCACCCACGCTCACAGCACAGGTGTAACCACATACACACACACGCGGCAAAAAAAAAAAAAAAAAAAAAAAAGGGCCACGCTTCCTTCATGTTTCCTCCTTTTGTCTTTTCTGGAGGCGTCTGTAATTACAGCCAGGCCAGTGATGAACAGCAGGGGAGGCAGCTGATGTTACGGCTAACAGGGAGATTTCAACCTTTGAAACTGTACGTGTGTGCTAGAGAGAAACGCCAATAAATAGAAGTCAAAGGGAGAGCCAGGAGATGGTCTTTGGTTTAGCTTGTTTCAAATAATCACACAAAATAGGAGTTGGTATGTTGTTTCTGGTCGTTAGCAGCATCACAGCTTATCTGTGCTGCTTTCTTTGAGCAATATTTTCCCTATATATGACCTCATAACCATACAATACTCCAGCTACTTTTCCATTCACTGGTGGACGGGGTAGGGAACTATGAGGTAACTAACTCTGAGGGTTTACATGATGCTCAGTACAAAAAGAGGCTTTACGCTACCATACAGGTGGCTCATGGGGTGAAGTGAAGACCAGCCTGATGACAGGATTGAAGCCAGGTTTGATTGAAGCCTGCTCGGTCTCACCCACCAGCTGGAGAAAAACATTACACAACCCTCAAACACACACCAAAAACCATGACCATTGCATGCATATCCTTTGACTTGAACCTTTTCATTGAAGTTCTGGCTGTCTTTGTAGGGTCATTCTGCTGGAAAGAGACCATTGTCCTCAGCCTTAAGTTTGTGTGCAGCCTCTAATGTGTTTTCTTCAAATATTGTCCTTCATATAGGCCATGTTCACACAGCAGGCAAATGCGACCCAATCTGACTTTTTCACAGCAGTCTGAATGGCCCAATTCCAATCTTTTCACCCAAGAAAAACTATGATTTAGATGTGTGTCAATATGCATACTCTTATGTATGAGTTGCACTTTAGTGTTCTACTAAATTATTGCCGTGGCCATAATATGCTGTGTAGAAGTGCAGCAGCCTGAACCAAACATGGAAAAGCAGCATTCAGTTTTTATCTGGGACAAACTTCCAGAAAAATGCAAGACGGCTGAAACACTGAGTTCCTTTAAATCAAGGCTAAAAACCCACCTGTTTAGAGATGCCTTTGATTCATGATAACTGGAACATTGATCAATAGATTTGATGTATACTCGCTTGATGAGTTTGATGACAGCATTTGACAACATGTAATGTTTACTGCTATTTCATAATTACTTATTGTATTATGTTTTTATGGTGTAAAGCACTTTAGAAGTTCCACATCCGCCTTGTTGCTGAAATGTGCTATTAAAAAAAAACTTGACTTAAGATCAGAGCTGAACTGGTGGATAACTTAATTGTGGACACCAGCCCATAGTCATGTTATTTTACAGCTTGCACATAATTAAAACTAAATTGAATAACAAAGCATATTAAACCCACCTCTGCTGTTCATATACTGGCAAAGGATCACTGTCACCCGTCATTGTGCTGAATGATTTAATTCCCAAACGTTTACTGTCACAAAGAACTCCACATGCATGCTTCTTTATGGATTATTATTCATCCCCAAAAAAGTTTAAGGCTGTGGAGGATCAGAAAGTTGTCTCAGCAGGGTATAGAAAAGCTTCATGGGCTTTTACGCCCCTCTCTAAGTAGCCTGGTCACAGATGTCACTTCCATTGCTAATGTTACGGGTGATCCATACTTACAGAAGTCTGAGTCTGTGGAAAACCAATCAAAACTGTTTAAAGGACTTTTAAAGAGATTTCCTAAAACATTTCACTTTAAAAGTGAGGCAGAAGAGAACCGAAAGTGGATTCAAAACAAGCATGAGCAGTAATTTATGCACTGCACTGTCTATACAGAGTGGATCTCAGCTAAATCAGAGGTTCTAGTCATGGATCATCTGACTTAACCCGTCGTCTGGAACGGTCATGGAACAGCAGATGTGGAGCTTCAATTTAAGACTCCAGCAGATTTTATATTCAGCTGGAGGGTTGGCAGTCCACTTTTCACCATTCACTGAAACTGTCCCAGAAAAAGGTCATATTGTTTCTGATTTACTTGTTGGTACAAGCTAATTAGCAAGCAAAGCTGTAAAATAGCTGATAGCACAGACTGATGTGAACCTTAACTCATGTTGCATAAATCTATCAGCCAATATATCTCTTGCTTGCCGAGTTTGATTTGATGTTTAGAGTCAGTGAAAGCATAAGGCTGTGAACTTCTTTTAACTTTATCTTGTGTTTTGTTCTTCTCTTTCTCTTTTTGTTCCACAAAATGCTCAGAAATTGTCCGAGCTCAGGCCCCATTAGCCGTGTCGGTTCCACGGTCAGCATCAGCTCAGAACCTTGTTTCTCTTGTCGAGGGTTGTACCCAGTTATTATAAAGCAACAGTCAGGACTCCAAACCAAATACAAACTAGTGACCACACTGCAAAAACACAAAATCTTACCAAGTAATTTTGGTCTAGTTTCTAGTGCTAATATCTTAACACACTTAAAATAAGACAAAACTCACTTAAAGTAAATGATACAGCATGATATAGGAGCTTGTTTTAAGTCAGTAATTCGTTAATACTGATGAAAAAGTTCTAGTCATAAGTAAAATAATCTGCCAATGGGACAAGCTATATTTCCTACATTATAAGCCAAAATGTCTTGTCCCATGGCAGATTATTTCACTTATAACTAGAACTTTTTCATCAATATTAAGGAATTATTGACTTACAACAAGCTCATATTGTGCTGAAAAGTTAATTGTAAGTTAGTTTTCTCTTATTTCAAGTGTGTTTAAGATATTTGAACTGGAAACTGGAACAAAAATACTTGGTAAGATTTTGTGTTTTTGCAGTGCAGTCAAAAGAGAAGCACGTTTGAAAGCTTACCCTCAGAAAGCTAGAAAGAAAGTATCGTAAGTATTGAAAAATGTTGCTGCTTTACAAATATCACTGTTCTGCTTTGTTACCAAGGCTATTGCTGATTGAGCAACAAATGAAATATTCAGCAAAACAAAAACCATGAACTGGTCATGGTGAAGTTTCTTTTCGAATGAAATTTCCCTCATGTTTTGGTCCATCTGGCCTCCAACATGTGCAATTATTTCTTCTGGAAGGATTCAGCAAGAAGTTCAATATCATCTCTCCCCCTTTTCCTCATGTAATAATGCTCATCCTCCTCCCTGCCATGCCATGCATCCCCCCTCTCCCTGTCTCTTTATCCCCCCTCCTCCTGCTCCGGACCAATTTGGGGTGGCGAGGCGATGGTTATCTAAATGCAAAGTGATGCTGTAATAGCACTCAGCGAGGAGGCATAAACGACTAGTGAGACCTGGAGATAGAGGGATGGGGGGAAGGGGAGAGGAGTAGAAAAAAAGCGGGGGGAAGATAAGAAGTCTATGTGGAAAAACAAAATGAAAGAAAGAGGGAAAAATAAGGAGAGGGAAAGGATCTAAGAGAAAATTTGAAAGATCTATGATGGGGAAAGGGGAGAATAGACAGAAAAGTGGGAGACTGCAGGGGGAGTGTGATATCAATGAAGAGCTGAGGGATAAACAAAAAAGTCTACAGGTATGAATTATTTGAAAGAATAACACCAAAAAAGTGGAGTAGAAAAACAGCAGAAGGAAATGGAGAACAAGAGGAAGTGGATGGAAGAGCGTGAGAAGTGAAAAAGTTAAAAAAAGAAAACTGGAATTTTTGTTCAAATGTCAAGAAGAGTGAAAGGGATAGATCAGGTTTTTTGGAACCGAGGTTCTATTAAAAATAATCATAAGCACTTCATTTCTTCTCAGCTATTTTAGCTCTCCTAGCCTCCTCAATAAAATCCAGATTAGTCTAGTTCAAGAAGGGCCAACACTAAATTGTACTTCTCCTGTCCCAAAACCACTGTAATCTCAAAAAACATCATTAAAGATCGTAGAAATGTTGTTTTATCGGAATTTGAAACCATTGTCATGTTTGCACCAGGTGGTTATTTACAAAGAAGCCAACAATTACAGAGAAAATGAAAACAAGAGGCAGAACACCACCAGTGTCATTGGTGGAGGTGCACCGCCAATTATCTTCCTGTATGAAACACTGAGAATTCCAGTTGGAGTAACCATCTGATATATAATTAAAGCAGTGTACAAAGCATAAAAAATATAATACAATGGTTTTAGTGAATACTATTTTCAGTTCTCCGTTATTTTGATTTTTTTTTTAAAGATGATGTACTTGTTCCTTTTTTCAGTACGTGTTTCACACAGGAAGATCATTGGGGGCGCACATCCAACCTTTATTTCCTGCGTAAATAATTATTGGCTTCTTTCAAAGGTACTTTAAATTAACAATCAGCAAGAACAATAATGTATAATATGAAAACAAACTATAAAGAAAGAGTTTTACATTTTCCATCTAAAAAAGCACACCTACCAAGAGAATGCAACTGAAAATGGTCACAGTCAAAAGGAAAGAAAAAAATAACAATAATGCAAAAAAAAGTAAGCATTGAAATCAAATGTTCTCTTAAAACAAAAATTAACTCCTTAAGAAAGATTTTCTGTGGTCAAGTGAACATATTGTTGATCTCACAGGAAAAAGAGTCACATAAGAAATCAATGTTTTCAGATGGGATGGATGTGAAAATGTGTTACCTTACTGTGTTAACTGAAATGTGTTTTTAGGAGAGATTCAACTCCTGCTTAGTAGGTAATTAGTCACATGAAAAATGATTCTATAGATGACACGTGTCTTTCAGTGTTCTAACATGTCTCTTTCCTAGACATAGTCATTGGTTGAGCTTTTGCTGCATTGAACTAGATGTACTCTCTTTAATCCAAGAGACATAAAATCTGGCTCAGCGCTCATCTGCTTAGCTGTGTTTCTCTCCTAGATGAAGCCACTACAGGACCTGCTCCTTCTTCAACATACATAAGAACTCCTAGCTTGTGTGTTTCTTTTTTGTGTGTGTATGGTCTGTCTTCTGAAACCCCCAGCCGGTTGTGGCAGATGGCTGTTCACACTGAGCCAGGTTCTGCTGGAGGGTTTCCTTCTGTTAAAGGGGAGTTTCCCTTTCTGCTGTTGCTACATGCATGCTCGGTATGAAGGATTGGTGCTGTAGTCAATGACACAATGCAAGTGACTGTCCACTGTCTCCAGCTGCTTTTTCAGGAAGAAGTCAATGACCTGATGCAATCTGCTGGGTTTTCTTAGATAACAAACTTTTTTTTATCAATTTGAATTTCTAAAATCTTGATTGATTAAATTAAACAAACAAATTAAATTCAGTTAATTACATAAATCAAATTAAGGTTGTCGCTACACTTTGAATCAAGCTAGTTAATGTAGCTACTGGAAGTTGCTGCATTGGAAAACTTCTGTACATGTTGATGTTATGGTTATTGTTTTTTGAAATGTGGGAGCCATTTAAGAAACTAATTAATGTCTCGAGTCTATTTAGTATGTTTTTAAAACATCGCTGTTGCTAAATGTGTGCTTTTAATATGGGCGATTAGTAGCTACAATACTTCTACTATAGTAACTGATTGTTTTTACCCTTTGGACCTTAAACTTATTTTTTAGAATCAAAATAAAGGAATCATGTCAGTGGAATAGAAAACCATACGAATGGGAGTTTCTTCCTAAAGCTGACTTGCAAAGAAAATGTATTCTCGTGGTTTACATTTGGGAAATTATTAACAAGGAGGCTTGAAAAGAAAGAAGCAAGTGAAAAGAGGCTTTTCAAGCTAGGGCTGAATTTATATCTGCCATTTCTGTTCACGTACCTCAGTTCACCCTTTACAACTAATTCTTACTCATACACCAGTGAAGCAGAATTTTATCTGAATTAAAGATTAAAAATATGAGTATCAGGAAGGAACTGAAATGAGGTGCAAAAAGGAAAAGACTTGACAGTTCAAGACGCACACAGACTGGGCTGTATTATATTTTTTCTTCCAGTCCAAGACATTTAAATGAAAAAAAAAAAAAAAAAAAAAAAAAAAAAAAAATCCTTGCAGAAAGATAAAATGGTCAGCATTTTGGATGTAGTGTGTCCAACAGGAAGAGTCATAGGAGACCAAAGATATGAGAAAGTTCTGGGTGTTTGTTAGTGTGGGGGTGGTGGAGAGTGGGGAGAACATTACCAATATTCTCTGTCAGTCAGCAACTGGAAGTGGACAAGATGGAAATGAAAAGAAAGGGGAATGCGATTATTAAAGTCTTCTGCACAATATTTAGCCTTTAATTGAATGACCCTTAAAGACATCATGAATTGGTGCTGCAAAACCAATTCCAATAGAAAGAAAAAAACAGCAACAGAAAAAAATACATTCTTCTTTTTGTAGTCTGCTACAGCACAAGCATCACCTCTTAGCCTCTTCTAACAGGCTGCTTTGTCAGTGTACATCACAGCCAAGATGCCAACATTAAGGCCATTGATTTTTTTCTTCGATCATTCCTTGGGATTAATCCAAAACATTCCCCTGCTCTGCATTCTTAATTTCACGCCTGCCTCTTACAGACGGGGGATCAGGAAGTCTCCGCCTATCAACAGATTCTTCTCGAGCAGACGTACAGCCGCTGCTGTTCTCCATTTGACGGGAGATGATTTGACAGCAAGGTCGTACTTGCAAATAAGCACTTGTGCTTTTCATTTTATTTTTGGCATTCCAGGGCATATTTATGAGCTGTGCAATGTCCTGACGTAAAAAAGATGGTATTGATTTCCATCAAAGCAGAAAGGGAACAGCTGAGTGGGAAGCCGACCGCACTCTCTATGGAAGCGCTGCAGCACGATATATGATTATCTCCAGGTTTAATGAGGTTTATCAGGATATGAGTGGATGTAAATTTTCAACGAGGACTATGGAAGAAGAAACTATGTCGCTGGAGGAGACTGTTCATTTTTCCAGAGTAGGTGTCACATTTTTCAAATAGTCTCTCAGTGTGTGACAGGAACTCTTCTGGTGACTTCTCAGCTGTAAAAGGTTGGGTAGATCACTTTAGATTTACACGTCCCCACATACATCTCCTCCTCCTGTTTCTTTATGTTTTGAATCCCCTTTAAGAGTATTACAGAACAGCAGCTGTAGACGTGGAGAATTTAGTGTTGGGTGAAGGCATACCACTCTAGTCACAGATACAGATTTTTTGAACTCCATATATAAAGCGCCTTTCAAAAGCATTCATACCTCTCATACCTGTCTACATTTTGTTATGTCACAACTTCAAACCGTATTCTACTTTGAGACGGTTTAATGTGACAGAACCTCGCAAACCAGCACGTAATTGTGAAGAAGAAAGAAAATGATAGACGGTGAAGTTTTTTTTTTCACAAATAAAAAGCTGAAAAGGGTGAGTTGCATTTCTATTCAACCCCCTTTACTCTGATACCTCTAAATAGAAATCAGTAGAAACAATTGTCTTCAGGGGTAAATTATAGAGTTTACCAGTCTGTTACAGTGGACCACCAGCCTATTCGTGGTCAAGCACTCGCTGATTTTTCTGTGGAACGTGACTCCGAAATTTCTTTAGAAAATTCACCTATTTGTAAATTTTTCGTAGAGCACATCTATGATATTCTAAAGAAAATGCAGCTTGGGAAGCTGAAATACCTAAAAACAATGCTACTTGACATGGTACAGGTTGGCATTTGCAAAGCACCGAACTGAGGAGCGTCATTTATTTTGTTTATTTTGATTGGCTGTACCCCCAAGAGCGGAGACAAGGAAAATTGTTATATGTTAGCTTCTATGGTAGTGCTAAGACAGTTTCCATATTAATGGATATTAAGGTATATTTAGAGTGTGAACCATTAAAATAGGCAATTATGCGCAATTTTAGAGATGGTCTCAAGTATTCACGGATTTTAGCTAGGGTTGCTAACCCCCGTAAATACTGTATACAGCATCATCAAGACAAAAGAACACAGCAGTCAGGTCAGGGATAAAGGTAGAGTTTATAGCAGGTTTGGATTATAAAACAATATTCCAAGCTTTGGTTATTTTACAGGGCTCTGATCAATCCTTTATCTAAAAATGGAATAAATGGGCTGAATTTAGAGCACCTTTCTTGTCATAATAACCACTCAAAGCACTTTACACTAGAGCCACATTCACCCGGTTGCACTCACATGAATTCAGTAATATGCAGATTGGTAGGCAACTTGGGGTTACACACCTTGAGCAGGGGCACACCAGCTTGTAAAGGGAGAAAGCTGGACTCGTACCCACAACTCTCAGTTTGCAAGATGACTACTGTACCCTCTATCCCTGTGTTTTCACACCCTACTCTTCAAGACACACCACCCTACATGTTTTAGATGTTTCTCTGCTTTAATACACTAAATTCAGACAACTGCAGTAATCAGCCATCAATTGAAATCAGGTGAGCTGAAGAAGAGATAAACCTAAAACATGCAGGGCAGTGTGACTTGAGGACCAGAGTTGAGAAATATTATGCCACATTCACTTCGCTTGGGAATAAGCATGGCACAACTGGAAACGTACGAAAACATGGCCGACCACCTACATTTGGAGGATTATTACAAGAAATAGCCTTGAAACCCATGGTAACTATGAAAGGGAAACTAGGAAATCCATGGCTCAGGTGGAAGAAACTGTGACATGACCACAGTTCGCATTCCTTTAATATAGCTTTTAGGGAAGAGTGCAAGAAAAAAAAAACATTGTTAAAGTGTTTCCTCAGTCGCTTTGTGTATTTATAGAACGGAATTGAAATTCTCAAAACTACCTTGTTCAGTCTTCAAATCATTGTGTCACTAGTGCACATCAAAAAGCATTTTCTTATTTCTTTTAACAAGTTGCAAATGCTTTTGTACACCATCCAAGTGATTATGTACAATTTTCAGCTTTTTCCTACATTTTTAATTGCTTTTGGCATGTTGATCAAAATGTATTATGGGTCTCTGTTGAATAGTCTCCACCTCCACAACATTTAATCATAAGTTGGTTCCATAAGTTTTAACACGCAAAATGCTTGAACAAGTTGTCATAATATGTCAAGTATATTTCTAAACATTTGCATTGGACATTTTTTTCTAAATCTGTCCTGAACTGATAAATTGCTCCAAGCTGAATCCTGAGTTTCTCCACCGTAGGTAAATGTGTGAAGCATTAGATCAACTGATGATCAACCAGTTTTCTGAAATAGCTCAAAGGTCCATCTCAAGAACCATCAATTGGCAAGTATATAGTGATATAGCCAGAAGACAACACAATGTTACATATCTGACAATGGAAGGACAAGGTTTTGAACAGGGTCAACAGCCAGAGAGAAGAAGAGGAAGAGGAGTGAGGCTGTGTGGTGGAGGGGATAGGAGGCAAAACAGAGGAAGAGGCAAAATAGGCTGAGGACATGTGCCAGTTCCCATCACTCCTACATCATCAGGCAATGGTTTGTGACCAACAACAGGATTCTGATGGAGTTCATCTCACCATACTCCTCATTCCTTAACCCTATTGAAAAAAATTTTTCTCAGCATGGAGATGGAAGGTATATGAAAACGGAACTGTAATTCTTACAGCACTGCATGTACAGTTTTCCTTAAGGATATTGTCTTACGCTCCTATTGCTAGTTTAGTTTTTTTTTCTTTGTGCTCTGCTATCTGACATGAACTGTCAACAAATTACAGTAAGAACATCAACATGAATCTTGTCTTGTGTCTTGCCATTGATCTCCCATAATTACAATTTACAATAGGCTTGTCATCAAAACTTTAGTCATAGTTTACATCAGAACATCTCTCCAGAGTACACCGTTGTACTGACAATATGGCTAAGCAATTTGACTGTCTTATCTGTACACAATGAAACAATGACTTGTTATTCTGAGGCACTGACATGTTCACTGATACAGATATTTACTTTTGAGAGATGAACTAAGGATTTTGCAAAAGAAACTGAGTTTTGCAGGTAATGCATGATGTTTTGCTGTTTGTAAGCAACTGAGAATAACTGTAAAAGAAAGTCATAGGTCCAGCTAGCTGTCAAGGAAATATCATATTGAGGACACTGAAAATGAAATATGTGGAAGAATGTGCTCTGATCAGATGTTCAAAATACAGATTTGTGTTGATCACATATAGTCCCAATAAATCACATAAAAGTTTGTAGTTGTAACCTGAGAGAAATGCAAAAAGTTAAAGGAGCTTGAATACATTTGTTTCTTCAAGATTTTTAACATCTTTAAACAGTGCAGCTGTACAAACAAACTTTTTAAGGCTGAAAAAAAAGTTGCACCAAAAAAAAATTTTTTTTGTCGGAAAAATCTAGCAGAAACCTTGCAACCTTGCCAAATATTCAAGAAATGCCCTCCTTTTTCTTTTGAACAAACCTCTCAGATTTCAAAGTAGGAGTATCTCTTATGCACAATAAGATTGGGGTTTGAGACAAAGCACTAAAACCTTCAGTTTTGCCAAGCTTTTACTGTGCTTTTTCAGAGCTGTTTTAGCCAATGCTCTTAAAGAAATTCTCAGTAGTGTATTTGAATTCTATTACTATTTGAAATAGAATTCACATTCACTTTTTTGTCTGGCTCACTGTTTGAGGGCCAAAACAATTGCTTCTAGGTCTTCGGTTGAGGGTGTTGGTTGTAAAATGGGAAAAGATGTAATTTTTTAAAATGAATACTAGCCTTTATAGAAAAAAACTATCAGCATAGCTACCGCTTAGGATGAACAAGGCCTTTCATTATATTTTGAGTACATGTAAACGATTGTATTATGATCGAATTTGCTAAGCAGCTGCTCTTATTCACATGTAAGAATCCTTTTGTTTTAAAAAAGCAAAATGTGTCAGGAAAGTTTGACTGGCACATTTTTCACTTTCTGAGTTTGTAACTACAGCAGCTTTTAAACACTGCAGGTTATTTTATTTAAAGATCAAATGAACCGATAAAATCTTCACTCACGTAAATTTAAGAAAATATTTGTGCCGTTATTTAGGCTATACTTACCTGTACAACAACTATATAAAGAGGAATTCTTCTTCACATTATCTTTTTAGATCAGACGTGTCTAAAGTCAGCCCTCAAGGTTCAGCAAACCTCAATCAAATGAATGAGTCATGAGCAGCTCCTTACTGAACTTCATGCCATGCTGATAAGTCAGTTCAGCTGTGTCAGTAAGCTGTGTTGGATCAGGTACATATCTAAATGTGCACTAGTATTGTAGTCAAGACCACCTAACCTGAGACCAAGTCAAGACAAAGACCGGCGCCCTACACTAATAGGTGATATTAGCTTGTACACTAGGCAAACAGCTGACAAGAAATGGAAACTAGTGCCCTAAAGCTACAGTACATACTGTACAGCAAATCTCTGTGTGAGGGCCAAGTCAAGAATTTTGGTACAGAGGCAGATTGCTAAAATTAGCTAGCTAGATTTGCTAGCATCATTTACACATAGCTTACCTTTCTCTGACGTAGTCCCCACAATCTTTGAAAGTGAAGTACTGCAGAATTTCAAATCGCTGTATGCTTTCTTTTGGATGTTGTTTCACAAATATTTTCTTTATGATTTATGTGTTTTGTACGGAAGACAAGAGCAGACGTGTTACGCATAAATTTTTTTCTGATGGTTTTCTTGAGATAACGACTTAATTTCGAGAAAAAAAAACTTTGTTTTCTCAAGATCACGAGGTGATTGGTGTGTTTGTTAAACCTAATTCCATCATTCAAATGCATGCCACACCAGCGGGAGAGGACTTAAAAGTGTAAGTCATGCATGTATAATTCTGTGAATAATTCTGTGAATAAGTGATAGGTAAACCATAATGACACCACGTCATTGGTCGTATGATTAAAACATCGGGAAATTAACTTGTTATCTCAAGAAAACAGGCATCGTTATTTCTTGATAATGACATAATTATCTCATTATCTTGAGAAAACGGTATTCGTTATGTTGTTATAACGACATAAATAGCTTGTTATTTCGAGTTAACCATTGGGAAAATAAACATGCGAGTACCACCGCTCTCAGCTTCTGTAGTTTTATGAATTGTATTACAATTATATTACAATTACAATTACAAGGTTTGTAGAGCCTTTGGCTAAAACACAGAATCACTGAACTTAACTGTAGGGATGAGATGCTTTCACATACTAATCCTTTGTTTTACACCTAACCAACCTGGAGTGTTTGTTGCCAATAAGCTCAAGTTTGTTGTCATCTGATCCAAGCACACCGCTCCAAGTAAAATTCCAATAATGCTTATTAATAAAAATTTTTGGATTGACTTGAAGCAAAGGGCAAAGTACCGTACAAATAATAATAAAAAAAAAACTAGTTACGTTTACTTTTAGAAATTGTTAATGGTAGCACAAAGGGGCAGAAATGACATGCCACACATTTTAGATTATTATTTATAAAAAATATTTGAAACTTTGGTCACCCAGATTTTTTTTCATTAAAATGGTTTGTTGGATCATTGTTCCAGGAAAAGCAGTTTAAACTATTGAAAGCCAAACTCATTGACATGCATGTCCATGACGAGTAGGTAAGATTCTCACAGGATCTGTATCAGCCATCTATGTCAATCTCCTTTGACTTCCACTCTGCATATCAAACACCTCTCAGACTCTAACATAAACGAGTACTTCCAAAACAGCAACGGGACTGGGTAAAGCTGAACTCCAATTGTTAGTTTTGATACATTAACAGACAGATCCATTAAGAGTAAAGTCGGACCCTGTTCAGTGACCTGAAACTGACTCCTCTTCCAAAACTGCCTATTTTAAACCCGACGAAGGTGGAAAGGAAAGAAACTAAACCCTCACTCTCTCTGTAGTCCTTTCCTGTCCTTGCCTCAGTTTTCCTGCGGATATTTAAGGAATGATTGGGAGCTGTGAGATTTTAGCCACTAAAATCTCTTTGGGAATCTGAGAGAAAAAAAATAATATCCCCCAAAGGGCAACCCTGTGAATTGTTGCAGAAATTAATCCCAGTTTTCTCCCAGTTCCACCACTTGCCCCCAGCTTGCCTTTTGGAATAATTCCTTTCAATTATTTCTCCTTCCTTTTCTAATTTTTCGTCCACCAATGGAAGCATCAACGGCGAGAGAGGAGAGGAGAGGAGTGAGTGCTTCATTAATTGCTCTGATGTGGATTAGATGTGAGCATCCTCCACCCCCTATCCCCCAATCACATTTCAATTAATAACAGTCAGCCAGGCATTGCCTCGAGATGTGCGAGCAAGATGATTGGCCTGTCACTCAGAGCTGCTAGAGAGCATTTGCAATTTGTCACTAGTTTCCTCTTTCTTCCTTTGCTTTTCACAATCACTCACTCTTGTTTGTGTCTGAAAATATTTTTCTCTTGCCTTCTATCTGTCCTCTCCTTCACTTCGGACATTTTTGACTTTTTAAATTATAACATATGACATGACAGCTATTAATTTTTTTCCCAGTAAACCTTGATGAGGACATCAGAATCTGTGAATGCTGTGTGTACGCCCAACAAACTTAAAGTGGGGGGCTTTTTGCTGCTCCTCACTGTCTCACTCTACAACACAAGGATGCTGAAGAGGGAAAAAATTATTTAGTGGATTTATAAGAAGAATACATTGAGCTTAAGCTTCGGCAGCCTTTTCAAATGTGGTGTTAAAGAGCAAGAAAGTGTTACTATTGATGCTTTTCTCTATAAAGATATGCAAATGTGTGTACATATGGATTTGCAGAGACGGTCTCTCATACTATTACATCTGAAATGTGAGGAAAATAAACTTTTTTTTTCTATTACAGATTGCTATCCAGTACTTTTTCAGACAGTAAGGTGCAGACCAGTCTTTTATCAAATCATTTTATTTATGTTTATTCATGTTTCTTTTCTCCCCTTAAAGTGGGTTCTGTTTCTCTCCAGTACACATGGGGTGTTTATCAGAATTAAGGTTCTTAGAAGGTACATTTCCATCCCACATTATCTTACAGTATAATGTATTTTTATTGAAATGCCAGAGAAGGTGCAGAAGTTTTGTCCACATGTAACACAGCATCGCCTTATCCCCAGCTGTTGCTGTGCACTGCTGACCAGCAGTGCACAGCCTTCTCTTACAAGAAGGACAAATTTAAATTCAAATTCAAAAATATTAAATTAATATGAAATTTGGCTTTCTAGAAGCATTTCCCAGTTGTGAAAAAGACATGAACAGACATGTTGTGGAAACTTAAGGAGGGCCACACATTACACCCCATTTAACATGTTTTGTTTTTTTTTAGTTGGCAAGTGAACATGTCTGTTAAAGAGCGGACTGCAGGCTAGCTAGCAGAGCATGCAGTCTAACTAATGAACCAACTAATATCAGCTTGATATACAACCAAAGCAGAAAAGCAAAAAGGTATAATTTGCTAAGCAATGCACACATTTGCATGAAAACTACTAATCCAGTAGATGTTTAATCTCTTTTTGAGAAAACAAGATAACAGGTTGGAAAATATATATATTTTTTAAAACGTTGTGAAGTGATCAGATTTTTTCCTTTCATTCAGTTTAATTGATTCAGCAGTGTGTGCTCCTTGTGTGATCCAAGTGGCTTTTTTTTGGAGGGGGTGGGGGGTTGTTTAAGGCAGAGGAGAGCTTTTCTTTATGGGCAGTTATCTTCTTTGCACCATTGCCCTTTTCTTAAACCATCATAGCAGTTCAACAATGAAGGTTTAGGTTTTTGTAATGCCTTACCTGTAATTAAATGAACTGCATTATTGTTATTTAATTTGAGCACTGTTCACAGTCTGACCAGAGAAGAGATTTCAGACATGGGACATCAATAGACAAAATGAAGGAGGGTGGTTAAAACAAGTATATGAAAATCTGCCGAATCTCCATTTAGACTTTGAGTAAAGTCTTAAGCAAAGTACCAAAATATGATCAGTTAAACTTTATTTTGTTTTTACATTTGGAATTTAGTACAATCTTTTATACCTAATTACACCTACAAAATTCTTAAACTCATACAGTAAATTCACTCATGTTCCTAATATGCCTATAATGCAAAAAAAAAAAAAAAAAAAAAAAGGAGGTAGAGTCATCAAACATAACTTTTAGACGTTCTTGGAGCTTTTATACAGTCATTCTTCAAACAGAAAACATTTTTCTTCCTGTATTTGAAATTGTGCATCTTGTCGTTTGAGTATGCGAATATGTTTAAAAGAGCTTCTGATGCATTTTTATCCAATTCTATACTTTCTCCTGTAGTGTTTTATTTGCATCTACTTTGCATTGTGGTCAAAGTCTATTGCTGAATACAGGAAAACTGGCTGTGTTACTAGTGTGATGTGTCAGAAGCCAAGCAACACTTTCTGCAGAGAGCTCATGTCAAATATATTAAGAAGATCAACGTTCCATGTGTCAAAGGGGTCTGAAGTCCATGTCATGTTTACTTTGACTTCCACTGGTTTCAATAAGTGGTTAAAAAAAGAAATTTGTCAAATTTAATTTGGTGTAACCCTGGGTTTTACCATTCTGCTGACATTGCACCCGCAGCAGTAACAATCTTTCTGCTCTCCATTTTCCTTCTGCAGAATTGCAACAACAGCCAGCGGCAGCATCTGTGGAGGTAAAGAACGTTTTTGACAGTCATTCTAGTGAACATGCCTTGGAAATGGATTTTCCCACAGAACTCAAAATGGAAATGACACAGAGACAAATCAAGTTTTGTTTTTTGTTTATTGAAACAACTACCCACTTGTGACCAAAGCAGTATGTTTTCCTAATGCACCAGATAATCACAAGACAGAGGAAAATATATCTTCACAATCTTACTGATAAACTGGGAAAGCTAAGTGGGAAAAAAGATTAGGGTAATTAAGATGATTCCGTCAACATATGTGAAGGAAAAGAAAATTCAAAATGACTTGAGGAAAAAACAAGTTTGAGCTTTTACAGATATTACCAGTTGTTTATTGACTAAAAGAAATGGATTTCAATAACTTCATAGAATTGATTGTTTGCCGTTTTCCCATTTTGAATAAGGATTTTCTGTGAGTCCATAACAAACATGTACATTAATGATGAACACATTTGATGTAAAGTAGAGCAACATGAGGTAAAATGTTTAAGCTAATTCCTAATTTCTACTTTTCAGTTTCTCATGAGCAAAAAAACTTCATAACTTGTCTTGCATGAAGTTTGCATGTTCTCCCAGTGCCTGTATGGGTGCAGGTACTCTGGCTTCCTCCCAATGAAGGTTTAGGTTTTTGTAATGCCTTACCTATAATTAAATGAATATCCAAAAACATGACTGTCATAACACAACAGTTGTTGCTTATTCTAAATTGGCCTTAGGTATGAGTGTATGTGTGCATGACTGTTTGTACTTGTGATTCTGTGTTGCCCTGTGATGGACTGGCAACCTACCCCGGGTGTACCCTGCCTTTGGCCCAATGACCGCTGGAGGCAGGCACCAGCCCCGACACAATAACAATGAGTATAAACAATAGATGGATGGATGGATTTAGTGGTGCTAATGGCCTTTATTGACAATATTTAGACAGAAAAAGCAATTTTAACTGTCAGGAGAGGGATTTTTTTTTTAGTCAGCTGTTACAAGTATAAGTTACAAGTATATATAAAATACTATAGCACATTTCACAATGCTGTACAAGATTATTAATTTTAAAGTGTGCTCTGTTTCATGCATATTGACCACTTCAGCAGGATTCTTGGATCCAGTTTCTCTGAAATATTCAACTAATTGTGAAATCAAACTAGTCTGTTGCAACTAGTAGTTTTCCTCAAATAGTACTACAAAATCAATAGCTTCAACATTTCAGCTCCAGTCCTGCTCTTACATTTATGAGATATAATCATTGCATTAGATTAAATTCTTTGACAAACATCCTATGAATCAGGCCTCAGTGGTCTTAGGGGGTTATTGGTATTGGTAGTGGTGTAATTCAATGTCTAACAATGCATCCACTGTTTATACCTGCCCATCTCTTCTCAGGGACGGAACGCCAATCACCAGCAGTCAATGGATGTGGGGAGGGGTTCATACCTTGGACAGATTGCCATTCAGTCTCAGGGTCGACACAGATAATCTGCAGTGTCTGACGAACTACATCTGTACATTGGACTCCAACAGTTTTCTCAAAATAAAGGACCTTTTTAATGCAAATATGTTGAATAGATTTGTCATTGGCGACACAGAAAAAGGATGAAGTCACCACTTTTGCTTCAAAGATTATCTATGCTGGAAATGCTGGTGAGCTCCATTGATGGAATTGGGTGAAGAGCCCAGATTCCATTTAATCCACCAAAAAGCAGTCTCTCGAAAAAAACACTTTCTGTCTCTAAGACAATTAAACAATTGTGACATTTAGTTTAAGGGAAGAACACGGAACCATCCTTGCCAGTCCCTCCAAATGTTCCTCCTGCAGGTTTATCCATCAGAGTTGGTTTGACCAATGCAAGTTTATCCTATTACCTAATACTGATATTTCAAATTCAAGGTGGCCCCTTGCTGACCCTTTGGGTCCATTTTGTTTGTTTTGCCTGTATGTTTTTTTTTCTCATTTTTTCTGCCTTTGATCAGAATTTTGCCATTTTCTTTCACATGAAACTTGGATAGCTCTATGCTGAAGAGAGCTGACAGAAGCAGTAACTTCTTTTTCATGATGCTGTTTGGCAACATAAGGTTACAAACTGAAGAGTCCCCTGTGAAGCTAAAGATCATGTTTTTCTTCTCAAAATAACATCTTATGCTTGACGAGATGAATACAAATGGCTCTGAAAAGTAAGATGATGTTCCATATTTTAACTTCTGCCACATGTTTTGCGTTAGCTTGTAGTGACTTTTTAGGTACAAACATGTTGTAGGTAAACTAACTGCAGACTGACCTAAATTTTTTGAGGTATGGCAGACATCGTCCTCAGAATTATGTTTTGTCAGCTAAATTACAGTAAGTACAGTTAAACCCTGATGAGTATAACACACACTGGTTATGTATAGAAAAGTGAGAGTTGCACAGTAATTGTCTGACTCACTTCAATTACAGGCAGAACGCCGACAGGGTGTTTTCAAATTCCTCCACAGGCTGCCAGTTTGTTAAATGTCCAAGTTTGTGCTCTTAGACAACATTTCTCCTCATATTGGACTTTACTGGCTATATCACCCAATAAATTTTCACTTAATGGTCATTTTTTTGAGTTGGGATTTTGTTATCACTACTTTGGCCTTTGGTACTTTTTGTGTTATATTCTAAAGGCAAATTTTAGCGATCCAAATTCAACATCAATCTTTGGCAAGTTTCAGCTGTGTTCTTGGCTGACTTAAAGTTGTTCTTTTTTGTTCATGTTTACATATTTCTCTTTTGGATCATAGAAATGAATGTAACTATCGTGAACAACAAACTGGAACAAGAACTAATTGGAAAAGGTGTAAAAAGGAGTACTGACCTTTAGATTTACTGAATGCAGTTTAATCTAAAGAACAGTAAAGATGTCTCTTGACTGAATCTAGTTTTTTTTCCAGTGTAAGAGGCAAGAGATACAATACAAGCCTGGCTGTCATAGTTTGAAGATACCAAACAGTTTGATTGACTGACAAGCCAGATGTTCCCTCTAGCTCCCCCATGAAACAGCAGGGACTCTATTCAGCTTCGCTCAGCTGAAGACCATGAGCAGAAATGGGAAAGCCTTGGCCTATCTCCTTTTGGCCAAGTGACTCTGCACTGTTCTCTCTCACTCACTCTCTCCTTTCTTCATTTAAAAGAAACACATGTAGTGTCGGCTCGTCCAAGTATGAAATTCAATTCTCATCCCCCAAACGGTGTTTTTATTAAAGCCTTTACTATCAAGGCAAGCAGACGGGCCTGCCCAGGCCGGCTTGGCTCTCCTCACTTGTGCAAGTACATACTGTACAAGCAGGGAGGACGCAATGGAGAGCATTAGGGGGGAAATAAGCACAGGGAGGAGGATGAAAGACAGAGAGAGAATGTGAGGAAAAATACAAAGAGATACAGTGTGAACAAGGCAGCGAAGGATTGGGGCAGTCAGCAGTAGGACGACAGAGGGGCTTAATTTGCCCAAAAGGCAGCTCAGCCTCTTATGCAATTTAACCAGGATGTGCTTGACTTGAGCTTGGGTTAGCGCCCCAGCACGCCCTGGTGCACTGAATCAATTGCACACCGGACAGAGAATTGTGCCGTTTTTGCACCGTGTGTATTACTTTTCATCACTGCAATAACATTAGTCACAAATATGACATAGTAACAAGAAAAATAGCTAAAATGTTGGAGAATTGTCTTTAAGAATTAGAGAGTTAATAGTTATGTCAAATAGATACAGATATAGATTTGCTATATAACATGATAGTATAAAATTACATTTTGTTCTTTTTAATGTTAAATGATACAGGAACCATGTTCTTCATACTCATCAGGTATTGCACCTTTCCAAGAATCATCCATTGCCTATTACTGATCATGGATCAGCTTTTGGGGATAACAGACCCAGAAGGTAAGACATAGATATCCTCTAAGTGACACCACGCAGCTCACTCTGGGTGCGACCAGACCAGAAGGGATATATAGTCTCTCCAGAGTGTTTGCTGTTTGACCTGTGGTGCCCACCCAGAGTGACATGTTCAGAAAACCAGCAGAGAAAGGAGGCACATATGAGACATCCCTTTCAAATGCCTGTACCACATAAGCAGCGGCTCCACTCCGAGCTCATCCCCCTATGAAAGAGTCCGGCTACCATATGGAGGACATTTATTTCAACCACTTGTTTCCAGGATGGCCTTCTTTTATTTAAGATCCATATCTTAAGACCATAGCAGAGGGACAGAATGTAGTTTGACTGGTAAATTGAGAGATTACCTTTATGAGTCCACCTTTTAGTAATATGACAGATTAGAGAAGTGCTCCAGTCCAGGCTAACGTCACTTGGGGGTAAGGTACCTGGCCTTGCTTGCTTGAGGGAAACTGGCCGCTGAGTCAGAGGAAGCCATCTCTCAAATATGGATAATCTAGATAATTTGACATTACTTAAGAAAACTTGGAACTTTTATATCTTTCACAGGACATAATTTTTTAAAAATATCATGGGTAACCATCTACTCCATTCAACTGCAGTCATATTTTGCATTTGATGCAAATGTTAGCTTAGTAGGGGGGTGAACAGTCTTGTGCATTAACACTTTCAAAGAAACACGATCATAAATGGTTTTCTTTTTTAGCAACTTTGAACTGAATGACCACTGCTAATTCTGTTGGCATTAAGTACTATTCAGGACTCAGCAAAGGATGTTAATGGGTACAATGGTACAGTGAGTCACCAGTTAAATTTGCAATAGAGATGAGAAAAGACAAAAAGGACAGCATCTTAATTTATTTTGCCACTTCTAAGGTCCCTCGTAGACTCATGACCAGGTAAGTATAACCAAAAGACCAGCACAGATCTGTTTTATGTGGGTCACGATTTTTCCCAGCTGATATACTTAACCAGAATCAAGGTTTTACAAAAGAGGAACTCCAACCTCATAGTGCTTTAAGAGAGACCCAAATTAAAAATGTGGAAAAAAACAAAAGCTTTTAGTTTAAATATTCAGATTCATTTCGCTTGTGCAACACCAGGCTGCACAGTGGGGCAGTTAGTTGCACTGGGTTCGAATCCAGCCTGGGGTCTTTCTGCGAGGGTTCTCTCTGGGTACTCCCACAGTCCAAAAACATGACTATTAGGTTAATTGGTCTCTCTAAATTCTCTTTAGGTGTGCGCGTGTCCGTGCATCATTGTTTGTCCTGTCTGCCTCTGTGTTGCCTTGCGAGGGTCTGGCGACCTGTCCAGGGTGTACCCCGCCTCTCACCCGATGACTGCTGGAGATAGGCACCAGCGACCCTGCACGGATAAGCATGATGGATAACAGATGGAAATGCAACACCCCTTTTGCCATCCTTTTTATATACAGTCTATATATATATATATATATATATATATATATATATATATATATATATATATATATATATATATATATATATATATATATATATATACACACACACACACACAGCATATTTATACATAATTGCACCTGCACCATAGAAAGTAAACACATGTGGACCCATTTGCTATCTGAGGTAGTGTTTTTAAAGAAGTAAATTTCAGATGTCCCAACACAATTACAGTTCATAGTGACTTGCAAGCTACATTGCACTCCCTTTCCCTTGTGTCTGTTACAGGTGGCGAGGAGCATGCAAAGAAAGCAGAGGGACTGCTCATCAAAAATGGCATTTGTTGCAAAGCAAGCTGCGCTGAGCTGCACGCACCTCCATGCCAAGGTGGGAGTTGCACTTCACTTGTGTTTTGTTTAATGCATCGGAGCTTGTTCTACAATAACTGTGCAAGCCCAGTTATGTGATCAAACAGCATGATGGATAACATGACTGTTATTTCTGACTGTTGTATGCTGAACATTGCTTTCGAGTGTAAACTTCACAGGTGATTGCTACTAAAGAGGCCAAACGTTTAAAATCTAAAACCAGAGAATATCGTTGGTGGAATGTTATGTCTCAATGACGTGAAAGCTAAAGAATACTGAAATACATGTGTTAGTATTGCTAAACCAGCATGTTTTTAATCCAGAAACATTTTTGTTTCTATTTTGCTCCCTTTTGGTTTAGATTGGAAGGTTTGGTTGTAAGAGAAATTCTCCAAATGTAGTGGATTTAAAAGTCACATTACCACTGAAATGCAGTGACTGTAAGGAATGGCAGAGAGAGTGAACATTTCTGAATATCTAGAAAACCTGTTCTGTAAAATACAGAAACCCTGTTTTCTAATATATAGAAGTATTTTAATTTTTCTCCCCATTATAGTTGTATGATAAATAGAGACAGATGATTCGCTGTACCAACCCCTGAAGGGAAAAATCCCAAAGTGAAGAAGTTGTATGACTTTAAGGAGTATGAAGTGTAAAAAGAATACAAGTATGGGCAACCATGATCATTCTTTTCATGACTGTCCTAGAAAAACCAAATGTCTTCAGTTGGAGGCTTCTTCAAATTTGCTGTAATGTACACCACTATAGAAGATTCTTCTTGTCCACAGCCATCACCATCTCCAATAACTCTTTGAAAAATGCTGAATTAATATGAGTTACAACAACATTTAATTTCACTTAATTTCAATACAGTGTTTTTGAATTGAAACTGCTTGTTTTCTTGCTAGAAGACATCCTTACTGTCACTGTTTCTGGATCTCTGTGGTTGGATAAACCACATCATGAAAGTAAACTGAAACATTTTCAATTGGAACAAAAAAAAGCATTCTTTTTTTTGTCAGTTATTGGTACATAAAAGGAGATTAATTATTAATATTTAATTACAACACCTCTAATTAGTTACATTAAAAATAAATTTATCATGTCCAACCACTGCTATATAATCTAACAAAAATTCAAAAACTAGTTCATTTAGACCTATAACTGAATTTAGAACAACTTTTTGGAAAAAGCTAATTAAGGGTGAACTTGCACAACACTGGTGGTGAAAAAAGGTGCTCACACTTGCTAACGACAAGCATTATAACAAAATTGTCACATGCTTCTAAGATTAAAAATATATATATTTCAATTCTGTTTTGACTAAATGGACCCCAAACATCTGTAAAAATGCTATCTGACTATTAACTGGATTTACATAGCTCCTCAAATGAATGAATAAAAACCATATCCAAAAGACTGGTACTAACATGCATCAGTAATGAGCCTCCATTTAATGTTTGAGCAAAACATTGACATTAGCCTCAAGCTCTGTTCAGTGATTTTTAAAATATGGTTCTTTTCCATCCGTCATTGTGTCTCGTGGTGTAAAAATACATAAGAGGTAAAGAAATGTCCAACACAGTTTTGGATCATTCTTGTATGAATCGCTTCCCTCTTTCTCCTGACAGTAAATACACAGCTGGGGTCAGCTCACCCTGTCTGTGCCTTGGAGAAAACAACGCTTTGTGGCTAAACTATTCTGACAGGCCTGCCCTTTTTACACAATGCAGATGAAGAGGAGAAGGCAGGACAGAAGCTCTAACTGGCTGTGTGGCTTGAGGTTGGTGGTGGTGGCGGTGGGTCATGAGGGGGACTAATGCAAACAAGTTAAGAGGAAGAAAAGCAACGAGGGACACAGGAGAAGTGAATGACGACAGAGGCTGACATTAAGTCTTTTTCATGACTTTTCAAGACATGGCTTGCAAATTGCATCATAGTGTCAATGGTGGGCTGATTTTCAGTCTCACATGGAGCATTGGTGACAGGTTGGATTTCTGATCAACTGGGTATGTTGTTGTTATGGTGGCTGGCTGCATGATGGTCTGGACTGGCTGACAGGGCTCCTGACAGGTGCAAAGGTTGGTCGGTTGTCTCTGTGGATGGTTACCTGGCTGGCTGTGGATTAATTATTCATCTTCTGTTTATGATGATGTGGGTCAAGCTTGCCTCCAGCCAACAGGGGCTGCAGACAGACAGCTAGCAAAGCCTTCAAGCTTCAGCCTGCAGCAATACAACACAAGCTGCAACATCAACGGAATCCTAATAAAATGTAGTTTACCATCTGATATTTTTTGTGTGTTTGAGGCCACAGTATTGAAGTGGATTCCACCTCACATGAATATGGAATATAAACAGGAATAGAGTAACCTTTTGAGAAATTGTGGCTTGAATTATGAAGTGATCATTTCTGAACAAAGCACTTCTAATGTGAGAAGCATGTGTATTCAACCCAGAATGAAGACTGTTTAAGAACATTTGTGGCATACCTGTCTAATTTCAGCTTCAGTACATGTTTTTTTTATGTTTTTGCGCACCTCATTTAGAGCTTGCGCTCATCAGTTCTGTTTTACACCCCAAAGCACTGAATCCAGCTCTAAAAATGGTGATGGAGTAGTATTAAATCTTTGCTAGGCCAAAGCAATGAACAGCTTCAAGGAGAGGGACAGTTACAGTCCGGTGGATTGGAAGATTGAGCTCTCCTCAGTTCTGTATTAAGAAATGTGTATTGTCATTTTTTCTGGGAATAAAAGAGATTTAATTGCATTTAAACAACAAAGTTAACCTTTATCACTTATTTAACAAAAGCGCATAAACTGAAATGAGTTTTCCAGCTCACAACAAGGTTAGGAAACTCGAACCCCCCCAACGGCTGGCAACAAGAGACTTTTTGTTGCCATTTAGCAATCTCAGACATCAGTCTTAGGAACATTTCCCCAGCACTTCACTTTCAGCAAGGAGATGTTTGAATGGCTTTGAGAATACCAAGACTGGGTAACTGTTAGCTGCTAAGGATGCTAAAGTTAGCATTTGCCTGAAAGCCTTCTATCTCTGCTAAACTAAATGGCTAATTGACAGTTTGTTAATCAGTCTGGACTTCATTTGATCACTAGTTGATCTAAACTTCTTAGAATACTTATTCTAAATTGAACACATAAGCGTTTTCTTTGTGAAAAACAAAAAGGGAGTATTTCCAATGCTTCTTTGGACCACCTTAGAATTCGGCAAATGTAATGTAGAAACCTGTACTAGAACATTCATCAGCTATAAAAGTTGATTTGAAATAGTTTGCAGTTTGAGAAATGTTTATTATATCTTTGAAAACAAAAACAGGAGAGTTCTTTGCTTTAACAAAAATATGACTTACATATTGTCCCATTCTTGTAAACTTATGTAAGCTGCATATACCAGGATGCCTTTTTTTATTACCTTCTGTTCTCTTTAGAGGAAATTTTATTATTTTACTGTACAAAACCAATTTGCAGAGCTTGCACTTTTCCTGTTTTTATAAGTATATCCCCCTTTCACTTGTCCACCTTAATTGAAAATAATAAAAACCACATAAATTCAAGTACAGTATCTGCTTACTATGTCATTATGCAGTACAGTTAAAGCTGAATTGCATGTATATGCTTTTATGGCATACCACCATACTACCTGGAGAATACTGTAAATTCTTAATGTGCAAAATTGACTGTCTCCATCTCTCTGTATCCTTATTCTGTGACTTGACTATCCATTCGTGGCAGCTCAGAATTTCTCATCCTTCTCTGACATCCTGCATTAATTCAAGATGAAGTGAAGAGCTGCAATAGAGATTTCCCCTGTGGCAAGATGGAGATGTTTTGATTAATACCAGAGAGACCATGGGCTGAATGGGGGAAGATGCAGGAGAAGAGGACAAGGGGTAAAAAAAGGATGAAGCTAAAGAAGAAGAAATAAATAGGTAGAACATGAAAAAAGATGATGAAGGCTGAGGTGAGCCCAACTTGCAGAGGCAGCACAAACAGTATGAACATAGCATTAAGTTGTAAAGGAGAGGAAAAGTATGGCAGGAGGTGTGTGTGTACCACAACTGGTACTCATACGATATCCTAGTTTACATTGCAGCCCTTACTCAGATTTTACAATCTCTCAGTTCTTCGAGTAAAAGCTTCCATTATATAGGTCTGGTTCACCTTATCACATAAATGTAAACATTAAAGCAGTCTTGCTAACTCCAACTGCACTCTTTCTTGTCTCATAGAGCATGACATAGCTGGCCTGAGGCACAAGGAAACTAACCTGGTACTTAGGGGCTCCAGACCACCAGAGGGTGCCCAAGAAAACCTGATTTTTCACAGATTTTAAAAATCTCAAAATGTTATATTGGCTGTTTATGACATTAATATGACTTTGACAGACCTGATTTACAATAGTTTCAACTATGTCTTTCATTTTAAATTGAAACTTGTTTTAATTTAAACTAATGTAATGACAAATATACTAATAGTATATCATCTTAGTTTGATAATTAACAATCATAAATGTATGGTTCAATGATTCTTTCTGTTGACATAAGCCACATTTGATATATGCAGTGTTCTTACTAAGTCTAATAAAAGTCTGGATGAGTATAGAATTTCCCTTTTTTCACACTTATCCAGCCTGGTAAATTACTTAAATCAAAGTACAATATGGAGAAAAAAAAATTTATATATGGAAAAATGTATGTCTAGTAAGGTTCCATCCATCCATCCAACCATCCATCCATCTATCCATCCCTGTCAGAGTCATCTTGAAATATGTGCCATAGATTAAAAGGGGAGCTCTGTATTTATGTTTTAAATGTGCAAAAAAGAAAGGAATCTTAATATCCTGCAAAGTAAGTCTGGAAAAGTGTGAAATTGTGTAAAGGAATCCCATACATACACACAGCGAAGATGCCAAATAGGTAAGTTAGAGATGTAGCTGGGGGTGCACAGATTCCAGTTTTCATGGCTGATCACTGATCTTTAAAAAGCCTAACCTGCCGATACTGATTCTAAGTGACACTGTCAAGTGTTATAAGGTCACAACACACCTGTCCCAGTATAAATATAGCAACAAAGTCGCAAAGCTGGCAACAGTGGGGTAACTACTGTTAACTGCGCATATGCCGACTTTCCTGGTGGTTGGGTCTGTCAGTCAGTGGCTCTCACAGCAGAGCAAAAGGAGACAGTGGACAGACTTTTGCAGAGGTAGATAAGATCGGTGGACAAGATCATAGGGGTTGCACCAACTAGTTGACTTTTTGACTAGTTGATTCTGTGCTCTGCAATGACTTTTTTATGTTTCACTTTGACTAGTTGCAATCACGTGACAAAATTGATTTTTCCAAGAAGATGAAATATGAGAAAATGGTGTGCCAGATAGTTTTAATTGTATAAACAATGTGTAAGTAATATACTAAAGGGGTACTTCAAACCATGGCAAAGGGTTACCGGAATAATGTGTGGCATGTTACAGGTCTTGCTTTTTTCCCCATGTATCCAACTGATGTTTACCATGATCAGCGTCACCCTGCATGTTGAAGCTTCTACCCTTATAAGATTTACACTTAAAAAATCTGCCTGACAACTTCTGGAAACATAGCACAAGCTGTGTTCTGAGGATCTGACAGAGTAAATCCCTGGCATCATCGGCATGCCGGTTCATCCCGCAAAGTCAAAGAGTGGCTGCCCAGACTAGTCACCGGAGCAGCCCGCTGCACATCGAGGCAGAGCTGCCTGGAGCAGCAGGAGGTTGTGCTGAATTTAACTGTAATCAAAGGTGATCGGTTTATAATAAGCTTAGTTTATAATGCTACAACATGCACGATTGCGGCAATGTAATAATTTGACTCCTACATGCAGCTGTCCAAGATGAGCATCAGTCCCAGCTGGTGTTTAGAAATAAAATTCAGACTCAACTTTTCGGACCACAGTGACAGATGATCACAGCTCTGCTCCACTGCTGCCGAAGGTGTCGGGATGATGATTTGTCTTTTGTCCTTTTTATTCTGTATAATAGACTTTTGTCTAAGCTGTCTTGTCAGTGTTTGCTGTAAATGCAGCTAATAAAGCCTGTAAGTGGCTGTGAAACCTTCTCTCCTGTGTTTCTATGACATCACAAGGACTAGTTGATGTCAACTCGACTTTCATCGTGTTGACCTTAACTTTAGAAAATATGAAATGGTTCAACCCCTATAAGATCGATTTCGCTTCCAAGTATCGGCCAATTGCCAATCACCCAAAATAAGGAGATAGGGGCATATAAATCAGTCGGCCGATCGATTGATCGACCCCTAGACGTAACCTTATCTCCACAGTATATATAAAGCTGTGCCTTTCAAAGACATTTTATTGTGTGTTGCAGATTAAATAAAATTGTAAAATGACCAGTGTAAATTATTAGGCAAAACGCATTCTGTCATTCAGTCAAGTTAAGGATCTTGTGCTGGGTCACTGGCTATCTATAAAAAGAGTTGTACTAAATCTGCAGTGCACAAGTGATTAATGATGGATATCACATGTGCTGTGGTGGATTGTCAGTGCATCTCACCACAAGCAAATTCTGTTGAAGACCCCCCATAAAACCTCTTGTCATAACAAAAAGCAAGTCAACATGCAGTATCATGCTTGAAATGTCTGGTTATATAGATTCCTTTTGTGTTTCAGGATTTATTGTGTTACAGAAACAATTAACTAATGGATTATACAAGATTAGGCTGCATTGTGCATAAATGATACGCCACATAAAGCTATTAGGGTCCTTCTTGCTTTGTTGGATAGATAATATGCCTATGAATACAACAATAACCACTCTCAATGTGAGACTTTTTCATTTATCATGATGGAAAGTAGAGATTACATGGAACACTGGGTTTGGTAATGACTTTGTTGAATGTGGGACTATGAGTCAAAGTAATTAAATTTCCTGGAAACTGTTGACTTTTGTTTTGGCAGATAAACATCTAATACTCTAAAACACCAGAACAGACTAAGTTCTGAGCACATTTTTGCCTTTTCACATCTCTTTGTTGAATCATACAGAATCTCAGTCTTTAGCAGAAATTTTTTTCATAAAATTTTCTAATGTTACCATCTGACCGACACATTCAAACACACACAAATGTCAAAGTAATAAGGCCCAAAAAAGAGCATTGAAGGATGATGCATTGAAAGTCTGGTTGCCCAGATGATCTGATTTCTAAAACACACTTGATCTTTGCCTAGAAAATGATGAACTATTTAATAACAAACAAAATCACTATCAAATCAGTATGTTAATTAGGTCTCTGTAATTAACAGTAATATACCCCAATGATAGGACATGATTGAGCAGAGCTAAAACTGCAAATTTATTAGCATCAGCCATAAAATTTGAAATGGTTCTTGTCATTTTTTTCCCATTGTGTATTTTGTAATGTTCAGGTTAAATAAAGTTCTAGCCTCAAGCTTTTGCACATATTCCACAACATGACCTGTTCTACTGATCATCTCCAAAGCCTGTGTGGCTCACACCTCAATACTCATCTTACGATAGGATAGGTTTCTTTCAGTTGTACACATTAGACTACTGCATTACAGACTTTGTAAATAGTGTTCCACCATTCCTATATATTTGTGTCATGCTGTAGCATACACGATTTGCTCTTCAGCTATGCCAGGGTAACATGGAATCACAGTTATATATGAACATATGAGCTGCTGCTGCAGAATTTGTGCAAGTCTTAGCAAGGATGTAGGAACATTACTTAAATCTCACTTTGCTCTATGCAGACACTCTGTTTCCGCTGATGAAGACTCACTCATCTTGACATGTTGAATGCTTTAAGTGGCTGACATGGCTGGGAACTTAGCCTTCTCTACTGAAAGACTAAGCCAACTGACCACTTTGGCAGTTCTGCTTGGTCCAAACCTATAAGATCACACACATGTCCATATTATTTATATATATATATATATATATATATATATATATATATATATATATATATATATATATATATATATATATATAGCATGAGAGGTATCATTGATTCATGCCCAAATGAGGTCTACCTCCACCTTCAGTATTTAAACCCCAAGAAATGGCTTTCTGCGTGATTGTCCATACTCCTGTACTCTGTAGCTTGTTCACAACCTGAAGTTGTCATCTGATCTGTAGCACAAATTTTATCCTACTTGATCATCTGTAGTTCAAAAACTAAAATACTGAAGATTAATCTAACATGGAGTTGCTTTTGCTTCTGTTTTTGTTTTATGCTAGTTTTATCAGTTAAGTTTTTTTGTATTTTTGAGTCCTGGTCCTAGTTGTAATTCATGTCATTTATATATCTTGCCTAAATTGTTTTTCTGCTATAATCCTATGTTTTATTCACTTTTCTTGATTACTCTATTCTATTTCTTTCTCGCTGCAGTTTTGTCTGGTGAACTTAGGTTGTGCTCATGGTTTCATTATTTAGATCATTCTTGGTGTAGATTTCAGTTCGACTTTTATTTTCAAAGTCTGTCTTCTCTTATGTACTTCTGTTTTGTTTGAATTAGCTCCTATGTTCCAGGCTCCACCTGTTTCAGAGTTTTCCTGCTCTTTAGCCTTTTGTATTTAGTTTCTCTTTACATTAGGTGTGCTCGATTAAGTTTTGGCTTTTCCCCTGTTCTTGTTTTAGTTCCCAGCTCTCTCACGAGTGTTTTATTTCTATTTTTTGGCCAATACTCACTTATTTAACCTGCTTCTTTTCAGTTGTTGGATTATCTGTTGCTCACCATGTTGGATCCTAATGTTGGTTTTCCCTTTGCTCTTGCTGACCTGTAAGTTCCTGGACTGTTTTTTGTCACTCACTCAATTCATCTTTATCATGATCCTATAAATGCCTGGTCTGGATTTGGGTTTTCTGCTACACCAAATCATGACTGAACTTGATTATCATACACTAGTGATGAACTGAGAAATTATATGGTGATGGTTGGTCATCAGACCCAAACATCTGATATTTGTCTGGACAGTGAATGCACCACATCATTGCAAATCTCATTTGTTGCTTCCTTAAGGGATATTTTACTATTTAAGGAAATTTGGAATGCGTTTGATCATTTCTTGCTCAAAATCTGGAATACTTTAATCAAACAAGACATTGGTTTCTTTAAATTTGACTTGGGTTCTTTAAAAGACTGTTTAAAATTTATAATTTTTTATTATATTTTATCCAAACTAGCGTATTTCTGTAACTTTACTGGCATTAGGAGCACATTAGATGCATGAATACTAAAGGATACTGCATAGACTGGTCAAACCCACTTCAAGTTATTTTACACTGATGGCTGATTTGTTTAAACATAGCTTACGATTTATGAAACCTTTACTCCGTTTATGAAAACAAAAAACTAAGGACTTTTTTTTTGTTTTCTCTTCACCTCTGAATGTATGTTCACAGCCTGGAGCTGTGTGACACAGATCCCATAAAAATATTAGTGAACCTACAGTAAGCTCAGCCATTATCCGCCGCCTTCTTTCATATCTATGTTCTATAACATTAATGTCATTTTTAAGCCCACGTCTAACCTAATTCTAAGAAAAATGCTGAACAATTTTTTTTTTTTTTTGGATGATCACTCAGAGTGAAGGAATGTCTTGCTGCCTACGTTTAGGTTAGCTGCTCAGAGATAAATGTGTTCTTGAGCTGTCAATTTAAGGATACGTCTTGTGCGTAGGAAACAGAAAATGTAACTTATTACAAACACTTCAATCTAAAATCTTGCTGCGAGCCTTTAAAGTTGATTTTGTGCATCGACATGAAAAGATAATTTCACATACTTAGAAACATAACTGACCTATAAACCAGTTGGTTCTGCTGGTTCAAATATTTCCTGGAAGTCTCCCAGTAGTTATTAACTCCACACAATTTTTCAGCCAATGCTTTTCTTGATAAGACTGTGTCATGAATGAGGTTCTAGAGCTGCCTGTCAGAGCAAGAGTGCTCCATCTCCCCCGTTTCCAATCCAGCTCCAGGGGAATGCCAGGTCGAGTTTTCAGCCTGAGTGGGTTGGATGTACACAGTGAAACCATCAGTGTCAGCACAGTAGAGGAGCTGAAGGAGCCTCGGTCAAAACGCTGATGGAATGGAGCGTTGGGAAGAAGAATCAACAAGCAGTGCAGGTGGTCAATCAGCACACACTAAGCACGGATAAATTATGTTATGGAATTGTATTACTTTAACCTTTTTTCCCCAGTATTATTCTTCCAGTTGTTGGATTGGTGGATAAAAATACTAAAACCAATTTGTGATATAGATATTTTGAAAGTTATGGCACATTTCGTTATGCAAGGAAAGTTTATTTGGATAGCACTTTTCAGCACCAAGGCAAATGAAGATGGTTTACATGATTATACTATGAAACAGCATAGTAACAAACATGACATTTTCTCAAATATCAAAACCATCATTATAAAATATTAATCTGTATTCCCGTTATTAATAGATGGCAACTAAACAATTGGGTTTTTAGCCTTGAATTAAAGGAACTCAGTGTTTCAGCTTCTGTGCAGTTCTCTGGAAGTTTGTTCCGGACTGGTGGAGCATAAAAACTGAAAGCTGTTTCTCCATGTTTGGTTCTGGTTCTGGGCATGCAGAGCAGACCAGAACCAGAAGACCTGAGTGGTCTGGAAGGTTGATACAACAGCAGTGATTTATAAACCAACAGAAGTATTTTAAAGTCTATTCTCTGTATTCTCTGAGCTACAGGGAGCCAGTGGAAGGGCTTTAGAACTGGGGTGATGTGCTCTATTTTCCTAGTTTTATCAGCTGCAGGTGTCTGATACAGTTTTTATGAAGACCCGTGAAGACTCTGTTGAAGTAATCAGTTCGATTAAAGATAAAAGCATGGATGAGTTTCTCAAGTAGTCAGAAAAGTAAACTAAAACCTTGAAAACTTCAAAAACAAGAAAAAAAAAGTCTTAACCTTCACATCACAATCATGAACCACAGAAGAAACCATAAGCAGTTTTTATACATTTCACATGAACAAACTTATCAATTAATTAGTGTTAAAAATTGTATACATGTTATTTGGATAGATTGTAAACAGTATTTCTGAGTAGCAATTATATATGTTAAAGTGTACAAAGTGTTAAGGAAATGCACCAAAATCCAGTCACTTTTTGAAATGTAATTGCAGTAGACCCCCAGTACTCGTGGTAGTTAGGTTGGATTAGGTAGTTAACCAAAATCCATGAATATTTGAGACCCTCTTTAAAATGCATAAAACAGTTTATTTTAATAGTTCAAAAAAATATATTTTAATAACCATTAATGATTTAGCACTACTGCATAAACTAATATCTACAGCCTTGCTTATTTTTTCTCAAGAAAATACAGCCAATAAATGGAGCCCCTGCATTGGCTGTTTTGTAAACGCCAGCCAGCAGCATATCAAGTAGCAATGGCTCTTGATACTTCAGCTTCCAAAGCTACTTTTTCTTTCGAATATTTTAGAAATGTTCTTCGAAAAAAAAAAAATCCACGAATGGGTGGATTTTCGACAAATAATATGGAGTTATGTTCCACAGAAGAATCCACAACGACTATATTCAACTAAATTCGTAAAATCCTAACATTAAGATTATTTTCTCAACTAATTCGTCCTCTTCTGTTAATAGAAACAAATTCCTAACCACCATAGCTTACACTGAAGAACAATTTTCATATTTTCATTCTTTGATTAGCAAGTACATGAAATGTATGCATTTAGTCAGATTTTACAGCTTTGCTTTTCTCTCTGGCATCCTCTATATTATATTAATTTCCATCCTAAATCCTGTCTGATTCTGAACCCTTCTTGTCCTTCATGTTTGGTTTCTGTGACAGTGGTTCATTCACCTGTGTTTTGAGGAATCTCGTCTTGCAGATCTTTACTGCAGCACCAACATTTCAGCTTTGATCCTTGAGCTACGTTACTATCATTTTGCCAAAGTATGCTGGAAAATACACAAATGATCCTCAAATTGTGTCTGGATTATTGGCAGAACTTACTCTTGGAGGGGATTTTGATCCAACTCTTTATTCATGGCAGCGCTCTTGTGCAAAACAGAGAAAAAGCCCACTCCCTTGGATGAGAACCAGCCCAGCACATGAATTGCGTCAGGAAGCTACACTGTTAGCCCTACACATGGTAGTTCTTTTCTTCCTTAGACAAATGATGTCACATATGCCCAAAACAATCAGTAGGAGCATTCGTCAGTGAAAACAGCCTTGTACCAGGATTCAGATGTACATCCTAATTTCCTGTCCTTAATGTCACTGTTTACAAATGTCTCCATACCCTCATGCTGCCACTGTTCAATAAGCTCAGCAAAGGTGATATCAATTCTGTGGTTAAATTATCAGTGGATGGTCCTGATTGGTGGACATTTTTGTCTTCACAGCAAAGTAAAGCGCTCTTTGAAGCTTCAGCTGCAGTATTCTTAGCAGCCAAGACCATGTGAGACCATTTTCAGGCAAAGCAATAATGGCCGCACGCTTTTCTTTAGAAGCAATCATTGTGAACACAGCAAGACAATTTAAAGCACATCTGGCCCTCTTTACTGCAATCAGTTAAGCTGAAATCAATCTGATTTCAGCTTAACTGATTCACAGCTGAAACACTTACTGAAATTAAGCTAGCTGCTCATCTTGTGTTAGGGAAAAGTGTGTAACTGTTTTTTTAAAAATAAACCTTTGAAAGCTAAATCAGCTCTTAGCCATCAATTAATAATCGCTTGTAATCGCGTCAAATTTTTAAAAATAACTTTTGCAAAATAACCTTCACTTCATTGCAAAAATGGTAAAAATGTAATCAAATCAATTTAACACCAAATAAGGGTGAAACTGTTTAGAAAAGCAACCTTTGTTTAATCACCGATGTTTAATCAGACTGAACTTTTTCTTTTTTTAGGTCAGCTAGGATTACCAAAATTTATATTTTCTAAACAGCAGAATGAGAAATATTTTTTGTTTAGTTTTTTGTTGTTACTTTCTTCAAATTCAAAAGTGTACATCCACCAAGATTCCTTTAAATAATTTGGGAAGGCCACGTGATGATGCTATGTCTCTGTATGCTGCTTAAATGGAGACACACTTTTCCATATATTTTAAAGGCAACATCTGTGACATAAGAAAATATTGAGAAATCTAGGAATCAACCACAGATTGACATTGCATTAGAGAAATGCAATGTGAAGATGTGGGCTGAATTTAGAAAGAGAGATCCTATTATCTACAGTAAAACACAAAGTGGACTGAAAGGCCACTCAGTGAGAAAGAAGCCATTACTCCAAAGGTAACATAAAAAGCCAGGGGGGAGAGGACTATGAAGTATGGTTGTGGAAGGATCATGTGTGGGTGTTTTGCTGCAGGAGGGACTGGTGCAAATCTCTCATTTTTGGCATTTAGTAATTAATTATATATATAATATTTGGTAACTAACTGACCTCAAACAACAAAAATTAGTCTCATTTATTGTCAGTATCCTCTTTCACAAAACACCACAAGGGACCTCTTTCCCCCTTCCATGTGTTTTGTACAAGGACCGTGGGAGTGAGATGGGGTAGAACTCAGCCCTCTGTTACTGCCCTGACTCACTGAGGGAGGAAGACAGAGCCCTGGATCAGCCGACTGGTAGGAAGCCGGCTTCAATAAGTGATGGAGGTTGATGTACGGCTTGTACAACGAGTCAGCTGCAGGATTTCAAAGCGTAAACAAGACTCAGAAATCCTTTCCGATGACACAAACAAGAAAGTGGGATTACAAATCAAATATGAAGCGTTTGCTTGGCCAACAATTCTTTTGAAAAAAAAAAAAAAAAAAAGGGTGTGGGAATTTTTTAAAACTCATAGCTGTGTTTGATAACATGGAGTCTAATTGTGATATATGAATGAACAGCAGGTTTATGATAGAAATGTTTATAGAATAAATGGTTATATATCTTTTTATAAAGGTGTACATAAATCTGTTTTTAGCTGAATATTTCCTATATAAGCTGAGTTTCTTATTATGCAGACCTTAAATGTTGCTCCTGATGAATGCTGCCTGGATAAAAACATTCGAATGTCAAGATTGAAAATGTTAATGAAAACAAAGAACAAACAAGTTAATAAACACCCTCAAGTGAATAATTGCAAATGTCAAAAAAAAGGATTTTGTTCCATCTCAGCTCAAAATGAATAAATAAAACAGGGTTTCAGATGACCAGTCATTTTAATTAGTTTGACAAACATGTTGTCAAATGGATAAAGTTGTAGATGTTAAGCCACAGATACGTCAGCGCACGCAGGAAATGTTAGAGGAATTTATTCATTTTTAAAAAGTCAGTGCTTTTACATAGAACATGATCATTGTCTGGAGCCGGTCAGATTTCCAGCACCCATTCTGGTTTTCATGGCGATACCAGTAAGACGTAAACCAACACTGACACTGAAAACCATCTTTGTAACAAATGTAAATCCTTAACCATTACTTGAGAACATTTGTCATGCCGTTTTTAAAAATGCAAGCTTTGATAAACACACACAAGCTGTAATAGCAGTTGTGATGGGAGCTTTTGGAGACTCCAGTTCCACAAATAGACTCATTTGTCAGACTTATGATGGAACAAGTTGCACGAGTGAACAGCATGGTGAAGTGTGGGTTTTACTTAAATCCTACTGCCAATTTTTATCCACAGTTATCCCCGTGAGTTAAATTTGGTTTTAGAGAGTGGCTCAAAAAACAAGCAGCCAAACTGCCTGATGTCGACCATAGTTTTCCCTCGTCTTCAAAACCACGAACAGAGGAGAAGTAAACAACAGATGATGTGGGCACTGATGCCGTGGATTGAAGGACCACAAATCAAAAAACTTGAGTGACGTGATCTCATCTTGGAAGCTTTAAATATAGACTATGCAAATCTTATGACACATGGAATTTGCCCCCAAAGTGTTCAGATGTGATCATTTTTCACTTTTTTTTGTTGGAAATGTGGTTTGCTGTCTAAAAGACATTAGCAAAAGTCTAAATTTGACATGTTGGACTCATTACTGTCATTCTAGCCCAGTGCTGGGAAGTGCTGGTTACAGGGAATTAATAATGAGCGTAGAAAGTGCTTCGAGGCAAAGCAGGTATACCTATAGCCAGTGTGTCTCACATGTAACCCTTAGTGTGCTATATCTTGCTATGCCTTAAGGATATAACACCAGTAAATTTAGTCAAGCAGCTGCAAAAAAAAAAAAAAAACAAAAAAAAAAAAAAAAAAAAAAAACACACACACACACACACACACACACACACACACACACACACACACACACACACACACACACACAAACTATTTGGTCAGTGGAAAGGATGCTATAAAGCTGTATTATTGTTATAGAGCAGGGCATGAAAACGTAACAAATGAAACCAGCTCTTCACTACTGTTAGCATACAAACTAGCATTAGCTCTCCAGCACAGCTTGCAGGGATAGGATGTTAGAAAAGTAACAGTTTAAGCTCCCACGAGCCGGTGCCTCAAAATTTGTGGGGTCATTTAATGTCTTCTTTCATTCCTGGTGTATGGCAACCATTTAGACAAAGAATCCCTGTAGCAACTGTGTTCAGGATTTTTCTATAACGGTGTCCCTAATACCTCCCATCAGATTTTTTGCCTTGCATTTTAATGATGCAGGAATATATGGTGCGTTGGGTAAATGGCCATAAGTCTAAACCCAAACCTTAATTTGATCAGCGGCTGAACCAGACTGCCACAGATTTGTTGAAATGTCAACATATTGTAGTTTCAGTGTCATGACACTAACACAGGATGTACTATATACCACATGTGCATTAATATATCTATTTTTCAGATATTTCATCAGTGTCTCAATAATATTTGCTCTTCTGAGACACTCTTACACAAATGCTCTTCTGTGCTGATAAAGCTTCACTCACTTTGGGGTGATGGATACCCTGAAACTGAAAGTAAAATGCCATAACCTCCTTTCTGATTATTTTGGTAAAATTTACATTTTATTTTTAGATGGTCAACAAAATCAAGAAGGTCCTGACACAGTTGAACAGTGAATTCCACACCCTTAATCCCAAAACACATGGACTCTTCAAACAGATCCAGAAATAACACAGCCAATGTTACAACAGTCTTCAACCTTTCAGCTTTTCAAATGGCCATTTGATCTCTGTTTTTTTGTTTTTCTTCAAAAGTTCTATATAACTACTGAATAAATCCCTCATTACAAACTCACAGCAACTGGCAGAGAGGATTTAATCCCTTGGAAATATGAAATAGAGCATCTGTGACTTTCAGTCCTTGTAACTGTTAACTGAACAAGGCTGTGTAAATAAAACTGTACTAACAGCTTATGAGTTAAAAATCCATTTGGGTAAACAGATAAACAATTCTGATTGTTCAAATGTGTCCATGAAAGACGAATAAATTAGTTAGCATGTAGCTGTTTTTACTTATTATATGTAAAAGTCTATTAACTCTCTCACCTGGAATGCTGAACGCAATATATAATTTAAAACAGATATTTCCATACACTGTATTAAAACATAACCTCTTGAGCATCTGACAGTAAACCAGATGGAAGTTTTTCTGTTTGTCAGTCAGGATTACCAGAATAGCTTCAATTGGCTTGATGTCAAAGTAATCTGATATTTTTTTCTTACTTTCTACAAATTCTGAACTTTATATACACTAAGATTACTATCCCTTTAAAGAATTTGGAATCTTTTTGTATTTTAAATCAGACTGGACATAGGTTCACCTCTTATGAGGTGTTTACCCTTTCAAGGAGTCATGTAGCCATCATTGTGACTGACAGTTTGTCTGTTTGACCATCTGAAGAGATTGCTGAGCATTTTCCTCAGGTTTCTCTTTCCACTATTAGAAAACGTGTTTCAGCATTTTTCCTGCTCCCCATTAAAACATTTGTCCGACAGCAGTTTCTGCAGATGCAGTGATTTTCTATCCCTCCTTTGTTACTTCATCCTTGTTCTTTCTTCCAATTACATTAAAATATAATCACAAATACATACAACACCATGGACTGCAACTGTGTCTGAACAAATTATAATTTATGCATTTCCCATAGCTTTTCCCCCCTCTTCCCTTCCCAGTTTGCCCATCTCAATTCCTTCCTTCCTCGGCTTTCTTCCCCTAAGAACTCCCTCTCCCAAAACAATAATAACAAGCTTAGTGATTCAGCTCGCTGACCGGCTCATGCGCCAGAAGAAACTGAATCCCACAGCTCAACACCGACAGATAATCCTCTGCAAAGCCAGCCTTGCCCCTTCTGGAACAATGCTTTCATTTACACCAGAGTGACCATAAGCAGAGTGCAGGAACAGGCTGAAAAGAAGGCGAGATTGAGTGAAACATGTAAAAACACCCTGCAGCAAGTTTAGTACAGAGAATATTTTTCAAAGAACATCAGGAGACTTTGGAAGTTTGCATAAATGCCAAGAAAGAAAAAGTTCTTGGTCACAACTGACATGATCACTACATAAATTTAAGTCTCAATGTTGCTTCCGTGTCTTTCTGCCCAGAAACTAACTAAGTCTGAGCTTGAAAATGATCACGCAACCAGAGAAAGCAGAAAACGTGACGGTGGGACCCTGGAAAGCTCACAGCTGAGCTTTCGTCGTCAACCTCCGACGGCTGCCAAGACAAACAACAGCAGCTGCGAGGCCAAAACAAGAGGATGCATTATTAGGGCGCTCTTCAAAGCCATAGCCACTAGCTGGACTTTGTCAGATCACACCGGGGCACAGACGACCCTGGTGGTGAGGTTGCTCTAAGGGCTTATCAAACAGTAATCTGTCAGGAGCAGGATACTCACAAAAAGAATAAAAATAAACTCTTCCCTGTGCTTTCAGACACAACCCAATGGCTGATTTTAACATTAAGGGTCGATGCTTCATTATTAATACAATTAGTTGATAGATTTAAAATGGAAGAGTGGTAAGAAGAAAGCCAGAAGATGTCTTTTTTTCAATTTGACACAGATGTGAGAAACACATGGAAAAGGTGCCCGTGTCAGATGAAATCCAAATTTTACTTGTGCTATACATGCCAAACCCTAATTACATAACTAATATTGTGCATCACCCTGAACACACCAATATCATATTGAAACATGGTGGTGGCAGAGTCATGCTGTGGCGGACGTTTTTCTTCAGTCAGGGTGAGCATAGCTGGTCAGAACTGTTGGACAAAGGTTTTCCTTCTATTATGAAAATGACCCTAAACATACAGAAATAGAATGGAAATAACCTATATTGTCCCTCAGCAGGGAAATTGAAGTGTCTCAGCAGCAAAGTTACAGGCAAGTCAAAGCATTTACACAGAAACATAATGTACAGTAAGGACCAATTTTTAGCCTATACAAATATTGTGCGATTATTACAAATAGTATACTTCGATTCAAAGAAATGTGCAACTCAGTCGGATAATAATTATTTAAAAAAATGTACAAAATGTGGATGTGGATTTGTGCATAAAAAGACTACAAAAAAAAAAATTGCAAAAAAATTGTGCAAACATCAGCAGGGATGTAAGAATTTATAGAGTTTGAGTTTGCTGAACACTAATAGTTATAGAGTCCAACAGCTGCTGAGAGGAAGGACCTATAAAAATGCTGCTTTGTGTACCGAGGATGCAGCAGCCAGAGGTAGAGTGGAATGGATTAGATCATACATGTCAAGCCTGTGGGCTTTTTAATCCATTCTGCTTGACAAGAAGAAACGGTACAAGGCATGTGAAATGGTACAAATGTTGCTATGGCTGATGTGTTTTTGCATTCTCTGTGCAAGAAGAGATTTTAAGATTTAAATTGAAATAGAGACATTATACAAGAATCCTTCTGGCCCACAATTCACCCATGTTTTGACTTTGACATCCCTGGTTCAGATCATAGCATATTCATGTGTTAGAATGGCTTAGTCAAAGTCAGTCAGATTGCAAAAAAGAACAGGCAGAAATTTCTCTCTCGGTGTGGTAAGCTGGTAGAGACATTCCAAAACAGAGCTGGAGCTGTAATCAGAACAGAAGGTGGTTCTACAAAATATTGCCCCAGGAAGGCTGAATACAAACACAGACCATGCTTAAATTTTTTAAAGTAGGAAAAAAAAAATAAAAACATGTATCTTTTTTCATGTACAACTTTGTGCTCCACTATGTTGATCTAGAACACAATGCGTTGCAGTTAATGGTTGTAATGTGAACGTCAGTAAACGTAAAAAGAAATTAATACTTTTGTGAGACAATGCTGCTGCTGAATGTGCTGTGGCCAGCCAAATTCTACATCTACCCAATCATTACTGTTTTCACCCTTAAACACTGTGGATTTTTTTGTTTGTTTGTTTGTTTCAGATTTCAGTACATTTGCCCTCGGCCCTTTTGAATGAACTCTCACCAGAAGCCTGAAGATATCTTTCTTTGAGATGCAGAATCTTCTCTCTCCACATTTGTGCAACTCTCACATCAGAAATCTGCTCTGGCCTGGTGAATAAAAGATGACTGCTGTTCCTCCATTGCCTCTGATAGATATAACTAAAGAAATAGTCTCGTAGTAGCTTATGTTCCTCTGCAACTTTTATTTGAACCCGTGGCCAAGAGAACCTCACTGATGCCTCAATTACAGAGCAAGCATAAGTAAATAAAATCCATGGGGTTTTTTTTCCATGCACCTGCAGCTTCTCCAAAACTAATCATTTCTGCATTTGTTAGACAAGTATAAGTCTCGACAGCAGACGTTTTAAACTTGTCTTGAAGTAGGAAGCACCTGCTGGGAGCTCACTGATTAGAGATGTGGCCAGAGGCTGCAGGAGTCACAGCCTACAAAGACTAGCAGCAGTTTCTTCTATACGCGGTGCTGCCTCTGTGGCCTAATGGAGCACATGTAAGATTAATGCGTGCTGTATCATTTAATGCCAATTAGGATCACACATAATCCGGTGACAGCCTGTCACTTGACAGGGCTTGTCAGGGGAAATCTTTTGTGGCTGGGAAAGGTCAGCACAGGATTTGGACGTTTCCTAATCAAAATCCCAAACACTGCTAAATACTGCGTTTCTGAATCAGAGGCAAAAACAATCGTGCACTTGTTTTGTCCACTGCTGTGCTGCTGTTGTATTACTGATGCATTTATGTGGCTCAGTGGGTCGCTTGCATTCAGAGCCAGTGGTGTTTTAATTGAGCACAGCGGGGTTGTACAGAAAGCTTTCATTCCGGGAGCAAACATCTGGTTTGGTTTGTGGATTTAATGCCCTGTAACATCTGCGACCCAGTAGATCATTTTTGACAAATAACTGCCTTTACTATTGGCTTTCATATGATTAGAATATTTGACTCGAAGTTAAAGTCACTTACAAGGACCATAGAAAATAGGCAATATAAGTTCTTTATTCTGAATAAATGCTGATGACTGTAAAATCTATGTAGTTTGCCCAAATGAGCTTCAGGAAAAACAACAAATGTTTTAGTGTGCACCAAAACCCGTCTGTAAACATGAGGTGTTCCTCGCTTGATTGTGTGGATTAAAGTTTGTCTTAATTATGTTAATCATTATTTGGGTGACTTCTTTTATGTAACGAGATGTGCTTTTGACTATTTATACCAGCTTTAGCGTTCTACTTCTGGACAAAGATTCAGGCCCCAAGTTGCACTGTAACTCACTCATCTGTTTTTAAGATTTTGTTTGGTGATTTTTTAATCACCACAGCTGGCATACTATAAAATGCTGTCGCTAGTATCAAGTGCCTTGAGTCTCACTCCCAGACTGCTGTGTGAGGTCATTCTGTACAGTTTTAATAAGCTACAGAATGGCATATTTAGTATTTGGTAGAGAGCTTCTCCCCTGAAAAATAAATTTTTTCCCCCCTCAACATGACAAGTAAATTGTAAGGAGTATTGTACGATGGTAGCCTGGTAAAAATCAGCCCCTTGTTCAACAATTTGCTTTGCACAGAGTATCTGAACCCTCAGCTATCAAGAAACGATTGCTTGCTGGAGGAATGGACTCTGAAGTTTTAAATTTTTCCCAGTCGCTAACATTTGGCTGTGACGTAAGTGATGTGCCAATTCAATGCTATGAGGTTTACAGGAAATTGCGTGCGCTCGAAACAACCATTCCCCATGGTAAAGAGCGAAGTGCTGAACTGAACAACATGGCTGTAAAGTCAATATTTGGAAGCGTGGCCAACCCGGACTTAATGGCTTCATTCACTTCCTCCATTGAAATTCTACTGGAGAAATCCAGCTTTATAGGAGAAAACCCAGATGGAGCAGTAAATGGAGATGAAGATTGAACGGAATTTCATAGGAAGGCAATGGCCAGGCTAGTACAATAGGGGCCCAGTATGAGAACCACAACCCAGGGAAGGTTAAACGGTTTTTACATACAAACAATAGAATATGCAAGTTGGTTAGCAACTGGGTCTTGGGTTTCTGGTCAGACCATGTGGAGGAGATTGATTGGTGAGTAACTGCCAGATTAATCGGAAGAAAATGTGTAATCAGAAAGAGGAGGATTCCCTGACAGAGGTGGTTTCCCTGGAAATCCTCTTTTGGACCTTGATTAATTTGGAGCCTCTTGGATGCAACTGAAGATTGGTTGACACCTTTTTACCAGGGACTCTTTCACCCACAGGACTGTCAAGAGGTAAAACCTCCATACGCTGGAAACCAGTAATGAAGTCACTGAGTGCAGAAACTCCTGTAACTGGGTGAGTGAGTTCACTCACTCACACACACACACACACACACACACACACACACACACACACAAACACTTCTCAAAAGATCAGGTTTCACCTCAGGTAAGAGGATGATGGCTTGGTCTATAATCCAGTGCTCAGTAGTTGGGTAGACAGTCCATGTTGGCAACAGGGCAGTAGAACAGATCCATCATCCATGTGGTAGTAATCAGTGTCCTGCTACACAGAGCAGAAATGGGGCAGGAAAAGGTCAGGAGGCAAAAAACAGTTCAGACATTTGATCAGGAATCCAGACATGGTCTGATTGCAGGATGGCCCAAGGGTTGACAACAGACAATCTCACACTGAGTAAGTGCAGAGCAGGGGTTTATATAGCCAGGAGCACAGGTGGGAGCAATCAGCAGGCAGCAGGACCAGAGACACAGGTGAGGGCAATGAATTAACCAGCAGGTAAGGGAGGGGTAGTGAGCAGGGGAGCGAGCAACATGAATCATGTCAAGAAACATACTAGGAAGGATACAGCCAGGATGAATTCCAAACTTTATTGAGAATATGGGGCATGACTTGAAAGTTAAACCTTGAGAATTAAGAGTGGAATGAAGTTAATTCCAAAAAACAATGGAAATGTCAGTCTCTCAGTCTGCAAAGCTGGTAAAACATGCACCAACAGACCTGCAGCTGTAATTGCAGCAGAAGATGGTTCTACAAAGTTTTGAATACAAACGCATGCTGCAAATTTCAGATTTTTGATAATGAAAAAGTTAGAAAACCATGTATTATTTTTCTTACACTTACCAAATTTATTGATACTTTGTGTTGGTTTATCACATGAAATCCTAATAAGATACTTTGACTGGAGAATAAGTGTGATTATAAAGGAAATATCAAAGGAACAGCAGTAAGAGACACAACATACCAGACAAAACATATTTCAAAACTTCATTTACATTAGTGTCCAATTTGGATCCAGTTGCCATGTGAGTCCTCACATCCAGCGACTGATGTTCTCCCGTTTTTCTCAGCTGTACCTGCAGCCACCAACTTTATTAGAAAAAGGGGTCATTCATGCTTGCACAGACACATAAGGGTTTGAGAGGGTGAGTCACAGTTATGGTTTGTGTGTCCCTACCTGTCAGTCAAGCCTCCATTAGTGGCTACTTGGCTGGGTGGCTTGGGGTCCATTGCTGTGGACATGGATAGAAAATGACAGCAGTGTGTTTCACTCTCTCTCTTTCTTTCTCTGTGTGTGAGTGTGACTGTGTTAGACCTTTTGATGCTCATACAGAAAGCACAAGGCCAAATTCCCCCATGCACTGCTCCGTTGACAGTGTTTCACTAAAAAAAAAAAGGGTTTGAGACACTTTTCCTCATTTTCTTATCAGTTGAGCCGGTGTGCCACACAGCATCACCCCGAGTGGCTTCAGATTCCTGCTGAATTCAGATGCAAAGTGTAAATCGAATTTCATTCTGGTGACTCAAAGCGTTTTAAGTGTCTGCATGTGTGTCCCTTGTTGCTAGCCCGGAGGCAGGTCATCGTGAATCACGTCAGAGCAAATCTGCTGCTAAAAGGAACTCTCTGCTCTGAATGGAAAGTCTCACACACACACACACACACACACACACACACACACACACACACACACACACACACACACACACACACACCCGCACAAAGAGTTGCCACTGGCTGGTTTGTTGCCAGCAGTAGTGAATCACAGCGGTCATCACTTGGCGTTTCATATGTGGAGCATGACAGACACAGATTAGTGGTGCGCTGTTGTAGAGCTGGCCTCTGCTCTTCCCTCCTATGTTCCTCTGGGTTTTCTGCTTCACCTCCCTTTGGGTGTTACTACTCCTGTTCCTCCTGTTGTTTCTTCTGCATCACCTTTCCTTTTTCTTCTTCAGCTTTCCTTTTACTCTAATTTTCCTTTCAAATCAGATGTATAGAAACAGATTCCTATACATCTGATGTGACAGAAAGGCCCATATAGCCACTGTCCACTATGGAGGACGATAGTATTTTATCACCATACAGTTAAAATGCATTATGCAGCATCTTAAGGGTGGTCAAAAATCTCCAGAGCTCACTGTGAACTGCAGAAGAGTTTAATCCTGGGGTCACTAAGTCTTCATAACAGCTATTAGATGCCAACACACTACAGTGACTGCGGCTTACTGGAGAGAGTCTTGCAATACCACGTGTCGATGTACCCCTGGGCAAGGCACTTAACCCCAAGCTGTCTGCTGATCTGTGTTTGAATGAGTGTGGCTGGGTGGAAGTGCTTTGTGTGATCAATAGAACTAGAAAAGCACTATAAAGGAGACAATTTATCCTTACCAACAGGTCGTTTGGGAATGATGTCAGAAAGAAACATTCTCAGTCCTACCATCACAAATGTAAAGCTGTAGAGTTTGCCTCACTCTGAAGGGACTTTACCTGAAATTGTGTGCTTTAAATGGAGGAGACTAAAGCTGCTGTCACACTGTTTCCTATCTTGCCATCTATGCTACCACTTAAAAAAACTCTTACTTGCGTTTAAACATGAAATGAAGGAGATTTTGTGAAGCATCAAATCTTGTATTTCACTCCCACTGTGAAAAGTTCATTAATACTGGGGACCAATGGGATGGAATTCACAGTTTCCTGTTGCATTATGGCTGGGTAAGTTACCTTTCTGTGAAGCCACTATCCCATATTTATTCATTTTCTCATAATAATGAGATTTAAACACTCTTGCAGAGACCCCTAGTGGCTAAATAATTCTTAGCTGAATTAATCTGACAGCAAGTGATGGTTAAAGTTTCTCTTTCACTGATTGCTTTGGTGTGAAATAAAGGATAAATATTTCATAAAGCATCTCATATCCACTGTCAAGTACAATAGAGGATATGTGATGCTTTGGGTGTGTTGCCCTCCCTAAGAATCCTTGGGCTCTCACAGTGCGTTGAATTGTAACTCTTAAAATACCAGGATATTTTAAATAAAAATCTGTTGGACTTTACAATTGAACTGAAAATGGGTCGTTACTGGGTCTTTCAGCAGATTAATAATCCAAAATATTTTATTCAAATCAACACAAAATCAGTTTACCAGACAAAAAAAAAAAAAAAAAAAAAAAAAAAAAGCCTTGTTCCATGTTTCCAGTCCTGTGGAGTCAGCTGAAGAGAAGCGAGCATAAGAGACGACCCAGGAATCTGGACAATCTCCAGACGTTTGCTAAGAGGAGTGGTCAAAGATCCTTCTCTCTGTACGCTTCAACCACGTGAAATATTGAAGGAGACAACTAAGTGCTGTGCTATTGGCATAAAGGAGGGAGGGGTGGGGGTTGTACAATGTATTGAAAGGAGAGGTCCCAGTAAGTGTTCCACAACTATTTTTTATACTACCAATGCAAGTTTTTCTTTGTTCTTTCTGTCTATATCACCTATTTCAAGTTTTTACCTCTAATTATAAAATGAATGCTGTTATGTTTCATGCTTTTTGCTTTTTGTCTTTACTTCTATGTAATCCCTTCATACTCATTCTATTGTTCACCTTCTGACTTTTGAATGTATAAACAATGTCTGTGGTTCAGTAGAAAAGAAAACTAACCTTACTCATCAGTGCTAGTAGCAGTTTCTGAATGTTATATTGTCATAACTTTAGATGTTATTCGCACTGTTATAATTCACAGCTTCAAAATATGCAGTTATGTTTTCTTTTTGCTGGTGTTTGCAGCAAAGGGTAATTGTTGTCCATACAAAAGGCTGTTCTGTTAGAAGACCTTGACTTCTATACGGCTGTAAATTGATTGATTTCACTATGAAAATTATGAGGTACTAATTACCTTAAAATCCTTTTACAAACACTTTTCTTTCCAATGAACTTATTATAAAACTTAAAAAGTTAGGTTACAAATGTAAGAAATGTGTAACACCTGCAGGTCACATGATCACAACATAATCACTATCTGAATTCTAGCACCACTGAGTGATCTAACTTTAAAATACACTTCATTTCAATTAGATATTGCTCCATAAATTAAATTATAAATTTATACATATCTAAAGTAAATAAACAATTATTCCAAAATATATTTGTTCACAACAGATAATTCACTAATTGGCTGTTACAATTCTTAATTAATGAACGGGAGTGCTGCATAGCACATACTGTGTCCTTGAATATGAGGAGTATGCTATCTGTTGTGTCTTAGATGAGCAAAATGCACAAAAACTGCAAGAATCTGATCTGATTTTAAGTTATCTCATATTCAAATTAGAATGCAAAGGAATTGGGAAGTTATTATATTATTGGCTGTTATTACATTATTGCTTGCTACACCCTTCTAAGATTTTTTAAAAATGTTAAATATCTGATTTACATGATTGGTATAGGAAAAATTCATTAAAAAGGTGAATCCATTATAGTTCTTGCAATGGGTTTCTCCTAATGTATCAGAAAGGGCCCAGTATATGCACAGTTTCATAATCTAAAAAACCCATTTTAAAGTGCAAACTGCACTGAACACTAAGAACTAATGGGTTTTTACAAAGAGGACCCATGTCTGCATAAACATAGTTTTTTCATGAATTTACACATGAATTTGACCTCTTGACTCTGCTCTGCTCCCTGTCTCTTTGAAGCATCTCATTTGCTTTGTTCTGCTTATTTTTTTTACGCTTTTGCATGAATTTTGCATGTTCACTTCCTCTTTAGTTATTCCTTTTCTTCTTTTCATCATTCTTGTCTTTCCCGCACCTGATATTTACTGCATTCCCTGCACTCTCCGTTACATTTGTTCTTAGCGTGTATTTACTTTCAGTTATTACTTCTGCTCTTCTGTTTTTAATTTCCAGCTCCCAGCCCTCCACAACTCCTGTTTTCTTTTTTCTCTCATTCTGTCATTCCATTTTCTTCATAATTTTCTCTTCATTTTCAACAAATGAGCAAAAAAAAAAAAAAAAAAAAAAAAAAAAACCGTAGTGTTTGTACTCTTCTGATCTTTTCTCTACAACAGCACCATTTTTCCCAGCATCCCTGTTCATTTATTCTTTCTTTACCTTTCTATATCTCCCTGAAGGGTTCCCATTTAATTTCTTCATTCTCTCTTGTTATTGGTCCATCCTGTCTCCGGGTTTCATATTCTGTCTCAGTGCATGTTACGTGTGAATAACAGGCAGCACAGAGGGTATTTTTTTTTACAGTAGATCCCATAATTTTAAGATGCCGAGTAAACAAACATGGTGAGTTTATGAAAACTACAGTGATGATCTGGCTTAAAAATAAAATTAATAGCAGATCAATTCACAGATTAAGTTTTGTCATTTAAGTAGCGCAGATTTGCATTAATTCATGGCATTAATTTAAGGTGAAAAGATTAGATTCATGTATACTGCTTTTTAAATATTTCACTGTCAGATTTTTTTAAACTGTTTTACCTTAATATAAATGTCACATTTATGAAACTGGAAAAATAAAACAGTGTAGCTCTGCAAGTATGATTCCATCAGGCCTGCAGGGAAGCTCATGTGTGTGAGCTGGAAAATGAAGCCAAGGCTGCCATCTATTGTTCCCACACTAAATGCATGCACAGCGCTGCTTTAACACTGTGGAGCCACATTCAAGGCCAAAGTCGAATTATTAACTTTAATCTCTCTATCCAAACATTACCTGCATCATCTGAAGAATCTTGCAGAAGTATTCACGCCGCTTCAACCTTTTAACACCTTGTCATGTTAATGTGAGTCAAAGGAAAATGATATATGGTTTTCAAATTTGTCTTTATAAGTTAAAGTCCCAAAACACGTGACAAGCATTTGTGTTCAACTCCTTTACAGTGACCCCCCCAGTAAAATCCAGTGCAACAAATTGCCATTAGAGATCACGTAATTAGTAAAGTAAATCCACCTGTGTGTAATTTAATCTCAGTATAAACACAGCTGTTCTGTGAAATCCTCAGAGGTTTGTTAGAGAACATTATCATCCTTGGTCAATGATCATAGACCAGAGAACACAGCAGACAGGTCAGGGATAAAGCTGTGGAGAAGATCTGAATAAGGTTAGGTTCTCCAAAAATATTCTAATCCCTGAGTATCACATAGAGTCTTACTCAGTCCATCAGCTAAAAGATTGAAAGAGATTTGTTAAAGGGGCAGTAATATGCACTTTCCAGGCACATAGTGCCATTTTATAGCACAATCAAGCAACTGTTACCTCATCAAATCATCAAAATGGTCTCACAGATACACATGAAAATCATTAAAATCATTGGGAAAATAATGCATTAAAATCATAGGGATCATCAAGCAAATATCATAAAGCAAATATAGTTTAAAAATATTGATCAATGATCCATTTACTTTATTTAGCTGATTTAGCTGATAGTGAGAGAACTAGCCAACTCACTTGCGGTAACTCTGGAGGAGCTGCTGAGAATGGCAAGCGGAAAGCACTGCTGAGAGAAAGCGAGTCACTTCTTTAGTTTGCCACAAGCCATACATAGAAGAATCTGCTCCAGTCAGATGTAACCAACATCTGACCTTTCTGGAAAACACTGTGTGATGGAAAACTAACATGTCACATCACTCTGAAAAACCTTGCCAACAGTTGGTGGTGGCAACATCATGCTGTGGGGGATCCTTTTTGTACTTGTTGCACTTCACAAGAATACCCTACTTTCTTGAGCTCATAAGTCCCCAGTTGTACACTGAAGTTTGTAGCTGCAACTTGCAAAAGTTTAGGGGGTGTAAATATTTAGGCAGTAAGGGCACTGCATTTTTCACATTTGTTTACTCAGAATGTTGTTCATGTATCCAAAGCAGTTTTTCCTGCCGACCAATTAAAAGAGACATGATCCGTCTAAACTACATTTTTTTTTTAATACAGCAGCAAAGGGAGCCAGCAAGCTAAACTGGGGAAGGCAAATGATGAGATCCCAGGTGTAGAATGTGGTGCAATATTCTCAATAATTTAGCAGTGGACAGAAACTCACTGTATTTTCATACAAACTAATTTAAAGCTACATCACAGCTCTGGGATAATTCACTGTGGGGAAAATAACAGAAGAAAAAAAAGTTTTTCTCTCTGTTTTTGCTCAGATTTCTTCAAAGCGCTGCAGTGGAGTTGTTTGCCTACAGATCTGATATGAGCTGCAGGATCTAACTACAAAGTGCAATGTGATGTTTGGTAAAACCAAGCCTCTGAGTGAAAAAAAACCCCAATACTCCAATACAGCTCTTTGCTGCTAGCTCAACAAAGTTCAATGCAATACTGCGTCCCTCAACCATCTGTGGAAGGTAGAAATTATCCTGTGAGTTTTGCTTCAAATTTACTGGCTTACATGCCAGGTTTAGTTTGAAGAAGTTGCCGCAAAGTAATGGAATAGTTCTCTCAGGGAGCATACAACAGAAAAAGCTTTGAGCCTCTGATTATTCAGTCTATTTTGTAAGTTTTGTATTCATAAAAACTAAGAACAACAGTTTTGGCTTTAAATTTGTTTACAAACAAAGAAAAAAATTCAGTGCTCATTAATAAGTTTCAGAAGTCTGTCCCGTGTCTCCAGCTTCATGGATGTTTTTCCTATTCCTGCAGTCGCATTTGCAACCTCTGTTGCCTGCTGGCATGTTGCCATAGCAACCTCTAGTTAGGCTCGAAGAATACTACAAGGTTTTGATAAGACTTAACTCCAATTAAGTCAGCCCACACAAATTTAGAAGGCCAGGGTGGAAATTACAGAGCCATTCTTCCCAGAGGGCTGCTTAAGCCTGAAATTTAATATTGCAATATTTGTCTGAAATAAGACTTTAACAAAGTATAGCCTAACATGATTAACTGTTTGAATAGATTAAAGCGAAAGCTGGTATATTTATCCGTACCTACAGCTTTGTGTGTTTGAGGGAAGGATTATAGGACATCTTGTGTGTTGGTTGTGTGTGTGTGTGTGTGTGTGTGTGTGTGTGTATGTGTGTATGTGTGTGTGTGTGTGTGTGTGGGTGGGTGGGTGTGATGATAGATGATAGTTTTTCCTCATTGAAAACACAATAAAAACCTAAACAGACTAAACAGAAGTTTTCTATTTACCATCATAGATTAATTGGACAGGTCTTTGCTGCATATAAATATAAATCCTCCATTCAGCAGCTCCATGTTTCCTCAAACATATCACGGTCTCTTTTTGTCCAACTTTCCTGAATACATTTTATTATCTATGCCGACTTATGCTTAGAAGAACAGTGACAATCCTTCCTACATTTCATATTTTCTTCTTCTCATTTTAGTTTGATTCAGCTTCATTTGGACTTTTTTTCTTCAGATTTATTTTTAAGTGATAAGACTTCAAAAATGCAATTGTCACACCTAAACAACTTCTCTCCACTAGCTCCCCAGACAGTATTAAATGATTTTTGTTTTGTGAATTTACTCTAATTAAACAGACTGTTAAAATCTATGGTAATTAAGCTGGTGTAATACAAGGCATTGTTTTTACCACTGGGAGCAGCTGATTAACAAAAGCTCAAAGAATACCTGAACTACGACCCAAATCCCAGAGTTGAAAAGGAGGCTTCATGAATGCAGACCAGGACCAAAGAGCAGAGAGAGAAGGAGGAAGTTCGAACAATATCTTCATGAGCCATGATCTTATCCCGGACTCCGTTATCTCTGTGCTCGGCTTTCCAACCATACAGTCAGACAGAGATTTAAAGAGAAGTGTCAAAAGCAGAAGAGGTGGATTAGCAGTCCTCACCAACAACTGATGGTGTCATTCAGGACATGTTACTGTGGAATATCATCTCTGATGCCCAGAAATTCAGCTCTTAACATGTCATTACAGTCATGAGACTGTCATACAGCAACGATGTTCTGTCAGAGGCCTCTTAAGAATTGTTGCAAGACTGACTGCTACTGGAGATTCTTCCTGCCCACAGCATCACCACCCACGACGACTCTTTGATGATACTTGCATAATACGAGTTATGACAACATTTAATCTCCTTTTGGGATAAATAAACTATTTTTGAATTGAATTGTAATAATTTGGAGACGTTTTAGATAGCAGCTTTTAAGCAATATTTCCACGAGAAGAAATTATATAAACCAGTTTAATTTAATTTTTTTAGACAGTTTCACTCCATCACGTCCGTTCATTTTTGTAATTTGACAGCAGAGATAAGATTATCTAAACTGATGAAAAGATGTCAACAACGGAAGACTTGTCCATCCAGCCTGACATGGCCGAGCCAGAAAATGCTGCCACAATATGGATGAACACGTCTTGTAAGCAAGGCCTCAACATAGTTACTTTTCTGCACTCCTAGAGACTCCAAGTACACAACAAAATGTATTTAAGGGCTAAAAAAGTGGATTTTGCATGATATGTCCCCTTTAAAAAGGTTGTCAAACTATAGAATGTCATAGTAGCTTATATGGTTCATAGTCACTGTTATTTTTTTTCTATCCCAGTCAGAATTCTAATGATTGAGTCAGACTCATCTTAAAACACAACAAACAGCTGGAATGCTGGCGACATAACCTGCATTAGAGAGTTCAAAAGCACAAATGTAAAAACTTTATACAAAACTAGACTCCCACATGAAGTCAATATCAAAGTTGTACAAGACCGGGAGAATAAGTGAAGAAAAAAAACTGGCTTTGCTCTGAACATTGTGTCAGGTTCTTTTTTCCTAATCCAAAGACCATAGGTAGAGGTGAGTCTGCTATGGTGTTATACATCTTTAAACAGAGACTGTGGATGTAGACATAAAAAATGCAGCGCAGTCTTATAATTGGGTAAATAATGATATGTCCGGGAGGCAGTTTGAGGGAGCTTAAGACTGGCTGCGAGCAAATAAATAGTGATTTTAGCTACTGGCTCAATGTTAAAATTTGATTTGGTTTTTTATGATACAGCTAAACAGACTCAATGCTCCTCTACACTCTTCTTTTTATTTCACCCTGAAATTATTTATCATATAGAGTAAAATGTAAGATTTTCTACTAAGAAGATGAAAGACTATCTATTTATCTATACATTGGTTTTCTTTCAAAACCCATATTGAAATGGATTAAATCATCAAATAAAACAAGCATGAAACCATCAAACCTCATACTTTAGAGTTTGAAGAGAAAATGATTTCAAACAATTATTTGTTGGTTGCATTTTTTTTTTTTTTTTTTTTTTTTAATTAACTCGCAAGAGTTCTCTCAGTAATTTGTAATTAACAGTGACGTGTGTTGAGGTTCGTGACTGGGGAGGCACTGACTTGTTTAGAGTCAAATGTAGAAACAGGTTCAGTAGAACATGAGACAGAAGCTTATATTTCAATTTTGAATCTAATTGAGACATGATGTTAATTTAAAAGCTTTTAATTATGCTTTAATCAATTCCACGTTGTTCAACAATATGATAGCAAAAAGGTCAAATTAAATTTTTTGAAATTTTAATTATTTTTTGGCTGATATGTATTTTTTAATTTATATTAAAAATTGTGCATGAGCTTACCTGTATTTGCATATGAAGTCCATGTGTCTGTCCCTCTCCACCAACATATCAGTTCGCGATCTAGACATGGTGGAGATGACTTGCTGAAAATCAAACCAAGCATCAGAATAGGTAAGAAAGGCGAATTAAGTGATTGCAATGTGGCATGGTTATTGGTACCAGACTGGTTTGTCTAAGTATTTCAGAATTTGCTGAATCAACTAGGATTTTCACTGACAACCATCTCTTTGGTTTACAGAGAATAGTCAGACAAGAAGAAGATATAAGGTGAGCGGCATTTGTATGAACAAAAGGATGTGTTGGGCAAACTGGTTTAAGGTGAAAGAAAGGCAAAAGTCCCTTCAACAACCATTTGCCACTAAGGTATTCAGAATATCTGTTTTAAATTCACAACATGCTAAACTACACTGGCACCACTTCATTCAGCTCAGGACAGGAAACTGAGACTACAACCCAGGCTCCAAAACAGTGGACAATAGCAGTTTGGAAAAACGTTGCTTGGTCCCATGAGTCTGGATTTCAGCTTCTACATTTAGATGGGAGGTTCAGAATTGGTTATAAGCAATAAGGATCCACCCTGCCTTGCATCAACAGTTCACACTGGTGGTGTAATGATGTGGGTACAAATTAGGAAGGTGTACTTACCTAATAAAGTGCCTGGTGAGTCCACATCCATATATGTCTAATTATATAGGAAAATGGCAGAGCAAAGCTGGTACAGTTAGAAAAGTAAATGCCTGGTGTCCCCTCCAAAAATTTTAAGTGGATAAATTAACAAGGTTGATATTAGTAAGCTCAAAACAGATATGTTTTATAACAGCATTTACTCATTATTCAGAGAGCAACAACAGCAGTTAGAACCAGTGGTGGCTGGCCAATAGAGGGCACAAGGGTGCCTCCCCACCACTCACTGCTCACCACATTACCAAAAAGTCACAACCATAAGAAAAGTTGCAGCTTATTGAACCACTTTCTCAAAACAAAAACAACGAGTAAGCCTGCATGTCAGATACAAAGAAAGAGTTTATCTGTGAAAATATATTCACATTCATATTGTTTTAGTGTATGAGGCTATCATATGTTAGCATCATAGGCTCTTCAGACGGTGCACATATGTTCATCAGACAAGACAGCATTTAGAAATTAAATAAACTTATGGGTAATGATAATGTTGTGGTTGCCTCCTTTAGTGTTGGTACAGAAGTTTTTTTTCGAAATCAATTTGTTCGAAAATCCTAACTTGAATCCACCTATGTTCAGGCAACAGTCTTCAATAAAGTGTGCTGAACGTAGTCTCAAATTTGGGGTTATAATTGCATGGTACTTCCCAATAAATGAACTTCAGCCACTCTTCTCTGGTTCTCTCATCCTTCGGGAGTCAGTGGAAACTTCCATCCATTTTTGAGCACCCTCGGATATAACAGTTCCGGTTGAAGTTTAAGACGCCATCATACACTTGCTTCAACAAACCTGCTCTCATCTGGACAAACACAATTCAGATGGATTAGCATTCTCAGAAACTCCTATAGACAACAATCACCTAGATCAATGACTAACTGGCCAAAGACAACAGTTTGGGAGACTGTAGGGTTAGGTCTAACCAGGTGGTCAGCAGCACAAGAGCACCACAGGGAACTGTACTCTTATCATTTATTTTCACTCTTTACATCTCAGACTTCCAGTACCAGTCAGACAAAAATGCAATGGAATTGTTTTTATCAAATGGCCAAATTCAAATTCCAGATTGGCCCAGTCAAAGGCAAGACTGTTTACTGCCATAATACTATTACCTGCTGTAGTGGGGCTATTACTATCTCAACAGTAGATGGAGGAAGTAGAATGAAGAAGTGTCCTATGTTCTTATGAACAGGTTACTACTCCATCGAAGGGCCAATACAGAGACAAACTGCTATGCACACATCTGAAATGCCAGAATACCTGGAGAAACCACACATATCTATGAGGAGAATATGTGAACTGAAAGTCACAAACTGAGATTCGGACCTGCTGCCATGGTCTCTGTGAAGCAAAGCCTTTCAAAAGATATATTAAGTAATATGATGTAATGAAACAGAATTTTTCTGCAGGTCTGTTCAGATGTGAGAAACATCTTCATTTTCTCCCACCTGCAGTCCTAACTTTAATTTTTTAAGACTGGACTAATTCATCTGTCTGGTTGCTGGTAGCAACAGATGTGATATCATGCAGATTTTATTTTAACTCCCCTGGCAACTTCTTCAGGTGATTCACATCAAAATACTCCTTAATGGTTCTGGTTGAATAATAGGTAAAAAAAAACAACATGAAGTCTTCAGCCCAGAGTCCGTTCTCAGATTTTTCCCTGCACTCATTTTTTTGGGGTTCTCATTAAAATGACTGAATAAGATGAATATTAGGATCAGAGGTAAGATCATGAAACCTGTGTTCATTGCTGTAGATGTGCTCCGGTGTAGGCTTTCACTTATCTAACACCACACACACTCTTGATTTTTAATGTCTTTTGTTGCTTGTCTAAACTTTTTTTTCCTTTTATAATGACTAACAGGTTGAAAGATTGATTCAGTTTTTCCTTTTCAAATTGAGATTCAGTCGAAAAGTATTCGGCAAACTTTTACTGAGCATGGCTTTGCAAAAGCGTTCATATCCCTTGAACTTATTCTAGTTTTGTTTCAGCAACAACCTCAGCGTATTTTAGAGTAATTTAAATGGGCCAACACAAAATAGTGCAGAATGCTGAGGTTTGGAGATTGGAAACACAGAATGGTTTTCAAAAAATAAAATGTAAAAAAAACTCTGAAAATTGTAGTGCACATTTGTATTTAGCACAGTGAGTTAATGCTTTGTAGAACCACCCTTTCCTCTGATTTGTGTTGTGGAGTGTATCTCTACCAGCTACACATCTGGAGACTGAATTTTTCCAGTTCCTTTTTACAAAGTAACTCAAGCTGAGTTTGAATAGAAAGCATCTCTAAAATTCCACTTTCAAGTGTTGCTACAGATTTTCATTTGGATTAAAATGCAGACTTTGGGGGCAACAGATGGCTCAGTCACAGAACAGATGCACCATATATGGAGGCTACAGCCTGCAATGCAGTTGTCCCTGGTTTGATCCTTGGCCCCGGACATTTTGCCGCATGTCTTCCCCTTCTCTCTTTGCCCTTCTTCCTGACTGTCAACTGTTGAATAAGTCGATTAGTACCACAATAACCTTTTAAAAAAAGTGGACTTTGATTGGGCCACTCTAACACCAGAATTTCCTTTGATCTAAATCAGTGTTTCTCAGTTCTGGTCCTCAGGGACCGCTGCCCTGCATATTTTAGATGTGTCTCTGTTCCAGAACACCTGATTCAAATTATTGCATTTCCTCCTCTCCATACCATCAAGTGCAGAAGCCTGTTAATCACCCACTTTTTCAAGTCAGGTGTATGGCAGAAGGGAAACACCTAAAACATGCAGAGCAGTGGTTCCTGAGGACCGGAATTGCGAAACACTAATCTAAACTTTTCCATTGCACTTCTGGCTAAATGTTTAGGGTTAATGTCCTGCTGGAAGAATAACCTCAGTCTAAGTTTTCATTCTTTTGGAGTTTTTAACAGGTTGTTTTTTTGTTTTTTTTTGCCAGAATTACTCCTGCAATTAGGTCCATCCATCTTCCCATCTACTTTGACCAGGTTTCCTGTCTCTGCGGGAGAAAAGCTAGCCTGGTAAAACTCAGCCCCTTGTTCTACGCTTTGTTTCGTACAGAGGGTCTGGTCCCTTGGCTACTGAGAAATGATTGCTTGCTCGAGGTGTGGAGTTTGTTAAAGTTTTAAATTTTACCCAATCGCTAACTTTTGACCATGATGAATGTAATGCGCAAGTTCGATGCTATGAAGTTAGCGGAAATTGCCTGCACTGTAAACAACCATCCCCCACTGCGAAGAGAGAGAAGTATGAGCAACTAACAGTTGTTCTGCTACCAAACCTGAGTTGTGGATCTCTGCAGGACATCCAGAGTTACGATGGGCCTCTTGGTTACTTCTTTGATTAACGCTCTAATCGCATGTTCTTTCAGTTTAAGTGGACGGCCATGTCTTGATAGGATTGCAGTAATGCCAAACTCTTTCCATTGTTGGACGGTGAACTTAACAGTGCACTGTGGGATGCACTCACAGGGGGACTCTAATCAATAATTTGGTGACTTATGTAATTGTTTCATTTGTATTTTATTTAGGGGCATCGGAGTCAAGCAAGATGAAAACAAATGCAGACTATACTTTTCAGAGTTTTATTTGGAAAACATGTTAAACCCTTGCAATTCATGATCTACCTTGCATTTTACTGGGATGTTATGTTATGGACCAACACACTGAGGTTTGTGGCAGTAATGTAAACTTACTGGGTTGTGAATACTTTTGCAAGACACCATTGTTACCTATCGGTGTTCAGTGAAGCCCAAGGTTTATATTTTTACTCCACCTTGGACACCCCTAGAAGCCCTGCAGAGTCATGGCAGAATTATCGGACCATGTCTCCATATCTCTGGGAGAGAGCAGCTCACAAGGATAAAGTGGATGCAGTCGTGATCAGCTGTCCCCGCTGGACGCAGGGTCACACAATCAGAGCATGAGCCTCTCTGACAGAAGCATTGCACAAGCCAAGGATTTCGCTGTGCCTCGTGTGGCGAGACGCACCATGATGAAAATTCCCGGGAGTCTTTGACATTGAGCATTTGTTTGTCCCGATAATAGTGGAGCAAACGAATAGACTGTGTTACCTCGAAACATATTACTACAAGCATCATAAAGCATCAAAACAAATAGAGGAATTCCTGAGGCGTTTTTTGCAGGGTAGGAAAAAAGCCCCCATAAAAAATGCCGGTCGCACCTCTTTGGTTCAGTCTGATAAAGCTTACAGTATGTGAGAACTACTTATGTAGACGCCCATCTTCTATTGATCTAGCAGTAATCCATGTGTCACAGAGCATGAGTGAAGGTGTGCTGAACCTTTCAGCTGCTACATGGGTTAAGTCCCTCTAAGCCAAGCATTCAGTAATTTACTAAAGACTCAAGCAGATGTTTTTCAGACTTTGGGATCATGGTGTAAATCAAGCTTCATTTGGAGTTTATCATCAACATATTGTTACAAAATGTTTAAAAGAAGTCTATGAACTTTGTTCATGGTAATGTATTTAACATTATTTTAATTCAGTGTATTTAAAGGTCTTAAAAATAACACCTATTACATATTATATGAATCAGATCAATTAATATTTTAAGCATTTTAAAGCTTTTTGTGCTTTACTTAAAAACCCTGCATCATAAACCTCACATCTCCATGAACAGGCAATATTCTAAGTAACTTGTGAGACTGTAATTGCGTAGCGTTAATGAGAACAGTTGTTATTGCCTCAAGAAAAACATTTTCTTGGAGTTAATCAGGGGACACTGTTTCCATTAGCTCCACTGCCTCAAAGGTAAAAGGAGCCTAAAATGAAGGCCAAAAATGTACTCTTATAAAAGAGTTTATATTCTTCATTTTTGTACTTTAAAACACAAATTATGGGAGCATTTCAGTTAATGCATTTAAAGCGTGAAAGTCATATTAATTACTATTAATTATACACACAGTGATCAGTTGCAAGAGTTTATCAGTGTTAATTTGAGTTTTATCCCATACAGTGAATGGAAACCCCAACTGAAGTTTCTCAAAACTTAAAAAAAGTATAAACAAAATATCATGCTGGTATGTTTCACTATGGCTGTGTTATGGCCTGTACAGTCAAGGGGACGACTGCTGACTTGTCATTGAGGGTAAGGCACAGCAAGATTTTTGCAAAAGAAAATGTCTTCTAACAGATTGCTATATCCCACCATATTAATGGAAGATTGAGTGGAAGGAAAAACTGTGATAGAGGTATAACCCATTCAAGAGTTTGGAGCGTTTGGAAAGATGATTGAAAACATCTCCTACTCTGACTGCAGCTGGGAGAGGCTGCCACGTGAGGACTTGGTCTCCTGTGACAGTATTCGGATATGGCAGGTGCACCTTCTGCTTGCTAAGAAAAATTAGAACATTAACTCCAGAAAATATGCAAGATTTGTCACTAGTTGCTACTTTTTAAGAGGGTCTGTACACCACACTAAATATAAGGATTATAGTGGTAAAATATTTAGACCAAATCAACAGTTTTGGCACATTTTCCAGGGACAAAAACAAGACGATTGAAGAGGCCTGAATATCAAATGGCAAAGAGTAACAACCAACACTCCATTCATTATAATCTAAAATTACAAAATTAAAAATTTAAATTAATGTATAACTTCTCCAGATTACTGTTTAAATGTTTGAAATAAAATGTGGGATGATGCTATACAAGTGTCCGCTGAATGAATAAATCTTGCCTGTTGCATAAAGTGCTTAGATAACCTGAAAACTGCTAAATAAATGCAGTGTCTTTGGCTTTTATTATTTAAGACTCACAGATATAAAATGAATAAGAGGCCCCAAAATCTTAAGCAGGTGTTCCAAATTGTAATTATATCTTGTTAAGCTGCTAAATTGTTTTAAAGAAACTTGAATGTCTCAAATCCTGACAAGTCGCTATGTTACTACAATGGTTTTCTAGGAATGACAACAAAATGGATTTTAAATGTTTTTCTTCCTGAATGTGTAAACTGGAGCATTATGTAAATTATTACAAATCAAGAACCTCATTTGGAAACAAAGTGCTTTCAAATGTGCTGTTATGATTTTGTGTAGTGTGTTTCTTGCTGCTGTAAATTAAAGCTGCAGTATGTAACTTTTATAGAAAAATATGTTTTTTCATATTTGTTAAAACTGTCACCATGTCGTGACAGTAAATTATGAGACAGATAATCTGTGAAAAGGTCGATCTCCTCCACGTCCTCCCTGAGCTACTATTGCTGTCTGAAGAAATGCACCGCTCCCGACCTAAAACTACCAATCAGAGCCAGGAGGAGGGGCTTAGCGCTGTCAGTCAACTTCATTGACTCCTGCTAAATGTGCTAATGGTGAAGAAACAACTTGCTGTTACAGGAAAACCGTTTATCTGTTGTCATCCTTGGTCATGCTAGGTAGTTTGAGCGTTCCCAAAAGTCTTTGCTAGCTGCAGCGCAGCAGAGAGCAGGGGAGGGAGCGAGAGGAGGGTATGAGCAGTGCCACACAGATGGTGATCGACAGCGCTAAGATCCGCCTGGCTCTGATTAATTGTTTTTAGATAGCACTGGGAGCACAGCAGAAGAGCTCGATTTTTTTCACAGATTATCTGTCTCATACCATTCTGTCATGACAGTGACAATTTCAACAAATATGTAGAAAAATATTTTTTGTAAAAATTACATACTGCAGCTTTAAGAAAGCAATGAGAAGTTGACTAGTTTAAAGTTTCACAGACAAGAAATTAAAAAAAAAAAAAATGCATTAAATAGTTTTATAATTTTGAGAAAAAAGAACAACTTCTTACCCTTCGTTGAACCTAAACGTGATCTAAATGCATGTGGAGCAATCTTATGGTGTGCTGTTTGAGAGCACGTGGCTCCAGTGGGAATGTACTGTAACCCAGACATTCACAGTTGGTTCAAATTTAACAAGGCTGTTTGATAATGTGACTTTTCTCCTGTTTACTTTTTTTATATGTGAAAAAACTAGGTCAGAATAATAAGGACACAGCAAATCTGAATTGCCTAACATGGTGAATTTCATGTATAGTGAGCAACATGACAGTGACTGTGAGGGCAAATAGTCTGATACCAGGTGAGTTGTAGTCAGTTTGTTAAAATCTAACAAGGCTGGTGCACCGACAATGTGTTTCTATTCATCAATCTGTCTGTCTGCCTGTGTATGACAAAGACCATCTAAGATGCCCCTGATCAGATTGTGACTGACTTAAGAAAAATACGTAAGTCAAAAAAATTGCACAACCTAGGAAGTGAAATATAACTTCTATTTAAACCACAACTATTTAAACCACCATGTCTTTGTACCAAGACATTTGTCTGTCTTGGTACAAAGGAGTTCCAGGAAATTTACCAAATTCTTGTGGATGTTTTCAGATTCATTCATGCTTTTGGATTAACAATAGGGCTACAATCAGAATAATATTGCGAGGCGTTACCTCCCAGTACAGTTTAGGATGTTTTCATACCTAAACTACAAACCATGCAAGAACGTTTTTTATTGGTCCGATGTGTCCGGGGTGGGAGTACCAAATGGAAATACAGGAGGCAGATGCTGTGTTCTCAGCTGGTAGAAAATGGGACTGACCATGACAAAACCAGGAACAAATCTCCTGGGGAGTGTTTTGAGTTATTTACATATTCTGAAAGTGTGGACTCTAAGCTTTCTGATGATGTGAAACACATACAAATAAAAATTGAAGAAGATATGGCCATTTGAATATTGGCGCTCTGCAAACAAGATCAGGGAGAAAACAGCCCTCAAAGTTTCAAACAAATTCTCCCCAAAGCCTGATCAGCTACCTGGGGGTATTAACAAAGGCTGGTCATTTTCATTACTTGGCAATAACCCCACCCCCAACATTAACTGTCAGCAGGTATGACTAGGAAGGTGTGCAGATAAAATTGAGCTTCTGTCGAGCTTATCGAGTTAGAAATATATATTTTTAGAAGTTTTGCCAGAGCAGACCCACAAGTCACTTTAGAGACTATGTACCCCTTAAAGTCTGGTAACATCTTGGGATCTGTAGTTTATTGCTGGGGAGGGGGATACCTTGGTTTCCTGCCAAGACCTACTGCTCTCTAACCTCAACTAAGCATAAGACACGATGAATGGATACTGGTCAGGTGTTCTTGCATGAAGGCAAAGCCCTGCTTCTACACTCTAAAAACATTGGATGTCCAAAGAAATCTTCACTACATTTTCCCTTTTCTTTCACAAATCAATCCTGTATTTAAAAAAAAAAAAAAAAAAAAAAAAAAAAAAATATGGCATCACCATAAAATAAGTTGCTGCAGGTTTGCTCAGTCTACGCACTGCAGTATTCACACTGGTCTTACTATAAGGTGATCCTAATGCCAAAAAGACAATAAAATGTTCTTTTGTTCATAAGTAAATTGAAGCGAGTTCAGTATTTTTGATTTTCAGCCAGAGTTACTCCTTGTAGAGTATCATCATGAATTAGCCTCAAACCACCGCACAGCCAATGTAGGATACCACTAATTCCTGTAGATGCATATTATACACTGTCAGTATTGGACCCACTTTGGTCCATCTAGTGGTCAAAGCTATTGCCAGTAATGCCTAATTCCCTAATTTGGACACTTAACACCTACATCTGAGTACTTTGTCTGTGCTATATTTAAATTAATTTCTATTAAATTTAGAATCTGCTTGACTGCAAAACAAACAGCAATATATATTTTTAATTATAGTTAATGAATTCAGGCATTATGGGATAAATTACAGTTAGGGTTTCTGAAAAACACTTGTCATTGTAACATAGACCTAGAATTTAGCGTTGAATATGAATCTTGAATCCAAAATCAAATTTGCCATCATTAGCTATTTGCATTGTATGGCCAGAGTTCCCTACAATTTCCAATACCCTTTGACTGGATATCACAGTGAACTGCAGAAAACCATTTTGGATCTAATAAACAACATTTTTGTCAGGTGCTTATATCATCCCCTGAGACAGGCGCCCTGGCCTGTTAGCCACATTGTCCATATCAAAAACAACCACTGATATTTGTCAATATTTTTTAAAAAGCACAACAAAAATTGCTTCAAATGTTGATTTTAGCAGCAGTGTACATCATGTTAAAGATAACTCTCCTTGACTGTAGCTGTGTCACTTCCTGCATTAACTGGCTAATGACAGCGTTGAAGTGTGACGTTGAGCCTCAGCTGCATAGACGGAATGCACACTGACGTCTGAACCATCTTACTGCGTGGAAGCTTCACTATAGGAATCCTTTGTCCCTAAGAGAGAATAATGACAGCATACAGGATAAAGGAAAGTCACCACATTTAACAGCATTAAGCCACTCTGTACCAGATGAATTAAAGCAAGAGAAAAGAAGGATAAGAAAGGGATGAGAGGGGAGAGAAATTGACAATGAGGCTCGGTGAGAAGAGTAAGGCAGTGAGAAATCAGAGGGTTTATCCAGGCTACTACAGAGGGATTAAATCATTCTCTTGCTGAACATTTTGCTGGCTCTGTGCGGCAGCTGGGGTTAAGCACACAGTTCTCCTCCGACCACTGTTATTCTGCCATTCCCCTCATCCCATCCACCTTTTCTCCTCTTTTTAGTAGCATTAAAGACACGGAAATCTTTAATCGGTGGAACAATGTAGTCAGGAAAGCCTTTTCAAAGGATGGACACAGAGATTCAGACAAAAGTGCTGAACAAATTGAGTGTTGGGCTAATAGATGTCAATGTTTCTGATAATCTCATGTAGAGAAGAGGTAGCAGAAACTCTCATTGATTTCCCTTGTGGCAAGCTCATATGAGTGCTTGAGTGTGGGTAAGCTCATGGATTTTTGAAGTGTGGGGATGGAGGCACATACACACACACAGAAACAAATCAGACTCATGATCCTGTATCAAAATCAAAAGTGACAAATTCAGTTTCTTAAATCCCCAAATGACCTTGTTAAACATCTTCAAGAAGTAGTTCAGTTTTACATTGACGCATGGAGGGTGAGGTCAAACTTATTGAGTTTGTACTCTGTTTTTACTCTTTTAAAAAAAATCATAGATTTTGCAAGGTAATCTGTTTTACGCAGCTGTGGTACATTCTAAATTAGTACCTAACATGGTTTTGTAATGTATTGGTGTCCTGAGTTATATTTATTTTAATATAAAGCAGTCAGGTAACAAGGGGACTGATGAGATCCTGCTGTCAACATCAGTAGTATAAATGTAAATGTATTCAAAGTCCAAGCATAGGAAAATAAAACATCAAAGTGTTGTGGATAAGACAGCATGGAGCCTAATGCACAAAACTAGAGGCAGGATGGTGAACAGTATGAATTGTTTTAGCTGATCTAATTTCAGTGTCCGAATCGGAATCAAATTTATTGGCCAAGTATTTTTACATACAAGGAACTTGACTTGGTGTTGTTGTGGTGAACAACATGCAATGTAAGCAGACGATTAAGAATCAAAATTAAAACAAAAAGAGAGAAAGAAAAAAACTGAAGTAAATAAAAAGCATACAGAAATAGAGATCACGATAAATACAAGCATTAGGGTATAAGGTAGACAAACTAAATAAGAATTAAGAGCTACAGACTAGCAGTGCAAGAACAGCAAGGAGATAAGTAAACATTATTGCAGATGGAGACATTTTTGTGCAAATGAACATTACTACAGTGAGCAATAAACATTAGCCAGAAATCAAAGTTGCTTGATATGCAGGGTGATGAAACTCAACTAAAGAAGGACTGACACAAAAACCAAGAACTGAGATGAAACTGGGTGATTAGAAAAATAAAATAAAAGAGTACCAAACCTTGATAAGCCAATAACTGGCTAGAGAAAAAACCCCCCAGAAAACTGTCTTTTTTGATGATTACCCAAACTGACTGAAATGAAAAGGTGAGAAACACAAACAAATAGCACACCTAAACTTAATGAACAAGAGGTCTTTCCATCCATTCATCGCCTTCTGCTTATCTGAGATTTGGTCAGGCAGGTAACTCCTGTTCTGGGTCCTCTACCGGGTCTCTCAGTGTCCGGAAATTCTTCAAAAAGGCATCCTGATCAGATGCCCTAGCTGTCTTAGCCGACTACTTTTCATTGAGATGATCAGCAGCTCTGCGCTGAGCTAACCTGAGTACAGCCACCATCCAACTCACTTTTCACTTTTTGGCCCAGTTCTTTCTTCATCACAACAGACCAGAGTAGCACCTGGAATACTGCAGACAAGACCCCAGCCTGTCAACCCATCAACTGTTCTTTTCTACCATCCAGAGGTATGTATCTTGATGTCTAACCTGGAAGGAGCAATCTACCTTTGGTTAAGAATCCTGACCCCCTTTACAAACTTTCTGGAGCACTCCTGAATATAGAGGCATTAGTAGTAGTGGTAGTATGTGTGGTGTTACACAATCTAGCTTAAAATTATTACCACCCCTGGCAGATTTAGGTTTAAAGTCCATCCATTCATCTATTGTCCATACCTGCTTGTCTCTGCAGGGTCATGGGAGATAGGGTGGGCTGTTTCCTGCTTCCAGCGGTCACTGGACGAGAGGCTGAGCAGGTCACCACTGAGGTTTAAAGTAATCTGTTAATCTTACCAACATGGTTCTTCTGGAAGTGGTATTACTGTTAAGGAGCAGCATAGATGGAATCCTGACTACAATCTCATCAAGAATCTGTGGTGAGAACTAAAGATTGTTTTGAACCACAAACATTTGAAGCTCAATATCAAATATGAATCCTCAAAACACAAGTGGAAACATGCAAAAAAGCTGGTCAGCAATTATAATTAGAGTTTAATTACTGTACCTCCAGTAAAGATTTTTCCATTTGTTATTGAGAAGGGTATAAAACATTATCATCACGATTTAAAAAAAAAAAAAAAAAAGAAAATGTAAATAAAAACAAATCTTTTTTTTTCTCTTTGTTGTGAGATGCCAGTCTCAGATTCTATTAAAAACCAATTTATTGCCAAATGAACATGATTCTAAATCTAAATCCTCCAGAGGTATGAACACTTCTGGGTTTAGCTGTAAGTAGAAGTATTATCATAATCTGTACTTGGCTATGGTCAACAATGCTGAAAGCCTGTTTCTATTATCTAAGGTTAAATAAACAACTGTGAGAACAAACTGTGAAACCACTAATGTCATATGACAACCCCGTTTTCTTCTCCTTGTCTTGCAGTTTGCTGTCATCAAAGTAAAATGTTTTAATCAAACATGCCTCTCAAAGCGCTAACAGCTACAGAGCAACAAAGAGGCGTGCATTCCATGCAGAGACCTTCTACTCCAACATTTCCATCACATTGTGAAACCTTCAGCAGCTTTACACAGATTTTTCTTCAAGCTGCAGATAGAGAGATATTTGGCACAACCTTCGCCTAGTTAAACAAGTAATGACAGGCGTGGGTGTTAACGTCAACACACACACGTATCATGCAGTATCTCTCTGAAAGGTGTGCCTCGACACCTGAATGCTCCGCTTTCTCCTCTGTATTCTCCATGCAGCCCCTCCATCTCATCCTCCTGCATCCCCTCGCCCGGTCCTCCCAGCTTCTCCGAGCTGCAGCGGTAATTGGGTATGACATGGGATCAACAGGGAGAGAGCGAGGACACATTTGAATGCGTCGGCCGTCATCCTCCTCGCCTCTCTTTTCAAACCTGCTGCCTCGCCGCTCCCAGCCCGAGCTCGCCGCTGTTACCGTAGCAACATCTGCGTGATCTCTCCCTCCTCCCCATCCAACGTGTCGTTTCTTTTATTAAGATTGGCCGCAAGTGCCCAAATGAATATGTGTGTGTGTGTGTGTGTGTGTGTGTGTGTGTGGATCTGTAGGAGGAGTACTAGCAGGCCAACTCATTGCTCCAAGCCAATTACCACAAGCTCAGGACAGATTTTAAAGCTACAACTCAAAGAAAAACTACCTTGAGCAGAAAAACTGTGAGCCCAACTTGTTACATTTAGTTAATCAAGAACACTATTCCACACCTGGGTGCGTCTCATTGTTGCTCACAGTGGACGTTTAGCTTCCCCATTCAAATGGTTCCTGCTAATCAGTCCATTCAGTTTCACTTCATCACTGCTCTTCTTCTCTAAAACAAGCTTTATTTTGTTGAAATGTAAAAAAAAAATGTAAGTCTGAAGGACAAAGTCATTGTAATTAGTACCGTTTCATTTTGAGCAGAGTGAGGCATACAATTCTGCTTAAAAATAAGTTGGATCTTTAACAAACTAACTAATAGTGTAGCTACTTTTACTGAACTCTGGTTTAAATTTCTCAGTTATTAATCAGATGGGTGGAGTGCACATACCTGAAGTCTTGCTAGTGAATTGTGTTCTTTTTTTCTGGTGTGGACACATCATGATCTTTTACAGAGGTGTATATTGGCCCCTTGCAACTATGTCACTAAATCACGTTGAGGCGCCAAGATGGACATCGTAAGTGAGGGACCAGAGTATTAAACGGAACGACTGCGATTGTTTTCCCAAGTTGTTTTTTCCAATATAGCCATGGCTTCTACTTGTTCAAGTCAAGCTATTGTGTCTGTGGAAGTTGCACACCTACTTGTGGCTCATAAACAGTGGTATTTCCAAAAGTTAGAAATAGCTATAGTTATTCCATAAACGTTTATATCATAAACGCCATTTCCCCTTACAACAGCGCAGACCTATGAGCATACAAAAGTCTAGATAAGGGGTCCTCAAATCCAGGCCTTGAGGGCTGGTGGTGTCCTGCAGCTTTTTGATGTGCCCCTGGTACTACGCACCTGAATCAAATCCCTGATTACCTCCTCAGTATGCTGTCGAGTTCTCCAGAGTCCTGCTAATGACCTTATTAACTGACTCAGGTGTGTCAATTGTCTGCTTCAGCAGAGACACATCAAAAAGCTGCAGGACAACATACCTCAAAGCCTGGATTTGAGGATCCGTGGTCTAGATGCTTACCAGTTTTTTTGTTTTTTTTCATACATAGTAGGCTCCATGATGGTGGGGCATTTTCTCCATATTGACTAATGATTAAATGTCTTCCTTCTCCATAATCCAACATTTGACTGGATCTTACTAATCTTACTTATGAAATATATGAACATTAACTTTCTTACCCTGTAAAAAGTGTTTGCTGCAAATCCACAAATACACTGAAGGCTGCCAGTTGTTACGTTTGACAGCTGCTATCCATCAACATTTTCTTTCCTCATCAAAAGGTGTATGATAAAATTACAAATTTGATTTGCATCCTTGTCTGTTTGTGTAGCTGATTACATAGCACCCTCTGATCTTAAAAAAAATTAAATCAACTAAATAAAACCAATATTAGGCTACCAGCTGTCTGTTTTTTGATGACCTTTACAGGAGTTAGCATGTACACAGGTTGTTTTGATGTCTGTCATGGTGAAGTGGGCTGCTTTCTGAAGAGAGTGACGTCACGTGCAAAGGGTCAATTTGTTATAGGGATCTAGGAACAGGACTAGGCTGGTTCAGATCATTTTTCATCTAAGAGATTCAATTTTGTTCATGTTAGTGATCCATCTTCCTGATGCATCTCGGTTAGTTGTGAGGAACCACAGGGTTTAGTACTCACGCCAGTTGTCCTTAGTATATACACTAAGTGGCCATTTTATGAGGTTACACCTTGGTAGTAATGAGTTGGACCCAGTTTCCCTAATTCCTCCTAGCATATATGTCACAAGATGTCAGAGACATTCCTCAGATGTTGGTCTATGAAATGACAGCATCACACAGTTGCTGCTAAGTTTTTCAACATCACACCCATGATGAAAATCTCCCATTGGAGCACATCTCAAAAGTACATTTTCAGAACAAGGTCTTGTGATGGAGGAGAATTCAGGAGTACAGTGAACTCATTGCTGTTACGTTTTGCTTCATAAGAGTTGATTTCAGCTTTATGTCATGGTGATTCATCCTGCTGGAATCAGCCTTTAGAAGATGGGTACACTGAAGTGATGAAATAAATGGACATGGTCAGCAACGATACTCAGGTATGTGGTGACATTTGAACAATGCTCAATCGGTACTAACAGGCCAACTGTGTGCAGATTTAACTATTACACAACCTGAACCACTGATACACAGTCAGCAGTTTTTGACCCAACCATCTGGTTGTGGCAGCTCACTTCAAGACTCATTAAATCAACCAGTATTTTTCTGATCTGGTATTGTTCAATTTTGTAGTCACTGTGTTAGATTAAATGAGAAGAAAAAACTGAGAGACAGAAAACAACAAATGTTAGAATTTAGAATGTTTCAACAGTACATTTATGTACTGTTCATAACTTCTTTAACTAACTAATGAATGTGTTTGTTTCCTTAGGGCCAACCAGCAGAGTTAGGGAATGGACAAAACAGGCTAATTACAGGATCTTAGTATGTCAAGGATTCCTTCCTTGGGAAAACCAAGTTCTGTCATGTATGACATGAACATAAAACAGCATCATTCTCCTACAGTACGAGGAAAGTAAAATGTTAAGAGTCACACTTAAAGAAGGCTAAAAGAACCAGATGGCAAAAGCATTGTCAAGACTCCATGGTAGAGTGGATGAATGGTCGTCCGGGTCATCGTTCTCCTAGTGATTATTTCTCCAATAAAATGAGTCACCCCGTGGTTGACAAATAAATACAAGCGACAAAGCCCATGTCTTCTTGAGAAGTAGCAAATTTAAAGCACTACCAAGTTACTCCAGCCCAGTTTAATCCTGACAAAGTAAAATCTACACTAAATTTAGCTCAATATAGCAAGAAAGTTTGTCAAGACCAAAAAAAAAAAAAAAAAAAAAAAATAGAAAACAGTTGACAGAAAAAATTTTTTAGGAACATGTATGCCAACATGTATTTCATTAAGGCAAACATGCAAGATTCTTTTGATGTTTCGGTTTTACAATGATTTACAGATCCCTTTTCCTACAAATCAGATAACTACTTTCAGCTTCACAATTCTGGGCCCTGTAGCAGTTTGGACTGTTGTTTAACTTTCAGATTTCAGTTTGAGACATGACAGAAGCTATCCTCTTTGAACCAGATAATCTGAAGAACAAACTGCTTAGTCACTCAGCTACTCCAAAATTTTGCAGCAAGTGCTCTGATGAGACACCCTGTTAAATCCCTGTACTCTTTTTTTCTACATAGGAATTATTCCTGGTCCAGCGCTTCTGTGTTGTTTCTGAATCTGCTCTGCTTTGTCTTCTCAAAACCCCTGCTGATTGTAGAAGATGGCTGCTCATGCTGAGTTCAGTTTTCCTGGAGGCTTCTTCCTGTTAAAAGGGAGTTTGTTCTTTCCACTGTTGCTACATACTTGCTCAGCATGAGGGATTGCTGCAAAGTAAAATGAGACCAAGCACCTGGTTGAGTTTCCTAGACTGTTAACGTTTTATTAAATTACATTATGTAATTTGGATTGCATTGTGGTATAATTACAATTATACTTGACAGGATCCAGTTAACTTGATTTTTTTTTTTTTTTTTTCAGAAAAGTTATAGCAAAATGCGGTTAACTGTTTTTATCTTTATTTCTTGTTATTCTCTTTAAATCATTTTCTATTTTTACGATTACAATGGCATACAAAAAGAAATGAAAATACCCTCCCTGGAAGTATTTCTTTTAGCACAGGCTCAAATTCGCTGATGGTACAGATCATGCTTCCAGAACAGTGACAGCACTTATCTATGATAGATGCAGAAAAAGCTAGCTAGCTAGCAAGGGTATATTAGCAGCTCGTTCGCAGTAGCCTCAGCTGCCCCGAGTCACAGAACACAACAAAGATGTCTGCCCGAGATTCAAACTTTTGCCCGACAGAAAAGTCCCATGAGAATTTAAAAATACTACATAGGTTATACCAAATTAAATAGTCCTGCCACCACAGAATCGAAGACCTGTTATTAACTTATTTAAGGCCAAATTACATTTTTTTAATGAACCGTCTAAAACAAACAAACAAACAACAACAACAAAAAAACAAACAAACAAACAAACAAACAAAAAACAAAAACAAAACAAAAAACAGTTGGTTTTAGAGTTTGGAAAGAAAAATGCCCCAGTTGGTCAGATGATATGAACAGTTTAATAAGCTTGCCTTCTCAATCACACGTATGACACATTAACGTCACTGCCAGGATAACCTGAGCTTTCTCCCATGTTGTTGGAATAATACAAAACCAATAAAACAAAAGCAAAAATCAGTTTTTCTCTCAGATCAAGCTCAAAACATGATTACTACACACTGCATTCAGCACACACCCCTCTGATTTTTCCTCCTTCTTTTCATGTCTTCAGAAGCAGCAGAGGTTTGGACGTGAAGTGACTCCTCGCTTTGGCAGATAGAGGAGTGACCAGGGGCGGACTGGCATACGGGGCTACCAGGGAAATCCCCGGTGGGCTGCTAGCTTAGTGGGCCGGTGGTTCAGCCCGTGAACAACCAGCCCAGGTGTTGAACCACCGGCCCACGCGACAGCAAGTGATGTTTTGCTGGGCCATTGTGCCCCAAACTATGCTATATCAAGTGGCTTCTCTGCCTCTCCTCCGTTCCAGTCAGGCAGATCAGCTCTGCGGCTGTGCGCAGCAGAGCTGATCTACGCGATTGAACTGACAATGAAGAGCGGAGATCAGAAAACTCGTCCCAATAACCCCAGGCTACTAAAACAAACAGTGGTGCTTATTAAAAACAAAACATTCACAAAATAAGAAATGCCTTGTCCCTATTAGTGCCACATAAATTAAATCTCCGTTTGTCTCTGGCATCCAGCAGAGAGATGCGCAGTGCAGCGGCTCTAGTTCGTCATCTCATTCCTCCGAGGAACATTACCTGTCAGTCACTGTCACTATAAGGAACTTTAAGTAACTCCGCATTAGCCGCAACGATGGAGCAGTGAAAGCAAAGTACAAAGTGTTAAGGTGGCGCTGAAAAGATGAGAGAAAGAAAGAAGAAAGCCCTGCAGGAGAGTGCATCAAGGAATGTAAAAACGTCTGACCTGCTTGGTGAGCCTTCCCATAGTTCTGGGTCTGGTACCTCCACCAGACATTAAAGGTCAGATGACACTGCCTGAGGCCACTTAAGCGAGATTAGCATATATTATATTTTTAACTTGAAAATATTTTTGTTGATATGGCATGTTTTTTTTTTTTTTTACATAGCCCTTTACACATTAACAATACCAATTTCTTGCATAGACCATGGCTGAGGATGACCCAGCTGAGCCAATAGAAAGCCAGAGGGACCAAAGCTTAGATTTTAATGCGAGGAAAGGAGAAGAGCTGCCTGAAGAGCATTTACAAGAACAAAGGCAAAGAATGAGGGTTAGAATAACAATCTTTACTCAATAGGTCATATACTAAAACCAAATAGTCAAATTCAATAAACTAGAATATTGTTGAAAAGAAAACTATTATATTGGAGAAGAAAAACTTGATTCACTAAGTGAAATACATTATATAGATTAATTACACTCAGACTGATGTTTTCAAGCCTTTTTTCTGGTAATGTGATGATTTTCTGTTTACAGTAATGAAAACATGATATTTAAGGTTAGAATATTATATCCAACTGATTAAAAAAAAAATTTAACAAAGAAATGTGGCCTTAATCAAAAGTATATTTAATACCTGCTTAAAGACTGCTATTTTGGGCATCATGAAAAATTATATATATATATCTAAAAATTGTAACCAAGCAGCAGTAGGAGGCCAGTCTGTTAGGAAGTCCTGGGCCACTTTTTTCTCCCAGTCCGCCCCTGGGAGTGACCCCGAACGTATCTCTGCACCTCAGGTATCTGGGGCTGGATCCAAAATGCAGCGACTCAAACCATGAAGCAAACACACCGGCATTTTAAAGCTTCCCAGCGTAGTGCAGCACTGTGCTGAAACACATGACAATGTACATAAATAGCATAATAAAAGTTTATGGACAAGGCATGCTAAAAGCAAATCATCTCTCTTCTTCGTCCAAACAGGAACTACTCGTAGTGCCTAATGAAAAAGTCTCCATGGAATACAGCTTTTCTCCTTCTTCTTCCTCCCACTCTTCATCCATGGTTGACCAGCAGGTTCTACAGGGAGAAAATAGAGGGGAAAAGAAAATGAGAATTGTTGCAACCCGGTGACACCATCTAACCTTTCAGATGCTCTCAAGGGGAATGGCTGTGACTTTTCCATTCACACTTTTTCACCTTTAACTGACCACATCTGAAAGGTCAGATTTAGTAAAGGTAGAGATTATCTCAGTAATGGAGAGAAGGAACCCTAGCTGACCCGTCTGAGACAGCTTAAAAATCACAACTCAAAGGAAGGGTTTTCAGTCCAAGCATTCAGATTTTCCTACATGTTTTCACTTTGGCCTATTTTACTGGGAGTTTACGTGATCGACCAACAAGTGTGTTTGAATTCAGTTGTCTTTATTCCGTTACCAGGAAATAAAATCAATTCCCATTCAAGTTCTGTGGTAACTCTAGAGGAGCTGCAGAGATAAACTGCTCAGGTAGGAGAAACTGGCAACACAACATCAGTTATCCAAACCTGACCCGCATGGTAGAGTGGTAAAGAGGACAGCCAATGTTAAAAGAAGATATTGGCCACAGGTTATGCAGGGAGCAAAGGAAACATCTGGAAAAAGGTGCTCTGGTCTGATGACACAAACATGGATTTTTCTGGCCAACATGTAAATAGCCATGTTTCCATCCAACTGTCATGTGAATTTTGAGTGAACTTTTAAAATGTCGCAAAAAAGAAAAAGCACATTAGCCGCGTTTCCATCTACTGGTTTTCAGGTGAATCAAAAAGGCTGCAAAATGTAATTTTGCCAGATGTTGACGCTACATATGGCTGTAATGAACAAGATGTAGAGGCTGCAAACTAGCATGGACCACACATCTCAGAAACACAGTGAGAGTCCTCCCCTCTGAGCTGGAGGTTTGGACAGAAATCTTTCCGAGTTTCATGCCTCTGGTAAGGCACAGGCCCACCAGTGGATGGGAGCGTTCCATTAATCCCATCCCAGCCCAGTGTGCCTCTCGCCGGCCCCTACAGGCTGACAGTCCTCGACTCTGAGCTGGAGATTTGGACTGGGAGTGTTTGCTACCTCAGAACTTAATCAGCAAATGTTTCTCCACCTCCCCTTTAGCGCATTAACTCTTTTTTGGAAAAGCCAAAAACCACCTCAAGCGAGCGTAAAAACTTTTTTTTGCGAAACTGAGGAAGTTATTTAGAATTTTGCCGTTTCCATCAGCCTTTTCTAATGCGATACTTTAAAATGTGCAAAAAAAAAAAAAAAAAAAAAAAAAAAAAAAAAAAAAAAAAAAAAAAGAAGAAGAAAATAAAAATAACGTCGATGGAAACGCAGCTAGTCACTGCCTGCGGCAGAAAATTCACAATTTCAGATTGTACTTCAATCTGAAAATAAAACCCCACAACTGTAAAACCTGGTGGTGGCAGCTTCATGATGTGAAGCTTTCCTTCAGCAGGAATAAGGAAACTGGTGAGGTTTTGATGGGAAGATGGATGGAGCTAAATACAGGGCAATACTGGAAGGAAACCTATTAGAGGTTGCAGAAGATGTGAGACTGGGTCAGAGGCTCACCTTCCAGCACAACGATGACTCCAATCCAAGGAGCCATTTTGTTCCTCAGTCCAGCCTCATTTACAGCAGCTCGTGTTATACAGCCTTTTAAAAAACGACAACTTATATTTTTTGATAAATATCTGCTATAGAAAATTTGTTGTCTTTTTTAAAGAACCGTGATTTCATTTCTATTTTTAGGTTTAAAAAGAAAAAGAAAAAGGAAAAACATAAAACTTTGGCAAAATGAGGGTGGAAACATTTTCTTCTATGGGATGTTGATGACATTGGAGGAAAATGATGTAAAAATAAAAACATTAATAGATTAAAAAAAAAAAAAATCCTGGGTACTTTAAGTTTCATTCTGTTGTGCTACACCTCAAACTATTCCATGAAAAACTTGAAAAGCTGATAAAACCTGTATTTATTATAAAACATTGATTGGGTCTTTATCATTTCAGCCACTTATTAAGAACCATTGTGGAAGGTCCAAAGAGTCACAGGTAGCAGAGCCCTACAGCCACAGCTAAAATTATGTACCAATTAGTGTGAGTTTAAATCAGAAAATCCCAAGAAAACCCATTAATGTCTGTGGCTGTACAGTGGAAATGACTTTTGCAAGGCACTGGATTTCAGCTCATGATGAAGGCTTTAAAATGTAATGCATTTAAAGTCTAAACCTAACAGCTACTATTACAACTTGTTCTCGTTGACAATATAATCCAACTCCTTCCATCAAGACGACGAAGATCTCTGAATCTAACAATGACCGAGTTCTATTTTAGAGAGCAAAATGGCAAAATGATTCAGTGAAATGCTTTCCAGATAAAGCTCGGGATAAGTAGCCTGCATGACAGGAGCTGTAGCACCATGGAAACATCTAACTACAAACTTTAGGAGCAGCCTATCAAAATGTTGAACTGAAGCTGGATGATGTATTTTTAGTGCGATGATTTATTCAGAAGGAAAAGAGTTTGAGAATATGAAGAAAAGGTGGGTTTCTACAGGCTGACAGGCTGTCAGGGGAACATCTCTATATATGTATCTATACATACATATAAATTAGATGGAAGCTTTGAATAGAAACAATGTTTAACCTGATGGTTCTGAGGTATCAGAGTTATGGTGGAAGATCTCAGCAAAGACAATGAAATTTTGAGCACAGAAACACGCCGAATGATGAACCAGATCTACCAAAGGTTGTCAGGTTGAGGATTTTCACTTTGCCCCTGGTGTTTTTCACACGTGGATGATATTCTGTCAGGTATATTATCAGGTTTAACACATGTAATAAGGGCTGCTTCCATCTTAGAACATAAACACAGGCTGAACAAATTCATAATCATATGCAGGAGAACTGGGCTCTGGGTCAAAGTTAGAGTTTTGCTGTTCTGCTTAGACGCGTTTTCAACTTTAAAACATGCCTCGTATAAACAACACCGATTAAATATGCAGGTATCAGAGATCGAGTTACTGAGATTATTTTTGATGCTCCAAACAAAAATATTTGTGCTCCCCCCCTACAAGTCAAATTCCAATAAATGATACTTGGTCAAATTAGAGATGATTTTGGTTTATAGTTTCTGAAGGCCAAAAGTGGCACAATTCAGCCATTTTACATACATGCACATATGTAAAAAACAAAAAATGGAGAGACATACATTTAACAAATAAAAATGTTACTAAAAACCTAATAAAAATGAAATCTGAAAAACTGTTTCCATTATATGTTAAAAGTGTACAGAAATATTTTATTCATTTGTTGCAGCACATCATGAATTCATCATCAGCCTTATCCAGCAAAGTCAGTGGGCGGAGCTAACACTACTATAATGAATATGATTAGTTTTCAGTTGAGTTGCTGTGCAGCCAATCAAATGTTAGGGTCTATTTGGCTAGTGACAGTGACTAAATATTTCATATTAGACAGCAGCACTGGAATCATAAAATAATTCAGTAAATACTTAATCAATTCTAAATGATTTCAACACAATATTAACTTGAATTATTTTAACATTTAATTGTGTATTTAATAAATCATCGACATATTTAAATCTTGCATTTATGTAACGGTGTCTAATGAGTTATATAATCAGAATCATTGAATTTGATTAATCACCATAAATGACATAAATAGTTATTTAACTAATTATTTACTGGATTGTGGCACTTTTAGACCTCAGTACTATAGGATCACAAACATTTGGGTAAGTATTTGAACAGATTATTATAAAACTTGAAACATCACCTCGGAAATCTGAAAAATGATTGTGATTTTCCAGTTTAAAAATACAACTCAACCTGTTAAAAGAGCCACTAATACCATCTGCAGGAACCTGTGTGTTGACAAAAGAGAGCTTTGACTAGAGTCCAAGTTCTCTCCAGGTGTGTTACAGAAATCATTAAAAACCACACAGTGATCAATACAGCTTAACTCTTTTAAACCTTCTGGTTTACCGTCTCCTCACTTCTCCTTCTCTTCCCACTCGCGTTTTCTTTTGAACAGCTTACTGTTCTTATGATGTTCAAAAGCCAACAGTAAGGAAAAGCGTAGAAAGAACTCAGAGAACCATCTTTACAATGCAGGTTCTACCAGACTGGACTTTTAATTTATTTACATTTATAACAATTTATTGACATTAGACCGACATACAATATATAACTTAAAATGTGCGTCCTTATATGTTACAGTGCTGTTATTTACTGGTGCTCTACTGAAACACCAGGAGCAGCTGAGCAAACAGATACTTGGATATGCAGGAATAAAAAATAACCCGTCAACAGCGGGTTGGTCTGGAGAACACTCGTGAGTTAAAGCAGGCACCAGCTATGAAAAGTTACCGAGGTTACCGCATACTTCAGCGGTTTGGATCTGGGCTGTTACAATAAGCCCGTTTCTATTTCATGCGGCTCTGGCCAGCAGATCAACAGACTACATTGCAGGGACTGTTGAGAAAAGAAGCGGGACAGAGGGCGATCAGTGCAAGAGATAGAAAGAGAAAAACAAATAACTAGCAAGAAGTCAGTAAAGGCAAGGGAGCAGAAGAAGTCATCCCCCCCAACACTCCCCCCTATTCTGCAGAATCCAGCTTGGGAGCCTTGACTCAATTGGAAATCCATTTTATCTGATGACTGGCAGGCAATTGGAACTCCCAGGTGATGAGCTGAGGTTCTGTGGTTGATAGACCTGACCAATCCACTGCTGAGGGATGGAGGGATGGAGATGGAGAACACACACTCCAGAGGCTGGCCTCGCTAACAAACTTCCTTTTAGGGTTCAACTATCAGCAAGTTCACACTTTGGTAGAAAACGCAGGAATCAGAACAGCACTCTGAAAATACTGAAGTTGGTTCAAAAAGAAAACACATCTGAGAAGAAGTTTCGAGCCAAAAGCTGTTTACACCTGGTTTTAATGTGAATCCTGTGTGAATTAATGACCTTAAACATCTAGCTGGAGCTACAATGGAATAGTTCAGATAAAAGCATATTCGTGTTAGAATGGCCTAGTCAAAGTCCCTTACTACAACGGGTCGCAAAAGTCTACACAAGAGGGTTAAAATGCCAGGTTTTTGTGATAATAAATAAACTGGATCTTTACGAATGATTTCAAAATCTTTTCAGCCTTTATTGTGAAACTTATACAGTAAAACTCAACTGAAAAAAAAAAACTGTATAGAAGAACCCTTTAATTCAGTTTCATGACCCAGCCTTCATGAGTCTCCATGAGGTTCTCCATCAATTATGGAGAACCTGGTTAACCTGAAATAAAGGTCAGATGTCCAGGTTTCTGACTTGCACACATTTGCATCCTTTAGCTAAAACCATAGTTAGCAGAGAGATTACAAAGAATCAAAAATGATCTGATGGTACAAACGTTTCGGTCAGGAGAACAAACCCAAAAAAATGACACGGAAATAAATAGTCACCAGTAACTAAGAAACACAGGACGACAGAATATGAGAATGTGTTATGGTCTGATGAAAGAAAGCCTTAACTTTAGGGCCATAATTCAAAAAAAAAAAAAAAAAAAAAAAAAAAAAAGTAATCTTTGGCATAAAAAAAAGAACCCCATGCCTACAATGAAACATGGTGGTGGCACCATCATGATCTGACGTTACTTCTCTTCAGATGGACCTGATGTTCTTTTTTTTTTTTTTTTTTTTTTTTTTTTTTTTTTTATTTTTTTTTTTTTTTTTTTTTTTAAGGTGAGTGAAATTGTGAAATCATTACAAATACCAATCAGTTATGAATGAAAACCTTCTGTTGTCTGCTAGAAATATGACTATATCCAAATACAGAAGCTCATTACGGTCACAAAAAAAAAAAGAATTCTGAGAATAAAGTCAGATTTCTTTTTTTTCTGAGACCATTACCCTCTTCTGTAGGTCGGAATCTTCAGGGACCCCTAGACCATGTTTAAAAAAAAAAAAAAAAAAAAAAAAAAAAGTCACTTAAATCCAGACAGATAGTTCTCCTCCTGCACAACTCAGATCTCTGACACTGAAGCTGGTTGCTCCCAGGTGCCAATCTGCATTAAGGACAGAGTTCTGAGATTAAGTCAGAATTCTTTCTTTTTTTCAGTGGCTCTTATCTTCGTCCGTATCAAAACCAACAAAGGAATGTGGAAAACTTAAGTTTTGGAACGACCTAGCCAAAGTCCAGAACTAAACTCAACAATCAGTCTGTGAAGTCACTTCAGGAGGGCTGTAGCAATCCATCATATTATGTCTCCATAGTCTGATAGATTTTCCAGAACTTCTCCAAGTCAAGATGTGGGATGCTGACAAACTTACGCCAAAGAAGATTGAATGCTGAAACCAAATCAAAAGTTGCTTCAACAAAGTATTAATTTAAAGTATGAATGTCTATATAAGCTGGTTATTGTAGCTTTATTTCTGTTGTGCAAGATTATTCTTGCATTGTATTAGGGATGGGCAGTTATCGTATCGTTTATCATTTATTGTGATAAATTTCTTGTCATGGTAAGAATTTTGATTTGTCGTTGTCACGATAAATTCCAAATAATGATGTTTAAAACAAACAAAGCTGTCCTGTCATTATTTTCACTATTTCCTCTACTGTTAGTTCGATGAGAGAATCAATAAATATCAATACATTTGAAAATATGATTAAATGCAGTTACTGTGTGCAGCTTAGTGATACAAATCACACTTCTTCATGTGACTGGTGTCCTAAAGAAGCAAATTACAAAAGGGACCCTTTTCAAGAGCAGTATTTGTGTTTGTGTGGCTATAATTGCTGTGTCATGCAGTCACAGCCATACAAATACCTAAAAAAGAAGCAATAAACAGTTCTTACCGTCATATTTATCATTATTACAACCGTACCACTAAACATCGTGACAAAACTTTAAGTTCACATTGGCCACCCCTACATGATTCTTTTGGAGGCTATCATTTTAGTGTGTACAATATTGAGAGCCACTGTAAATCCAATAGTACCAAGACTTGAAAGCTGATGTTCACAGAAGCTCTCCATGCAGTCTTAGCAGCTTCGCAGATCGAGAGACTGGAAGCTCAGTCAATCGCACAATAGACTTGGAGCTGTCATTGTATTGCACTAGTTCTACAACGATTTTTACTGAAAACCATGAATTAGTTTCCATGCATATCAGTACTTTTGATACGTTCTATAATTGTAACAGATGCTTTGAATAGAAATGTATAGAACAACATGCAAAATTACTGATGGAAACCCTGTGAATTTAACATTTGGGTAATAAAACATAAATAAGCCACCTTTTGGAAAATTTGCAAGATAAAAACACTTAAATAGCTGCAGCTCTAAAAAAAAAAAAAAAACCCCACAATTTCCAAAGTTCCACATGAAAAAGAACTTGTCAACATCGCTGTAAGGAACAAACAATAACACACTGATATTCATTTATTTACAAAAAGGCTAGAGAAGAAAGGGGAACACAAAAAAAAAAAAAAAAAAAAATTGATCTCCTCGGGAGTGCTGCACGTGAAATGGAAAGCAATCACAAAGGAAAATCACGCTTCAAATCGTCAAGAAAAAGAAGCAGGGGGACAGACGGATTGACTGACAACGAGACACAAAAGAGGCTGGTGGAAAGTGGACTGTTTCGATAATGTTGTGGCTGTTTGAAGGCGACAAAAGCCAGAGAAAAACCCACCTAAAAGCCCCGCTGCTTTCCTCTCTTATCCCGGCTGGTGGTCCAGGTTCCACAAAAGTTCTTCCTAAGAACGCACAGGGGGTGAAATGCTGACTAGAGTGTTCCCAGAAACCCAAAAATAGTCAAAATAGATGTGTCAATTCCTTATATAGCTGAGGTCGCTTTCAGTACAACACAATACAGGGTGGTGTTGAATTGTTCCCAGGAGCCCCTGCTGGAGAACACGGCAAGAGGGAGAGAGCGGGGGGTCTGGTGGCGCGAGCCGATAGATTGGTGGCGCTCAGAAAGGTCAGTGTACAGCAAGCGAGAGGTACAAAAGCTGGGGCTAAAATCCTCTAGTGGGGGGCAGTTGTCAACACGCAGCCTCTACTTTTTTTTCCATCGTTTGAAAGCTCTGAGGCATCCAAGGCCGGAGAGAGGCCAGGAGGCAGACGAGAGAGGACATGGAGGCTGGATTCGACTTCATGTGCGCTTTCGATCGAGAACTGGAGAGCAACAAAAGGTGGAGAGGGAGGACGAAGAAAGAAAAGCGGCAGCAGAAAAAGATCTCGAACAGAGAGAAAATTTTCTCCACTTCTAAAGTGAAAAAGCTCAAAAAGTTTTCCATCTCTTCATGCTGAAAAAAGATGCTTGAAAACATAAGGTATGAGGAAAAAGAACAGATTAGTATGGCTTATTGTAGCTTCTTATATCTAATACCTTCATTCTATCATTACTAAAAATATTAGACAACACCTGCTTTAAGATATGCATTGTTCCTCACCTTTATTAACAGTTTTTATTTCCAGCATCTCAGTAAGTGTGACTTCTGACACCTACAGCTCAGTTGCATTTAACAGCACATTAAGTTAATGATCATACTACTGCCTATAAAGTCGATTTGAATATGTATTAGAGGTTATGTTTAAAACTATTTAAAAAGATTGCCTATATGTTGCAAAAATAGAAAAAGCTATAGTTTTTTTCCCCAGCATCGATTTTTTTCTGATATATCACTGAAATACAATACAAAAGAAACCTGGTAAAATGTTTTATTCAAGATAGATTGGGGTTATTCAAAATGTTTAAAATTCTATCCAGGAAAATAGTCACTGGGAGGAATGATGGGGATGAGATCTGGATCAAAATCATTCAAACGTAAACATCCCATCAATATATATTAGATTGGTTCGGAAGCTCTGAAAGGCAAGTGAAAACCAGCCCTTCAACTATCCATTTGAACAATACAGATGTCAATGAAGGCCTGGGGTTTTTCTAGGATCTGTGTTTAGGTCCCGATTTGTCTGTTATGCCACTTTTGTGTTTGCGAAATGGAATTCCATAGTGGAATTTGGTTATTTTGGAAAAATTTTTGGTTTATGCTCTAATATAAAATTTGGTCACACTTACAAAATGTGGTCCTGAGGGGAAAAAAAAAAATCTTGGCCTTTCAAGGCTTCCGTATACTGGTGGTACATCTGAGTTTGAATTATTACAAAACACTGGTTATAACAACTTTTGACATGTCTGTAATAAATATTAAATAAACAACTAAATTCAGTTCTGTTGATTTGCTGACCAGGACGTGAAAGAGATTTTTTTTCTGACAATAACTTTGCTTAATCGTTTTGTCATCAGAAAAGTGCATCTTTTTTTTTTTTTTTTTTTTTTTTTTTTTAACTCTAGCACTTATCTTTGGTCATGAGATGTGGATAATCACTGAAGGAATGAGCTAATGAATAAGAAATGCTGAACTGAGCTGCCTCCACAGGATGGTTGGATTCTTATTTAGGAGATCAGCTATTGGTTAGGGGATCAGTGTAGAGTTGTTGCTTCCCCGCATTGAAAGGTGCTAGTTAAGGTGGTTTAGGCAACGTATTGCCTTCCTATAGAGGTGTTTTAGAGGGACGTGGTCTAGGGATAGATCTTGGACAGACTGGAGAGACTAGATCTCGTTGTTGGCTTGGGAATGATTTAGGAACTCTTTAGATAACCTCGAGAAAAAGGAGAGAAAGGTCTTTTGACCTCTGTTAAAGTCGTCACACCCAAGAATCAATCTCAATCGAAAGATGGACTGATGGACAGACGGAGGAACAGATTTCTTACTAAAGTTTTTATATGAAAGTTGTAATTTCACCAAATGACACTGTGACAAAACATGAAAATTTTACCTAAAAAAAAAAGGAAAAAAAAGAGAGAGAAAAATAAGGACATAAATACCAAAATGAACAGCCCTGTTATTTTGCCAAACCTTTGAATTGCTACATTGAAAAATATAGTCCACAGAGCACACGATGCAAGGCAGATAAGCAACAAAAGAGAAACAGTAAGAGACGATAATGATGCCTTAGAGATTGGTTGTGATTGGCTGCATAGTGATCAATGCCAGCATGAAAGGAGGCAACACTGATAGTTTATGACAAGGGGAACAACTACCAACAGTATGAAAATAAAATCAATATGTCAACTGCGGAGAAGGGGGAGAAAAATGAAAAACACATAAAAAAAAGGAGAGGAGTACACAAAAGCTGAACAAGAGACAAAACAGAATAGAGCAAGAAAGACAAAGACCAAGAGCAAAATAGTTTCAGAAAGAGGAAGGAGGTATATGAAAGGTTATGGCAGGAGCAGAGGAACTGTCAGACAATCTCAATACAAAGGTTTAAAGCAAAAACAACTTATGAAACTTTGAAAGATATTTTTTATGTATGCCATAAAATATGCATATGGTATTAAGCATTGTAAAAAAAAAAAAAAAAAAAAAAAAAAAATCACCTGGCTTAAATGGAGATGAGTGTTTTTACTTCATGAGCCACAACGCAGTTCTGGTCAGTCAAGCATATCTAGGGTTTCCTGAAGCACTAGACATTAGGCATCCTCAGACCCAAATGCTTTTGGGCTCAGCCTGGCTGAGGAACAGGAACCAAGTCAATAGGTGCTCGGCCCCAACACCTCGCTCTGGGGGCCCAGGTCTCCCTAATCCCAGAAAGGTTGCCAATCACACTGATCTACTGTCTTCAAGATGGCTCACAGTCATGAGAAACAACAATAATCAGAAGACAAAGTTCTGATTTTGTGCGCTGGGGTGACAAAATCTAAGACTAGGGCCAAAAATATTGACTGTGACTGATAAATTGAACAGAAGTTATTGAAAAATCAAATGGATAAAAACACTACAGTGAAAAACGGTGATGGATAACTAATGGGCAATTTGCTATCTGCAGTCTGTTGTTTTGTTTGTTTCTCTCACTCAAAAGTCCATGACTGCCTGCAACACTGATTTTTTTTAAGTCAACAAGTGCAAAATTCAGTTTGGAAAATGAAAAAAATCAGCTGTGGTCAAAAAAGTAAAAAAATAAATAAATAATAATAAAAAAAAAAAAAAAACCAAAATGAATAAATCATGTTACTCTGATTGGATTGGAAAGCAAAAATATCCGTCTGATCAGTGCATAAACTGTGTAGACCTTCAATGAGAAGTGCTCAGCATGGTTCCTAGCAGAAGAAGAAAAAAAAAAAAATCACTTGCTATGGCTAAACTGTCACAATCAGTGGTTTAAGCTTACTGTGCTGCTGGCTAACAAGCTGTGGAGTGTGGCATTGCACAAACAAACCAAGCTTTTCATTTTGATTTGATTTGGGCACCTTGGATCGTGATCAATGTGTTGAAGAAAAGGTCTGATAAACAAATAAAAAATCCTACTTGTTGGAAAGCGTAATGACATGAATCTTTTGATTACAGCAACAAAGAAAACTAAGTACGAAAAGGTTGGACTTCAAACAATAAGCAAATATGACGCATTTCACTCTAAGTACTGGCAGTGTATATACAAAGGCTTTTACAGAAAAAAAAAAATAAATAATACAAACTCATCAGGTGAGTGCTTGTTGTGTCTAAAAGGGATGCAAAACTTCTGGTAATTGATCATACACCCAAAATAGACCCAAAATAAAGTGCATAACCATGTTAATATGACACATAATATCTCATAACTCAGGCAGATGTAAGACAGCAACTCTCTGCAGTTGTAGCAAGTCATGGTTAAATATCTAAATGTCTTCAAGTTCCAGTGGCCAAGGTTCAAAGGGACATTAAAAAAAAAAAAAAACAAGATCTACAATCAGTAATATCTGACTTTTTCACAGCAGTCTAAATGGCCCAATTCCAATCTTTTCACCCCCCCCCTGCAAAAAAAAATAAATAAATAAAAATTTTTTCCCCACAGCTATACCATTCATTCATCTTTTAATTATCTCCTGAGAGACACTTCGCTGTCATTTATCACTGTTACTTTTGTTCAGAAAACAACTTCTTGGTTGAATGAAAATAATTTTAAATCTAAAGCTGCAAGGGGTATGAATAATTTTGGGCTCAACTGTACTCTTCAACCTAGAGATTTTACAGAAATGTTCACAAGAAATTGCATGTAGCAACTCAGACACTCACTCCTGAGTTGATAAATTCTTCGTGTCGATCAGGTTGATCAACTGGTCAGAAGTACTCAGCATCATGTCATGGTGGTTTTACAGCAACACACAACCTGCAGCTAATAAGCGGCGCTTCTTCACAATATTCTCCAAAGAGTAGGCTGTTTTTTCCACATGCTCGTTAATATTGCGAACACACCTAAACGTATCAACCATGTAACAGCGATCTGTGAGCCTGCTCTGCCATTCTCAAGGTAAACTAAACACAACATGTTCCAGAGCACATTTTTCTCACGTCTGGCACTCTGTGGATTCCAGCCAAAGCAAATGACTGCTTGGATGGAATATTTAGTGACCTGTTATGCTTTTGTTACATATCTAAATTTTGTGGTATTTACCTGAATAGGAAAACACTGGAATACATTTTTAATTTCATGTTTAGTTCTTTAATCCAGTGCTTTTTAAACATAAAATGATTAGATTTGATTGACCTACACAAAGTACACAAAGTCTTGGCACAGATTCTCCAGGACTTTGACTAGACCATTGTAAAATATGGATATTCTTTGATCTAAACCATTCCATTGTGGCTGAGACCATAGGTTTATGCTCACTGCCCTACTGGAAAGTAAACCTCTGCCCCAGTTTCAAGTCTTTTGCAGCCTCTAACAGGTTTTCTTCCAGGATTGCTTTGTATATAGCTTCATCCATCATCCAATCATGAACATTTTCCCTCTCCATGGGAAAAAAAAAAAAAAGCTGAGAAATATGTTCAGGGTGATGTACAGTATTTGTTTTCCGACAGACATAGCAGTTTCCAAGTAGGTCAAAGAATTTAATTTTGATCTCATCTGAAAGGAGCTCCTTCTTCTACATCTTTTCTCTGTCCACTGAATGACTTGTGGCAAACTTTAAAAGGGTGTTCTTACAGCTTTCTTCCAAAAATGGCTTTCTTGTTCCCATTCCTCCGTAAAGGCCAGATTTGTGGAGTGCATGATAAAGAGTTGTCCTGTCACCAGATTCTCGCATCTGAGCTGTGGATCCTTGAAGCTCCTTCAGAGCCTCTTTGCTCTTTCTCTGATTAATTCTCTTCTAAAAAGGCCTGCTGATTTTGATATAAAAGGTTGTTTGAAATTTTCCATTTTTGAAACTGTCTGGGATATTGTTTTGCAAAGAAGTCCAAAATTATTGATATCGCTGGCAGATTTAGATTGAAATGATTTTCATTGATTTAAGGAGTTAGCTTTATAGGAACCTATAGAGGCACCTTTCAAAAAGATAATAAAACAAGGTGAAAGGAGAATCAAATCTGAAAAAATATACATTTTCATGGTTTTATTAACATTTTTTAAGATGCATGTCAAAAAATTCTTTACATCCTTCTCAATAATCAATGGAAGAATATCTATTAGCATTAAAGCAGTCAAACCTGTCTTATATTTGCTGACCAGCAGTTTTGCACATTCCCACTGGTAGTTTGGCGATTTATCTTTGGTGATGACATCCGAGTCTTTGAGGTCGGAAGGTCTCTTTGCCTCCTAATTTCTAGCTTCTCCGGAGTAAACTAAGAAGTCCCCTCAAGCCGGTTTGCTCCAAAATATTAATATTACTTCAAGATAGAAGAAATGTCTTGTTAAAATGAAAATACATCTTTAAACTTAAATCTGCAGGATGGGTTTAACTGTATACCCTAACCATGCTTTAAACTCTTCTAGAACCTTAAATCTGACCAGTTCATTGTGGTTCTTGCTTTGTATGCTGCAACATTGTGTCAGTCTATCATAAACTCCCAATAAATATATCGAAGTTTCTTGCTGCAAGGTGGAAAAAAAGTGCAGAAATGCAATGGATTATTTCAGTATTTGATCAGGATGGCACCAGCAAATTAAGAGATGAAGGCAAGCAGGAGAACTGCATGCAGTGAAGTAAGGGGTTGACTGGGAAAGTGCAGGAAACAACTTTTTGCTCTAACTTCCTTTCATTTGCAGTTTATGTTTCTGACTGGAATAGAAAGCAGCAAACTAGAAATGGTAGGAAGACAGTGAAAACAGATGGAACATACCTCCCTAATTAAACATCAGAGGTTTGTGGTATATTTGTATTCATTAAGAATCGACAAAAGTTTGCCACATTTACTGCTTTTTATGTAGGCCAACACCCTATCATCCTGTAGATGTCCATCAGCATGTGATTTTTAATAGATATATAAATAAGCCGTTGCATTCCCGTTTTCACTAAACAGATCTACTTTTTGTTCAGCTTCTCTTAGGATTCACCCATTATGTGGCATAGTCATGACTGACTGGAGTAAAATTACAATATACAACGCAAGAGTTTGAGAAAAAATAAAATAAAATGCCTACCATATGCAAAGAAAAAAAAAAAATCAAATGGAAAATTAACCTTTGTTAATAGATCTTTTTAGTTTGTATTTATTCTTGTTCTAGTTTATATCCACTTTTTCTTTTTAAAAAGCAAACTGGGTCAAAGAAAGAAAAGCATTTCTTCTTCTGTTTTTGCAGTTGTAGTTACCAAGGTGCAAACAGACTCTTAACTGGGAGCAGAAGAGTGACATGAATGTAACTTGGGCTGAAACGATTAATCAGATTAATCGTGGCGAAGTGATTATTGAAACAATAGTCAATTAATTTACTAATTGTATACTCCAGGTAACGATTATTGGAACTCTAAAACATGTCATTTGTTGAAAGAACAACACAGTCAAAGCAGTAATTAAGCCAAAACTGTACAAAAAAAATATACATTTTGGATTTAAGATGAAAAACCTTCTTTGTCTGTAAATATATTCTCCAAAGAAATCCTCAAGTGGCATAGTTTTAGCTTCACCTGGCTCAAATTTTCAAAAAAAAAAAAAAAAAAAAAAAATAAAAAAATAAAATAAAAATTGCCTCTTAAGCACCAGTTAATCTAAAAATAATCAACAGATTACTGTACAACAATACAGTGTAAGGCTAAACAGAAAGGGCAGTGCTTTTCACATCTTGATGATAAAAGCATATTTTAAGCTGCAGATGCATCCTTGGCAACAAATGATCAAGTGTACATTAAAGGAATGCTATGATATTGCATTTTATACAAAAAAAAAAAAAAAAAAAAAAAAAAAAAAAAAAAAAAAAAAATCACCTGGTAAAAAAAAAAAAGGAAATGAATTGTTTATTTGCATTTTTATGTATTTTTAATAGTGTATAAAATAAGCTTAAGTAATTAAATGAAAAATCTGCAGAATGTCCCATTTCTTAAATCTGATTACTCATCGTAATCATCAACAGAATAACTGATTACTAAAATAATTGTTGGCTGCAGCCCTAAATGGAACATAAAACAAAAATAACTAAAAATGAATGTAAACTTGAAAAAATATAATCAATTCAAGCATTCTTGCAAAGACAATAAAAATAAATAAATAAATTAGCCTATAAAAGGTTGTTTTAAAGTCTTATTACTGTAGTTTTGATGGCAAGAAGTCTTAATGGCTCAGTGTCACAAGTAGAAAGTCCAAAGATAAAAACTACACAATGTTCCACTGTATATTAACTGTAGAAGAAAAAAAAAGAATTCTGCAAGAAGAAAAATTTATACTTCTGAGGTTTTAGCCCCAATTAAAGCAACCTAAACCAATTTAGGAGCTGGAAGTTAGACTCCTCTGCACACGTTTTGACTTCTCTCTGAACAACTAAGACAAATCTAGTTGTTAATTAGGTCTACTTTCAAGAAGCTCTGAGACACTTTGTAATGTTTATTCATGCACAGCAATGAGGGGAGAGGAGTTCAGCTAGTTGTACGCTTCACAGATTTTTGTGTCAAAACTTGAGGTGTACATACTTAAGAGAAAATGTGTGTTTGTGTGTGTGTGTGTGTGGACAGCAGCAGGTCCAACCAGCAGCAGAGGCCCCTCATTCTTCTTCATTAGTATCGACCGCCGAGGGGCCGACTGTCTACTGCTGTTCCTCTACACGTCTCTTTATCCTCTGCCTACCTCTAACCCGTCTCCCTAAGTGGAAAGCACTTCGCACAAGTTTTCACACCCCTTGAACTCTTACAAATTTTGACACATTATAAGTGCAAACTTGAATGTATTTTACTGGGAGCAACACAAAATAGTGTATAACTTTAAAGTGGAAGAAAAAGGATGCATTGTTTTTAAAACATATACAAAGAAAATCTTAAAAACTATATGTTATGTATATATATATATATATATCTATATTTATATTACAGCATATTTGTATTCAGTCCCATTTACTCTGATACCCCAAAATAAATCCAGGGTTTCAGAAGTCAACTGGACAACAGAATGTAGTCCATGGTAAATACAGCTGTTCCCTTTTAACTTTTCCTATTAAAAAGCAAAATGAAAAGCGTGACATACATTTGCTTTCAGACCTCTGAGTTCATACAACTACCCTTTGCTTCTAATTTAACAGTGGTTCTTTTGGGGCATGTCTCTACCAGCTTTGCACAACAACAGACTGACATTTTTGTTCATTGTTATTTGCAAAATAGCTCAGACGAAGTCAGACTGGATGTAGAGCACATGTGAACATCATTTTTGAATCTGGCAACATACAGTAATCTTGATTAGATTCAGGTCTGGTCATTGACTGGTCCACTGAACACATGAATGCATTTCATGTTTTAAGTCTTTTGCAGCCGGAAACATGGTTTCCTTTCAAGCAATGTCCTGTATTACCCCATTAACTCTACCAGTGCTTCCTTTACTATTAAAAAGCAGTGGTGGGTACAGCTAACTAAAAAGTTAGCTGTGCTAACCCTAAAACATTAATTGTAAACATTAGTTCTGCTAACGCTAAAGCGCTATGCCAACATGGTATTTGGTGCAAGCTAATGCTAAAGCGCTAAAGCTCTAAATTCAACCATGTTGATACCCAGCATATGACAATGGTCATGTGGTTATCTGCATGTTTGTGCTTCAGGGAGTGATTCTTTGAAACATTTGTTGTATACTTGCCACTTGCTTCAAAATAAGAGAATGAATATAAATGTCTAACTACTTGAAGAATTCCTATCAGTCGGTAACCAAAACATCAACACACGTCAAGGTGTATTCAACTGAAAGTTTACAAAACAGTCAAGTAAATTAACGCTTTCAAATTTATCCAGAAAAATTAATTTAGGGGACACTAAGTGCGGTAAATGTTTTCAAAGATAGCAAAAATGCTAAAGCGCAAAACAAAAAACTCTGCTATTAGCACATTATCAGAAGTGCGCCCACCACTGTTAAAAAGCATCTTCACAGCATGACGATGTCACCGCCAAGTTTCACTGTGCGGATGGTGTTTAGGACGATGTGCAGGATAGGTTCCTGAGGAAAGGAGCTAATGGAGCAACTCAACCCCCATTTTGAAAAGCAGGGGAGCAAACCTTTGCTTTATCTTCACCATTCTCTAATAAGCCCCTGCATTTCTGTTAATTTCATTAAACTTTCCAGCTTTTTTTTTTCCAGCATGATGATATTATTTACTAATAAAAGCTTGCTTCAAACCATTGCTGTAAACTCCTCAGTCAGAGTTTAAAGCCATGAAGTGGAAAGGTAAAAGAATCAGATTTGGCTTTTTAGGTGTGTAACATTGCTTTATCGCTCTCATTTCCCGAGAAATACAATCGACAACTTTACATGGTGGAGGCTGTAGATCAGGCTGTGACCAGTCTATAACAGAGAAACATGCAAATACACAGCATCTCGATGACCATTTTTGAAGTAAACCTGGCTGTAAGTTCTTTAAAAGGGCTTTTTAAAATCAGTAGTTACCTAACATAGCAAAAACTGGCAGAAAAATTAATGTATCCTTCATGACCATTCTTTTATTCATTCCCCTCTCTAACATTTCTCTCCTTAACTGTTCTTCATACTTTAACCTGCTCAAGCTGCTCTTCATCATCATGTTTATCTTCCACTTTTCTCCCTTTTTTATTTTTGTTTGCCCTCATCTTTTTTCTTGCCTCTGCCTACTCACATTTTGGCCTTTCGTCTATTTTATCCATTATATTCTTTTTATCATTTATGGTTTTGTACTATTTCACTTCTAAGTACTCATAACAAGGACCATTTTTTTTTTGCTTTTTTACCCTCTTGCTCTGCCTTTAGATGAAGCCTATTAAAATATCGGTTTCTTTGAACCATTTTCCAGCTTCCACCTGTCAGCACTTCATTTCAGCTTTCACCTTACAGCTAATTGTTTCTTCCTTCATTGTGCTCTTTGGCTTTGCCTTAATGCTATGAAACCCTTCTTTATCTGTCTCCCTTCTCTACTGCTTTTAATGTTTCTAAAAGCCTTTCATCTACCACTTTCACCATAGAGGCTTGGCTTTATGTTTATCTTATGGACATATTCTTCAATAATGCAGTTTCTTATCCTCAACATCTTCTTTGTGCTTCTTTCTTGGTTGTCAGTACTGATATATACCAGTAGAGTGACTGAGCTGTTGTGATCTTTGTTCGATCAGCAATACAACTGACATTAAATGATATAGAACAAAAAAAAAAAAAAAAATACAGGAAAAATCAATATTAGATTTTACAGCATTCTACTGTGATTCACTGGCCTTGCTAAAATCATTCATACTGTGGCTACAGAAACATATTTATTATTATCAGACTGTCAACAGTCTTTGTTTGAAAATACACTTATCAAAAGTTGATGAAAGAATGATTTGTAGCTCCTACTTTCAGGTGTCTTACAACATAGCGTCATATAACTACACCAAACAGAATCCACAAAATGGCTGGGCTTTAACACCACATAAACCAACACTATTTTGTACAGCTTAGAAAAGGAGATGATGTCACTTCCCCTCCAAAAACGCCTCATAATAAAGTGACAAAAATGAACATAAGTTAAAGTCAGATGGGTTCAGCGGCAGAGCTGAATATGTGGGTGGGCCTGTTAAAAAAATAGCCAAATCTTCCCTGTTAAGGTTAAACAGCTTATTCTGCTATTGGCTCATGTTTGGTATGTTTGGTGTTGTTTATTGGACAGGATGATTCAAGTTTACAGAAAAAACACATACAGTGGACCCTGGCATTTTTGTGAATTCATTGATTCACAGATATTTCTGTGAAACTAAACTCCAAATTATTCGTGAAAATCCAGTTGGATTTTTTCAAAGAACATCTGTAAAATATTCTTAAGAAAATACAGTGTGGGAAGCTAAAATACCTAGTTGCAATGCTATGTGACACGCTATTGGTTCACATTTGCAAAGCAGCAAATCCAACAGCACCATTTACTGTCTTTGGTGCTCACTGGCTATACCTCCAAAAGCAGAAATGAGGGAGACTATAGATATTAGCTCCTGTGTTAGAACCAAGACTTCTTCCACTGTGCATATTAATGCATATTAAGGTGTATTTAGTGTTTGAACTATTAAAATATGCAGTTAAAAGTGTTTTAGAGGGAGTCTCATCTGTTCATGGATTTTAGCCATTTGTGGCTGGCTGTGGTCCCTAACTCCTGTGAATATCAGGGGTCTGCTGTATTTTCAGTTTAAAAATGTAATCATTCATAAACCAGGGGCATCAAACAAGGTTTGAAGAACTACACACAGCCACAACATCCTGGCATCTCTTTTCACTGCTGATAGCCAGTTTGGTCACATACTGCTGTGGGATGCCATCACATTCTTAAAGGAAGACTGAAAAGTGTTTTTAAGCTAACAACAGGTGGAAGAAAATCATGAAATATGCTGGTAAAAAAAAAACCAAAAAACAAACAAAAAAACTTTTTATTGTTTTAATACTGAATACTTTTCTGGGACTACCCCATATGTGTGACACACATGGTGCCGCCAAGGAATATGAGCATTCAGCATTTCAACAGCGAGTGGATGAATATGGGTACATGGTTCAGTGCATTCCAATTAATTGTTTGAATCGGCCAGAAAATTCTACTGGAGTTTCATTTTTCAGCTTCCCCAGAGATAAAAAAAAAAAATGTTGACATTTTTGGATATGTAAGCTACGATGCAAAAGTTACTATCTGAACTTATAAAAAGAAAGGCAAATGGAGTCACCACAGAAAATGTGATGAAAGAATGAGGAGCTTATCTCAAGCGAGAACATGTTCGTGTCATACAGGTATGTGTTGCACAGAATTACCAGAATAGCAATTCCTATTAATCCACTAAATCCACAAATTGTACATTAGAAATGGTAATCGACTTTCACTATTCCATGTTCTGAAAGTTAAAGTGTTTTTGTTGATTTTAGAAGAATCTAGTTCAAATTTAATCAGGTTAAATATTAGTGTTAGCAAATTTTCAACTAGAGTAGATCAAATGTAGTCCAGGCTAACTGAAAAGCTTAGCAATGGTCATTTATTTATGGACCAAAAGAAAGCAATGAAGTAGATGCTAATGCTAACCTTGTTAGTGGCTAATGGTTAGCCATTCACAATGTTTTTGCAGTGCTTACTCTTTCAGCACATCTTTTTTCTCCCAAGTTCCCAAGCAACCTAGCTGGCTCTGTCAACATAACCCTGCAACTTAAGAACTGCTTCCTTCCTTGATCCAAAATAAAAGTCTCCAACAGATAACAGTGGGATTAAGTTTATGATGGCCATATTAGCCTTTCACCAAATGGCGTTACATTCTCACAGCAATTACATTTTGCCTTGCAAGACAGACTTCCGGTTGACAACAGTAAATGCAACCTTTGATTATTACTAGCTCTTCTAGCACAAGAATTAAACTTGAAACAACATTTCATCACATCAGCGACTAAATAATCCAGTTTTTACTTTGAAACGTGACAAAAAAAAAAGATATTTTGTTTGTCTGACCTTTGGATGGAAACAGCTGAAGCAAGATATTTACATACATTGAATACAAAGACAACTTTTTTTTCCTCGTCTGACATTAAATCTGACTAAACATTTCCTGTTTTGGGTCGATTAGGAAGATCAAAATTAATTTCATTTGCTAAATCCCAATTTATGTGAGTTTACATATTATGCTGTTAACCAATTTGGATGATGTCAAGTCTTTGTGAGCTTTAATTCACAACATCTGAGTTACATGGAGGCACATATGGGAATCTATTTTAAGGTGACGTCTCAGACACACAGCTTTCTTGTGTGACATCATGGAAAATCTAAAGAAATCAGCCAAAGAGTTGGGAAGAGAACTTCCACAAGTCTTGTTTATCCCTTGGCTACAACTTCAGATGCCTGAAGGTGCCCTGTTCATCTGTTCAGACAATTATACTGGACCTTCATGCAGTTCAGGAAGAAGATAGAAGACATTCGTTGTTGCAAAATATGAGTCAACAACAGAACAAAAGTAAAAGGCCTTGTAAAGAGACTTGGTAAGTCTGGTGGGAGTGTGTCATTTTCCAAAGTGAAACAAGCCCTGTACCAACATGGGCTGAAAGGCCACTCCAACAGGAAGAGACAATGACTCAAAAAAATTCCTAACAGGCCAGATTACAGTTTACAAACGCAATCACAGATGAAGACCTTAATTTTTGGAGACATGCCCAGCGGTCTGATGAGAATGAAACTGAAGTGTTCGGCCATAATGACTGTCATTACGTCTGGAGGAAAAAGGAGGAAGCTTGCAGGTTTGAAAACTGGCATTTGGCAAATAGAAATAACTTTGGTTGTCCCAACTAAACTAACACAAGGACAGGTTTGTTTGATTTAGTGAGAAAAAAAGATTTGTGTTTGCTAGAGTAAGTATCTGGTTTGAACTGCTGGTAACAGTAAGTATTACCAGTATTTAAAAGAAAAATCCAAATTTCCAACTAAATTACAGTATTCAATGACTGCCTTATCAAACAAAACAAAAATGGTAGATTTCACTATTTTAATAAAGGTTCCAAGAAGTTATATCCTCCCAGTATGAATATCATCAATATCATAAAACTTGGACAGGTAGTTACTACATAATCTTGTTAACAAACTGCCAAAAGAATAAACACACAACTGCAACACTCCCACTCCTTAATCTCAGCTTTACTTTGGAACAGCAACCAGAAGATACAGTTTTAAAATGCTTGCTTTATAAACCTCAGTGGGTAATTATTTGGCTAACCGTTTTGTTTGGCACCTTATTCTAACTTTGGCTGGTCTCTAAAATGAATATTTTGTTTCCCAGAACAGAGATTACTGCTGTCCCCTGCGTCTTAGAAATGTAGTCTGGAACTGGCTTAGTGAAGCCACAAATACGCACATACACTGAATATCATTTAAATTTTGGTGTTGCACTAAACCGAAAAAACCCTAAAACTATTATTTTATGGTTTAATTAAAATTTGCCATTCTGTCAGACATAAATTTAAACTACGAATTGAATATTAAGTGACTTTTGTGATTTCATCAGAGTGGGAAAAGAGGCAGAGCCACAAACGAAGAATTGTTTCTAAATCTCTGTCTGGATCCCTCTGCTGTTTTTAACTGAAATGTTTTTCTGCTCTCAGATGGTCTCTCTCTCTTCTCTCTGTGTGACTCTGTTTATTTCCCTCCTCCTCCTTGGTCTGATGGGCAGCTTTAACTTCAGGAGTAACTCCCAGGGTATTAGACCCAAAGCCTGCTACACCTGTGTAACCCTCAGCAGGGCTTTGGATATAAATGTGAACGTGTGCATGTGTCTCAACAGTTGGCCCTGCTTAAGGGGGAAAATAACGGCATTTGAAGTTTCTGGAGGTCTGAACTTGAAATTGACCACATTCTGGTCTTGTTGAGGCTCCACTTGCCTCACTGGGTGTTGGGAGTAATTACTTATCTCTTGCTTTTTCTTTTTTTCCCCTTTTTTATTCTTTCAGTACTTCCATAGCTATACTAAAGGTTAACAGACAATCTCTCAATTTAGGCATTTTTACAGATCAGGTTAATATCACCACAGAACTGCATAAACTAATAGTGCATATGGTTACATGTCTTACTAAGGAACACTGTTGATAGATAGTAATAGCTAAAACTATGGTGTCCAAACTTTTGCCGCATCTTCGGGGCTAACAAAAAGACTAAACATCTTACAAAGGTGACTCAGTGGGTATAGTAGTTGTCTTGCAACCAAAAGGTTGAGGGCTCGATTCTAACTTCTCTTGGATGTGCCCTTGGGTAGGGCACTTAACCCCGGGTTGCCTAACGATCTGTGTATCGGTGACTGAATGTGTGTGTTAGTGAGTGCAGTTACCTCTAGTGTAAAGTACTTCGAGTGGTCGGAATGACTGAAAAGCCCTATATAAATTCAGTCTATTAACATGGGCCAAAATCATCGAGTTGAAAGTGTTCACGGCCCACAAAAATATGATAAAAGGTAAGAAAAAAAGATTAATTGAAGGCAGATTTTTTTTTTTCCCCAAGAGGAGATCATTTTTTTAAACTACACATACAATGTTTTAGTGAAATATGTAAAGTACTCGTTTTTGAGGGAAAGGTATCTCTACATTGTTGTAAATCCCAAACATAAAAAGGGATTTGTAGGTGTACAGCTTCCAAATGTTTGAGGATGTTGATTGAATTTTCTTTTCCTGTCTATTCTTAGCAACAAAAACAGCAACTGGATCACTCTGGCTTGGAAAAATGTTTGCCGTACTTTTACCAAGTTTAATTAATGTATTAAATGCAGATTTGGGTGCAGCCAGGTCGGCATTTCAGCAAAAGTTGCTGGATATTTTTGGTCCTATTTACGACATAACAAAAAAAAAAAAAAATTTAAAAAAGGAATATTATTAAAAGATCAATACTTTGTATTGCATCTAACGGGATAACTAAAGGTTCTTTTTTAGTTCATATTTCCTCTTGAGCAGGGATTATTTGTATTATGAGTGGCTGCAGGAAAAACCCCTGAACGCCTTTGTTTCTCCCAGCATAACACACAATAAAACCAGAAAACAATAGAACTCTTAATGACACACACATATCACTCAATGGATAGATAAAAAAATATATAGTCATCCAAGATGCTCAACTTTGGAGACTAAATATATGTTTAAAAACTGACAGCCTCAGGCAGAAATGATATGTTATAGCGTTCCTTAACACATCGACATGATGTCTAAACTTTCTGGCAGACAGATGTGCATAAACAAATGCCTGCAATCCTCAGTAATCTCACAAAGAAAGGTTTGAAAGGCTGACAATTTCATAAAGATCACATTGACTTGAAATATCTCATTATAAAGATGGATCTAAAAGTAAGTGAATGATGGAATGCAGTTCATCTGCTGATGACATTTTCCCACTTATTTTTTTCACTCTATTATCTCCCAGTCATTTTTCCAAACTTCTTTCACAGCTTTTTATCCAGCCATACGTCAGTGTACCTTATTTCCTTCATCTTTTTGCTCCGCTGTAAACTAAGTCTCTGAAACTGATCACAACCAGGCTGTCTCTACGACTGACACTAAATAACTTAAGAATCCCACAGTGAGCGTAGAAATTCTGTGTGCTTTGTGAATATGTTCACCTCCGAGAGTGTAGATAAATGACTACAGAATCCCACCGAGTGTCTGGGCAGTGTGTATGTACTCCATGTAGCGGTGAACATGTCGAGCCCCGCTTCCCAGCGGATAATGACTAGAGGTTATTTGCTTCCACTCCGCAGGCTCCATGGGATCCTCCCCTCGTTTTTCATCAAACTCGCATGCATTTAAGCAGACTATCACACACACATGCGCGTGTGTGTGCCAAAAGATGGTTGCATAACCCAGCAGGGAGACATCTGCGATATGGGGCCTGTCCACTGACCCGCTGTGACACTGATCAAAACACATCACAGTCGATTCCTTGGAATGACAAAACAGGAACAGGACCGGTTTCTCTTCCAGTTAAGTTCTCTTTCATCCATTTAAATAAATAAATAAATAAATAAATAAATAAATAAATAAATAAATAAAAAATTACAGATTAAAAGCTCATTTGTTTTTTTCAGCAACTTTCTTGCATGTTTTTATGAACTGCTGAGATAAAATTAGCTTTTGTGTGATCCTACAAAGAATACAACAAATCTAACTTAGACTTACTTTTAAACATCACATAAGTATTTCTATCAAAAAAAGTCACAAAAGAGTGAGACATCGTGTTTTTCTTACTCGGATGGATGTAAAAGTACATAATTTACCTTGTTAGTATCGTTTGTACTTTGCATCGTTTGCATTTTTTAGTATTTATAACTGAACTACAGTCATTTCTGCCACAATTTGAAATGTTTTAGAAACGTGAAGGATGTGATTTTTTTTTTTTTTTTTTTTTTGTAGTTTAAATATCATAAATGGTACTATAAATAAATAGATAATGTATCTGCAGTTTCAAAAATGTGTTGGGTTTTAGTTACCAGATGTAAGACATTACAATATTATTTTAATGTCACAATGACTTCATTTAAATAGATCAACAAATAGATAAAAATTCAACATAGGGCTGATTAATCTTTATGAATTAACGGAGTTCTTTCTACTGATGCTGTAAGAAGTTGAAGAAAATATCAAATGGGACCAAATCTCATTTTCTGGACTATATAGAAAAAGAAACTTAGCTACTTCTGGTGTAACTGCGGTAGGAGGTGAGGGACTCTTGGAACTTAATGATATAGCAGCTTAGCTCCATGCTAACAAGCAGCAGTACAGAACAGGGATCCAGAACATTTTTATCTTTTATACTTTTCCACACTCAAATTTCTCAACTTTATCTAGAAATTTTAAAACATTATTAACATCAATGTTGAATAGCAATCGGGTCTTGCCTGTGGCTTCCACAAAGTTGAAAAATTATCTTTTTTGACTATGTATAACAGGTGGTAAACTCATTAAGAAACTACGACAAAGTTGTTTTACTGCCAAAACAATAAAACAGTTGGCCAAATATTTTCAAAATAACCTTGTTGTTGAGGTGGAAATAAAGAGTTTTATCCCAATAGCTTGCTAGACAACTGATTATTTTGAGTTCATATTTTCTATAAACCAGAAGCAGAAAGACATTAACGCCTTTTCATTGTCTATTCAAATTATATCATCATCGCAACATTTACGAATATTATCGCATGTTTTCCTATTTTCTTGCAGCTCCACTCTAGAATCTGTTTCTAGACAAGAGGAAAAGTTGTCAGTGTGAGCCAAACTAACAGCAACAGCTTTTAAAGACACATCATCAGGAAGAAGTTTCAAAACTTTCACACCAACAGAGTGAAAGTTAGCGATGTGCCTCCGGGGCCAATCAAGATGAAAGTCCCGGCTGTGCGGGGTAAAGCACGCAGCAATGAATCAAGCTATTCTCACACAACAAACACACACATACACACATTTTCACTGATCAACTAGTACTGTTTTTTTTCCCCACTTCTCGTTATCTGACATGATAAGAAGCAATAGCTTCAAATGCCTTTACAGCAGAAACCTTAGAAGTGCAGGATACCAATACTCTTCCAGCTTCTCATCCCTCTCCTCTCATTTTCTCTTTGAGTTTCTGGGAATTTTAATCTACTGCGGTTGGGAACAAACTTCATTTTTCTTTGCAGATGAAGAATAAAGTAGCAGTTCAAACACCATTTCAGGCCATGCTAAAAAAAGCAACAAAAAGACATCACTGTTAGTAAGAGCATGCATACTGTAGCTTGATAATCCTATTTGGTATCCCTTGATGCTTAAACTAATTGCTTATTGGCTGACCACAAAAAACAAAATGGACAGGTAAAGTGAGGATTTATCTGTTGAGCACCATGACAGAAACAACAAATAAAAAGGATAAAAAAGTCAATGAATATGGCTTTATGAAACAAAAATAACTATTCGGTTTCCATGGAAAATACTATGCATGGCAGAAAACTAACTCTGTACAACATCCTGAATTCATCATCCTAATGGGAAAACATGGTGGTGGTAGCATCATGCTGTGGGGATTCTTTTCTTCAGCAGAAATAGGGAAACATTAGAATTGATGGACGAGCTAAATACAGAGCCATCCTGGAAGAAAAGCTGCTAGAGGCTGCAGAAGACTTGTGACTAAGTTTGGAGTTCACCTTCCAGCAGGACAATTCAATTCAAATATACTTTATTGATCCCAAAGGGAAATTAAATGTTGTTGTACCTCATTTCATTAAAGAGTTATTGTAGATGGTGATGCCTGTGGGCATGAAAGATCTCCTGTAGCAGTCTGTTTTACAACAAATTTGAAAAAGCCTCTGACTGAAGACACTGTTTTTCAATGACAGTCTCATGAAGAGGATGGTCAGGGTTGTCCATAATTTTCTTGATTTTATGCAAAATTCTTCACCCTAAATGTACATCCAGAGCTACAAATGGAATGATCTCAAAGTGTGTTTACGTGGTAGACTGGCCCAGTCAAACTCCAGACCTAAATTCACAATTTGTGGCAATTTAAAAACCAATGTATCATTTTCCTTTCATGTCACAATTTTGCAAAACCTTGTGATGGTATACCACATAAAATCCTCAAAAATATACAGGGAATAGAAATATCCTTTATTGTTTCACGATGGGGAAACTTCTGTGCAACAGCAGCAAAGTGGCAGTGACAGGCATTAACAGAAAGACTCACACAAAGAATATAAAATATGTATAAAAAACAGAATAAAGAATAAAAAATACTGCACAGTAAGGCAAAATTTCAGCATGAATACTGTGTATATTTAAATATGTTTAAATATATTTAAACATAAAGGTTTGTGTTGGAATGTGACAAAATGTTCAGAGGGTGTGAATACTTTTACAATGCATAATTCCAAATATAATCAACAAAAGGTATTTGGAGCTGAAATATTTTACAAAAAAAAAAAACATTTCTTTATGTTTCTGGAGCTTGAGAATGACTCTTCCTGGTCTCTAAATGAGAAATTAAGTTTTTATAAGCAGTTTTAGAGGATAAAAAGATTAAATATGCCAAAATATTAAACAGGAAGGCACATAATCAGGCATTCTTATTATAAAATCCCATTTGTACTCATAATATAGAGCGCAAGCAATTTGATTTAATACCTTTATACAGTTCAAATGAAGAAATTGAAGATATTATTGCTGCAGCCATCATCATATTTGCTTCAGTCCCAAAGCTCACATATTCATAGCAATGCTAATGCAGTTAAGATCATATTCAGAATTTATCAAAAACACTGAATAACACTGCCTATGTTTTATTGTTTTGTTTTTCTTTCTGCTTCCTCATGATTCCCCAAGTTTTCCCGAAATTAGCTCTCTAGTGACAAGGTGAACTTATATTAAAGCAAACGAGTCATTCTGAAAAGCTGTCATTTTCAAGACTTTTAGAGGAAAACAGCATAGATTCTACTGAGGAACTTTGATTTTGTATTTTCACATCAGATATTCACTCTGCAAGCTGTTATCAATGACATTTCTCAAGCACACACTCTGACAGCAATTATTATCCCTCGCGTCTTTTATTTCTCAGGAATATTGTTGGAAAATACAGGAAAATGTGTTCTGCACAAAAAAAGACCCCAGAAAGTTCCCTAAAAGTGTATGGTTCATTAAGGTGCCATAGGAAACATTTATATTCTTCTTGTTTCATTTCTTTGAACTTATTAAAGTAGAATGAAGAAATTTCTTTGCTTTTGTTTCCAGAAGAGATATGAAAACAAATCATGCAGAAGTTAACCACCTAAACTAGCAGACACATACGGATTGCATGGACAGAGAGGCTGAATACACCAACAAACACTGCAGATATAATCCTCTTCTATATCCTCCTTTGATATTCCTATTTCTACCCCTTCCAAATTTAGGAAAAAAAAAAAAAAAAAAATCTCACCTTCTTTGCAGCATTTATACACTGCATGTATTCTTTAGCCAAGTCTGAACACTTTAGAGTCTGGTCTTTGTTGTCCTTGTAGCAGGATAAAATCTGAGCCTGCAGGCCAGGACACACGGGAGCTGTGTTACGAGACCTGCAAAAAAACAGAGACAAAAATACGGAGAGATGGATTTATGTTTAGCGAGCCAAAGAAGTACATTTTCTCTCCTGTACATAAATGTGACTGACTGCTACAACATAAACCGGTAAAGCTGCAGGAATGAGTTGTGGACTTCATGGCCTCTCTGTCTGATTTCTAAATGATACGTGCAGTCCGAGGGTGCAGACATAGCAGCAGATACCCACAGATCCTCCAACGCTCCTCTGCCTTCTTTAGCTCTCGACTGATGCAAGACATCATTCCTACCAGCGTAAATGACTCTTCATCACCACTATTAGATATTATTTGATAAAGTACTACTTAATCCAAGTAGATTTAAGGTTTATTATTCAATTTCTAAAAGAGTGATTTCAGTGTTTTAAAGACTCAATCATGATAAAGAAATCTGAAATTCAGAGTATCCAAAATTAGAATTCTGTCTTCAGTGTCTTTAAAATGTGCTGAAAATTCAAGGTGTTCTGCAAAATCTGAAACTGTTTTATAATAAATTGTTTAAACACAATGGCTAAGGGTTAAGGTTGGTTTAGTGTCTTAAATGACAATAAACATCTGCAAACTACGCAAACTGATTCTACCCAAATGTGTCAAGGCTGAGTCAGTTGAAGGGATCAGGCTGGCTCCACTGGAAGAGGTGGTGAGAGGCAGAATGCTGAAGACCAAAGCCATTATGGACAATGTCTCGCACCCTCTTTACAGTATGTAATGGGGACGTAGGTGGGCACCCTAAGGAGCAGCCATAGCCAAAGATTACTGCAGGTCCATGTATTAAGGAGAGCTATAAAAAGTCTTTCCTGCCTGAGGCTGTCAAGAGTTTTTAACATATGCAGCCTCCAGTGCTTTGTGTCTTAAGATTAATATATTTTTCATGTATCCATTGGGTGATGTGTTTGTCTTGTTTAGCCTATATCTATCTATCTATCTATCTATCTATCTATCTATCTATCTATCTATCTATCTATCTATCTATCTATCTATCTATCTATCTATCTATCTAATCTAGAGAAGTACGGAGGAATATTAGGGCCATTGCAGATCATAGAACAAAAAATATGTGGTTATGGAGGAAATAATTTCTTCAAATTGTGGGCCACACAATTTCCAGATTAATTTCACATATTTATATGAAAAAAATATTTTATCTTATGTCAAAATGTAGTCAATTTGCAAGAAAAAAAATTGGTAAATTTTCCACAAATGAAAGCAAAAATTTGTGATATCAAAACTAGGATATTTTCTTGGATTATAAAGTCAGAAATTTGTACATAAAAAACCCCCTCAAATTTATCAGAAAAAACCCCACTGGGAAGTGTTTTGAGATTATAAAGTCAGACATTAGGCACAGTGAAACAGGTCCTCTACAAACATGGGCTGAAAGGCCACTCAGAGAGGAAGAAGACATTACCCCAAAATCAACATCAAAAGCGAAAATACAGTTTGGAAATGCACTAAGGGACAAATGCCTTAATTATTAGAGACATGATCTGAGTTCAGACTGAATAAAAATTAGGGGTTTTGTGCAAATCTCACATTATTACAACTGGAAGAAAAAGGGGATGTTTGAAAGTCTGTGAAAACTGTGAAATATGAGAGTGGTAGTATTATGTTTTGTTGATGTTTTTCTGCATAACGGAAATAAATTTATGTGGAAATATTGAGGCAACATCCAAAGACATCAGCCAGGAAGTTAAAGCCACAAATTGGGTCTTCTAAATGGACAATGACCCTAAGGATACAGACAAATTAGTTACAAAGTGGACTGAAGACAACATTACTCAGTGAGTGGCCATGATCCTAATTCAATAGAACATTTGTGGAGGGCGATAAAAAGGTGTTTGTAAGCAAGGCAGCCTACACACCTGACTTAGTAACACCAGTTCAGTCAGGAGGAATGGGCCAAAAAATCCCACCAAATGTGATCCAAATTATGCAATTTAATGCAAGACCACCAAATGCTAAGGAAGTGTTTTTGAACTTCTGCTTTTGAGGAAATTTTGGTAAAAACTGATATACAATCGGACACATTTCATCTGATTTAACCATTTTCAGAAAAGGTTAAATAAGGAGTGGTTGGTATGTGTCATTCTATACAGTATATGCAAATAATTGGTTGCAACTCTATATTATAGACTCTTACTATGAAGTAAGAAGGAAGGAAGTTGTTTAGCCTGTCAGAAAATTTTCTGACGAGCTGTTGGACAACAGTGACAAAAACACTAAGGAAGCTTTCATCTTTTTTCTATGACTTATTTGGTAGAATTTTGAGTATTTGTGGGGACAAAAATAACAGATTGTAACAGAGTTACAGAGGAGGGACAAACAGTTTGTTAGCCCTGTGAGCATAAGGTGAGCACTGGCTAACTGTTAGCTTTTGACTATGCTTAAGTTTAGATATGAGTGCTAAATTACAGGTTTTAACTGTGCACATTTAGCAATAAATTCTTAGACAGATCAAACATGTAATTCTACACAGAAGAGATATTCTTTAAAACTGTTTAGGATTTATGAAACTTAATTCTAACATTTTCAGTGTTTTTTTTTTGGCCATAGAATTAGAAAAGTGTGAAAGCACAACATATGGAATAAACCACCCTATACTGGGTTATTCCACACTAATTAGAAATACTTTAAAACACAAGTTGAAAATGGAAAAACCTTTAATTGAGAAAACAAAAGAAAGATTTTTGTAGTTTTCCCAAAAACAAAGCCTTGTCTCATTCTTGTGAACCCATTGTTGTTTTTCATCTTCGTCTTGTCAGCTGGATTCATCAGTAAACCACTTTTAATCCTTCATCACAATGAGCCTGAATTGGTAATGTATAATAATAGATGGTAATATGATTAGTGGGCACTGATAACTAAAAACTTAGTTGCACTAACCCTAAAGCACTAATCATAAACATTAGTTCCACAAATGCTAAAGCACTACACCAACACAGTATTTAGCGGAATGCTAAAGCACTAACTTCAATTCTAATTATATCTGCCCTTGAAAAACTACAACTCTCAAGCACCAGTTTAATTTTGACATAATTTACATGTTCTATAATGCCTTAAGATATTGTATTTATGTTTATATATCTGTTTCCTCTACTGTCCGTGTTTTATTTTGTTTCTGCATGTTTTTTGTTTAAAATAACGTTATTGGGGGGAAAAAGGAGAGAACATGAGGAGAGGAAATGGAGCTGCTACATAAACAATCTTCACCCCCTTCAAAATAAGAGTGTGAATATAAATGTCTAACTACTTGAAGAATTCTTAATAGCTGATAACCAAAGCTTCAACACAGATGTCAAACTTCATTCAACTGAGTTTACAAATCAGCCAAGTAAATTAGTGCTTTAGAATTCTGAAAAATTAATTTAGGAAAAGCTAAGTGTGCTAAATGTCTTCAAAGTTAGCAAAAATGAAAATGTTGCTCCGCAGTTAGCGGATTAGCTGAAGGTGACCACCACTGGGGAACATGTACCAAATACTTGAGTATAGTTGAAGGATGCCTTAATGTTACAAAAAAAATGGACATCACACAGACCTATTATATAGATGGTTTCTAATGAAAATTTTAAGATAAATCTGTTTTTGACAATAATAATGTCAACCCACAGTCAGTGAGACAACGGTTGATTTAGATTGAAAGTTTTCAAAGCAAGTCTAGTCTGACTTCTTCCAGCGTGGCAATTCTTCAACATATAAAAAAAGTTTCTGTTGAAAATTTAAGTGTTTAAATCGAAAAAAAGGTGATAAAAGACAAAGATGAAAAACAAGTCACATCTCCACCAATGGGAACCTGTTTAACAACGAGTGGGGTGAATGGTACGTGCTTCACTGTAAATCACACAATTAGCTCTAAATCACACTTAATTGAGTAGGTAGGCTCATTCTGATCAAATACAGCAGAAAAGTGAGCTCTGAGAGATTGAATTAGCTGAGCTTAATTTGATATGTGGGCTGTTTTATCATTTTTTCTTTAGCTGTCTATCTCTGTGAGTGTTAAGGATGACAGGCTTGCTGCCTCGACGTCTTGCTGTAATAGATTCTGACTGATTGAAGTAGAGACAAGCGAGTTATGTACGCCCACACAGGTACAGGGAGGCACGTGCACGAATACAACCGCCAACACACACACTGTTACACTTTAAACATCAAAAATCTCTCTCTTACACACACACACACACACACACACACACACACACACACACACACACACACACACACACACACACACACACTTTGGTACGTGCCAATGTGTTAATGTTTAACTCAGTGTCCCTGCACATACACCTGCTCTGAGAGGAGCGTTTAACGGAACGTTTAATTGAAAGCTAAATTAAAGACTCATTTTGCTTTTGACTGTGGAGGAGAGCTGACCTCAGTCATTTCAATTACAGCATACCCATATCCACACAGATGTTAGTGCATGTAGAACCATCTCAGAGGCAAGAACCGAGTTTATCTGAGCATGGGTGGTGATGGTTAAAGAGAAAAATACACAAATGATGAGAGAAACTAAAAAAACAAATCAAGATAAAATGATGGAGAACGCAAGAACAAAGGATCTAATGGCTTCCCCTCAGATAATTGTTTTAAAAAGATGACAGCCTATCAGATTTCTCTGTTCCTCCACACAAACCCCTTTCCTTTATGTTGCCCGTTTAATCTTCCTTGCTCCACTCTTTTTTTTGTCTTCCCTCCAACTCGGGTCTTTTTGCGTTCCAACTCCCCTCCTCGCCTCCTCCTTCCTGGTCACCGCATTAACTACACAGACAGTGCGACACCAAAGCACGCCGTCTTTATCTCCCCCCTCTATTTGAGTCCACAGAAGATAAAGAACTCTCCTTTAATTTGAAATAAATGGCCTTCATCAGGGAAGCTGAAGCCTCCTGATAGTGCTACGAGGTTTATTAAAGGCGCTTGAAGCAGAAAATTGGTTCAGCTGCAGCAAAAAGCTAAAGCTCTGTCCACATGCTACACCAAATTGAAGGTGAGGCTTTAAATCAACAGTATTAACCGAAGCGCTTGCAGAAATAAATAATAAAAAGCGAGCTGGCTGTGGCGAGGGCTTCGAGTTTTTTTCAGCTGGAAGGCTGAGCAACGTACAGAGCTGTAGCTGTTAAACGTTTTAATACGTGAGGAAGCATTTATTATTTGGGGGAGCTCTCCACGCATCTGTAAGCAGCAAATATGACAAAACATAAACAGCGAGATTAGCTGCTTAATTAATGGCGCCATCCTTTATATTTAATCTCTGACGGAGGAGACAGAAGTGGGCGGAACACACACGGCCTCATACTTCTGGACTGCGCGGTGCACCAAAAACAAAAAGAGGGAACGGAATGAATGCAGACAAACTGAAAGATAGAGAAGACATAGAAACACGCGGCAAACTACAAAGGCATCTGGCAAGGCTACAAGACTGATAAGGAAGATGCTTTTATCGTCTCTGAGTCAAGCTCAAATGAAGAGTGATGCTTTTGTGCCTTCCTTATGGCTCTGGCTAAGCATATAAAACACTGTTTTTCCCACGCATCATTTTATGTCTCTCCTTTCAACTACAAAGGACAGGAATCCGCACTGTGTTTTAGAGTAATTAGAAAATCTTATTAACATCTTAAAGAATTAGCCCCTCACAAAAGCTCAACGGAGAAAAGACAATTTTCTGACTAACGGAAGGCAAGCGGAAGGAAGAAGTCTGGCTACAAATTTGGGCCACTGGCTTAATATTTTATTTTCATACTGTAACCAGACTGTGGGACATTAGTGAAAGAAAAGGGTGGGAAAAGCAAAACAAATTGGGTGAACTCAAGCACCATGTAGTGTAGTGAACATTGCCAGCTGGATAATATAATTAAAACATGTTTCAACTTAAATAATTGTCAGTTTCTGATGTAAAACTCAGTGGAAGCAAAATTCATTGGCACCCCAAGAAAAGATTTAGGAAAAAAGCCTGAAAATACTGCATTTTTATTACAGTAGCATAATCTTGCTTTAAAAAAATCCAAGCTTTAATTTGAGTACATTTGTTGCATGGAGAAAAATTGCATGTTCGAAAATAAATGTTTTGAACCAAAACAATCACTGGTGGAGCAATTATTGGTACCCCAAACAACTTTGAATTAGTGCTTCATGGTTTTCTGTTTCCCTGGGGTATAAGTAAGCAGTGACACACAGGCCCATTTCTTTGAGCTGCAGGTCCAGGACAATTATCTTCTCACCACACATAGTGAGCGGGGGGTAAGGGGAGGTAGAGACATCTTAAAAGCTCCCTGTGAAAGAGCTGCAGCAAAGAGTGGTATCCTTGGGTCACCATTACTACCAGTGGAAAAAATGAGCTGGGTTTGGCACGAGACAAGGGCTGAATATGTGGGAAAAACACCTTATTCTCAGTGTTAAGTATGATGGGGGATTTTTGATGCTGTGGGCCCATTTTAATTTCGGAGGTCCTGCGAAGCTCGTTGGATTGGTTGGCGTCGTGAACTCCACCAGAAAACTGAAAATGGGTCATCATCAGATCGATCAGAAGAATAATAATCCAAACCTATTGCCAAATCAACATAGAAATAGTTTGTCAGACATAACATTGACCTTTTGCCATGACTATTTCAGTTTCCTGACCTAAATCCTGTGGAACACCTGCAGGACAAGCTGAAGACAAGCGCGAACTCAGGACTCTGGACAGTCTACAGAGAGATTGCGCAAAAACAAATGGTAAAAGATACATCTCTGGATGTTTCAACCTTGTGAAATGCTCTAAGCACTGAGTAAGTAATTCTGTAAGATTATGCTTCTTTTCAGCAGAATAATTTTTTTATTTTTTTTTTTTTTTGTAAATGCTCCAGTTTTAATACTTTTAATAAAATTGCTAAAGGTATTTCTAATTTCAGAACATGTGAATTTGTTAGTGTGGACAAACCAAGGTTGGATTCCTCTAAATTTTTCATAGCGAGATGCTGTTGCAATAAAGGATGAATTCAATTGAGGGCTTTTTACACATCCTTAACCAAAATGTCAATATCATAAATGTGGCTTGCATTTTATATGATCAAGGCTATGCTGACCTAATGTTAAACTTAAAAACATGTCTCTAACCAACAGTATTCTACAGTGCTATCTGAACACTGAATGAAAACTTGTAATAAAAACGATAAATTTATTTACAAGGGTAAATTTTCATTTCCAAAACACATATTTTTAACCCAACACACCAGGCAAGATTAGAAAAACTGCTGTTTTTGTTGGAGAGTCACATTCAGCACACCAACTTTTGTTACTATAAGACCAATAAGAGTGGATTTTTAGAAAGCTTTAGAGTTTTCAACATTCTGTTAGCTTTTAAAAAGCAAGTTCTGCACAGTTTTACTGCAGAACTGCGTTGAATTTGTACAGAGCGATATTTGTGGTTCGTATGAAACTCTTCAGAGTAGAAGTTTTTAAAAGAATGAAGAAGACTGTTGGGCTACTTTCAGTGACACCGAGGTATGGATAGATAAAAGTGAGAGAAAGTAGAAAAGGTGTAAGGAAGGAAACTGTATTTTCTCTGCAACGTGTCTGCTGTTAGGTTCTGGGTCAATTCATTTCTTTGCCAATCTGCACTCCAATGCCAAATCCAAATATTCCAATTTCATCCTGAGGTAGTTGTTATTTAATCCCTTTGTACTAACCATTGCATATTTGTGCACTTTTGATATATTAGGCAGATAAACATTAACCATCTAAACCCTCAAATCTCAGTCATAATTTCATAGTTTTTTCCTTCAGGGTACTAAAGCAATTTCTTCAAATCTCTCTGATTGTTTTATTTGCGTAGAATATGAGACCTTCTTTCATTTCTACTATAAGCCAGGATGTGCCAAATCACAACGAGGATTAAAAATGGCAAGTAAAGGTAGATTTCTGCAATTTTAAAATCAAATGAAACTAACAATCAAATAGTAGCCACAGATGAGACGAACATGTTAGTTAACCAGAATTACCAGCATAAACTTTATCCTCTGGGTCACATTTGTCTCCTGACTAAGAGTAATTTTATAATCCTCACCTTTGGAACATGTAATATATTAGACAAGCATAATTAAAGAGAAACTTCTTAACTCAGATGTGCAACAAAACAACACTGGGTTTATGTAATTCAATAGGTGAAAGTCAAGTTAGAAGACTCCAAACACCAACAGTGTCAACCGTGTTAGGCAACAACAACTGGACATTCAGTCCTGCTTATGCTGACTAATATTTCTCTGGCTCCTAAGATGCTACAAATCTAAACAACTGAGACTCATCTTCATATTGTTTGAAGCCCAGTTAACCAGTCGGTTAAAATCTGCCAGTCTTAGGCAAGTGTTTTGCATCTGTCCTCACACACTGTATGACTGCAGCAGTCGTACATCACACCTTGCCCACAGTTCCAGTTCACACCAGCCTTCTTTGCTCCTGTGGATATGTACTGTATGTGTTACAGAGCTTGAAACAATCCATGTTGGCTCTGCTTACAGAAGTACATAACACTACCACTGATGAGAAGGTTTTTTTCTGTGTCTGAAAGATGGTTTGACAGTTGACACCTCAACACATCAAACCTGACATCTCCAAAGGGGCAGAAGCATCCAGGTTCTGTCTCAGGTCTTTGTTTAGATTTTGTAAAGGCACAATTTTCAAACAGTTTTCATACACTGAAATATTTTTCTTTTTATCCTTCACACTCTTTTGTCCTCTATTTGTGAAATTGCAAATGAGTGAATAAATAGCCTGTAAAAAACTTTTAAAAACCTCTAGAAAGCCTGCTGATTGATTTATCAAGACTACTTCAAAATAATACATAAAAGTCTCACTGGTTAGATGGAAAGTAGAATAGAATGAAGATTGATATAGACTTTTAACACAATACTGTTCCTCCCTCTCTCCTAGTAATTTTAGGTGAAATTAGTCCACTTGTTATCTAGCATCCTAGTAAATCCATACAGATTTAGGGCATTCTTAAAAAAATAAGAAAACATACAGAACACTGTTTACCAAAAAAGAAGTCACCTTTCTCCTCAGTGTAACCATCTTCCAATGGCTAAAACCAGCAGGATAATAATGTTTCATGTCACAAAATTTAAATAATCTCAAATCCTTTTTTTTTGGTACATGACAATAAGTTCACTGTACTCCAATGATTTCCACAGCCACTAGATCTTAATTCAGTCATTTTTGGGATGTGGTGAAACAAGAGATTTGCAGCCCATAAACCTCCAACAATTACGTGATGCTGTGATGTCGATATGGACCACAGTCTCACTGGATTTTTTTTCTGATACTTTCTTGAATCCACACCATCAAAAGTTAAACTTAATTTGAAGGTAAAGAGTTGTTCATCTCATCACTAACAGGGTGCATCTAATATGGCGACCAATTAGTGTTGGTTCCTAGTCACTGAAGCAAGTGGAAGAAATGCTCCGTCATTGTTTAAAGTGAGGCAGCACACGTATGCTGTTGTGCCACCAGTTCCTGACTTAAATCTTAAATCTAAACTTGGGAAACAGTGGTGGTGAAAGTAAAAATGCGAACTGATGGAACATTATGAAGATTCTGTGAGAAACAGATTACAGAAATATAAAAACAGCTTTCCCTGGGTTACAAAGCACATCTCTGGATGGGGTCAACTGGAAACCTTGCAGCCTGCTGCACGCTGTATGGACTGGATAAGGCCATCAAACTGGCAGGCTCATCTCCAACAAAGACTAACGTAACAAGGATGTGTTGGTTCTATAACACTAAGATACTAATAATAAACTTTTTGTTTATCAGTGGAGGAGTTGCTTATATTGCAACAAAAAAGGTCTGCTTGGAAAGCCTGAAACTACTCTAAATTACATACAGTAATTATACATCACAAGCCTGTCTAGCCAGACAGGAACAACATATATCCATATATTCTTCAGGGAGATTAAAAGCTATAAAGAAAATGGACATGGCCCAACCCCATGATAAACATCTCTTACTGAAAAAGAACGTGGTAAGAAACTCTGCAAAACAACCTGTTTTCCAGATGAAAAAAGCAAGAATATTTACCTGCACATAATATAAATTGGTATCAGCTGGTGAATGCAGTGCCTCTTGTACTGCTGATGAGAAAATCCTCACATTTCAGCACTTGTACGGTATATATATTAGATGCATTATAATTTCCTTTTTAAATTCAAAACACTGATGAGTACCTTCACTTATAATGAAGAACAAGCTGAACAACAACACTTATTATTGTGAACAAGCTGTTTTTCTTTGAAATTAAATGTTATTGTGTTCACAAAACAGTTAACCTGAACATCTTTTCCTGTATTTTTTAATCTTTGGTTTGTTGACTTTGTACTTTTAATTAAAAGGGGGTAAAATGAGGTACAAATAATTGCTTTTTGTTGTTATTTTTATTCTGCACAGCATTACTCAAATTCTTAAATTGACTAATGGCACTTTCCCTGACAGCTTTTAGCCTCTTTTGCATTCTTTATATGGAGCTAAGTTAATTACCTGCTGGTTCTGACCTCAGATTGATTACTTTTAAATTATTTTTTATCTTTTATGAAAGCTAAATCTCAAATTTATAACATGCATGCATTTTTTTTTTATTCCAATTTGCTGAGTTTGAAATGGAAAGAATGACATTTTGTACTGCTTTGTAAAATCCAAGATGTGCAAACTATTAAATGGATCCAAATATAAAACCATATAGTCAGGCAAACAGGTTCTGTCTTATCTACTGAGGCAGGAATTGACTTTTGACATACTAGACACTCAGAATTCCTGAGCAGACTGCTTTACCATTACTGGTCTGATTAATCCCGGTGCTGTGGTGAAAAAGAGAAAGGGAGAGATGTTAACAAGAGGGAGTGCAGGAAAGGTGAAGTAGAAAACAGCTCGAGAGAAAGGGTTGCTTCTTATCTTCAGCTTGTAGCTTGTATGCACCTGCACCTTGACAGCTTTTCAATTGACTGAAGGTACACATCCTCTTCTCCTCTATCTTGTATCTGTACACTCCTTCAATCATCCTCTACCATCCCTCCGTACTTATCGCATCCACAGCCAGGGAAAGAGGCTCTTCTATACACTGGTGCTCAGACTTCACTTTGCCTCTTGTAAACGTATACGAGGTTACAACAATGGTTTTGATGAATGAATGGGCCCAGTTTTAACAAAACAAATCATGTTCTAACGATCTTTTTTGTTTTCTGCTCTCCTGACATAAAAATTAGTCACAGATAATTCTCCGATGCTGAATTGTGGAAGATATCTTTCAAGGATCATTGTTTTTCTTACCAATAAAGTTCAACGGAGTATTAATTCAAGCTGTTTTACATACTATCTCATGATTCCTGACATACAGTGGCAACCAAAACTTCACACAACCCTACAGAAGTGTACAGGCTTTTGGGTTTAAAAATTAGGCCAAAAATGTGCAGACCAATAAACTAAGTTTCTTGAAACACCAAGTGATTCAATTTCAGCATTTAGTCTTCTTTGGTAGCAGTCAATCAGCATCCCATATCTTGACTTGATAATATTTGCTCATTCTACCTTGCAAAATCCTTCCCAATCTATCAGCTTGTGAGGACTTGTGCTCTCCAAATGTATTTGGAACTGTTGCTAATATCATCCACCTTAACTGAAACCCCAGTTCCATTTGAAGACTAACAACCCCAGATCATGATGCTACTACCACCAGATTTGACCATAGTTATAGAGCTCTTTTGGAAGCAATGTTTTTTTTTGTTTGTTTTTTTTTTGTACCAAACATATCTTTTGATACTGTGTCAAACAATGAAGATTAGTTTAATCAAACCATAATACTCTCTCCCACAAGGCTTGAGGCCAGTTTAGCTACGTACGGATGTTCTCTAAGGAAGAAACAGCTTTCCACTACTTAGTCCAATGAATAAGGCTTTTCACACGTAAAACACAACAAATACTTGCCAGAAATTCCTGCAGCTTCTCCAGTATTGCTGTCTGCCTTTTGACCATCCTTCTGAAGAGTGTTTCCCTCGTTTTTTCAACTATTCTGGAGAACAAGAATCTGTAGTCCAGTTCTCAGTGTAGTTCCAGATTTTCTTCAATTACTGATGACTGCACTGTGCCATAGTATATACCACGGGTCTCCAACCTATACAAGCCAAAGAGCCATTTTTGCCCTCAGTCCAGCTAAATGAAACTCATTCAGGGTGACAAATGTTAAGTGACCTTTAGGACAAATATAAATAATCAAGTATAGGAATTTTGTTGTCATTTTTAAAGAACCTTTGTTTTATTTCAATTTTTAGGTTTTAACAAAGAAAATTTTTAAACTTTGCAAAAAAGCCCAAAAAGGCATAGATAGATTTTCTGCTGTCGGAGGCTGATATTTGTGGAAAATTATGTTAAACAAAACAAAAATCACAGTTTCCAACCTAGAGCCTCAGGTTGCATATCCCTGGTATGTACAATGTAAAATGTCTTGGAATTTACTGGATCCTCCCCCTGACTGATACGTCTGTCCAATGTGATGTTGTTGGTTCTTTGTTAACTCTGTGCAAACTCCAGTGTTAGCTAAAACATGCAATTAAGCAAATGTTTGGAGAATCTTACTTGGACAGCTGATTTTTATTTCGGATTAATCATATGCGATAAGATATTCCTTTACTGTACGAACAAGTCTGAAATTTGTCTTGCATCACAGCGCTTTTGTTTACAGGCATGCAACCATATATTCACCATAATTGATGACTGTTGTGTATCCACAAACACAAAAATGAATGTTAAAATTTTATCAAATTGAGAATAAGAAATATTTATCTAAGGGTGTGTGTTCACTTATGCAACAAGGGTATTGCGGCTTCATTATTTTACATTTTTGTTTTAGTTTATTTTATAGTTGAATTTTACAGGACAAGTAATCCATTAAAAAGTAGAAATGATTTGGGACAATTTATCAAGTACATTTGAAAGGGTGACAGTAAGTTATATTTAAGACTTTTAAAGACCATTATAGTTTAAATTTAAGACCTACCTGAATTCTGAAACAAAGAATTTAAGTAAGTTAAGCCCTTACTAATTAACTTAATTACCCTACTGCTCTAAAGTTTGGTATCACTTCCAAATTCCTTTGTTTTCCAAAGACGGTTCTTTGCAATCCGCAAAGGTTTCATCCAGTTCACAAACAAACTTAATCAGATGATTTTTAAAGAAAGATGCAATTTTGCATAGAGACTTATTATCAGCATCTGGCAGTCCTCTGCATCAATCTCCTAGTAATGCTGCTAATCACTGATAAGCTAACTGATTATTAGAAAACCCCTTTGAAATGGTGTTGCACAGCTGAAAACTGGTGTATTAATAAAGGAGCAAAAAGGGAGCATGGCATTCTGTAGGTTAGTTTAGTGTTTGAATAATCAGAAGCTGTTTGTTTACAGGCTCAAAATGGGCAAAAGGGAAAAAAAATAACTTTCTTTGGAGACCAGTAGTGTTATTATTAGAAAGGAAAGCTACTCAAAGTAAGGAATTTTGAGGAAACTTAAAATATCCTACTATGTTGTTAACTGCAGTACAGCAGACCCTCGGCTATTCGCACATATTTTTCTGTAGAATGTAACTCCAAATTATTCACTGAAATCCATCTATTTGCTTACTTGCAAATATATGGCGCAATGCTAGTTGACACAGTATTGTCTCACATTTCCAGAACAGCCAATCCAGGAGTACCTTTTATTGTCTTTGCTGCTGACTGGCTGTATCCACAAGAGCGGATATAAGGGAGACTGTAGATGTTAGCTTCGGTGGGAGTGCCAAGATGGTTTCCACTGTGCCTATTAATGTATCTGAAGCTATATTTGGTCTTTGAACTATTAAAATAGGCAGTTGTAAGTCTTTTTAGAGGGGGTTTCAAGTATTTACAGATTTCAGCTAATCGCAGGCGGTTTTGGTCCCTAACCCCCTGGAATAGAACACCGAATCGTATGGGAAACCTGCAGTACACAGTAATATTTTCAGTCCTGACTCTAAGAAGTCAGCAGTTTGTGAACATCGTAGGTTTTCAGGGAGTTGGTTCCAAAGCTGAGGAGGATAAATTATACTCCTCAACTTATACAGTATACCTAAACACAAGATCTTGGTAAAGATGCATTGTTAAAGATGCACTACACTGAGGGAGCTGGTAGTATATAATGTAAAAAGAATGTTTGCTTTCAGTTCCATAAACAAGTAAAAATAGTTTTGCTGAAGGCAAAAAAAAAAAAAAAAAAAAAAAAAAAAAAAAAAAAAAAAAAAAAAACCCGACGCCCTATTTTAAGGCTATTTAAAATTTATGATTTATGCCTGCAGAAACTGATTTAAAAGCCTGTATTTGGATGGGTGAAGTAATAGTCTCAGAAGCTTGACATAAAACTGTAACATTTTGACTAAAAAAAAAAAATTAATCAAAACTACAAAGAAAATTATAGCAACTCAGTGCACTAAACACAACTCAGGAAACAGTTTCTCAAAACTTTCATCAAAACATATAGAATATATAGTATTTTGACAGTATGCTGTCAAAAAGGTAGACGTTTTTTTAACCGGGGTAGTTGATTTTGCTCGCCAGTGTTTGCTGTGTTTATGGAGCTAATGCTGCACAGTTGTATCCTTGAGAAAGGCTGGGAGACTATCTGTCAAAGGTTGCTATTAAGCCTTGCTCTAACACCACCATAACAGACAGCTGGTCTAGCTAGGATGGCTCGGATGATAACCTGGACAGTCTGACATGGGCATCTGCCTGGCTTGTCTTGGTCTCATTCTAATACTTTATGTTCGGCTGAGAAAGATTTCTTCCTGACACATTCACACACTACATATAGCTAGACTAGAGACACTACAGGCACCAGGCAAGTCACTTTCCTTTACTCTGTAAATCAACAGTTAGATGTACTTTATCATCTTCACTTAAAAGATATTACTTCGGGAGAGCTTTCTGCATCAATTCTTTTAGGGATTAATGGCACACACCACTGCTAAAGGGAAATTTTTTCAAAATATTTCAATATGCTTGAATAAAATCAAGGAACTTGTGATAGGAAACTTGGATAATGAAAATAAACCAGAGTAAAGACCAGTGCAGACCCGGAGTCTACAATGAAGATCTTAGCTGTACTATAAATACCTAGTAACTATCAGCGCGATATAAGTTCTTGACTTTGAACTTTTCGAAATTATTAATACAAAAAAGAGAGATGTTAGAGAGTTTGTAGGGTGGAACAAAGAAGAAACGTAGAGCAAGTCAAAGACAGAATGTCTGGAAATGTTACTGTAGCTGTTCTGGCTACGCACCACTGATTTTTGACATTCTGAGCACAGCGAGTTGCAAACCCTGTTCTCAACTAAGCACATAGATGAACACACCTACACAAACATGCAACTCTCTCAAACTTACAGTTCAAGAGAGCATAGGTTTTACGGCAATGATTAATTTGTGAATTGCCACACAGCACAGACTTACATACATATATAGAAAATGTTTTAGATGTTTTCTCATTGTAAACACACCTAGGTCCCTGGGTATGGATGGGTCTTACGCAGGGTTTTGCAGAACTTTGTGATAGCCTGAAAAACTATTTGATTCATGTGTCTGACCACAGAGGCACATTTAAAAACATGCAAGACACCAGCCTCCGCTCCAGACTAGAATGATCCACTTTTGCTGAGAGACTGTCATTCCGCCAAGTCTGCTAGGTGACAAAAACCTGGGCTGCATGCATTAGAATGTTTAAGGAACCTGGCATTCCTTTGGGTATTGGTTCAGACGGAAAATTGTATATACAACAACAAAGGCCTAATTCCATCTTCATGGAAGATAATGCTCCAGTTCATCGAGGTCGCATCATTAGGGAACAGCTGCTGGAGACTGGGGTACCTGGAATGGAGTAGCCTGCACTTTCTTCAGACCTGAATCCCATAGAAAAACAACGGGATCAGCTGAGTCGCTGTGTAGAGGCCTGTAACTCTGGACCCCAGAACCTCAATGACCTGAGTGCTGCCCTTCAAGAAGAGTGGGATGCCAGGCCTCAGCAGACAATAAGTCGACTTGTGAGCAGCATGAAACGTTGATGTCAAGCTGTAATTGATGTTCAAGGGCTCATGACACGTTATTGAGGCATGGACATTTTTTGTTGTGGCATACCCACCACAGCTGAAGGCTTTTGGTTCAATACATTGAGATCAGGAAATCACCATTGCACGCTTCTCCTTAAATGCCCAACATTCATGGTATAATATGATTGTAACACAAAGTTTTTATGTTCTCCATAAATGGAAAGCCATAACTTTTAAATCAAACACCCCTAAATTTTTGTTAGTAGTGTATAATCTGGATTTTCTATTTTTCCATACTTTTTCTTTTAAGAAGGATGAAAACAACTAAATAAAACCATTCAAAGTCACAGCAAAGAAAAAAAAAGAATACAACTTTAAACAGAAATGACTTAAGAATCATCTCCGCTTAGCAACATGAGGAAAACTTCATTAATATAAAGTGAAAAATTAACCCAAAAGCAAAAAGCCTGGCCTCAGGGACGAGAACACTTCCTTGTAGCTTTTGTGAGGACTTCAGGTTTTTGGCTTTTTTTCATTTTAAGGGCTCTTGTCATTTAACAACAAGTCAAGGTCTGGTCTCTAATGCCAATTAAATTTGTGTGTTCTACACTCTGCAGTGGCAATAATTAGGTATCTTTTTTCCGGCTGTGGCTCATTACACTTCCAGAGTGAGAAGTGTGGATGGTGAAACAGGCTATTGTTAAATTCTGTTTAATTAAAGCAACCAATTAAAACATTTATCACATAAGTTAGTTTGCTCCAGAGACTGTAAACATTTAAGTAGATAAAAAAATAAAATAAAATTCCTGCCTCACACTATTCATTAGTCTGTTAGGTTAATGCAATTCTGCATACAAAAGTTGGTAAGAGTGTTTCCAGAGGCTGGAGGCTATAATATTTCCTTGCTTTTGTAGCTACAAATTGGGTTTGTGGTTGTTAAAGTACACACAGGTAGGAATGAGTGTGTGCATGCACAGACATATTTGTCAAACATTCACTGTTGGGATGATGACTTGCAAAAGCGAGGGCATTTTGGATGATTTGTGTGCGCATCTTACCTGATGCTTGCTTCTGTCACAGAGGCAGCTTGGTGAAATTGATCTTTACTCTCCTTGAATCTCTCCAAATTCTACAGAGATTTTTACAAAAACAACAAAAAGAGACAGAAAGAATAAGATTGTTAGTCAAAATATTAGATGCATTTGTTTGCCTTTTGAACATTTAGAAGGAAAATAAATGTATCACTCTTTTTTTTTGTTGATTTGTGCAGACAGAGCCCCTGAGGTGGAAGTGTTTGCCCAGTAAACAACATTAATAACACATCAGATGAAATATTCACTCTTTTTAAAAACAAGTCACAATTTTTAGCTTTCATTTCAGTTGCATTCACTCATTTCCACCTTTTGTTTTGTTTCCTTGAAATTTTCTTTTGCTCAACTACAGCAGCTTTCTTTGATCTCTCTCTATTCCACTTTTCCTCATTTCATGCTAAAGACAAAAGCAACTCAACCTAACAGCATTTCTTTCTCATAAAACTAACAGAATGTTGAAGATTTCTACATGCAACCTGAATAAGACTTAGCAATTCCAGTCCCTTGCTGTAAAACTAAATCACAGCACTGATACGGTTTATTACTCATACTTTCTTTTTTTTTTTTTGAAGAAAAATCAAGATTTTAGCCTTCGCAGTCTGTTTGGTGAGGACCAAAACTTGTGCATGCCGGTGGTGGTATTATGAAAAAACAATCAGCTAATCCACAACAACTGCAGCCTCTCCTCTGCAGATCCCCCGAGCTTAGGCCTTTCAACATGCGGCATTCCCCCAAATATTTACCCAGCAAACTGCACCATCTTGGAAAGGAAAATGTGGAGGAAAAATAAAACTGAAAGTACTGCAAGACAGGTAAAGGAACAGAAACAGGAGCAGACAAATAGTATGCGAGTTTTAAGGAAAATAATAGCTATAGGTTGAAATTTAATTAATTAATGTGATATGTGAAGATATTTATTTAAAAATTATGTATTTCATGTAAAAAAAAAAAAAAAAAAAAAAAAAAAAAAAAAAAGATCCATGTGCTGGTAAAATAAAACAATATTTTATTACATAGATTAGATAAACTGCACCTGGCTTAATTGTATCAGACAGATTTCAGTTGATTCATGTAAATCACAGGTCTTCTACTTGGTTCGTTAAGGAGCACCTCATGGCTCAGTGCTTGGAGTGCTTCTTTTTTTACCCAATACATGCTCCCTCTGAGCAATACCATAAAGAGGTACTGAGTGAATTTTCACTGTTATGATACACAAAGCTGTATTTGTTTGTTAAGTAATGAGAAGCTTGATAATGTACTAAAATGGAAGCCTGTCTAAAGGAGCTGAAGGCCTGTACCACAAGAGACAGCACCACAAGTACTTGAGCCAAATATTTTTACAAAGGATCCTAAACTCCAAGCACCTACATCAATTTCAGACCATGTTATGATTTAAGAAAAAAACGCAATGAGTCAAATATTGGTGGTCTTTAAATAGTCTGGATAAGGTCTTTAGCATGTTAGGAACATAAGAGGTCTCCCAAAGCTACTTCATGTCTGTGTAACTTTAAGGCTTACACAGACATGTAATCTATCTATCTATCTATCTATCTATCTATATATATATATATATATATATATATATATATACATATATATATATATATATATATATATATATATATATGCCCCAAAAAGTTTCCAAAGCAATTTTCAGCTTTACCATAATAATGCAGCTAGAGCACTGACAATAGGAGAGTGTTTCCAACTGAATCTTAAATGTCTTTTAGTTCGTCATTACTTTAAAGGGCAGTAACAATTAGTTTGGACATGATTTAAGAAGTAAAACCATTGACCCTATCATTCCTTTAAATAGATGGGTTTTGTAATTGTAACATTTATGACAAGTTCCATCCACTAGAGGTAACACCAATCACAACTCTCTATGCTAGAGCTAGTGGGGTTGACCAAGAATCTGCTAGCTGCCATGTTTGGAAAAGTTAGCTACACTAAGGTAGAGGTTTGGCTGACAGCTTATCATTCAGTTCTTAACATTAGGTTTTAATGCAAAGTTGAACTATTTGGCTAAAAAAAAAAAAAAAAAAACATCACAGGAGAGAATTTGGAAGAGAAAAAAATAGCTTTTGAAGAGGCTTTTGAATTTTCTGACTAATATATGAGAGGAGAGGGTCTGTAGGTCTTGGTCACTGAGCCACAGTTTGCTTCTGATGTCACATTATAAAATCTTGGTCCAGGTGAGATTTACAGAAAAAAACGTCACCATCTGCAAATTTCACAAAATACAGTAGTTGTTAATCATCTGTCTCTCATCTACAGGGCTTCTACAGTAATCCAAGGAAGATCTCCTTACAAGAAAGCTTTAGGTATCATGAGAAGAGATCTAAAATGCTTTTGGTAATTGAATAATTTTTAGCATTCACCTCTAGTTCAGACATTTCATGATGAAACCTTTCTTAGCTTTCAGATGCAAATCAAAAACAACACAATCAGTGAAATTACCAAACAAAATTCTATCACCCTGCTTTATCTATCTCTGTAATATCCTGTGAACCTCTTTCAGTAAATGAATCAATGAGCATGCATAATTTAAATCAAACTTCCTTCTGCATTTTAAAGTCAGGTTCATGTTGACTAAAAAACTATATACATGGTTCTCTTAGTTTCTAGAGACAGTGATTATACCATACATCTTGCCTTAGGTGCAGTTATACATGTACAATACTTAATATTTTGTTTTAAGTGAAAATGTACAAAAATCAGTCGGGGAACCCAAGGTAGTTAACAAATCACCTAATAATAAAAGAAGGAGGCTGTGAAGACACTACCAAGACCCCCTGATGGCAAACACAAACAGGTTTTCTGTCTTCTAATGTGGCAGAAGTCATGAGTTGTACATGCAAGGCCTCTCGCAGAGTATGAATGACAGTTTAAAATTTTCTCATTGTTCCACAGGCATTTGAAACAAAAATGTTTAGTAGACCCCCAAAATTACTTCACCTGCAATGAGACAGATTACCCAATTGGCTGTCCATTATGACACAAGTCGATGCTAGACTTAAAATAAAGTCCTTGCTGTTGCTGACCGCAACCATAAAGACAACATCTGTGAGAGAAGGGCTGAAAAGAACAAAAACATCTTGAAAAGCCACTTCTCCTTTCACACCACAAACTTGACAAGGGCGCTCCACATTGCAGGCAACACAAGAAGATTCCTCTAAGTTTTCTACGTAGCAGGGTGTAGAAGGCTCCATCACAATCTGGAAACCTTTTCTTTCAGTGGAATAAAAACACTTCGCTATGCTGAAGCGTCCAACTGCAGCTAGCTATGAGGTCACGGTGCAGTGGATAACCCACTGTACTAAGGTGATGTCTGGGTCTTTCTTAACTGCAAAACAGCTGACACACCGAGTTCCTTTAAATCAAGCAGGGCTCTAGACTAACTTTTTGCACTGGTTGTACTGGTGTGCCTAACTTTTTTTCTTAGGTGCACCAGCACAAAAGGAAGGAGAAGTTGTGAACGGTGACGTCGATTTTCTACGCTGTTTTAGAATTGTAGTCTGCCTGTAGTTTTAGCAATGGCAGCGGAGAAAGTGAACAAAGCCATTCAGCCATCTCATTTAGTTCAGGACTTCTCTGTTCACAGTGGAGGATGGTTGTTTCCAGCACAGGCAATTACTGGTAAGTTTCATAGCGTCAAACTGGCACAATATGTATGTCTTGGACAAACATTAGCGACTGGGTAGCATTTAAAACTTCAACAGAGCCCATGCCTGCAGCAAGCAATCGTTTCTCAAGAGCCAAGGGTCAAGACCCTCTGTATGGAGCAAAGTGTAGAACAAGGGGTTGGTTTTTACTAGGCCAGGACCATCCTGCAAATTACTCATCTTCATTCCATTGAAAAAGTTAGATTGATGGAGAAGAAGGAATATTACAAAAATGGACAACCGTTTCTGACTTTAGATGCGCTTCATGAAACGTTCTTCAGCAGATGAAGCACTGGGTCCTTTGGCTGGACACTTTTGGCTCTGTTTTGGGTTTTTGGTCCTGTTTAAGTTTTTACATCATTTTCAATCATTTTTTTTCTGTCTCTTGATCCTGTTTCTTGTTTTTGCAAGTTGAAGCTTTGGTGACAATCTGGTTACATTTCAGGAGCGTGAAATAATACAATTAACCTCCGCCTATTTGTGGTTCAGTATTGATGGATTCACCAATTTGCAAATTTCTCTGTGGAACATTTGCTCCAAATTATTCACGGAAAATTTTCCTATTTGCAGAAAGCAAATCTAAAATATTCAAAAGCTGAAATACCTAGGCATAATGCTAGCTGACATGCTATAGGCTGGCATTTTGCTATAAGCACCCAATCTAGGAGCCCCATTTATTTTCTTTGCCGCTGATTGGCTGTACCCTCAAAAGTGAAAATAAGGAATTATGTAGATGTTAGCTTCTACGATAGTGCTAAGATCATTTCCACTGCACATATTATGAATATTAAGGTATGTATATTTGGTGTGTGAACTATTGAAGTAGACAATTATAAGCATTTTTAGAAGGGCTCTCAAGTATTTGCGGATTATAGCAATTCGCGAGTGGCTTCAGTCCCTAAGCCCCGCTAATACCGGGGGTCCAATGTACTTGTAATTTTTACCACAGTATTAAAATTTGAATCAGAAGTATATTTCAACAGTCACTCTTATCTAATATACTGTGAAACAAACAAGCTTGTTATTCCTAAAATTCTTGCCAAAAAATATTCAAACTCCTTTTGTTTTGGTATTTGATCCTGGCGAACTTAGAGCTGCTCAAACACTTTGCTCAAGGAAATGCTTAAGACTAAAAATGGTTCCTAGATCTATTGCCTCAATGCATCGACTAAAAATAAAATTCCACCTTCAGCCTCTTAGATTGGCAACGTGCCCCATTATGTGATTGTCTGTTTTTCAATGGATTTAAACATAACATTTAACTGTTATACTTCAAATGGTGTGAAATCTCTGTTCATGTGTTTTTTTTTCTTTGTTTGTTTCCATTACCCTTTCATTTTCCTATCATGTTTGAATAAACTAATAAACTAACCCGATATTGTTCTCTATTCTTTTATAAAGTGTCACTGTTCTCCTATACGATGTTTTTAAACACGAAAGCTTGCTTTAACATTACAGCAGCCCCATAGGGCATTGATTTATCTATTTCCCTTTCAAACACCAGACTACATGACAGTGTTGTGGTTTTTGACATGCTCTGGGAAAACAAAAAGACACTAATAAGTGTAGCCTTTTAAAAAACACTGATTAACAGCTAAGACTTTTTAAAAGGATGAGAATTCAAAGACGTGGAATATTATAAACAAGTGCGTAAAGCCAGGGAAGAACAAAGCTGACACAGGGAGTCAAGAAGCTCGTTAGATGTGAAAAGGTGGAAGCAGCTGTACTTTGCATTCATCAGCCATCAATAGCCAAACAGATTTCTGCTTCCCCACTGATTATGATTGCAAGCAATAATTTTCACCAGCTGTCTACACATGTTTGCAACCAACCTACACCTACAGGAACACGGCTCTGAAATGTTATACACAGGGAACTCTGGCGTGGATCCCCAGTTTCTAAACTAATTAAACATATTTGTTTCTTCTGTTAATTTCTAATATTTTCATGAATTCATCAAAATTGTTGCAATTATTGTAAAAAGGCATACTAATCAACCAAAATAAAGCCCATCACACAGGTAACAGTCAGAGAGGAATACAAATGAGCTTATGGAACAACATAACCTAATACATGGACCCTGCGTGAGATGACAACAGATTCGTGCTCAAATCTGGGAGAAAACTGTAGATGGAAAAAATGATGCTCTCCAGGTAGACCCAAAATCTCTCAAGGTCTTATTTCTCTCCCTGCTTGTGTTCCTCCCCCATCTCTCTCTCACACATACATATGCACACATTCTTTGATCCTTTGGAAACAGTTATAAAGGTGGGTGCATAAAGGCTTTTAACCCCCACACACCCACCTTTTCTATGCTTGACCTGAATGTAGCAGCAGTGTTCACTGAACAACACAAAAGGAGTTTTTCCATTTCGACCCTGACCTCTACGTGGGCCAATGTTTGCACACTACTGTTTGTGAGTTTTTGAGAAATGTCGTTATGTTGTTTTGTGTCCTATACAATATGCTTGCACTTTGCTATCAAAAGTACTGTAGCTCCTTCAGGTCATGTGAACATCTGCACTCATCGAGCAACATTTCAGCAACTTGATCCATTTACGCATGTAGATGTGGTGAAGATGAGTTGCTGAAGTTCAAAGCAAACATCAGAATAGGGATAAAGGAGGATTTGAGGGCCTTGCAAGCGTCCCTTTTTCCCATTGACCCTTTGCACATGACGTCATGCTCTTCAGAAAGCAACCCACTCTGCCATGATGGACGTCAAAACAACCTATGTGCATGTTAACGCCTCTAAAGCTTGACAAAAAACATTTGGTAGCCTAATATCACTTTTATTTAATTGATTTCAATGTAAAAATGGTCATAGGGTGCTCCGTGGTCAGCTGTACAAACAGACAAAGGTGCGATAAATCATTAGTTACCATGGAGAAAATGCCCCACCATTATGTAGATTACTATGTATGGAAAAAAAATAAAAATAAAACTGCGCACCCCTTCTATGCAACAAATTGTGATGACACTGTTCTATTAGAAATATCAATTAACTACTTCAACAATTTAAGCTATATGAGCTGGTCAGTTCAGATTGGACCACATGGTCCAGGTTTTGCTGACCACATTTGGCTGCTCGACCCTTTTGCTGTTTCACCACTGTTCCTTCCTTGGATCACAGTAGACACGTTTACATGGACATAAACGTCGGAATAAACGGCAGACCGGAATGAAAATGCGTCATGTAAACGTCCCAATCGGAATATTCTGAATGGATTCAGCTCGATTGGAATGATTTTTTAATGTGAATGAGAGGGGTGGTTTTTGCCGATTGATAATCGGAACGGCGTGAATGTAAACACTTGTTCTGATCATGTTATTCTGATTGTGGCAAACTGATATGACTGTGCATGTGTATGCTATGTTGGGAAAGTAAAACTGGTCTGTTGAGCTCTCATCCTTTAAGACATGAAGACCAACAGCATACTGCTTAGCCTGTAGCTAAACGCTCCCGCAGTCCCAGATCCACGCTTGGGAAGAGCGACACAGATGTCACGATCGGACGACGGGGATGCGATGGGAGTGTCCCATCAGCCTATCGGTTCCCAAAACCACGTAAAAAACAAAAACCTAATAAAAGTGCATACGGGGTCAGTCCGACCTCTCCGAGACAGAGGGAGGCTTAATTAGTGAGTCCAGTAATTTCTCAACCGTTATTAGAACCTGGAGTGGATCCATTGTGGGCACTCAGAAGACACAAAACGAACATATTATTGTGTTTGTTTGTTTTTGTGTTCAGCAAAGACTTTTTTATGGAAAATTTACAACTCTGTGTGTGTGTCAGTGCTTCTACTCTGAATAAAACCTGATGCATCCAAACACAGCATGAACAGATTAATTAATTTTGAGCCCATATAAATGATAAATTCGGATAATTTAATCCGAATGGATTTCAATCTGATCAAGAAATTTTGAGTGTGTAAACATGGCTTTTGATAGATGCTGCCCACTGCAGACCTAAAGCACCCCAGAAGCGGTAGTTTTGGAAAAGCTCTGACCCCGTCACCTTGCCATCACACCGACTAACAGATGCAGAGACGAAGAGATAATCAGAGTTATTCACTTTCCATCGTGGTCATAACGTTATGCCTGACTGGTGTGTGTATTTAATCATCATCATCCATAACAAAGAGTACATCATCAAATAACTGACAAAATCAGAAGTTTTTTTTTTTTGTTTTTAACAGATTCACATCAGGACCGAAATGACTTTCAAGTGTTTTTTTTGTTGTTGTTTTTTTTTTTGTCTCTCAGCACCTTCTTCTGGACTCTTCACACTTTTATAAATGCTGCTGCAGAGACTTCACGGTGGGTGTTTACCACCGTTTAAGGAATGCACAAGTACTTCTTTTGCCCAGGACAAAATAATGAGGCAACAGGAATGTCAGCGGCAACACTGCAATGTTTAGTACCATTAACTTATTATGAAACTCATATCTTCATCTCCAGATGGGTGCAGCCTCAGTGGAAACGCTACTAACAAGCTAAACTAATAAGGAGATCCGAAGCTTTCGATGCAGCATTTTGAGCAGATAGCTTTTTTACGGGATGAAAGCGTTCAACTTTGACTTGGTATTCATAAGGCCCAGAGTTGGTGTATTTCCATAAGAAAGTGCAGTACAGCAGAAAAGTCAAGTTTTAATATGCTACTTTGGGGGGGTGGGAAGAAAAAAAAAACTTGAGGTATTGATCAAAAGGCCAGAATGTCTCCATCTTGTCAGGATCACACAATATCTGCAATATGTCGTCAGTCAGGGTGTATATGCCTAAATATATACATTCACATGAAGTTGTGCAATTGTGGAGACATAAATTTGTCAACACGTTCGTATTTTGGGCGAGGGGGGGGATGGTAAGCCCCCGCAGTGTAAATCTCTTCATTTTATAATGAAGACATGATTTAAGGTTAGCATAAGATGTCTGCAGGAACTGAATGGAAGTTAATACAACAACGTCCTAAGTGTTGGAAGCACAACAATAACGAAGTGTCTGCACCTTTCCACGCATGAATCCCCCTCACCCCTCTCCTTGCTGCCTGGCCAGGAATAAAAGTAGTGCCACTATGTTTGATTTGGAATAAAGCAGTGGATGTGTGTTTAGTGTGCAGATATTTCCAGTGCTCTTCGAAGAGGCCTTCCTGACAGCCTGTCAAGCAACCTGTCAGACTTGGAGGAGGATTATTATCTCTTTCTGTACGCTCTATTTCCACAAGCTTCAAAATGAGCTCCATTATGACAGGAGTGTGTGCAAAAGAGTCAGAAAGACAGCAAGACCACCAGTGAGAGAAACAAGAGAAAATAATAAAAAAAGAGGAATTAGCCAGATATTAAATGGTGGGCCCTGGAAGTATGAAAAATGTTGACAACTCATATTACAACTGATTTCCTTGTGTACTGGTGTTTTCTAAGAAATCACAGAGAGATGTGTTTCTATCTGATTGGTAATTCAGGACAGACTTCTATAGCTCAAGAGTTCTTGAAAGTACTTTTAAGTTTTGTAATCTGTGAATTGGCTAAGATTACACTGCCAGAATACTTTACACTAACATACAGTAATGCTCCCCAATACTCTCTTAATCAACCTCTGAGGCGTCACAGAGCAGCTGGATTTGTACTGAGATTAGATTACACACAGGTGGACTCGATTTAGTCATTAGCAATCATCAGGCGACTTCTGAAAGCAATCAGAGAAAAGGGGCTGAATACTTTTTCATACCACACTTTTCAATTTTTTATTTGTAAAACATGTTTTGAATCATGTATCATTTTATTTCTACTTCCCAATTGTATACCACTTTGTGTTGGGCTTTCACATAAAATTCCAATGAAATACATTGATGTTTGTGGTTGTAATGTGACAAAATATGGAAAAGTTCAAGGGGTGTGAATACTTTTGCAAGCCACTGTACAATCCATATAAAAAATTGTTTTAAAAAAATATAACTTTGTGTTAAAATCCATATAAACTGAGGTGTTTTCATCTTCTCAAGTTGGCGCAATTTTGCACAGCAGTGCTGCGGACACCGACTGCTCCATCGCGTATGGCATGACAAAAACGGCAAAATACAAAAAACAGTGTCCCACCTTTAATCCTGCGTTCAGAAGTGTAACCAAATTAGTGGCTAATAATAGTGTACTCTTTTGTTCTTGTTTCTTTACTTCCTTAGGACCTTTTCTGGTATAATCACTTGCTTTTTAAACCGTGAAAACCTTATAGGGACCAAAACCCAACCGTAATGTGGCAGACCACCATTTTTAGGGCCAGGGTTTAGGACTAAGGCTATGTTCACACAGTAGGTCTTGATGCTCAATTCTGATTTTTTGCTGAAATCCGTTTTTTTGGAGGGTGAGGGGGGAGTTCCGCAGCTGTTCATATTACTAATTAAATGTGACCGCAATCAGGCCTCTGTGTGAACGGTTTACGAGCCCAAAGTGACCCAAACGCGCAGAAGAAGAACATAGGTGTCACACAGCAGTGCACTGTTTACAGAAGTAATTATGGATGCTGCAGTCTAGGTATTGATTTTAAAGTTGTTGAGTTATGGGAGCCAGCAGTAAGTCAAAGGAAGCTATGAGCTATCACATTATAAGTCAAAGGAAGCTATGAAAAAAAAAAAGAAACCACAACTAATAGCAATGACCTATTGTGGAACATTGACTGCAATTTCTGCAGAGAAGTCAGTTTGGACGCGTAGTCGGAGTCAGGAGTGGTAGGACTGTGATATGATGAGCAATTATAATTTTCAGCCATTGTTTAAATCCTGATTTACCCCATCTGGGTTCTTTTGGTGCAGATTCATGATGCATGTCTCATGTCAGTGATGTAAAATTCGGCTAAAATGTGACACCGTTCAGACTGCAGCCGCTTTGAAAACTATTGGCTACATATCCGATTTAGTTCCACTTAATGGCATCAAAAAGAAATTTTTGGAGGGGTGGGGTGGGGTGAAAAGATCCCAATTGGGCTATTCAAACTGCTGTGAGAAAGTCAGATACGGGTCGCACATGGGCAAAAAAAGCCTTTGTCTGCTGTGTGAATGAGAAAAAGGTGTGGCTTAAGCTTAGATTTAAGTTCGGGTCAGCGTCATGACAAACAGAAAATACCGACCCGATCCTTGTTTACGCAGTGAGGAAACCAGTTTCTTCAACTTAATCCAGGGTACACACATCCTAACGTAACACAACACTTTTAAAAATACATGTATTATTAAACAGTTGTTAGAACTGTTGCCTTGCAGCAACAGGGCCCTGGGTTCAAATGCCTGAGGTTTTTCTGCATGGTGTTTGCATGTTCTCCCTGTGTATCCGTAGGTTCTTACCAGGCACTCTGGCTTCCTCCCACAGTCCTAAAACATGACTGTCAGCTTTATTGGCTGCTCAAAACATCCCTAAGGTGTGGATGGTTGGTTGTTGTGGTATCACTATGCAGCTGATATATTCTTACTTTTATTTTCTTTGCAGGCATAGGCCTGCAAAGAAAATATCAAACGTGGTAGAGAGTATGAAGTATCTTTCATAATATTAGTGCAGATTTTACTTCCCCCCCCAACTCTAGCTCTAGATATATTTTAAATGAAATCAAAATGCCTTCACAATGAACTGCCTCGTGCTGACTGGGAACAAAGAACATTTTGAGCAAAGGAGCCCGTGACTGCAAACAAACTGAGCTCTCAGAGTGATACATGAATCTGCCTATACTGTACATGTGCACCTGAGTACACAGTATCTATGCAAATAATATCTCACTCTATCTTAACACACGCATACATGCAATCACACAGAGCCACACAGAGAGGTCTGTCTGCAAACATCCTAAGCTCGATAGCAAACACAGCTTGTGCCACCCGTATGCCAGCTTGCCTGCCAGCCATCGACTTGCTCTCCAAATCCAACCTTTTACTAATGAGATGAACACAAACAGCCACCTGGATGACACCGAGATCTGCATGTGACTCTGCCTTTGCATAAGCATGGATATGATGTGGTAAAAGGGGGAAATATTTCTTCTGACCTCATGGTGAAGAAAATATACAGTTCTTTGCAAAGGGTTTTCACATCTTGTAAAGTTACAGCCACAAATGTAAATACAGTATTTTCCAGACTATAAGTCACAAGACGCATGCGTCAAAAAAATGCATCATGAAACTGGAGAAAACATATACAACTCACACTGGAGTACAAATTGCATTTCTTCAGAAATTGTGAAACATGAGGGGGACCTTGGGACCTTGTCCACGTTAATGATATGATCTAGTGGCACGCTGTGTTCAACAAATTCACGGAACTGTTGACTTTGGTTTGGAAGTCTGCTGGCAGTTATTAATGCATTGATGACCGTGCTCTAAATTAGTGTGGTCAGGAACGGATGCACTCTGCCGGCGAAGTGTGCAGCGGAGCGGAGATGCATGTAGTGCAAATTCGGGGTGATAAAGAGGCAGTTGCGTGAAGGGGTAACACCAAGAAGCCCTGCCTGCAAAGTCATTAATATTCATGTCCTTGGCAGTTAACAGGGCGTGGAGACATAACTGGACCGTTCTCAAGCCTCAACAGGTGTTCTGGCAGTTTTGAAAGGTAGTACAGACAGCCAGACATAGCTATCAAGACGTGCTACGGTAGGAAAATCTGACGAGGTAGCGCAGTTTGTCAGAACACCGACAGCACGTTCTATATGTACCCAACTGTGGAGTTGTTCCTGCAGCTCTGGCCATCTAGCTTTCAGCCAATGATTAACTCTACTCTTGGCTGCAGACGGTAATGTTTTAGCACTGGTTCATGTCCATCAGTATGAATCAATATTTAACACATCAATCAAAAAATGCGTCATAAAGAGTAGAAAAAAGATATACAAGCCGTACCTGACTATAAGCCGCAGGACCAGCCAAACTACGAAAAAAAGAGCCACTTACAGTCCGGAAAATAAGGTTTATTTGTTTGGGATTTTATGATAGACCAACAAAAAATAGTGGATAACTGTAATCTCTAGTATTTTAGGAGCCTCTGGTAATTTTGGGGGAGCTGCATAGACGAAAAACTCCAGTGGGAGACTTTGTTGACTGCCTTAATGTGGTTTAATGTTTGGTTTGTTGTCATGATCCATCATTGTTTGACCATTAGCTGGCTCTTCTTGGCCATTCTTCTCTGCAGCTGCGGTTTTGTTTCTTCAATGTAAAGATCTGAACATTTGCTGCACTGGACTGCAGATTCCACATAGCTTCACTTGTGTTTGTGCATTTTAGCCTTAGGGCAGAATAAATTTCAGTCATGAACTCCACAAATCTGGCCTTCATGGAAGAGTAGCAAGAAGAAAATCATTGTTGAGAGAAAGCCAGAAGTAGTTCTGTTTTTAGTTCAACCCTAAACATACAGGCAGAACTACAGTGGAATTGTTTAAATCAAAGCATATTATTGTGTTATAATAGCCTAGTCAAAGTCTAAATCTAAATCCAATTGAAAGTCTGTGGAAAGATTTAAACATTCCTGTCCAGATGCTCTCCATCCGATGTGACCGAGCTTGAGCTATTTTGAAAAGCACCTGCAGTAACAGGTGCTTCTATAGAGTACTGACTGAGGGGAGCTCAACTGTAATGTTACGAAGAAATGTGAAAATGTTCAAGGGTTTTGAATACTTTGGCAAGGCACAAAAGATGGGTTTTTTTTCTAGTAAGTTATTCTTTAATTAGGTTGTGTTTTAAGTCATGGCAGCAAAATGAAAAGAGCATATTCATTAGTGGCCCTTGAAAAAAGGTCTGTGTGGTTCCCATCTGCAGGTTAAAGACCGGTACAAATTTGTCCTTCCAGTAAATGGAGCTGATGCAGATGGATAATTTTTGTAATTTTTTAGGACGAAGTTTGTAATGATAAATTTAGATCTTAAAAGGAAAATGTTAGCCACAACACGAAGTATTTTTCTTTTATTAGTCGTGATTTTTTTACTTTAATTTCAACATTGTAATAAGTAACTTTTACTCAAAAACAGACTTGGGTACAGTCAGTCATTAAACTAGGCAAGGGTCTTTGAAAAAAGTTCTCATTTTTGTTGCTGGGAACAGACTAAAAACATTTTCTAGACCAAAAACATGGAAAACATTTGACCAGAAAAGTAAGGAAACGGTACATCTTTTTGTTATTACGGCAAATGCCCTTTTTTGGACCTACGATAATTAGTTATTTTCCACTTTGTTTCAATAAAGTTGTGTTTGCTTAATTTACTGCTAAGCAGATAAAAAGAAAATAATTCATATACTTTTTTTTGAATGGGGAAAAAAAAATAAAAACTTATTATTATAAGTGCTTTCAACTGATTTTGACGCATGTGCAAAACATTTGGACACCATGGATTTAAAAAGAAAAAAAATCTAAAAAAAAAAAGGTGCAGCACATTTCAGTTTCTCATCAACAAAGTGAGGTGGGCAAAACAGGATTGGACAGAAGTCATTTTTTTTCATTTCTAAACTCCTGATTTAACCAAACAAAGACAAAAAATTGCTTGAACCAATAACTCCGGACACTTGACTATGTCAGCCTCTAGATCAGCGGTCTGCAGCCTTCACAATCCAAGGAGCCATTTTTGCCCTCAGTTCCACTAAATAAAACTGTCTTAGAGCCGCAAACGTTAACTAACCTTTTGAAAAAACACAACTTATAATTTTTGACAACTATGTGACATAGGAAACTAGTTGTCATTTCTCCAATAACCACCATTTCATTTTTAAGTTTTGAAATAAAGAAAAACAAAAGTTTTGCAAAAAGAGGATGGATGCATTTTCTTCTGTGGGATCCTTGTATTCGTGGAAAAATTATGTTTTAAAAAAAAAAATGCATTGTTTCCAACCTAATGGCAAGAACAATTGAAATAAAAACATGTTGCTGGTACATTTAATCTCAAATACTCCATTTAAGAAAAAGGTAAAAGAATTGTTCACGTAGATATTTAAAATATTAGGTTTTTTTTGTTTGTTTGTTTGTTTTTTTTTTTTTTAGCCAAAGTTATTAGGAGTCATTGTGGAGGGTATAGAGAGCCACTTGTGGCTCCAGAGAGACAGGTTGCAGACCCCTGCTCTAGATTTAGCGTTTACTCAAATACACTGGTTTTAAAACCACTGAAAGTTTACTCCACACAGTCCTTCGGGCTTTATGTGTTTTATTCTTCTAATAGTAACTAAAAAAATGAACTGATGTTCTGAATTTAAAGTGACTGCACAGAGCCAGAATGACAAGCCAGCCGGCTGATTGGAACATGCACTCTGAAGTGAGGATGCTTCAGTGTTACTCCCCGTGCAGGAAAGGCTTGAATTAACCATGGTAAACAGAACACAATACTTAGGTTTTCCACATAATGTCCTTTAAAGGTCTTCTCTATTTGAGAAATGGAAGACAGCTTCCCCTGGAGAGCACCTTGTAAAGGTTCTCTGCGTGGCGCCTGGTGAGTCTGAGACTTGACTTGAAACCGAACCTTTTCTACCCGGGAAATGTCAAACGGAAGATGAAAGGAAATGGAAGGTCTTGTAAAGGCTCTCCGGAGATGCTCCGACTGGCTTCAATCTTTGCTGCCTGTTGAATCGCACTGGAAAGGCTTAAGGGAGTCTCTTCTTTTGTGCAGTGTTTAGTTGGGAACCTATTTTGATGAACAAGCTTGTTTAAATGTACTCTACATAGTTTTCCATGTTAGAGAAAAAGGTTTTAGACTATTGTATTTGATCATTTTAGCTTTCTTCGTTGTATAAAATCATCTTTAAAGGAGATAGAGCTTATGCTGCAGAGAAACCTGCTTGTGCAGTTTATAGTTCAACATTCCTACTGGGAAGGCAACTACAAGCAATATGGTATGTCATAATGCTGCAGAGAACTCTTTAAATCATTACACATGCAAGTATGTTTGTGCATAGTCGTGTAAAAGCCTATTTGACCTTGGGTTTATGTGATTACACTTGATCATGCATCTGTTTGAACGGGCGCATGTGAAGCAGCTCCTTCTTGTCCAGATTTTCTGTATTCTTCTGTGGTTTGCTCCTCGGCACAGCAGGTCTGGGGTTGTATGAAAGCTTTGAATGAGGTGGGTTTCTGCAGGTCTGTGAAACGTGTGAGCATGTGGGCTTGTGTGAATGTTGTACCCTCTGCTCCAGCTGAGCCAGCTGCTCCTTGTAGAAGGCATCCAGCGCTTTCAGCTGCGAGTCTTTCTTCTGGAGCTGCTGAACCTGCGAGCAGATACACACAAAGACGGAGCGGTTGGTTGAAAAGATATTGTAAAAGGTCATGTGGGTAACCTACATTTGACTCAAAATACAAAAAAAAAAAAAAAAAAAAAAAAAAAAAAAAAAAAAAAAAAAAAAAACTTTTATTTTGTACCAATTTATTTTTTCCAGATTTATGTTCCTTATCTGCCCATTTTTGCAAAGCAATATTTTTAGTGTTGTTTTGACAGAAAACTGACATTCAGAAAGTGCTTTAAAACTCAATAAATTAATGTTAGAAACATAGTGTAATGGTGGAATATAATTTTATTACTCAATTTTAATTTTTAAATCTAACGATTTCACAGTCCTGGCTCCTCTCAGGTTTTTTACTGCATTTCGGTGTGGGAGGCTGATGGTTGATTTCGTGTCTGGTGAACCATTTTGGTATTGATCCAGTCATATCTTTTCGATCATTAATCTGCTGAAACACCCAGGGATAACTCAGATCAGTTTTCTGACAGAGCCCATCAGATTTTTCTTATTTATTCAAAGGTTTCATGATTCCATGCACTCTAACAAGGTTCCCAGAGCCTTTGAAGGAGAAACAGGCCCACAGCATCAGAGACCCTGAACTAATGTGGTGCTTTTAAACACCAAACCCACCTGGAATGTGTGATGAGAGCACAGAAATCCAGTGGACTCCCGGCTTTCACAGAGGTTAGGGACAACAACCGCCTGCCAATAGCTGAAATCCTCAAATACTTGACACACCCTCCAAAAAATAACTGCCTATTTTAATAGTTCACACACCAAATATACCTTACTATGCATTAATATGCACAGTGGAAACCGTCTTAGCACTACCGCAGAAGCTAACATGAACTGCATTCCTTATCATCCACAACCAATTAGCGACGTGGAAAAAGAATGGCGCTTCTGAACTGGCTGCTTTACAAACGCCAGCCAATAGCATGTCAAGTAGCATTGTGCTGAGGTATTTCAAGCTGAAATACCTCAGTTTCCCAAATAATTCCCAAATAATTTCTTTAGAATATTTTAGATATTCTCTGCGACAAAAATCTGCCAATAGGTGAGTTTAATGTGAATGATTTAGTTACGTTCCACAGGAAAAAAGGGGCTCTACTTTGAGCTCCCCCCGGATAACGGAGCCCCTCACCCTATCTATAACTTGGCAGCAAATTAAAATACTACCAATTAGACTGAATGTTAAGGACAGATTTATTTATCTTCCGTTTCATTGGGCAAGGCCAAGATTGAGGAGAATTCTGGAAGAGGAAGGGTAATGGATGAGGGCAAAGTAGTTCAGACGACTGAAGGACTCATGAGTTTCCGCCTACAGACCAAGCAGAAAGACCAGTAGTTGAAAGTATTCACTGATGCAGAAGAAATTTTATCAATATGTTTTTACTTTTCCCATCTGTTTCAGTTTCAGCATCAAACCATAACAGCTAGAGAGGGTTCAGAGAGGGAAATGGATGTAATATCCTGTATTAAATGTTTCATATTCATAGCTGGCCTTTACGGCAAAAGGATGTGATTTGAATGCAGGTGTGGTCTGTGCCCCGGAAGATCTTTGTGTATAACAACAGCGGATTAATACTGGATTAAAGGAGTTAACAATGTTTGGTTTCATGTCGCTGCTGGTTTAAAAATACTGCTTCAACGTCTCCAAAAAAGGTTATTGCAAGAATGCACTTTTCATTTCCATCCAGCATTCTGTTTAATTCAAGGTCTGCAACAGATTATGATGTATGGTCAATGCGTTCTGAGATGTTGGATTCTACAGCATAGCCGCACACTGGAAAGTGCACAAACTACAAAAAGGAGAGAAAAGCAGTAACCTTTAAATCAAAAGTTCGCTTTTCCGCCTCCATCTCGATTTGTCAGCGCATCTCTATCCATCTATTTCATGCGCTTTTGTAGGTGGAAGCGCGCTAAAATTACCCTGTTGCACTGAAAAGAAACACATAGATTCATAAAAGCAAGAACACATACAAGAGGGTGAAAGAACGCTGATAAACATGCAAGCATGCGGGACGCTCAGCAAGGAAGGGAAAATGGTGTTTATTTGAGGCGAGTCTTTAACGTAAACGTGCAATATGGAGACATACTAGGAAATGTTCCAGGAAGCCATTAAAAGAGAGCAAGGTCAAACAAAATAAGCATGAAAGATGGACAGGAAGAAAGGAAAAAGCAGTGGGTTGGCTTAATTTGCTTTCAATTCAGTCTGATCAGTCATTAAGTGAATTTAACCCAAAGACGCTCCAAATTACAGATATTTTACTCCTCTAGCTGTTGGGAATTTCATTTCAACAGAAATCATTAACAATTACTTCAATCAGCATATTATGGAAAACAGTTTCATTCTTTTTTTCCCCTCTAGCTCCCCTACATGTTGAGGAGGACAATGAGAAACAAAAGAGGGGTTAGTGGGAGATGAAAAAGCCAAAAGAGCAGGATTGTTTGAAGGTTGTAATAAAGCTTACCATCGCCTCAATCTCATCTGCAGACTACAAATTATGGTAGAGAAAGAGCAGAGCAAAGAACAGCAGTGAGAAGAAGCTGCTCGCCACACATTTAAGCATTTGGGTTGAGCATGTTAAAAACAACACAAGGGAAATTAATATTCTAGACCGTATGATCTGGTGAAATATTCCAGACAGACATGCAGAGCATCTGTTTGTCTCTTACAATATGTACACACCATTACAACAGATCCCAGTTTTACAGATGAAAATATGGCAAATAATGTGAAAAATATATTATATTTTAATGGAAGAAAAGAAAAAACCCAAAAAGTATTTCTGATTCAAATTCAAATGTACTTTAAAGGATATTAAGTGTTGTTGTAACTCATCTAATTAAATAATTATTATAGATGGTGATGGCTGTGGGCAGGAAAGATCTCCTGTAGCAGTCCGCCCTACAACAAATCTGAAGAAGCCTCTGACTGAAGACACTCTGTTTTTCAAAGACAGTCTCATGAAGAGGATGGTCAGGGTTGTCCATAATTTTTTTGATAAAGGACAATGAGTCTTTTAGATCCCTGTGGAGGAATTTTGTCCCACTAGTCTCCACAATAGTTTTAAATCAGCCTTAGGGTTTTCAGATAAGATTGGCCTGTTGAAGTCAAAGCCCATCTAAATTGGATTTAAGACCAGATTTTGAGTAGGCCACTCCAAAAAAAAAAAAAATTTTTTTTTTTTTTTGTCATTTATTCTCCTTTAAGATTTTCTGGTAGACAATGGAATTAATGGTTCCATCAATTATGTCAAGTCATTCAGGCAGACCATCACACTACCATTACTATGTTTGCCTGTTGGCATGATGTTATCTTTCTGAAATGCTGTTAGTTTTATCCCAAATGTAACGAAATGAACACCTTTCAAAATGTTCTACTTTTATGTCTTCAGTCCACAGAATATGTTTCTCAAAAGTCTTGGGGATCATCAAGATGTTTTTTTTGGGGGGGGGAAATGGGCATTTAGTCACAAGTGGTTTTGCCTTAGAACTCTTGCATGGATGCCATTGTTGCCCAATCTCTTTCCTTTTGTTGAATCATAAACATTGACCTTAACTGAGGCACTGACTTTGAGTTGTGCTCTTGGAGTGATTTTGGTGGGCTGGCCATATCTGGAAAGGTTCACAACTGTTCAGTGTTTTCTCCATATGTGGATCATGGCTCTCACCATTTTTAACCTGAGTTCAAAAATCTTAGAAATGGTTTTGGAAGACTTTCTACACTGATAGGTGTAAATGGGTTTGTTTTTGACCAGTTCTTGAATTTCTTTAGATCTAGGCAGGATGTGTTCTTTTTTGAGATCTTTTGGCCTACTTCATGTTGTCAGACCGGTCTGCAGTAATCAGACACAGATATAGAAACAGAAGCAAAACAGCACAGTTAATGCAGGATTTAACAAGGAGGGCAATTACAGACATAGTGCAAGGTGTGTTTGGATTTTTATTTTTAATAAATGAAATCATCATTTGTAAACGTATGTGTGTGTTTAGGTTATATTTATTTGATGTGATGATTAGTTTGATTATCAAAAACATTTAGGTAGGGCAAAAAAAAAAAGGTATACAGAAGAAGTATTTATTGAGGCAAATACTTTTTCAGACCACTATAAATTGCTTTAAGAATACAATGCTCCAGCTTGCCTTTCTATGGATTTGGACACGGTTTTTTTTTTTACATGTTAAAACAATTCTGTGGCATGAGTGTCAGAATGCAGAGATGCAACATATTGTGCACATACAGCCACTGATACAGAACTGATGCTAGTGCTACTCTAATGCACCAGCAACAACCTTATTTTAAGCATTACTTAAGCTCATGCAACATTGTGCAGACACTCAGACTGCACTAATGAAAGTTCACTCAGCTCAGTAGTCTGATTAGTGGAGTAGTTGGCATAACAGGGAAGTCTAATTCATTTTCTGTTTAATGTTTGACAGTAGACCTGGGGGCACTCGACTGTTTGCAAGGCACTGAACTTTAAGCCCAAGATGGTTAGGTGATCTTGAGGCAGTTGCAATATGTCGTTTTTACACTGTTTATTCCGTTTCCACACATACTTTTAAAAACGGGGGACACATCATAGCTGACATACATACTTCATAGATGTGACAGAGCATGATGTTTAACAAAAAGCATTCCATAGTTTTGATCTAAAAACTGCATAAGATCCATTTTTAAACATGCCAACATATTTGGAAAAATAACAAACTGTATGACAACAGCTTTCATTATGTTTCATAAACTGGTTTTCCTGTTCTTACAATGATTGTAACAGTATCAATCGTTAAACTTACAGCAGTCATTGTTCCTGCTGCAGTCATGTTTGTTCCTGTTGGGCTTTAGCAGTAAAACGCGTCTCACCTGATGAGGTTTGATTAAAAAAAAAATGGTGAAGTTTAAAAAATGAAAGTTAGTTTTGTCTTTTTATTTTTGCCAACAACATGATAACAGCAAATTCCACAATTTTCCAAAAAATCAAACTGCCAACAGATGAAGACAAGGACTTTAAAACTGATGAAGCAAACTGATGAAACAAAATAGGCTACAATAATATGGACTGGTACATCTGCAAAGACAGTGAATATCACATGTTCATTTCTGGTTATTATTACATATGACCTTTCATTTTCAAGTTAAACAAAGTTGGCATTAAAGACTGGATAGACTATAGAGCTTTTGTTGCTTTGCAACACAACTGAACTCAGAGCTTCCACACAAACCTCGCTATACCTGTGTAGACAAAGCACTGATTGTAGAAGAGAGCAATTAAAGTGATTGCAATGAGGAAATCTATCTGAATTCTTTGATGTGTGTAAACAACAACAAATTGGGAGCTTTTGTTACACTGATTGTGATCTATTTTACACTCCCTGAAAATGCAAGATAAACGTTAGGGGGGAAAAAATAACAGGTGAAATATATTTCATCACAGTCCCATCAAAAGATCAGACTATAGTGCTAAGTAGAAATACTCAAATCCCTTGTATTGTTGCTTTTTTTTTTTTTTTTTTTACATGTTGACATGTTTTACATGTATCTAAAAGAGATATGGTGAAGGTGTATGAATACTTTCTTCTTTACAAGCTTCTGTGACTATAAAACCTATATATCATCAACACTGCATGCTTTGGGTGTCTTGCTATAGCCCGTGCACTTAGTTCATAAAGTTTTTTTTGTTTGTTTGTTTGTTTTTTTCACACACTTGTTTTTAATCACACCTGAAAACTTTATAAAAAGGAAAACATAATAACGTCACACTATCTCTTATACAGACAGCCTGTCACTGTCTGAAGTACCCTAACGTACCAAAAGTTGCACATCTGGTACTCTGAGGAAATTAATGCCAATCAATATTTAGAAAGCTCTAGTGTTACAGCGAACACAGTGGCAGTGAAAGGCAGCAGCAACCGCAGCGCTGAGCGGCTGAGGTGTGGCCTGTCTACACGCACATCCGTGCACACATACAGAAGAGCGAGATTCATTATCATTATCAGAGCTGATGAACCCCCAAATCAAATCGGAGCCAATCGTTTGTGTTTCATAAACATAAGAGCGACAAAGAGCGAGAGAGCTTCTGATGTTTAGAGGCAGCTGCTGCAAGTTAAAGTGGAGATGCAGCTCAAATTGCTTTTTTTTTTTTTTTTTTTTTTTTTTTTTTTTTTTTGTTCATTTAAGATGCTGGAAAAAGTATCTGTTTGGTGGGGATTAGGCAGAAAAGAGTAGATTTAATTAAGGAGGGGGGGGATGAACGACTTCCCTTCCTATCTACGTCTGTCTGTGTTGGTCCAGTTTTAATTTGCAGTCGCAGAAGAAATTGCTAGTGAATCAGATGACTCCTCTTGTGTCCCTTCAGGGACCTGTGAGTCTGCGGTAGATAACGCCTGGCCAGGCGTGACTTTACACACAACGCATCACACCATGTAAGCACACCAAGACAGGGTGGAGGAGAACAACCTGGGCTTACATGTTCAAAGCTGCTCTGACTCCCAGCTCCGATATCTAACTTTCCCCATTCATGTGATCATGAATTTAGTCATTTTTGACTGTAGTAATATCAATATCAAAAAGCAAGCAAAAAGTATGAGCACACGTCATTTTGCTATGATATAAAATTTATTTTTGCACTGGCACAGCAGGGATGCTAAATTAAACTTACAGCAGTAAAAACACTGAAATAGATTTGGAATTTTTGTGACTGCATAGTTAAAGATCATTCAGCCAAAAGATTTGACAAGTCACATACTCCATATAATAAATCTTCAAAATAGGGCAGGGCGATATGGCTAAAAACCCCATCATGATATAAGCATTTCATATCAGTCGATATCGCTAATTATTGATTAGGCCTTTTTTTATATCCAAAATATTGCCAAACTGGTGACATGACCTTTCCTGTTTTATTCACAATGCCTTCTTGAGCCGTTCTACTCGTTTTCTCCTTTCTCTCCACCCTATTCTTTATTTTTAAGCAGTTATGGGGCACGGTGGCAAAAAGGAAACTTTTTCTCCAGAGACAAAACCCACTGACTGTGGAACCAGTAACAACTTATAAACAATCAAATGAAACTATCACACTTATTTATGAACATGGACATGAAATGCGCACCGGATTGTGCATAATCAGATGTCTCAGGGTTCTGATGTTGATCTGCAGGCTGAATACGAGCTCTGCTGCTGCCGCACTATAAACTGGAATTACAGGCGCCGCTTCAGCTAAAGTTTAGAAATCAGGGAATCTTTCTTCCATCTGAAGCAATCAGAAGTCAGAATAACTCTCTAAATGAGGGGCAGCAGGAGGAAATCTCCCAGAATGCACTCCTGTGCCAGAGCACTCCAAAGCCTCCTGTCCATAACTCTTCAATGGGCTGTCAGCTCCCGGATTGCGAGATTCAAGGATTTTTATAGCCATACCAGTTCACATTTGCATGTTTATGGTACGAAATTTGGACTCAGGTCCCAGTTCAAGAAGCCTAATAAAGAAATATAAATATATAAATAAATAAAGATTAAGAAGTGAGATGATGCTGTGTTTAGTGCATTAAGTGCGGGAGATGCATTTAGTTCAATGTCCAGGTCAGAGTCAATAATCGGATGGGATTTCTTCTTTTATTATTGTTTAATTTAGTTTCCTCCGTCATGTTTTCTGTCCATAAAGTTGCGTCTGCACCAAGTGGTCCTGTGTGAATTGTAATCCGTCACGGATGGCCTTCAGATTTTTTCGTCGCGACCCCTGCTGGATGTTCTGTGAACCGCGCAGACACCGCTCACACTGCCGGTGGACGGTTGCGATTTCATACTCAAGTGAACCGGTTGCCTACATTTCTTGTCACAAATCCCTTCATTTCCCACCAATCTTCTTCTCCACCAGAGCGGTCACGGCTCACCTGTCAGTGCGGCACAGAGAACGGCAGTCGCGCTGCACGTCCTTATTGCGACATGTTGCGCTGACTCTCAACATTATCTCGGTGTTGCATACAAAACAGTTCAATGTCAACACTGTTTCGTGCCGCAGTCGTAAAAATGTACCTTTGTTCAGACGTGTCCGGAGAACGTCTACTTTGACTCCGCATTGTTTTGCCTCGACTACGTTTGGACCTCTGAGTGAAGCAGGCCGGAGTATCTTGGGGGTAACACGAAACTGCTGTTGCGCATGTTACACAACACATTGTTGCTAAGTAACCATAGAGCGAATTAGTTGACTAAAGCCTTTCCTCTGCCTACATCCCCCAGAATGCTGTGCGGTTCTGGATCGGCGTTCAGTGAAATTATCGAACATTCTATCGGACGTATTTTCTACTGATACTGATCACGTGTCTATCGCGATAGATATCATTACCGTTTTATCGCCCAGCCCTACTTCAAAATAATCACGATAGTATTAGTACAGTGGAACTTAATTTAAATATGATTTTTTCCCAAATACGAAGGGTGCTCAATAATGAACTTTCCACCAAATACCAATGTCGAGGATGTCGTTACCCAGAATGTTACTCTTGCTTTGTTGTTCAAGTATACGCTCAATGTACTGCTGCTGCTGCATGTGTGCTGCTTCTCCTTTACCTGGCACCACCTGCAACTGACCAGAGAGGTGCTCACTTCCAAAGCCATCAAAGAAGTGTGCAGGGATAAAGAAAGTTGCTATACTTTTGTGCGCAGTATTACCCAACAAAGTCGTTTCTCACAGCAGGACTGTCAAACAACAACATTATTAGATTTTCCCTGACATTTTGAAGTGCACACAAAAGCAGTTGTCAATAAACTGATTTGTTTTTAATTTCAAGCACGGAGACAGTGATGGAATATCTGCCCAAGCTTCTGGGCAGTTGATACGGAATGCCAGTGATGCTAAAATCGGTCTTGTTGTGTTTGGTTTTGGGCCAAGTGCACTACGCTCTATGATGAAGAACACACCATGATGTTTTTCCCTAAGGCATAAAGGAAGGGGTTTGGCCTTTCAAATAATAAATATGGAATTTATGATTTTAAAAAAAAAAAAAAAAAAAAAACAAGCATAAAACACTTTTTAACTATCCCCATCATATCACTCTCCTGGCTGTCTCAGAGAAAATGTGGTGATTGTATTTACTAGATATAAAATCTTGTAATATTGGATTACTATTATTATTCGGGTTGTGGGTTCTAAATTAACTACTTTATTTTCCTTAATTATCAGTAGCGAAACATGTTTTCAAACAGTTTAAAAAATGTGTAAAAGTTAAACCAATTACATAAAAATAATTTTCTGCTTTAATTTGGATTATCACACTATGCTACAAAGACCCTTTTAGCATTGTAATATAAAAAATAAGAGTTTGCAAATAAGTATATTATAATTATAGATAGATAGATAGATAGATAGATAGATTACACAAATACTTCTTATTAATGTTTTATTTCGACAAACCCAAGAATCTATTATTTTGTCTTATGATAGAAAAGAATAGAGTATATGAATTAATGTGCCATATCAAGGCTGTAACGGCACACAAAGATCGCGGTTCAGAATGTTTTCGATATGCTTTAACCAAGGAAAAATGAGCAAAAATGTTTTATCTTTATTCAGTAGTGAAAAAATTTATAATTTTTTGAAAATACTTTGATTTCATAAAATTGTAAAATTTCAGATAGTGGTTTGTACAGAACTGGCTGGGAATTTGGTTTGTTTTCAACTATTAATTAAGGATAAGTGAGTCAGTACAATGGCTGGATGGACAGATTATACAAATTTCAATACATCCAGTTGAAAAAAAGGCAGTGTTCTAAAAGAATTTTTTTATAAAACTGTGCCAACATTTAAGAACAAAGAAAGTTTTTAAATTCCTTTGGAGTTGTTTTGATATACAGTATAGATATATCATGCTTCATCTTGTTGTAATCCATTGGAGTAATGATAATCTAAAAACAAAGATAAGTTTCACACCACTCACTAACAACTCTGCTTTTAACTGTCCAGAGAGAAATTTCAGTCTTATTGAGTGACAGAGTGGGGTATTTGTTATTTTGAAATATCTGCTTTTTTTAACTGGGATGTTATCAAACTCATAATGAGCTTATTTTACTCAATCCAACAACAAAGTAAAGCAATTTGCTGTGATATTACAAAGCAGAACACACAAAACAAACCGAAAAAAGTAGAATCCATTTTTGTTTTGCCTCAAACCACATCGCAATTCAAACGTCATGCAGGCTTTATACAAGTAATCAGACTTGCCATGCTGTCACACTGGGTATAAAATGACTTCTTGCTTGAATTTTCTTCTAAATTATCGAAAAATAAAGCCTCATATGGTTGAGTACAAGAAAAATAGGGTAGCAAAAAATAATCTTAAATTAAGAGGACAAATTATATAAGAAACTGAAGAGAGAAGTAACTTCAAGTTAACATATTGTCTAATTAAATACAGCAGTTACTAGCCATGAGCTAAACAGCAGATTAGCTCAGAAATGCATTATCATATATTCTTCCCTCTTTAGGCATCTTCTGCATATGAATCGATTCAGTGCACAGCTGGAAGTCTGAAGCATCTATTTAGAAGCCGGAGACGGGGAAGAAAATGTGGAAAAGTGTGAAACACAAAAGTCAAGTGAGAGTGAGAGAAAGAAAGTCAGACTGAAAAACGATGAAGGATAACGGGAAACATGTCTAACAGGCAACAAATATCAAACAAAAAAAAAAAAAAAAATGACAAAATGAAGACAGAAGAAGAATTACAATGAGTCGGGGAGAGCATGTGGGAGAAGGATCTGTTAAAGCATCTGGCAGCTAAACCAAACCTGCTTGCTTGTTACCTGGAGCTATTTTTTTTTTATTATTAAACAAGACAAAAACTGCAATTAATTTCTGAGACCCAACAGTGGCACCATGAGGAACACCTATTCTACACAGCAAATCAATAAAAGGGACTTGTACTAAAAATAACCAAAATTTATACTCATAATAAACCTCACAAGTGGACTGGTAAATGTCTGCCATAATTAATAACACCATATTTTAAAAACGAGATGATAGCAAAAAATGACGTCAGAATATACAACTAAAATAATTAATACACTTATTTCCGACTATGTGAATTCTCTCTCAGATAGTAAAGGGAGAATATTGGGGCATATCCTTAATTAGATGTGGAAGGAGTCAGTGGGACGTGTGTCAGCGCTGCTTGGTCATTCCTTGCTCCCCCTGATTTGGCTGCAGCTGTCTAAATGTCATGCCACCAGCTGCACCAGCTGCACCAGCTGCACCGCGGCGTGGCCTGAGCAACCTCGCTGAGATGTTGACATCAGTCTCCAGAGTGCTCGCCGTGCAGTTTATTAACTGTGACATGATAACACCGGAGGAGGATTACCTGAACAGGTTTACCTATCCATAAGATTGGAGGCAAGTTGTGTGCAATAATTCCTCCAATGCCTCACATTGTGCTTTAGCCAAAGACGAATAATAAATAATAAAAAAAAATCTATTTGTTATTTCCAATAGTATAATTTTTCATTACCGTGAAAGCAAAACACTGTTATTCTGCAACGCTTCCACTAAAATACACTAAAACAGAGGAAGGCATGAAGATTGCAAAGTGGGATTACAAAATTGTTTTTAAAAGTTATGGATTGGTTATCCACATAAAAGCTCAAGGGTGGGATTTACATTTTTTTTTTCAGTCTGGAAACTTGGAGAAAAAAAAAAATCAGTTGAAAAGGTTCCTACTAGGCTGTTTCCAGTGCTTTTCAAGATTTGTACAATCTAATTCCTCAAGTGCCCCAGTGGGGGTAGAGAAGCACAGAGATTTTGGATGGTGACCTGAAATGGATGATTTCCACCGTAATGGTTCCTGACTGTTGACGGTTTAATGACGAAACTCTAAAATCGGCTCTTTTCCTGTCCATAAACACACAATACCTAAACTCTACCAGATTTTGCTGATAACACTCTTCAGTGTGGAGGCTTTAACTGAGAGAAGACGACTGAAAGTTAACTATGTTTAAAACATGAAGATTAAGCAAAGAATGTAAAAACCTATTTAAAAGAAAACTGTATTTTCTACAACTTGTTGACTGAATGTCCAACAGATCTGTTGGACATTCAGGCTACAAAACAGTGAGATATGGCAAGATATTTTAAGCAGATAACAGGAAGGCTGAACAGAGTAAAGCTAAATTGCTATGTTTTATCCTTTTGAGCTTTCAAACCTCGGTCACGGAGTAATAGGAATTTGGAAATGCTGACAGTCTTTCAAGAAAAAAAGTTTAGGGTAAAGATCGACATTTTCCAGGAGACTGTAATTTCTGTAAAACTCAAGACAGTGTAATGCATCAAGTCCATAATCTTTATGGCTTTGCTTTAAACCAGCAGAAACTCTGTTTTGCACCAACTGCTCCCCTAAAAAGTGACGTGGTCAAAAAAATCTGCATTTGTATTAACAGATACTGAGTAACACAAAAAGACTGAGATTCATTTGGCAATTTGGTTAAGTTTGCAGTGTGAGTTTTTGACCCTTTTTAATAAGAGACTAAAACTAATGATATACACAAAAGGCGTTCTGTTCTTGAATTCAGGAAGAAACTCATCTTTTTACAGAAATACATATCTACAACAGGCATACTATACAGCAGTTTTGAGACTGAGCTGTAGAGACAACAGATGGTGGATGGTTGAGTTGTTTGTCTGTGTGTCTGCCGGGTACATGCCACAGTGATATCAGCTATGGATGTCCAAATACCAGATCCAGTCCAGAAGGAACTCATGACGAAAGCGTCAGTACATTAATGTTAAACTGTCCAACGGATGGATCATCAGCACATCACATGGCAACGAAACGCTAATGTTTTGGCTTGCAAGTATGGCATGGGACAGACACGTATTAATATACACCAATAAATCTCTCTCTTCCCCTGTGGCTAGTTTGTGTGCTGTGATGCCATCTGATAGCAGCGGCAGTCTGTTCTCCCACTGCATCTTTCTGCCCCACTATCTATTTACTCGGCTGCGTTTATTTAACACATAGCTCCCGGCGAGGCAGTGAATTAGCACTCAATAATAATCGAACTGATAATTACAGCCAGGCAGCTACACAGAAAACACAGTGGGATAAAATGGGCCACCGGCCTCTTCTCCTCCTCCTTCCTGCTCCTCCTTCTCCTATTCATCCGTACGGTTCCTGTCTTTACTTTAACTGCTCTTCATCTGCAGAGATGAAACAGACCGTGACATCAACGTATAGACCGGTCAAAAATGCACCCTTTTCCTAAAGTTTACATATTTAAATGAAAAAAATTGCACTGTGGAGTGTTATCTTTCAGAAACATTCATTTTATTTTTTACTATACCAATTTAAAACATAACCTCTTTTTTTTAACCAAGATCAAAATTCCCTTGCTGTCTCCCATTCTTTTCTCCTTTTCAGGTCGTCTCACCTCCCTATCAGATGTTGCAGTTGTAGAAAACGAGCTTTTGTGCACACAGTCCCCCTAATGGCTTTACATGCAAACCCATGTCAGCTTCTGCAGATTACAATTACTGATACAACAGCGAGCTTATCTACTACCTCACCCTCCTTCACCTCCTCCTCCTCTTTGTCCATCCAGCCAGTCACTCACCTTCTTCACGCTATTTGCTTCAATGCTACTGCTACCATCTCCTCATTCGCCCTCAACATTTCCCTTCCTTTCCCAAGTCTTATCCGGCTCCTTTTCTCCTCTTTATCGCACTTGACTTTTCGTACTTATTTTCCCCCAATTACATGCTTGTAAGTATATGCTTGTAACTGCTATCTATTTCAATTTCGTCTAAGCTATCCTTAAAAAGAAAAAGATTAGTTCTAACCCAAATCCTTGGGTTAAACAGACATAGCAGCAAAATCATTCCGTCACTCAGGATCCTTTCTGTAGGGTGCTCTCAGAAATGCTTGGCACAACGATTCTGAATCAGTATGTTGTAATAGGCCAGGGGGTAAAAAAAAATCTGTAATATTTTAAGGGGTAAGTACTTATTATGTAATAGGAGAGTAATGATACAACTAGCTCACAAGACAAGATATTACAAGTGATTGGGTTTTTAAGAATGAGGCAAGAAACCTCGAGATCGGTGATTTTTACAAATAAAGGTCTCTGTACCTTAACTAATCTATAAACAGGATGGAATATTCTATATTCTGGAATATTTTATGGTGGTCCAAATCCCAAAAATATAAAGCACTGAAATTCTCCCTTTCTGTGTTTTCACAAATGTATATATTTTTTTGTTTTAGAAATGTCAAAGTGTGTTTTCAAGTAATTTCTATTCCATGCAGGATTATCAAATTATCCAGTTCAAGTTTCATCAGGTAAAGAATTATAGGTTTTGAACTTTAAATGCTTTAATAAATCCCATATTCCTTAAAAACTAATCCTTCAGATTAGCGCTGATGAGCACTGCATCAGATGCTAACTGTGTCATTAGCCTCCTAGCTAGTTGCTGGGTCAAAACAGTCCTTACAAATTCATTGATAGCAATATCATGGCAATTTGATGTGGTGAAACTCGGCATGGGCCGGTATAAAAGTACAACAAAGTTTCAATGTCAAAACATCTAAACCTTTCTGCCATGTAGCTTCTATGGTATAAAATGCTTTTATAGACATGGCAAACAATGTACCAGAGTGACCAGCGTACAAGACAGACACACTGGATCGTTTGGACACATTTCCTGGTCACAAAAAACATCATCAATCATGATGTGAAAACTAAAGGAATCCTACTCAAGCTCTTAAAACCACAGTTGGTAAGCATGTCTGTTAAGCACCTGACTGCAGGCTAGCTACCTGAGCAGATAGACTAATTAGCCAGCTAATATTAGCCTGCTATAGTTGTGTTACTCTAAAAAGAGCAGAACAGCAGAAAGGATAACCTGTGGAATAAACATTTATAGTAGTATTAATTGTAATATCAAAATCAAACCAATAACAATGAAATCAAATGATTATTACAACTACAACAAGCTATATATGTATGACAGTAGTAGGAACAGTGGCTGCTTTTCTGTTTTAAATCAAAGCAATTAGCTCTTTTTAAGAAGTTTTTCTTCTGAATGTAAGTGTAAATATCATGATATGTTGAAACTGTGGTATTTTTTCCATAAGGTTATGATAACATAATAAATCCCCTACCGGCCCATGCCAATATTGGATTCTGATGCCATATGGCCAAATATTTCATGTAAAAAAAGAAAAAAAGACAACTCTCTATGAATTTATCTGAGATAAACATTTTGTCTTGTAAAATTTCTCTGTTTGTAAAACAGCATACTTATTAGTAGCTTCCTTTGTATTGCACGCATAAACAAGAAAAATTACTCTAGTGTGTTTAAATTTTTTGACTGACATGAAAGCAAAAAACATGTGCTTTACACAGCTCATTTGACCCTTTTTTCACTCACCTAAATGGCATAATAGCAGCGTGTTGCCATATGTCGGACTAAATAAGCAGTCTGAGGAGTACATGATAAAACATCAAGCAATTCACCAGCTCATATGTAATGCTATAATGAAGCGTGTCCCATCTGTCTCTGTTTGTATCAATTCTGTGTGTGTGTGTGTGTGTGTCTTAACGCAGCTGTTTCATAACCAGAGACTGAATGAGTTTCTCTAGAGTGTTAGGGAGACACAACAATGTCACTCCATCAGCAGGAGAATCTTTAACTGATTATTTGATTTCAGGTACAAACACGAGAAGAAGTTTTGTCCAATCAGAAGTAACATCTGGCTCATTCCACGGAGACTGGCTGGCAAACAGAGAGAAAGGTAACTTTAAAGTAGTATCACAACTGCAGAAACCCAACATCCCAGCAGGAACATAGAAAAGGCCTTTGTTGTGCAGGAATGTAAAATACCAGACTGGGACTAGTCAAGCAGAGGCCGTACTAATATATTTTCAAAACTAAAACAGGATACAGTGGACCGCCGTCTATTCTCGGATCAGTATTTACAGATTTTTACTCTGGAATGTAACTCCAAATTATCCGCAGAAAATACACCTTTTCACAGATTTTTTTCTAGAGTATATCTGAAATATTTGAAATTCCCACTGCAGAGCTTGATGCTCAAATCTGATTTTTTCTGAAATCATTTTTTTTTTTTTTTTTTTTTTTTTTTTTTTTTTTTTTTTTGCATGGTCGTTCACATTAGTTTTAAAATATTGCCCATATCTGACTTCACTGTGAACTTTTCTCGGTTCCAAACTGACCAGCATGCGCAAAAGAAAAACAACAATGATGTCTCACACGGAACTCTGTGGTGCAGAAAATATGAAAAAAATGTGTAAAGAGCCTGTCCAACATGGACTGCTTACTGTGTCAGCTGGCGCTGAGGAGGAATTGCACAAATAAAAAGAGAAATTCTGAGTGAAATTCTGCATTGTGGTATTTTGTTTGAGGCAACCCATCTCTGTGAAAAGGTGTGGGAGTGTCGGGTTGCACTGTATTGCAACAGGGGCAGATTACTGCCGCAGCTGTTGTCCAGCTTCCTAACTACTAACACAACGGTGGAAACTGACGTCAAAGTCACATCACTGGAATCACATTCAAAAAGATTGGATACGAGATGGATTCAAGACCATATATGGCAGTACCTCATATCTGATAAAAAAAAACAAAAAAAAATAAAATAAAATAAATAAATAAATCAGATATGGGCCAGATCTGAGCGTTCACACACGTTCTAAAAAGTCTGACCTGGTCACTTGACCCGAAAAAAACATCAGATTTGGGCCACATTTGCCTGCAGTGGGAACATAGCCTAAGAACGCCATTAATTTTCCTTGCTGCTGGCTGGCTGTAACCTCAAGAGAGAAGGTAGGAAAGACCGTGGATATTAGCTTCTGGTGTAGTGCCAAGACAGTTTTCATTGTGTGTGTTAATGCATATTAAGGTATATTTGGTGTTTGAACTATTAAAATAGGTAGTTACAAGCATTTTTAGAGGGTGTCTCAAGTATTCACGGATATTAGCTATATGCAGGCTGTTACGGTCCCTAACACCGGCAAATATTGGGGGTCCACCATATTCATATCATTCCCTTCAGAAAGTGAATTCTCACCTATTAAAGATTTTTCAAACCCACACTTAGAACTAAATTCAAGGATCCCAAAGCCTGTATGTTAATAAGAGATTAATTTTACAAGGTGCAAACTACATAAACTATTGGGGTATTAATGACACGGGGGGTCTTGGTTTGTGCTGTAAACGTTGTTTTATGTGTGAAATGACTTATGTATGTGAATGGAGTTGTATTTAGTCATTTGTATACATTAACTGATAATGTTATAATTAAAAATACTGATTCGTAAACTTAATAACTAGGCCAAATCTGAGGTAGGAACAAAGATGTGCAAGAATGATCCCCCTCCTTTTAGAGTACGTAAAGTGGGTAAATAATTGTGATAACGTCATCTGGAGGATGTTGTTATGAATATTTTAAAGTTTGAAATAAACAGATGAGCAATCAATCAATCATACAGTTTTGCAGTATCTTTATCAAGGGAAGTGAGGGGCTTCCAGGGCTATGGGCCAGCCTGTAGCGGCTTAAGCACGTAAAAGATTTTACACAAGCAGCAGTAGAAAGAAGAAAGGTATGATAAAATAAAACTAAATAAAATAAAAAGTGAAATTCTGTTATCGTTCCTTTGTATGTACCGACTAGTGACAGTACTGCGGAAGAGGAAGTTAGAAAAGTAGCTTGTTAGACTTCATGAGCCATTGTTTCAAAAGTCATAATAATCCATTACTGACATGTTGCTACCATTATGGCAGAGAATTACCCTGGTAAGTGTATTAAGTACAATTTATTGTTGCTTTAAAAGTCATCATGGTGACTGGACAAACATCTGGGTCTCCAACATCAGCTGCGTTTCCACTGACCATAGAAATTGCACCAAAAATTGGAATTACGAAGATAAATTTGCCAAATGGAAACAAGGCAATTTAAAAAAACAAAACAAAACACATTTTTCGTTAAAAAGTTTTTGTACTAGGGTGAGGTGGGGTTTTTTTCACCCGTATCGAAACGTGTGCATTTTGCAAAACTGCAATGGAAACATTTGTACCAGCTTGTACACAGCAGCAACACGCTTATTTAACACGCTTATTTGTAGGCATTGGCCTCCTTGGACAATGCTCAGCTGGCTCTACCAGAGGTCTCACAGCCTCACACAGCTCATCAAAAGTTAACTTTGTCATTCGAAAGTGTTGAATCCATAACTCTTCTAAAATCGCCAACCACCATTTCCCAAAAGACAGTAGCCACTCCCAATTATAAGAGGCTTGTCGCTCTAGCGCCTGAATAAGATGCCGACGTCTCCTTTGATGGCTACTGACGAGCACAAGTGCCGTGGCTGAAATATGACTACATCTTATGTAAGTGTTTGCATCCGTCGCCACCAAAATTCTTAAAGACTTATCATGTAAACAAGTCCATTCACATGTGATTTTAATTGCATTTTTATTTGATGGAAACACCGCAATAGCAAAGTTTGGTTTTTTCGACATTAGCAGAATATCGAAAAAGTTTTACGCATATTTGTAAAACTCAAATAGCAAGGTGTAAAAGACCTTGCTATCTTTCCAGCTCATTAGCTGGAAAGATAGCAAGGTGGCAAGACGTTAAAACCAAACTAACTTGGTTAGAAGTAAGTCATACTAGCATGTATTGCACAGATAACTACCTCTGAACTGTCTGAGGGAATAGGGTTGTGTGTTCACACAATTCATTTCTGTATTGGTAGTTTAAATGATGTAAAAAAAAAAGTTTATATTGATATAATGTAGTTTTTTATATCTTGTTTTTCCTTTTATCTGAGCCAGACTCTAATAGCTCACACGCTTCTGCAGAACTTTAAGACTGATTAACAGCTGCATAGAAATTAAAACACATGCAAAGTCTGAAAATTCAAAGATACCTACTGTGAAGACTGAAACCCCCCCTCAGTCAACTGTTGCAAATGGGTCTAATTACTTCCTGCAGAAATACAATACAGCAGTACTCTTACAAGCCAAAAGAGCGTAGGTGAAACAAAGAACGCCAGCATCTATTTTATGTCACTGAACATTACGATACAAAGTTACGTGACACTGTGCCAGTCTAATGCCAACTACAACAGAATGAAAGCAATGGCAGCAATAAAAGGGCACTGTACAGGGTAAGGTGATGTAGAAGACATTAATATGAAGGGGCGTGTACAATGGCATTGTGTCTAACTTCCCATAACATTTCAGGCTTTATTTTTCACCTGATAATATACATGATCAGAACAGAGGGAAGCATTAGAAGGAAAAGGAGGATTAAAGAAAATGCCTGGGACGTGGTTTTGCTGCCATCTGGTGTCGGCTAAAGGCACTCCAAAATTTTCAGCTTCTTAACGGAGACATAATGTGGATCCTACAAATTGAAAAAAAAAAAATCTTCAACTAGGGTTGAACTCAATTAGTGAACTTGCTTTGTTAAATTGTTATTTGACCAACTCTACCTTTAAATGATTATTTGACAAAAAAAAAACTATAACTTCATTAAACAATTCAAGAATCTTAAATGAACTTTTTAATGAGGAGATGCAGCTCATTTCATTATGTTTGACAAAATGAGTTCAAAATATTAAAAAAAAAAAAAAAAAGGATGGATGACATTTTTTATTAGCTGAAGCTCCATCTGACGAAAGGTAAAGGGCAGTTAATAAAATAGGCTTCTTAATTGTTCTGTGAGAACAGAGAGAGAAATTTACCATATGCTAATGTGACTCATAACCTTCTTTTGCTTTCAACAGGCACCAAAAGGCCATTAACACATTGGAAAAGAGAAAATCCCTCTTAGTCCTTCACTTTGGCTTGCCTTCTTTCTTCCCATTCTCTTATTCCCCGCTCTCATTCTGAAATTAATCTGCAAAAGATTTGCCATTAACAAAGAGCATTCTGGGAGCAGCACAGTGGTAGAGGTCCTTGGCTCATGATGCAGAAAAGGACGGAGGAATGAAAGGATCAGGCAGTTCAACGCGAGCAGGACAAAAGACAGGAGTGAAGAAGCGATGGAGAGAAAAAGAGAAGAAGCCAGTAAACAGCACACGCCTCGCATCATTGTCTGGCTCTCTGACTTGTGACTCAGAGCAGCGCCCATCCACAAAAGGACAGAAAGAACTGAGTCACCTGTAGCTTTTTCTCTCCCCTCACCTCTTATTTTTATTCAAGCACTCAAGGATAAACTCTCTGTTTGCTCTGCTTTTCAATTTCAACCCAGCAAAGTAACAAGGGATCTGACTCTGGGTGAAGTCAAACCTTTGCTACTTAATCCCTTTCTTGTGTTTCTTACTCAAAAAAACAAACCATTTTATTGACAGTATGATTCAGTTCATTCAGAACTGTTCACATATCAACATTCAATCTAAAGAAAGTGACGCCATTGCACCTAAATGACAAAAATTAACCCAGTTTTATTCATTTAACAAAAGATATAAACAATTAAAGCTGCAAGCATTATTGAGCACCTTTCACACTTGGCTTGAAGCTTGAAATAATTACCTATTAGACAGTGTTTCAAATATGTATAGACTGTCAGGGAGGGTCATTCACCACAGAAATATGTGACTTTTTTGCTAGTGGGTGAGGCTAAAGCAATGTCATCAATTTACCACAAAGGTTTGGTGTGGATCTAATGTATCAGAGAGATTTGGGCATTTAAAATATATTCTAAGGAGCACCGCTGATTCAAACTGCAATATAGTCTAAATGATCTGGCTGTAGGTTGACAAATATACATATTTTGTTAGGTGTAAATTGGATCATGCATGTGTGATTTTAAACCAAGCTTATGGAAACGGTGTGATATCAAAATTCAGTACGCCCATCTGGTCCAGTCAACGATCATAGTTCATAACAATTTTGTGTTACTTGCCGTGTAGACAAAGTTTGAGGCATGGAACGCCCCCTCGCTCTGCATGAAAACTCACCATTTTGATAACTTTTAATTCCCCCGTGCATGAAGAGTATTGTGGATTAATTTGAAGCCAATACATAAAAATTCCTACCATTACCCCCCTTTTATTGAAATAACTTTAGTGAGACAGTTCTTGTAGCCATGTACCAGTCTCTGACATCAGTCTGAAGAATGAGTTAGCTGTGAGGTGTCAGAGGGGTTCATCTCTTGTACAACCTGTTTGAAGTCACGAAACTCCATCTCGAAAAGGATCAGAGCTTTGATTCCGCTCCGAGCTGTTACTTTCACAGCTTTCCGCTTGTCCTTGGTGGATTTGCTGGTATGTTTTGGACCACTGTCATGGTGTGAACATGGTGTTCACTCTGAATTCAACAGTCAGAACTACACCAAAACTAAATCTCTGATGCTTAAACAGAGAAAATCTCCTTGAAAACCTGAAGTAATGTTGTTCTCATCATTTGCACCAGATATGGTATGCATATGCCAAATCTTAGCCATTTTAGCTGTGAAGAAATGTGAGGGCCAATTCATTCCTTACAATAATTTAGATTTTTGATTATATCACAAAGAAATTTTAAAAAGATCTGTATAGTGTTTTTAATTAATATTTAATAATAATATTCCATTTTGCTCCCTCTTCAACATCTCATAATAAGTGAAAGATAACTTTTGGGGTTTCTCTAACAGTCAAACCATCTGTCATTTTATTCAGTCAGTCTCTTTCCTTTCATCCTTTTCATGTTTTCATCTGCCTGATGCTTCAGATTTTGCTCCATCAATCCGTCTCCACCTCCCCCTTCCTTCCTGTCAGTCTTTTCCAGCAACTCCTAATGGTGCAAAATGTTTAATCGTCTTGCAAATTTCCTTTTAATCATATAGCAATACCCTCTTCCTTTAGAAATCCAATTGCCTAAAGAAACATTACAAATAGGTACTCCCTTCCCTTTTCAGGCGCCTGTTGTCACTAATTTCTTCTACCTCCTTGTGATTCTTCGGGAAATGTTAAATCACTTTTAAAGACTTCTTATTCATCCATTGGTTCATTCCCTTCTTTTGAGGAAAAGCGTGTCATCTTCTCTTTCAGTCCCATTCATTCTCGCCTCCTCTATATTCTTCATCCCAACTCTTCACAAAATGTTCAGTCACGTCTTTTTCATCCTTACATCCTTCTTCCACCCAATTATATAGTAAATGCTCAATCATCTGGAAGCTTGTATTTCCTATCTTCCCATATGGTCAGTCTTACTAAAACTTTTCCCTGTTCCACCGAAAATATAGCAACATTTTCATGTTTTTAAATGTTGATGGAGTAAAAATATCTTAATAATGGCTAAGTGGTCCATAGATGTCTTTCTTTTAATGTCTGTTTTAAGATGTTTATTAAAAAATTTAGTGTAGGTTTGTTTTAGCCAAGACAGAAACTCCTAAATCATTTTAAAAACTGTAAAATGAGGTATGACTGAAATTATTTACACATCAACTTTCCTAGATGAGCTATACACATCAGGGTTCTGCATGATTGCTATAGAAATAATGCATACTTAAATTAACTTTTATATATTTTCCATTTTCCAAATGTCTGGTTTGTGAGAATATGCTGTAATTTTTATGGAATTATGATTCATGCTGAATGTCGAATCTGTTAACATTGACAAATCACCTTGTTGTGTTTGCTGCCTGTTCTACAGCTCAAAGGCTTAATGACACTTAAGTTTAAAATTTGTGTTGTTTTCATCCACCAGTACATAAATACATATCATTTTTACCATTACATCTTCCATTTTTGCATGATTTGCAGGTCTATTGTGGCCCAAAAAGATACTGACATCACACAATGATGTCGAAGCTAGGACCCCATTTAGACCAAGCGGTTTAGCTTGCTCTAAACACTGTCAAAATATTCAGGATTAGCTCTCTTAACATTGAGTCATGTATAAAGGAAGTTCATACATAGCCTTTAAATTGGGTCTATTGCACAGTGAGCCATTATGAAACATGCTGGATTTAAAAATGTTGGCAGCCTTCAGGGAATCTCAGAGTAAGGTGCTCACATTCTCTAGGGAACACATATGAAGATCAATCTCTTTAGTTTATAATGCCAGCTGCACTAATTGACAACATCAGACATTAGATTATGATATAACCTTGAGTAAAAAGCCCAGCTTCTGTTGCTGACTATCATAGCTGACTATTAATGCTGCTTGCCGTTCTGCTGCTCATGGAGTAACACTGAAAGCTAATATTAGCTGGCTAATTAACTAGGCTTGGCTAACTAGCCTGCATTCTGCTATGCTGTAACATTTTAGCATGCCAACTTTACCTTTTTAGAAGTATTACTATATTAACAGTTGCAAACAGTATACTTTAGCTCTCAGCACATATCTTTCGAAGAAGACTGCCTTTCATGGAAATGAGAATTGAGTGTAAGTGGGCCGAAACAGGGAACGGACTGGTGACAGTTCCAAGTGCCAAAACTTTCTCTGGGATTTTATTAAAGGGACTTTAAACCACAGGAGCCGCATGACAGAACACTCATAAGGTTTTTTAAGATAGCAGGTTTTTAAAACCGTGGCAAACCTTGAGACCAGTAACCAGCCCATGACAAGCTAATATAAGACACCGAGAAGACACTTTGGAAATTGGACAGAAAAGTCTATAAGCTTCTCAAGTAACAGTTTGAAGTGTTCTTTCATGAGTGGTTTTAGCACTGTCAAGGTGTTGCAACACAACATAAAAAAAAAAAAAAAAAAAAACTTTTTTAAAAAAATGCAAGGTGACCAGTCTATTCTTAATGCACTGACAGGCAACCACATTAGTGGAGACAATGTAAACCTGTGTAAGGCCAGACACATTTATCAAGTTACACCAGTGAGGGAGCTAAAATGATTTTTTAAAAAAAAAAAAAGTTAATTAACAGAAAATAAATCATCCCTAAAATTTATTCAGAATCACAATCAGCTTTATTCGCCTGGTTTGTGCACACAAACAAGGAATCTGAATTTGGTTACGCTTTGCACTCAATAAAGACTATTAAAAAAAAAAAAAAAAAAAAAAAAAAAAAAAAAAAAGCAAAATGAAAGCTAGTTTCTTTCTTGTAAATATGTATATACACTAGTATGTTTCAAAGAATTAGAATGTTGCGTAAAAGTGCAATATTTCTTACCATTCATCTCAGTAAGTGAAACTCATATTGCATAGAATCATCACACATAGACTGATATAATTCTAGCCTTTGTTCCTTGTAATTTTGATGATTTGATGACTGTACAGAATTTAAACAGTTTGTGTCCAGGACGTGTGGACTCTGCAGAGATGTCACCTGGCCTTTTCCTAACCCTAGACCTGTCCAAGTCCTGGATGGAGCAAAGGTCAGACCTGATGATCCTCTCTGAAGACATAATTGTTTGTTGTTATCTCCTCATTTCCTAAGTTTTCATAACTACCACTGGCTTATATATAATTTAAAAGATATTCCTTTTCTAAAGAGAAAAGAGAACAACAAATAAATAACAAATATGCAACAAAAACAGAGAAATTTGTTCTTTTACCTGAGGCAACAACAACAAAAACAAAATTCTTTCTGGCCAAAACATTTCATACTTCACAAGAACTCAAGTGCAGAACTTCTAAGAAGTCTTCATAAGACTCTGACACTGCACCACACAACTGCTGTACTTTTCAGACAGCACACACACAAAAAAAGTTCTGCCCACATTATGCACCCCGACCAAGCTCCAAGAAATTCACATCCAGGGTTGGAGAAACAGAATGATGTCATTTTATTCTTGCAGCCCTGGAAGAGAGGACAAATTTCTATTTTCTTGCAACGTATGTACTGGACTTAAAGGATGTGATTTGTGAAACTGGATCTCCAGAGGATACATGCTTTCTGATCTCCCAACAGGAATATTAAAAAAAAGGGTTGAAAATAAGGAAGGAAAAAAAAAAAAAAAAAAATCTACCCCCATTTTATATATGTATTCATAGCACAGGACAAAGTAATTACAAGGAGCCCTTAGCATAAGGACGTCCAGTCCCGCACAACCGGTCATTCTGCTCACGCCATCCCTCCAGCAGGCTTTTATTACAAGTAAGAGTATGTTGGAGTGGAGATAAGACAGGCACTACAGCACGTCTCAACACAGAGGGTGGGGGTGGAAGAAGGGGAGCGAGAGAGTCACATGAAGGCACCAACTGGTGTGTACAACAAGCTCTCCCCTTTCCACAACTATAATTCCAAGGCTGCCCCACTCCTATCTGCAACCCCAGGAAACTCTCAGGGTGCAATTTACCGCATGCACTTCGCTGATAATACTGTCTCCAGGGCAGAAAGAAGAGAGTGATGGGCTGGGATAGAAAACAGAAAAAGACAGAGGGAGATGGAGGATGGTGGTGGTACGGAGAGGGGGGGGAAGCTGAGAAAAAGAAAGACAGAAAAGCAGGAAGATGAGGGAGGCAGAACACAGTGAAGAGGAAGAAATAGAAAAGAAACGAGGAGGTAATAGGTGAGGATAAGAAGAGAGGAGTGAGGCAGAGCAAGTATCACCATGGAAATTACAAATGCAAACCCGAGAAGCAATTTGTGTCAGTACAAAACACTCCAACGTGCGATTTGGCTGGAGCAAAAACTCAGCAAACTGAATCATGACTTGACTCCACAAAAACATATCTCCTCCGACTCTCAGACACTCAAGTTAATTAGTTTTTTTTAAACAGTTACACCACTGAACTCTTGTAAAACCTTGAATCTGCAGAGACAAAAAAGAGAAATGAAACTCAAACGCATTCCTGCAAACGAAACACAACAGCTCCTCCTACAGGTTGCTCCTTTGATTGTTCTAGAATAAAATCCATCACATTCAAAATAACGTGTGTAGTTCCCAACTGGATCAGGTGATGTGAGGATATCAGTGGGAAGTTCTGATGGTTGCAACAGAAAAGACAACAAATATCTTCTGCCTGTTATGTTTTTCTCCGATATAACACTGTTGTTTCTATAGAAACTGAAATAATACACGGATTATCTCAATCATTCTGAAATTCGGCCAATTTAATTTCCCTTTGGGATAACTAAAGTTGAATTAGAATGTAAGAATTGAATTGTATGATGTTTTATGTGATAGGGCAACAAAAGTAGCGCAGAACGACGAAGAGGAAATAAAATAAAACATTTTAACATTTTTTACAACTAAAGATCAGCTTTACATATTTAGAGACTGACATTTCTGCCCATTCCCATTCACAAAAAGGCTCAAACTCAGTCTGACTGGATGAAGAGCATCTGTGAATAGCCATTTCTAAATTCTTTTAGCTTCTGAGTAAGGAATTATTCTAAGACAGCTTTGACGAAGCTTAGGATTTCTTAGGTCTTTTATACAATGTTACTGTGTGAATCTGGACTCTGAGATTAACGGCTGACAGCTTTGACACACGTGACGTTCAAATGTCACGTGTGTTATGGAAAGCAAACGTCTCTCAAGCTGAAAATCTGTTTATGTGAATCAGTAACCGTTCAGTGGATTTTATCTTCCAGGGTCTGTCATTCTTGATGTATGCAAAAAATCTGCATATAGGGAGGCCAAGCCAGTTTCCCAGTTAACCACACTGGGGTTTTTAAAAGCTAAGATCATTCAGTGGGAGATTCTGCAAAATACTGCGCTGGGGAAACAGGTTTAATTTGGTGCAGACAGAGATACCTCCTGATTGCTTTAAAAATGTGACAGTTATATTACAATTAATTAGATTTGGCAAGTATACCATTAAAATAACATGACATCAAATACTTCAGTGTGTGAGAAACTTCTAGATTGACTTTGATTCAATTTTATTATACGAAGCAGCCACTTTAATATGAGGGAAATGTGTCTGGTTCATCTTCTCTTATTCATCCATGTTGCAAATTGTGTTGGTGAGACCATCAAAACCAGGAATATAAAAGGGGCTTGGTGTGTATTCCATGGTTGATTTAATTACTGTTTGTACACTGGGATTGATCTGTATACACACGGTTTCACACATGGAACTTCTTCTATGATCATTTTTGTCGACCAGTCAGTTTTTGGTAAATGACGCCCAACATACTTTGTTTCAGACACCACCAGTGGGCTGTGCATTTTTACTATAGTCACTGACTAAAACTTCATTATGACCCTGGGATCAGAGTCTGCACATTTTAGCTCGAGAATCTCCAAACTGGTTTTTAACAAGTCAAACTTTGACCTGCCTCCTTCTCCACTATTGAGCACAATTCACTTGAATGTAAAAGCACCGACTGCACCCAAAGCCAGAAATAACAAACCGGCCACAAATCTTGCTGTTTGAGAGCCAGCAGCACACACCCAGTAAGACATTCAACAAGCCAGACATTATTTATGGCTGATTAATTTCTCTTGTGATATTTCTTATTAAATTACCCCGAGTATTTAGTGATTTGTATATTATATGACCTGCTCTGAAACATGACAGTTAAAAGTTTGGACACAACTTCAGTTTTGATTGAGAAGGTGTGTCCAACACATATGGATACATTGTGAGATTGGTGTGTGTGTGTGTGCGTGTGTGTGTGTGTATACCAATTCTTTGGCCTTCTCTGCTTCCTTTCGTGCCTGTTGTCGTTCACGGCTCATGGCTTTAACCATCTCCTCTCTCGCTGCCTCTCGCTCTCTTTCCCCCATCTTGGACAGCTCGTCCTGCAGTAATGCCTGCTGCCGCTCATACCTTAAAAATTACAACATAAATTAAAGATGATAACAGAAAAGGCTTTCTTTCTTTCCTTTTCTTATGTGTATCCTTACTGTTATTGTTACACTCAAATAGTTGAGATGTCTCCACAAGGGGGCGACAGATTCCAAACCAAGACTTAACAGGATTCCTGCACATTTTGATGTGAAAATTGAAAATATGATTTGTAGGAGTAAAATATTTAGAGTACTCAGGACATTTGTGAGCTTTTTCTAAAGGTTTAACAGTTTTAATTAAGTTTGCTATGGATGTATGGAAGATATGTCTACAGTGGTCAAGCTTTATCTATGAAAACAGCGATGGAATGAATGAATGTAAAACAGGACAAATGGTTGGAGGTAAGAAAGAACAGAGGGATGAAGTAAGGATGGACAAATTCAATTAACAAGCACATAGATTGGTAAACAGCCACAAATTTGAGACTTTATTCCCTATCCCAAGCATTTTTCCATATTGTTCTAGACCTGGAAAATCCTAAAATTCCATCCTTTTCCAGACTGCATTTGACATCTGAACCCCCGATCAAATTTCAGATTTGATACAGATGACAAGTGACTAGTGCTGGGCAATAAAACCACTTCAGTAATTTATCAGGAAACAGAAAGTGTACATAACAATGATAGCTAGGCTACTAGCCACACATGTGGCCCATCAGGAAGTACGTAGGGTTCCCATTACTTAAGCACTTTTATGAGATGGAGAAGAGATTGAAAACAGCACTGTGAACTTGATTTACATGGTTTTCTGGTGGTACTCAAACATATTTCCACTTTTCAAAACTACTGCAAATAGTATTTGTACATCGATATAATCCTAGTTGAGAAAGTCATTATTTATCTATAAAATCCTGCAAGGGAATTCACTGTTTTTTTATAAGAGGTTTTGAAAATAAATCTCATTATTTACAGTCTTATTAATGTTTGATTACTTATTCTAAATTGTCCTTTCAGTTTGTATTGAAACAGGTACTATTTTTTTAAAACAAGACTTTCATCTTGAAGCTATATCATAACAATTAACAAAGAAAAAAAGAAATGAATTCCACTGGAATCCAAAAATCTGTAAGAAAGTTTTTTTTTATTATTATTATAATTCTTGGTTTACATTAAGTGGCAAATGGGGGGAAAAAAGTAGCTTGGTGATTTAAAAAAAAAAAAAAAAAAAATTACAAATAACATTCAACTATCCCTTTATTCCTCTGCAGGACAATTTACATAAAATTTAGTCTGGCAAAGCATACCTCAAGCTCTACGACATTTAAAAGAGCTTTTCAGTTCATATTCCTAAAATGATCAGAGTCGTCCTGATGCATATTCCCCAACTGGAGCCGTTACATTTTTCTTAACGAATTATTTAAAAAAGGTATTATGTTGTTTTAATTATAAGGCGCTGTTAAGACCTGGCATGTGTCCCAAGTAATAGTGGACAGCTTTGAGCGTGACTGTTCAGACTAGGCAGTAAAACTCATCCAGAGTGATTAGCCCTTACAGAGACAGAGAATACAACAATGCTGTTTACAGAATATGTTTTCACACCAGGAGATATCAAGGTGGTAACTCTGCTACCTGAGGGGTTAGGTTGAGTGAAGATCCACCGATATGAGATTTGTGGCCGGTTTGTTATTTCTGGTTTTAGTAAAGCTTCGCTCTGCTGATTTTAGCTGAACAAGAAACACAGTGGACCCCCAGTATTCGCAGGGGTTAGAGTGCACAACAGTCCACGAATAGCTGAAATCTGTGAATATTTGAGACCTCTCTAAAAACACTTCTCACTGCCTATTTTAATAGTTCAAACATAGTTCTTAATATGCATTGATAAACAGAGTGGAAACCGTCTTGGCACTACTGCAGAAGCTAACATCCTAGTATTCCTTATCTCAGCTCTTGGGGGCACAGCCAAGCAGCAGCAAGGAAAATGAATGGCGCGTCTGGATTGGCTGCTTTGCAAACGCCAGCCAACAGCATGTCAGGGAGCATTGCGTCAAGGTGTTTCAGCTTCTCAAGATGTATTTTCTTTTGAATATTTTAGATATGCCTTATGAAAAAAAACAAAAAACAAAACATGAATAGGCGGATTTTCCGTGAATAATTCAGATTTACGTTCCACACAAAAATCTGCGAAAACTGAACAGCGAATAGATGAGGGTCCACAGCACACTGAACTGCATTTAAATTTCTTTTACAGTCTCTCTGCTTTAAGGTCTTCCTATCACTGTAAATCTGGGTTTGACTCAGCAAAAAAACCTAAGAAAATGATTTGGAGTTCACATTCTAAGCTCTCGTTAGCGTGTTATATTACCAATTAGCATGATTAGCATGGTTAGTGTTGCTAATTGTGATCTGCAGTCTCTATGTGTAGTTCCTCAAGATTTCCAAAAGGCTGCCAAAATTTCCAAATCCGAAATGTTTCATAACATAAAAAGGTTTAAAAGTAAAAGCAAAGCAGCTTGTCTATAATGCATTCAACCTATCTGGTAGCTACGAATATCATTTCCAGACACATTTGCAACTGTGCCCCACTATGTTTGGCACTACCTTGAGGCAAATGGCCACATTTTGTACCCAAAACAGTTGGGAATAAAACACATACCTGCAAGTGAATGGCCAACGTGCCTCTGCAGAAGATACAGTTTTCTTTTGAATACTTTCACAGGTTTTGTATTTGCTCTGACTTCTTTTTAAACACCTAACTGGAACTGAAAATAGCTAACGTTAAACCTTCTTCCCACAGAAACACTATTATCTTGGTAGCACTTTGGTACAGTGACTTCATGGAAGGTAAAACAATCAGATTTTAGGAGTTTTGTCGAGCCAAAAAATTGGTCGATTCTGGTCATCAACGGATTTCTCGGTGCATCTGTAGTTCAGACAGGTAAATTAAAGCAGACGGTGTGATTGTTTCTTCCAGAATGATTTACTGGTGTCTTAGTCTTTTTAAACAGGATATGAGTGATCAAGACTAAGCGATCAATATTGAACGCAGACTAAATAGAAGACATCATTATCTTCTCTAAGCAACTAATAAGTGTGGTGGCTACAATACGTAACACTAAATTTGATCGTTAATACTGTGTGTGTTTACCAGGAACAAATCCGTTTTGGATTGGACCCTCTTACCCACCTTCTCTGTTCATCCTTAGAGAATGAGGCTGACTTGCCGGACTTGCTGCTGGGCTGGGCCCGGTGTTGCGGGCTCTGCTGCCCTTGAGAGGCTGAGCTGGCACTGCGAGAGGCACCTGATCAAAGTACGGAAAAATTAATATTAGAAACTGTGAAGCTTAAGGCCCATCAAAGTACTGCACTGCTGAATTTTCAAAGACCAAATTCTACATCTGGAAAAGTATAACCTACTTACACTAGCTGTTTTGTTATATTTAATTCTGAATCCCCTCTTAGATTTAACATTGGCTTTTAATTAAGGCTACAATAAGATTAATCACCAAATCACAGCTCAATAATAGAGGCCTTTTAACAAATTATCAGATGTTGGATTTAAACACTTTGATCAGTGGTAACTGCAAATGATGTTTGTTTTTTTTTTTTTTTTTTAAGATAGTAGGAGAGACTATTTCCTGTTTGCATGTTAGGCCATCAGTTAGCAGAAGGAGCACTTCTCAATCTGACATTTAAAGACGAGTCACTAAAGGGACAGCCATGAAAAGTCCCAGTTATGTAGGGTGCACATCAAAGATGTGGAAGAAGATCTGGTCAGACGAGACCAAAACCGAAGTTTATGATCTTCATACAAAACACTACATGTTTGAAAAGGCACACTGCACGTCATTCAGAACACACTATTCCCACACTGAGTAACATGGAGGCAGCATCATGCTGTGTTGTTGCTTTTCTTGAGAAGCGACAAGCACCCTCGAAAGAATTTATAGGAAGAAGGATGGAGCTAAATACGGGGCAATTATGGAAAAAAAAAAAAAAAAAACTGTAAGAGAATGTAAGACTGGAAACGGAGGCAGAGATTCACCTTCCAGCAGGAAAGCAACCCTAAATATACACCATGAGACACAAAGGAATGCGTTCGATCAGGGGTGTCCCAGCTTTTTGTCATGTGAGCCACAATCGTCAAGTCAAAAGTACTCGCGGGCCAAGAAAATAAAAAGAACTAAAATCAAGCCAAAAGGCAGTCACATTTTTTTTCCTTTTTGTAGCAGGAAAGTTGTAGGATGTTATTCATTGTAGATCAAAAACTTAAAAAGGATCTGGCACATTTGTTCTAAAGAAAGGCGTCCACTTTTAAAATTCTTTTGGGCTCGATTGAACAAATTTATTTTCAGTTATAAGAACAAAATCTGGGTCACTTTCTTTCACAAAGCTTGCTGTATTTAGCCAAGTTTATTCAATTGAATAAAAGCTGAATTTGGTGCAGCAAAGTGGGCTTTTCAGTAAAAGTCTCTAGATAAATGTGGATCTACTAATTACAAAAGCTTGGTTATAAAAAGAAATACTTTGTGTTGTATTTAACATTTTTCCATTGTAAGAAAATTATGTTGGAAATAATTTTACCCTGATTATAAATAAAAAGTCTCCACCTGTGATGGACAGGCCAAATTTTTAACATTCTTGAACTGCAGTTGGGGGCCAGACAAAATCAGTCCAAGGGCCACAAATGGCCACAGAGCCACATTTTGGATCAAACTGGGTTAAACTGAACTCTCTCCCTAGGGGTGCACAACATGCATTACTTTGTATTGTTCTTTCACAGAAAATCCAAAGAAAAGCATTAGGGTTTATGGCTGCAATGTGGAAAAATTGAAAATTTTTTAAAATGGAGTGTGAAAACTTTTGCAAGGCATCGGATATAGGAGGGGTGCTGTGAATGAGCGATTCAGGTGATAGCATGGGGTCCGAATGTATGAATTCAACATATTTTCATAGCAAAAAAATCACAACAAATACCATTATATGGCAGCTTTCAAGACAATTTGGTCTAAATTCTGTTTAAAATTAATCGAGATGTTTCAGTTGATCATAGAATGCAAACCGCTAAAAAAAAATTTAAAAAAAAAAAAAAACAGCTATTTATCTGAGGAAGCCCAGCCAATTGCATTGAGTCTGGACTTTGTAGCACTCCCTCCTCCAGAGCAAGCATGTGTGTGTTATTAGGAGTTCATTACTGACTGTAACACACTCTGCTTCTGCATGCTATAATTAGAAATGATCGGAACACTCTGAAGTTTTTCCATTTCAAAGTCCAACATTAACAAGAGTCGAGTTTATATGTAAGATCAGTTAACCTCAAAATAGGCGTCAAACCTTTACCTTTTTCTTTCTGATGACTTGGGGCTGCTGATGATGAGGGTTCTGGAGGAATGTTAGCAACTCCTCTCATCCTCTGGAGCACATCCTCTGACAGCTGACGGGGGAAGAAGAAGACATTCAGGAGCCAGACATGGAGCATACAAACTGAGACTCTACCAACAACTTCATGTCTTAGTCAGTGGACAATCCAGCATATAATGCACAATATTTGGTGCTGATTTTTTTTTTTTTTTTTTTTAATTATTATTCAACTGGAACAGGTCAGACTAACTTTAATCCAAAAATTCAGGATCAGGTCCAATAAATACAGTTATTTGGGCGTTTCTAAGGGAAACGGTTAAACATAGCTACACATAAAACTACAGAGGGCAGCACCATTCAATGACTCACTCTTTCTATGACTCATTACATCTGAATGTGCAGCCAAAACTGGCAAACACAGTTGTCACTTTGACCGTCAGTTCCTGAAAGACATTTTAAGACAACTTAAGAGAACTTAACTCTTGAAGATGCTTGAATCTTTCAATTCCAGTGCGTCCTGAATCTAACTTGAATCCTTGCTAGATGTGATGCTTGCGATATTGATAGGAAAATTCGAAATAAGCCATTGTGTTCTGGTGTAAGTAAGCCAAAAGAAATGTGTAAAACATAAATACAGAGGTATCAAAGCTACAAAAAAAAAAGAAGACAAATGATAAATTCTGCATTGTCAAAACGTCTTGCCACAGAGTACTACAAAAACTTTTGCTGCAACTGGCTAATCATAGTGTAAAATTCCGACATGTAAACACGCCCTCGAATGCAGCACGACCATGCGTAACAGCTTCTCACCAAACTCCATTTAAAAAAATTATAGTTTTAAGCCGTCTCTAAAAATACAAAACACGCTGTGGTGACACATTTACTTCTCAGATGAATTCGCGATACAACAGCAATACACACCGCAAACTTATGTACAATACCGGCCGTCGTTTTATGTTCATTTCGCAGTAATATTGGTAAAGATACTATAATGCCCAAAATAGTAAGGTGTCAAAAATAGTAATACACATCAATCTAGGTAGACAGCTTTCAAGCCGATTTTATCTAAATACCTTACAGATCTCTATATTTAATTTGCCTTCGATAACGTTTTTTTAGTTTGCTGGTAATTACGTTAAACTGCTACGGTCTGCCTGTATCCAATGAAGTCTGGCAAAAGGAAATAGTGATCCTTCAGGGCTCATGAATCAACCTGCTCCACCGCCTTTACACCCCCCTCAATCCTCCTGATTTAAGCACAGGCTTCCCAGGTGGTACACCTGACGTTCCTCAGAGTCTGAAGGTTTGCTGTTTATGTGCTCTGGAGCAACAAGCTTCCAACTGTCCGGCATTAAACTACCGTTAGCACGACTTATCGGACGATAGCTAAATTAGCATTACCTTTATCCCGCGGAGAATCCTGACTCTGTCCTCATCATCCACCCCGAAGGATACTTTCCTGGTTGTACTCTCCCCCGAGCCCATGCCTCCTGGTTTCCCCCTTTAGCTTACTTATTAGCTGTTAGCTGAATATTGATACTATCATGAAACACTGTTTATGTCCTGCCCAATGACAGAATGTGTGACAGATGGGAATACGGGTTGCCAGATTTCTACATCACATCCTCCGTTCACTGTGGTGTTCCAAACCTGGAGGATGGTTTCCCACCGATGAATCAACCCAATAAAGTAACATTAGCTAAACATAACCGTAATTTATTCATAGGTGAGTTTTTCAAACAGCCTAGGGATAAAATTTATTGGGTAAAATTAATATTTGATTTTTACGGGATTATGTCTAAATCTGGCAACCCATTGGCAGTTCATTCATGCAAAACCTGCACATGGCCATGAGCGGTCCAAGGCTGTATGCAGTGCGATGGTGAATCTCATTTAGGGCAAGGGGTAGGCGATATGCACTTAAAATATCACGATATTTTGTGGTACTATTGTGATAACATGATGAACATGATGATAAGAACTATTTATTGCTTTTTTAGGTAACTATATGGTCGTGACTGCATGGCACAGCAATTTTAGCCCTGCGCACACAAATACTGCTCTTGAAAAACATAACCATTTGTAATACACTTCTTTAGGACACCAGTCACATAAAGAAGTGTAATTTGTATCACTAAGCTGCACACAGTAACTGCATTTAATTATATTTTCAAATTTATGGATGTTTATTAATACTCTCACTGAACAAACAGTGGAGAAAATAGTAAAAATAACAATCCAACAATACAGACAATTTGGGTTTTTTAAAAACATGATTAATTGGAATTTATCATGACAACAGTAAATCAAAATTCTTATCATGACAAGAAATTTATTGTGATAAATGATAAATGATGTGATAAATGCCCACCCCTTCTTGGGGCCCCAGTTTCAGTTAAGCCAGTCAAAATTATTGCACATTTGATTTGTCTTGGAAGTAAGAGCTTGGATCTGGGAATGACCTTAGACCCAACTAGAGCAAAAATATTTTTTCTCTGCATTTTATGAATTAACAAATTTATCTTTTTAATCAAAAGTTTAGAATGGCAACTTTTACTTGTGCGTGGAGGCCATCAGATACTGAACTTGGCTGCTGAGTTATCTTGGACTAGAATTTTTAACTCAGGGAACATTCTTCATGTATTTCCAACTGTATTTGTGTAACCAACCTGGAGCATTGTTTACTACCAATGGGTCAATCAAATTAAGTTTTTAACTGAAGATATTCACAAGTGATTTATTGTCACATTTTTCAAAACTACTTCCAGACAAAGCAAACAGGTTTGGATCAACTTCTTTCTCTCTCTCTCTCTCTCTCTCTCTCTCTCTCTCTCTCTCTCTCTCTCTCTCTCTCTCTTTCTCTTTCTCTCTCTCTCTCTCTCTCTCTCTCTCTCTCTCTCTCTCTCTCTCTCACTTTCTCTCTCTCTCTCTTTTTAACACATTTTATACTAAAATATAACAGCCCTATTCACAATTCAGTTATGTAAAAGATGCATGTCACCAGCATCTTTTACATAACTGAAAAAGATGCAAGGTTGTGTAATAGCCAAAGCAAAGATATTTGAGGGCCTTCATGTAACTACTCCCATTGCAATGATGGTGTGTTCAAGTTTTCTCTGATGTTGGTGTTTGGATCTGGAAATGATGTTAAACCTGAGTAAAGATTGTTCTAGATGCAAGTCAGAAAAACAGTTGTGATTTCTAACTGTTGTGGTACATACTGCCATTAGCTTTACATGGCGTTTTTCTCTCCATTTTATGTTTTTTTTATGTTTTCAAACGCAAATAGAGGGTTTCACAAGTGACTCTAGAAAAAAGCTTGTCTCTCATTGATCTACTTACAAACAGCTACAGCAAGAGTCTTAAAATCCAGACCTCAATGTCCGATGTCCTATAACTTTTAGAGTCCCTGGTCCAACACATCTGAATTAAATGGCTGAATTATCTCCTTAGTATGCAGCCAAGTTCTCCAGAGCCCGTTTGATGACCTCATTATTTGACTTAAGTGTGTTGAAGCAGAGACACATCTAATAGTTGCAGGACACCACACTTCTAAGACTGGAGTTGAAGACCCCTGAGCTACAGTTTGCATGAAACATAACCTCAAAGGATTAATTTAGCATTAAATATAACTCAGAAAACACCATTTTTGAATTTTAAAGATCTTTCTAAGTAAGTGTACAATATTTGCATTTGCACACCTTCCTTGTGTGAAATGAAGTGCACTTTGGGCCCCAAAGCCACCATGGAATCTTTAAGACACCCAAAGTTTCCTTATACTCCCTATATTTCTTATGTATTCTACAGAACAATAGCGACAGAGACAGACATACACACGCAACCATTCCAAACTTTATTTGTGTGTCAAATAATTTGTACCCTAAACATTAAACATGTCTCATGCTCAGTGTAAATGTCAGCGGTCTTGTGTTTACTGTATGCAAAATAAAAATTAAAATCATAGGGTAAACACTCAAGCCTGAAGCAGCTACATCACATAAAAGAAACCTGGTTGAGGTTAAAGTGAATATGTTAAAAAATAATGCAACAATTTCAAAACACCTGTGTCATACTGTATGTACTCCACAAAAACACCCTAATCATAACTGTTTTGTAAACAAATCACAAATAATTTTGTTTGATTAAATAAACTGCTAAATAACAACAACTTAATCATGCTACTTTAGATAAACTATAGCAATATGAACAATAATAATTGAAATCTACATAGTATCTTTCAAGAAACTCAAGGATGTCTTACATAGAGTGCATAATTAAACTTCAGGGGTAAAGTCCAACCCCTTATTGAAGAGGAAGTTTGGAGGAATTTCTCAAAATACTCCAACATTGTGGCATCTTGCAGCTCAGATGGGAAAAAGGCTCAATCTCCAAAACTCCAAAGGTTGGTGCGAAGGACAGAAAGGAGACCCATGGCTGAGGACTGTTGTGCCTGACACAGTGTGTATGGTTTAAGGAGGTCTGACAGGTACCTAGGGCCCAGGGCACTGAGGGATTTACAGGTGAGAAGATCTTGTAAGTGATGTGGTACTTGGCAGTCAGCCGGTGGAGATTTAGGAGAGCGCGGGTGATACGTTGGTAAGGCATTAGTAGACTAGCAGCTTTGGACTTGCTGGAACTGGTCCAGGGCTCTGTTGGAAATCCCCAAGAGGACCTTTCTGCAGTAATCCAGCCAGGCTGTAACAAAGGCATGGATCAACCTCTCTGTTACAGAGTCAGTTAGGGTTAACTGACTGTAGAGAACTATTGATGTTGTTCAAGTGGAAAAGTTGCCTTTGTGAATGATTTGATGCTAGCCTGAAATAAAAGTATGGAGTCCATAATAACACCTAGGTTGCAAACATCTTAGGGTGATGAGAAGGCTCAACCATCTATGTCAATTAGTTGGACCCCTGTATTCAGAAGTAGGGCTTTAGGGCGCACAACCAATCATGTTACATGACATGTTTTAATTTCATTCAAACAACTAATAAGTGATTGCTGGGGTAGCAGTGTGATGGGTTTGGTATTGAGATGCAGTTGTGTGTCATACACACAGAAATCCCAAGACCATTGCAGTAGATCATCTGTGATGATGAACAGATAGCGTATGAAAAACACGCATGCCATGGTTAGTGTATTTACTATTTATTAAAACACTATCTTCTTTCCAGTTTCTGAGACTTAGTTTTGGTTGGTGAGGTTCTGGGGGAAAACCTGGACTGCTTGATTTACTTACATGGCAACATTTGAACAAACTTGGTGAGAACAAAAGTGTGAATAAAGATCTAACAAAAGGAATACCTCAATATTTCTATGCAAAGGGTAAGTTAAAGATTAAAAGTTGGTGTCATATTTGACTATGTAGAGTGATCCATGACTCTGATGTATTTGAATGGATACTAAAAGCTGGATAAACTGGCTCCTTAAAAAAAGTCTTAAAGGTGTAAAGGTGTTCCCTACATGCTTTGATGGTATGGAAGGACAGAGTTCCAGCTACATAGTCAAGCGCAACCTCAATCTTAGTTGGATGTTGGAGTGTCTCCCCCAGTAAAGCATTGTTAGACGAAGAGCACACAGTTAGTTTGCTGTTTTTCCATTGTAGTCTCCAGGAGACTGAGTTGTGCCCTAGGCGGCTGTGGTCTCCACGGCGAGGGATGCTTTTGTAGCATGCACCAAGCGACCACATGCAGTTGGTGCCCATTTCTACCACCCAGACATGTGTGCCTCCTGAAAAACCCTGGCTGCACAGGATCTGAGGCGCGCTTAGGAAACGCTCCGGGTGCTCTACGTAGGACTGCTTGGAGCTGGTGCATCTGACTGTGCGGAGGTCATTGGACACCAACAAGCTGGGGTGGGCAGTGCAGACGTTGAACGTGACCTCAAGAGGGTTGAGGAGGATGTGAAGAGTGTCAAGGAGATGGACCATTTCTGTGCGGAAGTCATTGGTTTTGAGGTCTGTCTGAAGACGCTTGGCGTTCAGGGCAACCTTTGAGGGAATTGTGTTGGGAATACTGCCCGTGGCAGCATCCCTCAGTTTTTGTTCAATCATCATGAATCTGAAGAGCAAAAAGAAAACAAAATTATTTTATATGCAGTCTAAATGTATGCAAAAATTATTCAAGAGCCTTGAATTTTTGTAAAGACAGAGATTAATGTAAATGTTTATGCAAATAAAACAATTTTTAGGACCAAATTTCGCTACAGTTAACTGTACAGATATTTTTGTCTCTACCAGCTTTGCACAACTAGAGGCTGAAATCTTAACAATTCTTCTTAGCACAATAACAAAGGTTCAGTCAGACTAGATGGGTAACATATGTGAACCACAATTTTCAAGCTTGCATTGATCTAAAACAATCATTTGCTGTTCTGGCTCCATATTTATTAAAGCCATAATGCTGCTGGAAGGCAAGTCTTTACCCCAGTATCAAGTCATGTTTTCTTAAAGGGTTGCATAGCATTTATCATCATCCATCTTCCCATTAACCCTGACCATCTTCTATGTCCCTGCTGAAGAAAAACATTCCCACTGTATGATGCTGCCACGACCATGTTTCACAGTGGTGATGTGTTCAATGTGCAGTGTTAGTTTTCCTCCACGCATAATATTTTTCTAAAAAAGGCAGATGACTCCCTTTTGCTCAGAGGTCGGTCTCAAGTTGAGGAGTATAAAGCACCAAAATGTTCACTTTTGGCCTCATCTGATTAAAATACCTTCTTTCACATGTTTGCTCTGGCCCTAACATGGATTGTGGTTAATGGGACACTTAATGGTTTTCTTTTTGCCACTGTTTCACAAAGACTAGTTTTGTACAGTGCATAACTAGTAGTTGTCTAGTTAACACAAGACTCCGCAGTTGGTTGCACTCAATTTTAGCTTGGGATATTAAATTAAAGAAGGCTGAATACCTATGCTTACCAACCTTTTTATTAAAGAATTTTATTTGTGAAAATGTAAAAAATTAAAGGTTTTCCATCCACTTTATCGTGGTACACTACTTAGTGGTGATCCATCACATAAAATCCAAATAAAACACATTGAACTTAAGGGTTGTAAATGAGAAAAATATAAAAAATCCTAGGAGTACAAACAAACACTTTTGTAAGGCACTGTACTCATTAACAAGTAAAAGAGCAGGACTGTTTTTTTTTTTTACCTGTGTATAAAGGCACATGTGTCTGTCTCACTGAGCACCTCAGTCGCACGGTTCTGAGCCTCCAGCAGCATCTGCTGCTGTTCCTCCAGTGCACTTACTCCAAGTTGCCAGCTTTTGCGACGCTGCCCTCTCTCCTCTTCCAAAAGCATACGCAGCCGCTCTCTGTACCTGAAAACAACACATTTCATTTAATCATTATCAGCATGTTATCATTGTCACTTTAGATTAATATCTCATGGGGAGAATTTAGTGAAAACTGGCATCCTTTTCATCTGGATACCAACATTCTGACACTATTGTGCCAGTTGATATTATATAAAAGTATTAAAATCAACTGACTAAATCCTCCCTTTTACCATCTACTGAATTAACTACAAAAAGGTTCATGGGTGGGCACACAGAGAAACAGCGAAACTGAAAGCATCACTGTTGTTACCCAAATTATTGATGCCAAGATGGGTGTGCATTTTTATCTATAAAAATCTCTTGCTATACCTGTTATTCAAGTTATTACCAGAAGCTAAAGAGTACATGCACTCACTGTAAGTTGGACAAACCGGTACATTGTGCCTTTCATTTTAAAGTTTAAGCAAAAGACCCAAGAACATACTGTAAGCTGAGACCACTGTCCTAAATATGTCCAATGTTTATGCATTAGTTAAAAATGGCATTAATGGTTGAAAAATAATTTTGGTATCAACATTTAACTCTTAATCCAGGAATCATTATGCTTCTTTGTCGTGGAAAGGTTTATAATTGTAATGTCAGTTTAAGCAAGCTCAAAGATTGCTGAGGCTGCAGTTTACCATTTTGCTTAGCCTATATTTTCATTATAAGGTGCTAAAAATGTATATAAGCCCTAGTACTGTTGCAGAGCAGGACTGTACTAAAAATAACTCACCTGAAACCAAATCACCAGTTGTTCCTCTTTAGTGACAAGCTACTGTCGGTGTGGCAGCACAGCCAGCTAACAGCGCAAGGTAGAAAAGTAGCTGCTTAAAGTTGCCATTAGCCATTCGTTCAAAAATTCTGTGAGATTTGTTTTGCGTTTGTTTACTGATTCCTACCCTATAGATACCATTTAGACATATATTAGTGTGGTGAGTGCCAGCAGCAGTTTAAATTCTGGGGTTAGTGAGAATGTCATCATCATTTGGTGAGAGTGTGATTGAATCTTCAAAATATCAGTCTCTTAAATAGTGACCTCTACAGCTTTGGTTTAACCAAATCTGAAAGCTGTGGACTTTTATTCTGAAGGTATAGATCTGTTGTACTCCTTCCTAGCAAACCTGGTCTTGAAGAAGTTTCGTAGTGGATCCATGTTGGAAGCTACCTGCATTACAGTGCCCATTCCTTAAAGCTGCTATGTCCAAAATTTCTTTGGCAATGAGTAAATAATTACCAGTGGAGAATCTGTGTTATGCTTTTGTAGAACATCTAAATAGACCTGATCTACAATAGTTCCATTTTAAGATTCTATCCATATACAGTGCCTTACCTGTCCACTATTGCAGCCATACTATCCATAAGTGAGACTGCCTTGTTGACCATTTTGTCCCCAACAGTCTCAGAGGCTCCCTGGTCCTCTTGTATCTTCTGAAGGAGGCACTCTGTCAGTTGCAGTCGGCTGGAAACCACCTGCAGACATACAGTTAAGGTGTTGACATTTACTTTGTCTGAACAGAAGGAGAATCTGGAAAAACTGGATGCAACATTGTTGCACAGCATAGAACAACACTGATTTTCTTTTCAAGATATCTTCCTATAGATGTGTTTCTTCTTCACTGAATAAAGATTAATAGCCAGTGATTTGGCATTTTTTGAGCCTGTCATGCAGAACTGAGAACTCTGTCGAACCTTGTCAGAAGTGATCACTATGTTCTCATCAGGCCAGATTTCTTTTATCTGCTTTTGCTTTGTTCTCAGTCACGTATTACAAAACACTGTATGTGAAGCACATTGCTGTCAGTGTCACGTTTCCCTCTCTATATCTCTGCCCCACATATTTTGTCATTCCAGCTCAGCAATCTAATAGAAAAGTGAAAGAAAAGAGTAGCAAGGCGTATAAACTAGAATAAGAAAGATAACGATGCTTTGACAGCTGAAGTGAAGGGACTGCCTTCATAAAACACTTCACATTGTTATTTCTTTTATTTGCCACCTGTTCATCAGAATAAATACTTTGTTTTTGTACAAATGTCTTAGTTCTTGTATCCTAAATGCAATAAATGTAACCTTATGTCAGGTACATCCACAAAACTACCTTGGTACGGCTCTCCAGGGCTCGTCTCATTTCCTCTTCTGCCACGCTGAAGGTGAGGACATCGTGGTTCTGGTGATGCCCTTCTACGAAGCATGTGGTGCACAGAGACCTCATGTCATTCGAACAAAAGTACTCCAACGGAAGGTTATGGACAGGGCAGGCCTTCAACCCTAACTCCTTCACAGGTTCCACCAGAGAGTGTGCCTTGAAGGACTCCCTCTCGTTGTGTTTCTGGAGATGCCTGAAGCACAGCGACACCTCACACTTCAAGCAGGTCTTCACTGCCGGAGACTTGACATCTATGCAGTGGTCACAGAAAACAGCAGTGTCTGTATCTGCGTCCACCGGTTTGATCACCTCCTGGATCTCTTCGTAAATGTTTTGGGAAGTGGCTTGGAAACCCTCGACAATGTTGGAGAGTTTGAAGTTTTTCTGCAGGGAATCGACGCCGTGATAGGCCTCACGACACTCTGGGCAGCGTAGAGGTTCTTTGCCACTGTCTGTGGAGTCAGCAGACTTGGAGATGCAAGCTCGACAATAGTTGTGCCCACAGGGGAGAACAACTGGATCATTGTAGAGCTGAAGACAGATGGGACAGCTCAGCTCCTGGGCAAGCTGCTCCTCTTGCTTTGATAAAAACATATTGAAGGTTGAAAAAATTTGTAGCTTTTTTTTTTTCTTCTGCTTGTAGTTTCTTCACTCTCGTCACTGCTCTCGACAAAACCTTTTATGCATCCAAGTGAGGAACTCGTATCTTATCTTTATTTCTTATCTAGAGAGGCTACAGGTGCAGAGACAGATAAGGGAAAGAGCAAGCAAGGAACGCTGCTGCCTGTTCTTATTGGAATGAGAGGTAGGAGGTTCCAAACTTGTTTGCAGGGTAACATTCCATTCCCAAGAGTCAAGATCATCTATACTGCTTGGAAGTCACACCAGCATCGGGGTTACTGTTGATAGGAAAATACGTGGCCAAAATCCTTGGAACTTTTTTTTTAAATAAATGTCAGTATAATAATTTTTTTTGGAGGCTTTATGATATATAAAGTGATATCTTAGTGAGCATAAAAATATCTGTTATTGCTTCTTTGTTTACTTGTACAGCAAAAAGAGGAAGCTCATATTTTATACACCAGGAACTTAAAATCCTCTGCAATTTTCTTTCTGGCCATAAATATGACAATAAAGAAACAAGGGAAGGAAGAGAAAATGTAGCATCAAAGTTGCTATTTGAGACCAAGGTCAAATGTTGAGAAAAGTGTCAAGTCTTTCAGTGAAGGTAAAAATAATTTCTCTAAAATTAGGAATCTTACTGTTTCAGATGGCTGGCTGCAACTGTTTCCAAAATAAGAGACAATTGCAAGGGCTGTATCCAAAATCATCTTGTTCTTTTACTTTTGTGTTCGACAAAAACAACAAATATAGGACCACGAGTGTACTATTCAGTTGACACGCCTTATTCCATTCTGTGTTGTGCAGAACAACAGGGACACAGAATTCTATACGGGTAATGATATTTCCATGCATATTGCTTTTAAAATGTTTTGTTATGATTGGTAATATTTTTGTTTTTTCATTAGTCGATTAATTAAATGCTATTGTTCATGTATCTAACTACTGTGCATTCCTTTGAGCGTTTTATGTGGCACACCTTTGTTTGTGAACCAGACATTGGTTGATCAAGCAATTCAAATCTAAGGAAAAAACTTTGCTTTGAGATGTCACACACTATCACGAGATACTGGAAATTTTCTGTGACAAGTGATTTACAGCAAAGGGAAAGTGGTAAAATAAAACTTTGCAGTGACACAGCAACAAAGTTCATATAGTTCATCCATCTCATATTTATCCCAAATGGTGATTGTTCATCCTACTCAAAACATACAGACATACCTTCCAGTTTTCTATGTATTGTTGGCAGGGGTAGGTTGTAACCAGTTACACTTGCTAACATTCAGTAACTTTTTGAACAAAATCTATTTCTTAGCGTAGTTTTACTTCACTGTGGTTTTTACTTCTACTTTACTAAAATTATTTTGAAGTAATGCTACCCTTCAGCAGTTCCTAGATACCCCACCCACCTTTGGATACTTCACCGAATAAAGAACAAATACTTTTTTTACACTTACTTGAGTCCAGTTTTTGGCTGCACTATCAACCTCTGGTTTTAGGTCATGATACTTGGAACAATAAGTTGCAGAAATATAAACCACATAGAAAATTATAAAGATATTGTGCATCTTTTGACCTTGCTTGGCATTACATGTATATACAGTTGAAACCAGACTTTTGCATATATTGTATACACATGACTTTTCTTTTCAAACAAAAGTTTTTCTGTTTTTTAAGACTATACAACGATAAAAACCACTTGAAATGGTCAGTGTTGATTTGAAATTTCTGAATAAGACACTGCCAACATTTGATGCTGTAATCACTTTGGAGGTGTTTCGATTTATAAACAGTCCAGTGTATGAGTTGTACTTTAATGCACCATAAAATCACACCTGGGGGAGAAAACCCCTTCCAAAACTAGTTTTGACACAATACACAGCACATTGTTGCATAAAAGTTATATAAAGACTCATAGCATTTGGGGCTGGTCGAATGCCACAGACAGAAGCAGTGTATTTGGACTTCAGTTTATTTTTCTCTGTATCAGTGATGTTTACATTCAGTTTGATTTTCTTTCTGGTGAGTAAATCAATTCAGTGTTGAATGAGCAACATAAAACTAATATAAAGCATTCCCTTTCTCTCTGGTAATGAAATATACAAGTCTGGGTTTGGCTGTTTCCAGGACAATAATACTCTCCTTGTTACATTATGTTGAGGGTAAAGTTTGATGAATAGGGAATTATATCTTTGCTCAAGTTAAACCCTATGGATAAAGATTTGGATGTCACTCAAGTTCATATGACTGTCAAAGCAGATGAGTGAATACTTTTACCATTATAGTGCAAATCTAATTCTAAATATTCTCTTTAAATAGCAAAACAAAAATGTTGAATCCATCAAAGGACCTTTCTGTTAAACCTACAATGAACATATGATTTAGAACTAAACCAATCTGCACAGGAATTTGATTATAAAACTAGTAATACAGCATTGTATTTGAGGTTCATGACTGTTTTTTTCTTGTAGGAAATCAAACAGAAGTGATGAGTATAACCTCTGGGTTAAATTTTAAAGTCTACCCTCATGGACATTTGATCCATTAAATGGCACTTTCCAAAATACAAGAATCTGGTTTGTCCTCTGATCTAAGTCAGCAGTCTGCACGATTGCCTCCTGTTGCCCATATTTTCTCTGGAATAACCACATGACCAACACAAGACTTTACAGGATTCTATGAATTTAGTCTGTAAGTTTTCCACCCTGTGTCCATGGCCTGTTTGTTTTCCCTTTTCCAGATATCAGTTTGTCCTTGCATTTTCACCTGCTAACCTTTTGATGAACTCCACCATGCTGTCATTGTTTCCTCCTCCTTAAGTGTTCATTCTGCATTGTCATCATGTCTCTCTTTCTTGAAGATTCTTTTTTTGTTTGCACATTCCAGTCAAATCTTCTCAGTGCAGTCATTTGACCTGATTAAAGACTGCATTTTATCTGAATCTTGATGTTGACTGCTCACATTGTCACATTTGGTGTCCTATCCTGTTTGCATGTTTAGTTAATAATAGCAAAATTTTTAATGTTGTCCATTCCTTTATTATGGAATCAACAGCTCCAATTCAAAAGAAAAGAAAGACTGTGACTTTAAAGCTGACACATAGCTCTTTTTTGCTATCACAGATAAATAAAGGAACTATGAGCGCAAACAACTGATTATTAAAGTCTGACTTTAATTTTTACCTTTGATGAAAGTAAATTGGTTAGGATGTTGAAGAACAATCTGAGAACATCCAAAGCTCAAGCTTACTATAAACTGAAGGTTGCTAAAGCACGACTGTGATTGTTCCCAGTACAAACAAGATCAACATGGACTGAGAGGACAATGACCAAGAAAGAAGTGCCTGTTCCATAGTCTACATCTACAAGCTTAAGCATAATTTATAGCAGCCTAAATGGATAAAACAAATGCATTTTGAACAACATTTTATGACCAGACAAGACAAAAATGTAGATTCACATCAGATCATCATGAAAAGGAATTACAAGTATTCCCATTCCGTGCTGCAAAATTCAAAAACAAGAAACAGGCACAAAAAACAAGGAATATATTGAAAACTGCATGTAAACTTAAACTCATGTCATTTTCTGGTAATGATTCACACCATCATATCCTGCTGATGCTATAGACAAAAACGCTTTTGTCTTTGAATGTGGCAGGTTTGTTGAAATGATCCATCGCTGTAGAGTATGAACAAGCAAAAAAAAAAAAAAAATCAATGGTAGATGCAAACATAAATTTCCTTCAATAAGACAGTAGATCTGGTTGCAGAAAAGTTGCAGAAAGTTATGTTCTCTGAAGAAAAAAATGCCACTTGACTGTCCAGATATAGATCCAGATTCCTCTAGAGCTTTGGGTTGTGAGCGTAGCTCAAACTATGACTGGATGTGTGGAACCCCATAAAAGGGCACCCCTCTCGACTGTGGGTGCTTGTCTGTGAAGTGATGACTGGGTTTTTGCTGTTGTTCATACTGCCTGACTGAGAAATGACTTCTTCCAGGAAAACAACATGCCTCTTTTGGATCATTTTGTTCCTCCATGTTCCTCTGATCTAAAACTCTTTGAAAATATAGGGGGATGGAGGGGAAATGAGGTTTACTAAAACAGATGTCTTTTCCACACCTTGGATCACCTCAATGAAGGACAATGGACAACTTTTAGTAGGGTGATCAACTATTCAGCCTGAATGATACCTGAAGTTTGATGGTGATGGTGTCCACAAAAAGCTACATGGTTAACTTGCTCAGGAAAATTTAACCGCATACAAGTGGTGGTGTATGTATTTATTTCAGAAGGTTTGTGCATAAATTTGACCCCATGTGGATCTGGGAAATTCCAAAATAAATTCAGTTTCGGATTTGCAAACCCAATTCTTGTTTTTTTTACAAATAAACTATCAAAGTTGTATGTTGTGAGTAGTTGTTCCAACCCTGAGAAAGTACTGTTCAATAAAATTTAATTCAGTTTATTTATATAGTGCCAATTCACAACAAAAGCCATCTTGAGGCACTTTACAGAAAAAGTCATTACAATTCAATCACGCATTCATTCCAATTGATTCTAGTTATCAGACAGTCCATTAAGCCCAGTTTATTATTCAAATTAGATTCAAAAGTTTTCTCTCTACATAAACCCAGCATATTGCATGGAGCCACTAACTTGCAGGTCTCACTCCTCCTGAATGAGCATGTAACGACAGTTTAGAGGAAAAACTTCCCTTTAACAGGAAGAAACCTCCTGGCTCAGTACAAGCGGCCATCTGCCATGAACAACTGGGGTTTGAGAAGACAGAGAAGAGACAAAAAAGAAACAGAAGAACTGATGTCAGAGTACTTTCTATGTTAAAGAAAAGTAAAAAGTTAATAGCAGGAGAGGAAGAATGTTTAGTTGTTGGCAGCATTATCTCAGCGGATGCCCCCCTCCAAGAAGGTATCATAGCCAAACAACTCCAGACCAGATGTAGCTTCTATTTAATTCAAATAACTTTATTTGTCGCTGAAGGGGAATTTCAAGGCGCATGAGTAGCACAAATAGACTCAAAAGTGTTAACTCAGACAACCGAATTCATAAAATTCATACAAATTAATAAATATATCAACACATGTAGGTAGTAAAAAGTGCAGTGTGATTTGTGACTGTGTACAATGTAAAGTAATTATGTAGTGAGAGTTCATTGTTGGGCTGAGAGGGTCAGCTGGCCCCAGGTCAGTGATGGCTGTACGTTGAGAAGAGCGACGAGCCTCAGGACAAAAGTGACCTTCCTCCTCTGGTTCTTGAAGCTTCAACAGTGTAGCCTGCATCCAGACGGAAGCCAAGAGAATACAGTATATAGAGGGTGATCAGGGTCCTTCTATGAGAGAATAAAAAACTGAGTGAAAAGATAGTTAACAGTTGAAATAACAGCAAATGATGCATAGTGCAGAGTAGTAGAAGAAGAAAGAAACAGGATGAGGAAAAGTGGTCGGTTTGTCCTCCAGACCTAGGCTAATAGCAGCATAACTACAGTGTTAGCTTGGGATAACCTAACCCCTTAGAATGAGGCATGAGCGAGGCAGAGAGCCATTTAATTAAGAATAAGCCAGTAATTATGAAGTTACCATGAATCATAATGCAATTTAAAAAAAAAAAAAATCTATTTTATGTTTATGTTTTGATTCTGTTTCTACTTTTTCATCCAGAGTGTACAAGGAATTTTAATTTGGTGCAGCAGTTTTCCTCCTCTTTGTGAAAAAGTCTAGCGCAACCTCTGGTGGGAAGCTCTCATCCACTGGTGGATTTGTGAATTACCAGAGGCACAAAACTAAGAAAAATTTCTCCATCTTTCATCTTGTTTTTATACAGCCGTGCGTAGCATCAACATCTGATGAAATGACACTGTGTGGCCTGGTTGATTCGCTCAAAACCAGGAGATGGAAGCATGCCTAATTTGCATGCTCTGTTTTGCAACATTTTAAAAATTCGCTCAAAATTTGCATCACAGTTGGATGGAAACATGGCTACTGTCATGTAAAACTGTTGTGCACTGCTTAATTCAGGCTATTAGGGCTGGTAGTATTGATTTAAATATTGCTATTATCGATACCAAGGTAAGTATTGGTATCGGATTGATATTTGCATGATGAGATCAATACTCTTGTTTGGAGTTTCTCTTCTATATGTCCAGTAAATTACTGGACTTTCCTCACAGAGTTCCTGCCGACACATGTGTAGGAATTAAAATGCCAAATATCAAGAGCTTACACTTTCCGTTTGAAAATGTCTGCTTTCTTTGAGATACAATCTGTTTAATAACCCCATAAGTGCAGCTTCAGTCCAACACTGCCTGTGCAAACAGCACAACTGCGTGTAGAAGAAGGTAAAAAGCGCATTACTGTATTTTTTTCTGCTACACTGTTATATTGTAGTTAGTTTATAAAAAAAATACTTACTTGTCAGTATCACACACCTCTACAAGCTATATAAAATTAGTCCAGTAACTACAGGTCATGATCAACACACAGAACCTGATTATCAGCATTCAAACTGTGCCAGCAAACTTCCTGTACACTCTCTGCTATAAATCTGCTCAGTAATCTTGTCTCTATCTAAAACAAAAGGTAATGAAGGGTGGGGAGATCTTCTGGAGAACAACAAGGGGTAGATTTACCAGCAGAGGCATAACTTGTTTCTCAGAGCCTGAACTGGTTTGAGAAGTTTTCCCTTTCTCTTTGAGTTTTGAAGCGACTATGTTGTAAAATACAAAGCAAATTTGCAAACCAACCTTCCAGCCACTACAGCACCTCTACCTACCAATGCAGGAAGCTTTGTGGTATAAATAATAGCGGTGTTCCGATCAATCAGCCAGCAATCATTATTGGCTAATTTCCATGAAAAAGGATACCATCGGTGTTCGCCGATAAATGTATTTTGTTGCCAATCACAAAATCTGATCACCTGTACCTCATACTTCGTAGCCTGCAGAGGCCCTGTGTGTAGTGTATATCCTCATTTACTTCACATTGTGCAAGCATGCGGCAACAAATCCTAAGCAAACCTGTTTGTCGTGTGAAACTTTTGCACTGTGTGAGTGATTTGAAGTTTGTGTCTCGCAACACATGTAATGGAAAAATATCTCGGGAGCACGTCAAAATGCATCAACACAAAGAATTTAATATGACATTTAAAAAACAAGCACTTGATGATGTGTGGTGAGTTATTGAGGCTCACTGCAGAGAATAAAAAAAAGACACCCAGAGCAGTCAGTCCTCAGTTAAAGCAGCCCACAATTGCCAACACTTGCCTATATGAGCGTGACAGCCAAAAGGCTAAGCAAGTAACCTGAAAAATAATTTAATTCATTGGGCTAGATGACCAGCCTTTCTGTGGGGTGGAGGACACTGGGTTCCACCGACTGCTCTTGCTGTTGGAACTACTGAGACGTAATGTTTCAAGCTCCACCAGACAGTGTACTCTACTCTCCCATCGAACTTCTCCTTAAAGCTGCAATATGTAACATATATAACTTTTATAAAAATGTGGGTTTTTTTGTTTTTTTTTACATATTTATTAAAACTGTCACTATGTCGTGAGACAGATAATCTGTGGGAAAAAAAAAAAAAAGCTCCTCTGCCTCCTCCCTGTGGTAGTAGCATTTAGAACCAAATCAAAAAATTAAGAGCCAATCCATGTGATCGATAGTGTGATTGGCACACATGGGTGATCGGCATCGGTGATCAGCAGCATAAAACCTGATCAGAGCACCCTTAATAAATAATCAACTACCTTCAAAAGAGCTATAGGCCTGTTGTTACAACTAGTGACCTACTAGTAGTGAAAGTTAATTTTTTTTCTTGCCCCTTTTTATGGCATCACTTTGGCTGCTGGCACCTTTAGCATTTGCCTATACTGCCAGGCCATGGGTCAGCCCTGCTGCAGGTCTTTGATGATGAAATGGACCATTCAGGTCTATATTTGTCCTCTTTAGTATCAGCTTTTATGTGTTCAGTTGACTTTGATTTATCCAGAATTGCGGCATTCTCATTTGTGACTGAGATGTTATCTGCAGCTGGACTGAAAACAGCTTTGAATAGTGAATTTGACTAAAACACAGATAATGGAGGTATATAGAGAAACACTAATCAGTTGATCTCTATTTGTGAAATCAACAGAGGCATGTTCCTTTAGAAGCTTGTTTACATTTTTCACAACTAAATGAAAACAAAAAACTGCAAAATGAACAGAGCCCTTACAGAAAAATCCCACCATCACAAAACATTCATTTCATTGAAATACATTTGATTCACATGGGAAGCATGTGATTCCTCTCTGAAACACATGTATTTCACATGTGCTTTTAACATGAAACATTGCAAATCCACATGTATATATGTGCTTTTACATGTGAATCACATGGGTTTTGCATGTGATTTTCACATGTGAAATTCTGTAAGGGCAATGACAGAGATAAACGGAGAAAGGCTTGAACCAGCAACCTGCCAATGGGTGGCCAAACTCCTACCAACGTGGCCACCACCACCCCTAAAGAATCTGTGTAAAATAGTTTGTAAAATCAGTGTAAAATAAATCCATTTAGGTTTGACGAACCACATATTGTGGCCAAAAAAGTATTAAAAAGCTCAATTTTTTTATTTTTTTAAAAAAGAACAATGATTTAATAAACCTGAAACTGTGTTCTAAACAATCTCTCTCCAGTCTAGAATTATCCAGTTCAGGTGTGACCCAATCACAGTCATTTTAAATTTTGAACTGTGTATGATCAAATCTACTCATTAAAAGAAAGTTAGTCAGCTGTCTTGTTAAGGCTTTTGTAACTGTTATCAGTCAGCCAAAAATCTCAATTCTGTCAAATCACAAGGGCAACTCCAGAACTGATTCCTTCCATAAATCTACAACGATCTACTGTGATTCACATAAGAATCACATGTGCTTCCCAAGTTTTCACGTGATTCGCATGTGAAAGACATGTTTCACATGTGATACACGTTTTTCACGTGATTCACATGGGAATCACATGTGCTTCATATGTTTTCACATGTGAAAAACGTGCTTCAAATGGAAATCACATGTAAAGCACAGGTGATTCATGGACTTTTACATGTGTCATAATTTCAATGTTAAACGTCCCATGTTTCACATGCTATTCATTTTCATAGGATGAAAATGTGGTCACATGTTAACCTTATTTCATTTTGTAGGACACGACTCCACACTAAAATAAACTTGCAGCTATGAATATAGACATACAAACCAAATATATTTGACAAAAAGATCAACTTACCGCTGCCAAACAACTTAGAGCATGATCGATGTTAATGGAACTGCCAATCATTTTGTTTGTTGCAGATGGTGTATGTGTTTACTTTTCTAACTCTAAGCTTTGGTTCCTACATAGATTACAATTGAGTAGAAGTGCGTAAGAAGGCAATGGCTAGGCTACATTAAACCCAAAACTTTGTTTTTTTATGAGACCAACACAAAGTAGAACTGGTGTGCAATACTCAGTGGTGGACAAAAATGTACTTAAGTACAGAATGCAAGTAAATGTACTCCACTACTATCCACCACTGGCGATACTCCATATTTTGGTATTGATCTGATACCAAGTAAATACAAGGAAAGTATTGCCAATACTGTCGGATACCAATGCCGATACTTTTCATTGAGAATGCTCTTCAGCATTCTCACTATTTTTATCCATACATTTTTTGATTTTTAACTACTTCCACATACTTCAACTGATTTAATTGAAAATCTTCAAAATTAAGCAAAATTCTGCAAAAACTTTGTACTCTTTCACTGCTTACTACTTGTGCCTACTTCAACCTAGAAAGTCCATTCAACTTTTAAATAAGTCACAAGCCATTAAGCTACCTTCATATGTTTAACTTTTTGATATCGCTTACATGTTTTTGAAAATCACGATTTAACTTTTATGCAAATTTTTGGCCATTTTTATTTTTACATTGTAATTCAATTATGGAATTGGACAACTGGTTTACTTTAATTGTAAAGGTCCCAGAAGAAATTCTTTCTTACTTGGTCAAGTTTCACTTTTTCTAGCCGTTTCAGTTCGCAACTGAAACTGCTCAGATTCCAGACTTAGAAATCGTGCATATTTTTGCAACATCAAAGCTCCAAGGCAGAGTATGATACACATATGAAACACTCCATGATTTTTCAGTAAGGGTGATTTCACACCTGATAATCTGGTAGACTGGGTTCGACTGGGGACAAAGGCTCACGAAGATCAAATCAACCTATAACATGCGCTCATACTTATGCAGGTCTGGTAAAAACACAAACTTTCATACAAAAAGAGGCAGAAGAAGCAGGTGGATAATCTGTTTTTTTTGTTTGTTTGTTTGTTTGTTTGTTTGTTTTTTTTATCTTCAGTCCTGTAGATGGTGACCAAACTCTTAAAACATAGATTCTGTGCTTTATTGTGCCTCTTAATACCAAACTGTCCATGCAGCTCCTCACCAAATACACAAACCTAAAGCTGAATGAACACAATCCTCCACATGTTGCCATAACTTGATGCTCTGTATCCTTCACCCCACAGTCATTGCTATATGAACAGAAGAAGCAGCTGCAGCTGAGACATCAGCAAATGGCCATGCCTGTGTTTCGCCATGGCAGACGCGGAGTGGCGGCTTGTGGGCTGGACGTCCCTCGGGCCCCGTCACGTACGCCATCTGTGCTGGCCTCCACCTCTCTCGCTCCACCTGAGCACGCTCTGAGCCGGACCGCGCAGGACCCTGCCAGCAAACCCCGCTTCACCACCGGTGGGTGAATCAGGTGTGCTGATGGAGTTCAGTGTGCGCCAAGAGACTGTTTACTACGCATCTAAAACGAAAACTAAAACATGGTCAGTTCGGACAATTTTAACTTGCCAGAGTAAATCTTGCCCTTAGAAACAAATTCTAAAAAACTGTGCATATGAATCAGTCATCTGTAATAGCACAATAAACTATTCACATTTGTCTCTTGATTTGCAGTCGACGGTGGTACAACATCTTTCCACGGGCTGAAAATGGCCTCAGTATGGACACCCCTGATTTGTACCATTTCCTATGACTAAACCTGAAATCAATAGTATTACACAAATTCAGCCTTTTCTATTCATTTTGACCTGTTGCTTGCAAGTAAACCCAGTCTTCTGTGACTGATAGAACTAGTTTAGCAGTATTGATGTGTGAATCATAATGTCATGGATCAATGATGCCAAGCAGGTACCAGCATAACTACGCGGTGACACAAATTGTGTCCAAATTCAGGGGCTGCATCATTTACCCGGCCTACGTCAGCAGCTGTGAAATTGGATACTCTTGCTTTTAAATGTATTCTCACTGTTACCCTGGTATAAGTCCTGTTGCCTATAGCAACCGTGACAGTGCTAAGCACGAACTGGTAAAAATGGAGTTAAAATCTTGCTGAGTTTGTTTATTATTCATTTAATCCTTTTTAATGCCTGAAATTGCTTCATTTTGCAAAATTATATTTGAAAACATGTCTCTGCAAATTACCAAAGCTTAACAGTACACACCCCTTTAAGTGTTTAAATTTTCTACTGCCAAATTTATCATAAACTTATATTTAAAACTATATTCCTCTCCTGCTCTGTCTCCCGATTCATTCGCCGTTGTTGCGTAACAAAAATATCTTGTTTGGCTCACAATGAATCTTGTGATAGGGAAGATACACCAGTCCCGTCCTTCAAATCCACAAAAAAAAGGCCACATTTGTGGGCAGCATTTGAAGGAGCGTTTGAATTTGTACTGCCTTCGTTGCATCGCTGTGACATAATTGGCCTTAAAATTGGCCTAAAAATGATTGTTTTGGGTCTCCCAAGACATTGAAACCCAGTGGATGGACTGCCTAAACGAGAAAAAACTTTTGCAAATACACCTAAAGTCGTCTCCATATGGACGGGGCCTAAGGCTCTTGACAAATGTCATCCAAAGTGCCAAAATCGGTTCTCACTGATGTAGATGCGTGATGAAAATTGCGTCATATTGTTCACAGAGAGCCATCCACCTGCCAAACTCGACACCAGGCCCGAACTATTTCAACAGATCTCTGTGCGAAGTGTTGGGTGATTGGTCAGAAGTTTGTTGCCGTGTTTTTACGCAGAAATGTGCTCAGACTGCATTGTTGTTATTTCTTTTCAACTAGTCCACTTCCACTATCCGATTTTTGTATCTCCAGGAGACATAAATGCTTTTGAGGAATGTTGATCTGACGCAGAGAGGAATTATGTACATCTGTACGATTCTTCACTAAATAACTACTACAATAATAAGACTGGCAAATGGTTTATAACTCCTGGATGGAAATTGTAATGGTGTTGTCCACAAAGGAGTCTATCTGCACAAAAGTGTGGTACTCTCTCTGTGAATGCTTCCTAAAAGCAAACAGAGGATGCAGGGAGGGAGGGGTAACCCCGGCAGGTAGGAACGTGATGTGTACTGAAGATGGAGAGGTGTCTCCAAGGTGGTCTGCACATTCTATGAAAGGTGTGTGCAAATATAAACCATTCTCAACCACGTGACTGCGCGCCAACTGTTCAGCTTCGGATGAAGTATGTCGGGCCCTTAAGTCTCCCTAACAGCAACCTTTTGGATGCTGTACAATATTTAAACACCCATATTGAGACATCAGTTATGCTTTTTAAATTTACTGTACTGCTGCTACAACAAAAGCCTCACTAAATTATCCCATGCCCATTGCAAAACTTGCAAATCCATTATCTAATACATGTAAATTTACTGAGTGGTGTATTTCTGCAGTCAGTACTGGGAGCACTGGGAGAAGCCAAAGGAGCTTGATTTTTTTTCACAGATTATCTGTCTTATATTATAGTGTCGCAACATAATAATTTTAACAAATGTGTAAGAAACATATTTTTCATAAAAATTACATACTGCAGCTTTAAAGGGGCAGTATTGTGTAAAATCGACTTTTTTGAGGTTTCCATCATGTTATGTTAAACAATTTTTCATCAAAAACTGGAGAACTGCTTTGATTCTTTCTTACATGTTTGAGAAATCCTTTAATTTCCTCTGACAGCCATTTGGGGTCCATAAATGTTTGGTTTCACCGAGAGCCGGCTTTTCCACGCAGCTCCTCCTCGGAGCTGTAGTCTCCAAGCCAAACTTCCACCTCAAAGAACACCCCTCTCCCACACATCCCTTACTCAGCTCCTCCAGACAAGCGGCAGCAACCTTTAGCAAACACCTGATGGTACTGTTTATCTACTGTGCTCATCTTACTAACAAGTTCTTAGTCCAACGCTCCTAAAAATGACTGTGAAAGGTTTAATGGAGAAACGCTGTGATGATGTGCTGAAGGCAGAGTGTCAGAAAGAGCAAGAGCTTCTTAAAGAGATACAGGCCCAATTCCAAGGTGTTAAATTGCAGTAAACAGTCAAATTTCTTTTTAGTCAAGTTTGATATAGATGGCATAAATGGCACTATGTGCCTGGAAAATACATAATACTGCTACTTAAATAAAATATAGATGAAACACAGAAAATCTGGTGATGTAGAAACAGAAACGTGAGGGAGAATCTGACAAGGTAACAGGGAATTGAAAGGCTGTTACTGCTACAGGAGATCTTTCCTGCCCACGGCCATCACTATCTATAATAACTCCTAAATGAGTTACATCAACATTTAATTTCCCTTTGGGATAAACAAAGTATTTTTGAATTTGAATTGAATTTGATATATACAGAGTAATCAAGAAATGAGGAACAGCTGGAGGGAAAACACAGACAGATAGCAAATACCAGGACACAGCTGTTGAGTGAAAGGCTGAGTGAAGGAACAGGAGCAGAGCGGGAGGAACAGAAAAAAGCCCCAGAAACAGAAAGAAGCATAGGAAGAACCTAAAGCTAAATAGATACACAAAAGTCAACAAAAAAACGAACAAAGGAAAAATCTAAGTTCATGAAAAGCCAGGAAATAACCAAAATAGAAATGTAAGAAATCCAAAGTATAGCACTAAAATCTAAGGAAACACAGAATGAAATGCAATAAACTAAGAACTGAACCTATGGGATAAACAATGACCAAAAATGAAGTAAACAATAAAGAAACTGAAAACAATGATGGAACAAAAAGTCCCAAACTCTGCTGATCATGACCCTTTCCTTATCAAATGATGAATTGAACAGTACTTAATGAAATCTGCAAACATAGGTTTATTGCTTTATAAACTAAGCAACTTCCTCACAACTTTATCACTGACGTGTCAGCTGACCAGTGGTTGCACTTTATTTCAGGGCATGAGAGTAAATTAGGGGTAATTACAAATACTGACTTTTTAGATTATTAGCCATCATTTTCCTTCCATTTCACAATTATTCATTACTTTGTGATCGTCTATCACATAACATTTAATGTGACAAACTGTGGAAAAGTGTAAGTGATGTGAATAATTTGGCAAGACACTGTAAATACTTTACATTTCACACAAATCTGCAGAATCTAAATCAAGATTTTTTTTTTTCTGGGAAACTACATATCATCTGTTTCTAACTATGGAGACACCAAATATTGTCCTGCATAATGAAGTGAAATGTCTGTGATCACAATATTTTAGTTGATTAAGGCACAAAAATAATTTTGAACCTTTTCCATAGTGGCTGCTTAGGCACCAGCTGAAAGAACAGAAATCAGCAGGTCTGACAGGTAAACCTAAAACATTAAAAAAGTCTGCTACTTATCTACAAATTAAAAAAGGATTTTTTTCTAATAAATGTGATAAAGTGACAATTAACTGAAAGGGGTTTGTTTGTTTGACAGACAACTGAAACCACCTTCTTGGTTTTCCTCAAGTAAGTTAAAAGTGTGAGACAGTGTGTCTGTTGAATTATTACTCAGGCTGATGAAAAATATTATGTATAGTAAATGCTTTTTTCACACATCGGCCAGTGATTCGCTGTCCACATTTAAAAAGTATGCACTAACGCATGTCCACTTGTCTTCAGGACAGGTATCATTTATTTCCACCTTCTGCATCGGGATGATGTCAGGAGCTGCAGGAAGTGTGCTTCTGGGACAGACAGCAGTCGTTCTGCTTCAGTCTCTGGAGATCCTGGCAGGCAACAATGTGCTGATGAACCAGTTGGAAATCTTCATAAAGGACTGTCGTGTCCTTTCAGAACGTGCAGAGTATCTAATTTTAAACAGCAGTGACAACATGAATAACATTTTTGTGTCTCTGCTGATGCTAGAGTTCACCACGTGTTGCTCATTTTGGTTATTAGAAGCAGGAAGATTTATCGGATCTCACACATATAATTTGGGTATTAGAAACTGGGGCCAAACAGAACAGGTAGAAGCTCTTACTTTGGCTGGCTCAGTGTGCATGACAGTTATCACTGTTGCTGGGTGCATTTTGGGTCTGGGTCTGGAAAGGTCTTTAACCTTTATTTCCAGTTACAGAATAAAAGTGTGGGTTGTTATTGGAGCGATATCCCTACTTTGTGCAGCTATTGCTTCTCGCCTTCTTTATCTGGGTGTTATTTATAAACCAGCTGACTTCCCAATAATTGTGTTTATTTTATCGGTAATTATTGTGTTAACAAAATCCAAACTTGCCCTTTTGGTTTCCTTATGTCATTCTAGTATTCTTGCATTGCCTGGAAAAGAAAAAGATTTTCTATTGTTTCCATCAATTTCACTAACATTGTTCATTACAGATGTGTTTAATGTTGCAAATCAACCAATCATTACCTTGCCCTCATTAAACACTACACGCAATGCTGTAGTGGACGGCCTTTTTGTTGGAGCTTTAACTGTTCACATATTGGTAGCTGTAATAGCAATGGGTGCATTTGCATCTTGGCAAAATGTGGGAGCGTTTAAAATCTGGGGTGGTGCCTCAGCATTGGGTGGAGCTGTCTTAACAGTTATACAGTCAGCTGTACCTGTACTGGGCCCGGGTCCTACCATAGGGATTCTTGTGGGAATTTCAGGGGCAGCAGGAGTATCTTTAGCTGCAGCTGAAGCAGTTACAGACCAGTTTGGAGTAACTGAAGGTTGTTGCCTTGGAAGACTGGGGTTGACAGCTGGAGCATTTGCTGGAGGTTTTGTGTCCTCCTGTGCCCACAGCGGGCTGTCAGCGACGTTCATGGGTCTGTGTGCAGCAACAATTGCCGGTGGAAACTATTTTACATGGGAGGTTTGGAATCTGCTTATGCAGGGAACAGAGTTGAAGTCTTGGCTGTGTTTATGTTTGTGCATTATAGTTTGTTTAAAATGGACAGTTTTTACTACCATCTATTTCTTTATCAGTCTTGTTGAGTTCATGGTTTTTGTTGTTATATTGCCTATACTTTACCTTTATGCATTAATGAAATGTCTTCAATATTCCCTGTGTCACACCAGTAGACTGCTAAAGTAATTCTCTGGGGTCGCATTTATTAAACATTGCAGAGGACCTATAGTAAAAGTGTACGTTCCCCCAAAAGCCAAACTTTGCACTTGGTCAATGCAAGGTTCCTCATAAATTTTAGGGTGTATTTAAAGGAGCCAGCTTATCAATTTTATTTCATGGTCACCAATGGCAACCACAGAGAAAAGAGTAAAGAAACAACTTCACGAGGCAGAAATCGATGTGTGAGGTAGAGATGGTATGCTTCACAGTTTAGGACAGGGGTGAGGGGGAAGTCACTGTCCCTTGCAGTTGACAGCGGAAGAGTGCATCAGTGATCAAGTGTCAAAAGCTTGAATATCCTTCCTGATTCAACAATTTGCAATGTCTTCCAGCAGTGCCAATTCACCCATCTCACAGAATTACGCACAAGTGTCACAACAGTATTTACATGTTTACAGCAATCAGCCTGATTGCCTCACACCTTGTCACATTTTATGTGTTAATCTGTGATACACATCACCCTGGTGATAATACAGGGAGAAAAATATGAGGTGAAAAAAACTTTGATTAAATGTGCGGACTTTGATTTAAGAATTAAAGGTGGATATTACATAAAATCGACTTTTTCAAGCTTTCTATTATGTTATAATGACATTCCCTTATCAAAAACATACATGGAGTGTTGCATTGATTCTTTCATGCATGTTTGAAAAGTCCTTGATTCTCTTGGCAACCAAACCACTGCCTATTTCTACAAAGCTCCTCCTCAGAGCTGCAGTCCTCAGTCGAGCATCTGCCACACAGAGCACCCCTCCCCTACTTCTCAGTGCAGTGCTCCTGTTAACATTGTTAAAGTCTTAATAGATAAGTACTGTTGTGATGATGTGCTGAAGACGGAGTGTGGGAAAGAGCAGGACCTTCTTAAAGAGAACAAGGCCAGTTACAAGGCATCAAATTGATAATTCAAATTTCTTTTATGTTTGATGTACACACCATTTTTATAACAACTCAAGATAACATAGTTATTTGATTGTGTTATAAAATGGCACTGTGTGCCTGGAAAATCGAAAATACTGGTCCTTTGAGTTTGCAAATAGGCCTTTTTAAGTTTGCTTTTTTACTAAAAAGGTTCTTATGTATAGTTATGGCTCACCAGTGGAAGCATAAGTCTATGTTCATACTGCAGGCCTTAATGCTCAATTACGATTTTTTTGTGAAATTCAATTTTTTTTCACCTGTTCGTTCACATTTCCAAATATATGTGACCTGTATGTGATCTGCTGTGTGAACTGCAAACAACCTGAAAGTGCCCCGAATGCGCAGTAGAGGACGCAACAACATCACACGTAGCATGCTCAGTGTGACGTACAGGTCAGACGAATGCGACCTGGCCACCCAGACACAGGTCACATTTGAAAAGATCGGATACGTATCAGATTTAGGACCATATATCCAAGTGGCCTGGGTCGCATTTGTAAAAATCGTAAAATTGTAAAAATTTGACTGTCATGAAAAGATCAGATACAGGTCACATAAGGGCAAAAAAATTGGATTTGAGTCACTTAAGGTTGAAGTGTGAACGTACCCTAATTTACACTACTGTTCTGAATGATGAAGTCGATTTATGATTAAAGTTTGGTTTTTGAGTGAAATTAAATGTCTGAGAGGAATCATGATGCAGTGTGGCTTCAATTCCCCACCTCCCCTTCCAGTTTTCCCAGTCTCCAAAACGAGCGTACGTATGGGTCTGAGTCTGCGTGAGGGACAGCGCATTCTCCCTTCAAGTTAGTTTTTTATACATTGCAGCCTTTGCGTAGAAAGTGACGTCCGGCAGTTTCAGGCCAGTTTCAGGCTCTGTTTTGTTTGTAAGCAAGCTTTATAAATGAGACCTCAGGTTACTCCTGCTGGCCCCTGTTAACTACTGTTAACTACAAATTTTACTTGATTTAAGCCATGAATTTCAGATCACATTGTCTTCTGCATTATTGCCTGATAATGAAAATAGAAGAATGCTTGAGTTTAATGCAAGATCCTCTTTGTTAGGTAGAAAATGTTTTGCTTTGTTGTTCTATTGTTCTATTGATAATACTAGATCAAAATGACCAGCTGTATTCTGCTAAGCTGTTCCTGTAAAGGTCAGGTTTAAAGTCTGATATGAAACTCTTGATGCAGTTTCTGCTTTATATATTTTTAAATTAATATGGAAGAAATTTGAACAGACTTTTTAAAATCAGTATGTTCAATGTGCTTTGTAATATGACGACTCCTGTTGGTGTCTTCCTGTCAGCGATTTTTGTAAATGAATCTCTGAACCAATAAACGAATGTTTCCATTTGACATCTCAATCCTTTCTTGACTGAAATCATTCTGACTTTTTGATTCTTTTAAAGTCTGAAATACAGCCTTTGCAACTACAGTACATGCAATTACAGTAAATGCAACTGTCAGTCACACTGATCTATATTTATTAGACATGTAAAGATAGAGCAAATAGCAGAAGACTCAATAAGGACAACTATGAGTAAGATGATAAGTTTCAGTCTGAATAATTTCGAACACATCTCCGGACTGGGATCCCTGAAAGAAGCAGGCAATATTCTAGCCCTTCAAAAGGATTTGCTCAATGCAGTCATATTCAATAAATTAGAATATATGTCCCTATGAGTCTTGTTTGTCAGATTAAAAGTACTTTTTGAAAATAACCTTTAAGCAGATATTAAACATACTGTTCATTAAGCCCACATTTCTGTTTTTAGAAATACTTTATTTAGTGATCTGATGTAATATTCTAATCTTAAATGTCATGTTTTCATTAGCTGTTAGCAGAAAATCATCACAATTAAGAGAAATAAATAAGGTATTAAAACATCAGTCTTTGTCTAATTAATATATATAATGTGTTTTACTTAGTGATGGAGTCACTGAAATAAATGAACTTTTCAATAATCATTTAATTTATTGAATGGGTCTGTACTCTGCTTAACCTGTTACCCACATGTAGAAGGTATTGCTACCCAGCCCTTTCAAAAACAGGATAAAACTGAAAGCAGTTCATTTTCTATTAAACATTTGGTATAGAAAACAGGTTTTAAAATGTCTCTTTTTGTATAAGGACAAAAAGAGACTAATAGTATAACAAACTTCATATTTTTCTTTTGAGAAGATGTTTTCACTCATCATGTGTATTAACCTATTTCCCTGAAACTAGATAAACTCTGTGCATCACAGGGTAGTATGCACAAAGCCCAGTGCTGAAGTTGTGTCGACTCCAAACTCATTTTTCGATTTCTGGAATGTAATTACAGTCACATGAAACCGATGTTATGTTAGAATGGCCTGCCATACCTGGCACAGGGGTGCGGTAGCGAAACAGAGAGAGACAGAGAGGCCATGTTATGTTAGACTGGAGACTAAAGAGGCACATCATACTCCACAGATTGGCGGTTTGAGCTATACACCACCTGATCAGACTTCCCCAAACCTCTTCCACACAGAATGAAATAAGAAAGGATGAGATGGTAAAATAATGCTGTAAATGTCAGTGAGCTGTGTTATTAACTTTAATTTACAAAACCAGTTGTCATGATTCTTGGTGAAAAGACAGTCACATTTGCAGACAGTCACTGGTTAGAGGCATTTTAGAGAAAATCAATAAACAAAATGGACAAAACTCAGGAAGAGAAAAAATGGAACATGGACCAGAGCAAGGAACTATGTGAATCAGGGCATAACAACAGCGAATGAAAAGTTAAGAGTTTATATGAGTGGCAGATCAGGTGAAGCACATGGGAATGATGAGGCAGTGCAGGTCAATGACATGAGTGAAGATTAATACTGAGTATGAATACAACAGAAACGGGAGGCAGACTAATAACATGAGAAACATGTTATTAGTCTGCCTCCCGGTTTATTGGTTTATTGTTATGTCCAAAAGAGGACATAACAATAAACCAAGAAAGGCTAACACTGATCTAAGGAAGCTAAATTCATAAAGGACAAATTACAAGAACAAACTAAGAAACGAAGTACAAAGGAATAAACCAATATGGCAGGACCTTTCGAGCAATAATTAATACAGGGGACTGAACATAATATGAAAAAATATAACAAATATTCAGGAAAAGGAACACAACAATAATCTATAAAAACAGACCTCAAGGAAAGAACTAATAAACAGAAACTACGAAGCATAAATTACCCACAAGAAACAATCAAACCAAAAGCCAAAAACCCAAGAATTGTGACACCAGTTTGTTCAGGATAACATTCGCCTTTTATTTGCTAGTTATTGTAGATACCACAAGCTGGTGCTTATGGGTTTAAGGAATAACATATGTTATAAATCTGATATTTAGTATAACCGCCCTCTGCCTGCGTTGCTTCAGAAGGACAAGAAACACAAAGAGCACACCACCAGCCCTCTCTTGTTTTTGCTGACCTTGGATCCCATCAGGTATCCGGCACCTTTTTCAGAACTTCACACTCAAGATACAAGTAAGACAACAACAACATCTGATCTGTTCGTTCTTTAGTTCTCATCTCCTGAACATATCATGAATCATTTCTCCTCCCTTTAAGTCCTCCCGAGCACCAGTTCTCCAAAAAATGGACGAGAATAATCACAACCTGTCTTTACATAAAACACTTAAAACTGCCTTGTGTGTCCATGGTTGAGGTGGGTTGAGCATCTGATTAGGATGTCCCCTGGGCACCTCTCTTTGGAGGCTTTCCAGGCATGTCCCACTGGGAGGAGGCTCAAGGAAAGACCCAGAACTCATGTGAGGGACTATGTATCGCGTCAGACCTGAGAATGCCTTGGTATCCCCCAGAATAAGCAGGAGATGTCACTGGGGAGAGGGATGTTTGTGATTTTCTCCTGGACCTATTGCCCCTGTGACCCAATATCAGATAAGCAGAAGACAATAGATGGATGTACTGGTGAACTGCACAAGTGGGTGGGATTGTAAAGAAGTACTACCTCAATATTTTCCTATTTCAACTTTAATTTGTCTGTCGCCTGGGGTAAACTTGGACACAACTGAACATTTCAACAAGACATTGAAGCCTCTGGAATGCCCCTAACCTCAACTCTATTAAAAATACAGTATGTTTAAAAGCTACGTCTATGCCAGGAAAGCCCCACCATTTATTTTTTGTAGAGTTCTCAAATATCCAGCCTGAATGATACCTGAAGCTTTATGGTGTCTACAAAAAGCACATGGTCAAGGTTCAGCTTGCTCAGGGACATTTGATCAAATCTAGGTAGTGGTGTATGCATTTATTTTAGAAAGTGTGTGTATAAATTTACCCTGTGTGGATTAGGGAAAATCTAGAATAAATTCAGACATGTGAACCCAATCCATGTTTTATTTTTGTTTGTTTTTTTTGTTTGTTTTTTTAACTATAAACCATTGACGTTGTATGTTGTGAGTTGTTCCAACCCTGAGAAAGTATTGTTTAATTAAAAATTAGCCAAAAATTATGAAGTAACCACAAGTCATTTTGAGTCCAGGAAATGAGTCAAACAGATTACCACTCATTTATTTATTTGTCCGTTTATTTTTTTGTTAGTGTTTTAATTCTGGTTCTTCCTTTTCATCCAGGCTGTGCAAGGAATTTTAATTTATAACAGTAGACGGCAGTTTACTTTCCTCTTTGCCTTACCTTAGTGTTTCCAGCAGAGGGCCCTGTATGTGTCTATTTTTTTTTTTTTTACCACCATAGAGAATTGTATGCACAGCTGCATGTTCAGGAAGCTGTGTTACAGGTCCCTGAGTTTCTCTGTAAACATCTGAGTGCTTAACTAGAAAACATCTACCAGAGCTGCATTGTTTTGTCTGGGTGTAGGATGACTTTACATAATTTCCCTTGCTTCTTTTATTTAAGGTGAACAAAACAAACTTGCTTATGTCGAAAAAACTCTGTTTCCACGTAACTTCAGATGCTGAATAGTGATAAATTTATGTGTGAAATATATCAGCATGATCTTTGTATGATTGAACTGAAATGATTTTTTTGTAAAGTGCCTCGAAAAGACATTTGTTGTGAATTGGCGCTGTATAAATAACCTGAATTGAATTGTTGACAACATTACAGCTATAGGCCTGGTGTAGGCTTTCTCTTTTTCTCACTGTTATGTAGAACTGTTGTGCACTGCCTAATCCAGGCTATTTAAAACTACCCCAGTAACCACAGCTCATAATCAACAATTAGAACCTGATTATCAGCATTCAGACTATGACAGCAAACAAATGCTTCCTTCACACGCACTGCTGTAAATCTGTTAAGCAATCATCTCTCTATTGCAGACAAAAGGTAATAAAGGGTGGGGAGATCTTCAGGAGAACAAAAAGGGGCAGGTTAACTGGCAGCCATGAGACGCTTGAGTTGTTTCTCAGAGCCTGGACTGGTTTGAGAAGTTTCTTTATTTCCTTTTAGTTGTTAACTAAATGTGTTATAAAATACAAAGCAAATTTGCAAACCAACCTTCCAGCCACTGCAATGCCTCTACCTATTTCTGCAGGAAATTTGTGTTTTAATCAACAACCTTCTGAAGACCTAGAGTCCTACCAATGTGATGCAGGTTAGAGTTGTGAACTAAGCTTAGGTTAAGGGTTAGGTTAGGGATAGTTTATGTAATGGAATCAGTGGAAAATATTAAATTTTTCTATAATTTACAGGGCCTTCCAAGAGTGTTCACTATTTGTGTTACAAGCCTTAGAATGTTTTAGTGGGTCTCAAAGTAGTGCCCAATTCTAAAGTGGTATGAAATGATACATGGTTTCAAATATTTCACAAATATCTGAAAAATGTACCACGTGACTGTAATCAATGCAATTCAGGTCAATTCACAAATACTTTATTTATCACAAAGGGAAAGTAAATGTTGGCGTAACTCATATCATCCAAGTATCTTCAAAGAGTCATTGTGGATAGTAATGCTGTGGGCAGGAAGGGTCTCTGGGAGCAGTCTTGCAATGAATATGAAGAGGCCTCTGACTGAAAGCTGTTTCTATATGACAGTCTTATGACAAGCTAACAGCTCAATTTCTGGGCAGCAGAGTCAATATTCCATAATAACATGTCCTGGATGACACCTTCAGTTCTTGACAAGTTGGATGGAGACGGAGATGTAAGAGATGGGGATTTGATCTTTGCCCATTATCATGAAAGAGATGGTGAACTTCCTCCTCTTTTTGCTCTTTGGTCCTGCTCTAGATCCATGAAGCCTCCTTTTTTCTGGATGTGGGGTCAGAATTTAGGTATTTTGGGGGACGTTTCTAAAAAAAAATTTAAAAAAAGTAGCAGTTTGCTGTTGTCTGAAAGTAAAAAGATAGGAGTAAAAATCCTTTCAGCTGCACATCCAACAGCAGAGAAAATAGCTGTCAAAACATGCAAACAGAATAATTATGAACAAAAATCTAAAAAAATAACAAATCAGAACTAATGTAACAGAGCTACTCCAGCAAGCTGCCACCATGAGCTGCACTATCTAGAACAATTTTGAGGCAACCCCCAGACTTGATCCTTTGTACAACCAACCACTTTTGCTGCAATTAAAGCTGTGAGTCTTTCAGGGGACGTCTACCCTCTTTTTTTTATTTTTGCCCTAAATTAGCTCTTTCCTTTACCTTTTTTTATTATTTCATTTTGATTCAACACACCCAAATCTAATAATTACATCATTTGTGGGAAGGCAACTAAGTCAGGACCATGGATGCATCTAAAAGTTGCAGGACACAGGTCTTCAAGGATTGGACACTGAATCTCCTGATCTAAACCATTCCAGATTAGCTTTAGCTGTTTGTTTGGGTTCATTGGCCTGGAAAGTAGAACCTCTACCTCACTCTCAAGTGTTTTTCAGCCTCTGATAGGATTGACCTGTATATAGCTCCCTCAATCTTCAAGCAGATATTAACTGTTTGTGAGAAATGCTGAACAACCCACCAGCGAGACCTTAAGGATTAGCGGATTTGAACAATGGATGGATGGACTTGTAAATAACTGAATCCCTTAGCCTGGCCATTCCCTTCCTGCACTATTCCACTCGATTCAAATCTCACTTACAGCTTAGTTTGGGCTTTCTCCCATTTACTTGGATTCCTCCGATAGAATTTCAATTTCAGGCCAATCAGAAGAAGACGTGAAAGATGACATCAATATTCTGCACTGTTTTAGAACTGTAGGTAGCCTGTAGTTTTAGCAATGGCAGTGAAGGAAGTGAACACAGCTGTTCAGTCCATGTTGGCTATACTTCCAAATATTGCATTATCAGCAGCCATCTTGTTCAGACCAGCACTTCTCTCTTTGCAGAGGAGGATGGTTGTTTACAGCACAGACAACTTCCAGTATAAGCTTCATAGTGTCTAGCTGGCGCATTACATATGTCACAGACAAATGTTAGCTTATATGCATGTCTTGCTGTGAATCACTCTCAACAGCAATGGTAGGTGAAGCATAAGTTCTGCAGTGGTTCTGCGGATCTGGCCATGATTCATCATTGGGACTTGATCTCCAGGTTGTTAATGAAAAGCATCAACCAGCTTCCAGGATTTTTCAACATTTTGACTCAAACGGTTGACTGCAAGTTTTTGATGATAAAATGTGGCCATTCAAGTCTATATTTGTCCTCTTCACGATCAGCTTTCATGTGTTCAATTGATTTGGCTTTATCGAGAATCACAGCGTTCTCATGCAGGGCTGAGATGATATCTGCTGCTGGACTGAAAACAACTTTCAAAGGAAATTTGATTAAAACACAGATCATGGCTCTATAGCAAGAAACACTGATCAGTTGATCACCTTTTGTGATATCAACAGAGCCATGTCCTCTTGGAAGCTTGTTTAAATCTTCAGAGTTAAATTAAAATAACAAAACTGAAAAATGAACAGGAGAACAGGCTGTGGCATGTTTCTTTTTAGGTGACAAACTATATCTAAATTGACTTAGTGGTATGTTTTAACATTCATGTATTTTTCCAAAAATGTTGGTTGGGCACTAAATTATGATAATTTTGAGGTTGTTTGTTAATGAAAAAAAGCAGAGTAAAAACTTTTTGGCTTATCTTCCATATGAAAAGAATGTGGAAGGTCTTGTTTTGCTTTGAGCTGCCTAAACTATTTATCAGCCTGTAATTTCCGTCATGTTGTTCCTTAGGAGTAATGTGCAGAACGTGTACATTTGCCTACATCAGAATACCTTTGCTGGATGTAACGGACAAGACAAATTGATTGCCATCTTCTGCTTTGTGTTTCCCAATGAGTCAATCTGACAATGGTAAGTTTCCTATTAATAACAACAACACAAAACTCAGGTACTGAGTTGAGCCTGAAATTAGTCACAGATTGCTTTTAATTAATTAATATTTCCTTTTCATGTTGCTTTTGTAGGTTAGAAATATAAAAAAATAACTAGATATTTTAATAGAAAATAAACAAGGACAGAAATTAACTGCACTATATTTCATAAATCACTTCAATTGATTGTGTCTGAGATATTCTGACCAAAAACACAGAACTTTGCCTGGATAAAGTGCTTTATCCAGGCAAAGTGGATACTTTAAACTTTTCCACATTTGTCACGTTAAACCCAGAACTTTTCCTGTTTTGCATTTGTTTTGTATGAGAGACCAACACAAAGTGGTGCATAACTGGGAAGTGGAAGAAAAGTAACAGCATTGTACAGTTATACACTGTTTTCCTCCCTTTAATCTGTAATTCAATCCAGCTCAATTTAACTGGATGGAGAGAATTGATAACTGATTTTTGAGCTTTGTCACAAATTCTCATTTAGGTTTTGGACTACATTTTGACTTGGCCATTATTAGTCAGGTTAGCTGCAGCTTTCTTGACCACTGAACAAAGGTAAGGGGTGGGGATGGGAATGGTTACTTCACCGGTTCACCGTTGAGTGTTGACTGTTTTGACAACTCGAGGCATAGCCTGTCATGTAATGTGTGGGGATTGGACCAGTATGCAGACAGAACAGCAGGAGTCTCATGACGGAAGGTTTAATAAAAGACAGATGAAACACTTACAGAAAATTCAGTGAACACAGAGAAAATGAAGGAGAAACTGCCAAGATAACAGGGAATTGAAGGGTATCAAAGGTGTAATCAGGAAATGAGGAACAGCTGGACAGCCGGAGGAGAAAGGAGGAAAAAAAAACAAAACCGAGAAACAAACAACATATGCATATACAATAACAGTTATGACTTCAATGAAAGGAACACAAATGTTCAATAGTGGGTGTGGGGGCCCACAGACCTGCTACCCAGGATGATGAGGTCGACACAAAGAAGACCGGAGCCACAGACACCCGGCGGCCCCCCAAGCACGGAACCCCGGGAGCGAGTACTCTAGGAGTAAAATGCAGAACGTGTACATTTGACTATATCAGAATTTCTTTGCCGGATTTAAAAAACAAGACAAATTGATTTTCATATATATATATATATATATATATATATATATATATATATTATATATATATATATATATATATATATATATATATATATATATATATACATACAAAGAGCGCGAGAGAGAGAGAGAGTGGGAGAGAGAGAAAGAGAGAGAGTGTGTGTTTTGTAATAAACTAGGCTTAGTACTATATAACAACATGCCTTACTTGTTATTATTCAGTACAACTCATACATAGCTTCTTTATTTCATATTTTTCTTTCAAACATAAGATTGAACACAAAAGGGTAATGATATTGCCACTGCCATGAGCAAACTGTTATTTTTCATATGCTGAACTTCCAACCTAATGAACAAGCTTTAGCTCACTGAATGTGTGCAATTCTGACTGAAATACATGATTTTATGCCTCTTTTTATCATTTTTTCAAAGAATTTTTTCGGCAGTAGCGGCCTTTATTTGACAGTAATCTGACAGGAAGGGGGCTGAGAGAAGTGGGGGATACATGCAGCAATGGAACTGAGGCCAGGAGTCGAACTCGGGACGGCTGTGTTGAGGTCTGTGGGCTCTGTATGCATGGCGCCCGCTCTAACCACTGCGCCATGCAACACCCCTTCCTTTTATCAATTTGTTACATGTTAGATTCATCTAAATGTGTATGTAATTAGAATGTTTAAATATATACAAAATTGTCTAAATAATAGAAATTTCACAACCCCCCTGCAGTACTTCTGCAATCCCCCTAGGGGTTGCAATGCCCATGTTGAAGACCCCTGCTCTGTTTATTTTCCTTCCACTTCACAATTATTCACTACATTGTGTTGGTCTGTCACATAAAATTTAATGTGTCAAAGAATTAATATTATTTTATCAAATACAGTCTTACATAATGAGGTGATGTGTCTTTGATTATCTATAATATTTGAGTTGATCAAGGCACAAAAATTGCATAAATGCTTGTTTTTAACACATTGGCTTTGTGATTCACTGTCCACATGAAAAAAGTATGAACTAATACATGTCCACTTGTCTTCAGGACCAGTGTCGTTTATTTCCACCTTCTGCATCGGGATGATGTCAGGAGCTGCAGGAATTGTGCTTCTGGGACGGACAGCAGTCCTTCTGCTTCAGTCTCTGGAGATCCTGGCAGGCAAAAATGTGCTGATGAACCAGTTGGAAATCTTCATAAAAACTCAGCGTGAACTTTCAGAACGTGTATATCATCTAACTTTACCAATAAACAGCAGTGACAACATGAATAACATTTTTGTGTCTCTGCTGATAGCAGAGTTCACTGTGTTTTCCTCATTGTGGTCATTAGCACCAGGCATTATTATTGGATTAGCAACATATAAATTGGGGATTACAAAATGGGGCGAAACAGTGCAGGCAGTAGCTCTTTCTTTGGATGGGTCGGTGTGCATGAGAGTTATCACTGCTGCTGGATACTTTCTGGGTCTGGCACTGGAAGGGTATTTAACCTTTTTTTTCCAGTTATAGAATAGAAATGTGGCTTGCTTTTGGACTGATATTAGGAGCTTGTGCTCATGACAATTCCAGACACCTTTTTATGCTGACTATGTTTTTTAAACCAGCTGATTTCCCATTCGTGTCCTCTGTATTTGTAATTACTAAGCTTTCAATTTCAAAACTTTCCCTTTTACTTTCCTTATGTAATCCCGGTATTCTTGCGTTGCCAGAAACAGAATATGGTCCTACCACAGGGATTCTTGTGGGGATTTCAGGGGCAGCAGGAGTATCTTTAGCTGCAGCTGAAGCAGTTACAGACCAGTTTGGAGTAACTGAAGGTTGTTGCCTTGGAAGACTGGGGTTGACAGCTGGAGCATTTGCTGGAGGTTTTGTGTCCTCCTGTGCCCACAGCGGGCTGTCAGCGACGTTCATGGGTCTGTGTGCAGCAACAATTGCCGGTGGAAACTATTTTACATGGGAGGTTTGGAATCTGCTTATGCAGGGAACAGGCTGGATGTTTTGGCTGTGTTTATGTTTGTGCATCATAGTTTGTTTAATATGGACTTATTTTACTGCCATACGTGTATTTTTTTTATTGTTTTGATTGGACGTTTTGGCTGTGTTTATGTTTGTGCATCATGGTTTGTTTAATATAGACATTTTTTACTGCCATATGTGTATTTTCTTTGATTGTTTTGATCACAATTGCTCTGTTGCTTATGCTTTTCTTTACTGCACTGAGAACATGTCTTGGATATTTCCAGGTTTGAGCCCATAGACTACTACATTATGTTACATAGACTACTACATTACATTACATTACTAACTCTGTTGGCCCCTTGTTAACTAGTATTAACCACAAACTTTACTTAATGAGGCCAATGTCTTCCAGATCATATTCCCTACTGCAGACAAAGCCTGATTATAATCATAGAAGAACATTTGAGCTTCATGCAAGATGCTCTTTGTTTGGTAGAAAATGTTTTTTAATGTCCCAGTGTTTATTTCTAACACATTTTCCTTTCCTTTCCTTGCTTTGAGTGGTTTTCTGAAAACTCCATCCAGAGTGAATCTTCATATAATCCAATAAAACTAACAATAATATGAATAGTAATGATAATAATGGATCAAAATGACCAGCTGTATTCTGCTCAGCTATTCCTGTAAAGTCCAATATGAAATTCCTAATGTCATGTCTGCTTAATCTATTTTTAAATTAATATGGAAGAATTTGTAGCAGTTATGTTTAAATATGATCAACATGCTTTGTAACACGATGTTTACTGTTGGTAAAAACCTTTCAGCAGATTTTGTGACTGAATCTCTGAATCAATAAATGTATGGTTTTCTCTGTTTTAACTGTCCACATATTGATAGCTGCAACAGGAATGGTTTTATTTACACCTTGGTAAAGTGATGCAGCGTTTAAAATCTGGGGTGGTGCCTCAGTGTTGTGCAGGGGCGGAGCTAGAGGGGGGTCAGGGGGGGCACTGCCCCCAAGCTGATTGACATGTAACAGCATCAGGGCACTCATGTGCAGTTGGTGCTATGCAGCACAAATAGGGAAGATAAATGTGGGGGACTTGGAGAAAAAGAAAATGCGGAACATACATGTAGTAAAATATTTCATTAATATAGTATAATATTAGTGTATCCAAACCAACGTGGCCCTGTGTGAAAAAGTAGTTATCCCCCAAACCTCATAGATGGTTGTGGCGTATATGGCAGCAACAACTGACATCAAACATTTGTGATAACTGGTAATGACCTTTCCTGTTTTATCCACAATTTCCTCTTGAGCTGTTGTGCTCATTTTCTTTTTTCACTCCATGCTGTTCTTTTTATTTTTAAGCAGTTATGAGGTACAGCGGCGAAACACCAAACTGCTGCTTCGCAAGTTACTCAACAGGTTGCTGCCACCTTAACAATGAGTGAGTGAGTTAGTCGATGCCACCCACCTTGCTTAGCTGGCGTTGAGAGGTTGAGCGGCGAAAGTCTTTCCTCTGCTTAGATCCCCCAGAATGCTGTGCAGTTCTGGATTGGAGTACGGTAAAATTATTGAACATTCTATTTAACGTATTTTCTATTGATATTGATCGCGTGTCTATCATGATATACATTGTTATTGATTTATTGCCCATCCCTACTTGAGTCCACAGAATATTTTTCTAAAAGTATTTGGAATCATCAAGATGTATTTTGGTACAAGTGAGACAGATCTTCCTGTTTCTTTTGATCACCAGTTTTGGCCTCAGAACACTTCCATGGATGTCATACCTCTTAATACACAAAATCATCATTTTAAAATTGCTTTTTGTATTTGTTCAGGTTATTATTGTTATCAAAATTTGTATGATGATCTGAAACCTTTCAGTTTGACAAAAAAGCAAAACACAGAAAAAAAAACTTTAAGGGGGCTAACACTTTCATAAATCTGGAAAGAAATAACTTACTTGACCATTCTCCTAATTATGAAGAGAAGATGTCACATGTACAAATCCATGTTTTCTAGCTCCCTTTTAAACCTTAACAATTTTTTAGCTGAACTCTATTGATACCATAAACCTATTAAAAAACATCAGCGTGCACTGTCAGACTTAATTGATTTCCATTTCTTGGGATCACAAGTTTTTTTCATTCCTTTTGATTTGTATATTAGAGCTTGAATTGATTTTTTTTGTCTGATTCTTTATTTATATTAATTATTTTTGCATAAATGTAATGCATGTCTAATCTACATTCTTACCTACTATTCTAAAAACGTTTTCTCTTTACTTCTACATTAGAGGTGAAAAAGAGGAATGCTTCCTTGAATTAAATCTAGCTTGAATTGTTGATTAGACTCGGGAGACAGGGTTTGGGAATTTCCAGCTCTGGTTCCAACCGTACTTTGGATTTTGAAGATACATCATTGCTGACAAAAGGCTTTTTCTCTTTCGGAGGTTTGTGGGCCATGCAGGAGCAAACTAAACACTGGACTTAATCCAAGGAGACAAGAAGATGTAACTCTGTGGATGAATCTCAAAGCGTCCCACAGACATTCTGATTCTACGTATTCAGTTTATCCTTTATGTGGAAATTAGCCCTCAGTGCTGCAGTGCTGACTGAATGTGAGTACTTTTCTCCATCCAGGTCTGCAACTGGAAATTACTGTTAAGTCAATGACAGTTAAATAAAATACACCACTTTGTTGTTTCACAAGCAAAAACAATGTTTCACCTTTAACATATGTTTTAGACACTCACAAAACCTGAGTTATTTCTTTAATCCTATTGCCAGCTTTGTTCCATTGGGACAAAAGTTTTTTTTGTTTGTTTTTTGTTTTTTTTACCTTAATCTTAGGTGAATAATTGTGTTGTGAAGAGACAGAGTCAATTCCCAGACAGCCACTGGTTAGAGGCATTATAAAAAAAAATCAATCAAGGAAACTTACAAAAAATTGCAAGAATAAACTAAGAAACTAAATGCAAAGGAATAAACTATATGGCAAGACCTTTTGAGCGATAATTAATACAGAGGACTGAACATAATATGAAAAAATATAACAAATATTTAGGAAAAGGAACACAACAATAATTTATGGAAACAGACCTCAAGGGAAGAACTTCTATGACAGAAACTAGGAGGCATAAATTACCTACAAGAAACATTCAAACCAAACTAAATACAGAGGAATAAAATTATTTGGCAAGACCTTTTGAGCAATAACAGAATATGGCAAGACCTGAACTGAAGAAAAAACAAAGTAGATTATGCTATGAATTCATCTGAAGGGAATAATAATTATTCAGGAAGGGTAACAAAGCAATAATCTATGAAAATAGACCTCAAGGAAAGAACTAATATGGTAGAAACTATGAAGCATAAATTGGTAAATTGGTATGTCTGTGTGTCTATAGTGTATATTAATGTGATGTGATGTTGGATATCTGTATATTTTTCATGTTCGACAAAATAAGAATCTGCTGTAAAACAGTAATTATGCTAAGCCAGGCCCATTTTTTAAAAATCTTTTCCTGTTTAAAAATTAAAGAAATAAATTACCAGCAAGAAACAGTCAAACCAAAAGCAAGAAACATTCAAACCAAAAACCAAACTCTCAAGAACTATGACATCAGTTTGTTCAAGATAACATTAGCTTTTGCTAATTATTGTTGATACCACAAGCTGGTGCTTGTGGGTTTAAAGAAAAACATTTGTACAATACAGCATTTTATAACTTTGATATTTCATAAAACCTGTTTTTTCACATTAGTAGATAGGGAATAGAAGACTCATTATCAGTGTATTTAAACTTCACCCTTTTTGTAATTTTATGCACAAAATCTGCCTTTTCTGCTATTTATAAAGCTGGAAGACCCAATATTGGATGATATCACTGATTAATTTTGCTCAGTTTTCACACATTAAAAAGGATTCATTTACAGATTTCAAGCCCAGCGGTGGTGGTGCTGAGTTGTGAAGACTCAGTAAGAGAGGGGGGAGGGCAATGCCTCGCATTGGAGGAAATCTGGAACCTATAAACTTGAGCAACTTCTGGGACAAGGAGCAAACGTCACAATGTTTAGATCTGGTTGGCTGCGCAACAAATTTCTCTCCACCTCATCTCTTCAACCGGACCAATCAGTTAGGGCTCACTCTTCTTGCGTTCTGAAACTCCACTGTCCTAAAATGCATTTCAGGCCAATCAGGAAAGTGAGTGGGAGGGCAGCTGAAACATTCACAGTCGCTTTCCTTTAAAAATGTACACTCACTATGCTCTTGTTTCACATGCTGCTTCAGGATAATGACATGAGAGAGTTTGTGCCTCACAATGCATGCTTACAGAGACTGGAAGAGATCATTGTCGGGTTTCCACATGTGTGGATGAAGGAATTGACATTGACTGCTGGCTCTTCCACTTTGGCTTGATAAAGTGTACTCCAGGAAGAAGTTGCAAGGAAAAGAACAACAGCAGAAGAAAGACAAAGCAAAGGAAAGAGCTCCTGAAGAAGAACAGAACAGAGGAAAAAACGACACCCTCGAAAAAACTAGATAAACTCAAGAGTGGAGGACACAGAGCAACTGAAAGAAGAAAAGGGGAGGAAAAGTGTGTCCAAGCATGAGAGAGGATGAACTGTCCAGAGATGAGCACCCTAAAGGAAGGGTGGTTCCCAAAGAGAAGCTGGCAAGACCACTTTCCAATGCCTGTCCTGTTGTTGTAGCCACTCCGGGCATCACTGGACGTAAACGTCAGATTGGCTCACACACAGAGGATCACCTCACCCCACTCACCCCTACCTCAACAGAAGACAACGACAAAGTCAAACCTGTGGATAACATTCAGATATTCACCCCAACAGGCCCAAAAAAACTCAAACGGAGCCCTCAGCATCAACCACCTTCTTCCAGCCCCTCACTTTCTCCTGTGCCGGGTCACAGTCCTGGAGGACTCCCTGCCCTCGAGGACCCACATGCCCAGCGGGCCATCGCCAACATTCGCGAACGCCAGCGGACTCAGTCACTGAACGAAGCATTTGCCTCGCTCCGCAAGATCATCCCGACACTTCCTTCAGACAAACTGAGCAAAATCCAGACTCTCAAGTTGGCATCCCGCTACATTGACTTTCTGTACCAGGTTCTACAAAGCAACGAGATGGACAGCAAGCTTGCTGGGTGCAACTATCTGGCCCACGAGAGGCTGAGCTACGCTTTCTCTGTCTGGAGGATGGAAGGGGCCTGGTCGACCATGTCTGCTGGCCACTAGCTGGGTCTGAAAGTTCAATTTTGGCAGGCAAGGATTGGTACAAAGTGAGCTCTTCTGTAAGCCACATTAGCCTTGAACCTCTTGAGGTCTGTGAATCAATAAGCCTCTGGATTGTTGTTATTTAAATGTTTTAACTGATTGTTGGGGCAAGGACACTAGAACACACTCAAAGTAAGACCTCCTTATAAACGTGTACTCTGTTTACATTGTTTCTAATTAAGGTTAGAAAACTGGTCTTCATTGAAGATTTTAGTTCATAGACTTTATCTGTACAGACTTTCTTCCACATGAAAAGAAATCATTCAGCTGAAGGCCTTTTAACTTATCTGTTCTCTTTGGATCTGAAGTTAGAATGCTGGTTTCATCAGTTGTTCCCCCTAATTTTATCGGTGCATTCATCTGGTATACATACCATGAGCCTAATTTTGACTTTACATGAGTATTTTTCTGTATGTTTGCTCCTATCTTGGGATAGGAAGAGTAAATTTGTGTGAGGGATACACACCCAAGCAGCTGGAGGTTTTAGATGAAACACTTAAAACTGATCCTGGACCTTTGCCTTACCCAAATCCTTTCAACTTTTAATTTTCCAGCCATTGAAATCCCTTGGCCACCTCTGAACTTGAGTAACAGTGGAAAATATAGTCGTGGGCAGTTGCCTCTTTTAAAACAAAACCAAGCCCCTTTGTGTTTTTTCCCGGTTCTAAAGAGAGACTCCTGTTGAAATATTTTCCTCTACTTCTGGCTCAAATTTTGCTTGCATGGCATGAATCTCTGATACAGCTACAGCTCGCTGACGAGAGGGCGTAATGAAAACAAACAGTCTTTTTAGAGCCATTAATCATGTGTGTCATCATCAAAGGGGAGGCTGATGTGGCTCCCCACTGGGCTTAGCATAAACCATGGGGAGTGATGGAGGAGGTGAGAGCTGATTTATGCACACAAACGTGGACATGTGTATAGGTGTAGCCGTTTGCATGTTTGCATACTAAAAGGTTCCCTGCATGTTTTTTATGTACAAGGTTCTACAAAGGCCTCTCTAGTATTTGTTTAAAGTCAGAAGTATTACCAGAGTATACTTCACTTTTTTGCCTCATTGAAACCGTATTATTTGTTCTTACCATTGCTCTTATTTTAACAAGAGAACTACAAAGGGAACTGAGCTGGCAAGTTGTTAGGTTCCAAAACAAATCCATGACAAACCACTTCTTACTTCACTGCCAGCATGCAAAAAGATCAGCAACCTATCATTTGTCACAAGGAAAAGTTTCCAGCTGAGATGAATAATTTTAATTTTTTTGAACTCTGCAGTCAGCCCAGTGTGGTCTCAGAAGGCTTAACTTCTCTGGCATATTAGAAGATGCTTGACTTTTCAAAATAACTCATGATCCAGGAGATCCAACACTGAATATATTGCAAAGGGGATACTAAAAGGTTCCAAATTACTTTTCTATAAAAAAAAAAAAAAACAAAAAAAAAAAACAAGTGTAATCAATCAACCAATCAACTTTATTTATACCTTTAGGTAGATTTGGTTACAGTGAGGTGAGTCAGCCTTGTTGCCAGACAGGGTACTTTATACAACACAACAAGCCACATATTTGTTAACGCAAATTGTATGGGAATTTTTTAAAATGATTTTTGATGTCTATGGCTCCATTTTGCCTGGGTTACCTTAAAGTGGGTATTTGGGTGAATTTTATGTCATACAACTGTTCATCTTGATTCTTGAATATATAAAACGGCACCCTGTGTAACCTTTACAGGTTCTGAAAATCCATATTTGTGTTACTTCTGTAACATTTTGCATTTTTTAATTTTTTTTACTTCCAGCTGATGAATAAAGTCTGTTGTCTCAAATTATTTGGCAAAATGCGGCAATTCATTACAGGATGAATAAAGAATGTGTCTTTTTACCTTTACTGTCAATAAATAGATGTTATTCGGGAAAATAAAAACCGTAGCTATCACTTTTAAACTGTTTTTGTCGAGTCAAGTTATCCTATTATTGCCTCTTTGCCATGTATTGCTGCAATCGTCTAGAAATTATGGTATTTTCCACTCACATTGCGACAGCTATGAAAACACAGAGAAAAAGCATCTTGCAAAATAGATGTGTGTTCAACTCATTTGTTTCAAGACTAAAAACTATGAGAATATATATTTCAGCATATATTTCTTTAAACCAAATATATGCTGTTGAGAACAACTGTTGGCAGCAATATTGGGTGAAAGACCCTAATCACACCTGAGATTCATATTGTTGGCTATTAAAGAAAAGACTAAAATGGCACTCTTTTTACAGAGTGCCATTTATTTCTGGATGAAATAGGGAATTGTAAAATAGTAAAATGATGTAGTGTAATAATTTTAATGTCAGTGGGATCTGTTTATAACTTTAATTCACTCTTGAAAACCTTGTTCACTTAAGCTAACATTAGCCATTAAGCTGAAATGTAGTTATAGCACAAACCAGCGCCAGCCATGTTCAACATTCATACTCTGACCAAAGAATTGGTCATAAAGTCAATATAGAAAAGCTATAAAAAGTGTGCAATATTAAAAGATATATTTTGACATTAAATTATTTATGACTAAAAGACCTAATACTTTAATTTGGGGTTTTTTTTAATTCAAAATAACCTACTTTAGGGTTGTTCTACTCTTAAAAATGCTTGGTGAAAACAATCCTCAACAATCTCATGAACTTCTCCTTTTTTTTTGACGATAAATGCTCCAAAGATTTATTCGGCCACCACACCCTCTCTGTCTCCTGTCTCTCTTGTTAAACTGTCTCCCTCGGCTCTCCGTCCGCTCTCCCTTCTCCTGGTCTCTCTTTTTTAACGAGGTCCCTGTGCCTTTGCCTGGTCAATCACGAACAGTTAATAACTCTGAAAAAGAACAAGTTAATGTGCAATTACAGGGTGCAGAGTATTTGTAGCCTGTTTGGTCCTAAGTACATGTTATTCTTGAATTGTATGTTTTCAGTAAAGCAGCAGTGACCTGTTAATTGATTTCTGGCACTTTTACAGGACATAAATTGTGAAGTGATGACACTTTAAAGTAAGAATAAAGATATAAAAGATTCTGCATTAGAAATATGAAAGAAGCTATCTGCTTCTTGTACTCCTGCAGTTATTCAAAAGCTATAATAGTCATAATTTTACCAGCAAAGTTTCCAATATAAACATAGCAAAAACATATGAATGCAATATTTGTACATCAAGCACATTTAGTTTCGGATCACCTTTCTGTTTCAATTGTATTGCATTATGAGAGGTGATAAAAGCTGCAGCTACCTCATTTTAAGTGATACAACCTTTTCACTGTAAGGAATAATGTTCATGGCCAAAAAGTTTTGGCAGTGACATAAAAAGCTTTTGCACACTCAAGTTTACAGTTTTTCTGCTGACAGTTCTCATTGTTTTTAGATTATTGTGCATTGTGATGAGAGGCATGATAATACTCTGCAGAGGGTTTTTTTTTTTTTTTTTTTTTTTTTTTTTTTTTTTTTTTTTTTTTTTTTTTTTTGGCATTCAAATTTATTTTGTAGCCATGGGGGAGAAAAAAAAAAAAAACTGCCTTGAATTTGATTTTGCTGTGCGGTGACGTCTGCTTCCTTTGTTTCAGTCACATCACAGATGAAACTATGAAAGAGTCCAACTAAAACCACAAACAATCTAATTCGCATGCTCTCCATACAAGGTGTGGATGTCAAAAACTTTGTTTCATGTCAGCAGTATATACACCTCTGAAGAAAAGACTGCCGCCATTGCATTTCTAGTAAGATCTAGTAAGGATCACTTTCAGGGAAAAAGGTTTTACAATGTGTCAACAACAAGAGCAAAGATGATTTTTTTTGCTGAGGAGCTCACCACCAGTGCAGAGCTTGCTATAAATGTGCAGTAGGTTGGTGTGAGATGGACTGCCCTGTATTTAGCTCCACCCACTTCCCGTCAGACCAATTTACTTGTACTTAAAAAAAAAAAAAAAAAAAAAAAAAAAAAAATCCAACAGGATGATGCTGCCACTGTTTAACCTAAGGACGATTTTGTTCAGGGTGATGTCCTCCCAACATAGCTTATAGCAAACTGCAAACAGGGCTTTTTATAGCTTTCTTTTAACAATGGCTTTCTTCTTGCCACTCTTCCATAAAGGTTGGATTTATGGAATGCACAGCAAAAATTGAGCTCTCCCACCCAGTTCTAGAAAAAAACAACACCAAGGGCAAAGTTCTGCAGGAACTACCAGGATGGACAGTAAAAGACTGGTGCAAGTTTGCTTTCTACGATAAATCCTCCTCCTGATTGCTTTGGACATTTGGAAAATCAGGGAGCAGGCCAGGGCTACCAAGAGCCCTGTGTCTTGCCAAAAGTAAAGCATCCTGATACAACCCATGTGTCAAGTTGCTTCTCGTCCAACGGAGAGGGATGACTCCCAACTCTACCCCAAAACTCTGCCATGAGTAAAGACTGGGATCAAAACGTCCTCCAAGAACAACCATTTCCAACAATGCAAGCTCAGTTTAGTGATGGGCCGGGAATTTTTTAACATGGAGCACAATATCACAAAGTAAAAGTGATAAAATAGAAGCTCAAAATGTTGAAGTGTTTGACTCCTGACTGAAAATGCCATATTTTTGAATTCTGTTTAAGATCTCTAAGTCAAAGCATGTGCATAAATAGAAAGCAACCAATTCTGAGTGAGAATGGGTCACCATCAGTCAGGATTTGGCTCAGACGTTGATATTGTGATGTTTGTAGAAGTAGCTGAGTGGATCCAAATGCAGACAAACAGAGGCGGCAAGTAAATTTTGTACTTTCAATGGAAAAAAAAATGAAGAAACAAATCTTACAAAAACCACATGCAGGAATCCAGGTGCCGGGGAAGAAACAAGAAGATAACAGGAGGAACCAGCAAGGAGTGAGAGAGGAGTTTAAATACTGTGGAGCTTGATTACTGAACAAGGAACAGATTGCTGATTAGAAACAAGTTTCAGGTGTGAGGGAGTGAGCAATAGGTAGACTGAGGAGAGAGAGAAACAATGGCAGCAGGGGGCAAGGGAGAGTAAACATGGGAGATAGGAAAATAATCTAACTGTAGCAAAGAATACTTAAACACAAGGAATAAATAAGCATAATTAAACTAGAATAACTAAGAAAGGACTGAACTAAAGTAAAACAGAAACAAGGTTGATCTAATCAAAATAAGGCACTAAGAAACACATGATAACAATAATCAAAACTAGAATCAAAAGAATGAAATCCCCAAACAACCCAGGTTCTGACTGATGTCATGCATATCAGAATGAATTGCAGAAGTTAGGAAATAAAGCATTTAACACTTTAAATACTGACTCTGAAAATACTTGCAAAAAATACTTTGTAGTTAACAGTTCAGTTAACAGGACCACTGCAAAAGTGCTTGACCTTTACTGTAATTATACGTACATCATATAATTTTCTCACAGTGACATATTAAAGATAAGGAAATACAGTGGTTTTTCACATTTTATCATCTTACAAACAAACTTTAATATTTTATTGGGAGTTGATATGATACATCAACACAAAGTTGTGAGGTGAAAAGAAAATTATTCTGGGTTCTTACTGTTTTGTTTTGTTTTTTTTACCCCAAATAAAATATGAAAAGTGTGGTGTGCATTTGCGTTTAGTTCCCACCAAGTCAATACTCCATAGACCCCACTTTTGTGGCACACCTCTACCAGCTTTACATAGATATAAAGACTGAAACATTTGCCCAAAATAACTCGAGCAAAATCAGATTTGACAGAGAATGTCTGTGAATCAATTTTTAAAGTCTTGCCTCAAGTCTTAAACATTAAGCTTCCGTTTTAAAGTCTTCCTGGAATACTTTGCATTTAGCTCCATCTATCTTTCATCATGCATCAACATCATGGACCAGCTTCCATGTCCTGGCATCTCCCCAGGCATGATGCCTCCACCACCATGTGTCATACTAGTACTTCATAACCTGCAGTAAGTTTCCTTGCAGCTTACATCCTTGACTTATCTGATGTGTTCTGTGATCTTTATGAGTCTGTTCACTAATGTTCTTAAACAAACTTCTGAGGCCTTCACAGAACAGCCGGATTTATACTGAGATTAGAGTTAGACACACAGGTTAACAATGAGGTGACTTCTGAATGGAATCTGGTCCGAAGCTCAAAATAAATCAAGAGACTGAGTACAGTCCATGTTTGTACAGGAATTAAAGACAAAAAAAGCTGTAGAGCAGAGATTTTTTTAATCAAGAAGAAAAGGTAAAAAGTATAAAATAGACAATCTTTCTATACATACACATGGTAGGAAATGTGAATGAAAATACAAGTTAAGTAAGAATGAAACAAAGATTTCAATGTCATGTTTTGAGATACAAAGTTACTGTAAGTCCAGTTAGTTAAAAACTACCAATACACATGCTACTGAATGCATCAAGGCACACGTGTGACGTGTATTTTGGTCTCAGATTTTCTATTTACAGCGTCTTTCTTTAAGAAGAATGTACAAATTACATCAGTAATGAAAGGAATGAAGAGCTGAGGCAGAACCGGCCTCTTCGTAAGACAAATACAAGGGGACTATAATACAGAGGTCATTTACAGTATTTGACGGACACACTCAGACACTTTAATACTTGCAAACGCATGCACAAAACACATAAGAGAAGTGCACACGCAATCACCAACAACCCCTGCTCTCACTACACATCATGCCCGACAACATTTACCTCATAGACGACATGCAGCTGCTGGCCATGCTGGATGAGACAGACGCAGCGTTTTGATTCAATGCTGACATCTCCTGCTGAGAAAATTAGGAACGAATTCCAACCAGACTGCCATTACAGAAAACAGACACGTCTCAGTTTTCCAGAAACAGTCCAACCTTTGCAGGGTTTGATTATAAGAAAGGCCGGCACAATTTCTGTCAGAGTGGCAAACCCATATTTCCTTCAGTTCAAGTCTTCTTCATCTCATAACACAGAAGGAGTTAAAAAAAAAACACTATACTGTCAAATTCTGAGAAAAGCATAAAAGATTAGAATTTCCGAGTAAAAACTTGCAAAGAGCTACTATCCAGCCACATTTGCTTTTAATTAGTTTAAGTTTTAGTGTCTAGAAGCTTACACTGTGAGAAGTTTGAACCATTTTTGTCCAGCAATTACACTCAGCCAACCACAGCTCTCGTCTAAAACATTAGTACGGCTCATCCAAACCCTGTCTAACATAGGATGCATAGAACAACGTTTGACAATCTCCATTTTACTACACAACAACAACACTAACAATCACAATCTTGCTTTCCTAAGGTTTGGAATGCAGAGTCCTGAACAGATCAATTGCTCACATCAGCTTCCCTGGTAAACTGTAGCTGTCTGATAAGAGGAGTTGCTACAAAGTACAACCACACAGAAGATTCTCACATGGAGATAAAAATTCCAACTTTTGTCCAACTTCGACAAACAAAACCTGTTTCCTTGTTTAACACGAGACTCATTTCTTAAAGATGTAAAAGAAAAAAATCTGAACATAATAGTCACAAGCAAACAGTTTAGAAAACACTGCATATGTGAAGTGAGCCTTAGTCTAAAAGTTTGAATATTGTCTTTCAAAAGTTAGACCTGTTCTCATGTTCTCACTTCCATACAGTGGCCCCCATGCCAGCAGCATGTTGCTTTAAGGCCGATTTTTCTTTGGGTCATGTGTAGAGATGCACCGAGAAATCGGCTTGTGACCGGAATCGTCCAATATTCAGCTTGCTAGACCAACGACACCTGAGCGCCAACAGTTTGCACTAATTACAACTCTCTTCAGTGTGGAAGTTGTTACTTAAGAGGAGAAACCTCAAAGTTAGCAACTTTCAGTATCAGTGAGGTGTTTAAAACTGAAGGAAAATGAAGCACAAAAGTAGAAGGAGCTGTTTGAAAGGAACTAGGACTGATGTTTTACAAATGCTAGTATTGCTAATAGCTAATACAAGATGCTAAAGACAGCTTGATAGCAGCTTTTACCATTCAATGTCCTTTGTGTGTGATAGGTGGGATTCAATTGAGGGGGTCCTGGGCTCAATTGGTCTGGTTTTTGACTGCTGTTTTTGTTGTTTTCTAGTTCATACTCCCGTAACAACATCCAAATCCCAGTCTTGCAATATTTGGATGCTGTCCAGAGTCACGTTAGCTTCTTTCTATGTTCAGATGGCAGTGAATTGGGATGTCGGTGGCATAGAAACTCATTTCATTGACTTTGAAATCTGAAACCTGACCTAGTTTTGCATACTGGCTAAATGAAATGTTAGACTTTCTAAAAGCTGGCTATTAGCATATTTTTCCTTACAGCATATCTAAAATATTCGAAAGAAAATGCAGCTTGGGAAGCTGAAATACCTAGTTGGAATGCTACTTGACACACTATTGGCTGACTTTTGCAAAGCTTCCAATACCGGCATTTATTTTCCTTGGCGGTGCCTGGCTTTACCCCAAAGAGCGGAAATAAGAAAGACTGCAGATGCTAGCTTCTGCAGTAGTGCTAAGGCGGTTTCCAAGGTTTTAAGCAGAAACTGGAATTGAGTCAAATTGACATTAGCAGATGGGATATTTACAAAAACCGGAGATCGGAAATCGGCCACAGAAATCTGATCGGTGCATCTCTAGTCGTGTTAAGTGCATCAACAGTACTGCTTATATAGAACAATACAATAGTCTTCAGTGGTGCCAGGGTGGAATGATCACGCCTTTAGTCTCAAAAATAAACATCAACATATAGCATTCAATACTAGTGGTACAATAATAGTTCATCTTTGCTTTGTACATGTCGGAATGAGCTTTATGTCTGTATGCAAGACAGAATAAGACACTGAACAGCAGTGAAAAAAATATTCTCGCCTACTTTTATGGTTTACTTGGCAGGAAATACAACTTGACAGTATTTCGGCCTGCATAAAAAGAGTGAGTAAGAAACAAAAAAAAGATTTGGAAAAATATAACAAACACTATTTTATCCAGATCTTGGAAAAAAGAAAAAACTACAAAGAGGAATTATGTGATCCCAGAGCTTCGGAATTTCTTATGGTTCACATTAAGGACTGAACAGTGCAATAAAACAACAAGGGACAATTGTCCTTTTTTTTTTTTAATAAAAACCACAGTTGTCCATTGTGTGTCTTCATTCACTCTCTTTTCCTTGAGTTCTTTACTGTCATGGTCTAGTGGTTAAACTGTCTCAGTATACTTCTCGTTGTTCTATTCTTCCGTCTTTTTTGTGATATCATTGTGTTAATCCGTCGAGCATATGACCTGTTGCCTGAAGTCACACAGTAGGTTCGTTTATCATCCTGTTTGGTCAGCTTTTGCTTCAACTCACATGTGAAGCGATGTGGCAGAAGAGAGAAGAGTTTTTCATTCAAAGTCCTCCTCGCTATGAAACCTGATGCTGGGCTTTACAAAAAGGGGAAGTTAAGGCATCAAATCAGCTGCTGGTGCACAGTGCTTCAAGGAGAATCCGAGCTGATCTCCAGATCTAAAATCTGTCTGTTTCAACATGATTTTGTCTCTTGTAGCTCTTTGCATGGATGTCAGTCAGGACAGATGACAAGTCTGTTAGAATGGACTTGTATTGCTCTTTGGTGAGGTTTCCGAAGGTTTCTCAGCTGCAGGTAGTGCTACAAGTGGTTACCAGATTTGAGGTTTGTCCTTGTGTGTCGGCTGGTGTGCTTGAGTGTGAAGAAGGCTAACTGGTGTGGAGGAGGCAGGGGGGATGGGCTCAGTGGCTTTGCAAAAACGACAGCGCCAGGAGACCCACGATTGGTGAGGCACATTTTCTTGAAGGTGAGTTCTGTGAATTCTCCTACATGGAGTCACTGTCATGGTCCATCGGCTCGACCAGGAGCCTGGAGGAAAGGGATGCGTGTTAATATAATGAAGTTGTATATGAGTGTGTTTTCATGTGTTGGAGAAGCTGTACCTCTTGTTGGAGATGACTCCCACGGAGAGTGAGGCCAAAGCGTTTACAGCATCCGTTTCCTCACAGTCTTTACTCTGAGCAGCCATGTATGACAGGCCCACCGATCCAGTTTGGGCCTTTACACTCTGCCAGTACTGACCTGGAGCACACACACACACATCATATCAGTGCTAATTCATCCTTTAAACTAAATTGAGCATTCCAAAGGCAGCTGTTAATTGCTAATGCAAGAATAAGGCAGAGAGTGGATAAGTTAAAGTGTTACTGCTGCTCACTTTGTACTTCTATGACAGTCTGAAGGGAGCGGACTGCGTTGTTGTTGGGTTTTTGGAGCAGAACATCCTCTGGCATTGCATCCTATAAGACACAGACAATGCCAACACAGAAAAAATTAGTTAAATCTGAGAAAATAGCAGCATTCTTAGCTCACTGCACTAGACTTTAAAAAAATAGTCTTAGCACTAAATATAGCTACCTAAACCCAGCCTGGTTAAAGGAAACATTATTTGTAAAAAAAAAAAAAAAAAAAAAAAAAAAAAAAAAAAAAAAACCCTCCATTACCCAGGATGGCTTACCTGTATGCCTAGTAGTGCACTGACACAGGCTTCAGATGCATCACAGATAGCTGTGAGGTCATGACCTCCCTCAAGAGCCAAAATCAGACGGCCTCCAGCAAGCGACATGAGCTGGCGGGTCAGGAAGCCAAAACCTGGAGCACACAGGCACAGAAACATTCACATGAGGACTGTCTCATGTTCAAGTATGAGAATTACAAGGGTTGGCAGGTGAGCTGCAGTTACAAAACCAAGAGTTACAAAAACTGTTATGGAAATAGCAGCAAAGCTATATCTGCTATTAACTTGGTGTACTCTTTTCATTTCCCATAGAAAGTGCACCAATGGCTCAGTGCTTTCATGTTTAGCAGTGTCTCGTTTAGCTAATGTTACCACCATTTCTCAGAAGATATAAATTAAAATATAAGCTTCATACATTGTGGTACAGTAACAACCTTGCTACTGATTACTATGAAATAACTACATTATATATGAAATGATCCTGCTCTTTGGTTCATACTGGACAGGAGGCGCAACCATCAATTATGTCCCAAGGACTATAATAAATATAAGGTAATTCAAGTCTCATAGCTAAAAAAAACAAGACCACACTGCCTGTGGTGGAGAACTGTGCTTACATTTGGCGGAGACTTTGTAACCGCCCAGCGGAGCAGGGTTCCCCTCAGCAGCATCGAACCCGGCCGACACCAGAACGACATCTGGAGAGAACTCCTGAGCAATGGGCATTACCACAGACCTGCAGGGGCACAAACAGATAATTGATGTGATTTCATGGAGCAAGGTTAGGTTGATTCTAGCATCCCCCAAAGGTTTCTAATAAGTGTTCATATATTAAAACCTGTTCTCCGGAATTTGAGGGAGCATTGTTTTATTTTTGGCTTTTTCAATTGATAGATAGTAAATACAATATCTACATTGTTAACCATGCATCACCTGTTTGATTGCATAGTTGTTTCTATGTAATAATATTATAATAGTATTGTAATTTTTCCTCTTGTGTGTAACTCTAAGCTCTAATACTGTAAAAACTGCAACTTGAAAAGCAGGAAAGTAAAGTTCTACTAAACGAATTGTAGGAATAAAGCAATAGCCTTACATTTTGTCACATGATGACCACAAAGTTCAGTGTTTTTGGCATAGACCATCACAAAGTAGAGCATAATTGTAAAGTGGAAGGAAAAAAATATCAAAATGGTCATTGAAATGTAACTAATAAATCTAAGTGTAGCATGCATTTGTATATAGCCACTTTTACTCTGACATCCCTAAATAAAATTTGGGGAAATAAAGTGCCTTTAGCAGCCACTTCTTTACCTAATTAAGTCCACATGTGTAATTTAAAGTCCAGATAAATCTGTTAACAAAACAACTTAATTGTCCACTCTACAGCTGTGGTCTTTATACAAGAGATTGTTGAAAGGGCTTCCCAAATAACAATGCACATTCCAATAAACACAACATCCCCATGGTGTAACATGGTCCTAGCAGCTCTTTTTCTTCTTGCAGCTGCAACTGCAGAAAAATGTGATTTTACAAAGTGCTAACTCAGGAAGACTGAATACAAATGCAAGCCACTCTTAATATAGAAACTTTAAAAACCATCTAACTACCCCCGTTCTTCCAAACGCACTATTATCTTGGACAGGTTTACAGTTATGAACTACTTTGTCTTTTTCTATCCCATAGAATCCCAATAAAATGCATTAAAGCCTGTGTGGGTGTGTGCACTTTAGCAACGTTTATTTAGTCTCAGGAACAGAAAGATATTCTCCAAGGCAGAAGATAAAAAATAGTTGGAATCATGACTTTCTTCAAAACAAAGTGTATTTTGAACATTTATACAGTCAATCTTCCCAAATAAAGAAAAGTGGATAAGAAAGACCAAAACTAGAGTAGCTACTTTTGCACTTTAATGTGCATTTCTAACAATGACACTTGCGCCTTGTTTCCACTGAGCCGTATGGCACAGGTCAGAGTGGTTCCGAACCCTATTTTGTCTGTTTCCATTGTAAAAGGAGCCCCTTCAACTGACTGCTACCACACCATTCCTGGGCCTCCTTCAGTTGTAGGTCCATGGAAGAATGGTACAGTATGGTTACGGAGGAGCTACTGGTGTCACACAACACAGTCCGTTGATTGGGGGACAGAAAACCGTCACTGCTTGCGACAAGCACAAGACATACTAGCGCACCATGTTTGTCGTTGCAGTAGTACGACGCCATATTATGCATTTGGGTTTAACCCCACCTGCCCAATGAGAGTCCAACTGGCGGTGGAAAAGGATATAAACAAAATAAAGGAGGATTATGAGCCTAATTGAAGCGCACCCTGCTCCAGCAAGCTGTTAACTGAGAGTCCATCTTCAGTCAGTTTAACTGTAAATAATGAGCTAATAGACTGACTTAAAAATCAAGATATATCATCTGGTATGTCAGCATTTTACCTGGACAGTCTCATGAAGATAACAAATATTTATGATCCAATCTAAAGAATCATTAACTTGACAAGTGACACAAACTGTGGCAGATCCCAAACTCAGCAGCTCAAACTGTGTTGACAAAGGACTATTGTGTCTCTTTTGGAAAAGCTGCAGTGCCTCAAGTTAGACAGGTCTGCTTGACGGAATAGATTTGCTGTCAGCTCTTATGCACGATGCATATTTCCTCAATGCTGTTGTCGTTAGGAAAAAAAAGCGTAGGGCTAAGAGGTGGAAGGACACTCCACTAATGCAGCCCCATGCTGCAAGTCGGCGAAGTTCAAAGCCGTGGTGTGCGGGTCTGTTTCCCATTAGAGGCTTGTCACTCTCCTCACGTCATTGGACACAGGGAGAGAGAGAGGAAAAGCAGTCCATCTGGGATCCATTTACTTTCATTATTCTGCCTGGGGACTAAGGAGACCTCCCTCCCCTTCATACCACCATGCAAACGGACAACGTGAGCTCAGAGGATGCAAAGACCCGAAAAGTACCAACATGTTCCAGAATTTGCATAGAAACATAAACAGGGATCACACAAACACAGAAAGGTTTTGATTCCTCAAGGATTCCTGAGAGCTGTCATAAACTCAGCAAACATGATTGTGGACAACAAGAAAGAGCATGACCACACTCTACACTCATGCCATTAAACAACAGTAAACCGCAAATACCCAACCCCACCTCCTCTGTAGACCTATTAAAAAGTACCACAGTCCCCCCGGAGCGTGTAACTACAGGCATCCTGATGGAAACAAGGAGGGAGGGAGGGGATGAGGTTAAAGGAGAGGAGGGGACGCTTATTAAAGATCAATAAGCAGAGAGGACAGGAAGAGGGGGAACGTGCCGGTTATTGGCGAGGCTTGGTGTGATGGAAACAGAGGGGGTGGGGAGGTAGGACTGAAGGATAAGGTGAAAATGCAGCAAAGCAGCCTCTTTCAGGCTTGAACGCACAAAAGCTTTTCCTCATAAAACACGTTCCATTAAAGATTTTTTTTCCATTCAAACCATAAAATGTTGAAAGCGTTGTACACTACAAACTGGTTCTATAGCCTTAAAAGAAGTGGTGGTGAAAAGTAGGGGGTCCTTAAAGCACCTTATTAGGATCTAACACAGTATGTAGACTTTGAAGGTCAGCATGCATTTAAATTAAAAACCCCTAGCTTTTTTTTTTTTTTAAATAAATTGTTGAAAATATACTATAACATATAAAGAAACCATAACTAACTTTGTTATCATATGTTACGATCTTCAGTGATGAATGTTGTCATCAGCTTTAAATGGTTTAAAGGTGACCAGATAAGAGCAAAGGTAAAAACTGAGGCCACCTTCCCTATGGTGAAACACGGTATTGGCAGCGTCATGATGTTTTTTTTCTCATTAAGGACAGGGAGGCTGGTCACAGCTAAATACAGAGGAATCCAGGGAGGAAACCTGTTCAAAGCTTCAAGCTTGAGACTGGGGTGGAAGTCCATGCTCCAGCAGGACAACAAACCTAAACATACACCCAGAGAAACAATGGAATAGCTTAGGTCTACTTTGTTTTGGTCTATCAGATAAAGTCCCAATCAACATACATTAAAGTGTGATTACTTTTACTTTTTCAAAGCACTGTATAAGTTTCGATTTGCACAAAGAAAGTAGACTGATCTACAGAGACTGTCACTGGAAACTGTTGAAAAGCGAAGAAATTATTGGATTGAACACGTCTTTATAATAATCTGTGATCAAATTTATAAATCTTAAATTAAAAAAAAGAAACATGAGCTTATTCTTGATCAACTTAACTAGAAAACCCCCCCAAGACAATGTCTGAGATACAGTGTGAGAATTTAAGGGCTCTTGGGGACCCCCTGCTGGCCTGAAAGCCTAAAGAGATAGCTCATTTTCCTGATGCTTCAGGCCGGCTCTGGGTCATATCTGTCAGGTAAAATTTGCCTGCATGAATAATTTTTCAGGTTTTCAGGCTTTCAAATCACCAAAAGCCATGTGATGTTTTCTCTCCAATTCAATTCAGTTTATTTATATAGCAACATTTCACAACAAATTGAGACACTTTACAAAAATAAGCATTTCAATTCAATCAGACATACATTCCAATTGATCCTAGTTATCAAACAGTACACTTGATAACTAATTTAATATTTAAATTAGTTTAAAAGGTCTTGTATCTAAAGAAACCCAGCAGATTGCATCGAGTCATTGTCTTGCAGCGTTCACCCTCCTGGATGAGGACAGTAGGCAATCGCTTGTGTTGTGTCCTAACTGAATGTTTTAGTTCTATCATCTAGATAGAATCTGCTGCCATTAAACGTTATCTGCTCTGTCTCAGAAACACACGAGAATGGGAGCTCTGTCACATTGAAAATCTCTGTCTTTCTACTAGTGCAGTCCATAGAAAGGCCAGAGGTCAGGTCCATACCACACAGGGCCAGTCTTAACACAATAGAGTAATTTTTTGCTAAAACTAGCTTTAAGAGTATTATAAAAGCTATTACATCAATTAATCCTCCTCTGAAGGATCAGCACTCGTAAGAACTAACATTTTGAACAGATCATCAGTAAACATACAACTATTTTCCACTGATTTTGGCCCATTCCTTGAAAGAATCAGAGAAAATTGGATTTGGTTTGTTTCCATGTGAAAACAAGCATGCATGTGTGTCTGTCAACTCTCAGCTGTAATCCTTTTCCGGTAACCGCACAGTTTCCCCAGTTTCCTCGAGGTTTAATGTCGCAGACGACCAAAAAGACCACACGACTGAAACTTTATTGGTGCTAAACACCCACCAATGACAATTACTCAACCCACCATCAGGAAGTTAGACATCCGCAATCCATCGAAAACAAGTCCTGGAGAGTGTTTACAGTAAAACATCTGAGGCTGCTGGAAAAACCAGGGAGAAGCCGACACATGCTCTCCAAATGACAAAGATAATGAATTACGCCAGAAGTGCGTCAGAGGCAATGTGGAGCCGAGACACTGATCAGCTAGACTGTGTTTGTTGTGGCTCGGTGTAAAAGAAATGAGGGAAGTTTTCTAATTAAAGTTGTGTGGATTATTCTAATGCTAATCAATAAAAATGTCATTGCACCAGTGAACTGAAATAACTGTCCTTTGTTTAAGTGAGTTGCACTGCAGAAAAGCAGAAGGGGCTGCTTGTACCTGAATGCAGCAAGGTACTCTGCATCTCCCATGGGCGGCTCCAATCCTCCCGTCCATGCTATGTTCACATTGAAGCCCTCACCGACTCCTGAACCAACCTAAACCCCCCAAAAAACACAATTACACCTGATATTGCTTTGATGGTTTGGTTTTCAATAAGGATTTAACCGATTTTTTCCCCACCTCAGTTGGTGAACCGCTGCCAGGGAAGAAGTTTGCGTCGTCATAGCGATGAAGCGAAATGTACAGAACGCTTGGGTCACTATAAAACACCTCCTGGGTGCCATTTCCATGGTGAACATCCTATTGAGAGAATATCCAAGGAATAATAAGGAATAACACAGGGTATAAATTCACTAATAAGACTTTCCTGACAGAGTACAATGAGACATCTTACCCAGTCAACGATGAGGATCTTGCTGACATTGAGCTTCTGCTGGAGCTGCTTGGCAGCAATGGCAACAGAATTAAAATAACAAAAGCCCCTGATAGACAAACACAGACAATTAAAAGATAATTAAAAACAAATTGAGTTTGAACAGAAAATGAAATTACTGGATGTCTTTCCCTACAGTTATGGACCAATAAAAGGGATTTGTGTTACTATTTCCTTTTGCTTTGACTGTATGCAGCATCCTCTGAAATACTGCAGAAAACTGTCTAACATAACTTCACATATTCTGAACACAGACATATTATGAATTAAACGTTTCTCAAAATATCACTCATATTTTTATTGCATTGATTTCTATTGCTTAGTCAAATTTCTACTATTAAAAAAAATGATGTGTGGTATTATAGTATCTGCAAAGGAAGTATTGTCATACTTCGAAAATGGTCTTAGAATACAAAAGAGTATTCCAAAAAGGAGGGGGTAAAAAACATGTAAACACACAACAAAAAAGAAAGACTGGTGCTGAATAAACGATTAGACTGACAAAAGCCCATGTGGTTAGATTGTGTGTCTGAAAACCACCAGCACATAGCATATATACACACACTTACATTGGATTGGAGGGGTCAGCATGATGTCCTGGTGGTCTGACGACAGCAAAGCCATTCTGTGCAGAAGATAAAGACAATGTTAACCTGTGTCTTACAAATTATGATAGTACTGTTAGCATACTGTAATATTTCTGCTGTATTCTAGCCTGTCATAGCAAGTCTAGTATTAAAATATTTTTCTTTATTCATTTTTCCATCTTGAATAATCTTTACAGCTAACAATAAAAAAAATCTTAAGGAATTTTGTGAAAAATTAAGATCACCTGAAGTAGTCATGGCAACAATAGATGCTATTCTTTCTACCTATTGCACCATATTGTAAATCAAAAGTTGTTTTTCACTAAACAATGTAGTTTCTGCAAAGAAGTAAATGAATGTATGTTAAAACTAACAATGGGTATCTGTTGTATTGCTTATCTGTAATGGAAAAAAGCAATTATCCTGATAAAAAATATGACTTATGATAATATTAAATGACTATGATTGTTCATCTTTGTGCTTAAACTATAATTTTCTCTACTTTGGTTGCATAAGAGCATAAATATTAAAAGAAGTACTGAATGCAATCATTGCATGCTGTTTAAAAGCACAATTGCAGTAAATGGTGTACAGACAAAGCCAGCTTGATAGAGGATAATTATTATTTTAAGAGCAGTATTTGTATTTGTGCTCTACTGGTATCACTGGGCTTAATTTTTATTGTCAGTATTATCATTATTGTGTTAGATAACACAAAATATTGTGCTAAAGTGTTAAGTCTATATCACCCAAAGGCATTGTAGTGTTCTAATTAAATTATTTTGTTACTGTCTGCGCATATTACATGCAGAAAACTAAAAAAAGTGATCAGTAAGAATTTTATGCAGGATATCAATGCCTTAATCTCAGTAGTGGTGATATCCCGCTTTATTGTAAGTACATCAGGTTTAAATGTAACTGAAGAAAATATTTGTATTCGACTTCAACCAACTGGTTAGTATGGCTTTCACAGACCTCTCCGCAGCATTGTCACTGAATGTGAAGGCTTTGGTTTCTAACCTTGAGCTCTCCTTTGGCCACCCTGAACGACAGCTCGACGACGCTGCCTGCTGCCATCCGTGATGCCGTGGAAGTATGCGACTCATTCCAGATGGTGTCATTGTCCACCTGTCCATCAGAGTAAGACATCAGCATTTAAACAAACACTGCTCTATAATCGGGAAATTCAGTCATTAAAAGACAAAACATTTGCACTGATGTGACTTAAAGGGATAGTTTTGACTTTTTCAAGTGAGGTTCTGTGAAGCTTAGTAAAGTAAAGCTATTTAAAACAATTCAAATTGTAAATGTTCATAGCCGTGTGGTACAACTTTATCTAAGTAGATACTAAATCCCACAGTTACACGACTGACAACAGTAAAACTACACTGGTTGCAACAGCATCAAAGAGAATTATGCTCCTGTGACTTTCAAGGTTCTGCTTATTGTTGGGAACTTATCCAGCGAGACTCACGATCAACTGATCAGGCAGATGGATACAGTCAGCGGCTGCCGCTAGGGCAGTAACTTTTTGTTATGTGGGTGAAAACTGTCAAGTCAAAAGTAGCCAGGGTCAAAAAATGAAAGACATTTTTGAAAGAAAAAAAAAAGAAATAATAAAACAATTTTTTTTAATGTGCTTAAAAATAAACTGTGCAGTATAACAATTAAAAGAATAAAGTAGTTAGAGGTTTGTAGGAAATGGATGTGCAAATTATTTTAGATCAAAATACAAATAAAGTTTTCCACAATTGCCTTGTTAAAAGAAAAATCTCCAGTGTATAGATATTTTGGAGGTTGACTTTGTTTCTATTTTCTTGGCCTGGAAAAAAGAAAACACTTTCTACATTTAACAGAGTTCACTAACATAAAAAATACTTGAGTACACCAAAGTCTGCTTTCAAGTAAAAAGTCCTGTTTATTATCAAATTAGAAAATGACACGAAAATGTGGTTATTAAAAAGCAAATAATTTGTGTTGTACTTTTTACATTTACTGTTGTAAGAGGATTTAAATTGGTCAATAAACAAAACACCTGCATCAACCACCTGTGCTGGTGGGTCAAATTTGTACCATTCTTAAATTGCAGTCGGGGCTGCACAAAAACAGTCCAGGGGCCACAAATGGCCCACGGGCCACATTTTAAACATCCCTGAGCTTGGGTAATTTTGGTGTTGTTCGACTGACAAAAAAGCAACCAACATAGCTGTCTCTGGTAACAGTTTAACGTTTTCAGTTTCAAATTGCTAAAACTGTGAGATCTGGCTAGCTGTTACCATAACAACAGTACAACTTTTTCCACTATTTAACAAGCTACAACTACCTCAGGCAAGAGAACTACTACTTATAATAACTTCACAGAAAATAACTTAAACAAATCTGAACCATATCTTTTATGTCACCTTTTTATATTTTCTGCATTCCATAATTCTATTTTCCTTTTTCCCCCCCTCTTTTAACTGGTGTGGCTGTCCATCTGGCTGACAGTAAAAATCTGAAGCATATTTTTCATCCCCAGTCATGGACATGTTGCTTTCATTAGTCTGAACTGTCATGATTCGACACGGGCTGTCAGGAGAAGGACAGCACCGGGCCGAGTCTGCTTTCTTTCTTCCTTTGATGTTTTTCCTTTATTCCTGTCTTTCCTGTCCTCTTTCTTTTACTCATCTTCTCTGTCGTTCTTTAAAACAATAACATCTTTCACCAACACATTGATCTGGGCGTATTAAACAACTTTCATTAAGAAATGAGTGTTTTCTCTTACCCCAACTCCGCCACATGGCAACATGACAAACATCCTTTGCGAGAGGATTCCTGTAAAATGGAAACCAACCCACATCTTTTTTAGCATATAAAGTTTTCTTTTGAACATAGATTCAATGACTTTGCATTGAGAACACACTTTTAAAAAGGTTTAATCTATGCGCACGGGGGTGTGACCTACCAGCCAGTTTGCGGTTGTCTAGTTTCAGTCTGTTAAGGGGGTTTGTGCCATAAAGCAACACGTGGCGCTCCGTATGGACCGACTGCAGCTCCTCCAGAGTGGCCTTACGACCTCGGATACTCTGCAAGAGCACAACATAAAGGCTTCTCTGAAAGACCTCTGCAGATATGGATTTAGCACACATTACTATGTGTGACAGCCTTAAAAGGAAAGGGAAGTGATAGAACACTGACATTTATAGACAGAAACATGCAAAAGCCTTTATTAAAAGCTAACTGTGTGTGTGTTATACCTCACACTGCCCTCTCAGGCCTCTCTCTTGCAGTCGTGACCAGATGCTCTGTATTCTCCCAGCATGCTCTGGGTGACTGCTGTTGTCTCCACACGTGCATTGGTGTTTTAGCATCTGAGAGTCATACACCAGCCCTGAACAAAAAAAAAAAAAAAAAAAAAATCAACAAAATATGATCAAAATTCTGCGACATGTTCAATACATTCCTGTTTTTTTTTTTTTCTCTGCTTTGGCAGAATTCAGGCCTGAAGAAAAAAAAATAGATCACTGTGCATTCCTCAAGTGGTCACTTCCATTAAGATGCCTACATTTACATATTTCCTGTCTGGTGTTAAAAAAAACTGATCATTTAGATTAGATTATGGCTTAAGGTTTTGCAAATGGCATGGGATAATTTAGTGAAAGTTTTGTGTATGTTGCTTATTGACAGCATTTATGGGTAATTTAAATCAATTGTGAAAAGTTCTTGTGGCCATTTCCTAACTTACTGATATCAGCACAGATCAGATCTGACTTCTTTGCATAATATGTACTCCTGTCTTTCTCATTTGCAAAAGTACTAAAGAGAAACTGAATTTGTGGCATTTCATATTTATATTAGCACGTTCAGGATACCTGACTCACCAGTGGTGAAGCGGGGTTTGCTGACAGAGTCCTGCGTCGTCAGGCTCAGGGCGTTCTCAGGCGGAGTGAGCGAGGTGGAGGCGGGCAAAGAGCGCGTACGTGACAGGGCCCGATGGACGCCCAGCCCACAAGCCGCCCCTCCGCTGCTGCTGCTGCGAAACACAGGCACGGCCAGGGTTTCCATTTGCTGATGCATCTGCTGCAGCTGCTTCTGCTGTTCATATAGCAATGACTGTGTGAAGTGAAGGACAGAGCAAACTCAAGTCATGGCTAAATGTGGAGGATTGTGTTCATTCATTTTTAGTTCTGTGTATTTGGTGAGGAGCTGCATGGATGGTTTGGTATTATGAGGCACAATAAAGCACAAAATCTACATTTCAAGAGTTAGGTCGCCATCTACAGGACTGAAGATAAACAGCAGATTATACACCTGCTTCTTCCACTTCTCTTTGTATGAAAGTGTGTGATTTTTCCAAACCTGGTTGAGTATGAGTGCATGTTGTAGGTTGATTTGCTCTTCGTGGGCCTTGGATCCAGCTGACTCCGCCTCTCTCAGCGACTCCGCCCGCACTCTGGTCTGATAACTGGTCTCAGTGGGTGAAGCTCCACCACCATCCTCAGAATCCATATCCTCAGATGGGATCTGATGGAGTCTGGGCTTCTCGCTGGACTTAGACATCAACTGCAAACAGACAGAACTTTAAGATTATTCAGGATATGACAAAAGAATACTAATTAGTAGACAGCTGGGAGGACTGATTAAGATTTTTGTAGAAAAATACACCAAATCAAGGCAGAACACCTCTGATGTACTACTGATGTTAATGAAACTGGTTTTTCTTTCCTAATCAGGTGTCAGACTGGAGTCATGGTAGTGCTAAAAATGTAGCAGTGAAACTACATGTGAAACTGAAACTGAGGTGCACAGATTTAAAACTGTAGCACGAAGACTGACAGGACAACCTTTAAAAAAAAAAAAAAAAAAAAAGTATACTCAACACCACACCCTAAAGCACATCTCACTGAATATTTAAGAAAAATTTCAAAAATGAAAAAGATTTTTTTTTTCTTTTATAACAAACAGAAAAAGCTCAATATGGAAAGATCCAGAACTTTGTAAAAGTATTTTCCCACAATGCAACCAGAAATAAATCCTTGTATGGATTTATAAATACAGTATGTAGTTCAGAATGTCTCAGTACCTTGCCCAGGTGAGTCTGCTGTTTGAGCCTCTCCAGCAGCTGTGCATTGTGCTGCTGTTGGAGGAGATGGTTGTGAAGGGCACGTGGGCTCTGGGGAAGGGGCTCAGAGCGGGTTCTGCTCAAGGGCTTGTGGGACTGAACGCCTCCCGGAGACAGGCGGTCCAACTGCGGAGCAAACTGCAAAGGGACAGGATCGAGGCCCGGAACTGCTGAGAGACAGGGGGGAAGAGGAAAGTTACTCATTTATAAGATAAGATAAGATAATCCTTTAATAGTCCCACAAGAGGGAAATTGGAGCTGTCACGGCAGAAAGTGGACTGAACAAGAGAAACAGAAATGAAAAACAACAGAAAAAATAATGTTGTGGAAGTAGAATCAGATTATCACACATGAAAATACTTATGTTCAAAACTGCATCTCCAAAGCCAAATTACTTCATGATGTTTTGTGAGTTTTACAGCATATAATAGATTGAAAATGTTAGTGCTACTGAAATATAAGAACATTTTTAAAAAGATGTATTAATACAACTTTTATTTGCTGCACACAGGAAAAACATTCCAAAAGTAACCACTTGGTGGTGCTCTAACATGTCAGAAAATGAAACTAACAGCATATTTCCAAATTGTGGATGCACAGCTGAAAATGGAACCAGAAGTGAGAATAAAATAAAACTAATTTATTATGTACTTCTGCATCTGAGATTGCAAAGCTTTGCAACTTGAGATGTGTATGAGGAAGCGTGCAAATAAAAATTCAGACTAATATTTTGGCAATCCTGGGAATGATGTGTAAAAACTCTTAAAATAAAAAAGATCTCCTATTTTAGAAGCATAACTTTACATTAAAAACATAAAAGATCCATCTTTAACTTAGATTTAACATAGATTCATTCAGTGAGAAAAAATTTGAATATAAAAATCATTTTTGATGAAACAACTTTGTGGCATCCCTGATAATCGTTTTAAAAATAATTTAACTGAAGAATTATTAATATACGTTTTGCTTGTTAAGTTGAGATATGACATAAAACAGAGCAATGTTTCTCTTATATTCTGCTTATAATGGGAAAGACAAGAGAAGAGGGCACTGAAGTACTGCAGATGTGTGTTGATCTGTACAAGTCAGTAAGTGTTACAGAACCAGTCGCTCATCTGAACTTGCCATGTCTATAGTGGGAGCAAGAAAACTTTTGAAAAACTAGAACTGTGGCAAGAATGTCTGAGGATGTGGACAGGAAGCTCACTGTAGAGAGCTGCAGCAAAAAGTGACATCTTGAGGGTCACCTGGTCTCCATGACAACGATTGGATGCTCGCTATATGTCAAACAGTTGTTTGGGAGAGACGAGAGAAAAACTACAGATTTCCTATATGTTTTCCATGTAAAGATTCCCTAATTTCATACTTTTACCTATCCTGACTTTGCAAAACTTTATGTTCACTTGAGGATATCAAATACTAATACTTCACTATGAATTTATGGTGGATGTTTGTACAGTGAAACTAGAAACTAGAAACTAGAAACTAGAAACAGGAAGGAAGGAAGGAAGGGAGGGTGGGAGGTGGAGAAAGAAAGAAAGAAAGAAAAAAAAGAAAGACAGAAAAAGCAATAGAAAGAAAGAAAAGGGGGAACATAAAGAAGCAATGGAGGAAGAACACAACGGAAGAAAGGAAGGAAGGAAGGAAGAAAGGAAGAAAGAAAGGAAGGAAGGGGGGAAGGCAGGAAAGAAGGAAGACCAGGACATTTTGAATAAATTGCTACTGCAACAAAAGATCAACAGTTTTAAGGAATTTGCACATCTTTAACAGAGATGCCAACAAATTGGTCCGTGCCTGTGTGTGCGAGTGAGTGTGTCTCACCGCCAAGAGTGTGCATGAGTCCAGAAGGCTCAAGGATGATAACAGGCAAGTGTGGGTTCATCTGCCCTGCTTGATCATCTCTGCTGATGGGGAGGAAGACAGGCGAGCCCCCGGCAGTGACCACGGGAATACGGCTGACTTTCAGCGAGGGGAGCTCCACTTCAGCCTGAAACACAGGTGAAATCCTCCGTCAACTGAAAATCTGGAATTCAGCAGAGACTGAAGTTCAAAGTAAGAACCGACTACACAACAGTGCTTGCAAAGATGAGATGATTTAAAAAAAAAAAAAAAAGCTCTCTGGCCATTGACATTTGAACATAGAGAAGCTGAAAAGCTACAAGTGTCAATGTCAGAGTGGCAGTTTAACAACATCACGTTATCAACTGCTCTACTTCTTTTACAAAAACAGGATACTGGAGTGCAATGAGATTTTCAATGGGTGTTTATTAAAGACAACTTTTACTACTGCACAGCCATTGCACAAGAACATAACACGCTCCACACTTAATGACATCCCAGATAAAGACAAGCAAAAATAAATTCAGCTCTTTTAGGAGGAAAACTATGATTGTCACCCTGAAAAAAATACGAGAAAACTTTCATTTAAGAAATTCAGTGAGAAAAAAAAAGTTCATAAGCTGTGTTTTTACAAAATCAGCTGAGCCAGTTGGCCTTCTCCTCCACTGGTTGGAGAATAAAGAGAGAAGAATCTTTGACTATTCTTCTTTCCATAATATCTGTAGTGTTCCCTTATGTTCTTATCACCTTCCTTCTTGAAATAATGGCCTCAGTCATTTTTATCACCACCTCTTTCTTACCAAAAGATGATTCAGGCAAAAAAAAAAAAAAAAAAAAAAAAAAAAAAAAAAAAAAAAAAAAAAAAAAAAAAAAAAAAAAAAACTTTTGGCAAAAAATGACATAGGCCATTATTTTAGGAAGGTGATGATTGATTTGTCTATGTTTTAGATTATTATCCTGTTCAAAATACATTTCTTGTAGGGCTGGGCGATATGGCTTAAAAATAAAATCTCTGATTTTCTTCACACTAGATCCGATTTCCAATTTCAATTAATTTTTTCTTGCTTTTTTTCCCCAAAAAATAAACTACAAATTACAGAAAATATTTTCAAAAAGTAATTTTTATTTCAGTCACCCCTTCTGTGAGTTGTATGATGGAGTATATAATGGAGTACTAGGGCCAGGCTACATGAATGTCCTAAATCATGATTTAAAATTCATTTTCTTGAGAAAAAAGCTTCTAGAGTTATCAGGATCTGACATAGCCAGCTCAATCCGTGTAGTTTGGTCAATCATTTCAAAATCCTGCTACTGATAAGAATTTGATGCTGATGTGTTAAAAGATGAAGTGTTTCCTTATTTGTAAAAATAACACCAAAGTATAACTTCACAAGATGCTCAACAATTCTCATTTTCAGTTTTTATAATTTTTTGTGTTGGACTTCTCATAAAATTACTACTTTATTCTCCTAATACTGTGAAATTGTTCTCATATTATTTCAGCTTTTTCATACGACTTTATTCTCGTCATAAAAAATAATAATAATAATCATAGCCTGCCCCTAATATTCTGTGGTAAAGTTGACCTGAAACAAAGTCCAGATAAATAGAGGCCGTAAAACACGCTTGTCAAACAAGATGGCGGGCCTTGGTGTACTCACATCACTCTGAACTATGGAAACACAAGGAGTGCACTGGTGAAAAAAAAAAAATCCAGATTATCCAAAAATGAAATCTTCAAAAACCAAAAAGTCGATTAAGATGTTTCGCACATCTGTAGCTGGGGTGCCATTAGGTGTGAAAGTTGCTGTCTTTAAAAGAAGGAAATCCCTCTATGTGATCATCTGAATAAAGAATACAAATTCAAATGAACTAAACATCCATTTGGACTGATCAAGCAGGCTTTTACCCTTGGGTTGACTGGCAGTCCCAGTGTGATGGTGGGCAGAGTGGATGGATTCTGGATGGTGAAGTTAGACAAGGTGCCATCTCTGAGCAGCAACTTCTGAGCCTGGCAATGCCAAACAGTTACTATTAATATAACTAACATGTACTCAAATCAGTTTTTTTTTATCTTAACATAAAGTATACATCAACATCGCTGTTTTATGCAAATAATAGATGCTGCATTTACTTTATTTTGTTTTAGTTGTTCAAAAGTTTGTCTTTACAATATCTTCCATAAAATGTCAGAGGAGTTCAACAGTTAGCATTCAGGACCCTGAGGACTGGCAGCGCAGACTGATGAAACCTTTTGCTCTGATTTTTCCAAAGCGACACCCGACAAAGCAGCTGATGAGTCAAACAGCAAAGCAGGTGTAACAGAGGCTGCTCCCATCTGACTTTTCGTGATTAAATGAATTATGCACAACCAGCTGACAAACAAGCTCCTGTGTCGCTGCTTTAAACATTTCATTACTCAAAGTCCAGACAAGGTTAATGTTTGCAGAGCAGCTTCTCGCCTTAGTCATAGCATGTTTTGTTTTTCTGGCTCTGACACTTAAAAATGGGCCTGTGTGAAGTTTCTAGAAAGAATCGTTAATTCAGCTCGATGTTTTAGTTTTTCCTCTGTCGGCAGCTTGATATGTTGGCATATTTTTCTAATCAAATCTGTCTAAACCTTAAATATGCAGCAGCTTGGTATAAATCAGTGGGAGTGTGTGTGTGTTTGTTTGCTAACCTCATGCAAAGGGCCACCTGCAGAGGGCAGTAGTCCATTCTCGTTGGGCAGACTGTCATTAGGAGAACTACAGCCAGAGACTGGAGTGCTGCTGCTGCTGGGGGAAGAGTCTGGTAAAACACACACAATGGGTTAGTTAGGGATCTGATTATCAGTCATCAGATAAACAAATCCTTAAACGCGCAGATTAAGGCAACAATATGGCATGACATGCTACCACTGTCGTGTTTGCATGTGTGGGTTTACCCAGCGTGTCAGACGCTCTGTGCTTGATGGTGGGCGGGGCGCTTTCCTTGCGGGTGAGTGGACTCTTTCGGGTTTTGAGGTGATTCTTCAGTTTGTGCTTCACCTTCAGGTTGGGCTCCGACGCTGACAAACCAAAGCAACGTTTTATAAGTCATTAAATGTTAGTAAACTCTTTTCTTATCATGCAGCCGACTGCAACTGTGAAAGAACTGGTCCAACTCAAGGGCTTAATCAGTTCCAGTGTGGTACTAGGATAGGATACCACCTTTGCAAGAAGTGTTTTGAAATTCCCTTGCTACTAACTATTCCAAGGTGTAGGAGCGCAGTAACCTTTGTTAGGCATTTCATATTAATATGTTTACATTATAGTCAAGTGAAGGCAACTTGGAATGACAGAAGCTCAGCCATGAAGTTATTAAGAAATTATGCCTCTGTCTGGGAATCTGAGTCTGGGTTTAACAGCTGTCAGGAGAACCTTACTTACCTGACTGCATTGTGTCTGGTGTAAAGTTTGGTGTCGTGGAGATTATAGTGCTTAGCTGTTATTCAGGAGTTGAACTTGACCTCTCAGTTCTAGTGAAAGGATCACTTAATGCTTCAGCATAACAAGATATTTTTGACAATTTAATGCTCCCAACTTTGTTGGGATGGCTGGGGATGGCCAGTTCCTGATACAGCATGACTGCACACCAGTGCAAAAAGCAAGTTCTATAAAGACATTTGACTGGCATGCACAGAGCTCTGACCTCAACCTGACAACCTGGGGTGAATTAAATCTAAGACTCCGAGACAGGTGTTCTGATCCAACATCAGTGTCTGACCTTATAAATGTTTCTTCTGGAAGAATGGTCAACAACCCTCCGAAACAGTGTGGAAATGTATAACAATTAGTTGATTAATCTGACTTTATTGTGTAGAGTCAAATTGTGTCTGAACCCTTTCATCCTTGTTGTTTAAAATGAAGAAACACAATTTTAACTATTTCACTTCATGATCTCATGTATCCCTTGCAGCTGATGTCTGGTGTTTTACCTGCTCTTCGCAGTGGTGTCCCCTCCAAGCCCTCAGATGGAGGCTGTGGTGGAGACGAGACCAGAGGCTGGGTGGGTACATTAGGGTCTGGGACAAGATTTCTGGAAAGAACACAGCACAGAAAAATGTGCACAATTAATAGGGTAATTAATGCCACCACAAACAGCCATGAGAAAAAAAACACTCTCTTTTAATTTTAGAGGCAAGTACACAAATAATCTGTTCTTTACCAGGTTCTAAAATTATTTGATCCAACCTCAAATATAAAAAAAAAAACCACAACAGATTTCACACTGTCATATATTAAACAAAAAGTCAAAATGGAAAAACTAAGTAAGCCCTTTAGATTTCCAGTAGATTGCAGTCCAAAGTTGTAGTCATCTTCTTCTAATCAAATAGACTTAATTTATTAATCATAATCCAGTATGAGCACCTCTAAACCAGCAAGAGTTTTGCTAGTTTGGTAGTAGCCGCACTGGATCATACAGGTGTGTGTTTACAAAAAACACACACCTGGAAAAACATCCGCAATGTGGCAGCCATTAAATCTGGGAAGGTTTATATGGCCATTTAAAGACAGTCATTCCTATCTGAGAACCGTTACTAATCCTTACTAGACTGGATGTCCCGGCCAATTCACCGCATGCTAGGATTCTCTGAGAAATTGCAAAAAACCCAAGAGCTTTGGTCCAAATTCTACCTCGTTTCACATTTGATATGTTAAAGTTTATGACAGAAATTTTGAAAAAGGTTAAAAGGTACGGCTCGACTGGAATAGATCTTGAGAAGAATGAGCATGACTTAGGTTTGCATCTGAATAAACCATAAGACTTCTGGAACAGCATCTTTTGGACAGATGAAACATAGATAGAAATGTTTCACTATATTGGCGAAAACTAAAAACAGCATGAGCGCTGCGCAGTGGAGCAGATGGTAGCACTGTTGCCTTGCAGTAAGAAGGTCCTGGGTTCAAATCCTGGCCAGGGGTCTTTCTGCATATAGTTTGCATGTTCTCCCTATGCTTGTGTGGGTTTTCTCCAGGTACTCTGGCTTCCTCCACAATGGATGGATAAACTAGCATATCAGCACATGCTCCTCATAGCAACTGTCAAGCACAGTAGTGGAGGGGTGATATTTTGGGTTTTTGCGACCACAGGATCCTTGGATTGTCACACCCACCATACACTTCTCTAACCCTACTCCTTCCTCCCAAAATAAGCTAGACTCAAATGTTACACCATATTATCAACATAGCAATGATCTTAAACACAGCAGCAAACAGATTCCTTGAAAAAAAAAAAAAAAAGATTTACAGGGTTGTAATGGCCCAGTCAAAGTCTAGACGCCAACCTGGTTAAAAATGCTGTGATGGGAATAAAATAGAAAAGCAATGAAACAAGTTTGTAAACCTCAGTGTATGGGGTAAAAATCATATTTCTTTAATTACTAATGATGTGGGATGGTGTGTGTGTAGAAGAAAAATATCTTAGAACCTGGTCCAAACTGGTCATTTTTATTTCCTACTAATGTGTGACCCTAGAACTGACCCTAGAACTAGCCTGTAGTTTTTTTTTTTTTTTATATATTGATTCCATGTTAGGACCATTTCAGATTTTAAGACTTTCTCCTTTGCAAAGATAAGTCAGTGAGAACAAATGCAGTAGAATAAATAACTTTAGAATGATTAGGTAGCGCTTTTTGCAGATTTCGTCACCTGTACGGTACAGGATGTGCATTCAAGGCGTTTGAGTTTGTTCTTTCAAGCGCCGCCTGTTTCTGCTTCTTGAGAATCACCTCCTGGAGTTTCTGTTTCACCGCTGAACTCGCCACAGCACCTGTGGATCAACAGCACCGACCAGTTACACCAAAAAAAATACACATAGGTGGGAGAATTACAGAATATTCACGACTAATGGTAGTGATTTTTGTTGGGATATAATTAGTCACGTCAATTAAAAAGTATATATATATATATATATATATATATATATATATATATATATATATATATATATATATATATATATATATATATATATATATATATGCAAACTGTTGTAGTGAACAAACACACACTGTTCATATATGCATAGATGAGAGTGTGTGCGCTACATTGTAAAGTCACAGGGTTTTCTGCGAGTGTGTTTGCTGTCATTCAGGCTTGTTTTTGTGTGAGTGCAAATGTGTGCACACAGAGGTGACAGCAGGTGCTAGGACCGATCAAGTCAATATTGACCCAGTGACTTTATGAGCCCAGACCCAACTCTATATTTAACTCCCCTGTTGTAGCTCCACTTGTCAGGTTATATTTAGCAGTAATTTCAAAGCAAACAGCTCTGAAAGTGAAGTGACGCAGTTCCGTCACTGTTCAAAGCCACAGATCTCCTGTGGGGACTTTCCTTTCTGGCCACGATTAGCACTCTGAGAAATGGTTATTTTTAAAGATCAGATGAAGAACAGCAATTTGCAATCTTAATTTAAACTTGCTGGAACATGTCATTAAAGTAAAGGGTTTAGAGAGAGAGTGTGTGTGTGTGTGTGTTTAGACTCACTCTGCTGACTTCTGTCTTTGTGCTTTAGCTGTTGCAGTTCCTGCTGTTTCTCATGGTGCTCCTGCTCTCGTCTCCTCTGCTCCATGTTAAACTACAACCAAGAACAAGCACACATATTAGAGTAGAATGTTTGAAGGAAAAAAAGTTGCATTATTACCTTGAGGAAGTTTGCCTGTCTATGCTTTTCAGGGTTGCAATCCATTTTTTTATTTCAGAATTCCATGCATTTCAAGTTCCCTTTAGCCCAATATTAAGGTATAAATGCAGTGATTTACACAGGACTTGTGGCTGAAGTATAATTTTTTTTTTTACCATGATTAGGGTTTAAATCAGGAACCTGCAAAAAACAAGATGGATGGATGGATAAATGGATGGATGGATGGATGGACGGACGGACAGATGGATAGATCGGTGTAATAATGGATAGATGGATGGATGGATGGAAGGAGGGATGGATGGATTGTTGTAATGATGGATGGATGGATGATTGTAATGATGGATGGATGATTGTAATGATAGATGGATTGTTGTAATTATGAATGGATGGTTCATTGTAATGATGGATGGATGGATGTACGGACAGATGAATGTATGGATGGATAAATTGTTGTAATGGATGGATGGATGGATGGATGGATGAATGCATGGATGGATGGACGGGCGGACGGACGGACGGATACATGGATGGATGGATGGATGGATGCATGGATGGATGGATAGACGGATGGACAGACGGACAGATGGATTGATGGATGGATGGATGGACGGACGGCTGGATGGATGCATGGATGGATACCCATTCTCAGGAATGTAACTTGCCTGAGCAAACAAATATTTTTCCATTCTCTCTTTTCTTTTTTAAACTCCTGCTTCCCCTGACTGGACAGGAACTCTTGCCGTTGAAGTAATCTTTACCCTGATTTGCTGATGAAGCTGCTGCTGGGAGAAGGTACTGCGGGGTTGTGGGGAGAAGGGTGTGAGGAGTAATGGCTGGTGCAGCGGGGTGAGGAGCGCTGTGTCCGAACCAGGGCGCATCCCCCGCTCTCCCACCCTGAGGTCCATGAGAAGGAACGCCGTGCAGGACACTGACGGTGCTGTGGAAAAACCTGGAAAAAGATAAGCAAAAGAAAGAACAAGAAAGTCAATAATCCTCCTCATGAAAAACAGAGGAAGGCTCTGGTCATTAGGAAACATTCAGTTTTCAGCGACTTTAGACAAAATAAAAAAATAAATAAATAAAAAAAAAAAAAAAAAAAAAGTTTTTTTGTCACTATCAAGTTAACTTCAGGTAAAGTTGGAACTCTGGGATTCGGACCAGACGTCACACTCAGCCATGTTACAAGCCAGAAAACAAGAGCGATCTGCCAGTTGTTCTGCTTTATGATCAGGGTAACTAGTATTAGCAATACAAACCAATAGTGATGCATTCTCTCATTTTTATATCCATTTTAATGTTCAAATAAAGATCATGTGCTAATGACTGAGACACAAAAGATCCAAAGTGCAAAGTTGTGAATATTACAATGTTTCATATGTGCCACATCTATGTTGGATTTGAACTAGGATGAACTTTGATGTAAATTTCTTCACCTGTACCCTGTACAAAGAAAACATTTGTAGACCTACTTTTTTAGAAAACAATCCAGCTTTTGATGCACTTTTTCACTTTTATTAAACACTTAAATATTTATTCACCACCATCTCCACGTGACCAGTTTTGACCTGGGGATCCCTTATCTGTGTTTTAAATATCCACTTCCTAGATCGGAATCACACAAACTGGCAGTTGGCATTGTTCCCAGAGGCGTAACCTGCAGGTTCCAGATTCACAAGTAAACCGCTTTATGAAAAATATTTCAACATGAGATCTAGTCACTGCAGTTGTAATAAAAGCCCCAACAGATTTCAATAAAAAGCATTGGAAAAATTAGCAACGATGCAGAAGATATTGATATGTTAGGCTATGCACTCCCTTTTACTGTATCATAGTTACAGTAGATTTATGGTGCATTACTCAGCACCAGACTTCCTCTTAATATTTGTTGAAAACCTTTTTTGTAAAGTTTATTGACATCAGCTGTTAAGGTTCCTTATAGCAACAGGAATGCAGCATTTAAGTGCAAAATTGAATTCTGTCTGCTTTGTTTGGCTGCTGCACACTAAAATCCCCCTTTAGCCTCATACAGAACCTTTCATTGACGCATTTTCATGCTCTTTGCATGTTGTCGGGGCTATTTGCATAGCATGGCCGAGTCACTGGGAAATATTGCCCCAACCTGCACTAAATGCAGGATCAAGGGAGGGAAGAGCTAGGGAAAAAGGCAGGGGGGGAGGGGAGTTTCTGCCCATGACACAAGCAGATGTTCCCAATGCACAGGAAAAAATGTATAGTGACTCAAATCAAGAGCAGCTGTAAACATGTCGGACCATCGCATAAACTGCACCAGGAGCGAACAAGAATGAACATGCGGACAACTCTGCGGGAAGCAACACTCACTCCAAGATCTATTCACTATTCTACACTGCGGCCATAGTTTTCCATTCACTTGAATATATTTCCTTGTGGGAAAACCTACATAAACATTCCAAAAACCCACACCCACTCATAAACAGATACATCTGCACACATTCTCATGACGTGCACAAACATACCACTGCACACACTAAAACAGGCTTGAACAGACACAGATTGCTCAAACCTGCCTGACAGTAAAATTGAACTTTCAGACACACACACACACACACACACTTTGACAATTATTAAAAATAACTTTATCTGACGTCATCTCGCTGCTGTTATGCCTTGTGCTCAGCCGTCATGTTACAGTATGAGAAGTAAATGTCACTCATTAAGGGGTCTGGCCTGCCGCCAGCAGCAGCAGCGAAGCAGGCAGAGCGGAAATACAGTAAAATGAAAGCGAATGATACATTTTTTTTATTAGAGTTGTCTCAAAATCTCTGTTTGGGTTGATCTATTCTATGCATAGTGTGTGCGTGTGTATGAGTGTGAAAAACTGTGTACAGGTCAATACTCCTCCATATTAGGAGGTACAAACACAGAGAGGCAGCCCGGATGCAGACTCTGGCTGGAATGACAGAGATCCCTTGGCAAGAGACGCACATTCACACAATCGCACAGTGCTGTGAGCATTTATTTTCTGAAATGACACCAAGGAATATTAAAGTTATTATTCAGTGGAAAACGAGGAGAGAACATGCTTATACAAGGAAATGAAGAAGGTCACACTGTGTACACACACACACGCACGAACACGGCCTATTCCTGCTTCCTCTGCTTCCTACTCACTGCTCCAAAATTCGGGGAAACCACAGAAGTACACGGTGATGTCACAACTGATTCTCTGTTTTTGTACAGTTTCTCTAAAACACAGATATATAGTATCTGACTGCTAAAAGTGTTTATAATTTGATATGAAATCCAATGTGAATAGAACCAAATTAGGAAAACAGCTCAAGTTCAGTCTTTATAGATTCTGGATCCAATTTAGGTCTGGACTTTGACTGGACCGTTCTAACTCATGAATATACTTCAAACTAAAGCCTTCCACTGCAGCTCTGGCTGTATTTAGAAAAATCAGTTTTTCCACCAGTTTCCCTGTCTTTAATGAAGTAAATCGATTACAGAGCATGATTCTGCCACTACCATGCTTCATAATGAGGATGATGCACAGAAGCGCTGCATTTATGATCAGATTAAATCACATACAGATGTACTATTCACTAATAGATGGGTTTGGATTAGCTCTAACTTTCTGAAATGATGAAACTGAGGAACAACCTCTCTGACTGTTTGGCTGACACATGACTTGACCTATGATTAACTTTAGTCTTGCAGGCGGACTAAAGATTAAGCATAAAAATACACTTTGAGTTCCCATGTCGATAACATCACCTTTAGCTCACAGACCGGCTGTAAACTCCTGTATCCACATGTACTCTCTCAGCAGTCTTTCTCCAAGAAACTCCATGCTCCGATGTTCATAGTTGTAGAAGCATATCATGTTGCAGCTCATTCCATTCACTCAGAATCGCGACTTTACTTTTTTCTTTTGTGAAGAGTTCACCTGATTTACATGTTTATTTTTCCATAAGCAAACACCTGCAAAGGCATGTGATGGAATAACATACAAAACATTTGACCCATGTGCACATGTTGTAAATCTGAACATGAGAAAAGTCATATATCTGACTTTTAAATGCACAAATGGGACATTTAAAGTGATCAGATTTTTGATCTGGAGGATTTTAAGAAGTTAATCTGTTTTTTCTTTTGTTGATTGATTTTACATTCGTCAATCACACTGTATTTCATTTTGAAATATATTTTTCTTTAATTTTACATGACTTTACAGCTTAAAATACCCATTGAGATGAATCAGGGCACTGGAAGAATTGGGGGGAATGTGGACCTGACTGTCAGCGTCACAGTTGTTCTTGGTAATCTCATTGTTATTTTATTTCTGTTGTCAGAAGAACAAAGAGAAGATTAGGTGAAACAGGCTGAGTGCAAACAGGACATAATGCAACATGGCTCTGAACTCCAAAGCTACAGTTGTATTTACTGAGACACACAAAAAAAGCTGTCTACAACAATTGTGTGAGTTTGACAGTGTGTGCAAAAGCATCGGTGTGATGTTACAGAAATCGCCACGGCAGCAGTGAAGACACCATTTGCCTGGCAATACAGACTGTTGGGAATGTGCTGATTTGTTTGGCAGATTAGGTGAGTGTTTTCCAGACGGGCGAATGAAACGCAGGTGTGTTGTCTGAGATAGTCGCTCCCGCAAGTTTGTAAAGATAATGCTTCTCCTTTGATTCCTCCCAGCTGTTATTACTTTATTTTAAGCTGTTTAATCACGACTGGTTTAACAGGTTGGGCCAGAACACACAATAGTCACTCTCTCTGCCTTTTTGTCTCATCGGATTTTTGTTCTTAGCAAGTGGGAAGGTGTTGCCATGTGATGTAGGAGACAAATAATACGTGTTTTTCCAAATTGAGTTGAAAGTACTATTTGCATTTTATGACAACCTATGTAGGGCACACAGCAAACACGAGGAAGAAGGTGCTCTGCTCAGCTGAGACATGCAGAACTCTAAGGACCCGTCCACAAGGAAACAGTTTCTTCTAAAATGGGAAACTTTTTTTAATCGTTTGTGTCGTGCATCCACACGAAGACAGCAGTTTAGGAAACCCTAAACAGCCTTTTTTAAAACGGGTTCCAGTGTGAAAATTTCGCTCTCGCGTATTCCTGTTGGCAGTGAAAATGCCTCTTCTGTGAAAACACTGCTGTATTACCCCAACATCTAACCTGACCTATAACCCCAAAAGCATCATCCATAACAACAACAATGGCGGTTTGGATGTCTGTAGTTGTGATGCAGCAGCTGCAGAACCTCATTAATCAACTTTAAGAAATCATCTGTAGGCTCTACCATTTCACTGAGCAGAGAAGGCTGGTGATCTATGACATATTACCGCTAACCTAGTCTGGAGGGTTTTTGCACGTTTCCCGTACTTCATGATTAGTGCCACTTTCAGGTTTAGGCGAGTATGAAAAAATATCATTTTGGGCCATTCTCAGTGTTTCAGTGTGGAAGAAAACATTTCTGGAAATGGTCCCGTGTAGACGTGGGTGTTTTTGAAACTGATAACCAACTAAAAAGTCTGGGAAAAAACTAAAGACTCTCAAGTACTTCATCCGAAGTGTCGAAATCAGCTCTCACTGACATAGTCACATGACAAAAATTGCATCATCTTGTTCGCAGGGAGGGGTCATTTTCCCCTTCTCGACACCAGGCTGAACTCTATTGCACAGAGCTTTGTGAGATGTGTTGAGTGATTGGTCAGAAGTTTGTGGGCACATATTATGCTTATTATTCCACTAGTCCGCTTCCACCATCTGGTTTTTGTATCCACAGGCGACATGAATACTTTTGAGGAGCGTTTATCAGTTACGAGGAGAAACCGCATACATTTGTATGATTCTATACATAATACCTACAAATACTGTCAAATGGATAAAAACTTCTGGATGGAAATTGGAAAAGTCGTTGTCCACGACGGAGGCTGTTTGCAGAAAAGTGTAGTATTGGAAAGCCTTTACGCCTCACATCACCCTGAAAACATCTCCATGGTGATGCATGGTGGTGGTAGCATCATGCTGTGGGGATGCTTGTGGGATGCCTGTCTAAGTTGAGAGGATGAGCAATGAAACAACATTCTAGGCAACTCTGGGAGAATTTTAAGTATTATTATCGGCTGCATTAGACAAAATCTTTTGTTGTGAAATAAAATCTTTAGCTTTGAGTTTGAATTGGTGGCCTTCGGTTGTGATTCAGCTCTGTCATGACCACAGTAGGGTCAGAAATTTTCTGGGAAAATTGTGAGATGGGTGACGTCTCAACTTTGTCCTCTTTTGCCAAAGACATGACTGTTTCTCCTGCTGTTACTTTTCCCTCTTCCTCTTCGTCCTCTTTTCAACATCTGACTCTAATAATGAGTGCATCAACAGCCGCAACTAATATGTCTGTCAGAGCAGATAAAATTGTACAGCAGCAAAAAGTCATTAAGTCTGGCATCTTCCATCATGCAGTTTGACAGGTGTTACTGTCATATCAAGCTCACACAGTGGGACATAATCAAGTCTTGCTGGATTTTTGGAATCACAAAGTGTGTGGTGGGCTTTAGAGGCTGCAAAAGACTTAAAAGTCTCAATTTTCTGTGGGACAGCAACCCTAAACACACATCCAGAGCTACAATGGAATGGTTCACATCAAAGCATATTATTGTCTTCAAATGGCCTAGTCAAAGTCCAGAGCTAAATTCAAATGAGAATATGTGGCAAGATGTTTAAAGTGATGTTCACAGATTATCTCCATGCAATCGGACTGATTTTGAGCTGTTTTGCAAATAATAGGACTTCTGTTTGTGGAAAGCTGGTAGAGACTTGCCCCAAAAGACTTGCAGCTGCAACTGAATTGAAAAGTATGGATTCATGGGGGATAAATACAATGCAAGCCACACTTTTCAGATTTTCTCTTGGGAAAATTTTTTAAAACCATATTCCTTCCACTTCACAACTATGGACTACATTGTGTTAAATTCCCAGTGAAAAATATTAAAGTTGTACTTTTTCAGAGCCCTGTACAATCTGACAGAACACAGACAGCAAAACTCAAATTTGTGCAAAACAGAGTAGGGAAAGAAACACAAATTGCTCAGCCTAAAGTAAAGGGAGAGGGCAGAGAAAAGACAAGAAAAGCAAGTTGCTCAGGAATCTTTGGCTACCTGCATATGAGTGTTTCTCTCTTGTGCTGACAGAGATGACACCCAGGATAATGCAACTAGTTTTAGACACAAAATCAACAATCAACAGAGCTGACACCGCCTCTTATTTTGTCACATGTCCAAATATAGTTACAACACCGCCGTCTGTTCTCACTGTACCGACAGAGTACGTCTGGCTCAATCACTCATCCCCAACAGCATCTTTCAGTCGATAAATATGTCATCACTTTGTGGGAGTTTAAGTCAACATGAAAAAATAGACATTAATGCAAATGAGGTCCCTTTAAGGCGGAAAAGAGAGAGTAAAAGGAAGTGATAAAAGGTATGAGCAGAGGATCTTCAATAACTTGATAAAACTAAATCTTTGGGTCAAAGTTTTACAAGAAAAACAATGTATCCTCAGTAAAACATGATAGTGGCAGCATTATGCTCTAGGGTTACTTTTCTTCTGATGGAACTGAGGTTTTTGTGAAGGTGGATGGAGTTATAAATAGTACAAAATGCCTGTCAGTCTTAGCTGAAGTGTGAACTTGTGCAACAGGCTTTTAGACTTAAGATATTTTACCTTCTAACAGATGTGCTTGTTTTTTGGTTGAATTTCACAGGATAAATGTTGCACAATATATGGGAAAAGATTTGAAATGACTTATCATGATCTAATTTTTACCACCACAACAATCGGGTATTCTTCCAAGGGGTATGTCCACTTTTCAGAGCAACTGTATATCTGTTGCTTGCTTTCTGGTACATAAAAATACAAATGGAAGATTTGCCTCACTCCAACTAAGCAAGGGTGAGATATCTTTAAAAAAAAAAAAAAAAAAAAAAAAAAAAAAATAGGTGGAAACAGCTGATAATATGCAAATGTAAAAATACAATGAGACTAATGATGCACAAAGAAGCCTTTTAGCATAACATGAAATCGGTTTGAAAAAAAAGCATGGTATTTATAGCAATGCACAAGAAAATCTCTCACTGGTATTGAACCTCTACAACTCTAACAGAAATAACTCACTAAAAGAACATTTTAGCAATGCAACTTGTTAAATTCTTACTATTCTCCATTTCCTCATTTAGCAAAGTTAAATTTGAACCTTCTGCTGAAAGTGCAATTTGAACTTCTGTCTGCAGATGATGCAACATATGTCATGACAGAATAAGTATATATATATATATATATATATATATATATATATATATATATATATATATATATATATATATATATATATATATATATATATATATAGAGAGAGAGAGAGAGAGAGAGAGAGAGAGAGAGAGAGAGAGAGAGACAGCCAACTGAAAATGATTCACACTTTAATTTGCTTTTCCTGTAACTGGCATTTGCTCCCTAGGGCATTTGCTCTGAAAACAATATTTAATATTGTATTGAATTTGATAATAAAGAAAGAAAAATTATAACTGAAACCCCTAGCCCCTTGATATATTCATGTCAGGGGGTAAGGAGTTCCAACAGTTTCTGAAGTGTAGGGTGAAGTAGCACACTTAAAAACTAAGACGTATGTCCTCTGACTAAAATTCATTGCTTATAGCTGCTTGTCCTTGCAGGGTCAAGGACAAGGCTGGTGGCTTTCTCTCATTGGGCAAGAGGTTGCTAGTCCATCAGAGCAAACACAAATCTCTTTACAATATTTCTGGACTCAAAAAGCACTGTTATATATCTAATTTTAGCATTCTGTCAGTCAAGTGGTGAACAATACTGAAAGGTTTTCTGGTTGCTCACTGCCTATCCCGCCAGTTAGAATCTCAAAAATTCAATCTTTTTTCCAGTCAGTGAACATACTATAACTAACTGCTACCACTTAGTAGTAAAAACAACACTCTTCAGTGTGGAAGTCATTAATGAGGGGAAACAAACTCAAAGTTAGCTATGTTTATTATCAGCGGTTTTACAATAAAGTCTGTGGAAGCATAAATTTCTTTAAAAGGAAGCTTTATATTCTTTAAAGGCATGTGAACTGTTCATACATTCTTTCCCATTTTCTACTGTTGCTGTTTTGTTTTTTTTTGTTTTTTTTTTAAACAGATTTGCTATGGGTACGAAAAGAAGCTGTCTGCCGTAGGACCTCAGTCATCGAGACATAATACGCAAATTCGGAAAACCCACTTTTACAGCATATTCTCTTGCTGTTAAAGTATTCCCTCACATTAACGTTGCCTCTGCTCCTAATATAAATACTTCTTGACAAATCGCAACAGGAAAAAAGTCATTTTCAGATGCTGTTGTTATGTGGGAGCAGCTGCCTTGCAGAAAGAAGGTCCTTGCTCTTTTTGCATGGAGTTTGCATGTTTTTCTTTGTTTTTTTAGAAATTATTATTATTATTATTATTATTATTATTGTTATTATTATTATGTAACTTGAATTATGGGATGTGCATGTTTAGCCAGAGCATGTGTGGGTTCTCTCTGGGTAGTCTGGTTTCCTGATATAGTCCAAAAACTTGACTGTTAGGTTAATTGTTTACTTTAAACTGGCCTTAGATATGTGTGTATGCATCGCTGTCTGTCCTGTGTGTCTCTGTGCTCCCTTGTGATGGACTGGCAATCTGTTCATCTCGTGCAACGTCTGAGATTTACATTAGCCTCCCCCTGTGACGATGCATGGATATCCAGGTATAGATGATGGACGGATGGATGCATGGGTGTTCTTAAATGTTCTCACATTATATACCACAGGCTATAGGTTTAAAACAACTTCAAGTTTCTATTTACAATGCCCTTTTGAAAAAAACAGGAGTTCCATGGATTTGGGGTGTATTTACTGCAAGATCAGACTTGACTTTGATTGAAATGCACCATTCACTTCACTTTCAGTATACACATAATGTTATCAGACAATTACTGAATAAATGCAAAACAAATAGAAGGACAAAATTTTAGGGCTGAGAAGTATTGTAAGAGTCACTACTTCAATGCAAAAGTAAGAAAAACAAATAATAGTCGGCATATGTTGTACTGTTAAAACCAAACGTCTAAGCAAGAAAAAATGAAATAGGCTACCTGACCATTGTTGTTTCTTTGTGTAATTATCATGTCTGTTTGTTGCAAAGTATACCAATGAAACCATGATCTTTCCTCAGCTTATAAACTTTTGGGTTGTAGTGTGGCTCCGAAAGAGAAAGGGAAATCAACTCCAATCGGTATTGAAAGGCCAGAAACTTGAGTGGAAAAAAATTGTTCACAAATTTTTTTTTGATCAGTGCATCTCTTGTTTTAGCTTGTCTGAGTGATGGAGGACCTTGGATGCATTACGCAGCATACATCCAGTTTCTAAAATTGACACAGAGATTCCACAAACATCTAGAGGTGCTGTATGTTGTCTCGCTGAGTTCATTTGCAGCATTGTGTTACTGTTGTAAAAGCAAATGCAGCATCCGCAGAAATTCAGGAAGGTAACACAGAACAAGTAAGATAAACGAACAAGTTTAGAAATACGTCCCTCCTCTCTGCTTTACATTATTTTTAAGCTTTAAGTTCGCCAGAGGTTTTTATGGTACCAAACACACAGCAACAACTGTTAAATTCCTGGAAGATTCCTTCAACTTGTTGCATCTCCTTCTACAAAGCTGTAAAAAAAATCCTTAATTTTTTTTTTTTACATGTGCATGGACATAAACACGCATGGAGTAATCTCCAAATTCAAAGTCAAAGGCACATACCCGTGTTTGTCATGTAAATATCCGGCAGTGTAAAACCCCCAGTAGCACTTCTGCCTCAGCCAGCTCACAGCAGGATCTATAATTAGACAGAGAGCTCTACTCCCCTCCAGTCATCTTTTACTGCTGGCCACATCCTCTTTTTTCTTTAACTCCTTCCCTTTCTTGCCCTTCACTCCCTGCTTCTCTTGATTTCTGCAACTCTGTCCAACAACAAGCTGTCTGATTCTGTCATTTCTTCTGCTCCCACTGGAGCAGATGAATGGGACAGTTTAATACAGAACCAGGGAGTAGGATAGTTGGAGCATGATATTAAGACTAAAAGAGAAAAAAGTGATGAGGGGAATAAATGATCAGACTTTTACATCAGGTTTTCTTTACAAACTGGCTGCAGCGTCATTTTTTTCACCATTTGTGACTTTCACTCAGTCATCTTCGAAGGTCCATCTCATTAACAACAGGGATGGTAACTATGGTGACAGCAGCGGTACACTCGACAGGAAGTTGAGTCTATAAAAGCTCAACAATAAGAGAACCGGGTTGGCTTCCTGTTTGAGAGCTCAGTTTAGACTCCCATTTCCTCCCATCTCCCTTCCTAGCTGTTGTGATGCAGCGGCTGCTGCTGCTGTTGCAGTGTTTTTGAGCCCTGCCGCTGTTAACTCTGTTATTGGGAGTAAAATCACCACCATGGTGGGCATGGTTACACTGAGAATCACTGCACCCCATCACACAAAGCAAATCACTGCTCCCACATTGAACATATGACTGAAAAGCAAAGGACTCTGACATCATTTAATGACTCTGATTAATGACTTAACGCGGCCTGAAGGCAACCGACTAATGCAACGAACACACACTTGCTTACTAACACATCCATTATAGGAACATGGAAAACTACTAAGTCAGCTATTGACAACCCGGTTAGGCGGTGCTTCATTTATTCCACATGCATTTCAGACTAAAAGGATTCAGGCATAATAAAAAAAGAACTTGTTTAAAAGTTTAAAAAATGTTCAAAGAATCTATTGGCAGCATCGTTGCAGAGGGCACCTCTGCTGATTGTTACTGATTTTGCTTACTGCAGTTTTAGGGAAGTGTTGTGGTTTGCTATTTCTGCAGAAATCAGTCGTGACTCACACTGGCGGCAGGAATTAAACGTTTTTTGTTTTTTTTTCTTCTCAGCAGCAAAGCCTGTTAGGTGTTGCTGATTTATTTATGTAAGACCTTCTTATTACACCCTGCAAAAAACACACACTTTCTTGTGAACCGCATTCTCTGTTAAGATTCCTGAGACATTTACGGATCAGCCCTGTGAAGTAGAATCAACACAGTAGGTTTCAGTACCATAGCTAGAGGTCAGTGCATGGGTGAAAAGGTGATTTATTTAATAAACTAAAAGGTTTTGGGTGTATGCACTTAAAAAAAAAATCTACCCTGTTGCTAAATCAACCTTGTGCAACACAGGATTTCTATGAATAGTCTAATACTGACAGTTGGGATCACATGTTCTTTTATTCTGTCACCCTGTGCTCCCTTTGTCATCAAGAGTGCTCATACTACCAGTAAACACCAAACCAGATTCCTCAAAAATTTCCCAATCCTCACAGCGCCTTGCAAAATTATTCATACAGCACGGACTTCTCCACATTTTGTTTCGTTACGACCACAGACTTTGATCATTTTTGTGATTTTACGTGACAGACCAACACCAAGTGGCAAAAAATTGTGAAGTTAAAGGAAAATGAATATGAAAATGAATAACAGTCTTTAAAAAAAAAATATTCATCATGAAGACCAAGGAACACAGAAGAGAGTCAGAGATAAAATTGTGGAGAAATTTAAAGAAGGATTAGGTGATAAATAGTGCTGTCAATCAATTCAAAATTTTAATCAGATTAATCACACTCTAGTGCTGCGATTAATCATGATTAATCACTATGCATCTTTTTAAGCTTGAAATGTAAAAATGCACATTTTCAAAAAATTCTTTAGAAAATGTTTTATTGTCTCAAACTAAACGTCTCAGTATGAGGTTTTCATATTCAGGAAGGTTTAAAATAAGTCATTTTTTCAAACGTAACTTAGAAATATTACCTATAAACTAGCTGTGCTTCAGTGGAAGGATAATTCACTGTTGGATTGAGTAGTCTACATACTACCTTGGTTTTATCCAAACGTCCATCACAGAGTTTTCTTTTCAAAGAATTTTTTTGGCACTAGTGGCTTTTATTTGATAGTGATCTCAGAAAGGGGGCAAAGAGAAGGGGGTAAGAAACCGAGGACGGGATTCGAACTCGGGACAGTTGCATTGTGGTCTATAGCCTCTGTATACGAGGCATATGCTCTAACTACAGTGTTTCTTAAAGCGAAGTTTGTCACTGAGCTCACTAGTCTGACTCTCCTCGCTCATCTTTTCACTTGCATTTGTGACTCTGCATTACTGAACGCAGTACAAGACCGTGTAACGTGTTGCTTTGAACTAAGTAACCTTCCGTGGGAGAGAGGCTTTTAGGTCTAAATAGGTAATGCGATTAATCAGTGTTATGTAATATTAACGCATTAAACTTTTTAGATTAATCGCATGCGTTAATGTTGACAAGCCTAGTTATAAAACAACACCCCAATTGTCTGAAACTTGGAAAGAGAGTGGCACAAGTGCAAAACTATCAAGATATGGCTGTTCAAGACGTCCTGGAGCAATAACTCTGAAGAAGCTGCAAAGATCCAAGGCTCAGGTGGGAGAATCTGTTGACAAGCCAGGATGGATTTAGCTAAATATAGGGAAATCCTGGAAGAAAACCTGATACAAGCTGTAAGACTTGAGACCAAGGCTGAGGTTTACGTTTCAGCAGAACAATATACAGCCAGAGTTAAAATGGCTTAGATGAAAACATACCAGCCTGTTAGACACTTGGTGCTGTAACTGCAGAAAAGATATTTCTACAAAGTATAGATTCAGGTGGTTGGATGCAATGCATCCCACACTTTTTTAGCCTGTTGGATAAAACTCCAATAAAATTGTGACAAAATGTGAAAAAGTTCAACAGGTATGAATATGTTTGTAAGGAATTCATAGAATTCTGTTGAGGTAAAGGTTTTTATTAAATTGAAAGAAGGTACAACTGAGGCATCAGTAACTTCACCTTCCAGCCTCAGAGTATTTTAACGTCAGCTCCACGTTCTTTACCCGGATCCATTTCTTTTTCCCAAACTCTCCAGAAATCGTTTGCTCTTTCCAACACAATCGCTCCTCACAAATCTGTGACTTATCTGCTTTTCGTGCTCACTGCTGCTTTCTCATCTCTCTCTCTTCCTCCTTCATCCTCAGGAATCCGCAGCTGTCACTCCCATTCAAATCCCTCTCGTCTTCTCATAGCAGCTGGTCAGATAGTGTGTGTGCGCAAGTGTGTGTATTGGAATTAATGTGTATCTGCTTGCCTACAACTGTCGCCAAACTATTTCTATATATACGCCCCTACTTTGCTGGTACAAACTCAAGTGTTCCAGTGTAAATGGTGGTGTGTCCTGCTGTCAACAGGTTTAAGAACTACTTCATAGCTTGTGTGTCTCTGTGCCGGTGTGTTTATGCGTGTGTGTGTTACGAGGACAGATAGATGAGGACCGGCCTCTTGACTGAAAACAAAACACAGTGTTAAGTGAGGACACCAGAGGAACCTAAATCATCCACGTGTCTCTGGATGATATCTGGCTCTGTCTCAGTCTTTGTACCAGACTGCTTTTTAAGGAAACTCTGATTTTATGTTACAGCGAGGCATAAGAGAGAAATCTCTCACCCTGTTCAAAATCAGATATGGCTTCAAAACTTAAACAAGCAATTCATAAATGGGACTTATTGTTAGCTTTCTTTTTCATAGCAACCACAAATTTACAATAGACTCACATCCAACCAACCACACTCTCAGTATTCAGATGCCCATACAATGATACACAGATCATTAAGTGCTTGTACAAGGGACACTTGATATATGGTGGGGGGAGCTAGAATTAAACTCACAACCTTCTGATTGCCAGACAACAGAAAAATAACTTATGTGATGTTAAAGTTTTGTGACATGCATTCTGTTTTTCTACCACATGACCAAAATAACAAAAAAGTACAGATGCAGCTGCTGTGGATCAGAATGTCAGAGAAAGCGTTTGTATTCATTTTGATTTAGCTGGTTTAGTTTGATATTTTTTAGTGTGGTGAACTGATATAGGTCTGAGTACTCATTTAAAATGTCTAAAATATAACTATTTGTGTTAAATACATATATTTGTCCAAAACTGCTTATAAAATATTAATACATTACACAACATTTCAAAAATTTTAATTGGGGCAGGATGTTTCAGGTTTTGTTTGTCTTTTTGACCAATAATCCTCTTTTGTTGTGGCGCCGTCTCTTTATATCTGAAAGAAATCTCTTGTTTTTAATGTTTTACTGTTTTTTATTTCATGAAGCACACAGTATAAGATGTGAGGAAAGATACCATGGTATCTACACAAACCTTAGACCAAATGATCTAATTGCTTTTATGTTAAGCAGAAAATTAACAAGTATTCCCAATGCTTCTAAAATAATGTAATGTATCGATTTTAGGTTATACTAATGTTATTCATATACAGTATATTTAATGTTTTTTTAATTAAAGACAATACAAAAAAATAGAATTAATATTTGGTAAATTTCATAGTAGTTTTCATGTTCATCTTTTTTTCAATGCACCCAACATTTTACATTTTACAACAATGGGCTTGTTACACTGGAAGCCGAACAAGCTGATTCTGACTGGTTAATTAGTTGGGCTAAGAGCAGTCAAAGACACGGTGCTCATGGCTTACTTTAGTTTTAAAACAGCGTTACGCAGCTAAGTGTAATGGGTGGAGTTCATTTGTTTTCATATCATGACTGTTTTTCATGACAGTGAAATATGTGTTTTCTGTTCACAAGGAAGAATTGTACAACCATTTCTCAGCGAGCTAATCTGCAGTGCACGGCAACAGGTGGAAGGGACGGATCACTGCATTACTCTGTCTGGCATCTCAATATAAGGACTTTAAACCATAGGTATTATGGAATATTTTGGTGGTTTTGAAACTTTTTAATGCTTCGGTGTACTTTGATACTGTCAGTCCGCTCAGCTGCTTAGCTGAAAGTAAGACATACCCTCAAAAAACAAAAAACATTCCTTGGAAATTCCCCCTTTCAGTAAAAACATACTTTCAGTCAATATACAAATAAATTAGGTGTATGAGCTAATATTAATGGATGGTGAGGAGGATAATGTTCTATAAAATACATAAAAGGAATATTTGCCAAAAATTTTCATTGGGTTTGGTTTGGTTTTAAAGAGATTTGAATAGATATAAGTATTTATTGTTATTATTAAAAGAAAACTCTACAACAGTGCATACAATACAAATTAAAAAGAAAAATGATTGCTCTGTACAAAGTGCAATGATCATCATAGCAACATTCATCAATGAGAATATAGCCATGTTTAGCTCTCACAATCTTCAATTATTTCAACATATTAATGTATGCAAAATCAGTTATAAGCTATTTTGGAAAGGATCACACCACTCTCATCATTAATGTCACTCAACATATAAAGTTTAGAATTACATAATAGGCTCCATTGCATCTAAAACCCTGAACTAAAGGATTTTTCTCCACCAAATCCATTCCAGTGCTAAAGCACTCGCCTAGCATAAGCTCTATGTTTTTCCACTGCAGAAGCACTGACTCTGGCACCTAAAAACCTGTTCTGTCTCAACATTTTTTAGTATTTGCTGAACCAGAACAAAGAACCGGTTTTGCAAGGTGTTTCTGAGATGAACACCCAAAAATGCTGTGAGTGTCATATTTAAAAGTTCTGTCTTCCTCTCAACTGACAAAAACAATTAAAAAGATTAAGGTTTACCCTTAATAAACGCCAAGTATTTAACTGCTAGTTTTATTTTCACCTGTTACACTGTAAATGTAGTTCAGCACACTACGTAGGACGGCACTCATTACTTTCATCCTAATTTATTGCCACTAGCTCCGTTAATGATCAAATTTTGTTCTTTTAACATCACCAGCTAGTGTTACACTGGAACAGCACCTATTGGTGATCAGAGTTTGGACCACCCAATTTTTTATTTACCTATAATGTTTTAACTCAACTGCAAAATCTTACAACACCAACTCAGGCAGTTGTATCAAATTGAATAACGGTGGCAAATTTAAAGACACATAAAAACACCTGAAAATCCAATCTAAAGTAACAGGCTTTAAAGCGGGTGCAGCACTGTTAGAAGTAGATTCTGGTGTTCATAAAATTTGATGGACAAATCTCTATGTAATAATTGGTTTATCTAGAAAAAAATTCCAAAAAATCAAAGTTACAGCACATCACAGTCTGATCAGTCGGAAAGATGTGTTTCTTTTCTCGCTTTTTGTGACCAACTCACTGAGCAATTCTAAAGTCAAGGAATTACAAGAAGGAAGAAAGAGCTAAATCTGAGTAAAATGCTGTTCTATTTTTCTAGATTGTGTTTCCTACCTCGTTTCAGTTCCTTAGTCAGTACAACGGCTGAATCCAGAAGATCTTCCTCTCGTATCTGAGGAGGTAAAGGAATAGATTAGCATCATATTATACGGGTGTTACAAGAAGATCAAAATTCCGCGACATTTCTGACCAAAGTGACTGTTTTGCAAAGTGGTATCTTGTTGCTGCCGGTATATGATTTTGTCTGATGAAGTTATCAGCTCCAAGAATGAAAGTAAGTGCTTTGAGGTTGACACCCCATTGAGACTCTTTTTTAGAAAGTAAGAAGACAGAATAGTTCCTGAATTCTTGAATGGCCCTGTTGTACTGACAGCTCTAGCTAATAAAAACTGCTCATCAGTCTGACTGAAACCTCCACCATTTTGAAATTCTTTATCTGGCTGCATTTTGAGTTCTCGGTAGAAAACAACGGTGAAAACATACAAAAAACCCAAATAAAGCAGTTTGAAAACACTTTAAGAATATGATGGTTGGCAAGCCACTAACAATGCTAAAGTTAGCAACTACTTCGGTGCTTTGCATCAGAATTTTTATGAAGTCTGAACTTTATTTAAACATTTCTATTTCAAAATCTTACTTAGGCAGGTCAAAACTGAACTGCACTAAACAGAGAACATTTAAAGCACAGTCTGTTAAAATTTTTCTTTAGGTGCTAAAACACATAAGGACAACATTTTGTTGCTTTTTGGCACCATGATAGAATAAAAAGCACATAAACAGCAAAATATGGAAATATGAACTTGTCAAACCAATACACTGATTACAGACTCTATACAACCTTTTGGAAACCTCTATTGCATTTGTGAAAATCAAAAAAATGGGTATTTTTTTTTTTTTTTTAGTTTCCCCAAAAATTTTAGTTTCCCCAAAAATATTGTTAAAACCTCTTTTTTATTTTCATGGACCCTATATTGTGTATGATAGCTTATGAACTGGATGTACTGTTACACTCCTAGAAAATACCAAAAGAAATCTCTAAATACATTGAAAAGAAAGTATTAAATAATATGTAAAATTTATGGCTGTTTTCATAAAGTCAAGATTAGGGTAAGATATAGGGGATGGCAAGCTTTTATTAACTGTAAAGGTTTGCATATTAACCTACTTTTTCCTAAAGTGTTATCAAACACTGTGTGACATTGTAAATGAGCAATCATCATAAGTTACAAGATCCTGTTCAGCCGCATCTTAGGTGCCAACATGCCATTCCACCAACATGCCAATAATAGAGCTATTTCCATAACTCACATTCAGGTTACGCTCACATACTGGATAAACAAATGGATGTCTGTCACTCTGTCATACTGCACTCAGTGTTGCAATTCAGCTAAAGCTGAAAGCCCTAAAAGAACACAATCATTGTAGGCATGTCTCTGCCATTCACGGAGAAGACACCAGGTGTGCAGTCCTGTTCGACAAATGGATGTAGTGACCATATCAGCTGCATGGCTGACACACTTCTAAAGAGCTTCACTCATCGTCACTCGTCGTAGCTGTCATCTAATCAAGACCTATGGAACACTAGATTTAAATTCCATCAAAAAAAATTGTACTTTGATTGCCGTGATTCTGAAAATTGTCAAACAAAGAAGGAAGTAATTTATTTTCCCTACTCTGTTTAGACCAAAAGAACTGATTGGAATCAACAGAGATAACCACTATGACAAAACAAAAATGCTTTATTTGACTGATACTAAAATTGTTATTCTGGGAATGAGGAAATCGTAGGAACTGAGCAGTACTGTTAAATACTTCGAGCTTTTTTCACTGGGAAGCACTGCAGACCAGAAACATGTCAGAAAAGATGATGGACCGGAGCAAAACAATCTCCCTGCACCTGAGAGAGGTTAACCCCAAACCACAGGAGCTTTTTTGGATTCCGTAAAGAGATCAGTGACTGGTAGAAACACAGACAGTATATACACAGGAAAGAAGAAAAACCACCCAGTACATCCACCAATGTTTGTCTCAAATGATCTATAAATTAGTCCTGAACAAAAAGAGAATATTGCAGTGTTGTCAAGGCCTGAAAAAATTAAGTCATATTTAGAACCTTACTGTGTAGTTTTTACCAAGTATCTCAATCTACTGATTTTCTTTTTGTTAATTTCAGTAAGTGTTAAATGTTTTTAATGCTATTACACTGCTAAAGCTACATTACTTTAAAAAAACAATACAAACACTGTTTTAGGTTGAAGATTAGGTTCACTAATAGTATTTGATGTTGACAGGTTTACTTTCAATATCATACACTGTATCATACCATATTGTATCATAAAATCATGTCATATTCTATGGCTTTATATAATATTGTATTACATTTTCTATAGTTTTTTTAAATGTTTTTTTTCTTTTTTTTATAAAGGTAACTATCCAAAAAATTTACTTTAAACACGAAGTATTTGGCTAAGTCTGGTAAATATAATAATTAATCCAACCATTGCTGTTTGTAAGGCTTGTACTGAAGCCCCCTACTACCACACAGTTAAACTGTAATGGAACTAAAACTACATTTATTTATAGAGTGATTTATAGATTTGTGCTACAAACGTTTTACACATAGTGAGTAATAAATAATAAGTAACAAATAATCGAACGATATAACTGATAAATAAGATAACAGCTATTTAGATCATTTAAAAAGTCCCAGGGTACAGTGATTTCTGGGGTAGAATTTAAAAATGGTTGTTTCATCTGACTGTGAGATCATCTGGGGGAGCATTCCTTGGAATGTGGAACCAAACAGCAACAACCCAATCACCTTTGGTGACAGGCTATAACTCAGTGCCATACCAAACGATCCCAGACAGCGAGTTGGTACAAGAAAGGTTAAAAGGTCAGGTAAACAACCAGGGGTTTGATCACTTAGAAAGCAGGCAACAGAATCTGGAAATGTACTCTGAAGCTCAGAAGTAGGCTCGGAGAGGGCTGGAAGGGTTGGTGTGCCTGGGAGCAGAGGCCTGTAGCAGTTGTCGTAAATTGTGGAAGTCAAGTCTGGACAAGATAAAAACTGACTGCCTAATTTTGATCAGTGGGGAAGAGGAAATACATGATCTTAGAAAACAATTTCTGTTGACTAAAACAAAACCATTAAATCTGAGCGTCTTAAGGGGGACAAATATCTTACTTAAAAACAAAACCATTACTATTAGTATTATAATGATTTTATACCACAAAATCTTGCAATATCAAAACGCCACAATACTTCTTGTTAAATTTAAGCCTGTCTTCCGAAGCCCTGTCCACATTACTTTTCTGGTGTGAGCTATTGTTATGGGCCCTGGATAAGATGGAGTTGTAGCTATTTGAGACTCTTATTTTGAAGTAAGACAAGAAGTTCTTGACGATCCTTGCAGTGTTTTGACAGAATCAGCAAATAAACACTGCTGCCATCAATGCTCTGTTACATCAGCATAAAAGAAGCTCTCACCACTTTTAAGCAAATTTTGAAGCATCGCATTAGAAAATGTTGATGGAAACGGCAAAATTCAAAATAACTTCCTCAGTTGCACAAAAAAGGTTTTTACGCTCGCTTGAGTAGGATTTTGGCTTTTACGAAAAAGAGTTAATGCACTGAGTGGGAGATGGAAACACAGCTATAGAATAAATTCTGATATAGCAAACATTTTACTGTTTATTACAGCCATGCGAAACATCAGCATCTGACAAAATTGTGCTTTGTGTGGCCTGGTCGATTTGCTCCAAACTAGTTGGTGGAAACACACCTAATTCACATTTACTTTTTTTTTTTTTTTTTTTTTGTCTTTTTCGCTCAAAATTTCCATAGCAATTAGATGAAAACATAGCTACTGACACTATGAGGGACATGATACAGTCATATTGTATACACTGCAATGACTAGCTAACAGTTAGCAAGTATCAGGGGCTTTTGTCAAAGGTATTTGGGCTGCATTTAATCATCTCCAGTACATACATTAATCAGAGCAGTCAGATCTGAACTGGATAATTTCACAATGAACTATGAGATTTTGGAAACCTTTATTTTGCTTGTAAAAGCGAAAAAAGCACAAGGAGCATGGATGAATGAGACAAATGTAAAAAAAAGAAGAAAAAAAAGCAACACATACTGGAGAAGCATGGACTGGATTATTCGGCACCGATGACAGACTCTTTGGAAATGCAGTCTGCGATTTGTGAGGTCATTATTTGCAAACAAATGTGATTCTGAAAAACAATGCTAAAATCTTTTCCCAGTTGATGAGCTGGATGTATCGTTGCATCCACAGTCTTTATGGTTCCACAGTGGTGTGAAGATAAAGCGTGTCAACCACAATAACAGAGATAACTGATGCTATACTGATCCCACTTTTCATGCTGTATTATCAACTGCTAATGCAAAACATTGAAAAAGAAAACGTCAAAATAACCTAAATCCTATAGCAAGTGTTCAAGATCTTTTGTCCATTTTTCTACCTTTCTCTCACTTCTGTTCACTCCAACATCAAACACATTCTCCACATTTCCCAAAACAGACAAAACCACTCAACAGCAGCTCATTCAAAGGGATCTCCCCCCCTTTTATCTGTTCACAAACATCTCAGTCCACCTTATCATTCCAAGTCACACAAACGTGGAATACCTGTTAGCTGCACAAAGGCGGGTCAGACAAACAGATGCTAATCCAACTACACATCTGTTGCTTAAAGCTGTTCTCACAAGCACTCTGCGACACACAAAAAAGGGAAATGTATTTGACATGAACCAAATGATTTAGCAGGTTATCAAAACAGTTAGTCATGAAAACTGCAGTGAAAAGGACTGAATGAAAGACTGGTAGCTTAAAGAAACAACAATCTACTTAAGTTTTGCCGCTGATAAGAATGGGAGAAAATGTGTGCTAATCCTCCTGAAGCCCCAATAAACCCAGGAGGCAGAATACAGTTTGGTTTCTCTCCACAAAATGACATAAGGTGTTCTCTCTCCAAGTCTTTTTCACTTTAAAAGTGTTGGTTATTGTACCGATGCATGGCAAAGCAACAGTTTCACACAAGTAAACAAAACCATCAGATCTGTTTGCACAGAAGTACTACGCGAGATAGAAGTCTTAGATTCCCAAGTGAGAACAGCAAAAGATTTTAGGGTGCAATATTGAATGCATGACCTTTTCACTCTAAGATATTTTGGTGTGAGTGCAACATGTTGAATTGGCTGACTGCCACACCGGAATAGGTTTGGTTCCTGGTACGATTACAAAACATTTTGAGAGCTGGAGTGCTCGAACATGAGAAGTGGGATTCGTTAACAAGATTTTGACATCGGCCTACGTGTCTTACATTCGCACTTGTGAGTTTTGCATTTTTAAAAATCTTTAGGATTAAAACGAAGAAAGAAGCAATCAGCATAATAATTCCCACACTGCTGATTTAACTCTATTTGGCTCTAACTCTTTTTACCTTTCTTGGCATTTCAGCTTTTTTGTTTTTTCTTTTAATCTATATTCTTTTCTTGGTAAAAGTTAACATGATCCAGGAAAATGAAAAGTTCATGAATATGCACCGTCACACTCGACAGTCTGCACAAACAACAAAGGAAGAAGACATTAGCATTCCTGCACATAATTTGCACTCTGGTCAGGGATGAACACAGACACAGACACATGCATGGCCAAAGAAAAAGGAAAAGACAAAGTCTTATATTTTGCTGAGCCTACATTATAAGTTCACAAATTAATCTACTGTATTTGTTTGAAAGGACTGAGGAGTTGCACTGCTGGGGTACAATCTATGTACAAAATTAATTTAAGGGCTTAAAAAATAAACACTACACACTCAAAATGTCCCTCAGGTCCTCCTGTTCAGTCTAGAGTTTAGCTAATGAAGCTGAATGAACCCTAAGAAACACAATATTCATTGAAGGAAATATGACATAAACCTTACACCATTAAACCTCTTACAAAATGGTGTAAGTTGTTGTGCAGTGATGGAAGTGTTGATCTACTCCATGTTTCTTATTGTGTCATACTCCCACGGAGGTCTTTAAGTTATAATGTGGGGCAAAGTCATAAAAGTTTGTCTCCAAAAATGATCACAAAATGTCTGAATAACTACAACCTTTCACTCCCAAATAACTATTATCAATAAAATTAAGATACTTCGATGGTGGTAGCAAGACCATTTCTTCTTTGCTGTAGAAATGCATTTGAGCATCTATGTATTTAAGGTTGAAGAAGAAGAAATATAGCATGTTCTTATAGCTTTTGCATAAAGCTGGTTGTCAGGAAGATGGTTCAAAGCAAAGTTAATCAAAGAACATGTTGACTGAAGAAGTAGGAATTTTATAATCATAGAACAGTCAGCATGTTCTTTGATTAACGTTGCTTTGAGTTTAGGGTCATCTCTAAATATTTTAAAGGCCCTGCCAGTTTGCTACTAATCTGCTATTAGAACTCATATTTTGCACTGCCTCTTTACATGATGACTTATTTTTTATGGTTTCATATTTTTTGACCCATTGCTATTTTGAAGAGGAACTAAGACTATTTTATTACTGGTTGAGTAATGAATCACTATAGCCAACAGGTTACTTTTCAATGATACACCACTGAAGCTACAGTTTGTATACATATAATTTACAGTTGGTAAAACTAATATGCTAATCATCCTAACTGTACTAATCATGCTAATCGATAATCTAAGATACAAAAGACAGTTTAAAATGTTAACTAAATATATCTTTTGTTTTAAATTCTCTCTCTCGCTCTCACTCACTCTCATCACCCTTGCTCTACATTTAAATACCAACTTCAGGAAGACCACAGAGAAATATTATTTTGATTGATGTTAATAACAGTTCTCCAAGTAAAACACGTAATTAGCTAAAATCAGTATTGGCAGGTCACAGCAAAGTGAAACCAGACATTGTTTATGAGCCAGAATTCTCTGATTGGTGCTTCTCTAATATCAATACTTCTGACCAGTCAGAATATATGTACTTCATAAAGAATGCTCTATCATTGGCACAGTTTCTACATGCGATATAGAAATAGAACAGAAAAACATAATGTCCCACACAAATTCCCAGTAAATAAACATGAATTTTGTTGCAGTTGTCCAACTGAGCCTGAAGCTGCAAGCCTCACTTGAGACAATCTATCACTCACATGCACGCACTCGCAGTCACATGTAAATTGGGGAGTCTGGCCGGATGAAAGGAGATCCTGTTACATCCGAGCCCACAGCAAGCCATCCGATCCGAGGTCAGTGTCAGCCACCTCACTGATCTGGAGTGAATGCGAGCTGAATCATTACTCTGTCCCGCGCTTTAGGCCAGACAATATCAGAATACAATGAAGGCTCTGCTTTGGAAAACTTGTGATCAAGGCCAGACTAATATACGTGAACAACACGGGTCTCTATAGTGTCAGGTATCGGATTTTTGTGTCATCTGTGAACAAGATGAGAAGCATTCCTAGCATAGGAGTGAATAAAAACATACAAGAGGGTCTGGATAATAGGCATCAGTTGCTACAGTACTCAGTTTACAAGACTTTGGGTTTATTCTCCAATTTCATGTAAGAATCGTTTATTTTTTCAGCACAAGCAAATGGTACGGTCTCAGTTTCTTGAAGCTAAAAAATAACTTTTTAGATCCAAGGCTTCTGGTCTGTAGAAGAGGGTGAGATTGAGGTGAAAATTAAAGGTTTTCCCCCACCGAATGCCACAAGAATAAATCCTTGGCAAAATAATCCCATCGACTTGAGTAAATGTCAAACGGATTAAATGCGTCAACATGCATGTGCTTGTGAAAAACCGAGGCTGAGAAAGACAAAAGGGGAAGGGGGGCATCTTGAGGGGGATCCAGACCATGGGTGGAGGCCAGTAACAGAACAGTTTCCCAGCTGACCACAGCAAGAAGCCTTCAGCTCAAAGGTTAATGTGACATAAATTGATTTGACACACTAATAAAATCTTACGGACAGGGTTACTTCAGGTCACACCACATGCACTTAGTCTCCTTATCCCATTTACACCACAATACAGCTAATATGTTCAGCCATACACACACACACACACACACACACACACACACACACACACACACACACACACACACACACAGAAGAGAAATAAAACTATTAGATGACTGCCCACGCATATACACACACACATACAGTCCTTTGGGGCCCCACTGAGAGTATTATATAACATTACCCCTGACATATCAAGTGATTTCATGCACCTAGAGGCAGGACAATTGAGCCATTTGTTCAGCAGGGCAAAAATAGCCCCCCCCCCCCCTCTTCAATGCCATCTACTATTACTAGCATTACTACCACAACTGTGGCACAGCTTGACTGTGCACTGCAGTTTAGCTTTAAGAGTCCCCATGGTTAAATATTATTTTAATACCTCTGCAGAAGCTGATGTGGCTGTTAAATCAGGGCGATGAAGCCAATCAATTTTGGGTGGAAACTACTACGACTTAATGACGTTATCCTATGAAGTAACAAAAAAACACTTTACACAGAGGAAATTTGAGAAAGTACAATTAAGTGCTAATCGAATCGCTGACCCAGAAATACCGTGGTAGTATGTCATTTAGTGATATATTAGCTGTTCACTGAAAGGCCGCTAAACCTGTTGATTTAAAGTTAAAGTGTGGTCAGGTTACTTATTTTAAAAGAACACAGAATGAGAAAGATTAACAGCACTTTTGTTTGTTTTCCCCAAGCTTTTTATGTTCCCACTTAAAGGGATATTTAGTATAGTTTGAATGGGGTTGTGTGAAGTCTTTATGAGTTACCAGTATCTAAACTGGAGGGGAAAGTGGTCAGAGCACTCTTTGTTTGAAGAAACGTACTGAAACCCTGTTGGTTGAATGAAGGTAAGTGCTGCTCAGACAACAGACAACAAAGAACCATTTTAATGATTTCAAACTTTCATAGCACCTTCAAGGACATGCTGTGTTCTGGATTATAATAATTATGGATCTGAATTCTGCAGCTGTTCGTTACAGGGTCAGTGCACCATGTTGGAAACATAGATGTTCTTCAATTTAAAAAAGAACAATACACTATAAGTAATCAGCTGATTGGAAATCATACCGTAGCCATAGACTTTTTAGAACATTGAATAGTTAGGCATGCTGACTGACCAAGTTAAAGACTGAAGGTATCCTACATTGTACAAGGTCTTTAACTTTTGTTAACATCTTTTATCATTCTTTCTCTTTCTTTTTCATCATTGCAGTGTAGGTCTGTAAATAACTCTTCCCCCTTTGGCTCTATAATGCAGCAGGAACAAACACAATCAGCTGACCAAAGTATTTGGAAACCACAACTAGGAAGAAGATACGTGATCTCAACTACAGCTATTACAATCAACCCTGTTGTTATCTGTCCCTGAAGCTTTTCATACTTGGGTTTTGTGAACTAAAGGGTAAAAAAAAAGGGCATATATATATATATATATATATAGGGCATAAGCTATATGGCCTATATATATATATATATATATATATATATATATATATATATATATATATATATATATATATATATATATATATATATATATATATATATATATATATATATATATAAGGGAACATATAAAAATAAAAAGTGTGAGACTGCTTCGTGTTTCCCTTTAGAGAGGTTACATCAAAGGTCTTGGGGGTTCTCCCATCAGTATGTTCAAAAACCTTTATGTATTTAAAAGGTCTGCTGGTACAAAGTCTACAAGTTCACATCAAAGACTCTACACAGAAAACTGGATTTCTCAAAGGCCTGAAAAGTCTAATTAGTTGTTCAAACTATGGAGTCCAGCCAATGGAGACTTTAATAATGAATCCTAATTGTAGTGCTCATAAACACAGACATGGAACTACAGCTAATCAATAACACTAACAATTTGCAGAACATCTGCTTTTACTCAAATGACACTAAAAGCAGCACTGCCTCTCTAACACTAGTACAGGCTAAACTTCCTTAATGTAACACTCTCAATGTAAAATACACACCTTATAAATCATCTTTGTCTTTGCACATGTATAGTCATATTCAATAAGTTAGAATATGAATTCCAATGAAGCTCGTTTGTTAGATTAAAAGTTGAAAATAACCTTTAAGCAGGTATTAAACACGTTTTTCCTTAAGCCCACATTTCTTGTCTAAAAATGTTTTTTTATAGATGTAATATTCTATTTATTAAATATGTATTTGTATTTATTCTGATGTAATATTGTAATCCTAATGTGTTTTCATAAGCGGTAAGCAGAAGATCATCATAACTAACAAAAATAAAGGCTTTAAAACATCAGCCTTTGATTAATTAACCTTTATAATGTTTTCGCTTTGTGAACTGAGTTACTGGAATGAATGAACTTAACTTTTCATTTCACTTTTCAAATTTATGACATATGACTGTCTTTTAACAAGAAATTTGAAATGAACAACATTTTAAAATCCACCATGTCTGACACTTAAGCAATGAAAAATATGACAGTGAAGGTCAATTTTAGTAAAGACGTCTGAAAAGATTTTCATCAAGTAAATATACCTATGCCTTTTTTGCTTCTGTTTCATGGGAAAAACGAAGATCAGTGTTTCTTCAGAGGAACCAAGACATTGTGGTACAAACAGGATGTTCTTCTGGTGATCTGAAAGTAATTGGATGCAATTTGTAAAATGATGGTTTCACATGTTGAACACGTCTAGACCCATACTACTTCCACATTAAACTGCTTACCTATTTCCAACCACAAGGGTCTAGAAGGGTAACATCCCCAGAGGTAGAAGTGATTTCAAACAGGGTGGTGATTATGTGTTTTTGTTACTGTAGGAGAGAGGAATAAAGATTTTAAATACAAGACAAAGGCAAAAGGGCCCTGTCCAGTGCCCTGCATGGACAACATGCATGTAACCAGACTCTACAGCCATGGCCATGACCTCACTGGGTTTTTCCATAGACACACACACAGACACACACACAGAGTAGGTTCTGGGTTAGTGTACAGTCAGCGGAGCCTGGCACAGCAAGAGCCAGCTTCAATTCAGGGACATGTATTGTAATCCTACACAGTGTGATCACACAGGCGTGCTTCACAGAAAAGAAAGCTAATCTAAAGTAAAAGGCAGGGACACAAAGAAACAAACGGGTGACTCGTTTCTCCATGGGTGGAGCATTGGATCAAATTTTTGATCTGCTGATCTATGGTGAAGTGAAAAAAGTAAACTCCTACCCATGTGAGTCAACTCCATTTTGAGCTGCTGCACTGCCTTTAGAAATCCTTACTCCAAGGAGGAAGAATAGAGAAATATTTGCCAAGGGGAAACACAGGAGCAGCTGTCATGGCAGGAAAATTTGATGGTTATCATCTTAGTATCAAATTCTGTTGTAGAACTAGGTGTCTCTTGAGATAAGAGATATCACAGGTTCACACCATGTGTCATTCCAATGGGAAGTCCAGAACTGTTCAGTGTCTAACATCCAGAAGCTAAAAAAAAAAAAAAAAGGAATTGCTTTGTAGGAAATCATGTAATATACTGGTTCATAATCTTTTTCAAATGAGGACCACTTCAGTAAACACTAAAGTTTCTAAAGTACCAACATGCTGACAGACATTTGAAAACAGAAAACAGTGGTACAACATGATTTGAACCTTTTCCTTTTAGTGTATTTGGTTCATTGGTGCTGGGTGTTTAGTCTAATTGCGGTCTAATTGTGTGTTTCATTTTCACACACAAGTTGAAATTTCCAAGTTCCAAGTTGGGAAAATCAGGTTTCTCTCCAGCCCTAGACTCAAAATCCAATATGGCTGCCATGTGTTTAAAACATAGTGACAGTTGCATAATAACAGTTTATTTGCACTGTTTGTGTCTTACTAAACCTACAAACATCTGCAACTGAACCTGTTTCTTTATTGTTTAAATGAATAAAACAAAAAAAGAATAACTTGCGATGCAGTTAACTTTTAATGCTAATGGTGGTTAGCTTGTTACTTAGCATATCAATTAGCATTTTTTCCAACTTCAAATTTAAAAGATAGTTAAATTACTTTTAATGTAATTCCCAGATCAATGTTCCCACTAACTAAAGAGCCAATAGCACTTGTTGGATCACTGTTGCCTCCTTAAGTTTAAACCTGGGAGTTCTCGAAATATTCATAAAGGTAGCTGTCTTTTCAGTGCTTACTGTTTGAAGCAAAGATCATCTTTTGCATCTTTGTGGCTGTTTTTAGCTTATTACCTCCAAATCATATTTAATTGATTTTGTTTTTACCTTGTAAATGGTTGCTCCACTTATTTTTGTGTAGGTTGAAAGAAATGCTTCAGTCTATTGGCTATATATCGAAATCGACCAATTTGATCTTGGTGGGGTCTGGACAGTTGAAGACAGTTTCTATTCATTAAATACATCAGAATTAAGGACTCTCACCATTTGTTTTCTGTAAATGCTTTAACCAGTATCTTGTACATTGATGTATTGTTGGAGATTTGTTTTAATCTGATAAAAGTTAGAGGTATATACTTTGATGCTTAATGAAAATAGCCCTATGATTATTTCATTTCCTGTTTGCTTCAAAACTACTACTTTTGTTAAATAATCTCAAGCACATTTTTCTCTCTTTTATGTATATATCGGAATCTGTCAAAATTGGAATCAGCACCTTAGACCTTAAAGAAAACCATAAATTGTTGGCCAGAAAATAATGATTGGTATATTTTCTAGTGGTGAGGGTTAAGGTTCGGCTTGTGTTTTATCTGTGGTAGGCAGGAACATTATCAGGACTTCCATTGTGCACAGATAGCTTAACAGCTTCAAATAATGAATGTAAAATAATAAAAACTGGAAAAGATGCTTCAAAACTAAAAATATGCCTTGTACAGGTCTGCCTAGACAATTAGAACTCAACCTTTTAAATCGGAAACTAATGACATCTTTAACCTTTCAAATTTGCTCACATCATAAATATAACTTTCACACCTATATGTTTTTAGGTCTTTGAGACATGAACATGACCTGTGACAAAACCCGCACGTGAACAAAAAAAACAGAGGGTCCTACTTAGTAAACTGCATCTTTCCAACTAGGCAAACACCTGTTCTGTGCTTTTTACGGCATCTCTTACAGAACCATGCAGCTTAGATCATGTTGGAAAAACTGCTGTCACCCAAGCAATGTAATGTTTGTATATACACCTCAAAATGAAATCGTTGTAAAAGATGACAAGATGTTATCCCCAGGGCCTGACGACAGACTGGCAGCACTTTTCCACTTTAAGGTTCCGCCGCTGAGGGCTGTGGCCTACCTTTCAGTGGTTTAAGGAGAATTTTACCACCCCGCAACACAACTACTTATTACGTTAGAGTCTGCATTTAGTACATTGTCTTTTAAAGGTTAAATGTCCAACCTGTCACTGTCGTGAAGTATGGTGCCCTGTTTGCATCTATGGTCTTCCCAGAGGGGCTGATTCCATCTGAAAATAAAAGAAGAGAAATAAAGTGTGAAAGCAGCAGTGTCCTTCCTTCAACCTGTTAACAGCCAAGAAAGTCTACGATGATGCAAAGTAACATCGAGTTACTTTTATTATGCAACCTTGTGTAAAGTGATCATTATTAGCCCCAGGTGTGATTTGTTGCCTTTAATATGAACTATAAAAGAAAGTAATTCTTCAGTTGTTGTGTTGTAAGCATGTTGTGTTGACGGAATCCGTTACTAAATACTTTTTGTTTGCAGACGGACAAAGTTTTGTTACAAAAGGATAAAGGAAGCCTCTATAATTTTTAAATTGTTGAACTGTTAGAGACTAATGGTGCTAAAGTTTTAATCTGCTTTACACCTTTCTGTCAGCACAAAACTAAATGGCTAAAAAAGATTTTTTACAAGTCAAGACTTAGCTTAAGATGGTCACCGGTGGTTTCCAAACCAGCAAGATTTTCTGTCTTTCAAAACTATTAAAATCTCATTTCACTAAAATGAGAAAAAAGTGCCGGAGCGAACAAAGAGTAAGAGTAACAAAGCTCTGCCCCTCCCCTATTTGTTGCTGTGCAAAGTTGATTAGCTGCCTAAAGGAAGGATACTACACTTTTCTCTTGCTAAGATAAAAGAAAAAAAAAAATCAATAAATGTATTTCCAGAAGCCAAAAACATAGGCAGTCATGATATGGAAGCTAAAGTAGTGCCAACCACCTTCCTTTCAATAGTAAAATTGTTGTTAGTAAAACTGTAAAGTAATTGTTACTTTATGTTTTATTTAAAAACACTTTTGCGTTACTCTGTGATGTTTTCAGTGCGTTAATACTATATTATAATAAAAGAGTGGTATTTTTTTCTCAGTGTTATCATGTTGAATTCTACAGTACTAGCCTGGGCCAGGGGGGGACTACATTTCATAAACTGGGGCTCAGAATCTAAAATACTTAGCCTGATCAAACCTTGATAGGATAGCATTTTAGTAAATAGAAAGTTCAACACAATATGAAATTTATGAAACTTTTATTATATTTATAAAAACACAAAAAGGAGAATTTTCAATGATCTCTTTTTAGCATTACAACAGGTGATGGTGTAATTCCTTGTCTCCTGAGCTGAATTTATTGTTACTTGTCCAATGTAATCTAGATCTAGAGTTTCTTTGTACAGTAGCAGATTCTATAAGTATGGTATGTGCAGCTGGGCACAGTGAGCTGCTCTTGTGATGCACATGTCTAATATTTGGCCCAGATCTGGATAGAAACCACATGCGGATCATATAAAGTGAGCGCACACTGCACCTGCATCTCTGAAAAGCTAAGATCCTCCCAGTTTTGTGTGTATAACGTGTGAACGGGACGAGTTGCTGCAGGGTTAAATGATTTTAAACAAACTTTAAACTGAAAAAAGACTTAAGATAATGATATAACAGTAAATAACTAAGTCCAAAGTTTATTTTAATGCTCTTTTTTGATCAAGAAAAGCAAAAGTTCTTACATATCCTCAGTGATTTATGCTGTCTCGACGGCACTCTGCGCAAAAATGTCTTTTTTCTTGTCACAGTTCAAACTCTGCTCCTACTTGCATGATCTCCTTTTAGGAATCTTACCTTAATTATGAGTTATTGTGACCTGTCTACCAAGCTAAACCAAACGCAGCATATTAAATTACCTTCAGAGGGGAGAGGAGCTCAGATAAACAGTTTATTAGGGAAAATCGTTGCGCTTCAACGTGCGCTTACAAACAATAAAAAGAAAGGAAGCACCAGCGGAAGCAGCGACAAACCCCATATATATTTATAGGCACCATAACAGATCTGTCAAACACTAAAACACAACTGATCGAGCTCGAGGCAGTTCCCATCAGAGCGTGAAACACCGGAGTTGCCTCCTACCTTGTGCGTAAAAGGCAGAAACAGCCTGAAACACTTGATGAAGTCCACACACTAGGAAATAATCCTGCAAATATCTAGTCAGTTGTAGAGCCGAAACACAAGTCCGTTTACATCCGAGGGAGCGAATAGAAGTGATGGAGAGATCAGCTGGTGTCTGTGGAGTCGGCAGCATAAGAGGAGGAACTGAAAGGGGACTTAACTGAGACAAGTTGCGGAGAAGAAAGTCCTGCCCCTCCAGAGCTGCTCCCTCCCCTCCTCTGCTTGCCTTCCCCTCCCCTGCGCAGCGCGGCGCTCTCCCGCTGACAGAAATAGCAGGCGAGGCGGGCCCCACCAAAAATAGCCTCGACTTCACACAGAACTTGAAAGACTATTGTTTTCCCGCACGGACTCCCTGTGCGCACATGTGGCCCGAACAGTGCGCTCAGATCTGGACTCAACGGCACTTTGCTGACTTTGTTCTCAGAGTGTGAGAATTTAGTGGCATACGGATTAATGACCCCAAAGCTGTGGCTCCATCTGCTGTCAAAAACTTTAAAATGTGTCTTCAGATGTCCACCCACTAAAATACAGGGGTGCCTCCAGAACGTTGGGGACTGTAGGGTGGGACATCGAAAACAAAAGCCAGAAAAAATGTTTTCCTGTGCCAAAATTTGATATTTGAGTCCGATGCTATTGTTCAATATTAAAAAACAAACAAACACCCTAAAAGTTAATGTTTTCTAGAAACAACTGATAAGCCCAAAATGATTTTTACCCCTGGCAGGTTTAGGTCAAAAACTGTTTACATTCAACCAAGAAACTTATTTTTGACAGGAAATGAAACAATATAAAAGGACTATCAATTTGTGTACGTTTCCTCTGGTATTATAATCATTTTAATAATGAATGTTGGTTATGAGCTTCAAGTCTTTGGGGTTAAAAGGTCTCCTTGACATCACTCTAATGTTTAGCTCCTTCCACAGATTCTCTATCAGATTCAAATTGAGACTTAGGCTATGAGTCACACCAAGACATAAATATTGCTTCCATTCAGAAGAAACATGTTGGTAAAATCAAAATACTACAGAACATTTAACCTAAATCTGCTAGGTGTATGAATAGTTTTGGGCTTAATTATCTTGACAAAAATCAGATGATTTAATGTTAGAACAGAGTTGGTTTTTAGCTCTGTCTACATTTAGTATCTATTTTAAAATACTGCAATCTCCAGATTTTTTACCTAACTATGTGACTTAAAAAGAGGCAGTATGATGGAAAATATAATAAAGGATAACTGATATGAAAAAAAGTAATTAAAGAAATTATAACTTGTCAAACCTTGTCCTTTCCTCTAAGTACATACATTTAAAACATGTTTTGTATATTAGATAAAAGACAGATACATTTTTTTCTGATTATACCCCAGATTTAAAAAAGTTTACACAACTCTTTGCTGAAGTATTACATTCAAGCTTTTTTATTAACTGAACTCGTTTGTTTTGTATTATACAATTGTGAAAAACAACAAACACGTGCACTCTTCTGTGGTGAGGCGCTCGTCGAAGCTGAATTAGGTAAAAACTTTCTCAGCAAAATAGACCCATAAAGGTCTGCAAAAAACTTCTCAGGAAACTAAACATCTATTTAACCTCATTTGGTTTCTTTTTATATTGTTGACTTCCTGCCAGTAATGACTGTAGCTGAGAGCTTTAAACTTATCAAGAAACGGGTCAAGATCATAGATTTTTATAGGATATAAAAAGAAAACACCCCTTTCTTGCCCTCACTATTGTAATTTCCTGAGAAATTATATAAAAAAGGTCAATTTGAAAATCTAATTTTATGAACTTTAATATATTTTTAGTGATACAGCATATATAATAAAGCAATTAGAGCAGACATGAGCTGGTTACTGGTATCAAGTCAACTCAAGGTTTTAAAGACAGAAAAAACATAAAGCCAGTAAAAATGTCTGTCAAACTGTTTCATACAGATTCAAGTCTCATGAATGAGATGCAAGACTATGGAGCACTATGAAGCGACTGGAGAGCTGGGTTGGACTCTCTGGTTCAGTACTTAATTGGTTCGAATCCTATCTAAAGAACAGGGATTTCTTTGTGTCAGTAGGATACCTCTCATTGGAGCGGACAGAAGTCACACGTGGAGTACCCCAAGGTTCAAACCTGGAACCCCTCCTATTTAATATCTACATGCTCCCACTAGCTCAGATTATAACAAGTAATAAGATTAGCTACCATAACTACACAGATGATACACAGCTCTACATTACAATGTCACCAGGTGACTCTGAACCCATCCAATCACTTAACAGATGCTTAGAACAAATCAATGCGTGGATATGGCAAAATTATTTTTAGCTGAACAGAAACAAAACTGAAGTTATTATCTCTGGACCCAAAGGGGAATGATCTAGAGTCAGCATACAGCTTCAACTATTACAGCTAGAAACTAGTATCAGGTCCGAAATCTGGGTGTAGTGATGGACTCAAACCTGAACCTTTAGAAACACATAAAGACAGTTATAAAGTCAGCCTTTTATCACCTGAAGAACATTTCCAGGATTAAAGGACTAATGTCCCAACAAGATCTAAAGAAACTCATCCATGTGTTTATCTTTAGTTGCATTGATTACTGCAACAGTGTCTTCACAGATCTGCCCAAAAAGTCAATCCAACAGCTGCAGCTAATCCAGAATGCTGCTGCTTATGTTCTCACCAAGACCAGGAAAATAGAGCACATCATCCCAGTTCTAAAGTCCTTACACTGGCTCCCTGTAGCTCAGACAATAGACTTTAAAATACTTCTGTTAGTTTATAAATCACTGAATAGCTTAATGCCAAGTTACATTAAAATCTGATGTCGTTGTATCAACCTTTCAGATCATTCAGGTCTTCTGGTTCTAATCTACTCTGCATCCCCAGAACCAGAACCAAACATGAAGAAGCAGCTTTCAGTTTTTATGGTCCACCAATCTGGAACAAACTTCCAGAGAACTGCAAAACAGCCGACACACTGAGTTCCTTTAAATCAAGGCTAAAAAACCAGCTGTTTAGAGCTGCCTTTGATTAGTAGTAAGTGGAACATTGATCAATATTTTCAAATTATGTTTGCTTGATGAACTTTATGATTTTGATGCACTGACATTTGTTAGATAATTTGATGATTTTGCTCAATGAGTTTGATGTTTTGATGATTCTGCTAGATACTTGATTGATGTTTTTATGATGTAAAGCACTTTGAACTGCCTTGCTGCTGAATTGTGTTATACAGATAAACTTGACTTGACTTGAGCATAGAGAAATGCAGCATTGCTCCTCCCTAATTTGTTGCTGCACATTGCTAGTCAGCAGGGTGAAAGAAGGCTACCATGCTTTTCCCTCACTTACATGAAAGACAAAATCAGCTATTTGAAAATTTTTCTGGTCACAAAAGACAGTTATCCTGAAACTAAAGCAATTTTACACATCACTATGTGTCAATGTAACACCAAGGTAACAAGGGAGTCTGTTAAGCAGCCAACTGCAGGAGCCTGACTAATTCATGGTAATTAACCAATCAATTTGAATTTGTTATCCTCCCAGTGATACTCTATAAAGAACAGAGCCACATAAATCAGTAATATTCTAAGCAGTAAGAAAGCTAGATTCTAAAACTTCAACTTAATTCTACTAAATTGTGTTATAATTATACAGTAAGTTGAACAGTAAAATCTTTTGAGCTGATATTTGTTGTGACTCAGTACTAATTATGAATAAACTGAATTTAATTAAATGATTTTTTCTTAAATCTGTGTATCAAAAAATATGTATGCAAATATAAGATATACATGACTTTCATATAATTCGACTGACTGGCAACCTATCCAGGGTGTACCCTGCCTCTAGCTCAATGACCGCTGGAGATAGGCACCAGCCCCCATCGCAACCCTGCAAGGATAAGCGTGATGGATGGATGGATTTTCATATAACTATAATAATCAATGTTATACTATGCTTCAGCAGCAGAATAATTGTTGGTTTTTGTGTTAAATATTAGCTATTTTACATCATCTTATATATGTCTGTCTATGTACTGTAAAGCCATGATCTTTTTACTCAAGCTCATATCCTACCATAAGAATTTCTGGCACATGCTTAGGACTGAGTTACAATTATTTTTACTGAATCGTCATCCATAACAGATGCAGAAAGGGGAAGCAAAAAAGACCCCCAATGTGCAAATGGACTGAACTTTTGTATTCTTTAGTCATACTGACCACTCATAGCATTCATCCATGTCATACTGACCCATTCACACACTGAAATGCTGATTGGTAAGAAACTTGGGGTTCGGTGTCCTCACCATAAACACTTGGACATGGTGGAAGAAAATTGGAATCAAACTCACAGTCTATCTATTGCAGAGTAGTTTATTACCCACTGTCCAGAGTTGCAGCTAGAGGCATATTTCTCCTTTATGGCACCATGAATTCAAAGAACCAAATAAAGCAAGCAGCATTATATTGTTTGGGGTTAAAATTGCACCTACTTTGCTCATGTGGTCAGATTAAAGCATAACCCATACAGTACTGAAATTAATACAGGGCTGTTCTGAAACTAAACCCACCAGTGTACTCTGTTGGAGAGGTGATCTGTGGAGAAAAACATAAGGAAGGTGTGTAGGAACCAATATTGTAAAAAAACAAACAAAAAAAAACCAGCCAGTACCTTCATAAGTTGGGTCTTTGTAAATGTAATAAAGCCAGTAATTTAATGACTTGTCTATAAAGCTTTTGAACAAATAACAATAACATTTTGCCAGTAATATGATAATAATTAGGTTAAAATTATTTGAAAATGTAAAAACTGCATAAGCAGGACTGTGTGTCGTAGAATTTTTTTTTCATATTTTTGTACAGTTTACTGATAGAAAATAGGAATAGTGGATGGCATAACTATAATCGACATTCCTCAGGGATGTATACTGGGGCAGAACCATCGCTGCTTAATTATGGCTGTAAGAACCAATTCAAGAATTAGTTCTTCCACAGCATCTTTATTTAGAATTTTGTTTGATTGCTTCGATAACCAAGCTTATAAGTTCACTTATGGAAAGAGATAAATCAAATAATTATTCCTTTGTAGATTTGATAATTAGATCACATAGTGCAGGGGTCTCAAACTCCAGTCCTTGAGAGCCGGTGTCCTGCAAATTTTCTCTGCTGCAACAAACCTGAAACAAATATTTGGTCATTAGTAAAAACTCTGCAGAACTTCATTACCTGCTCAGGAGGTAATTCATCCATTTGATTCAGGGGTTTAATCAGGGAGGTATCGGAAAGCTACAGGACACTGGCCCCTGGGACTGGAGTTCAAGAGCCCTGATTTAGTGGAACATGCTAGAATCCAAGAAGAGATCAGTGGTCATATGACCTACAAGTGTTTGCTTAGTATTCACCAACTATTCCTTAAATACATTTTACATTATTAGGATGTTATTGTGTTACTGGCTAAAAGATCTTATTATATTATGGGGAAGTTTTGAGGTTCTGGGTTTTATTACACTTTGAATACCAACAATTCTGACATTAGTTGCAGGTTGATACAGAATTTGCTTTGTAGCAAAGTAAGACCTGTTAATATTGAGTGCAATGAACAATTTTACTGCAGTCTGAATAAAACAGCATTCTCAGCCTGTTACTGTTTTGTTTGTAACAGTGACAGGATGGATGCCATACGTGTGAATGGACTGGTATTCAGCCCAGCTGTTTGAGAGGAGTAAACGTCGTTAATTCCACGCTCAGAACAAATCTGTACTTGCCGTTGTCAGACACCCCCGCAGAGCAGGCTCAGTGGCCCCTGCTTGAGGAAGTGGAGCATCCTGTCAGCGTGAGCACACTCGAGCACATACATTCACAGTTACTGTGCACAGGCTGTGGCAAACAATTTGACGCAAGCCTACCGTCTCAGTCTTCCAAGAATCAGACGGCAGTTTTGCTTGCAGCAGTTACGGACAATGAGCAAGTAAATGCACTGAAATATGGTCAGCAAGTACTGTAAAATCTCCTTTTTTGAAATGTGAGTCCAGAAAAATGAAATGTTTAACTTCATAAAATTTAGAACATATTCCTTAACATAAAATTAGCCACAAAATAAAAACTTTATGTTTTAATGAAATGAGGATTAAATGAGAACTGCATTGAGTTGATTTTGCAGATCCAAATAAGATTAAATATATATTTAAAAATTTTTTCTACACATTTAATCTTTTTTCATTTTTCTTGCATCCTTGTGCATTTGGACCTCACAGCACATGCTTTTTTCAATGAGTTGGATGAGAATCTGACCTTTTAAGTGAGTTTCACTAGCACTTCTGAATGTTTTTCCCCACTTTTAACCGTCCTTGAGTTTCCACAGAGTGCAAGCATCTGCGTGTTTTATCCTTTTTTCCGATCTTCGCGTCAGCCGGGTCAGCAACTGATGCTTCAGACCAATACTGAAACCAAGAAGCGTGTGTCTGTCTTATGCTAGTGCTTCTGCATCGTCCGCTCGCTCTCCCTTGGGTGCCTCATTGAATGGGGGGGGGGAACCCAACACCGTTTCCAGAAACCCTCAGTGTGTGTGTGTGTGTGTGTGTGTGGGTGGGTGTACAAAGCAATGCAACAGTGTATGAGAGAGAGTCCTCTGTGTGTGTGTTATCTGTGTGTGCAACAATATATGTTTATGGTGTTTGTGCACACATGTGTGTATGTGGTTAGTCCATTGAATTACACAATCTACCAGGCAGTCTGAATCACATCCGGTTTTAAGCCAAAAATAACAAAACCACAGGGTGACAGAAAAGCAGCGCAGCAGGCATCCGCCTACAGGGAGCGGGGAATACATCCATTCAGTCTCACACACACACTGCGTCCAGTACTGGTCAGTTGATGTTTTCCATAAACAACTTCTAGAAAAGGTTATTTCTTTTACTAAATAATTGCTTTACAGGACAGTTTATGCTTTTTTAAACTCAATAAACTTAACAAACTAATCAGAATATTGCATAATTTTACCTTATATGAATGGCTGCATAGGGAAAAATGTTAAATGCTTTCTTGTCAACATATAATGCAGCAACCCAGGGCATTGTGGGTGGTGTTGCGGTAGATGGGCACCCCAATCACAGAGGCTACTAGTCTATTACTAGGCCTTGATCCAGCCGTCTGGGGTTTAGTTTCCGACCATACAGTCTTCACTGCAGGTCTTCCCCCACCTTCTGTCTGTGCCTACTTTATGTCTGATTACTGTCAATAAATGCCACCAGCAAAACAAAAAATTTAAATCAAATCAGTACAAACTTCTGTGCTCCTTATAGGGATTTTTTTTTTTACTGACTAACCAACATCACTATCAACAAGCAGTGATTTGGAGGGAAAAACATAATTTCCCTTTTGTTTACAAATAAAAATTTGAAGCGTGGCATGCATTTTGTATTCAGAACCCTTGCGCTAATACCCCGAAATAAAACCAGTGTAATAAATTACCTTCATAGGTTCCTCTTTGTGCAATTTAAGGCCTCAGTGGTTCCTTAGAGAATGTTAGAGAATATACTGCATCACGAATACCAAGGAACACACCATCATCATGGATAAAGGTGTGGAGAGGATTAAACCAGAGTTAGCTATGGACATTTAATGGAATAATGTTGAATCAGTTAATGGAAAGAGTACGGCCCAACTACAAACCTAGAGCATTAATCACAGCAGCAAGAGGCCCACGGTAAGTCTGGAGGAGAGTGAGAGACAACTATTTGTCATGTACTCCACAAATTTGACCTCTATGGAACTTTTTGAACTACATGCAAACCATGATGTGTGTTGGAAAATAAACACTTATCATCAAACTGATGGAACATAGTGGTGGCAACATCATGCTGTGGGGAGGCTTTTCTTCTGGAGGGACAAGGAAACTGGTCGGAGTTGATGGGAAGACAAGAAATCTTCGAGGCTATAAAAGACTTTAGACGAGACTGAAGGTAAAAATGCACGCCACAAGTTTCTCATTTTAATTTTTGTTTTAAATGTGTGGAATACATGCAGCTCTTTTCCATCCTCTTCACATTCATGCACTGCGTAAAATCAGTAAATCAGATAAATAAAATAAATATATGGCTGCAATGTTACCAAATATGGAACAGGGGTATTGATAATGTATTCAGGAGAAACTGGTGCAAACTATAAAGAAAAGCTGCAATCCACGTTAATATTGGAAACCTGATCAGTCATCCTTCAGATGTAAATTAAAATGAAATGATACAGTTAAAAACAGCCAGTCTGACATATGCGGTGCTTTTTTCAGTACTATATGGGGCAGGATGTGGTCAACTGTGTGCTACACAGTTGCCTCCCACCTGCAGAGATGTGCTTCAGCTTCTACATAACAACCGACACCAAGAAGTCATTCTCTGTAGAAAACTGGAAAGCTTAAAATTCGCACATTTGAGTTACTCTGTTTCACATTCATATCCCATTATAACCCTTTATGAAGTCAATTTTTTACTCGTGTAAACATGAATGAGCCTCTTTTTATGTAACATCGGACGATGAAACCCTTAATTTCTTAGATTTAGGAAAGACAGCAGGTTCAGTGAACGGCTCCTGTACTTTCCTGAAGCAACTATCTGGAAAAGTGGAATTAACACAGATGCAAGAGAACGAAAGGTTATGAAGGAAAAGAAGAGGAGGGATCGGAATGGGGGGCGGGAGGTTTGAGAGCACTGTAATAATGTTTGGCCTTGGTCTGCCAGCGGGGTCCTTCCCCTTAAGAAGCCAAAAGGAATGCAAAGAATGCTGCATGAGAAAAAAAAAAAAGCAAGGAGCAGATGAGAGGGAGAGCAACGAGAAGAGAGGAAAGGAAAAAGCGAAGGAGCTGGGGAATCCAGAGTGAGGCAAAGATAGGAAGAGGAAGACTACAAGATGAAGCCAGGGAGTCACACAAGGAGAGGGAGATAGAAATGAGGAAAAGACTTCTTATCTTCACTGGGCTGAGTAAACACAAGAACAAAGAAGATAAAAATAATAAGCCTGGAAAATATTTGGTAGGGGAAAAAAAGCCTAATCTCTGCGTGTTTGTATTTTTTGTGCAGATGGACGTCCATGTATGTGTGTGTGTTTACATTAGTTCAGTTGAATGTCTCTGACTGAAAGATGGAATCGGGTGTGGTTAGTTCCATTACTGCTCTTTTATGTTCTGACTTCTGGTAATGTCAGCACAGAAAATGTCACACCTGCAATAAAGAGATTTTTTTTTTTCTTTCCACGTTTAGGTCAACTGATGAACATGAGATACAGGCAAGAAGCTTTAGAGGCTACAGGTCTGTTTAAAGTAACAACTATGCGTAATGATGCTATTAAGGAAGATTACAGTTCACACTTCATGAGACTGATCTCCCCTGAAAATATGCTGAAGCTACAAAATAAAACTCAGTAGCTTTCAGACATTATCCTGTCATAAAACATATAATTTTTGTGAAAGTATAAGATTTGTAGCAACAGCACTCTGATTTAGACATCAACCTAAACAGCAGCCTCGTAGTGCAAAGTAAGACATCTTTGAAGCTAGTTGTCGTAGTTATCACAGCTTTAAATTAAATACAAGAATATAAGAATAAAGATTGGAATTACTATTAGCTCCATTCAGCCTTAATATACCCATCTGAGGATCACTACTTGTACAGTAGGTAAAGCATAATCCTAAACTATACATAGCTGTGTGAAGCCTTCATATTATGCCCCCATGCAAGTTTTGTGAACATAGTGCATGTAAAATTCCATGATTGCGCTCACACGGCAAAAACACAAAATCTTACCAAGTATTTTTGGTCGAGCTTCTAGTGCAAATATCTTGAGTACACTTGAAATCAGACAAAACTAACTCACAAGGAACCTTTCAGCAGATATAGGAGCTTATTTTAATAATAATTAAAATAATTCAATAAAATAATTCTGTAATATTGATGAAAAAGTTCTAGTTATAAGTGAAATAATCTACCAGTGGAACAAGACATTTTAATTTATAATATGGGAAAGGGTCATTTACAATTTGTGGGTCGACTGCCTGAAAGTCAGAAACAGAGGTAATCTTTCCATGCACTGTAGTGTTTGGAATGGGAACATCACAGCACTTTTTAAAAATTCTGCTTTTAACCAACGAAGTGTGATTTTTTTTCCCTTCCTGTTAGTAAGATTAGACATCTTGACATCTTTATTGGAAACTATTAAAATCAGAAGCCATAGGAGGACTTAGTCAAAGTCACATTTTTGAGTATGTACAGATCAGTAAATCAATTAAAAAAAAAAAAAAACAAAAAAAAAAAACAAACAAAAAAAAAAAAAAAACAGTATTTGAGGAGTAATCAAAAACGGACACATTCCCAAACAGGCTGTGCATTCTTTAGTGTGTTCAAGCTGTTTCCATGGTGTGTGACTTTGAAAAGATTAGCCCCACCGAGGGCCCCGATGACATGTGCAGTCCACAGAAAAACAATAGGTCGCTGACAGACATTTTCCACAACATCAGAACTGTACCATGCATACAGTCACCACTTAACAACTCTGAGAAGTTCAAGAAAGAAATATTTACCTCTTTTATATTAATTTCACTAAGAACCACTGAAATTGTTCAACTCAGAAGAGGTTTTGGGTAATAATAAATCTGTAACTGCTGTGAAGATCATTTTTTGTTTTGAACTATTGTTAAATTTAAACTAATTCGAACCTGTTTGAAGAAAAAAAGAAGTCTGTTAAACTGTGAGTGAACTCAGGCCAACGCCAGCAGCAAAAAAGAAATGAGTGTGTAATGAAAGGCTACAGATCTTTTACACCCTCAGGATATTTAGAGCTTTAAGTTGGCCAAAACAAAGCAGGAAGCCATGGCAACCACATTAAAATCCAGGATATATCAGAAGCAGACTCCCATGCACAGAGACACTCTCAAAATTCTAATCACATCAAAACTCACCCTTATAACACCCACCATTCTGAACAACAACAACCCAGAGAAGCGTGAGCGTATGACTAGGAAACACCCAGACAGGCCAAAAATAGCTCTATACTCATTCCCCATCTCTCGTTTTCAGTCCCGCACTCTCTCGCCTGTTCTGTCTTATTCTGTTTCACTTTTGTCATGATAAAACCAACAGTAGGAAAGAAAAAGGAGAGATTGGTTAATGTTCCTATATGGAAAATATCACCTACCGAAGAACACACGAATGTGAGAACAGCAGACATGACTAAACGATTGAGTGTATGGAGAAAATAACGAGTATTCAGCTAGAACCGTTGCACAAGGGGAAATTCAGTGTCTCACTAAAGGGAAAAATTACTTGTTGGAAGCATGTTCGTTTGACACAATAAACTGATGATGTATCATCAAAATACATGTGAACATTTAGAGATGGTTTAGATAATCACTTATTTTAAGATGCTTACTGGAGCAGTACTTTTCCACAATACTGTCCATTCTAGGGGTTGTTGTTTCTTGCTGACAAAGTTGTGAGTTTGTTTGGATTCAGGAAGCCTAATTAGGCTGCAAGTGAAGCAACACAAAGTCACATGGACTCACAAGTAGAGTGTTTACATTGCAGTTTTTGTAACCTGTCATCCTTCAGAGAGCCTTTTAAACAAACCCAATTGCAGCCTTTGTTAAATGAGCAGAACACCCCGGGGGAAAATCAAACTTCTCCTGCAATTCCATGCTGAGGTTTATTGGAAAGGATTTAAAACTTCTTAATCTTAGTTTAGCTGCTATTTTATTTTCACAAATTATGATCAAAGCTTTGGTTACTGTAGTCATTGACCACATTTTAGTAACATGTTGAAAGAGTTATACGTTCAAAACTGTAAAAAAAAAAAAAAAAAAAAAAAAAAAAAATTGAAATCATGACATTCCTATGGTTTAAAATCCTTATTGAGATGCCAGAAAAAGTGCTGGTGCCGCTCTGCTTCTACCTAATCTGTTGCTGTGTCAACTGGCTGGAAGAGGGTTAACAAATATATACATTTTTAGGTCTTAAAATCAAAATAATGAATGAATAAAAATGATCAACAATGAAGAACAACATTCAAAATAACATCAGTTTTAGTAAATATGTTAAACCAGAAATAAACATCAGTAATGCTTGTAGGATTTTTCCAACATTTGTCTATTTGCATCCTTTTGCTACAACCATAGCTTTCAGGTTCCAAAGGATCTAAAAGATCTGACTTAAAGTATCAATCAGGAGGATGGATAAAAAATGTCTATGGCAAATGACAATTTACATGGGAGAAAAACATCAGGACTAACGATCAGGGTTGCAAGACAGAATTATTGAGGCCTGGCTAAAATCTTCCAAAACCTCATGGAAGGATGTGTTTTTGTATGAAGGAACAAAAGCTGAGTTTCTGGATGTGTCATGAAAATATTTTTGGAGAAAAAAAAAAGAACATTGCACATCAGCAAGTGAATACCTTACCCACACAAAAAGGTGGTGGTGGCAGCATCATGTTCTGAAGTTACCTTCCTAAATATGGAATTGAGTTTTTTGTCAAGTATTTTATTTTTCCTATTTTATTCAGTTCAATTCAGAAAGACTTCAATGGTCCCAAAGTGAAATCAAGGGTTGTTGTAATTCACATTATCCAAGTTTCTTCAAAGAGTTTCTATAGATGCTGACAGCTTTGGGAAGGAAGAATCTCCTGAAGTGGTCTGTATTACAGCGAATGAAGCCTCTGACTGAAGATACTCTGTTGTTGTATAACAGTCTCATTGAGAGGGTGGTCAGGGTTGTCTATAATGTTCTTCATTTTCTGAACAATCCTTCTTTGCACAGTAATCATCACACGTTCTAGAGCAGTCCCCAGAACAGAACCAGCCTTCTAAACATGACACTTTAACAAGGTGCTGGACACTTTTCAGAGCCACTCCATAATTCAGAAGAAGTAAGAATAAGTGTTGCTTTTCTGTTTCAAATAAAAGCAACCAGATCATGTTCTATTTTGTATTTTAAATATGTGTATATACCATGAAAGTTTTATTTTGGACCATGCCCAACTGCAGCATGTTAAAACTATCTTAAAATACTGTTAAATATTTCTACATTGCAAATTCTGTTGCTGCATTAGTTTTTATTTCATAATTTACAATTGAATATATTTTTGGTCTTGGCTGAGACAGTTTCACACATCATGCTAGTAAACATGCGATGACACATATAGGGGGTTTCCATCAAAGCAGTTCTAGCGTCAAAACAAGGATGATGCTAAACCCAGTTCATAAAGCTACAAAGCCACATCGTTGCATCACCTAAAACATCTTTCAGTTAATTTTCATCCTCCTTAGCTGTTTTCAGAATTTCTGTAGGTGATTATGTGCGATGTATGTGTGATTGAATCGAAGTGACATTTTTAGGATATGGCCCAAGAGGACATTTGTTGTGAATTGGCGAGATATAAATAAACTGAACTGAAAATAAACTGAATTGAATTGATCACAGTGCAAGGAGACGGTTTAAATTAATCCCATTGTCTTGTTTTCCTTGTTAACAGATGTTTTAATATTTCCTGTTTCATTTGGAAAATGCTGTGTCACACATCAGTTGGTGTTTGTGTGAAACACAGATTGGAATTTACAAATGACGCCAGAAATGAGAGTTACAAACAACCAAGCACAGTCTGTAAACACCAGCTGGTCATATTCATAAAAACGCTGATTAGTTCCTTCTGATTTTGTGGACATTTTTGTCCTGTGTTCATCTAATCAGTGCTAAACTTCAGCATTTGTTGTTGTTCTGTAAACTTTTCAAGACTTATGTCCCACTGAAGGCTCAAAACTTGAAGATGTTTCTGTGTTTAGATCATTACAGTTTTATTTTATTTAATTTCCACAACACGGGTTGTTGGTTTCCATTACTCCACCCGCAGCTGTGGAGGAAAGAAGGCCTTTGCTTTAGCTCAGCAAACAGTTAGCTCTGCGGTGACAATGGTTTTACAGTACCAAAATAGAAGGAACTGGTACTTATAATCAGCTTTGGTGCTGGTTTTAGACTGCAACTCTTTTGGTGGAAAATCTTCTTTAGCGTATTAAACATACGCGGGGATCTACCTTGGGTTCTGAGGAGGTTTTATATCTGCATGTTTATATCTATGATACTGGCAGAAAAACATTATTTCTAAGCAAATAAACCAGAATTTATTTTATTTTATTTTATTTATTTATTTATTTTTTTTTTTAGAATCTTCCTCTTAGATCTGTGATGAAAACAAAACCTTCCACCTTCTACCATAGTTTTGTGATTATTTGGTGCTGAAAGAGATTTAATATCATTGTTGTGATTGGATCCATTGAAATGGAACAGATCTGCACAGCTTCAGCAGCTGAGAGCATGGGTGGAGTCCCATTCCTTTTCGAAGATCCGAAGCAGCCAGATAAAAAAAAAGAAAATATAGGAGTGGCTCTGGGATAATTTTTCAACTTAGCTTTTTTCTTGAGTCTCAGCCAGATAATATCAATGTTATGTTTAACTATGATTCTAATAAAACAGGGATGATTCATAATCTTCACACACAGCCTGTCTAGCTAAGATAAGATGCAGGAAGATAAACTCGCAGGGAAATTTGCCTTGGCTGCTGATGATACAAGTGGATGGTAACAGCATAAAACATCTTAGCGATTAAATTACACACCATAAAAGCTTTTATTCCACACTATGAGTTTATTAGGAGATGGAGAGCAGCACATCTGTGTCTACTATCTGTCATTGATGAATGATGAACTCAAGTTTTCTCCAGGGCTTTCAGTGAAAGCTTACACTTCTCCTCTCTGCTGTGCCCTCTGTGGGAAACTTTAGAGACTGTATGAGGGAGAGAAAGAGAGACAGATGACTTTTCCTCGCAGGATATCCTGTTCTAAGTTGAGCTGCCAGGCCTATTTTGACCTCTTGACCCCTCTTGACTCCTGACCCGACCATAGTTTAGGCTCACATCTCCGATATTTCCTAATCGCCCTAAATCTCTTGGTCTCCTCTCAAGCTTTGTTGTCGTCTTTGTTTTCTCTTCACTTTTTATTTTTCACTTTCCTTTTTTTCAGTTTGGTCTTTAGGATTAATCCACATGCCTGCTCTGAATTTCCTTTTGTTTTTTCTGCAAAATCTAGACAAGTGTTGTCAAACTCCAGTCTTTGGGGTTGTTGTCCTGCAGTTTTCTAGATGTGTCTGTGCTTCATCACACCTAAATCAAAAAGCAGGCCAGTTAAGAGAACTCCGTTGAACTTAATCTCATGCTAAGAAGGTAATTCACCCATTTGATTCAGGTGTGTTGTGCCAAGGATGGAGAGCATCTGTGAACATCAGTTTTCAATAGTTGTCACAGTTTTTCAATTGGATTTGGGCCTCTACTTTGACGAGGCCATGCTTTAATCTCTAAACCATGCCACTGTAGATCTGGCTGCATGTTTTAGGCCATTGTTCTGCTAGAAACTGAACCTCTGCTCTAGTCTCAAGTCTTTTCCAGTCTAAAACCCATCAACTTTGACCAGTTTCTCTGTCTCTGCTGAAGAAAAGTATTCCGACAGCATGATGGTGCCACCACTATGTTTCACTGCAGATATTGTGGTTTGGGGTTGCTTTTGGCAGTTTTAGTTTTCTGCCACATATGGAAATTTGCATTTAGGCCAAAAAGTTCAATGTTGCTATCATCTGACCAGAGCTCCTTCCTCCACATGCTCATGGTGTCCCTTTCATGAGTTCTGGCAAACTGCAAATGAGGCTTTTTAGAGATTTCTGTCGATGATTACTTTCTTTTTGTCACTTTTCCATACAGGCCAGATTTGGGGAATGCGTGACTATTATTTGAAACAAAGACCAAAAATATTTAGCTTTGGTCTAGACTTTTTTTTCATTATGCTGTTTGTTTACTAATATACTCTAATCAACTTACAAGACTTACACAGAACAGCTATATTACACAGAAAATTGCAGATAAGTTAACACAGGTGACTTTTGAAGTTTTATTTAGTGGTATCAGAGTAAAGGGGGCTGAATATAAATGTCTGCAACACTTACACATTTTGATTTGTAAAAAAATTTTAAAAATATGCATCCTTTTCTGCCTACTACACCATGAAGTACTACTTTGGGTTGACCTATCACATAATATTCATTTTAACATGATAGATAAATACATTTGCAAGGAACTGTTTCTCTAAATTGGAATGCCAAAACTGCAAATACTACCCTAAAGGGAAATCCTCCAGTTGCACTTATTTCGACCATTTTTCTTTTCCTCTTTGATAAATTACTTCATAAGCCACACAGCAGAAAAATAGGAAAACACAAAACACACACAAAAAAGATTATAAACCACGTCTGTGAATTCTTTCCTTATTCCATTCTAATAAAATCCCTAAATATTATGCTCTCATCATAATTATCCTTGTTTTCCAACCACACATGTCATATACTGGAAAAGAGTATTTTGGAATAACTAAGGAAGGAAAAATGTCAGCAAGTTTGAGACAGTTAGGAATATTTTCAGACATAAAGATAAATTAATGCTATTATGATCTGTCTCAAAAAAAAAAAAAACATAGCCTGCACTCATCATTTGTTATATCAGTTTTTTGGCTACTTCTTCATTTTTTTAGCCAGTCTTTGGCTCACAGCTAATTCTTCCAAGCTGCAGTCAAACAGGAAAATAGGTGCTGAATGGTTGTTTGTGTTTTTCTAAGCTCAATAGCGCCACCCTTGGTCTCTGTGGCCAAAGTGGGTGAAAACCAAACACACTGTGTGATTAGAGAAATAATTAACCAATCATCCTCTGACCTGAGAGCCAAGCCATTCAGAGATGTGTAATGTGTCTTGATTCCAGGTGCTTTCCCATAAAAGAAAAAAAGCCTTCAGTGGGCACAGCTGCAGAGCAAAGACATACTGAAGTCATTGTCAGCGCAGAGGTCAGGCACTTCTCTGCAAGCATATAGGCCTCACTGCGACCAGGGGTATGTGTGAATGTGCATGCGTGAGGTGTACCGCTGGACTGAGAGCAGCGTTTGTCCACAGGGGCAGTGGTGGAAAGCAACACTTCCTGCTTCCTGTGGCAAGAGGAAGTGCTACCGTTGATGTCCCCTTATCGCTGGACACACAGGCTGAGTGGAAGGCAGAGAAGAGGAAGAGGAGGAGGAAGAGGAGCTGGAGGGAGGTCAAGCAAACTCGACAAAGAGAGAGAGAGGCACTTAAGAGGCAGTCAAGGTTCTGGTTTTATTAGGAGGGTTTGTTCTACTCTTGTTTGGAAATAATAAAATGAAGAAAAGAAGTAAGTGATGATGAATAGTAGAACACATGTCAGATTCTTTCTATTTTCATGCTGTTTATTTTCCTTCTTACATAGCATGCCTTGCAAAAGTATTCATATCTCTTGAACTTTTTTACATATTGTCATATTGCAAAAAACTTGAATATTTTTCACTGGGATTTGAAATGATAGACCAACATAACAAAACAAAAATAATATTGCAAACTAGCCTAAGCTCAGACCGATTTTATAGAGAGCATCCTTAGACATCAGCTTTCAAGTTTTACCACAGATTGTCTTTATTTTTTCAGGAAAACAATCCATCGAGGTTATGAATCTATCTTACAAAGATGTCCTGGCCAAGATAAAAGCAGAGCACTGCATAAGATGCAAACAAGCCAATATATTTACAAAATAAAGTACAAAAGTATCAAATAGATGTAGATCTGGACTTTGAATAGACCATTCTAACATCCAAATATGCTTTGATTTGAAGCATTCCATTGTATCTCTGTTTGCAGGTGTACTGTCACTGTCTTTATCTATCCAAAGTCTTTTCGAGGCTCTAGCAAGTTTTGGACCTGGATTTTTCTTCATTTACGTCCACTAAACTTTCTATCAAATCTTAACAACATGCCTGTCCCCGCTAAAGAAAAGCATTCCCAAAGCATGTTCGCCACCACCATGTTTTACTGGAGGAGCAGTGTGTTCTGTCAGAAGTGCAGCATTGGTTTTCTGACACATTGTTTTGCATGTAAGCCAGAAGGTTACATTTTCAGACCAGGGCGAAGTCTACAGTATTTTTGCTGTTTTCTCTACACGGCTTATGGCAAATTGCAAACTTGATTTCTGATGGCTTTTTTTTTATCTTTTTTTTTTTTTCTTGCCAATTTTTCATAAAGGCAAAAATTGTGAACAGCTAATAGTTTTCCTATTGATTTATGACAAAATCCTGATTTTAACTTCACCACAACTGGCCTGTCTGTTGTGTTCCTTGGTCTTTGTTATGCTTTTTGTTCCTTATTCTCTAACAAACCTCTGAGGCCTTCACAGAAAAGCTGGATTTCTACAGAGCTCAAATTACACACAATAAGTGGTAAAATTTCTGAATTTTGGGGGGATAAAAATTCATGCCATTTTTTAAAGATTTTAATTAGTTTAACATCACTGACACTGCCTTACATAACAACAGGACTTAAGGAGACTTGAGTTGCAGCTAAATTGAGTCAGCTTATGTTTTACAATGCAGTTGAAGGAAAACATATCTATGATCATTTACCAGCTCTTTAAAATAGCTAAATATGACCTCAAAGGAACAAAAACAAGGTATATACACATCATGCGCAAGTGTGTGGAAAAACTACACCTTTTTTGTTTACAGAGAGATCAGGAGGGTAAGTAGCAGTCAGGTCCTCTGATTTACTGATCATTGCCAAGTGTGAGCACCTCTATAAAAGACTTCTTGTATCAGTTTGCTGGCCTGGAGCATTCAGGTGTGTGTTAACACAGTGCCAAAGCAGAAAGATATCTGCAATTAACTTTTTTATAAACTCTTTTCTAGGTCAGATCAATATTTTTTTAAAGGTGACAAAAGAATGTCTTTTCTCAATTAATAAAGGAAGATGACAGCATTACTTCGATTTATAGAAGTACATCTGTACAAATCTGTCTGGACCTGTGGAATAGAATAGAATAGAATAGAATAGAATAGAATAGAATAGAAACAGCGTTTGTCATCCCACAAAGGGGAAATTCAGGTGTAACAGCAGCAACAGATATGAAGTTTCACACAAAAAGTTCTTAAAGTGTAAAAAAAACTTCTTTAAAAAAAAAAAAAAACAAGATTAACAATAATAATAAGATAAGAATGATAAGAGTCAAACACTGTGTATCAGCATAAATATCTTAAAGTAAATGTCAAGCATGTTGGTGAAGGAAAGACTTGGGCTTGATTTAACAGTCCAGTGTTGTTACTTGCTGGCTCATGGGAAATGATTTCTGCAAACTCAGTCCAACCAACTGGGCTTCCTTATCTAGACAACTGTTTACCTTTTGGCATTATACAAGGAGTTTACCTACATTGTTTAGTAAATTGGAATCAACCTGGGATAAATATAACTGAACTGGGATCTTTCCATCTGATCGGATTGAGCTCATAATCTAGTTATGTAAATAAAATGGATCTGTTAGTCTTGCAAACCCCCTTGAAGCAACATTTGTTGTAAATTATTGCTTTGTGATTACAGTTATTTGAACTAAACTTAGTTGCTACAGGAACTAAGTATTTGTAGACTTTAAATCCATCATGAACTCTTTTGTAACTCAAAGGATTCTGTAGTCCAAGCCAGGACACCTGATCAATGTTTGAAGCTTGGTTGTAACTGGATGCTTCAACTGAAAAATAATTGAGTACACACCATTCATGTTTTAAAAATGGATAAAAAAAAAAAAAAAAAAAAAAAAAAAAACAAAGTTGTTTTAATAGTCTAAAAGTCCAATTCCAGACCTAAGCCTGAGTAAAATGAGAACCTCTGCATAAATTGTAAGACATGTGTTTTTCTGTAATAGGAAACAGAAAAGAACGCGTGTTCCTTAACATATTTTTTTTGCATTTCATTGTACTCCATGTCGAACATTTATTTTGTGTTGATAGAAGTAGTGTAATGCTTGCTCATAATGTGAGCAAAGATAATAAAAGAAGCACAGAATGATGAGAAAGGTAAAATTGAATCAAGGATTGCAGGAATCTGGATCCATTTTGTAGAAACAAAGGAAATGTATCATTGTGTAGTTTATTGTGTAAGATAAAAAGAGAGTAAACTAGAAAGACATCAGCAGAGGGGGAAGAGATGTTTGGGATCAGGGTGGGGAGGCTTTCAGCACTTGGGGATTGTCCCAGATGGACACAGGCCGCTCCCTCCCTTTACAAACAGCCCCTGGCTTCCATTTCTTCTCCTCCCTTCTCTTTCTTCTGTCCATCTCCTCTTCTTTAACCTAATGCCTGTGGCTTACAACTTAGAGTTTGTGGGACACTCCGCAGAAAATGTGAACAAATTGACACTTAATGGATCGCTTTTCTTCTGACACTACTTTTTTTCTCTGTCCCCCAAACACATGGACCACCACCACCCCCAAACTCTGCCATTTCCAAAGTCAACACACCACTAAATGCTGGGCTGACTCACTTCCACTGTGGGTGGCTCTGTTTCCAATTTTCTCACCACCTCGGCCTCTCCACCACCTTTGAGGAAAAGAGGAAGGTTTTGTCCAGAACACATAAAAAAAAGCAGCCATAAAGGCATGCAAAATGACAAACATATTTGCAAATGTTTAATGTGCTTTTGCATGGATAAAAACACCCAGAGGAAATGTGGGGCTAAACCAAGCTTGCATCTCCCACTTCATTTGAAGTTGTGAAATGCTTGTCGCTGTTTTCCTTCCTATCTTTCTCTTAGGGGGAGCGTGGGAGCGCCCTAAGTGCGCTGCACAGAAACCACAGGGCTCATAACAACAGGAGGAAGCCGGTAACTTGAGTAACTCTGGCCGGCCAAAGCAAAGGGAGAGAAGGAAGAGAAGTGGAATGAGAGGCAGTCGGGGGCAGAGCATTTTGCATCTTTTACTCCTCTCCACACAGCAGCATAACAGCACAAACATCAAATTTGACAGCTTTCCCAGTTAGTTTGTTGCCTTACCAGTTTGCGTTGTGCATCGTGAGGAGTGTGTTACGAAGTCCCATCAGTCATGTTCACACACAGTTCAATCCACAAAGCTCAGTAGTGGAGACAAGACACTCAAACAACACATTCACAGTGGTCCAGCCGCAGTATCAGTTCCCTCTGTCCAAGTGTTGAGAAAGTGAGGGGCCGCAACAAAAGGCGAAAGACGGAGGGAGAGACTGAGGCACAGAGTGAATGAGAGAGAGAGCGAGAGAGAGAGAGAGAGAGAGAGAGAGAGAGAGAGAGATTAACCTCTCTGAGAAGACTGGTGGACTCTCTCCCTCCCTCCCTTCCTTGCACACACACACAAACACACACACCAAGTTGGTTTGCTGTATCACTGACTTCTTGTGTTTTCTCTCATGTGCCAAGAGAAGGAAGAGAAAAAGAACAGAGAGAGCAAAGAGTATGTGTTCATGGTCATGAATGTGTGTTTGTGTGGTGTGTGTGTGTGTGTTAAGGTAGGAGGGACTGGTTGGCACAAGTCCAGAGGCAGCCAGCCTGGTAGAAAAAGACAATAGCAGGAAACACTATATCAGAAGGAGGCTAAATACCAGCACAAAAATAATTAACAGACAGTGAAAAAACAATGACATCCGCAGTGGAAAACAGAGTTTGCAGTCTGTGCTTAACAATGATACTGCAAACAACCAGGAGGCTAAAGTTATACTTTTTTTCTGAAATGGTATTTCTACATCCAGTGGTCACGACAGTGAGAATAAGAATGAGTACTTAGTGTTAATTCAAAGATGACAGTTCTGGCATTAGCTTTGCAAATGCAAAATGACAAGGGATTCTCACAGAAGCATGCAATTAATAACTTTGATATAAATTTTCATGGTGTTGAAGGATATAATTTTAGTTATTTGACCTCTGTTCTTTACAGAAATGGTAGAGTTCATTTAGACTGGATTTAGACTCGACTTAGATTGGCTGCTTTGCAAACACCATGCAATAGTGTACCAGGTAGCATTGCACATAGGTATTTTGTATTTTAGCTTCCCAAGCTGCAATTTCTTTCAAATGTTTTAGAAATGTTTTCCATAACTAATGTGGAGTTACGTTCTACAGAGAAACCCACAAACACTGAAATGCAAGCACGTTTGTGCAATGCACCAGTTCAGCATTGGCAACTAGCAGACCCTCATTATGATGCTATCACCACCATGCTTCACAGTACCTCCTGTCATTATGGCTCAATAGTCTAGCCTGTGTCTCATCTGATCATAAAAACCTTTCCATCAAAGGGCCTTTGGGTTGTCTGTGTAGGCAGGTACAACTTTCAGACTAGTTTCAGACTAATTCTTTCTTGGTTCGCACACTTTCAATCCTTGTTTATCATAAACTTGTTTCACTGTAGACAGTGACACTGATGTCCCAGCATCTTCCAGTTTATGATACACTTGGGTCTTAGTTGTTCCTGAACATCCTATTCGATTTCCTTTCATTTAGCCTAACAAGGTGACAGTGTGGCTGAGATCTTTGAAACTTGGGGACAGTTTCTTGTGACAACTGGACAACAAAACCAAGCAACATCAAAAATTAAGCTTCTGGATAACCCTGACTTCAAATCTATCAAATATTTTCAAACTTTGCTTCATTTCCATGTTCATAAGTGGTCAAAAATCCAGCCATAATTATGGCAAAAAGAAATTTCAGCCAGTGTAAACAATAAATTCAAACATGTGCCAACAATTCTCATTTTAAAAAATTCTTTAAGTTGTTTGTTGTAAAACATATCAAAACATATTTCAAATTAGTCACTGAAAGTCCAAAGTTATTCAACATTGTTGATAAGTGTAAGTAAACTTCTGATTGTAACAGTAGCAGTAAGTGACGTTATGCACGTTGTTCCTTGATGTGACACGTCAGTTTTAATTGGGACTAGCATGACTTCCCTGATCTGTGATTAAAAAAAGAAACTTGTGTATTAATGTGATTTTAAAATCATTTCTTGTTATAACAAGAAAACCACCATTTCCAAGGAAAGTAACTAAATATATACGTCCACTGACACAATTAAAAAATTAAAATAAAAAATAAGCATGACCACTCTGGGCTTCTGTACATTTCTGTAGTGAAAAATGACAAAAATAGTTTTTAACTGTTTTGCAAATCTTTGTTCAGATTTGCATCACCACCGAGCTCACCCAAACACCATTTCAAGCATGAACACACACATTCCCTGTGCAATCAGTTGGTCATGACTTCCACACATACCTCGCCACTACCCACCCACAAACACACATTCTCCCAACTATAACCATGTACTGATAAGGGCAGCTTCCCCAGTGGTTGCTGGCTCTCTAAGCTCTGACCACAGTGACTTACAATGGCCCTGTATCCTCAGCCTGCACTGATTACACTCACAAGGAGCTGTAATACACTCCACTAATTCAATTTCCTGCCCTCGAGGTCAACCTTTGTGTGTCTTTGAGAATGTGTATCAGAGTGAACAAGAAGTTGGAGAGAACAAGATGTTTACTTAAGAACTCACACATTCACCATAAGTTAGCCAGCTCTTAAGCAGTGTATGATAATTCTTGCTCAGTGCTGGTGTTGTCTGTCCAACATTTGGATATAAGATGGAGATCAAATACAATCTATCAGTATCAGTGGCTATGTTTTAATTGTTGTAGAAAGGTAGCAGTAAACTTTCTTTATAAATCTTGTCTTTTTCAGTCATTTTATTGTTGATTTACTGCTGTGTTTGCGATCATCGTCATATTAATGACCCAACTTTTGACCAGGCATCAGTTGTTGTTGTCGTCAGTAGATCAGTTCATGATCGACTCAATATCCTCTTTCATGAAGCATCTCCGTCATTAAGCCACAAAGATCAGATGGCTTTGAGCTCCCTCTGGCCATTTAAAAATCACACGTGGAGATGTTAATGGATTTTAAAAATAATCCGGGATTACAAGAGGTGTCATGTGGCATCATTGTCAGCACTAGGCATAAAATATGCATCAGGAGTCTCCCCACAGCATTCGTTTCAAAAAAGGTAATGAATCAGTGGAGCAATTGTGCAGTTGGTGAGCACATCCTTCAAATTTAACTGATATATACTTTCTTACTGTTTTCATCAGCAATGATTTTTAAGTCTTTTTGAGTTTTCTTCTGGCAGTCTTTTCAAACAAGCTAGGCTTTATTAGACTTTTTCTAATTGTACAGTAAGCAATGCTAAGGGAAACCTGTAGATTCCAAGATGCAGATTTTGGAGTCAGTTTTTCACAGTTTTTCTGTGCATTGCAAGGTTTGACCTTAGGGTTAATTTGCTGGGGTTTCAACTTCTGGGAAGATTGTCAGGTGGCTAAAATGTTTATTCACTTGTCAATAACCTCACTGTAGAATTGTGAACTTGAAATTATTTGTCAGTGGCCTCATAATGTTTCCCAGATTGACAAAAACTAAAAACAACTTCCATAAAGTCTCAAGGTTTGGTGTGAGGACCCAGACATGTGCAAGAGATAAACAGGCTCATGTTTACAATAATCGTCTATTTAAAAAAAAAGAAAAATCTAACTTATAAGATGAGGAACACAAGAAGTGAGGCAATCCAGAAAAGGACAGGAACAAATCTGGGACCAACAGAATGATTGAAACATCAGGTATATTATTGGTGACAAGTAAATAGGAAAAACTGACAATTGACTGGACTGTGGGGAATAAATACAAAGGGGCTTAATTAGTGGAGTAAAACCAAGTGAGTGATTAGACTGGTTCAAAACAGTGGTGAGGTGATATTAACTTGGGAGCCTGAAGAGGCAATTTGGCCTTTATGCCCTATTGGAAGACAAGGAATGAGGGTAAGCTGGTGTAGGTTAAGACAAGGATTTTGGCTGAAGTGACTCCAGGGTCTTGACAGTGACCTGGGATCTGGCAATTCGAGGGAAGGCCAGAGCTCTGAAGATTCAAGGAGAAACCAGGGCTCCAAAGAATGGAGGGGAGGCCAAGGCTCCGAAAACTGGAGGGGAGGCCAGGGCTCTAAAAACTGGAGGGGAGGCCAGGGCTCTGAAGACTCAAGGAGAGGCCAGGCCCCCCAAAGACTGAAGGGGAGGCCAGGGCTCTGAAGTCTCGAAGGGAGGCTTTGGAAGGATTTGGAATAAAGTCAGAGAATACAAATATTTTTCCATACTTAGTTTCTTTCTACATGGGAACCCTGTACCACTGGAGATGATGATGTCGGAAGTGGCAAAGATAAAAACACTGGCGAGAATGATGGGGATGAGAGACAGGTTGTTGCTCAGGTGAAGAGGTTGACAGCAGCTTGCCAGGGTGTCCTTGAGAATGCTGCTGCTGCTGCTTTAGAGAAGAAGAGGATGAGTGGTGTGGAGTAGATCGACACACCAATAATGATTGGTTCTCCAAATAAGACAAAGATGACTACAGTGAAGTTAAACTAAAAGATGGACTGAATGAACCAGGGACCAACAATAAATTGGCTAACACTGTACGCAATGCAAAATTGCCAGCCCTCTCCAACTATGGTCCTTTCTCTTAGAGCCTCTGAAGAAACTGAGGTTCTGTATGATGCAAATTTTATCAAGAACATTTTAATGTTCTTTGGCCTTTTTGTCTTCACTTGCTGAGCAATAAGGGATGAAGGCATAAGAACAGGTTACAATCTTGATTCTGGTGGGGCTCACCAGAACACAAGCTGGCCATATGTTGTCTTGTGTCCCACACTGTGACAGAGGCACACTGATTTAATTTAGTGAAAATCTATGTTTCAGATTAAAGCAGCAGGACAGAACACCAGGCTTTTCCTATGACTCTGTGTAAAGCTTCCTGATGCAGTGCTTGGCTCACTGTAAGTTGTTTATCCGGCTCTTTCAACACATCTGAGTTTCATTTTGGCCAAATAAAACTGTACAGTGCATCACTGTCAAATGCATGGCAAACATAAGCAGACTGTGTGTGTGTTGAAAGAGAAAAGAATGTGTTTGCTATTAAAATGACTGAAACAGAGGGTGAGGTCGCTCCAGTTTTGGAGGGTTAGTTACATATCTAGGGCACATACACAAAACGCAGATGCAAAGTTTCCACTAATATGACTTTTCAGCTCTTCAAGCTGATATTGCTTCATCTAACTGGAACACAACTGGAAATCAAACCAGCAACTTTTGTGACACCTACACAACCATGAAGATAAATGCCTTATTAATCAGGCTGTTTTATTTCAAAGCAAATGATCCGTCTCACACCTTTGCTGTCACATGCTCCTGTTCAGTCTCTCTGTCTCCTACAAACATTCATGGAAAGTTGTCTCCAGATGTGGGTGTGATGCTTGTACATAGCGATTACTGGGTGAACGTGTTGTGTTGTGCTTTTCCACCTCACCTCCTCTGTTTTGGTTACCAGCCTCATCTGTTCAGTCTCAATAATGTGTGCTGCTGTCAGGAGAAGAAACAGAGACTAAGGTCCAAAAACACATAGCAAATACCATGCAGTACCTTGAAATGTAAAACTCTAAACTTTTTCACATTTTGTCATGTTACAACCACAAACTTGAACATATTTTGTTGGGAATTATATGTCAGACCAATGCAAACATGTGGAAGAAGGTTCCTTCCTCAGATGACGAAAAATTGTACTTTTTATTCTGCATGCAAAATGCCTAAGATGAAACTGACACTGCACATCACAATAAACTCACCATCCCACAACTGAAACTTAGAGGTGATTGATTCATACTGTGGCAATTTCTTTCTTCAATATGGACAGGTAAGCTGATCAGAGTTGATATCAAGATGAATGAAGCTAAAAGCGGGGTAAGCCTACTGGAAGAAAGCCTGTTAGAGGCTGCAAAAGACTTAAGACTGAGCCAGAGGGTCACCAAGGACAGCAAACATACAGGCTGAATAGCAATAGGAGGACTTAGATCAACGTATTTATGTTTCAGAATTGGTTAGTCAAAGTCCAAATCTAAATCCAATTGAGAATTCTGGCAAATTGACCTTCACAGATGATTTACATCCAATCAGAATGATCTTGAGCTTGTTCATGGAGAATGAATTGACTCAAGGGGTTGAATACAAATCATAACACTTTTCAGATTTGTATTTGGGGGAAAAAATATAAATATCTTTTCTTCACTTTATACCTATGTACAACTTTATGTTGGTCAATCACAAAATTATGCTCATGTTTAACATGCGAAAAATACTTATCAAAAAGAACACTAAGATATAGCATCCCACTAAGTATGAATGTGTTATCTAGAGTTGAAAATAAATAAAAGTGCAGTCACCATACAGCTAAATAGGTTTTGCAGATTAAAAACTCATTCTGATCTACCACAATAATGAAAATTAGCGAAATAATTAAATTACTAACTAATTAAATAAGAACAATTTAAAGCTTGAGATTTTATTTCTTTCTGTCTCCATTTAACTCACAACCACAGAAGATATAATACAATATAATAAAGAAAAATACTTGATATTTGAGAGAATTTCAATATAGCATTTTGAAGGCATATAGTCTTTTTTTTTAAATAAAGTAGTCGCCAGTTTTGCATCCTTCAAGAAAAATCCACTTTCATCCCCTCCTACATGAAAAAACAGTGGACATGATAACACTTGATAGTGTGCTAATTTTAGTTTCCTTTATGGAAGTATATATCTTTAATTTAGTTTCTCAAATATCGGGGAAAAAATATATTTTACAGTGTAAACAAAGATTCCATCCAAGCAGATGAGTAGATTTCTTTTGGTTGTGATGAGTTTCTGTTGCAATTGTGAGATTGAGTCTAGGACAATCATTTGTTAACAATTGCATGTTTTTACCCACTGCTATTGTGCAGTGAAGAGACCCATCTTGATGGTGGGGGATTCAGATCAACACACTAATGGGGATATTAGTGTGCGTTGAATATTTAAACAAATAACGTTAGTTGTCTGGCATGTTTTCTTGTTCACTGTTGCAGATACATGAGTGCTAATGGCCTTGCTAAATTCCTCTCAAACAATAGATTATCAGCATTTAGGGTGCTTCGCCAGGTGTGTATTGTTACTTGGCTTTGTTTCATATAAAGGGATAAAAATGGATCAGTTTTGTATTCATTTTCATGCAATGTTTGAAGTTTCATGCAATGTTGTGAGGTCGTAACAGGACCAAAGTGTTGACAGAAACTTGAGAGCAGTATAGTAAATACAACCTTACAGCAAGGCAAGAAGAGTACATGCTGTTTTTATTTGTCTCCTTCCTTCAGTTCCTCGTGGCGATCGCGGGAGCCCCGGCACCACCACCCCATCCTTGTCGTAAATGCTCTCATGCCATTCCCGCATGTGTCCACTAAATGGAACATTTGGCAACTCTCCTAAATTGCCTGCAGTCCACTTCAGTATGAGCCAAGCAGCACTTCAAAGTTTTGCTGAAATCTGACCTTCCAGACAGGAGTTATTGTCATTTCCTCATTCATGGTGAAGGATTGGCAAAGACTTTTTGTGGGCTTTGGAACACGCCATGTGATGTTTTAAATGCTTAGTGGATACAGGTTCAATGTTATATCATACTAAGCGAGAAGCTGGAGGAATCACCCTAAAATCCTAAGTTTGTTCTGTAAGTGGGCGGTGCTTAAATGATATCATCAAACTACCGTGACAATGTGTGTTGCAATCCTCTCTGATGCCGCACAAAAAATCTGGTGCAGATCGGATGACGTATCAGGAAGCTATAGTTGTTGAAAGATTCTAGGGGGCGCACTGGAGTCAAATTCTAATTTCATCCTCTTGGCTTCTTTAGAGGTTAACCAAGGCCGTTCATGTCCAGTTTGGTACAAATCAGATGATGCATGTGAGATTTAGAGTCAACTGTATGCAAACGGGGAGGGATTGAAATTCACAATTCTGCCACACACACATATTACAGCCACCAGGCAGTGCTGAGAGAGAGATTCAGCACTATGTTGTTCTATATCATCAGTCAGGTTTAAAACTGTATCAATGAAAGAATAAAAGGACAACCATCACCAAAACAGGAGACTTCCTGTTCAAAGGGGGCAGGGCTAAGGTGATGTCACCAATTGACCATGTATGAAGACTCTGTTATGACACTCAGAAAGTTTCTTTAAGCCATGACCTTGTATGTGGAAGTTATTCCACCTTGATGTTTTATAAACCCTGCCTCTCACCTGATGACAGCTGAAGATAGGCACCAGCCCCCCTCTTGACCCTGCAAGGACAAAACGTGATGGATAATGGATGGATGCTTTATGGCAAATTGTCAGATTTTGAGGTTTGATCATGCCCACGTGTTGATGCATCAAAAAGCTTTTGATAACTTTTAATATGCAGTGCCTCGAGACTCTGCAGAGTGACTGTAAAGTTTCTATACTGAAAGCTACAGGAGGAGTTTGCTCAAATACAAAGTGTGTTAAATAGACAAAATGGTGGCTTTAATCCAAAATGGCTGACTTCCTGTTGGGTTTGGACCATGGCTCCAAGAGACTTTTTTGTAGGTCTTGATAGGACACATATATGTGCCAAATTTCATAATTGTCGGTCAAAGCATGGCTTGTGGCTGATTTTTAAAATATTTCTAGGGGGCGTTGTAGAGGACCTAGGCCACACCTACCAATTATTGGACTGCATTCCTATTGGGGGGGTGGATTAGGTTTGATTTTAGTGAGTTTGGTGCAGATTGGCTAAAATATGTGGGCTTTAGAGCCAAACATAAGGCAACAGTGTGACGTCTGACTTCACCACGCCCTTCAGCAAAAACTCTTTGTGTTTTAGAGCAAGTGAGGTCAACTTATTATCTGTCTTCTGACAGAAGACCATATTGTTTTGATCAAGGGGGTCAGAGACGGAGCTTTCCAAGTTTAAAAAAAAAAGTGACTTCCAATTCTGATGGGGTGGGCTTTGATGATGTCAGCATATGACAACACAGAATTGTCAGGCTTCCAACGTTTTGGGGGCTCTGTAGAGCAGTTTGGCCACACCCACTTTCTACTCCATTGAAATCCAAAAATTTCACATGGAGGACAATTTTGGGTAAAGTTTGGTGAGTTTTTGAATATGTTTAGGCCTTCAAAAAGCCATGTAAAGTTGTGGAAAAATAAATAGAAGAAATCATTCAATTCCAATAGGCCTTCGCAGCACTTTCACTGCTTGGGCCTAATAAAATGCTAAACACAGGGATTGAATAAATCTAGAAAATCCCAAAACAACCCCAAAAATGATCAGAACACTCAAACATCCATGGATCATGTTATGTAAATGAAGATGTTTGATGATTTTTTTTTCTTATGTTGAAAAATCAAAATACAGATTTTTTTGAAAACCCAAGTATGTTGGCTTCCCAGTGTCATGTTTGTTTAAACATGGATGTTATGCATCTGTAACTGTGACTAACATCACACCCATGTCTGGTTGTTTGTGTTTAGTCGTTAGATTTGATCTAAGCGATTATATGAGATACCAGCTCACCAGATGTGATGGTACACGATGTTGGGTTCACAACAACAAGACAAGATGAGATTTTAAAAAAATTTGTTGTAAATTTAAGAACATTCTTTTCTTTTTTAAATACAGTAAACATCTTACAAACTGTACTTTCAAGAATCTGTAAGGAGTCTATTCAGGACAGGTTTAACTGTTCCACACATTACGGTTTTCATGTTTGTCTAATTTTCAGATGGCTCTAATGCCAAGAAGCTTTGAAAATCTTCTGTTTTGTGTTTTAATAAATAAAATAAAGATTCCATTAAAACCCCAAACTGTATTCTGACAAACCTCTGTTCAATGCAGAATGATCCAGATCCTGTTTGATCAGTATAAGTGATCTATAGATGATCAAATGCAGTCTTGATTTCAATAAAAAAAACACAGAAACAGCCCTTTAGTTTAGCTCCAATAGGAAGCAAAAGCTTATTTTTGTGTTATTAGGTAGTCTTGATATTCTCACAGTGCTTACAATTCATTCATTTTCTGTCTGTCAGTCTGTATCAAAATGGTGCCACAGATCATTTGAAACTGGGAGGAGCTTAATTAACCCAAAAAGAAGTATTTATTGGTCGACTCTGTCCTATTGAGAACTTAAGAATGAGTTCCTTTCCTACTTTAAACAAAGAATCTAAAACACATGGGGGGTGTCAAATATAAAGAAGCTGCTTTCATACCCAAGGCTCATCAAAATAAACTGATACAGCAGCTATTTCAGGGTTGTTTTTTTTTTTATTGTGGCATTTTGATATCACAAACGCTGCCTTTTATTGATTCATTTTTGCCATGTGTTCACTATTTAGATTGGTAATTACTGTAGTTAGTATGTTCAGTGTGGTTTTCATTATTGGTGGGGTGTGAAACACAATTATCCAAAAATATTACTGCATAATTACCTGAATGCTTCAACAGGCTGTTCTTACAGTACCATGAGATTTACAACCATGGGTTTCTTTGTGTTGCTCATTTAATAGCTTTATCTTTTCCTAAGGATCCATACATCCATTGTCAGTACCTGCTTAGTCCTCACAGGGTCTCCAGAGATCATTGCGTGTCTCCAATGAGGGCAGTGAGTGAGATGCAGGTGACACCATGGACAGGTCGGCTGTCCATCAATGGACAATACTGAGCTGCTGCTGCACAATTCTGCATCGCTTAAAAAGATCAAGACTGTCCAAGCAACTAGAAGAGTAACTTACAGGTTTGAGGTTCTCTTTGACCAAAGAAAATCATGAAATTAGCGAGCTAAAACGTAAAAGTTCAAACAAATTTTAATGTGGACGGACAGGACAGGACAGGAAAGGAAAGGAAAGGAAAGGAAAGGAAAGGAAAGGAAAGGAAAGGAAAGGAAAGGAAAAGCTGGGGTCCAGCCCCCCTGACTCAAGCAGCTGTGGCTGTTTTGCCGGTCAGCATTACATCAGTAAGTTTATGGAAAAGGCTCCACTTGACCTACTTAAAGAATGTTAGTGTTTGATGACATATAATACTCCCCGGCTTCCCAGCACTCACTCATTCACTTCCTACCCAACTCGAAGCAACACACATTGTTTAGTCATTTTGTTTTATTAGCACTCACTGAAAGACCACATAATTTAGGAAGTTGTGCCTCAAAATGTTTTTGAATAAGTGCTGTTCAGTTCTGTTTAGCTGGGAGGATTCCTGGAACGTCTAATGTTTCTATTATTTTTATTCACTCTTACAAAGTATTCAAATTTAAAGCGTATTAGTGGACAACTTTAAAAGTTTATTTACTTTTTCAAACTCGCCGTATCTATTATTGTTCAAATGGTGTTGCCATATAAAATGAATTCCTTCATGTTCACTTTCCTAGTTTATGCTTGTGCTCTGTTCCTTTTACATTTGAATTTATTTTCTTAGATTATTGTCAGGTCTTTTACTTTTGGTCTGAAGATCCCTTGAGTTTTAGTTCAACTCCCTCTGTGTTAATTAGTCTCCCTCCCTCAGTTTCCCTTCTTTCACCCAGCCACAGCTGTACAACATTTCCCCTGATTAGCTCATCTGGTTCCATTGTCATTTTCCACCCCTACACTTGAATTTAAGCTTCTGGTTTTTCATTGCTCTTCGCAGGATTCTTCCATTTCTTTGCTTGTTACTCTACCTGTGCTTCATGTCCTGTTCTCCTTGTGTTTCTGTTGGAAGTTTTGCTGTTTTAATAAAACTTTCACAATGATCCTCCCAGGCTCTTGGCCCTGCTTCAACTGCACAAGTCCTGATGGAAAAGAAAACCAAACACAAACACCCCAGGATCATGACACCCTTTGTCACATGACAGCCACAAATTTCAAAGCTGCAACATTGTAAATAAACATGATTATGATTAACCAACACCAAGGCTTGCATGATTGTAAAGTGAAAGGAAAATTATTTTTGGTGTTAAAAAGTATTTACTCTGATGTACCTTAATACAGTCTCAAGTCTTTGGTCTTGACTAACTTTACACATCTAGTGACCAAAAACCTTTGTTTGCAAATAACTCAGGCTCAGTCAGACCGGATGGAGTCATCTGTGAATGGCAATTTTCAACCGTTGCTACAGATTCTCAGTTGGCTGTCCTGGTGCAAAGGGAGCCACTGACCCAGTCTCAAGTCTTCTGGAGCTTATAAAAGGGTTTCTTTCAGGATTACCCTGTATTTAGCTTCACCCATCTTCCCATCAACTTTGACCAATTTTTCTGTGCCCGTTGAAAATAAGTATTTTCAATGTATTATGCTGCCATCTCCATATTTCTCCATAGGCAGGGTATGTTCAGGTTGATGTGCAGAGTTAGGTTTCTCTAACCCCTGACCCTAACCCACATTTAAAATCAGACCACTGTAGAAATGATCTTCTATAAATGTATCATGTATCATATTCATCTTTATATTTTATTTACAATAAAGCATTAAAAACTCTAAAAATTTGAGTCCAGAAAGGTATGCAATAATGATCCAAGTGATAGTGTAAAGGGCACTAAATATAAATGCGAAATGTTCAGAATTTTATTTGTGAACATTTTTTTAAAACCATGCATCATTTTCTTTATTTTACAATTATATGCTACTTTCTACTTTGTCACTTATTTTCTATCAGACAGAATCCCAATAAAACACACAGAAGTTTGTGGTTGTAACAAGACAAAACGTGGAAAAGTTTAAAGGGTGTGAATATTTTTGCAAGACACTGTACAGCTCATCAATATCATGGCTGATATAAAAGGGCAGCTGTTGTCTTTGGAAGGAATTACGATTTTAACTTCTTATTAAAATGAGTGTCAAACCCAAAGGAGTCACAACGACTCAACCTGAAAACTCAAATGAGTGGCACAGGAATTTATAGGCCTGTTTGAATTTATGGTATCCATATGTTGGGGGATTTTTACAGTGAATGAATGTGGCCAGGACTCTGTGTGTGCAAGTAGGGGTTAAGTGTTGCGGTTGTAGCCTCTCAGGCAGGAGCCTTCCAGCAAGGGTCATGTCTTTTTCTTTGCTACAAACCACACTGGGAACAACACACACCAAGAGACACAAAGCTGAGATCATCACGGATTTAAAGCTGCCGCAGTAAAAATAAATGTCTGATGGACGGAGTGAGTTATGAAAAAAGGGATGTGTCCAAATCCACAGCTGTCATTTGTTCCCTCGTCCCTACTAATCCGTCATTTTTTTCTTGATGACATCATAAAAAAAACAGCTTTCTGCTACAAAATATTGCTTATATTCACAACTAAACTCAAATATTTCATTTTGAGCTTAACAAGAAAAGACTCTTTTCTTAAAACTTCGGAAATCACATCTGTACCAGTTTAAATGGTTATAAGGTGATGATTTGATGACAGATAAATAGGAAAATCAGTGACCTTATGGGGAGGCAGCATAAAACTGTGCTTCACGCTGTCTAAAAGCCTCTAGTTATAGGTTGATGGAAATAGTTCAGTGCAAGAACAAGTTTTATAATAGTAGAATGTCCCTCTTTCTCCTCATGATAAAACAGTTGGAGATATGACAAATCATGACATTACTCAGTACACCTAAATAAATCTATGAAAGTAGTTATAAAAATTTTAAAAATAAGAAATTATTAGATTTCTCAGTCAAAAGCCAGAGCAAGAAGATGACATTTATACATTCACACTTATGAATACCTTTCTGTGACAAATTACTAGCTACAGTAAAACTGATATTGGGCACGAAACACCTGCCTGATCACAGAGTATTAGTCATGACCCACAAGTTTAACCACTCACATGAGAATCCACAAATACATCTATTTTTGATACAGTACATCATTTTAGCACATTTTAATTATATTTTTTGGAGTATAAAACAATAAATAAAGTTCATTAAAAGTGATGTCATAGATCTGTTGATTTTGGAACATGTCCACAAATCTGAAATGGACTAACCAATTCCTGACCAGGATATCTCCTGGTAAAAAAAAAATCAATGATTACATTTTTTTAAACAAGATTATTAAATTCAATCACATTGTTAAGTTGATTACAGGGCTGTTTATAGTTTATAGTTGAGGTTAGACATCTCTGCAGCATGATGTTTGACTGTTTTGGACCTGAGGTCTCCATATTGCAAAATGTTTTGTGACGTCTCCATAACAAGCATGACCTTTCCAGCAGTGTGTTGTAGGTTCACGCACTTTTACTCAGTGCTTGATGTGTGATCAGCAAACGTGTAGAAACACCCAAAGATTCAGATGCAACCTTTGTTTGTCTAGTCAAAATATTGAGCTTCAAAAGTAGAGTGACATGAAATTTTAGCGTTTGTAGGATTTCTCTTTTATCTTTGTGAAAAGACCATGAGCCATTTCTCCTGCTAGTGCTAGACTCGCACGTTTGTTTTGATTGATCCAGAATGTCCTGCACTATAGTCCGCTTCCTGCTTTTGGAGCAGTCTCCGGTTCACTTGGCATTCACATATGTATTCGAACCGCATGAGAGTTCACTTTAACTGAACCAAGACCTCGGTTTGTAGGCGGACCAGAGTTCACTTTTTTGGTGATTTTGTGAATGATTGCACATTCACACCTCCCTAAACGCACCGGGCTTTCTTGGCAAACGAACTAGAGTTTGATTAAAGCAGGCTAAACAGGGCTGGTATGAATGCACCTTCAGAAAGCTCTGTGTTCAAATCTCAACCATCAGATACCAGCTATCATCCTGGAATAAACAACTAATTTGAAAGACCTTCAGGACCAAATCAAAAACTCAGCTGTCAACTCAAGTGTCAACTTGTCATGACATGTCAACAGTGATGTGAATTTGAGATCATCGTGAATAGAGAGGCGAAGAAGAAAGAAGTGCGTGCCCCAAAGTCTACTGAAAATTGCAGCCGCCCACACCCAACCCAATCCAAATAGTCAAACCACACAGACCTTAAAATTTCTGATCACAATAACAAAAACTAGTGTTTAGAGATTTCAAGGTGAGGCTCTCAGAACTAAGAACATTACACCAAGTCACTCAGGTTTGCAGGCAGCAGTACTGGTGCTTTGCACAAAGTGAATGTAATAATGAGAATGGAGAGCTACCCGCAAATCCTTTAACTTCACATCAAATCAATCGCTGGACGATAGAAACTTAAACACAACTAGACAATGATCCCAAAGAAACATCAAAATTGGCTTTGGAGTAGATAAAGTAGACAAACATCAAGCATCTGAATTGCCTCAGCTGTATCTAAAAATTTGTGGACGATGATTGGGACTTATTGTTGACTTGAAGCTTAAAAAACATCTCCATCTTTTGGGCCACTGGATTCTAAAAGTTCACCACGGCCAGATGATATTACTCTCTTCTATATTTCTGACCCAAAACAGACAAACAGAACGGAAAATGAATTCTTACATCGATGCAACTTTGACATGGAAACAAATTGTTTTTGTCAGTGTGTTCGATTTCAACACCACTGAAAGGAACTCAGTCCAAACCTCAACCATTTTTGAAAGATGTAATATCCCTGTTTTATATTTAGCTATAACTCGCACTCTGCCAAGTCTCCGCTTGACATTCACATTGGCGCCAGATGCAGCTGAAAGATTTGTGATATCCGAATGCAGAACCCCGAGGATGCGGAGAGGGATGCATGGAGGAAGGAGGTGAAGAGGGAACACAATGGATCTGGGAGAGAGAGAGGGAAGACCGAGGCTCCCTCGAGGGGAAACTTGAGGGGATATTTTATTTTCTCCCTCAACTCGGTCTCACCCTCCATCTCATTTACATTGCACTCTCGTCGGTTTTGAGCCTCCTGTTTCGCTCAGAACAGCTTGCCCCATCCCCACACACAAGCACGCACACACAAGGTTTTATCTGGAGGAGGCAGCGGTGTGAGTAACAGCAACAGCTGCAGGGATTAGAGACGAGGGAGGGAGAAGGAGGAGGGAGTGTGTGTATTTTTGTGCGTGGGTGGATGTGTAGAGGGTGGACAGAAGAAAATGTCATAGGCAGAGGTGTGAGAATATAAGTGTGTGAAAAGAAACATTTTAGCCCAGAAGGACAAGTGTTGTAACATGTGCGAAGTGAAAGATTTAACCTATCTGTCTCTTTAATTGTGTGCTTTTTTTTTTGTTGTTTTTTTTTTTTGCACATGGTGTGTGTGCAGAGTCAAATGTGGAGATAATGAGAGCAGTAGAGCCGTACCACAAACTTTGTTCACTCCACAGTTCTAAACTAAGCATCTACATCGTGGTGGGCTCGTGGTTTTACAGCTAAGTGGGTGGAAGTCTGAGTGAGAGCGTGCTCTTTGTAGCTGGAAACACCTGTAATTTCACTCAGCTAAAACTTCAATTCACAGCATAAAGTTCCTATCAGCTCCCAGTGACGGCGTTCAGTTTTTCTGAAGCTGTTTTTCTTTTTTTTCATATTCATTTGTATTTATAATGTATGGAAATATAACGTAGTTTTGTTTAAAAAGTTTAATCTCTCCTAAAATATCTATTAATACTTGTGGATCTGGACTGTTTTTACTTTAGAAGGTGGTCTGTTTTGCCAAAATGTGTTCGTTAAATATAATTTCAAGATGTTTTAGGGACTTTCAGTCATATTACTTGATCTGTTGTTCTGCAATTCTAAAAAATAAAATGGTTGAAAGTGGATATTTACATACACTGCATAAAAAGACAATATTTTTTTCTCACTTTCTGACATTACATTATACTAAACATTTCTTGTTTCTTGTTCTATCTACTTGCCATAATACGCAAATATTTTTAGTAATTTTTTCCGTTTATAAAATTCAGATGTTTCCTCACACTAAGATTACTAAGTATTTAAAGAATTTAGGGAAGCTGAGATGAGGTTGTTGTTAAGCTTCTGGATAAATCACATCTGACTTTAACAGAGACAGGCTTCTCCATGTGTACAAGCATCAAAGATGTAAAAGAAATCAGACAAGATATCAGGAAAATTAGTGTTGACATTCACAAGTTTAGTTTATTGTAAGGCACAAATTCCACATGCCAGAAGATGGCACATTCTTTTGTTTATGCAATTATACACTAAGCACCATGGGGATTTTCAGTGACCACACTGTTCAGGAAGGAGATGGGTTCTGTGCTCCAGAGAGGAACATGTTTTGGTACAAACAATAGACCTTGTTTGTACCTAGGAGCTGAAAAGGGCTGAAAAGGTTTGTGTGAGCTAGGAGACCTAAAAACCTGACATTTACAGCAGTTCTGTCAGGAGGAATGGGCCAAAATTCTGGCAAGCTGTTGTTAGAAGCTTGTGGACGGATACCCAAAATGTTTGACCAAAGCCATACAATTTAAAAGACAATTCTACCAATTTCCTAAAAAATGTATGTAAACTTCTAAAATTGAACAAAGTTGAAAAACTTCTCTATGTCAACATTCAGCTATTTAACAAATACAAATTATTTTATACTGACCCAAAACAATGAAAGTAACATTTCATGTGATGTCAGACAGTGAAACTAAAAGTTTGTATGTCTTTTCGTATAATATATGTACATATCTGGGTTCAATTGTAATTAGAAATGCTCAATCATATCAACTGATCTGTTGTCATGAAATTGTACAGTCATATATGTCTGTAAGTCATCTTATATGAATGTTAACCAGATCATCCTAAAAAGGACACAAAATGTATTTTTATCTCAAGCTGATGCAATTTCCTCTATGAATGGTTGTTGCCATATTTTGCTGAATATAACCCAACAACTGCTCCTTCTTCGATCATGCCTTAGTAGCTGGTTTTTGGGCAGTGGATTGACATGTTCAGCTACAGTCTCTAAAGTTTTAGTTTAGAGTTGACATTGAGAGGACCTAACTGACAAAAAACATGATTTAAAGACAAAAGCAGGAGGCAGGGTTGTAACAGGACTCAAAAATAGATGTAAAAAGATGATTTGACCTACAGAAAAAGTACTGGAGAATGTGATTGCTGGATATGTGGCATGTGTGGGGAACCTGAGACAGCTAAGGGAATTAAATGTAAAGACAAAACACAAAACAGAATATAAAATATTTTCAGCACAACACACCCAGAGAGAAGAAAAATCACAAGGCAAAGTCAAAGTTTCCCTAAGATCACTAAAATCATGAAAGTATTCAAAGAGTATGCCAATACATTTTTGACTTAGGGGCAACACATACATGGGATGTCAGACAAGCAACAAAAAATATGCCCCTTTTACTTCCGTCAAAAAAACCACTCTCAGTGTCTGTTTGGCTCCAAGGTGCAATATCCAGCAACCCTTTTCAAACTTGTTCTATACAGAAGTGTTAGCGCTATACAAGTCCAGTAAACTGTCTTCTCCTGGAGTATTTCAGTTTGCCAGGTGCATATAATTGCATGTTTAAGGCATCAACTGACACTTGTTAATGTGTACTCCCAATGTACATTCCCATGTTTAGCAGATGCAGCACTTGCAAAGGGAAAATGTCTGAAAGCAAAGAACTCAAGTTGGTCAAGGCTGTGTGTGTAACACATGAATGAAAAAGCTGAGACAAACAAATTTATTGATCACCTTAAACGCATGTTTGAGTCAATTCTCAGTGTTTTTGCACACTTTTATTGTTTAACTATTTATTGTTTTCATTTTGGTCGTTGAACAGATAGAGTTGGATCCTCCTGCTGTGTTGGATATAAATGGTGTGTATTGTTTTTCATGCATCTGTGGCAGTGTGTTATTGTGACTGTTGCCTTTGTGCTGTTTTACTGAGAGAAGAGAACCACTCAGCTTCCCTGCAGGGGTCTTACTGACCTGGAACCCAAATTTGCAGTCTGAGATGCAGTCTGAGAAAGTCCAATGCTTTAAGTGCTGTGAAAATAAGAGCACAGTCTCATTAAAGTGTCTGTCCTGAGTTACCTTTTAAATGAGGCACAGGGCTGTCTTCCTGTTCTTGTAGTAACACATATGTGCTGAAAGCACAGATGCACAGGTAATAACATTAAAGAGGAAAATCCCCTCCACCGGTACACACATTAGCAGGCAATACCAGCTAAGAAAATGCACAGCGACACCTACGTGTTCCCATTTTATGTACGTTCATACACACACACACACAAGTTCTGAGTGTTTCAGGCTATCATTATGTGGAGCTCTGGGACTATTTATCTGAGCCAGAGCTCAGGGAGAGAGTCGTCAAAACAGGAAGTGTTTTATGTAGCTGAAAAATTCCATTTTTAACTCTCGCACAGGCGAAGTAAAATAAATACCGCACTGCAACAGCCCCCCCCCCTCCCCAGGCACCACAAAGGTCTGATGAAGTCATTTCTTTTACGATCGGGGACATTGACGCTGTGACTGCTCAAAGACTAAATTACAACAGACTAGGACCAAGATTTAAAGTGAGGTTTTAAAAATATACCAGTGTGGATGAACAGAGCTTAACATGTAGTATATTACCCATGTGTGTTGTAAGGATTTAATGTAATTACTTAATTAATGTGAGTTGCTTATGGCTAATATTCAAAAGCAAGACACCAAGCTGTCCAGCAAAAGAAAACCAAAGAAAATTTAGATAATCTACAATAAGAATTTAAGTTACTGGATTTTAAAAATGTACAAGTGAAATTAGAAGCAATTTACCTTTATTTTTATTGTTGTTATGTTAAATAATGCTCTCCCTGTGCATTGAAGGCATGATAAAAATAGATTTTAATAAAGAAAATCATCATAGAGGTATGTAACTTGGATACAGGGTCAGGACAACAATGGATCTGACAAGATTGAATTCAAACAAAGCTAATTTATGCTGGAGGGACTTTGATTATTAAAGATGGTTAATGAACGGATGAGGGGCAGCTGAAGGAGCACAGGAAGCTAAGACACAGATCACAACAGTATCCCTCCTTTAAGGGACATCTCCAAGCATTCCCACAAAAATTTTTCAGGCCCACCCCAGAAATATAGTTTAGCTATCTTAGCTAATCACTGTGCTACTAGGAACATGATAATATACATAGCTTGCTCTGCACTTAACTGAGTTCCTCACCTTACACAACATCAAGCTGAAGGAAAACATCGCTGGTGCTGGAGAAAATTAGCCGTAAAAAAAACCCCAGCTACCTGGTGCATTCATACAGTCCGAAAGGCTGCGTGGCAATGTGTCAACACGCTGGAAGTGCCATGACCAGTTTCTCTCACCAGTGTGGATTTCCCCTTCACTTTTATGGTGCTGTCAAGTACGTCTTGTAGACTGCACTGAAACCCTTTTTATTCTTAAATGTCTGCACAATCTTATTGAAAAATTCCAAAACAACAACACTGACCATTTTTATAGTGGTTTTCTTGTTGTTGTCCTTTATTATTTCAAAAATATCAAACCCAATCTCCAGTCAGTTCCACTATTTGTTTCTCTTGATTGAAACTAAAGGAAATCATACAAAACCATGACTTTGAAACCTAAGTATGAACCGAGCCATGATTTTCGCATGCTGTTACTCTAATAGTTAACTCTCAAAAACCTGGTGGATAAAGAGAAACCAAAGAACTGCAATGAACTCCATAGACCAATAAGAAAAAAAAATTATCATTGAAGTTAAATATGTCATTAGCCTCATACAAAATATTGAGCGTCAAACTAGGTATTTAGCTCCAAGCTAAATATTTAGCTCTGTGCTAAATATTTAGGTAATTTGCAAATTTAGTTGCCGAAAAGCAGAATTGGACTACCAAAATAAAAACTGGGTCTTACAAACCGTCTATGTAAACTTCTACTGGTGTGACTGATTTGCCTCAGTTGTTGCTCATGTCACCTCTTCATCATTGTTTCTTTTCCTCTTGACATAGGATGAGTCATTTTAACTGCAATACAGACGGTTACCAGTTATTAGTTATTCTTTGACTGTATAATTTTACACATGACACCCCAAAGTATTATGAAAAGGGTCAACATTACAAATATGGACTTGACAGAAATTGTAAAAAAAAAAAAAAAAAGAAAAAAAAAAAAAAAAAAAAAAACTCCAAAAAATTAGTAAACATTTATGAAACATTCATAACATTTATTGATTAGTGTAAAAGAACATAAGTGGTGTTAAAGTTAGAGACATAACTACTAACTGGCAATCAGAGTTTGTATCCTGTTATATAATGTTAGATATAAACAGATGTTCTGACCAGACTGGTAAGACTATGTGTTAGATGCACTGAGAGAAAAATATTTAACTGGCAGTTCTTGTGAAGCTCATCTGATACAATAAAAACCTTCATGAGCACCACTTTGTCTCTTTCACCTCTTGTCAACTTAAATTTTGGTTCCAGTTTTTCTGTGTGCCAGCATGAGCATATCCACACAGTTATAAAATACTCCTAACAAGTTTGTTTGTGTTCGTGCATGTGCAAATGCTTTTTATTAGTCGCTGATGGCAGCCTGCATAGACCTGGTCACACCCAGTAGGGGTGGTGGAAGCTGACGTGGACTGAATGCAGCTTGCGAAGCAATGTATAACTGAAATAAAAGGGAACAAGATCATAACCTTATACAGCAAAGGATGTAATGCTTTTGTATTAAAAATGTCATCAACCTTTCCAGAAATCAGGAGCTCTACTTCTCCTATGCTATAAGTACCTCTCGTTCACATAGTTTGCATAATTTAAACTGAGAATTTCACAACTCCTAACTTCTTCCTTACTGTGGATCAGCATGTATCTCTGCTTTGCGTCAAACTATTATTTGCTGATGCAAAGAGACCAACAGCTGTTAACCACACACATCCGTTATTTGTTTCCAACTAAATATTAAGTTGGCTGCACTTATGTATATGCAGATGTGGGAGGCAGTTAAAGGAAAAAGCAGCAGAGATGAGAAAAAAAATGCACATTTTATAAACTTTTAAAACTACTAAAACTTATTAGTATCATCATTGGACAATAGTTAATTAGGAACTCATTCTATCTTTATTAGTTACAATGTAAATAGAAAATTAAACACTTCTATAACATAGTTTTCCCCAAACCTTTTTTAAGAATTCATTTTTACATATTGTAATGCATCTCTCTCTCTCTCTCCATATATATATATATATATATATATATATATATATATATATATATATATATATATATATATATATATATATATATATATTTTTTTTTTTTTTATTTTATTTTTTTTTTTTTTTATGAAATAGTTCAATTTAATCCATTTCTGCCAAGTATAACAGAATCTCATTTACGATCTGTAGAAGGATCCAAATGCAGGCAAGGAGGTTTAAGTGCAAAATGTATTTTTATGGGAAAAAACTGAGAAGACTAAACCGACAAAATCAAAGAAGCCATGGTAACAAAACCAGTGACTGAAGGGAAGCCAACATGGAGAAAACCCAGAGCGCTGGTAAGTAGCAGGACGAACAGGCAAAGGCTTGATGGACCTATCAGCAGATCACAAAAGTTTATGCACCCATGTTAATATGCCAGGTTTTTGTGATTTAAAGACATTCTGGACAAGTCAATTGGACAAAATATATATATTAGAGGAAATAATAATTGAAAATGGTGAACAAATCTATTTGCATAAGTATGCAATATGTTAGTGCTCCATTTAAATACCATTTCATCATTCGGTCTTCTTTAGTAGGAGCCTAGTGACATGCCACATCTTGTCTTAGCAACATTGCCCTTCTAACCAACAAAAACTCTTAAATCTATCATCTTGAGGACATCTGTTGTGTGTAGTTCTCTCCTGGTGACCCAACAGATTTTCAGTGTAATTTAGATCTAGAATCTGGCTGAAAAACTTTAATTTTCTTCAAATGAAGTTAGAATTGTGTTGACTTGGATGTATGGTTAGATTCACTGTGATGCTGAAAAATTAAATCCTTCTTCTCCTTCAGCTCTTTGACAAACATCTAAAGACATCAAAACTGTCTGGTTTCTACAACTGCTCTTAATTTTTTTCACCTTGACAAAAATCACAGTTGTGTCTGAAGAAATGTAACCCTAGATTATGTTGCTACTACCACCATGTTTCACTGTGAGGACAGTGTTTGGGAATTTTGATTCATCAGACCACAACACATTTTTCCATGAGGTTTCAGATTATTATTTGGAGGAAAAGTCTTCAGACTTAAACCCTGCTTCTTAGTCCAGACATGCAGGGGATTGCTGTCATATGCAGAACATCAGTAGTACTTCCCTGAAATTTTTGGAACCTCTTCAGTTTTGCTGTCCGCCTCTTGACTAGTTTCTCTCTTATCCTTTCATCAGTTCTGGATATTTGACTAGATGATACAAGTGAAAAATGTTGGGAAAACCCGCCTTAGGCACTTGAACTTTATCCATGGTTTATCAGGTTGACCATAAATGATACTGGGAACGTAACCAAGAATAATAAATGTAGAAATTGTGCCTAATAGAAAAATAAATAAATGTCATAATAATAGTGGAAAAAGTAGAATATGTATTTAATTTAAGACAATATTCTTCTCTGTTTTTTAAGGATTTTTGTGGCTCTGGTGGCCTTTATTTGATTGTGGAGTGACAGGAAAGTGGGTTATGAGAGAGGGGGAAGACATTCAACAAAGGTCAACAGGCTGGGACTCGAACCTGTAACAGCTGGTATATGGCTACATATAACACTGATTTTATCCACTGAAAGATGTTTTTTCTTTTTTTTTCTATTTCCTTTTTTTCTTTTTTTTTTTTTTTTTTTTTTTGCTGTGCTGATGGTGTTTTGTCAGGCCAAGCTTCCATAACACATGCTAAAATACGAGATAAAAAAATCTAACACTGCTGTTTTTTAGAGAACAAACAAACAAAAGTCAAAGATCTTTTCACTGAGGAACAAACATCATGTTTAATAACAGCAGCTGGACGACGACCAATATCAGCAATGAGAGAAAGTAAGATCTCTGCAAGGATTTATTTTTGAACTCTGGATGAAGAAAACAATTTGCTTACCCACTATCCCCTCTGATGTAATCTGAGCAAGGCCCCCACCCTCCTCATGGACAGTTTCCATGAATGCAGCAGCAGCAGTGGTGGTGGATGGCCATAGCAGACAGCATGTTAAACACAGGTCAAACCGAGAAGTCAGAGCGAAGGAGGTTTTTATTTCCTATCCCAGAATTTTTCTCCAACCCACACACGCAGCCTACAGTGACAGCCATTGAGGTTAACAGCAAGAAACAAAAAAAGGGATCAGGGAGAGAGCAGAAGTATTTTTGAAAGAGATGACAAAGACTGATGCACCCTGTGGAGGAGATTTACATACAAGAGGCAGACAGAAGAGAAGGAATGGAGGAGGAGACAGCATGATTTGTTTAATCTTTAAGGATTTGTATAATTATGTGACTTTTTTTCAGCGCTAATTACGCTAGAAAATTATAGCGATAAAAAAAGAGGAACAACAGATGGAAGAGAACATTACTATTGTGTCTAAAAAAAGACCCAAATTGTTGTTTTCGCATACTTGGCAGTCTAGAAACAGAAAAAACAGAAAAGATAAACAAAGAAATAAATGAGTGATGGTCTTTTACAGAAGGCAGCTCTCGGGAGACGCTCTCCAGTCCTTAATTCCATTTCCCCCAAAAAAAAAAGACTTTCCTATTTTTACCCCCGCCTCAATGATCCCCAGAGGGAAAGCACCCGCTCCGGGCCGTTTGCTTTTCCCGCAGATATGTTGTCCCCAAAGAAAAGCCCCAAAATAAACACGCAGAAAACCGCAAGGATAAATTTGGCTGCCTGTGCAGAAAAGCTTGGAGTCTCCATGATTGCGCTTCTCACATGCTTTTAAAAAAGAAAAGAAAAGACAGGAGGGAGGAGGAGGGGGGAATGCAGAAAGGCAGGAGTTTGGAGATGAGGAGAAGAAAGCACAGATTAGAGAGAGCAGCAAACAGATGGAATGGGGTGATGTAAAAAAAAAAAAGGAAAACAGGGGGATGATGGCCTGTCAAAAGTTTGTGACATAAATTGGGACTTTTGGAATGAGCACTTGAAGGTTTACATTGTTAACATCTTAGGAGACATGCCATAAATTCCTTGATACTGACGAGTTAGGGGAAACTTTGCCAGATGGAGGGAGAAAACCTCCTATCATACTTTTCTGTTGAACAGATGAGAATTTTAAGTAGGACTACAACGCTTTGCAAAAAATATTCATACTACTTGAACTTCTTTACTTTTTTCCATATTAAAACCAAAAACTTTAATGTGTTTTGTTGGTATTTTAAGTGAAACACCAGTAAAAGGTAGTCAAGATTGTGTGTGCAGATATGGCTGGCAAGTATGGCATTAAGAACAATGAAGTGTTTAATTTACAGACAGGTAAAGCAAATCAAAACACAAAGAAAACGCATCAGAAGGAGCAGCAGGCATGGTAGTACAGCAGTACAGATCCAACAAGGAATGAAAGAAACAAACTGGTATATAACTGCTGGGAGGTGATTACTGACATGGTAACCAAGTTAGAATAATCAATATAATGCAGAGCAGCTAAGTGAGTTTAACAGATAAGGATCTAAACAAGACACAAATTGATCAAAATTAACCAAACCCAAAAGACTGTAAACCAATACACAAAGGACTGAACAAAAAATAATAGAAATTAAACAAACAACAAAAAATAAAACAAGCAATCCAAATCCAAAATGAAGGAGATAAAGAAACACTAAGACCCACAGATCAGGACAAAGGAAGAATAAAATATCATGGTTTTGTTATAAATAACAGTAAAAAGGTTTTGCATGTGTTTGTATTCAGTCCATCTAAGTCCATACTTTGTAGAGCCAACTTTTGCCACAGATTTCAATAATTGGTTAAAACCTATTGTCACAGTAACCATTATGGGAAGGACATCGAAAGCATCACAGACTGCATCATGGACTATATCAAATTCTGCGTCGACAACATTGTGCCCACCATGACGGTATGGTGTTTCTCCAACAACAAGCCCTGAATCAACCCTGAAATAAAGGCTCTCCTGAAGGAGAAGAAGAGAGCCTTTAAATCAGGAAACAAGGAGGAGCTGAGAGCTGTGCAGAAGGAGCTAAGAAGGAAAATTAGGGATGGAAAAAACATCTACAGAAAGAAGATGGAGGATCAGTTGCAGCAGAGCAACATAAGTGGGGTTTGGAGAAGTTTGAAGTCAATTTTAGGCCACAAACAAAACCCCTCAGGTTGTAGGAGATGTAGGGTGGGTGAACAACTTGAACCATTTCTTTAACAGATTTGACCAGTCAGCAAAGTTCAGTAGTTAGGTGCAGAACCAATTACTTCATGCTTCACCAAGCATAAGAAAACATTAAGATAAGTTGGCAAAATTATATTTAACTGCCTTAACACATAAGTAACACCCTATGCCTTCAGGAAAAATGTGAAGAATAGTATCAATATATAATTATTTTACTTTGTATTGGCACTGAGTTTGAATTTTTTTGTGTATTGACAACCACAGATGTATAGAGAGCTAGAGAGCTAGCTTGCTACATAGATAGATAGATAGATAGATAGATAGATAGATAGATAGATAGATAGATAGATAGATAGATAGATAATGCAACAGGAAGAATATTCTATCCCCCCCCCAATAAGGTGGGGGGAATATAGGGGAGGTAGCCAACCCCCCCTATATGGGAAGGGGGGGTTGGCTACCCAAGCTGTCTGGACGGGACATGTTGCATTAAAATAACCACAACAACTTGTGAATCTCTGCAGCTCCTCCTCAGTTTCCATGGACCTCTTTGCAGCTTCTCCGATTTATACACTTCCCTTAAATTAAATTACCCCACAGACAGTCTCTATTTTTATCTCGGTGACCTTTGAAGGCAGTTGGTTGCATTAGATTTTATTTAGGGGTACCAGAGTAAAGTGCGGTTGAATACAAATGCACTACACGCTTTAGAATTTTATTAGCAGAAGAAAATTAAAAACAGTGCGTCATTTTCCTCCCACTTTATAATAATTCACTCCTTTGTGTTAGTGTTATCACATAAAATGCCAGTAAAAATGCACTGAGGTGTGGGACTGTAACATGACAAATTGCAGAAAAGTTCAAGGGGTGTGACTACTTTTGCAAGGCACTTTAAATCTAAAAATAGTCATCCCTGTAGAGTTTTTCTGAGTTTTATGGTAACATGACCTCTGATCTGCTACATTTCTGCTTTGACAGGAAATAAACCCTGAACTTTAAGACAAACACACAAAGGCTTTCCTGCCAGGACAGAGAATCATTCAGGCAGGGTTGAATTACTCGAGATATGCAGAGAAAGCCCTTTCAAAACAGAATTTAGATGGTGTTAAATGATGGAAGAGCTCTGCTGCTCTGGGGGGGTGGAGGGGTATTCGAGATCTGCAGTCAGTTAAAAAAAAAAAAAAAAAAAAAAAGATGTTTATTCCATGGTATGAATCCCTCCATCTGTCAGCTCCACCCAAAACCCGAACTTTCCTTCCTGACAAGAGAGTATGGTGCAGTTCAGGACATTAAATATTAAAATAGACCTCAAAACCACACATTTCATTATACAAAGAACCATTTAAAATCTTACCATTTAAAACCTCAGCTGATAAAATTCTCACATTTACCAAGTGTGTTTTTTAATATAATTTTTGGCTTGATAATCATCTTCACATCATCTTGGTTTTTTTTTTTGTTAGCCAATAATTCCTTTTTGCGGAAACTATTAGACTATTATTTCCACTAAAGCAGAGACGATGGTAACCTCCTAAGCTCAACTGACTCCGTTTAATTTTTGCATCATAGCTAGACTGTAGACATGTTAAATGTGTAAAGAAGGGAGGATCTGACACAGCAAATACTCGAAGTGTTTACGTTGCTTATCGTGATAAAGACGGCTCTGACTCTTCTCAGTACTCCCCTGCCTGTTTTTATGGCTACACTACACCATCACTAACTGTCAGCTTTCTTGGCTCTGTTTCACTCCTACTATGATTCACAGGATTCGAGTGTTTAAAAGTGTGATGAAATTTAGGACAGCGAAAGGTCAAAAAATAAGTGGAAGAAAACCACTGATCAGTTTTGTTCTGCTGGTGGTGATGTTTGCTTCCGTAATGCTGACCCTGAAGCCTCATAAGCGCCCTCTACAGGTCTTTTGTTCTTTTATTGTATCTTTTAGAGCTATAATGAAAAAAAAAAAAAAAAAAATTGCAGTTCTTTAACAGTGAATGTTTGATATTTTCTGTTGTCTTGCTTACCATCCTTGTCACTTTGTATATTAGTAAGATAAATTTGTCATGATCCTGGGGTGGGTGTATAAACTCTTGTGTGCTTTTCTACTCTGTCTCCTTTCTGTTCTACTACTGTGGTTTCTCCACAACGCCAGAGCTGCCTACTCACCTGATTTAATCAACTCATCAGGTCACTGTTGAAAGGACCACCATGACTCTCCACCAGTCCCTAATAGCCTAATTTTGACAAGATAAGCAAGTTTTCCAGTGTGTATGTTTGTAGCACAAATGTGTTATATACCCTGTATCTTCTTGGGCCTTAGATCTACTTGGACTTTTAGAACTCAAGTAACACCAAACCCATTTTTATCATGAGCCAACTTAACAAGGAGCCATGCTAATGCTGTTTTTACAGTCTTCGTCTTCCTCTGGATATTCCACAAATAGTGAAATATTATACTTTTATCATGAAATTTTGTTTCTGTGTTTAGGACACATTGCAAAGCTCATGGCAAAACTTGAGTCCATATCAAACCTTGTTTGCCACAATTCCAATGTGATACATGTTTGCTACAACTGTAGCAACTCAGAGCAGGGGACTGATGTAACACCAAAGTTGAGAGAGTTCTTGTAAATCAGAAAAAAAAAAAAAAAAATGCTAACTACTGTTATGAGAAACAAATCATCAGAACTGCTAATAAATAATTTATACTGTCAACTTTGAATACGTTTTATGTGTGGCAGCCATATTGGATACAAAAGTCAGAGTTGCTCTGCATTGTTTCTGACTGGGAATCTGGATAAATCCACCTCCAAATCAAAGCACCGTAGATATGGGTATGTTTAATCAAGTAGCTATTTTCTTGTAGCCATTTTCTGACCTGTAAAGACAATCACACATCTGTCTTACTTGAAGGGCATACGTACTCTTAACTTTGTCTCATTCTAAATTTTACACCCCAGGGAAACTGAAAGTTATAGAAAAACAAAAAAAGTTCCAAGACACCCTAATCAACCTACAGAAGTTTAGCATTTAGCAATAAATTAAATGCTTTAGTTACAGTTATTCTATAAAATTGTTTGGGGTTTTGATAATTGTCACTGGTGATTTTGATAAAAACAATTATTTCTTAGTGTGGCACTTTGTTCCCCTGTGATAAAATGTACTCAAATTAAATGTTAGATTTTTGTAAGGACTCACAGGGAGGACCCGGAAATTCAACCACACACAGAAGTACGTAAAGGAAAAACAAGTTTATTTAGTATCAGGAACTGGTAGCAGCTCAGGAAGAATCAATGAAGGTCTCCACAAGGGAATCCAACGCAGCACCAGGGGCTAGACGATAATCAGGTAGAGGTCATACACGGAGAGGCAGAGAGAGCAAACTTAACTTGAGGGTCAGACAATACTCGGTGGTCATGAAGCGGAGCTTGAGTCAGGGTCCAGAAATCCAGAACCAAAGGAATCCGTAACGGGCTTGGGAGGAGGGGAAGATCCGTGGACGGAAATGGGTCGAAGAAACACAAGAAGGCAAGGCATAAAACGCTGGATTTCTACTGGCTCGTGGCTGTCAATAATCTGGCAGGGAGGCAGGGGCTGAGAGGAGTTAAGTAGAGCAGGGCCCAGGTGGCACAGATCAGCAATCAGGTGACACAGGTGAGTAGAATGAAAACTAATTACAGCATGGGCAGGACCAAACATGAATCATAACAGAGTTTTATCACATTTTTAATTTGAAATTATGCTACTTCAATGAAAGATTAATTTATCTTAAGAAGTTTTACACATTTTTACCTGAGTTGCCAGTATTGTGGGTGCTGTTCAAACAACTAAAAGTATCATTTGTATAATTTGTATAATATTGTCCCATCGTGGGACAGTAAAGGATATTTCTATTCTATTCTATTCTTTCTATTCTATTCTATTTTATTCTATTCTATTCTAATTTACAGTTAAATCTAAATTTTCACCAAAATAAGGGTTCCTTGCTTGAAAAAAATGAATTATTTGCAGGAAACAACCACACTTCCATTTTTTCCTGGGATAATGGTTGAAGTCATGGTAACAAAAGTAAACCAGTCTCTAAGTTGTTAGAAGTTGCATTCAACGCCAAGGTATAACCACCCCTGTAGTTGAAATTTTGGTCCAAGCTGCTCTGCAGCTACAAATTAAAATACATCACCAGATCTTTCCAAACAACTTGAAACTTTCAGCTGATGTGATCCTCAGCTACCCATCAAACATTGCTTCAGAGCTGTCTTGGTTATTTCTTTACCTTAGATGTTCCACTGGTCCTCGACCTGCAGAGTAAACAGGTGACCCATACGGCGGTTAATGATTTTTCTCCTTCTGTTCAGTTCCTGACCAGATCCCTCCATCAACATGGATAATAATTATGAAACTCCAAACTAAAAGAATGCAGAAGAAGCTTTCTAGTCCTTGATTTTTGTTTAGTCACACAATGTTTCTTTGTTGAAGCAGCATCTGACCTTCTGAGGAAACAGCAATAAATGCCTTCTTCCCCATCCTCTGGGTCCAGAATCCCAATTTAAACCCAGTGACACAGATTCTAAATGGTGTAAACAGATGCAACCTCTTTTAGCCCAAATTACTTCTACAAATTTTTGTGTCCCACTAAAACCTCTTGTAAATTCTTAGTATCACCATGACTCAAAATACAGAAGTGAGCGAAATGCAAAAGGAACAAAAATTAACAACGAAATAGACAAAGGAAAAAAAACCACAAGGATACAGAACATGAACCAAGAGCGATAAACTCAAAACCTTAACGACTTCAACAAACATCCTGGGAAAATCCAGAAACCAACTCACCACCCACATCATATAAACTTCCACATTACTTCTAACCCTGGCAAAGTAGGAAAGACAATAGCCAGAGCAAGCAGTAACGTCACATTTAATACAAATATTACATTTTTGCCTCACTCCAATGTCTGTCTTCCTCCATGACCACTGTCTGTTGCATTTTGTCATCCATCTGGCCCTTACTAAGTGGTTAGCATAAGCTAATGCTAGCTATGGTCAACATTTGTAATTTGACCAAAGAACTGTAATAAAGTCAACACAAACAAGAAGTATTTAATGGAATATATTTTTTTCAATGGAATCCTTAAATGCCAAAAGTGCTGTTTGCAACCATATTAGAGATACTCAAGGTTAGGGATGGGAGTTTATTAGAGTTTATCGATATCGATTCCATTATCGATCTCACATATCCATTCAATTCCTTATCGATTCTCGTTGAGTTAGGCATTAAACTCTTTAATTCAAAAGATACACCATGTTGCATTTGATTAAAACAAAATTATAGCAGTCTTAAAAAAAATAAGAATGCTTTAATTTGATCAAATTAACATTTTGACATGAAATGCAACTTTTTTCCCATCAACAGTTTTTGTGCAGACAAATCAGCATGTGTGGCTTTTCAGGAAGAATCTTTCAACACTTAAGGTGTGGAAAACACCCACTCAGATGTTATTTGTTGTTATTTATTTCCACCTCTGTCATTTTACCCTTCCCTGCTTCGATGAAAGAGGTAGCTAAAAGTGTGCAAGCGCTTACCTCTGAATCAGTATCATTCTGACTGTCCTCAACAACAGTAATATTCAGTACATTCGAATATTAATGAAAATTTAATGTATTTCAGTAACTTGGCTTACAAATTAAACACATATAGACTAATTAAACACAGACAGATGTTTTAAAGCTTTTATTTCTTGTTATTGATGATGATTTCTTGCAAACAGCCAACGAAAACATGATATTTAAAATTAGAATATTACATCAGACCTATAAAAAACATTCTTAATCCAGAAAGGTGAGTCTAATGAAAATATGTTTAGTACCTGCTTAAAGGATATTTTCAAAAGGTGATTTTAATCTGACAAATGAGCATTAACGGAACCTATATTCTAATTTACTGAACATGAATGTAAATATTAATGAGATGGATATTATTCATACATTATGATGCTAACATAATACAATAACTAGGATGTGGAGGAGTTTATTACCTGGGACATTCATGGCAAAACACGTTGTGTTCAAAGCTCCCTGCCACCAGAGTCACCGCCATCGCTAAGCAACGTATCAAACACTTCACATTTGTGCCAGTCAGTTGCATGCTGTTTGGTCAACTGTTTGAGGATGTTGAAGGCATTTCATCCTTTAATTGTGATTAAATCTCTGGACATGTTGCAACCAGCCATGAGTCCATAAGTCCAGAGTGGATAGGTAGGATTATTCATTAACTGTAAAAATTAATTATGGAATTACGGCTATTTTTAAAATGTGATTTAATGTCAGAAGCAGAGCCAGGAGGTGGGAAAGAAATTCTCATGTCTTTCAGCAATGATCCTGTAATAAACAAAGTCACAGAGACCAGTCACTGCTCAGGTTTAGGATTAAAAGAAACAATCCTAAAACATTAATATGTTTTAGGATTGTTTCTTTTAAACTACTCTTATGAAGAGGAAAAAAAGATAATAGGGTAGTTAGAGAGTTGTGTCTTACTGTGACTAACAAGCTTGTGGATAACAGTGCAGATTTTGTATTTTTTTTATCATGAGGAAGAGATATATGTGATCACTAGTGTGCTTGATATTTAATATTACAGAAAAGGAATTTTCGATGTTGTACAGAATAGTGTTGGAGATTTGACCTTCAACTCATGCTTTCATTTTTGTAAAATCTAATTTTTAATGGAACTGTTTCCTTGAAAAAGAGTTGATAGTGTTACAAGAATGTGCAACACTTTTTTAAAAATAATTTTTAAAAACTTGATATTTAATTTTTTTTTTACTCTTATTTCATTTTCAAGGTTCAGATATCTCTGAAAGCTTATTTGAACAAAGTATAGATTCTGATATTGTTGAAAAGGATGTACTGTAAAGAATATTGTTTTAGATGCACTCTCATGTTGAAGTAACTCTACATTCTGAAGTAACTCTTACCTGCACTGAATTGGACATGTTAAATACATTGAATTGCAAGGCTTTAAAAAACAGAGCATTATTGTAGACTTAACATGTTAGATTATAATTACATAATTTTAATAATAATCGATCCTTATTTAATAATAATAGATCCTTATGTACAGTGGGCCGATCTGAGGCATGAAACTCCAAGGCTGAAAATGAGTCCCACTCCGGCCCTGGTCACACATAGTGCTTTCTGTGTTGGTCGCTAGCACAACTAAAAACAGTTTCTCCCACCTCAGCTGTGGATCTCTGCTTGTCTGAATAATACTCTGCTTATGCAGCCAGTCAGTTTAGGTGGACAGCCATGTCGCGGTTGGTTTGCAGATGTGCCATACTCTTTCTGGTTTGTGGATGATTGACTGAACAGAACTCTATGATGTTTTCAAAGCTTGGAACATTAGTTTTAAGCCCAACCTTGCTTCAAATATCTCCGTAACCTAATACCTTATATGTCTACTGTGTTTCTTGGTCTTCATGGTTGATCACTATTGTTCCCTAAAAACTGCTGAGATCTTTACAGAGATTAAATTAAATACAGCTGGATTGTACAAAAATGACCAGTTTAGTGACCACTTAAAAAGGGGGAGGAGTATTATGTAAAATGGGCTTTTTTTAGTTTTATATCATGTTATAAGATTATAACAACAGTAATATTCAATACAAAGAGTCCAAGCAACACTGGAGTGTTGTTTGGACTCTTTGCTCCTCCTTGGAGCTGCACTCTCAAGCTGAGCTATGGCCTCACAAAGCACCCCTACCCCATGTCTCCCCCACTCAGCTCCTCCAGACTAGCAGCAGCAGCAGTTAGCAAACACCAGGTGGAACAGCACACCTGCTGAGGCTCATCATACTACTCATCCAATGCTCCTAAGAACGGTTGTAAACTGCAGAATGAAGCATTGTTGTGATGACATGCTGAAAGCAGAGTGTCGGAAAGTGCAGGAGCTTCTTAAAGAGACAGGCCCATTTCAAGGCGTCAAATTGCAAAGTGAAATTTCTTTTATGTTTTGTTTTTTTGTTTTTTTTGTTTTTTTTTATGCATTTTTATGACAACTGAAGGTACCATGGTTACTAGTGCTATAAAATGGCACTATGTGCCTGGAAAATACATAATACGCTTTAAGAATTGATTTTATTTTAGAATATTTGAGTAAAAAGAGCTAAACAATAAATGTACAACACGCTTTTCAGATTTTATTTGTAAAAAAAAAAAAGAAAAAACAACCAAAAACTAAAAACAATGTCGATTTTCTACCAGTTCACAAGTACGCACAACTTTTGTTGGCCTATAGCAGCGGTTGTCATGTGAGAAAATGTGAAAATAATCAGGTTTATTTAGACGCACTCCGAGGTCACCATGACACCCTGGTTATTTTGACTTTGACTTCTTTAAGTGTCAGATTTATTTAGACTCACTGATGAGTCGATTCAGTTTCATTATTATTTGAGGGTGTGGATGAGAAGGAGGAGGAGGAGGAGGAGGAAGAGGAAGAGGAGAGAAAGAGGGACGAGCAAGAGCCTGAGGAGGAGTGTCTGGGGTTTGGTCCCAGTCCCCTGTGGTAATACTTAATAACAAACATTAAAAATACCACAGAAATCCCTCACCGCATTCCCACGCTCCGGCCAGCCAGAACACACACACGCACATGCACACAAACACGCACACACTCACACACATGAGTCAGGTTGTCTTTTTGACTACACTTTCACATACAAACAGAGAGCCATTTAGTCACATGCCTGCACTAAAATACAAACATTCACACCTTACACTTGTGTTGGGTTTGTTGTCAGAAAGTAGGGTCTGGATGAAAATGCATTCGTCTCGCTTGTATGGTGAAAAGCAGAGCAATTAAAATGATCACTGAAAGGGTCAACCACAGCTAGGTAAAAACCCCTTTCCAGCAAGGAAACAGGGTTGTTCCTCTAAGAGAAGAGAAAACAAAGGTCTGTTCACTCTGAGAAGAAGTCAGAGAGAAACACTGCGCTCCACTGCTCTTCATGGTTCTCCCCAGTCACAGGGCCATTGTCAATTATCACCACTTAAACTGCGATTATTCCTGCTGTTACTGCTACGCCACCATGTTCGCTGGGATGGGTTTTCCTCTTGTCGCCAGTGGCTTTCTGACCTTGTCTCGAGGTTTGGGGACAGTCCAGCCAGAGATTCCTCTCCATCCCTCCCGCCCATCATGCTTCACATGTGCGTCAGTGTTACCACAACCTCTCAGAGTCTCCGCCCTCGCTGTAACCCCATGCTCCTTCTGGCTTAAAGCACCCCACCCGCCTGTTTTCACTCAACACTTCCCTGCTCTTTTTCCTGCCGTCTTCCATCACTGTTTACATCGTCTTCCACCTTCCACTTTCACCTTCATGTTATCCCATCAGTTTTGTCCCTTTAATTCCATGTAAGTCAGCCAGTCGAGCTAAAGTGTGTAACTTATGTTTCATACTGTGCCCATGCTGAGTTCTGACTGACTTTTACAGAGATACCCTTCAAAAAAAACAAAAAATAAAACAGCTGACATCTGATATCTTCAAGTTATCACTCTGGTCATTCCTAATTTAGAAAATGTAAAGCTTTACAAAAGGTTTTTGTGTGACAACTGATCTAAAGTGGTGAAAACACATCAAGACACATAGCAGAAATTATTTGACAAAAATTAGATAAACAAGTTCAAGCTGTGTTGTGCAAAAAATCATTGAGAAACAGTAGAGGTTTAGATGCTTATCCATCATGAAATATCACCATAGAGGAACCTGAAGTCCCAAATTCATTCTGCAGCGTGATAATAATCAGCAGCATAAAGCAGCAGCCATGACAAGCTGTTTCGACACACACGGGAGAACAGATGATAATATAAAATATAAAGTCAAAATGAATACCTGATAAAAGTCATCTATAATCATTACTTTTTTATAAGAAACATCATCTTCAGCAACACTGAGTAACAGCTACACAGTTTTTCTGGTGATGTTGCTGTGCATGATTTTCTTCTTTGTTTCGCTCTCTTTCTGTGTGTGTGTATTCCCCGGTATGTTATCTGACCTGAGACCGATAGACCATATGGGGACAAAAGCCCCCTTCTAATCCAGCGGACTCCCTTTTTGGTGTGTGTGTCTATATGTCTCCGTATGTGTGTGAAAAGAAGAAAAGAATTTAGAAAGGGTATTTTACTTTGATTAACTCAGATGCAGGTTTTTCAGCAAAAAGGTGTACATTCTGTCTTCAAACAGCCTGACAGCTAAAAAGACAGTGGAGAAAGTGGGAGATTCGTAAGTGTCAGAGACATATTATGTTTGAGAGAACTGGCAGAGACCTAAATGAAGCTAAAAGATGGTCAATTAAATATGCAATCGAATTTATTACTCAACAAGCATTGGCAAAAACATCCCCCGTCGACCTGTTTCATTGGGTAACATTGTTTGTAGAGTCATCCTGCTTCCTCTGATTGGCCAAAAATAGCTAAATGTTTCTGTCAAGGGCCCCTTGAACTCCACATTTAGTCACATCGCAACTACAAATTTCAGTGTATTTTATTTAATTTATTACTCGAATGGACAGAACGGCAAGAAACAGAATACTAAAACAAAGGAAAATGAAGGAGAGGAGGATTAAATAAGTCTTTAAATTAATAAATTAAAAATAAAAAATAAAAAATAATTCTTAAATAATTTTTGGGAACCTGATTTCAACCTTTTTTGTAATCAGAGAAACAATAATAGTATATAAAAAAAGCTATTACATAAAAAATAACAGCTAATCCAAAGGCAATGTGGTCAGATAACTGGTTACATGCCAACACATGGGATAGGCCAGCACAGATTAGTGCAAAACTCTGAAAGGAAAATAAAATGCATGGTTTTCAAATTTTTTTAAAAATAAAAATCATACAAGTGTGGTGCAGATTTGTGTTCAGTTACTGCATGCCCCAGACCTAATTCTTGTGGAACAGTTTGCGATCAGATATTGAAGTATAAGAAGTGTAAGAAGAGTCCTCCTGTGTCTAATTTAAAATCAGATAGAGCTGTTCTGGGAAGCCCCTGGAGGTTTATTAGAGAATTAGAGACCATTGTTATCAGAATGCCTAAGACAGGGGTGTTAAACTCATCTTCATTTTGGGCTGTTTCAAGATCATTAATGTCCTTCAAGGGCCAGTTGTGCCACAATGTATTGATAAAACCCATTAACAGACTGTTAAAATATTAATAAATGGCTGTTTCTGCATTCAACGAGTATTTCTTTAAATAAATAATACTGAACATCTTTTCAAGTTGATCAGTGCCTGCAGGATTTTGTGATTGTTTAGGGGATTTCTTGCCATCAAAATCAGATTTTGTGGAGCTAAGTTAAAAATATTTGCAAGGAATTTTGCAATATTTGCTCTTTAACAACAAAAATGGAAAAATTGTCAGTCTGTAGATGTACAATACTGGTAGAAAAGTCCCAGAAGACTTGGAGCTGTAACTGCAAAAAAAAAAAAAAAAAAAAAAAAAAAAAAGTGCTCAGTGTGGCCTAATACAAACACATTCCAAAATTTTTAGATTTTCATTTAAAAAAACAATTTTGTATAACTCTATAAATCCACCTCATAAGGATGCACTACTTGGTTTATCATGTGAAATCCAAACAAAGCACTTTTTATAAGTTTTTTTGATTAAGAATCCTAGATGAATAGTTCAGTGGAATGTTGCTATTTTCATATTATATTTTTGTGGAAACTTGCTAACCGAAAAAACAAACACATCAGACCACTGCGTCCTTAAGAACATTTATGTTGGGTGGAGTAGAACTTAGCTATAGGCCGAAACCTGTGTGTTACTAAAATAGGCCGAAACCTGTGTGTTACTGAATGTAAATCTAAGATGAGTTTCAAGTGAAGGTTAGTGGTGTGTGTTATAGTCAACATGTTACAACAACTGTGAAAGATTACGTTTACATGACTCAGATTAACAATGAGAAACCCTGAGCATACCTCGAGAAGTCATGCTAAAGACTCCCAGCTCATTCTACATTTGTCTGCTGCAACAGCTGTGGCTGTCCAACACTTGGCTTGGAGACACAAGAATCTTATTCACAGAAAAACTCCTCCTACTGGGAAAAGCTGCACAGAACTGGGAAATAGTGATGTGAAAATGAGACAAGAAAGAAATACTGGAGGTTCCTCCCTTCTGGGGTCAGACCAAGAGATGGGGCCAATGACGGGTTGACGTATGTCTTTTTTAGTGCAGAATGCTTTTAGGGTGACATTATCAGCCAGTTGTTGTAAATGCTTCAGTGTAACACACCAGAAGATTCTGAAAACATATAAACTCAGCAAGCAAGGATACCAAGTGCTCGGGTAGTCTAAGAGAATGAATATATTAAATTAACCTCCCTGCATTAGAAAACAGTAGAAAGTTACATTTAGAGGATTATTTCATTTTTAGATTACAGCTAATTTTACAGCCGTTCTACATGCGTCACTCTGAGTTCATTTTATGGTTTAAGTCTGAATTCTTAATTTATTCTTCAAGTACGTCTTCATTTATCTACATAATATGAAGAAAATACACGCTTTTATGTATCAGGTCATAATAAATTGGTCTGGTTTTTACCAGGGTTTAGAATGATTTAAAGTTGACCTCAACTCTGCAAAAGCACACAAGAGATTCCAGACTTCAGTCATTATTTATTAAACAAAAACAAAATGGAAATGCCACATGTGGCATTTCCATTTAGGCTAAGTAAGCCTTTCCTTGCAGGTGCTCCCAATTAAAGCATTAATGATCAAGGAGCGACAGTGGCTCAGCATGTAGACCGGTCATTGTGGGTCTGTTTCCAGCTTCCTCCTGTTACATGTTGGTGTGGGTCTGGGCAAGGCAATGAACCCCAAGTTGCTTATCGATCTGCGCATTGGTGTATGAGTGTATGAATGGGCAAATGTGCTTCTTGTTGAAAGCGCTTCAATTGGACCAGAAAAGCACTTTTTAAATTCAGTCAGTCCAGCCCATGTGTGACCACCTCTATAAAAGCAGGATCTTAGTAAATGCAGCATACAGGAGCATACAGATGCACCTTAGTACAATGCCAGCACCGATATTAGAAGTACAATTGAGTAACTGATCAAACCACAGCTTTTTAGTCCATAGTGGACGCCTCACTGAAAGCTCAGTTATAATCACGCTTTTAAAAGTTAGCATTTGGAGCAAGCGCTGTGGCTTTTCTTTTCTCTGAGAATGAACCCTCAGAGAGGAATTATATAAATGTCGGTCCAGATGAACCTGCTCTGCAAGAACACTTTCCAAATCATCCAGTTTGAGTGAACACTGGTGCTCGCCAAGTTACAAAAATTCAGCAGTGCATGACCAGGCACCATGACATTGCACGAGGCCAACAGGAAGGGGCATGGACGGTACAATTGGCAGAGACATGCTTGCGCCCAGTTCAATGCATCAATTATAAAGGCTGAGTTATAGTTGCACTTTTGAAAGTTTGCATTGAGCGGCCACCAGCTGAGCAATCAGTGTGGCGTTTATACTTGAAGCATATGTTGGTACTGTATTCTCCAAAAATGAGCCCTCATAGAAGATTCATATAAATGCCAGTGCAGGGAGACCTGCTCTGCAAGAGCACCTTCCAAATCATCCAGTTTGAATCAAAGGTGGAGTGCGTGATTCACTACGAGTAACAAAAATTCAGAGGTGCACAATCAAGCACCTCAACAGTGCACGACTCCAACGTGCAGGGGCAGGTGCACATGCCAAGGTGTGTTTGGCATGTGCCCCCTCTTGCCTGGTTAAATGCGTCAACTATAAATCTAGCTTAAACCTAGCTTAACTCGGCTTAGATTGCACATGCCACCTGTCACACAAAATAGTCAGTTTGGAAGGTGCTCTTGTGTAGGTTCACCTTTACCAGCATTTATATTGTCCCAGTCTGAGGGCTCATTTTCAGAGAATACTACATCAACATATGCATCAAGTATAAAAGCCACAACGTGTTGGGGTCACGCACGCTCAACACTAGCCTCTGGACCTTGGTCTACACGGCAACGGTGGGAAGAGTTGCACCAGCTCTGCTTTGATTGAACTGCAACACTTTTAAAACTATGTCCTTTGGATGGATGAGACCAAACTGAAGATGTCTGGCCAGAATACACAATGACATTGACATGTTAGCAATTCCCTTCCCCTCAAACATCATACCACACCTCACAGTAACTAGCATGGTGGTGGAGGGATGATGATTTGGGCTTGTTATGCAGCCACAGGAGCAGAGTTCTTTCTGTTTCATAAGTAGTGACAGGGGATGTTTTGTAAACTTTAAGTTAGTTTTAAATAATCTATGACTACATTTTTATTATATACTGATACAGAAAATTCCAGAGCTGAGGGGGAACCCCTCCTTCCAAAAAGTACATCATGAAAAGGGAAGAATGCCGTGCATTCTGGGATTCAGAGTTTTTACTAGTCTGTTTTTATCATGTGCGCAGTTCAGTCCTTGTTCTCCACATGGCTCTGGTGGATCCTCAACACTAACAATTCAACTTATTTGTTCCTTTATATTTTTACTCTGAGACAATAACTGATCTGCCATTTTTGCTGGAGTTAAGACATTTTTTAAAGTCCTGATTCATTGCAGTGTTACAACACATACATATTCCAGTAAAGAGCATCACAACAGTCACTATGAGCAGGATGTGACTAAGTAAGCTTCGTGGAGTTGCCAATAACATTTATTTATGTTGGTGTGTGTGTGCTCCTACCACTGCATGTCTGTGTGTATCACTGCTGTTTCCCAACATGGCAGCATGTGGTAATTAAGTAGGAATGTAGCAGCAGAATATCTGGCTTTTCACTTCTGCCTCATCCATAACTCTCCAAGACTCCCCATATAAGCCATGAAAACCAGGGAGATAATAGTCAATCAGCTCTGCTGTCGGACAGGTCATTAGTATCTGGTCGGCGGTCAGAGGAAAAACTTAATATGGGAGAAACTGTTATTATGAAAACTGCTGAGAGAGCAACACTGTGGAGGTACTCAGGGTGGCTTCGCTGGAGTTTATTTCAAGCTTGAGAACGCGGTCATCCAACCATAAAGAGCTGTGTAAACAAAGATTCATAGAGCTGCAGCAATGGAAGCCAAAAACCGTTTTCTTTTCTAATTATTGTCATGACTGATCAGTTTAACTATGCAGCGTCACTGGTCAACTTTCTACAACCTGATTGGCCAATCAGAATTGGCTCCTTTCTCATCTAACTCTCATTTTTCAACCCACCTCTTCCACACAATCTCCGCCTTTTTAGTCTCTTTCCGAGAAGATCTGCATGTGAAGCATTTTCTGCTGGGTCACATGGAGGAGGCTGCTCTAATGATGTTTGGATGACTCTCATTAAACAAAGTGAGTGCTCTGTCAGTGTCTTCTGACCCCTCCTCAGGCTGACACAGACTGTGGAGGTTTGCAAAACATTTACTGACGGCTTATTTGGTCTTGACTGTCATGTTAGAATGACAAACCTGAAATGTATTTCTCAGGAAATTAATGTGATAGACCACAAAATAGTGAGACAGAGAGATTCCTCAGAACACTACCGGTGTGTGGTTGCATCTCATTTGCGATGTAGTCTTTTGGACTGGTTGAATGCTACAGCCAGCTGGATTTAGGCTTTAGTTGTTTTCTTCTCCAGTACCAGAAATGTTACATTTAGCTTTATAGCTTTATGTTGTTTCAGGTGAGTACTTCAGTCCACCTTTTTTCCCTAACAGCAGAGTTTATATCTGGGAGTCCTCTGTGTTTTGTTTTGGGGTCACTTTTTAAAGTTAGGTTACAGAATGTTGCATCGCTAACTTAGCTCCACACATAAACATCCTGCCTGTGTTTAGGTGTAAAAAAAATGCTGTATTTGATTGGTACATGTACGAACTGAACCAATGGGACTGTACTGGACATTTTCGGTACGAATACTTGTACTGTTAAACCCCTTGGCGTCCTGTCCCATAATGGATGTCAAGGAGAAGTAGATAAAGAAATGCAGGCCATGATTTTCTATGTGAAAAGTTTTTTTTTCCTTTCACATCACATAAAATTCCAGTAAATACATTGAAATGTATGATTGTAATGTCAAAAAAATGTAAAAAGGTTTTAGTGGTGTGAACTGTTTTGCAAGTCATTACATTCTCCAAAATTATTGTTGCACATCCAGATGCTCTGGTTTCTCCACCTCTTATTTGCTTCTCTTTGCATCATGTCAGACAGACTCTCCTCTTTCCTCTCATCATGCCACAGCTGCAGTCTTATCCGGGAATAAGACAAAACATCAAAAGAAAAGCGAATGTAATGTCTTTCCCACACAAGGAATGTTAATGTGTCAGTGTATTAGTGGACCAACAGACAAGACCAGCTGTAATCCTAAAGGAACTGAATCACAATTTTTCCTAGAGAAAAACTATTAACTGGAAAACCTAGTTAACTATTAAATATTTCTCCAAGTACACTGTTGACAAGTTGAAAGAAACATTCTCAAACAAAGGATTCAGGACAACAAAAAGGGTTTAAGTTTCTTAAGCAAAATCGATTTTTTTTTTTGTTTTTAAGCTTTATATCACATAATGTTATTCCAATCTCATCAAAAAACATCCCTGGAGTGTTGCTTTGATTCATTCATGCATGTTTGAGGAATCCTCGAATCTCCTGTGGCAACCAGTCGGGGGTGCCTAAATGCTTGATCACACAATCCACCACCCATTTCCCCAAAACTCTGCCTTGGAGCTGCACTCCCCAGCTGAGCTCACGCTTCACAGAGCACCCCTCCCCCATACAGCTCCAAACTAGACTACAACCAGCAGCAAACACCTGGAAACTACTTCCCAGTCCAACGCTCTTAAGAATGGTTGTAAACGGCATCATGGCGAAGCATTGTTGTGATGACATCCTGAAGGGGGAGAGTCAGAAAGGGCAGGAGGTTCTGAAAAAGAAAAAGGCCAGTTTCAGAGCATCAGACACGGCTATGACACAAAGTCCAGTTTCTTTTAAGTTTTTGATATATACACAGCATTTTCATAGCTAAAGGCAACAGTTACTTGATTGTGCTATAAAATGGTGCCATTTGCCTGGAAAATACATAATACCCCCCTTAACACTTAAAGCTAGTAGTGTACCAAACTCCATCTACAAACTGTCAGCTTTTGGCCTTGCACTGTGAAAACATAAACCTGTGGCAATAAAGAGAGATTTTCAAAGCCGAGTAGCCTTCCAGGACATTGTGGTGTGTTGTAGTGCCATCTAGTGGCATAAAATATTTTTACCTGCTCAACAATAAACTAAGCATGAAGTATTTTTATTGAAACTACCAAAATAGTCTGATTTTTGTAGGGATCTGTAAATAATTAAAAACACAAAAACATTTTACATTTTTGGGGGTCAGCTGTTTTCTATATGCATTAGTCAAGCAAAATGCATGTTATGGTTTTAGGTAGATGTCTGACCCATATGCAAAACACTCCCAGGAGGCTGGTGAAAATCTTTTTTTTTTTTTTTTTTAAAGATTTATTGTATAAAAATGAGAAATGAATGGGTTAATGATCTTGGTCCAGGTGGAAGCAGGATAACATGGGGAACAGGGAACACTGGAGACCATAAGAGAATGGTGAGATCTTGAAGAGTGAAGACAGGTTGAACGAAATTGAAATGGAACTTACACAGAGAGTTTGCGATGGAACGAAGAACACCAGAAAGGAGCACAAAGGATCAGACCCAGTAGGCTTGAGGTAACCTTTAAGGAACACAGGAAAATTTAAGTGTAGAACAAAGAAACCTATGAGAATCACTAGGAGGGCTCAGAGTTACCAAAATAGGTTAACACTCAGACATCAAAGGACTGGCAACTGGCTCCTCTTAACCTCTGGCTGATGAGCGTTGGTGATCTACAGGTGTGTCACAGCACACCTGCTGAGGTCCACCCTCCAGTGGGAGACTGCAGCTCTGTGGCACCCTCTGATAGACAGCTGCAAGAACTGTGAGAGGAGAAGTGGAGCCCACATAAACCCAAAACCTAAAATCAGATAAATAAAGTAAGTGAATCATTGATCAATATTTTTGCCGATGATTTTGATTATTTTCATGTGTATTTGCTCGATAATTTTGATGATTTTGCTTGATGATTTTGATGCTTTTGCTGTATACTTGACTGATGTTTTTATGATGTGAAGCACTTTGAACTGCCTTGCTGCTGAAATGTGCTACACAAATAAATTTGACTTGACTTAAAATGTAAATTTAAATACTGATACTGTACAATATGCAGGTTGAGGCAGCTTTTCAGTTTTTTCATAGAATAATTTCATTGAATTTTCATCACAATGACACAAAAAGTACCAGAAATATTTTTTTTTAGGTTGGAGACTATTTCCTTTTTTTCAACATCCTATAGAAGAAAATAAATTCATCCTCTTTTACAAAGAAAATCAGTAGTTTTTTTTTATTTTATTTTACACCTAAAAATAGAAATAAAATAGTATAATTAAACATAAAATTATTCTGTAAAATGACATCAAATTTACTTTGGAAAATTATAAGTTGTCTTTTATTATAAGGTCATGTAAGATTTGTAGCTCTAAACAAGTTTCTTTTTAGCTGGAATGAAAGCAAAAATGGCTCTTTGGATTGTAACAGTTGCAGACCCCCAGTCGAGAAAGAACAAATAAAGTCTGTGCTCAGCAACAACAATGGTATCTGGGTCACTCTCTCTGTGAAAGCGCTTGCTACATCTCGGAAATTTTAAGAAATGGATGCACCCAAGTCTGATTTCAGCAAAAGTCACTGAAAGTTTGTGGTCCTTTGAAATTAAACTGAAAATTGTTAATAAAAGTCACATACTTTTTGTTGTACATAATATTTTCCATTTTAAGAGGAATAAATGTCATGCTAAAAGATTAAGGAAAAGGTTCCATCTGCTTTCAGTGGATGAGCAATTCAAACAGATGGACACTGATGGACAAAGTACTATCAAAGTTTCCTCATTTTATGCATTCATCTGGATCTTTCTAAAGGCACAAATAAATACAGTGAAATGATACTTAGGGTCGTGCTTTAAAAATCATGACACATCACGTTTAAAGTGGTGCCTGTACCAAAAATAAAAGTCAATTTCTGGATTTAGTATCATCTTATTGCGCTCCTCTGCACAATATGCACACCTGCAGTGACTTTTAGTTCAAGTCTGATGAAATGTGGCAGATGTGTTTTAGATTTCCCCCAGAAAAAAGTCTTTACCTGTTTTGAGGGACTTCCTTATTGCAGATATTAAAATAACTGTCATTCTGGGCTCACGACACCCCAAATGTCATTTTTACTAACTGGCTCCATATTATCTACTGTTTTAGCCTGTATTGTATTATGCTTAGATTGAATTGAGCTATATGTAATCGGAGTTGGATCTGTAGCTGACTATGTTGTTAAATTGCAGGGTCTTATAATAGTATTCACACCCTTTGATCTTTGTTTATGTTTTGGCATGTTACAACCAATAACTTCGGTGTATTTTATCAGGGATTCTATGCAATAGACCCTAAATGTGAAGTGAATGATGTTTTCAAAGCTTTTATGAATAAAAATCTGAAAAGTGCAGAGTGCATTTATTTATTATCAGCCCCATGTCAGTAAATACGTTGCAGAACAAGTCTCAACCAGTTTTACACATCTAGAGACAATGGATGGTTGTATTTAGGGGATGGACTTCCGTGTTTAGGCAACAGGAAAGAATCCCCATTGCATGATGATGCCACTACCATGTTTAAAGGTGGAAATGGTGAGCCCAAAAGCCCCTTCTTTTACAAGTCTGCTGTGTGCTCCATAAGGCTTGTGGCCTTGTCCCAGCAGGCTCTTTTTTGGGTAACTTTCAACAAAGCCTGTAGAGAAGGTCCGGTGTGCAGTGTTAGTGATTTGCCACACAAATAGGACTGCAACTGACGATTATTTTAATAATTGATTATAAATTAATTTGGCACATTCTGCAGATTTTTCCTTTAACAACTAAAGCTTATTTTGTACATTATTAGAAATACATTCAAAAATACAAATAACTATTTCATTTCATTTTTTAAATAAGAAAATGAACATTTTATTGCTTAAAATACAATAACAAAGAATTCCTTTAGTGAACCCTTGATCATTTGTGGCAAGGGATACATCTACAGCTAAAAAAATACTTCTAACAACAACATGAGAATTTTCTGGTTGTTTTTACAGATTTTGAACTGGTGAAACTAAAACTATGCCACTTGAGGAGTTTTGGGTAAAACACATTTACAGACGAAAGGTTTTTTTTTTTATCTTCAATGCAAAATGTGTATATTTTCTGGAGAGTTATGGCTTTAATTACTGCTCTGAATATGTTCTTCTTTCAGCAAATGGCCTTTTTAGAGTCTGAATACTCCAGTTAACGATTAATCGATTACTAAATTAGTTGACAATTATTTCAATAACTGATTCATCACGATTAATCCGATTACGGTAATTGTTTTAGGCCTACACACATGCAAAACAAAAATGTCCTAATTTTGCCTCTACCTTTTTTTATCCCCAATCCATAAACAAACCATTCAAAAAAGACCAGTCAGACAGATCCGGGTTTGTTTTGCATCATTATGTACAGCTGTTTTATTTGTGATTCCCCAAAAAAACAAAGAACATTATTAATATTTTACTACGTACAATAATGGTAATCAAAAGAATCCGCTTATAAATGAAGGGAGCAAAATGAGCAACACCAAAATAAATAAAAGTCAAAATAAAAAAACAGACAGGTGGTGATTTGAGCAAAAATAGAGACACTGGTTAAGGTACTTCTTATGTAACACTTTTTTTTTTTTTCTATAAGGCTATTGATGAGGTCATCAACAGCATCGCCATGGCAGCAGTGAGTTCTGATTTCAGCTAGAAGCACTACGGTCTGGTGACTTTTACTGCATGGTGGTGTGCAAGTGTGGCGGATAAAGATACTTATCTTGGGACTCTTCATTAAATAAACTCTGACTTAAACGTTTGCTTCTCGCACATATAATCATTAGAATAGGTCTGTTTACAGGACATTCGCACAAACAAGCTTAAATTAAGTCAAATTACATGAAACTTTGAATTTTATTACACTTTGCTACATCAGAACAAGAAATCTTATTTTCTTTTAGGTTATCTGACTGACATAATCGGACGTTTCCTCAAAGGGGGAATAAATAAAGGGGAATTGCAGCTAACATAAACCATGACTGAGCACATCCCTGTGAGGGAATGCGCCTACATGAGAGCTACTTTTGGCTTGTTACAAACTAACAAACGTGTGGATATGAAGAGAGAGAGAAAGACAAAACAGAACGCCTTGTATTCTGGTTAAAAACCCCTGATATAGTCCCAAAATAAGGCTGTGGGTTTTAGGCACACCAAGGTAAAACTGAGCTGAGCACAATGTGCAATTATGTGTTTCCTTTGAAAAAGACATGGAGCTTTTTGAAAAGTACATGATTTACAATTCAGTTTACTTTATATAACCTGTCCAAACCAAGTTGTATTATAGATATTAGAGATTTGCCAAAAAAACAAAACAAAACAAAACAAAAAAAAAAACAGCAAGAAAAAGAGATACATACAATGATTAATCATTTTCAGACTTCATATGTTTGCAGAGCAATTACGAGACAAAAACACAAGTGCATCATTGGCAAAAAACTGCTGGTGAGGGAACGAGAAGTGCACACGTGTGTGTTTGTCTGAGTGAGTGTGTGTGTGTGTGTGTCCGCTGTCTCTTTCAGTAAATAAGGAGGAGTTCAGCTGCAGCTCTTGAAGTGCAGGTGTGAAAGTGTGTGTGTGTGTGTGTGTGTGTGAGCAAGCAAGCGCATATTTAAAGAGGTAGCAGAGAAATAGAGTCAGAGCAGCAGGTGATAATCAGTCTTGAAAAACAAGTAGCCATCAGTTAACAGGACTAGAAAAGGTGGCTTTGTATGCAGCTGCTCTTCTCAACGTCAAACAAGTTTTAGTTCAAACACTTTGAATCGAAAAGGTTGATAAAAAGCGAGATCAAATGGAAAATACAGTGCGGTGAAAAAGTATTTGCCTCCTTAAAGAGTTCTTCTTTTTGGCACCCTTAAATGTTTTAGACCAATCAAACAAATTGTTATATCATACAAAGATAACATGAGGAAATATGAAATGTAGTGTTCAAATTATGATTTCTTTTATTAAAAGCAAAAAGCTATTCAAATCAGCCAGGCCCTGTGTGAAGAACTAACTATCTATCCTGTTGAATGAATTCACTAGGTTTAGTTTTATTATCTGCACTCAAGCCTGATTACTCCCAGAGCTGTAGAATCAGGAAATCACTTCCATCATACCTGTCTGGCAACATGAAGAAGACTGAACGACAGAAATTTAAGAACAGATAAGAAAGAGGAACATTGACATTTATCAGTCTGGGAATGGTTACAAAGCCATTTCTATGGCTTTGGGATTTCAAGAACCACAGTGAGAGCCATTATGCACCAGTAGCGAAAACACCGAAGTGGTGAAGCTTCTCAGGAGTGACTGGCCAACTGAATTACTCCCAAGAGTTCATCAACAACTCATCCAAAAGGTCACAGAAGAACCCAGAGCAACATCTGGAACACTGCAGGGCTCACTTGCCTCAGTCGAGGTCTGTGTTCATGATTCAACAATAAGACAGAAACTGGCAAACAGTTTCTCTCTTATTGTTGCCTTGAAACTCTCCAAGGGGGAGTTTCAAGGCCAAAACCACTGCTGATCAAAACAAACATGCTAGTCTCATATTAGCCAAAAATTTAAGACTTTTAGAAAAATATTCTTTGGGCAGAAAACAGTGAAACGTTTGGGAAGTATGGGTCCCATTAGAATGGGCATAAAGCTATAAAACTAACAGTATTTGAGAATAAAAACACCATACAGACAGTGAAACATGGTGGTGTGAGCATGATGGTCTGGGGCTGCTTTGCTTCTTCGGGAGCTAGCTGAATTCTGCTGAAACAGAATGTCCAACTGTCGATTCATGACATTAAGTTTCAGCACACAATTATACAGGAGGACAATACCAGCAAGTCCACCTCTAAATGAAGAATTTGGGGTGGCTTAGTCAAAGTCTGGGACTAAATCCAACTGAAATGCTGTAGTTTGACCTTACACAGGCTGTTCATGAAAGAAAACCCTCCAGTGTGTTTGAATTTGAACAACTCTTCAAAGAAGAGCGAGCCAAGATTCCTCCACTGTGACAGAAAAGACACGTTGCCAATGATTAACAAAGCCGTAACGGCAGATGCTGCTGGTAAGAGTGGCAGAACCGGTTATCAGGCTTATGGGGCAATTATTTATTCACATACAGCCAGGTTTTATGATAGGTTTTAACCTTCAACAAGTAAAACCGTTTGAAAACTGCATCTTATATATATATACTCAGGTTATTGTTGTCTGATATTAAAACTTGTAAGGGTGAGATACTTTTTCACAGCATGGTATGACGTGAAACACAGTTTATGTATCCTGTTGATTTTTAAGAATAAAACTAAATTTAAGATTTCTCTATTTCATAACTTTTGACTGAAGTGAAATCGACAATACTCCTAATTCACAAAAAAAGGCCAACAAACAAAGAACTCTTCAAGAAATAAACTGTCTTCAAACGGACTCAAAGCACCAAATAAACCAATCATTCAGAATCCCTTAGAGGCGAGTGAAAGAAGGCAGAGTGCTGAGTGTGACAGATTGCTTTATAAATGTGAAAGTGAGTGAGTGTGTGTCTGGCTGTAACGAAAACAAAACGCTACTCTGGGTGTTGAACAACTAAATCGGGATCCCAATGTTGCAAACCCTTATCAGACAGCTGAGCGGCATCAGCAAGAGAAGGTACAAAGGAAACCAGCTGGAGCACTGACGACCGCTGGGTTATCCAGGCTGTTCATTTTTTAGATGTTAGACCACAACACTTAAAAAAGTCTGACTACAGCTCTCCTTATCAGACACTAACCAGATGTCAAGTTTGTTTATCTGAACGTTTTAGTAAAGCTAAAAGTGTTGGCACAAGCTGCACTAAGACGGTTTTTGTGCAGCACCAATCCAGCTGTTAGTTTAATAGCTTTTTAAGAAAATCATCTATTCTTTAGTCTTATATCATTATACATCTGTAGCCGAGTTCATCTACTGAGCTTGCCTTATTTTGTGGCACCCCTGGTAGAGACATTAAAAGCCTGTATTCAGCTTTTATTGCAGCTGCAAAATCCCTCTCAATTTTTTTATTAGTCAAATTTGTAACATTTATTAAGTCATGGAATAAAGTCCCTTACTAGAAATAATTTTATGGAACAAAAACACAAGTGGAAAGTTATTGGAACCTCTACCAATACTCCATTAATACTTCACTTATTTAAGTTGATCATCTTTCTATTTCCCTGGGTTATTAATATATTTTTATTATTCCTTATTTTTTTAATGTGGGATTTTTTGTCATAATTAAATAAATGTACCAAAGTTAAATGTTGGAAATCCCTTCCTTCTCAGAGTGAGATGATGCTGCTGCCTTAAAAAACAAACCTATTTCAGGTCCTTTAACAGTAGCTTACCAGGGGTGCCAATAAGTGTGGCTGTATATGTTCAAAAATAACAGTTTATAAACGCCAAACTAAACAGAAATTAAGCATTTTTTACATGGCACGAATATTTTTCTCAGGCATTTGAAACAGTGTTCTGTGAGAAAAAGCTACAGGGTTCTGCTCTGCGTTCTCAGGCCGAGCCACTGAAGCTACTATGGCAACCAACGGTTGTGTGGAGCAGGTAGAGTGAGATACAGAGGCTGTTTCTGTATTTTAGATCCAATTAGCTGCAAGAGTTTTGCTTTTCAGTCAGAATAGATCAGATCCTTGTCACATGAGGATGCAACAATCATTTGCACTTTGAGTTGCTATGTGAATGAAGCCTTAGTTACCATGCAAGGGTTTTCACTGCATTTACACACTTCAGTGAGAAAATGGTGGAAGAGAGGGCTCTTTTAGTGACATTAAAGCTGGAGTGGTGAACATGCATCGTATTAAAGGACTTGCAAATGTCGAAACTTTAAAACATGACTGCTCGAGAAGCTGTTTTATCATGCAAAAAATACATTTAATGCAGTGTTTACTGTCTAAGACTTCTTATGGAATGATGCAACACTTCCTTTGATGTATTTCAAATTTAGTAACTTTTAGATGCAGAATAAATAAATCTGAGGGTCAGCTGCTGCATATTTACATTAATATGTAATGGGTTCATCTGAGCTTTAAACTATAGCTCCAAAAGTTATGAATTATGGTATAAATGAAAACAGTGAAACTGTCGCTGTACGTCATATATCGACATATCTGTAATTCCTCTACCAGCCAGAAGGGGGAGTTAAAGTTCTGCACTGCAGATTTAAAATTTGTAGAGATTTGAGGTAAAAAAAATAGAAGAAAAAAAAAATCGTCCAGCATTGAAAAAACAGACTCTGCTGTACATATACATACATCAAAACCTCTAGATTATTGTTAAAATAAAAACTTGTGTTTTACATTACACAATCATGCTGCAACCCAAAAATTTTTTATATATATTTATATGTGCAGACAGGAGAGGTAGTATTTTTGGTTAAACGCGGGTGCCGAAGCTCAGCAGAACACGGACAGAGACAAACGATGGAGAGGAGGAAAACCTGGAACGAGGCAGAGATCAGCGAGTCAAGCAGAGAGAGTTAACATTTAGAAACATTGGGATCCACTCAGATACTGACTAGCAAACAGGATTCTACTGGATATCCCTCATTATGCAATAAACTGGTTTAGAATTTGAGGTTGAAAATACTGAAGGTTTCTGAGGAGAGAGTTGTGGTTTGTCTGTCTGAGTATGTGGTAGAAGTTTATGTTTGGTTCCCTTTGAAGGCTATTGTGAAAAGTCTATACTGTAAATTACTGAGGTATCTGTTAAATGTTTCCAGCTTAGTGAGGTCTTTGTAAATAAGGCTACTGAGGTGGAGCTGCTGACCTGGTTTGAGGGGACGAGGGGTAAAGGGGGGAGAGACTTCAATGATTTTGGGGCGCTGACAAATCAGATCTACAAATCCGCTGTAACGTTGCTTAATGGTGTGCAAAATACAAGAAAATCTTTGTCCTGGGAGTGCAGACACCTAAATTTGATCCAGATTTAAAGAAATGATTCCCAGAGGTAAATAACTGATGCGTCACACGCTGAACCCCTAAAACTCTGTGCAGATTCTCCCCCCGTCACCCTGTCCTGCATTCCTTTCTGTGATGTAGATGCTGAACATAAAAAGTCTTTACACGGCTATCATTACCAAACAAACCACGAATTGTTAAAAAAAAAAAAAAAAAACCCAGAACCTTGAGAGCTGCAGAGTGAGACACGGAGTACAAAGAACGACAATGCCCCACTTTAGATTTTAGAGGCGACATCCGTCAATCAGTCGGTCTTTGAGCACTCTGCTTGTACAGCGAGTCACTACGTCTGTGTGGCGCTTCACGGTTTAAAAACACTTGATCTCGTATGACCTTTGTACAATTTCAACACGGTCTTGTTGAGGTCCAACCTGACGGTGCTCCTTCAGATCTCAGACACCGATCAGGTCTTGGTGTGTCACAGATTTCCAGAGCAGAGCTTGGCTGGCTGCTAACTTAAAGCTATGCAGAGAAGAGTTGTTGTAACTGGCTGTTGAAGAAGTAGAAGAAGAAGAGTTGGTTACATGGCTGGTTGATGAACCAAGAGGCACGCCATTGATGCTGCAAAGGTTTGCAGTTAGATACGTTTTGTATCCAACCAGTTGAGGCAGTGTTATTGATGATCACTTAGCGGTTTTACAAATTAGCTCCTGAAAAAGCGTGGACTGCAGTTCTACAGACGATGAAATAATCTAGCTTCCCCCCCCCATACCGCTCCGGGGCAAACGTCTTTGCTTTCCCTCGCTGACAGAGCAGGTGGTTTTAAAACACTTGGGATAGGCTCCATAGGTCCACGCTGCTCATCCCAGCTTCATTCAACAATGCTCCCAAGCAGAAAGCCAAGCGCAAGCAGGACAGCAAACCCCTGACGCGTGTTAAAAATCAACAATCATGACAAACAGAAGAAATCAGATATTTACCAAAGTGAAAATATTCTGTATATATCATCAAAAGCTTATTGATTGAAAGAGAGAGGAAAGACATACATCCAGAATCCTGGAATGGACAAAAAGACGCTTAATAACGAGAACTTACTGAGTCGCTCTGGGTGATTATAGGAGTCTGGGAATGTTCAATTCATTTGAAATTAAGATGACAGCATATTTTCATTTCAATCCCGTTTTTTAAGAGATTACATCAAAAGGTCCAATTTTGTGTTTGATGGATGCTGATCCTAACCTTCCAAAACATTCTTAATAAAATAATACCTGCAAAATAAAACAACTCATTAAGTCGGTCATATTAAGCGGCTCTGTCCACCCAAAGTTGAATACACTGTAAGAGTTTCTCTAATTGCATATAGCCTAGCATCTCCAAAGCATGTTCCCATCCACGACTTGCTCCTCTTAGTAATTTACCTACATCAGCTTCTATGTACAGACTAAGAAAGTGGTATTTACAAAGTTTTTCCACAAGGGGGTGATCCAGGCCTGCATGAGGTGTGAGCATGAGCCATGTCAACAGAAACAATATGATATGTAGTGATAAAAACAACCATGCTTATGCAGCTGGTATTGAAATGACATAAATGTGACGACAAAAAGGTAGGAGGCTGAACTTTTTCCATCTCTAATCTCTGCCCTTTATAATTATACACCGCTACCCCTCTAGAGCCGTGGTTCTCAAACGGACGTACAAGTACCGATGGTTGCACCTGGGCTAGCTGTAGTGGAGCTAACATTTTTTTTTTATACAATTTACTTAATTTGAAGCCAAACAACCAGCTAAAAAGGTGACTTTTTCAAGCAAATTCCAAAAACTCTGCACAAACCGATGCAGATAGTGGTGAACCGGGAACAAGTGCTGGTGATTTCGGTCCATTTGCCTCTCAATTCAGATCTTGGATCTGAGAATGACATCAAACGCAACAACCCCTTGCAGACTATCATAGCAAATTTGAGTCAAACTACCATAATGTGATGTGTATATACAACTAATGCCTGTTTATGGATATGTAACACAAAAGATACCAAAGATCATTTGGAGGACACTTTGGCTATGTTCACATAGCAGGCGAATGCGACCTAAATTAAGAATTTTTTACCCGTGTGCGACCCATATCTGACTTTTTCATGACAGTCTGAACACCCCAGTTCCGATCTTTTCACCCCCCACCCAAGAAAATTGAATATCAGCAAAAAAAAAAAAAAAAAAAAAAAAAAAAAAAAAAATCGGAACTGAGCATCGAGACCTGCTGTCATCATCTAGTGGTTGGAGTTATACAAAATGTTTCCCTAATTTAACTGATTTGCATACTGAAAACCTACATTTATGCAACTTATCTACTTTATTTTATAACTGATTTAAAAGCAAAAGATTTATTTATAACTTCCAATTATAAATAAATTCAGGCAGTAAGGGGGATTACTAGTTCCAATTTTAATTTAAAAAGCCAGTGGGATTTGCTAACAGCTAATTATTGTTCACAATATAAGCTAATTATGTGTTTCTCTGCATTTTATCCTTTTAAACACTGTACTTAACAGGTTAACGAAAGGATTGTGTCCAATACTGTGTGAAAATGAAAGCTTCAGAGCAACAACAAAAAAAAAAAAAATCTCCAAAAGTTTAAATAAAAAGTTATTTTTTTGCAGCTATCACTCACTTTTATATGCAAGGAAGCCATGTTGGACTTTGAGGTCAGGATTGGTGGGAAAAATAACTTTCCTGCTTGGAATTCTAACTTCAGGGGACCTTTTTGTTCATTTTTCAGGCCTGTTACGGAATATTTACTAAGTTATAAAAAAAACGTTTGAGAACCACTGCTCTAGATTATTTGCTTTACCCTTAAAAACATTCAATTTAAGGCTTTTGTTAATTTAATAAGGATGATTGTGTAGCTAAAAATGTATTAAATATATTCTCTTACAGACTATATATGACCATGTGAAATAATTTCATAACTTTTTGTTTCTCAAATGGAGAATTTTGTTTTTTTTTCCTTCCAGAAATGTTCATCTCTTAGCTTCCTTTTGCTGTTATTCAGTATGATTAGAAATCACAGTGATGCCTTGAGCTTCAAAACTCTCGAAATCTCCTTCTCCTGATTGTAAGCTTACGCAAAACACACACACGTGCGCCATAAAAACCCGAATACACAGTATCGTCAGACAAACTTTCCCTGAGGCAACAGCTGGCAGCTGGTTTCTGTCCAACTATCTAAGCTCTGTCTTAGCAGCAATCCAACCAGCCCAACGACTACATTTTGTTTTCGTTTTTTTTTTTCTTTTTTCTGAAAAAATAGCCATCCACAAAACAGGAAATTATCTTTGTGTATGTCAGCCTACAAACTTCACAGGTCCAAAAATCAGAGAGCACAACAAAGATCTTTGTTGCAGTTCAGTCAGAGCCTGCGCACACACCCCCTTGTGGTCCATCAATATTCTTGCACATTGTACACGTATAGCAAAAATAGAGGGACTCCTCATAACACGTCTCAGTGCATGTGTGTACATGTTTGTTTTAGAAGGTGGCATATACACACATATCTGAGGAGGGGCCTTAACACCCTCTTTATTATTACTTTTATTATTAAACACTCTCAGAAGTATTTCTTTCTATATACAGTACAAGCCAAGCATTAGATATGTCAGAATGTTTGACTTGTACTACAGCTTATGTTTATCATATTTAGTTATGTGGACTTATACATACATTCTTCTTTTGTTAATTTTACAAATGTAGCACCCCCTTCCATCCGTCTACCCAGCATCTTCTTGTTTTTCCAAAGTGCACCCATCATTCCCAAACTATAAGGTTTCTGTATAAAGATTTGTCTTCATATGTTTTGACTATTTAAGATTTCTTCTTTCATATAATGCAGACTTTACAAAGGAGGCCATTAACACGAATGCTCGACTCTCATCATAACCCAATAGTATTTCTACTTCCTGTCAGCTCGCTCATGCTGAATATATTTGGATGATTTTGCTGTTAAAATGTATAAACCAACAAAAGTTCAGAGCTATTTACATAGAGTCCATCACCGAGCATGAGTAAAAGATGCAAATCTGAGTGCTGATTCCTATCGTTGCCATGTGAACATGAGGAAAAGTTATGATGATGATGAGAGGGATATGACGGGAATATCTATCAAGCTGTCTTCACTTTCAGAAAAGGTTACAGGGAGTGGATTCCAGTGAAGGGTGGTGATGGAAAACATTTGGATTCTGTAGTTGTGGAAAGGATGAAAATGAGTGAGTCGGGATATTTGGAAAAGCAAATGAGGTTTGAGATTCTAGTGATCCAGCAGCAGATTTATATTTATGAATCCAGAGATCCAGTTATGGCCGACATTTGGTTTTGCTCCTCCAGGAAAAGCGAGGAGTTGACAGATAATGAAAGAGCTGGAGATAGAGGAAAGATGTGGTTATCCATCTTCTTCCCGAGTGTCCAGGGTGTTGTGAAGCCTTCAGTGTAATTGAGGAGAAGGCAGCAGAGTTTGTTAATCATCCTGTGCTTGATGAGTCTGTGTATAAGTAAAGATTCCTTCTCCTCCTTCTCAGCTATGACACCTCGCCACCGAACACCTCCAGCACCAGCGGGGTGAGCTGCATGCTGTGCTCGGGCTGGAACGAGAGCGAGCGGTACTGCTTGGAGTGCTCCTCGTTCAGACTGCGCAGGTCAGCCAGCTTCTGGATCATCTTGGCGTAGAGGAGGCGTCCGCCTGGGTGGTTGACCCGGATGTAGGCCTGCAAGGCCTCTGACAGACGGTCCTGCAGCTGCTCTATGCGGGCATGGTCTTGTATACCAGGGCGGTCTGTAATGGAGAATCAGAAGGTGGGGGGGGAGAACAGGTGTTAGAGCGTGTGTACCAGAAAGGTCACGTAACAAGTGCACAGCCAAGCAGAATTATGTTCAGACAAAAAAGACAAGCAGTACTCTGCAAAAGTATTCAAACACTTTCAAAAGTCTTTCTTTTTCTTTTTTTACAACAGAGTATTGGGGCCAGACTAAGATTTTTTTTTTTTTGAAATTACGAGAATAAAGTCGTAATATTAGTTGAATAAAGACACAATATTATCAGAAGAAAGTCGCAAAATTACGAGAAAAAAGTTCTAATGAGAGCAAAGCTTCGATAAAGTTATCAAGATCTGACGTGACCAGCTTGTTGAGTCGTGATTCTTTCTTTGAAACAATTGTGGAAACTACTGTGTCTATTTCAAAGTCCTGCTACTGATGATAATTTGATGCTGAAAAAGATTAAAAGATGAAGTTACACCCTCTTTCTAAAACCAGTACCAAAATGTAACTTCACAAGATGCTCAACATTCCTCATTTAAATTTTTTACTATTTTTCTTATAGGAGTTTCTTACTTCATTCTAACATTACAATTTTATTCAGGTGACTTTATTGTAAGATGCCATTTTTATCGTATTATTACAACTTTATTCTGGCAATACTATGACTTTGTTCCTGTATAATTACGACTTTTTTCCTCATATTATTATGTCTTTATTCTCATAAAATTATGACTTTTAGTCATATGACTTTATTCTCGTATTTTTATTAATTTATTCTGGTCATATTGTAACTTAATTTTTGTATTATTACCATTTTTTCTCCTATAATTATGTATTTATTCTTTTAGTATTATTTCAATTTACTATCGTTTGACTTAATTCTCATAATATCTTGACTTTATTCTCGTAATTTAATTTTTTTTTCTTAGCCTGGCCCTAAAACTCCATTTCAGGAAAATGATAAACAGCTTTCCAGAAATTTCAAAAATGTGGAATCCATTTGTATGCCCCCCCTCCTTTTTTTTTTTTTTTTTTTTTTTTTTTTACCCCTACATAAAATACAGGGCAACAAAATGCCATCAAACGCTACCTAATTAGTATGAAATTAATGTGTTGGGGGAAACAACAAACAAAGAAGAGACTCTGATCAAATTGAGACTAAAACTCAACTTTTTTGGTCTCAGCAAAAAGCTGAACAAACCATCTTCAAAGTGAAACATGGTAATGGCAGTATTATGGTGTGGGAATAATTTTCTTTAACAGGGACAGAGAAGCTGGTCATATTTAGAAGTGCTAAATATAGACCAGTCCTGGAAGAAAACCGGTCAGAAGCTGGAAAAAAATTTGACACTGGGGAGGAGGTTCCCTCATCAGAAGGATAAGCCTAAACAAGGGGCCTGCAACCTTTAAAATCCAGAGCCATTTTTGTCCCCACTTTAGCTAAATGAAACTCGTTTAGAGCCACAAATGTTACATAATTTTATTTAAAAAAAGACGACTTGTAATTTTTGATGAATATTTACAGTAGGAAATTTATTTATGCAGAAACACTATTTTATTTCTTCTTTTAGGTTTTGAAAGAGAGAAAAATAAAAATAAAGTTTGCCAAAGTTGGGTGGAAACATCACAAAATATTTTTCAAAAACACAAAGTTTCCAATCTAATAAGAAAAACAAACCTAAAAACATTACTGGTACTTTTTAGTCTCATTCTTTTGTGGAAATGCAATAAAAAAAAAAAACTGCTAAAATCAGTATTTTTTATTACATCTATATTTTTAAACTTTTGCTCATTCTTTATCATTTTTAGCCAAAGATTATTAAGAGCCATTATGGAAGGTCCAGAGAGCCACTTGCGGCTCAAAAGCCACAGGTTGTAGACCCCTGCCCTACAATTATAGAGGTGTTATAGAATTGCCAGTCCAAACCTAAATTCAAAGAGAAACCTGTCAAGTCTTTAAAGTTGACATTCACAGATGCTCTCCATTCAATCTGACTTAGCTCGAGTTGTTTTGCAAAGACGAATGGGCTAAAAATTAAGACAAAGTGTGTTTAGATGAGCAAAGCTGGTAGATACTCTCAATACTTGCAGCTGTGCTTGCAACAAAAAGTGGTTCTACAAAGAGTTCATTCAGGGGTTCTGAATACAATAAAATAATGCTATGAATAATGCTATATGTTTGATTTTCCCCTGCTAACCATGCACTTACACTGTGATATATCACATTAAATCCTATTAAACCATCCTGAAGATTGTGGTTGAAATGCAAAAAAATATATATATGTATGTATATCCATTTGTAAGGCCCTGTAGAAAAGGACAAAAGAATAGTGGGGATTGACTGCAACTACTTCTTTTTTCTGTCCTTTAACTGTTCTGTTATTGGCCTGGATAGCAGACTAGTCCTCCAGCCTTAACAAAAGCAGAACAATCAGCTTTTATATCTGTTTTTGATACTGATTCAGGGATAAAAAAAAAAAAAAACAAGCAATGTCATCAGTTACTGTCATATTATCATATGCTGAACAGATACAGTTGTTTTCCAGGAAATTCATTTCAGCTGTGACTGGAAACACCATGTACTCTCACTTTTTTGGGCGAATCTAGGTCAAACAGCAAAGCTGACACCAACACAAACCCCGAGACATACTGTGATGACATGTTAGTTTTCAGTGAACCTAGTAACAACCCCCCTTCACCCTGGTTCAGAACATACGGAATAGAAGGTCACATCTTAAACAACGGCAGTACCTGGGGACAGCAGGCAGATGGCCATCAGCAGCACATGTTCCTCCTCGTGCAGGTTGAGCTTCTTTAGACCAACTTGGAACTTCACCAGCGGCTCCAACAGCTCCAGGGTGTGGCCAGCTGCAGACGATCCCAAAATCACAGTTATCTCTGCAAAATTACTTACTTTTTCTTACTTTAAGCCAGAAAAACATAGCGTGGCTATTGTTCTGCATCAGACGCCTTCGAATAAGAATCTGGGTTCTTTTTAAAACATGAAGTCACGTTCCCTATTACACGTAGAGCAAGACGCGAGCACAGCGTCTTGCTCTACGTGTAATAGGGAACACTGTGTGTTTGTGGCTGTTTTACAGGTTCCATGAAAATACCTGAAGTCAAAACCTCAGTAAAGTCCAGCAGGGGGTAGAAAAGCAGCGTGTGAGTGGGCTGTGTAAGACTCTCTTATATAAGATGGGAGAAATTCAATCTCATCTGTCACATCATCTCCAACAATGAACACTTTTCTATCCACGACTTCCCCTGTGTTCAGTTGTTTTGACAGATTTCTTGAAGCCTTCACAAAAACAAATGTTTCTAATAAGACAGTCCCTTGCTCATGGAAAAATGATCCTCAAGCGAATTATCGAACCATTATCAAAATAAAACAAATGAATGATAGGAAAAATAAAAAACTCCCAGCAGCTGGATACATTTCATTCATTTCTTGTAGGGGTTTTTTTTTGTAAGAAAGTCACATATAAAGTACCTTTTGTAATGTCATTGATGCAGTATTTAAAGTCGGGTCCCCCGCAGCTCCAGGACATGTCCTCCAGGTTGAACGACTGGTTTGAGCGTAGCATGATGACCTCAATGGCACTCGACTTCAGAAGAGCAATCTGGTCCTCTGCAGACAGCTCTCTGCAAAACAAACAACAGGTGTGTATGCAGGAAAAGGGAAAAAAAAAAAAAAAAAACAAGAAGTTTGTTATCACAAGCTCAGCTATAGAGTACATCAGCTGCTTTTTAATCTAAAAACAGACACGCTTTTGTGCAGTTTTAACTCGTAAAACAGATAAGCACAGGTTTGTTTTATTTTAGTCGTCCAACGAGAAACTTATCGGATAACTGAATGATATCAAGAACAAAACTTCTTCACAGTTTAATAGATTATATTCTATTAGACAGAATTGCATCTGTCCATGCTCATGTACTTTACACAAAAATGAAGGTGTCAATCTTTAATCTCTTTGTTGTAAATTTGGCAACAGATCCTATAGAGTTGTAAAGCCTGTTTATTTCTCTTTAAATGGTGCAACAATTGTGAGGAAAAGGGATTAGTGGCTTGAGCCTCACAGCTGAGCATCCATGAACAATCTTCTCTGCTAATACCAAGCAGCTTTTGATGGAGGAAGTGTGACGGAATCTCTCTCCCCGGAACATCATCTCAATACAGAGAAAATCCAGCTCTTAATGACACACTGTCCAACACCATCACACTGCCTCCACCAAAAGCTGTTTGGCATTGGTCAAGAGGATTTAGCATGTTCTTCCATGGGTGCAACCAACATGGCTCTGCTGCTTAACTCACTAATGTGTTTTCCTTACAAATAAGACACCCTTTAAAGGAAAATAAACCAAGTTTTTGTATGCCAGATGTATTTAGTTGATGCTTTAAAGATTATACAGAAAGTGTCGCCTTAATAGGAATCACCTGTTAAAAAATTGAAAAACAAAACTGCACTAATCATTTAGAAGTTTGTAGTTTTCAACATTAAGAGGGCAATTTACCTCTACCTCTCCTGCAGAGAAAGTATCAAAATGTTCTCACCATGTTCTGATTCCAGGCACACTCATCACATTACTCCAGCACACAATGAGATCCATTAAAGAGATAACAGGCCTGAAAGTTCTACTTAACCACTTACAAACGAGAGCATGTGTTAGTGTGTTTCTGTGTCTATGTGGGACAGATGAAGGTACAGCATGTACGATGGCTGAGTCATATTTTTACTGAACGTACTGATCTTTCTTTATTTGTGTTAGAACAAAGACAGATGCTCGGAAACAAATTCTTTGTGGTTTAAGATTTATCTAGCAGTGTATTTGTGATCGTTCTGCAAACAAATGCAGTTAATGTTTAAAGTCTTGGACTTTATTTGATCCTAACATTTACCACAGTTCCAGCTCTGAATATTTGAATAACTCCATAAAATATATAGAGAAAGAATAATGCATCTGCAGGGACAGTCACATGTATTGACACAACTGGTAAAGAGGTATAAAAAGCCATAAAACAAAATAAGCTATGATAGTCAAAAAATCTCTTACAAAATATTTAAGTGAATTTCAACCTTTAAACTATATCCATTTATTATTAAGAAATAACTTGTTTCACAAAAATATAATAATAATCACTGGTGCCAATACTATTGGTACTGCTAATAGCCCCTTAAAATAAATGCATTTTAAACTTATACTTTACTTTTTAAGATAATTGGCCTCAAAAAATGACAATTAACTGCTGCAAAAAGAGGCATTGGACAGAATTGATGTGTTCAAAAGAGCTTTCCTTTCTACCATCACAAATGTAAACATACATTTTGCACAACATTTTGGGGACTGTAAATGAAACTGTGTGCTTGGTTAGATGACCAAGCACACAATTGTTGTGTGTAGCTGACCTTTATAACAGTATTTAGACAGGAAAGGGGCAGCAGGGCAAGACACGTAGTAGCTGTTGTAAGGTTGACAACCCCAACCCCTCACCCACACCACACAGCAACCCCATGATTGATCTTTATAGCAACAAACACCACAGATGAGTTTTTTGCAAAACCAACACTGAGTATGTGGAAGAGCTCCACCCAGTGTTAAGCATGGTGGAGGATCTGTGATTCTCTGGGCCCGTTTGTCTTTTAAGGTTCCTGAGAACCAAGACATTTCAAATAATAATTTGGTCCCCTCCATTGTTAAACTTAAAATGGGTCAACTTTGTGTCCTTCAACAAGGAAATAGTCCAAAACATCTGGACAAAACAACACCAATTGTTCAGACAGAAAACCAACTTTCATATAGTAGCTACATACCCCCTGATTTTTTCTGGTATATTGTCAGTCTTTATGTGTTTTTTTATATGGTTATGTCTCCGCTCAACTTTTAACCACAGCTGGTTTGGGTGTATTCTTGGAAGCGCTTGTTTGTTTTCACCTCTCCCATTAATGTCCTGGATACGTGTGAGCAGCCGATCATTCTGTTCTTTGTGTAGGTGGGAACCTCATTCAGGTTCCTGCATGTGCGTGCCACTGCTTTCATGTGGCAGATTTTACAAGAAAATAAATCAGAACCGGAAGAAAACAGCAGGAAGCAACACTGTTACACGGTGATCTTTGTGGTTTCTGAGGTGTTTCTGGAGTTACATTCACTCAGCTTGGGCAGTCTGCAAAACCTCTAACTTATTTCAGATATACTCACCACTGAACCAGCTATGATTTACTGACTAATGAATGACTTTTAGCTCTATTGGATAACTATTTGATTTTCAATTATAATTAATGGATAAAGTTCATCTCAGTTTGCAGCAGTAAACCTCAAGCTGCCAATCTTCGCCTTTTTGCCACTTTTGATGTTGACTAATTACTACAATAATCCCTTTTTCAATTGCTTATTATGTCCAACAATTAAAACTGAAATTGTAAGGCGCTCAAATATGAAACAACTAGGTAAAATAGATTTTTGTTGAATAAGTGGCAACATTTACTGGAATTCTTCGTCTTCATACCTGAAGCCTGGAATCATCTTGGCAAATCCAATGACTTTCTGGATGCTGTAGGAGACCAGGTCGGCCAGGTGGGGCAGCATGGAGAGCTTCGAGTTGTCCTCGGAGGAGTCAGGACTACTCGCTCCATCATGGTACATCATCAGCAGGTTGTTGAAGTTCACCTTGGTGTCCGCAGATTCTGTTTGAACAGATTGATAAGGCTTTGAAACAAAAACAAGAAGAAATGCAACAAAGTAGTAATAATGATTTTAATGAACTTCATTAAATGATAAAGCTCTGGAGAAACAATTTGAAACTAATAGTGATGCAACTAGAGATTGGAATCAGATAAGTTTTTCTTGATCTGTTCTAAGCTGTGATTAGCAAGTTAAATACTGAAAATTAAGATTTTGTCTATGTTTTTTAAATCCATTAAAACTAAAAATTGAATCAGGTATTTTCAACAGAGAAAATAAGCAAACACAAAGCCCACAGTGATGAATATCACATGAAATATAAAAGGTGATTTTAATTTTCTAAGTGAAACTACAAGAACACTTCAGATCAATTCAACTTCTGCTTTTGCACACAGCGATGTTGAATTAAATGAGCCGAGTTTGGACCTTGGTAATGGTAACCCTGAATGATGAATGAGAAGCGTAACAGAAGAATGAGTCATTATGTATCTCACCAGGTGAGTGATTGCATGAATCAGAGGAGGCATCAGACAACGAATGAAGGGAGGCAGCTCTGCTGGCACTGCGTGTTACCGGGCCCTCACGTACTGGAGGCTGAAAACATGCAGAAAAACAGACGTTAATATGCTCAAAGCTGCTTCTCCTGTGTCTCAGTCTGAGTTTTCAATTAAAAGGATGAATATACTAAAAGATAACCTGTCAAACATTCGACTGGGTTCCTGAAACTGGCTTTTGTTCAACCCCTAAGCAGTAAATACAGAAATCATTCGTCAGATTTTGAAAGTAAGAGGCCATTTTTTCTGAATGTAAACAAAATGTTATTCTTGTTGACTGGATGAGGTGCAAGAATAGTGAGATGATGCATTGACACCACAAACAGCTGACAGCAGCTGCAGCAGCAATGTGTTTGTGGAAGCTTAGGCACATAAATAAGAGACTACACCAAATATTGGTGACAGTGAGAGGGACATGCAATCAATGTGTTACAGCTTTCACTTGAACCGCCTGGAGCTCAGACACTGTTCTGTACTCCTGTAATAGAGACGTGTGTCGGCATGTTCTTTTGTTTATCTAAGGATTAACTTCAGGTCTTTTTATGTAAACAAATCTGACTGTTGTTACCAGTGAATTTATTTTATCTATCTCAAACAAGCACTTCAGATCCCTTCTAATTCCCTCTTTAGTTCCCTTATGGTGTTGAGATCTGCTGCCCAAACATTTTTTTTGTGTGTGGATTACTTGACTACTTCATCTTGAAAGCTTGCGGTTCACTCCTAGTTTAATGTAACACCTGCAACTCAATATTCGGAAAACTCACTCATCTGCTACTCGATTAGAATGTGCCTGTGGCTGCTTGTACAGCATTCAGTGCTATAACCATACTTGACACTAATAAATCAAAGAGCATGGAAGACTTTGTCAGATATTCCAGCTATTTTTTACTCTCCCTCTCATTTGCTCTGGACCTTACTGTCGTAGGCCACAGGGAGGATGTTGTCTGATGTAGTTAGGAAAATATTGCAAATCTCTTGGTACTGTGTTACTGGTGGAGATGATGGCAGCAGCAGTCATAAGGATTTAATTTGACTCAAATACAACAACAGTGATATATATATCTTGCAAAAGTAATCTGTAATTATTTTCATGTTACAACCAAAACATTCAATTGATTTTGTTGGCTTTTCATATACGAACACAGACTTGTGCATAATCTGACCAATCACCTTAACGTTTTCTGGGGTTTTTTTCTTCTTTTCTGACCAATCACTGCAACTCGGCAAAATTTTGACCAATCCCCTAAGCCCCCTTCTAATTTAACTTCTTAACGTCTTTTGAAAGCCGAACCTCCAAGATAAAATTTTGTGTAATGCTAAAAAGTGACATTTGCAAAAACCATTTTGAGATGTTCTCTAGGATTTGCTTATACAGTGTATACAGTTCATGTTAACTTGAATGACCAATATAGAATTCTTCTTTTGCACTTTGACAACTCCTCAGGACATGATTTTATTTGTATTGAGGGTGTTATTTAAAGAAGGGACTTGTAAATGTCATTTGCATTTTAAATATTAACTATGTTAAAATCCTGTGTTTTTTGGGAAGGTTATGTGCAGCAATTTAAACTTTTTTGTAAGACCATGTTGTGGCAAAAATAAAGTTTAAAAAAAAATCGCAACTTTTTGAAAAAGGTGCTGCAAAATGAGTAATTTTAGGTTGTAACATCCTGGAGGGACTGAATACGTAAAAGTGTTTTTACAAAAAATGAAGAGAAGGTTGAATTAGAGCCATATGCATGACATCATTCTGCGCACTTTGACGAGTGTTCATCAGAGAGACTAAGGGAAGAAATTAATTTTTGCACATAACCCTGAACACACCTCTCCATGGTGGTGGCAGCATCATGCTGTGGTGATGCTTCTCTTCAGCAGGGACTTAAATACAGGGCAATCCTGAAAGAAAACCTTTTAGAGACTGCAGAAGACTTGAAACTGGGGCAGAGGATCCCCTTCCAGGAGAAAAACGACCCTAACATGTGGAGCCACAGCTACGGGTTTAGATCAAAGCATACTCATGTTAGAATGGCCCATTCAAATTGAGAAAAAATGTGTACCAGGGCTTAAAAAAACATTTTTCTTCCTTTTTTTTTTGTTTTTTTACAACCTCTCTACATCCTAACTGAACTTAAGCTATTTTGCAAAAAAGAATACAATTAAAATTCAGCCTCGAGATGAGCAAAGCTGATAGGGATATACTCAAAACAGAACTGCACCTGTAACAGCAGCCAAACATGGTTCTAAAAAGTATTAATTCCAAGAGGCTAAACAGAAATGCACAAAACATTTCAGATTTGATTTGTAAAAACACTTTTATCCACTTCCCCCTTATGCACTGCTTTTTGTGCCTCCATCACATACAATAACAAGAAACCCCATCGAAATTTGTGAATGTAACATGATATAATGTGGAAAAGTTCATACTTTTGCTTCAGCTTTCACCTATGGTAATTTGAGCGCTGCTTGGCTAAAATGATATCAGATTTTGAAGCAGACCAACCCTGAAGCGTGAAAAATCAGAATAGGAGGCATCGTAGGTCTTGTGGTGAGCTTCCACCAAGTTGGAGATCATCTGAGCCTGCTCCTCATTCAGCCGTGGCTTCTGTGCCTCCCGGGCTGCCTCCTCTTCTTTCCTCTTCATTATCATTTCCCTTTTCCTCTGAACCTCCTCATCTGTCAGTATGACTGCAACAGACAGATAGAGTATAGGTCAGAAACACTCTACTTTTTTTTTTTTTTTTTTGTTTTTTTTTTTTTTTTTTTTTCAAAATACTACTGAAGACAGGTTACTTAGATATGTTACTTCAAAATGTACCATTAACACATAGATTCAGTGTATTCAGTAATATCACACATATCTTCTGTTTGCAAGTCAATTAAAAACAAATGCAACTCCATCCTTCGGTGTTCACCGTTATATTTTTTCCAGTTTGCTTCTTTCCTGTGAAGTTCTAGTTTTTGGAGGATGGAAGTGGGGATTCCACAGTCATTTTTCTTGCTGCTCGTGTGTTATGACTAAATGGCAGCATAATAGTTGGTGATTGAGCTTTCAAATCCCTGCTTCTGTGCTGACACCCAAAGAACTAAAGAGCAGACACTGTGGATGTAGGACGGCAGCCAGAAAACAAGAAGGAGGAAGTTTAAATCATCGCTTCCCAGATTTGCTCTTGAACTGGAATGTGAGATCTCTGAATAAAAAAAAAAAATTTAAAAAAAATGGAACGCCATAAGTGGTTCACCACATTATTGCCTCCAAAGTACCTCTACCACTCCTAAAGACTATAAAGACAGACAGAGTCAGTATTATTGGGGGAAAGAGCACTGAAAGTAACGGTGCAAATTAGATTACATAATCCAGGACATTTTGCTGTGAAGGAGCTCATCTGGAACATTTGAATGCAAGTTTGTGTTTCTACTATAGCATCAATGTGCGTATCTCACACCTTGCTTCTGCAGCGAGCAACAACACTTTCAGTGAGTCAGCTTGTCTCCATTTATGATCCTGTTCTTTGATTGCTCTGAGCTTTTAACATGATGCAGCCTGCACTGCAATAAGAGAAGATAAAGAAATTACAAGTAAATGCATCTATGACCACCTACTTGATCATCTACCTTACTATTAACAGACAGCAAGAGAAAATAGGTTGTGGGTTGTCAGGGCCCCCAGTATCACTGCAAGGGATTGGATTCATTTACTGAGATTAGTCTGCAGTTGCTGAGGTTTCTCACTGGTGAACAGGATGCTAGCTACTGAGAACTAGTTTAGTGATACTGTGGGAACATCTTAAACTGAAAGAAGACAAAGGAGAAAAACTGCTAAATTTAGTAAGATCAGAATAAACAAACCAGTATTTTTTTTTTTTTCAAAAGAGAGGGTGCAGGACTTTTTTAGCCTTAAAATGAATGACCAACATCTAAAAGTGCTGAATGCTGCTTTAGATGACATTTCAGAAACATACAAATTCAAGCAGCCTGAGTGGGTTTTGAGATTTCAAGTAAAGACAGATTTATCTTCTTTCAGTGGATTTTTACAAAACATATCAGCCTCTCCCGTCTAAAAATATAACCACTGGAAACAAACAGAGATAACTAAATATTTCCTGCGAAGAGCTAAACAAAAGTTAAAACATAGACACCTACTATTACATCTTTGTGTTTCAATGCCTAACAACAAAACAGCAGTACAGGCACATGAACATTTGAATACTTTTACAGTTAGCCCATCTGAAATCCACATGGGAAGTCTGATTGTCACTGCTGTGACTGCTACAGCAACACAATGCCCCTGAATGCCAAGACTCATATTAATCTCTTGACTCTTTGCCATGGTAAACAATTAGCCACGAGGTTCTCAACTATGCAGAAAGACAGACTGATAGACAGCACGACTCCCAGACAGATTAAAGCTGCCAAGCTGTTATGGCGAAGGCCCAGAGAGATGGGGTCACAACACGGAGAAATATGCTGGGTAATCTTCGCCATTTGGCAGCGAAAGATAAACAGAAAAAATAGCCAACTGTCATAATCTACAGACCGTTTATTTATAATCAGGCAGTTTAAGAAAAAAAAGAGAATAAGCTTTGTTTTCTGATGATAATCTCATTTAGATGGCCTCTTAATATCTAAGTGTGCTTGAAGGATGTAAGAAAAATACATGTTTCTTGTTTATCCGCATCAATAAAAGGTTGGGCTGCTGCAGAAGACAGCTGTAAATATTGGCTCTTCTGGGTTCAGTGTCTGGTCTATAAAACATTTAAACACAGTGATTAGGTCAGGGCTTACCATCACCATCCATGTGACTGACAACATGCTCTACTCCCTGATTCACAAACACTCAAAAAATACTTTTAAAGATCCAAAAATAATCTATCAACCAGGGCCATTCGTAGCCACCCAAAAGGTGGATTGATCTGACTCAAGCTTCTAACCTGTTATACCTGGGTAGATGTTTGGAACTCAGAGTTAAAGTAAAGGATCTACTTTTTAATCTATTGTGGGGGGTTTTTATACTCTTTGCTGTAAATACTGAAGCAATCTTGGACACAATAACAACTAAAGGCCCAAAAAAGCAACTGAATTATTCTGCTAAACAGGATTAACTAGGGCTTTTATTCTATTAAGCCCCCTGTCATTAATTAGGCTTTGGGTGCACTCCAGTGTCCCATCTATTCCCCAGCCAGAAAACAGACGGCCAAGACTCCTTGTGGGTAAGGATATTCAAGTACGCAGGGAATAATCGTGAATAGGCAGAGTTTGGTCAGAGTTTGGCACGAGGGATCAAAGGAGCTATTCTCAGGACTGGAACTTGATTGGACAAGTTCTTCTCTTGCCAAGTTGGGAGAACTGGAGGCATCATTAAAGAAGAAGTCCACAAAAAGAACGTTCAAAGGAACATCTTGACCACCCAACAGCGCTTTGGCAAATTCTCAAGAGTTTACCAAAAGACAGTACTTTGGTGTTTTAAAAAAAGGGCTGACTGGATGTGGTGATGTTGTGCTTGGCAATGGCACAAAAAAGCGGGCAAGTAAAGGAGGGGAAAAGACAGAAAAAAAAACAAAACAAAAAAAAAAAAAAACACTGAGGGGAATTAAATAAAACAAACAAACAAAAAACAAAATCAGGTTTTGGTCAACACTTCTAAAGCCAGAGATCATGGTAAAAGAGGTAAGACAGAAAACATGTGGGAAGGAGGCCAGAGGTTTGTTGTAGGCTTACACATTAACCAGCCAACCAACCAGTTTAACACAATACAGGCTGCTAACCTTTAGATTTAGTGTGATATATGTCAAGAAGCATTTGGTGTGTAGCCAATTTGTTGTCACTAATGCCCCAGGCTTGTGCTTTCAAGCGGTTAAATTCAGGTCAGTCAGGCATCAAGGCACCTACACACGCTGCATGTGAGGAAAAATAGCTTATCAACAGATCACAATGAGAGCAAACATGATAGCAGAATCATGAGATAAAACACATTCTACTGTGTTGACTCAGCACAGTCCAAAAGACATACTTTAATTTCTGAAGGTTTTAATGTAACCATCACCTCCTTGGTTTCTTGTTACAGGGTATCTGCAGGTTTCAGCAAGTCAAATTTATGATTTTTTTTTCACACTGCATATGGCTCTCTACAGCCTGACCCCCACCACCACCGTGTCCAGCTTAAGTTAGTTTTTTTCTTTTCTTTTTTTTGCACAGAATGCACCTAGCCTCGTATGGGTTGGCAACAGAAGTGAGGCAGTGCCGAAAACAAACGTCAGAAATTTTGGCAATAAATTCTGCTTAAAAGGGGTCTACACATGGGAGGCGAAGTTGCTCCCCGTCCCCATTTATTTCTGATGGAACTTGCACAATTAGGCGACAATCGCTCGCCCTCCTCCTGCAGGCTTTCCTTCAGCAGCGACAGGGAAGCTGGTCAGAGTTGACAAGAAGATGGATGGAGTTAAAATACAGGGCAATCCTTCAAAGAAAGGATACAAAATCATCTGTGTTAGAATGGGCCCAAGTCAAAGACCAATCTAAACCCAATTGTAAATCTGTGAAAGAACTGAAAACTGCTCTTCACAGATGTTCTCCACCCAATCTGACTAAGCTTGAGCTACTTTGCAAAGAATAAGTACGCCACACTTTCCAAAATCATGAATCATTTTCCATCAATGTCAAAATTATAGAGCACTTTGTGTACACATAAAATCCCAATAAAAACTTTGAAGTTGTGGTTTTAATGTGAGAAACTGTGAAAAAACTGAGTTGTGAGGACTTTGTTAACAAGGTGCTCCTTTTAATTATACAGATCAACAAAATATGCATTCTAAATGGTGGAAACTATTTAGAATTTTCAATGGACTCATTTGCGCTCCATGTAACATATTACTGTTTTAGAAGCCACTCAAGCCGGGGACTACTTTTCCAAAGCACTGGAAATTATTATTCTTATTTTGATGAAAAATCATACATTATTTAATGTTTTCAGTCAAAGCACCCTCAACATCAGGTGATGTTGCCAAGTAGACAGTAAAAAAAATAAAAGACTCAGACAGAGGATGAGGAATTAGGGAGCCACTTGAATGGCTTTGGCTAAACATGGGAATTTAATCATCTGTGGTAAAAAATGTTTCAAAAACTCTCCTGTAATTCTAATCCTGTTCACAAATACTGCAAGCATTAAAATGTACACACACACACACACATAAATACACACAGGCGCGCATGTGGGGAGGTCTTTTCCTGGCATCTCTCTAACCTGTGTCAAATAAGGACAGGGTGTTTACTAAGAGCTCAGCTGGCAGAGCCTAGACAGGGCAAGTAAAAACACCCACCTACACACACTACTAATCAGACTGCATTCGTCTATGAAACACATGCAAATATAAAATACAAGATTTCCTTAAATACACCCACAAAGGTAGATGTCATCATTGTGAAATAAAAGTGATCTGTTCACATACATACTTTATTTTCCACCCACAAATTAGCACCTAAATAATGAGAACACTTAAAGGGGATTCAAGATGTCCACGTCCGCTTGACCACAGAGCCTGCGTGACGTAAACCTTGTCATGTGTCCCAGTCTGCGAGGTTCCTTCAGGACCCTCTGTGGCCAACCACATGTAGCTCAAACATTTGCAACCCTGTGGACTGAGTGCCCGCACTATGTATGAGCCTGGATCAGTCTCCCTTTCAGGGAAAAAATACCAGACAGAAAAACAACATTGTAGCTTACTGTTATCCACACCTTCGTGATGCTCCACTGACTAAGTAGAAGGACTCTTGACTAAATACATGCCTGTAGAAGGAAAGCTTCAATACAACTGGCTCAGAGCTGCGCAAATGACACCAAATACATCTCTGTAAAGTCACAACCAGTTAACACACTCAAAAACCATTTAGGAAGAGTAATTTGTTGGAGCAAACCGCTTTCAAAGTGGGAGCAGCTCTTCAGATTGTACTCCTGATCCCCCTATGAGCAACAAAGTTTCTGGATTTGATGGAGTATGCAAGTAATGAAATTTACAATTGCTATCAGGGGTATTTTAGAAAGTATTTGGACACATTGCAACACAGAATGCATTGACCATATTTGGGCAGATTAACAATCTGCTGTAAAATAAATGCAGCCTATGTGGTTCCACTCTGAGAGGCCACTCAACTGGAAGATGTTAAAAAGGTCACTGCATGTAGGATACTTGCGGGTAGGGTTGTCAAATCAAATGATGTTTTCATATATTCAATACAAAAAATAATAATTTTAAGATGCTTTTAATATCTGTCAAAATTTTATGCAGCAGCACTAGAAACTTCGAGAAGCATCTTAAAGACCAAAAATTTGATGTTTGTGATGAATTTCGAAAAGTTCAGTAAAGCTCCTGTTTCGACAACAGCAACATATTAACCATGCTGAACGACATAAGCTAACATTATCTGTTTGAATATTAGCAACTTATATATATATATATATATATATATATATATATATATATATATATATATATATATATATATATATATATATATATATGAGTCTCGAAAAACACATCATAAGTGCTGCACCTTTTAACATTAATAAGCTTAGGTCCTTGTGAAGAGTGTAATCTCTTCTGCCCTCATGTGCTGGTGCAGCAGCATCCGAGCTAGGAATTTAAAAAGGCTAAACACCCTGATAAAGAGATGATGGCGCAAAGACAAATTCTTAATAAAAAAACAAGAACTTTACAGACAACCCTGATCATCCTCTTCATGAGACTGTTGTAAAAAACAGTGTCTTCAGTCACAGGTTTCTCCAAAACTGCTGTCATACTGACTACTACAGCAGATTCATCCTGCCCCCAGCCATCAGCTTCTACAACAACCTTTGAAGAAAATGATATAATATGAGTTACAACGTTTAATAAAGTATTTCTGAATTGAATTGAAAGAATTGAGGAGCAGTAAGTTATATTGCCAGTGGATTTAGTTGCATTATCTGAATCATCTCAAATTCCTGCCTGTTAAGCTTCCTTTTATTTTCCTGCTTTGATTACTGGAGTGGTGAAGTTCTGAAAATAGTAGATTTCAATAGAATAAAAAAAGGCTCAACTGAACAAACACCTAATAAACTAAAGCACTTCTCTGTATATGCTGAAAACAAAGATTCTGAAAGTCTCCATCCCTCCTTTCAGTCACTTGAGGTCCTTCTTTCCTTAATAAAATACTTCACATCATAACTGTTTGTGACCAAAACAGCAGCCTAAGTGCTTTGCTGCATTATCATTTGCTGCATTCAAACAAGCAAACACATGCTACATCAGTGTGTTCTGCTGTTAAGAACTTGTAAAACAGCCGTAACCCCTTCCTAAAACCTTCCTAATACCTGTCTCCCTTATTTCCGCCCCTTTACTTGAACTTTTCATGTCATTTTCTACTAGCTAAACATCTGTTGATGCCCTCCTGTAGGTCGCATTTCCTGCTGACAAGTATCTGATGATAATTCAAATGTACAATTATCTCCAACATAAAGAAAATCCCTGATTCTTTTCAACTGAATTAGAAGTAGTCCTGAACATGTAATAAATGTTGGATAAGGAGATCATTCGTTGTTCCTTGCAGGGTAAACTTACAGATCTACGTTAGTTTTGTGAATCCATTGTGACAAGGTGTCACTCTGGGTTAGCGGGTAGAGTGGGGGGTGGGGGGATTAGGAAACATTGTTTCTCCCCATGTTTCTCCGCATGTTGTCTAGTTCTTCTGTTACACCCATTGCCGGTGGTCTCCATGCATAACCAACAAGGTTAAGAGCGAACTGGAAACAAGCTGCTTTTCAAACACTGAGACAATACTGTTTTTGTGACTCGTAATGACCATCTGCTTGGATAAAAGCAGGATGAAAAACACTAATTGTATGAAGCTACTTTTTGACCCAAGACTGGGTTTGCCATATGGTACCACCAACCTAATGCATATGGACTGTAAACTCTATTACCCATTGCCTTGCCACAAATAAGATCAGTTTTCACTAACCCATTGATTCTACTGCCTCCTGTTTCTCTTGGAAGTCAGATTGCCTTTTGCTTTTTACTGATGATCCTTGGATCAGCAAAGTTGAAAATTATACAAATAAGTCAGAAGGTTTCTCTATTTGAAATAAAGCTTAGTTTCTTTTCTCTTGGTGGCTGACTGCAAAACTGGCACTGAAAAAAGACTAAAAATAAAAAAATTTAAAAAAAAATAAATGTATTTTATATATATATATATATATATATATATATATATATATATATATATATATATATATATATATATATATATATATACGGCTGTGCTTTTAGAGATAAGCCTTGTGCAGCGTCAGAGCAGCTGCTCTACTGTAACTCAGATGAATAAATGAATATTGCATCAGAGGAATTCCAAGATGGGGCAGGGAGATTACATCATGCCTTGACGTCAAAGGAAGAATGAGTCAACTGAAGATTTATTTATGTGACAGAGCCTAAAGTCTCATCATAATACCAGATTTAATGGATTGTTTTTTGACATTGTGAGAAATTTACTAAAAACTAATTGTAGCTAAGCTAAGCTCTAAATACCTGTTACTGTACTGCCTTTGATTTTATTTACCCAAATAAACAAAAACAGGAAAAAAATACTCGTGACCTATTTTTGAGTTCAAGACTTGCGAAACTGCATTCTTGGCTCTGCATGTTGTTGACCTAACAAATATGGGGTATTTCTAACAATCCAAATGTTTTTACCCTTTTACCAAGTCGTTCACAGGGAGAAAGAGACTATATTGGGTGCTGCAGCTCTCTGTTTGTCCATGTCATGTGACCTGCTTTGCACAACTGTTGGTGTGAAGTGAGATCTACACTGAGATGAGCTGAAACACTAGAAATTAAAGCACGATGTCCAAAACAAAGAGCTTAAATTATGAACTGAGGAAAAAAAACAAAACGTTTTTGTGGATTTTGTCTGAAATATGTTTAAAGCAAAATATTAAACAACACGGATGAAAAGTGGGATTTTAGGGAGCTTTTGGCACATTAAATTACTGTGGCGCTTGAGATTTACAGCTGCTAACAGGAGTTTTTTTTATCACCACTGAAAACTGTGGGGCACTGCGGAAAATGGTCTTGAACTATGTTTGTCAGTGTTGCCCCCATGACCCTCCATGCCTGGGGTCTAGGGGAGGCTTTCACATTTAAATTAACTTCCTCTAAGTCATACAAATGCTTATCAAGTAGTCACTACTAGAGGCAATGATCTCATTTTAACAGTGGTTTGTTCCAAAAGTTGTATTTTTATTTTTAATTTTTATTTTTCTTTGATTGAAAAGATTGGAGATTCATGTTCTTTGCAATCTTTTAAGCCTTTTTCCATTGAAATACATGACTACATAAAATATAATACAGAGGAATCAACCAAGTACAAATTTACAAGAAATCATTCTGATTTGTTTTGCATTATGACATTTTAATGTACTGTAAAATTAAGGTATGATAAAAGTCTAATGACATACTGTCTACTAAGGTTATCAATTACTTTCCCTGTATTCCATTGAAACACTAAATGAAAAACATTAGAATTAATAAACTTTTCCATGGTTCAAAAAACACTTCCTTAAATGGATGTTGGGGGTGTACGGCAATGGTCCGAACAGTTTTACAATTGTTAAGAGAAAGATCTGCAGGTAAAGAAGTATGCCATGAGTAGGTATGATTGGGAAAAGAATATTCAAACAATGATCAATCTTATTGGGTAAAAAATATCTTACAGGAGTGTTGGCACTACAGCAAAACCAACATGGCTTTGCTTGGATTTGTAACATAAACACTGAATATGCAGGATTATATACAATAAAATTAGTCCAACAACATCTTACATTCCACCTTTGGTGTCTATTAATCTATCTGTAGCTTTATCATAGCATAACTTAATCAAAAATAACAAAAAGCATGCTCAAGAATGGTTTCATAGAAGAATATTTTTTTGAACAAATTTTCTGGACAAAATGTCATTATTTACTGATTGTTTAAAGAATATAGATAGTACAAATAACATATATAGTATATAGTTGATATATAGTTGGTCTGCAAACCTCCATTAAACACCAGAAGAAGAAAGAGCATTAAAAGCTGAAGTCAAGGGAGAGGATGATGAAATTGCGAACAAAAATATATTTTATGGCTCGGTATCATATCGATATTAAAGTGATATCTCAGCAGAAACCCTCAGAAGACACCACAGCACCCACACAATACCAAGCTCTCGGTAAGAACACTGTTTATGTGGTGGACATAATGACGAACATGTACTGAATATCACTGCGTGCCGGAGCCATCTTGGAACGGGTCTGTCGTATTCACAACGATGAAATTAAGGTGAGGATAAGACTTTAAAAATCAAATGTAATGTTGTGAACTCTTAAAAATACCAACATCTATTTTTATATTTTAAAAATTAATCACCAGGCCATCTCATTATAGAATTCAGCCAGGAGCAGACAAAAAAAAGGGTGATTTCCGAGAACTGCGGTAAGACTCGGTTATTTCTGAACTAAAACACAGAGTTACTGTATGTTAACTTTAAGTAACAAAATTATGTTCTTCTTTTGTTTCACTCTTTCTTATAGGAAGCTGTTTGCCTGCATAACTCCAGCCACTCCAGCCACTATGACAAGGGTAAGAATCACAAACAAAGCATGGTGTTTACTGTGTGAAAGCGATAATTTTGTTTATTTTTTTAAATCGGACGTTTGCTTTTTACAGACATGTATTCTTTCCTACTCTGCCATTTAGTTTACCAATCTATTATTTATGTATTTTGAGGGTGACTAACTTAAAATTAAAAACAATATTGAAACATGTTATCAGCCTATTTCAGACTGCTCTGTCATAAGCTGCACTTGTATATATTCTACATGTCATGCATATTTTTCTTCTGGTGATGTTTTATGTATTCTACAAGTCCTTCTAATTTTTCTCTAAGGGTGAATATTTAGTTGTTTTTTTTTTTTAATTTTCTCTAGAAGTGTCTTATAATGACATTAATTTTTTTCTATAAGTGTCTTTAATTTCTGTCTGTGTAAAATGTCTGCATTCTAAGTTGTGAGGCTCCAAAACATTTCAGTATGGTTTCATGATGGCAAAGATTTGATTCTTGTAAGCATGCCTAATGAGTCTCTGTTCTGTTTGTGTCAACAGCTGCTGGACGCGAGGAAAGGTGTCCTGGCAGGAAGAAGTGGCATTCTGGAAAGTCGTCACTGCTGATCTAATGTCTGATGAATAAGATGACAGTTTTGATGAGGTTTCGGAGTGGACTGTTTGTCCCCAGAGTTTCTGCAACCAGAAGCTCAGTGACTTCTGTCGGGCGCTACAGAAGAGACTTGAGGCTCATCCAAAGTCAAATCATCTTTGGACAGGAAGCCAACACCACATGGTCAACAAGTGGAAAAACATATTTCTTAAAATTGTTTAAAAATGTTGTTTTACTTGTGACACAAAATAATAAAACATATTCAAACATGCACCTCAGAGTTTCTGTTCCTCATAAATTCATGGCTAATTAGTTGAGGTTATCATGGCATCAATACAAACTATCATATATAGACTTTATCACATGAATATGGTCTTTAGTGAGTGCAGTTTTTTTAAATACAGGGTTATTAAACATATGTCATAAATCAATATATTATTAGGGAAGGGTTGATCCAAGCCTTTGCATATAAAGGCTCACCTATGGGGTCTGATGGGGACAGATCTACCAACCAATCACATATGAATAATTATTGGAGAGGTCATTAGTTTTATCCAATGACAGAGGTGACCTCAGTCACTTCTGTCATTGGATGTCAATCAAAAAGTTTGATAGTCCATGTTTTAATAATCCCAGTGCTACAAAGAATTTACTATGATGCCTGGAATGCTTCTCAGTTTTCACTGCCCTCCTGTAATACTCACTGGTGCTGAGGACAGTAGGCTGTAGAAGGGGTGAGGCAGTTACCTGCTGATGCACTTTAAACAGCTTATTGAAGTGTTACGGTGTTTTTCAGGGAATATTATACTCTACGTTATGAATCCATCTCCACAGTTTGATGGTGCAGCATGTTTGCTAACAACAATTCCTGACAAAGTTTACGTCAACCAAAATAAATTCTCTATGTGCTGCAAAGGAAACAAAGCTTAATTATTTTCATGTCCTGTTTCCTGAATGCTAGACGGATGTCGCCTCACACCTCCTACCTCCAATTCCCAATAGTGGGAGTACATCTTCAGCAGAAAGTCTCCTGTGGTGGATTACATCAGAGAACAGCATTTGCTAAGAAAATCTTGACCAACCTGTCCACTGTTGAAACAATGAATGAGCTACAAATATAAACTAAAAGCATCAGAACAGTTAGAATACGATATGCCATACTCACATTCTTTCATCATGCCGATGTCAATGCAGCGTTTAAGACGACAGGCTTGGCAGTGGCGCCGGTTGTCTTTAGTGATGGTGCAGCTCCCGTTGAATGGACATGTGAAGGAGGCTTTACGCTTCATGCTGCGCCTGTATGAATGCAAAAATATCTTGTAATTAAATGGGGGAAAAAAAAACAAGTATTTCTCTCATAGTCACAGCTTAAGAGATACAAGAGATATTCACATTATTAAATTAACAGGAATAATTTCTGCTGTAAATGTATTTTTTTTTTTTTTTAAAAATCACAGTTTCTGTAAAAGTGAGATGTTTCATCCGTTACAGTTGAGTGTGTGGCCGGATTAGTGACTCGAATGAATAATGAATATGTTTCTGAAAGCACTAAAAGCAGGCTCACGTGGTCAGATGAAATGAAGTCATTATGAACCTCCACCTAAAAACTGCACACATGCATTAGTGACTTATTCACAGCGACCTCTGGTAATGTGTAGGCAACATCAACATGTTCAAGAGGCGCATGACCCATAAACTAAAAAAAATTAAGTATTTATTTCATGCTAACCTTGTAAACATAAATAATAGTCAGAAAAGTTTTATTGCTATTGGGAGTGTTGTTAAAATCATAACTACATAGATTCTATTAGAATGAGAGACTGATCAACAATCGGCTCTGATCTGTACATCAAATGCTAAAAATGAAATGCAACAACTGTTCAACCGAATAACAGGACAACCAAGAACAAGTCGTTCGATGAGCTTTTTTTGCTTGAATAAAAATTATATGAAGGGGATTTGATGGATAGATTGCTGTGCTGTAATTCATTGTTGAGAATCAAAACTAGCATTTCTTTTATGGGTTATAGTCCTTAAAAAAAATGAGATCTGCATATCAGATGTCAGGAAAGATAGGATATCGTTATCAACCAGGAAAAGCTTGATTGGTGCACTTCTAGTAACAATATTACAAAAACTTAAAAGAGTAAAAAAAAGTTATTTCTTAACTTAAAAGAAATGCCATTTTAAGGCATTTTAGAAGCCAAACTAATTCTAATTCATATCGAGTTCTATGGAATGCAAATCAATCCAAATTTAATTAAAATCATCCAATTTATTCCAGTAAAATAAAATTATTTTATCGAAATCTCATGCAAATACATTCAGTCCATTTAATCCTAGATATAAAAGAGCAAAATTTAGTTAACTACATCATGACTATTGGTACAAATTAGAATGACTAAAAGGAAACAGATCTGTTGTATTTAAATGTCACTAAGAAACAAATTCCAATGGAAACACAATTACAAACACCTTTTGTCAGTTCCAGGGTTTTAACGTATAAATGCTCTGGTCTCTACCAGGTGCGACTCTGTGAAAAACTAAGTACACCACAAAAACCTGAGATACTTAAAAACAGAACCTGAGGCTTAAAAAAAGTTAATTTAAAAGGGCTGTGCTTTCTTTTTTCAGATGACAGCCTGCAAAAGACTATTTAGATTATATGAAATATGAAAATGTAACACTAAAATCACTGAACCAACCTAAAAAAGCCCTTGCAGCCCTCACAGGTCATGGCATTGAAGTGGAAGCCGGTGGCCTTGTCGCCGCACACGCCGCAGATCCGTGGGGCATTGCGGTCCAACTCATCGGATCCAGCCGCTGACGTTGTCACCGTCGTGGGCTCCATCACTGAGTAGAAAGGGAACAGAGACAAAGTTTAAAGCCTGTGTGACAATAATGATGTCTTTGATTTTCAGTCAAATGAATGCATCAAAGAAGAAAAGATAGAAAACTGATAGGAAGGGGAGAAACATTCACCACGAGTTCACATGCAGGGACTTCCCCCAACTATGGACTCAACTTAAAGAATCGACTCGTCTCGCTCTGTCCCCTTTGCAGTGTGAGAGTCATTCAGTGGGTGCCTGACAGAGAGATGTGCATTTTCTCTTTTTATTCAAACAGGTGTTGGGCTATTAGCATATTTAGCAAAAGGATCTGACAGCCACACTCTGCATCTTGTGGCTATTGGCTGGATGAGTCAGTTAAAGGCGCATGCACAAACACACACCTACACCATCGAGAAAACCGTGAAATGACTGTCATTGGGAGAAAAAAAATGTAATGACAGAAAGAGGGTCCTTTGCCAAATGTTGTGAAACAGTCAATCCATTTATTACTGCCAGTTCTCCACTGTGAGATTTTTCCACACATACACCATCTGGACATATTCTATGAAATAAACAGCAGTGGAAAAGCACATACCAACATGCAACTGTGTTCAAACTAACCCCATCAACCTTCACTAAAGGACACCGACGCCTTGAATTTAATTTGAAAATCCTCGAAAAAAGAAATTAAACATGGATGAACATCAAAAAGCAGTCTCTTGACACAGAAATGTGGTGATCAAGTTAGTTTTGTTGTCCAGTGCCAGCTTTTGTAGTGTACTGCCTTTGTGGGCTTGGTCTGCTTTTCAAAACTCTAGAAACTTATTATACACAAGTTGCAGGCAAATGGAGGAAGCAAAAAGATGGAGGAAGATGCAAAAGGAATTATGCCTTAAATGAATGATGAACATTAGGATCATCCTTATTTACAGTCTGCAGAAATACCAGGACTAATGTTTACTTGATAACTAGGGGTGTAACAACACATACACACACAAGAGGAGACAAAAACACGACATTGAATTCAGAAGAATAAAAAGCGATTTTAACATTACTTAAGAAAACTAAATAAGTGGTTGGTTTTCAGGAACAGAATAAAGATTTTACAAACTGTATTTTAGGGAATCTGTAATCAGTGTGAAATTCAATCTGGTTCTGTACAGTTCATAAATTATGGTTTTCATGCTCATTCTAATCTACATTGGCTTTGATGGCAAAAAACACACTGGAAAAAATTATATTTTTAAAATATTTTCACAAATAGAGAACAGGCTTCCTAAAAGTCCAGCTTTGTTTTAAGGAATTTCTGTTACGTGGAAAAACTATTCAGTTCCAGTCTGATCTGTGTAAGGATTTTAGATTTTGAATCAGTGAAGATACAAATACAATCAAAAACCATGAAAAACCAGGGGAAATTACATATTTCTTTAGTTTGGAGCCAATAAGATCATATCAAACTGACACCAACTTTTGCATAATTAGCAACTAATAGTTAAAAATATTTTACTTTTATTTCTTTTTTATTTTACAGTGATCATAAATCGTTGAAAACTGTGTAGGTTTTTTTAATCAGACTATCCAAAATGCTTCTGCAAACTAAAAGCATCTCCATTCAGATCTGGGCCTAAAAATATCTTGCATTTGATTCACCAGATGTCAGAAGCTGGCATCAACGAGGAAGTGCTTTTCTGAGACAGATTTAGTCTGACAAGAAATCTCCTAACACCTTTAGTAAGAAACATTAGGGAAGAGCCATATTGTACCATCATCACTACCAATACACCTTTTATGTTATAATAGTGTCATGTTGCAATATCAGCAATATAATGTAAATATGAATCTGTTTCTCAGCATGCACATTATTCCTGTCCACAATCCTGTCAACACATGCAGCAAAGCACCAAGTAAAAAGCTGCAGATCATATCAGCTGATTAATGCACTGAATAATTGGTCAGATCCAGAAAGAGGTCCAAGTCAACAAGTAGACCCAGTAAAGACGCAGGTTAGTATCTGCGATAAGTGGACTTTGAAATGGAGAAATAAGCTGTTTATGGAAACCACTTGGGCTGAATGATATTAATAAAACATGTAACTGTGGTAATATTTTTAAATATTGCAATGAAAATACTGATTCCCTTCCACCCACACGTTCCACAATCTTCTCTTTTCGATCATCATGATATCCCTACTATTCTCTGGGAGCTTTAGGATGTGCGAAACCAGATTCATTTTGTATACGCAAGTCCAACCAACTGGTCAAATGTATTGTGGTCAGTGTTGTGAGTGTGTATGGATGGCTCTTAAAATACAGTGGACCTCTGGTATTCAGAAGCATTAGAGACGACAACCGCCTGCAAATTGAAATCTGAGAAAACATCAGACACCTTTAAAAATGCTTATAACTGTCTGTTTTCATAGTTCAAACACCAAATATACCTTAATATTAGGGGTGCACCAATTGCAGCTTTCTGGCCGATCACCAGTCTTTAAAAAGCCTGACTTTCTAGTTCCCATTCTGGCCAATTCTGATTCTTTTAGTTTTTTAAAAAAAATTTGCAAGAGGGGTCTGAAAAGTCGCTAAGTTGGCAACAACTGGGTGACTATGTTTAACCACGCACATGCAGACGTGACCTGGTGGGCCACTCAAAAGGATATAGTGGCTAATTTTCACACCTTTGTGGACGTAAATAAGATCGGTGGATAAGATCAGTTTCAGTCAATCGCCGATCACCCAAAATTAGGAAAATCCGGGCCGATTGGTGCACCCCTACTTAACATGCATGAATACACACAGTGGAAACCATCTTGGCACAACCGCAGAAGCGAACATCTACAATCTTCCTTATCTCTGCTCTTGAGGACTTCAGCCAATCAGTGAAAAAAAAAAAAGAAACGCCACTGCTCGGCTGGCTGCTCTGCAAACGCCAGCCAATAGCGTGTCAAGTAGCATTGTGCCCAGGTGTTTCAGCTTCCCAAACTGCATTTGCTTAAAGCTGCAGTATGTAACTTTTACAAAAATATGTTTTTTACATATTTGTTAAAACTGTCACCATGGTGTGACAGCATGTTGAGACAGATAATCTGTGAAAAGACTGATCTCCTCCAACTCCTCCCTGAGCCTCTTTTGCTGTCTGAAGAAATCCACCGCTCCTGACCAAAACCAACCATTCAGAGCCTGGAGGAATGTCTTAGCACTGTCAAGCAACCTCATTTACTCGCTGCTAAATGTGTTCATGGCGGAGAAACAACTTACCATTACAGGAAAACTGTTTATCCATCGTCATCGGTGGCCATGCTAGCTAGCCTAGCCCCTGCGAGCTGCAGGGAAGCAGAGAGGAAGGGGAGGGATGAACAGTGGCACATGCACAATGATTGACAGCGCTAAGACCCGCCTCCTGGCTCTGACTGGTTGTTTCTAGATAGCACTGGGAGAAGGAGGAGCTCAAATTTTTCAGATTATCTGTCTCATACCATCCTGTCACAACATAGTGACAGTTTCAACAAATATGTTGAATTTTTTTTAAATAAAAGTTACATACTGCAGCTTTAAGAACATTTTAGATATGCTCTACAAAAAAAATCTGCCGATAGACAAATTCATGTTAGGTTAATCTGGAGGTTCACTGTCTAACAGCCAACTAAAGATTGCATCTAGCCAGTACTTTGGGATTGTAAAATCACACACACTGATAATACAATTAAAACTGTGATTGGGTATATTGTGCAGCTCTAGAAATCATTGATGTGTTCGGCCAAGATTTGGATGTCTACTGAGGCGGTGATTTCCACTCAATACAGTGTTTGCTTGTTTGAATTGCTGGTTTCAGTATTATGATTTTTTAGAACTATCAAAAACTTTTCATCTGTTTTTCCTTGTAATGTCTCTTAGAGAAGACAGTAAGCGATAGAAATTAATAGATAGGAAAAACTTTCAAAAGCTGCAGTTCGTGCTTTGTTTTTTGTATACAACGGTTATCATAGTTGTCTAAAACTTTTCTGAGAAACTGTGATTAATTTAGGAAATATTACCCACTCCTAATAAATTATTAGAATTATAAAGGAATAGTTCTCTGGATGTAACATGACCTAATAACTGGGTTTTGACCTGTTTCCACAACAGTTCACAGAGAGGGGACATGTCCTCATATGACCTCTCACATGACCACTTAATGAGAACAAAATAACGGGGCAGGGCGTACATGCAATGGATTTCAACAAAGCAGGATTCACGTGGCTACATAATATAGCCTGTGGGATGCAGACGTGCCCAGAACTAGGACTCGGATTAAGTCAAACAAGGACAAAGAGACGGGAGCAACTTCTGCTGATGAGCATTTAAGGGAAAAGTAAGAAGTAAGTGGAAAATTTAAGGGAAGGATGAGAGAAAATGAAGTGATGAAGATGAGCAGTCAGATTCAGCAAGATCTTACCGGATCCTGGTTATAGTGAAATGTGAAAAACAGAACCCCCGAAAACCCATAAACACAGCCGACCAAGAATGCTGTTTTAGGCTTTGAAGCATGTATGCAACTACTCTCTCGCTATCCTCCATATTACGATAATGCATGCTAATACTTAGTATTTGACTTCTGAGTACCTGGGTGCAGTGATCTGAAGTCATGCGCACACTGAGTTATTGCAGCTTGAGTGTCATTTGACAGGACAGATGTGCCCACGAGAAAAACACCGAACCTGCACCGCTCATCATCATGTGACAAAAACAGGCTTGTTTACTGGTGCAGTGCCAGGTGAATAATTAAAAACATGCAGATGGTGAAATGGGGGAAGATGAGAGTAAACACCGCAAAAGATCTGTGAAAACAAAACCCACAACATGTAGTTTCATTAGCAGAGCTGATAAACAAAATCTGAGCGTCAGACAGCTTCACCAGTATTCTCTCTCTTTTCTAATTACTGGATCGGTCCTCCTCTTTCCTCCAAATCTGCCCTCTCACTTTTAACGCTGTTTAGTAAAAAGTGTTGCGATCATTTTTATATAACACCATTAAATGATGGTGAAAAGAAGAAAGACCTTTAAGCAGCATGGTTTTTGTCTTTGCTGCCATTTCCTTTCAGCAGAGCAATGTTTGTTGTTCTATTATTAGAGAATGCATACAGTCTGTCTTTCATCTCTCATCTTCCCCATCACTTTAGTTTGAAAGTCTGCAGTTGGTTCTTAAAATGTCAGAAAGAAAGCAGGTGTAGACGTGTCAGGATTGCAGAAAAACTCAAATAATTTTTGTGCCAATTATCTTATAAAAATCTTTCCCTTTTATTTCTTTTAATCAGATTTTTGTATTAATACGGATGATACCAGGATTGAGGTAACATGACATTTACAGTGTGCCAAAGAAAAAATTGAATTGTCTGAAGCTCGTCAGACGAACAGGCGTCGGCTGCAGATGACTGTCTCTATGTGGGTTTATTTCAGTGTTTGTGCCTGAATAGGAGAGAATAAATGACATCTTTTATTAAAACACATAACACTGTTAAGATTATAGAGTATGTGAGATCAGATATACTCTCCAGGCATGAGCACTGATTACATACAGACATATTCATTATAATAGGGGTGCACAATAACTATGGCCCGATAACAAGAAATGATGAGGTCATTCTTATCAGTCCGATATCATAACGAACAGCAAAGATAACACGTTCGGTGGTGTGGGTGATGGATGTTTTGTTTTGTTTTTGTTTTTTTTTAAATCAAGCGCTTCCACTGCTGCGTGAGACCTGAACGGAGTTCAATTATAATTGGAGAAAACAACACTGACTAGAAATAAATCATTTTAAAATTCCCTCAAGTCAGAAAACAACTGAGTCATAATTTTAACAATAGTTACAAAAATAATATATTAATTACCCCAGGGTGTTACACATAAACAACAGAAATACAAACCTAAAAGGTCAGAACGACTCCCAAACTGGGAACTTCCAACACCATGTGAATGCAGCCCAGCTTGTCAGGAAACAAAGAGCATCAAGGCTTCGGTTTCGGAGGACGACGATACGCTGGCTTTGTTTAACAAATGTTGAAAGAAAGTTCCGCAAGGAGGAAAAACAGCGCGTTGAACACGTCGAATCTGATCAGTCACCTTAAGCACAACCATCGTTTTGACAGAGTATTCAAAGCGTTTGAGGAACCCCGCGATGCTAAAGACGGCCTTCAAGAAACCATCGGGACTCAAATCCATCGGCGAAGCTTCTGACGAAACCTGAGAGTTTGCCCGAGAAGATACAAGGGCTGAAGCGATTAAAGATCTCATAATGGGAATGACGGCGCTCCAGGACCAGCTCTCCACCCTCATTGAAGACGGGGGCTGTTCTCAGCTCATGAGCCACTTTATCACACCGAGCTGCCGCTACTTTTCTGATGTGCGTCTTCCAGATAAGTATGATTCGATCGCCAAATTCGTTCACGCTTTGATTGACAGCAACGTTAATGACATGAGCTTCTTCTTCTACTGATAATTTTCGGCAGGCTGTAGGCTGGCTTAGCGTAAAGCTGCCCCCTACTGTTCTTATTCACATAAGCATCTCCATGTATATATGGGTTATAAATATCCATAATTATACATTAGTAATATAAATGTATGCACTTTGAATCTAACTTGTGTCAGGGCATTTTCTATTTTGAACATGCGGAATGCATTTTTTTCACTTTGTATTTATTTTAAATACTGGATCAATTCCAGAGACCTGATTTTTTTCTTTTACATCAATAAGTGATGAACCTTATTTAAATAGATGTTCATTTGAGATATGGCTTTTGGTGATATATTTTAGTAAATGTTAGCTTTTCATTTCAAAATGTTTTATATTCTTTTAAAGAGTCAACTGTGTTTGGTCTTGTTTAGAGTATGGATGTCACAGCCTTACATTTTTGCTCACTAGCCTTTCTTATTTCCAGGTGTGTTATCGGTTATTATCGGTTATCGGCCTTTTGGAATGAGAAAACTATGGGTTGTCGTTATTGGTTTCAAAAAAAGTTATCATGCATCCCTAATTATAATATACCCATTTTTTCTTACAGAACAATAAATATTAAACTACTGGTAAATGCATGATATAAAAGGATAATAAACACAGCATAATCATTTTATTCATGTGAGAAAAGAAACTGTACTTCTCACAACTAGGAGTAGTTCAGAATTTCATGTTTTAATAGTTACAGCTTTTCATGTGTTTTCATCAAGTCAACAGTTATCATGCAATAATCAAAAGCTGAAATTATATTCAATTTAAAGTTTAAACATTTTTTTAATCTGTTTCTGACTTTAGAGGATTTTTCAAATGCACCCATAGTGGGTCTTACAGCCTACTTGAGTACAGGTAAAAAATCTGCACTTCTCTTGATACAAAATAGAGCCAGAGAATTTATTAAATTGCGGTCATCATTATATCACTGTGTGCAACACTGTAATATCAAAGGACTGCTTGGTTGAAACATTTGGTAGGATGTTATCTTTCATCTGGCATGCATGCAAATTCTGCATGTCTATAGAATATTGATCCCACTATTGAACTCTTGATGAGTGCTGATGACATTAAGAAGGAAATGAAACAAGAGAAAATGTGGATTAATCTTAACCAACATTGTATACTAGCATATATACTGTATATTGCAAAGTATTGCAATTACATGTTTTCCTTATATGGTGCTGACTGTGCACAATATATTGTGAATTTAATGAATGTAGGTTTTCCAAAGAAATAAAACTTCAGTATGTGCATTAGTCAAGTCAGATATACGTTTACAGTCATCTGAAACTTTATTGTCAAACAAGAAAACTATGCCTGTGTTGTCAGAACATGATGGTAGCTTTCTTAACCTATTCAACACCTCGTCGGAGCAACAGATTGAGGCCAGACCACAGATGCACTGCAAGAAGCTGCAGTGGAAGTAAATATTGGTAAATATTTTAACAGAGCTAAACTACTGATAATGTTGTTCTACTTTGCACGTTTTTCTGCTTGTGGTGTCAGATAACACAGCACATCTTAAAGCCATTAATACTATATGATAACCAGCTGTTACTGTAAAACCATTTCCAGACTGCTGATGCATACAGATAAAACTGGAATCTGGAAGACTCATTGTGCTCAACTTACAGATAACGCTCTTCAAGGAAAGTGGCATAAACAATAACATAGTTGACAGCAAAACACCTGGCAATATGTAGCTTTGTCCTCTTTTGAGGGCAATGAAAGTGCTTGTTTGGCATATTTAAGGACATCGGCTCAAGCCCTAAAGATGTTTATTAAAAGGAAAATAAAAATCATTAGCTCCACTGAAGCAGTGCAGAACCATTGAACAGCCCAAGTATTTTACTGGAATGCAGAGCTTGAAATATAATAGTCTACCATGTACTACATCCAAGGAACCCTTTATTTGCAATTGGACAAGCTGTTATTCCAATAGGCATTTAAAATATTAGGTGTTCACTGATTGTGCTGACTCAGATAAGTTCTACTTTAGTTGAGTAGCTCATTTCTTGTAGCCATTTTATGACTTGTGAAGATCATACATCTGCTTTACTTTATTAATATGTTTTCTTGTTTCTCCCATTGAAATACAGTTAAGTCCAAAATTATTCATACCCCTGGCAGATTTAGGTTTAAAGTTGAAATTAGTATTAAAATTATGGAGTGGCTCACCCAGGGCGCTGACTTCAATATGATCGAGAATCTGTTGAGGAAGCTAAATAATACCAGTGGAAACATGCAACAAGCTGGTAATAGATTGAAAAAAAGAAGGATATGAATACCTTTCTTCATGTTATTTTATTTTAAAAAAATCTGAATTCTGAACTGATGCTCCGGTTATACTGTTTTATTTTTATAAACTTCTTGGTTGAATTAGAAAATTTCATTAGAATTTTAAAGTTAAAAGGGCCAGGGGTGCCTTAGTGAATTTTACATAGAATGTTCCTCCATAGCTAGTTAGCTGTTTTCAGCCCATCGGCTGGTTTACATTGCTTAAGAAAACTTGTTTTGCTAAAGGAACCTGTTCACCCCACAGATCCTGTTTCAGCCTTATGGCTCCAATTACTCACAGAGTGGGTCATTGCTGATGCAGGCACAAAAACAAAGTTGAGTGTGAAAAAAAAAGGTGTATATTATACATATTTTTTCTGTTTGTTTTGTTTTTCTCCTACCAAACAAACAATTATGTATGTTGACTTTATCCCAAGCAAGTCACTAGAGCTGCCATATTCAACCTGGTTAACATCAGTGCACTTTTACCTGTTAAAGCTATTATTATTCTTTTTTTCTTACAGTGCCAACTGTCAACAAACCCTTCAAAACAAATTTTTGGGGGCATGTTTTTCATAGTTTTTTTTTTTTTTTTAAACTCTATGAAAAAAAGGTTTTCACATAACTTGAATTGCTGTTCCAAAGTAATTATTCTCACTTTATTGGAAATAAATGCTATGAATTGTTTCAAACATTTCACAAGAAATGTCTGTGAGATTTCCTTCCTGTATTTTCAAGGTCTTTAGAGTTTTTACTGGGATGGGAAAAGCATTTATTCATGCTAATTAGAAACAACGGGCATGTGTTGTCAATTTGCCATAAGTGGAGATTTACTATAGGAAAAACACAGGATTAAGAGGTCTGCCATAAAGGAAGACAAGATGAATCTGACCCAAACTTTTTATAAAAGCTCTTTTAAAAGCACTAATTTAATTGAGACCTTTTGTATAATGAGTTTTTTTTTTTTTTTTTTGACTGAACAAAAGACCAAAGTTCCCACCCACCACTGCACCTGTCTTGAACTAATGCAGACAAACATCTCCCATCTGCCAGATTTTTACTCCACTGATGAGGCTGACCTCTGATCTCGTGGTGAAAGTGGCAGGAAAGAAGATTCTTTTCCCATCTGGGAAACAATAAAGCATCACCCCGTTTTTGGAAAGCGGACCCCTTTGTTTGTGTCTTTTCCCACCTAAAACAGGTGGCAGGTTTCTGATCAACAACAATTAAAACTATAAAAAATATTGTATGCACTAAGGTTGTCATAATACTACAGTTTCTAACTCAAGACAAAAACAAAAAAAATTTCGACCATTTTCGATACCGTAGCAAATATTTTTTGAATATACGGATTAATGATTAATTACAATAGGACAATGTTTTAGCTTCTTTAATAAGGACAAAACTAAAGTCGGTGACAATTCAATCTTCATAAAGAAAATTTTAAATTTTAAAATGTCACTTCCTGTTTGGTAAAACCATAGACAAGATAATACTTAGTGTAAATGTTAGCATCCTTTATGGAAGTGTGTACCTTTGATTCAATCATGAAATCATGTAATTTTATTATAACTGATATCCTTTGTGTGCTACTGATACTTCCATTTGCATGTCAATTTGCTGGTGATCCAAAAAATTTTTTACTACTGAGGGACAAATAAAAGATTGTTTTATGCTAAAATAAATTGTGTTCCAAAGCAAACATGGATCTGGAGCAAAACATATTGTTAACAGTGTAAACAAAGGATGCTAATGCATTCAGCAGCAACCCTTTACAATTTCTGTCTTTTAGATAAATTTGCAGAATATTTCCTTAGTGATCAACTACAGCTTCAGGGTACGTTTCTACAGGGTCTTACTTTTTTCTACTCTAATTGTCAGCTTCATTCTGGTTCCACCATAACATGTGGTATTATTAGCTTCTTACACACAGTAGTAATGAGGAGGGGTGCACTGGTTTGTTTCTTTGTTTCACCATTTAGTAGCTGACCGAGCTGTCAGCTGATTAACAACTTTCTGTGTTAATTTGTACCACTGTAGAATGTCGCAGTGAGTGGTTCGGAACTTCGAAGTAGTATAGCGCATCCCGACAGGGAGCTCAGACCAACAGAACCCCATCATTGGGCTGTTCGTGAAGCTAATATTTAAACTGAAAGCGTTAGCTTATGTCATCAAAGTGGTTTAATGTTTCACTGCTCCAAATACAGAAGCTTTACTGACCTTTTTAAGTTGCTCTCAAACATCAGTGTCATATCGTTAGCTTGTAGCATTAGCGCAGCTAGCATGTATCATCGTTCTGAATTCCGGGTGGGATTCTCTTTGTCTGCCTCGTAGGGAAAGTACCTCAATACAAAATTTTAGCTTCTTGTGTCGCCTAAAAAGGGTCACATACATTTTTTCTGGATGTACTCACCATGTTAGCAGAATTTAAAACTTCCAACAGCAGCTGTCTGTTTTGGGCAGGTGAGCAGCTGCAGGGAGGAGCTGAGTATCTCTGCTATTCCAGTAATGCTGCTGGAAGAAGTGTGACAATTTGAGCAAATGTGAATGGGTCAGCTTGTTTCCATTTTGACGAAAATGAAAATCTTTGAATCATTAATTTTGTTACTATCAATATTAAAGTAAAGCTGCTATGTTTTGTTCTTTTGAGCTTTCAACCTCTGTATTATGGAAAATGCAGGACTTGTGAATATTGGCAACTTTCTTAAAATATCAGTTAAGATATGGCTCCACATTCTCTACATCGTCTATAAGCAGACGCACTATTGTTTTAGTAAGTCTAATCATGAAAAACTGCACTAATTGCTGGTATAAGATACTAAATCATTGTGAAATGTTTAAGTAAAAAACATATTTACATCAATTGCTTCCACATGTACTGTGTAACATGCCTGTGATCCTAATGTAAATTTAAATTTCACTCAGAGTAGAAAAGCTGTAAAGAAATGTTTTGAATCCTGTTCTTAAGTCTCATCATGTTCCCCTTTCAATTGGAGATCAGAATCAGCCAAAATCATTTTTGTTAGGTTAAAGTTTCACAAAAGTCAGGAATACACCTCTTAAAAGGATAGAAAACTTGTTATCTTCTACATTGTCTACATAAACAAGTGTGTCAAGTCTTTTAGCTGAGACAGCTCTGGTTTTCTTACAGGTCTTAAAAGTATCCCTGTTTCCAACAAAACGTTAAGCTTTAAATAAAAGCCTCGGCATAGTCTCATATGAGTCTCAGAAGTAAGCTTAAGTGGTTATATTGTGCATTAATATCAGTGCAGGAGGGCAATGCAGGGGCGAGCAGACCGCTCTATGGGTGGTACAACAGGAACATGATGTACTTTTCCCACCAGCTGCCTGGAAGTGGGCCCTCACAAACGGCTAACTCACAGACTGGAGTCCAGTAGAGTACAATAAAGTAGCAGCCTAGGTAGATCTCAGAGGTTCCAGCAAGGAAATCGTATCTGTCAGAAATGTCTCAGAGTGGAATGAAGAGATGTTTGTTTATATGATGTGTGAGATCACAAGAAATGGAATTTAAACACTCGATAACCACAAACGAAACACAAGTGGAAGATAATTTGAGTGAGCTCATTTCCTGCATTTATTTTGTCTTTTTTTTTTTTTATTCAACTATTTAATTTTTTGCAGAGCAAAAGCCAATGTAACATGCAAGGGGGAAAAAAAAAAAAACCCACAAATCTTAGCACAAACACAATATTAAAAAAAAATTAAAAATCATGTGATTGCTGTATTATTGGTAGGTATTGCAATAACTATGTCAGTTGCAATGAATCCATATTTACCCCTCTCCTCTTTCTTGTATGTACTTCCGACAGCCCCTGTGACCTTTAGCATCTTGGTCACCACCATATGTCTGGTGTAGGTACCCAACATAGAGAGAGACTGTCCAACATCTTAAATATCACACTGGCATGCAAAGTGTGAACTTATGAACCCTGGAAAATAATATCCAATCGTAACTACATTCCAAATAGCCCTTTGCACTATTAATATTGAAAACACTGATACTGGGATGAGTACATATTTCTAATACATTGTGCAGCCCCACTGATGAAGTTACATGTGACAAAACCTTTTGTGTACAGGTAAGTATGATCAGAACAGAATAGATGTGTTTAATTTATGAGGGATGATTATGTCTAATGATGTTAAATACAATTAAGATTTTATTTTAGTTGAGCACTAATCTTATGTTTTTGAAGTGACCACTAATAAAGTTCTACACAAGTCGCCTTTTCCTCACAAATCCCGAGCTGCTTTATTGGGAATTTATCTGTGTTGTAATACAATTTATATAAGTGCACATAGTGTAAAAGAATGTTAAAAAAAACAGAATAATTAAATTCATCCTGGAAGTTTGAGTTTAGCTTAAAAAAATGTAACTGGTGAACTATGAGAATTAATTAATTAAAATTCAGTCTTGTGAGTACAGTTAGTTATGGGTGAACTTGCACAGATCCATCTTAAACCTATATTACTATGTAGTATATTAAGAGTATTAAAGTCGTTCAGATTTAGCCACCCCCCCCACCAAAAAAAAAAAAAAAAAAAAAAAAAAAAAAAAAAATTCTCAGTAATCTTAATATTAAATAAATTTATTACATTTTGGTGAATCTACATTTATCAATTCTAACCATTACTTAGACGGGTTAAACAGAATATCTCAAATGCTTGTCATTAAATTTAAAAACATACCATAATGTTGCAAGTGTTATTATGGAGAAGGGTCTACAAAGCACTAAAAGTTGTTTTCATGTCTCAACCCAATAAAGAGACACTCTTTAAAGATTGCATCTGTCTACTGTCTAAAAAAAGACTTTCAAATCAACAGAACTAAACTAAAAATTCAAGTTATATTATTAATAAAATTATACCAGGTTTATTATAGCTGGACTTTCAAATTTCTTCAAGATATATTCAATATGAATTTAAACAATCGACAGTAGTTTAACTACAACTCAAAGCCATGATGTCTTCAGTTGTTTCAGAGATAAAATAAATATAATTTGGATATGACTTCAAAGGTGAGATTCCAAAACCAAAACATTCCTCTAATCACAAAGAGACCATATTTTGCACTTGAAATCATAACTGTTTTAATTATAAGGCGAACATATCACAAGTATTATCGTGGATATTATTATAAATTTAACAAAAATAGTAACAAACACAGCAAGGATGAATGAGGGCATTACATAAACTAAGAAAACTGCGATCTACAACAGGCAGTAAGCTCAGCCGTTAATCTCAGGCTCAAGCATCTTTAAACACTGTATTGATGAGATCTCAAAACATCAACCAGCATTTGATTTAACCAGATGCGTGTACACAGAAAAATGAGCCTGAAGCCACAAAGAGAGAGGGTGTTGTTTTGTGCAGCCATGTGTGTCACCCAGGTCTATAGCATCACCAGGACAGTCCCAGTTGGCAGTAGATGTGTGTTACGGAGGGCAGGCTGATGGGATTGGTTGGCACATGTCAAACCCCTTGACACACACCTACATGCACACATGCTCATATTCAAAGTTTGGTGGCAAAAAGTGTAACTAGTGTGGATAAATTAGTTAAAGCTAGGGCAGGTCTGTGTTTCATTTCATTTTCATCTCTGAGAAATTTTGGATGTGTAAATACAAGAGAAGTTGGAACAATCAAATTCTAGGTAAATTATTTAAAAACACACAAACCACACAGCTTTTTCAAAAAGACAATCATACTAGTTTGCTCAAGTGAAAAACCACATTTTGTCCTCTCTTCTCTGCTCGAAAGCTCCTGTTAGTGAAGCGCACACAACAAACTGAACACTTGGCTAAACCAGAAAAGCTTTTTATCCTCCTTGCACACACCCACTCGCCAGCAGAGAAAGTACTTACGATGCTGCTAATTGTAAATGTTGTGTGCCAGTATGTACAACTTGGTGGGAGGTAGTTTTATACAGGCGCTATAATCACAGGGTCTGAAGCAGGCAGAGCTGGGATAAACACAGGTGGGCAGTTGGCTTATTCTCAGCTGAATGAATGCACGCTCACAAGCATACACACAGATATATACAACTAGCCAAGGGCTGGTATGAAATTGTCAAGGTGTGAGAACCATGAAAAAAATACAACAGTTTCACAGCATTTAAACAAAATGTTTTATAAAAACATGATTTAACTGGTTTTACTTAAAAAACAGGAAGGCAACAATCATTGCTACTTTCAATAAACAATGTAAACAAATATATAATTCTATTTATAATAGCAATAATGTTCACAGAAACAGCACTATTAAAATACCTCCTCCTTTCATTTTAGGGTGTGATAACAGATTTATTCATGCAATTCAGCACATTTGCACTAAACAAATTTGTTAAACAAAAATGCAAAACTAAAAGGTAGCATTCAAAGCATCACCACAGTGAAGAAGTTAGGAGGAAACACACGAGCCAGAGCTTGAGGACACCTCATTATCATAAAAGTCTGCTGTTTGGGAACATTACAGTTTATCAGTCAATTACAGTGATGGAGAGAGAACGGTAGATTGAATGAAAGCTTTATGTTAGTATTATTCAAATAGCTCAAAGTCAACATACGTATCACCAATTTGTACCCCCATTTCCTACCCATGTTGATCTCAATTTATTTCAATTGACCTACTGAGCTCAGATTTTCAGGATATGTTCCTTCAAAGACTATAAACATTATATGTACACTAACTTATGATCTACCTCAAAGTTTTCCACTCCACTTTCTAAGCTGATTGTAACTAAAGTCAGTACACATGATGAAAAAGAATGTTGAAATCATATTTGAGCTAGTTGAAAAACAAATCTAAATAGTTTCAGATATAGACGTGGTCATATGAGAATATTTTGAGGAATTTTATGAGAAACTGGATTTTAAATGAATTTTGTTTAAATTTTTGGTTTCATACTGCCAATAAGCAGCTATCAGACAAAAACAGCTTCATGGATTCTCATAAAGCTGTTGCCTTTTATCAGGATAAAACTCTAAGGCTGCATTTGCAATATTGTAATGATAGCCTGAAGTGGGCGTGGGTTCTGCACAAGGCTAAACCTGACCAACCAGAATTTTGTTTAAAAATAAATAAATAAACAAAAATTATAAAACTAATTATTGTTTTACAATTTTTGTTTACTAGCTACATACAAGTTAGCTATAATAGCTAACTTGTTCGTAGCTGGTGAGCCATGAAGAGTGAAGTGCATGGGAAGGGGCGTGGCCAGGGACAGACTTCCTTGGAAGGACTTGGAACCATTTCAAAACTAGTGGCAGTTCTAGCTTCTCTTGTATTTAGATAAACTATGGAGAAGATTATAAAAAGCTCAAGTTTCACTCAGAACTTCATTCTAATTTCCGAAGATTTTTATAATTGCACCCTTTTTTCCATTTACTGTACTTTTGATCCTTTTAGACCTGTTGACTCTCATAAAATATACAAGATTATGACCCAGGGTTACACCAAAAGCACTATGACTAACTTCCTGCTGCTAGATATTATTTAAGTTGCATAATCCATTTCCACACAGCAGACTATGAAAACATTCTAGAAAATTACTTTAAAACGCTAAAATTGCTGGTAAAATTGCTTTTGGTGAAAATAAAGTGGGTACAAAACATCTCCATTGTAGGAACAAAATTATGCTTGGTCGGTATTGACGCTGTGTGGCAGATGACAATGATTTTGTACCCATAATAGAACAAAAAAAAAAAACAAACAAAAACAAAAAAAAAACCTAAAACTTCCCCTTTAAGAAAGGGTGAAGGGCCAAAATGACCAGCTCCCCTATTGGCCTCACTACTGATTGTAATTCTAATATAAACATTAGAACCATATTGATGAGGTTCAGCATATGTTCTAAATATACAAATGTCAGCGCAACAAGAAACAGTCCCTACTTTTAAACCACAGTTCAAGGTAATCTGGTGAAAATATCCTCTTAAATTAGTAAAAATGGCAGTCTAAATTCTTCCATACTTTGTGAATAACGTTAAAACAGAATGAGATAAAAAGTAAAGTGTGTGATTAGACAATTGAGAACTACATTCAAATCTGTGCCCAGGTTTTGGTTCCCTCCACGTTCCCCCCCTCTCTCTCTCTGGCAATTTAAAGCAACAGCTTTGAACTTTAGACCTTGTTTTCTAGGCAGAGGATAAAAACGAACTGGCCATCAGGCTATTGGCACACGGTCAGAGAGACGGGGAGGGAGGAGCGAGATGGAGAGACAGAGAGGAGCTTGTAAAGAAAGGAATGAAGTAATGAAAAAAATTAAGGCCAGAACTAAGTAATGAAAGGAAAAAGTGAAAAAGAGGAAGAGTGAAAGAGACTGAAGCAGAAAAATCACAGAAAACAAAGATTAGTAACAATAAAAAGGACATAGGGAAAAAAAAGCGAGGAGAAAAAAATAGACTAAAGCCAGCAACAAAGTTGTTAGATCAGAAGACAAGACACAGAATAGCAAAAAGAAATACAATATTTATATATAAATACATCTGTTTTACTTATTAACACTAAAAAACAAGTTTCTATTTTAATGCATGATGACATAGGAGAATCAATATATCCTTATCAACTGCTGCTAAAATTGAGTATGTGAACAGGGCCAAAGAGAACATCAGCTGATTCATGTGTTGTGTCATGCACAGAAGCCTAGAACAACAGCCAAGACGCAAATAACTGAGACAGACACTGATGTGAAGGGATTCTGCTAGAAGAGCTATTTATAATGACTATTTATAATTTGACTTTGAAGGACACCTGTGTTCATTATGAAGTGTAGTTTCTCACAATATTTTCAGATATATTTAATGACAGTGACAGAATATATATTCAAGTGCTATCAGGAGAGATACCAATCTCCAAGGGTACATGTATTTAGACTGGCCATATACAGGTCTTTCAGTTCTGAATGTTTAACACATGACGAATGTTTATGTGCAGGACTTTACATTTATCAGGCAACTGTGGATCAGTGGGTGGAGTGGTTATCTTGTACTCTGAAAGTAGAGGGCTCAACTCTATCTTCCTATCGATGTAAGGCAAGCCATTTAACCCCAAGTTAAGCCTACTGATCTGTGTATACATGTGTGCACATTTTCGAGTGCAACTGAGTGAATGTGGCTCCAGTGTAAAGTGCTTTGAGTGGTCAAAAGGATTAAAAAAAGTGCTATATAAATTCAGTTCATTTATCATTTATAGACCACCTTGCAAATTTCAGAACAACTCAGTGAAAGAGTATGAAGAACAAAGACAAACCAGAGCTTTAAATTAATGTTGATTCCTAAGTATGAAAAAAATACATAATAAAATGAGAGAACACAGCAAAAGTAAGCATCCCATCCTGATGCAGTCAAGCACTAAAATCAACCACCATTGATCCCAACATACCTGTATTATTCAGAACAGCGGCACATCCAAAGCAGTAAACAAATTTCAAAGACATGACAGCATTTAATGTTCAAAATCCCCTACACCTTTCCTCATGTTTCGTCCTACATAACACATGTCTATCAACACGCAAGCATACATGGAAAGATAGGATACAGCATGACAGCAAAAGAATTGCAACTGTATTCTGATTTCATATTTCCACTTGCTTTATTTATGTTTAAAAACAAGAGATTTCCTGAATTTTTCAACTCTAATTTAATTCTACAATCTGGAATTATTTTCAGAACTACATAATTTAACAGAATATGATGTACTGTTCAGTGCATTTTACATCAGGGTGATCATTATAAAAGTGATAAAATGTGCTTTAGGGGGTTTTCACACCTGATAGTCTGGTAGGCGCAGTTCGATTGGGGACCAAAATCGCAACATTTGTTACATTTTCAGCTGGTGCGGTTAGCTTTCACACTACACTGTGTCGAACGAACCCTACCAAACCAAACCCTCCTCGCCTGTGGTGGCGCTGCACCAAGAACCACTGAAGGAAATGACATGAAACCTCTGAAGAAGACACAAGCACAACTTCCTCCTTCTCAAAACATAAAAAAAAATGAAGTGGCGTCAAATTTTAGAGGTTGTAGGATCTCTCTTTTGTTGTAAGTAAAAGACCACTAGCACCTTTGTTTTGGTTGTATTTAACCAGAATGCCCTGCACTATCGTCCACTTCCGGCTTTGGGAGCAGTTTCCAGTCTGCTTGGCTTTCACATATGCATTCAAACTGCACCAGAGTTCACGTCAACCGAACCGAGACCTCGGGCCGCATCAGAGTTCGATTGCGCATTCACACTTCCCCAAACGAACCGGACTTTCTAGGCAAATCAAGTAGTGTTCGATTAAAGTGGACTAAAGAGGGCTGGACTGAATGCACCCTTATAAAAGAAATCCTTTCAAAAACTTGAATTTTGCCCCACCCCGATCAAAAAGCAGTAGAAGGAGTATCTTTATACATTAAAGTCCATAGTTTTTATAGTAACAACTGCTAGACAAAAAGAGAATTATAACTTGCATCTAAAAAGCTATAACCTTGTGTCTGAAGCACCTCATAATGGCCAAACCAATTCTCATAGCTAGCATAGGGTTTGTTGAGGAATATTCATTTAGCTACAGTCTACATTTACAACTACATTGATCAGTAAAACCAAGACACTAGACCTAAAATATTTCAGCTTTCACCAGACTAGCAACCCACAGGTTCCACAAAACACGTCACCATGTTTTATTATAAGGAACATTAACCACCGGGATAATTAACATGCCATTACAGGAGCACATCACCAAAGCTACTTCTTAAAAGCAATTCACAGACATCCTGTTTACACCAAAACAGAATGTGTACTGGAAAAAGTAAAAAATAGAAGATACCTGCAGTTAGGCAGTTCTCCCATGGTTGTTGCTTCTTTGCATGCTTATGTTTATGTTCCTCTTCCTCTACTGTACCACTGTGCTCTGATAAACTGTATTGCTCCATTACTAAGAACTGCTGAAATTAGTCATGTCAAATAGAAACTAAAACTTGGTCAAACAATTCTTGCTCCTGCTGTAGATTCATTCAAAAAAAAAAAAAAAAAAAAAAATCAGGGCACCACAGCCTCTAATGCATCATAGTGTTGTTACGGATATAATACACACTTTTTTTTTCTACAATCTACACAAGTTGTTGTATAGGTCACATTATTTGATAGCAGCTTAGACATTATGTCATTTAAATTGGCCATTGTTTCTGAGGCAAGTTTAGCCAGGGGCACAAAGGCTGTCTGAACGTGGTCCAACTAAAACAAATAACACATTAAGCCAGGTCGTAATTGGGACCAGATCCCTGCTGGGGTAAACTGTGGTCTGAAAGACAGCACAGAAGGAAGTGAGCACTGGACACACACAGCAAAATGGTCATTTTTTTTTAAGGTTTTCTATCAACATTTTCCTAGACATTCATGTCTGAGATGTTGAAACTATCACATTCACTTTCAATTTTGTTTAGATCAGACCAAAACAAACATAAAAAAGTGTCCTGTCATTTTTCTAAAATGATCCACCGAATTTAAAAAAAAAAAAAAAAAAGGTCATAGTCGAAGAAACTGCTGAAAAAAAAAAAAGCTTTAAATATGGTCTGTAAAATAAGTTATTAATGTTAGTTGTTTTTCTTGCAGTTATTTCCAGCAGTAAATCATGTAGAGCTAAAAGGGAAAGGCTTGTTTTTTTTTCATTCAGGCAACTGAGGCCGTCTAAGCAGTTCCTGTGTGGTCTGTGTGTGTGTGTGTGTGTGTGTGTGTGTGTGTGTGTGTGTGTGTGTGTGTGTGTGCTAAAACACCACAACAACTGCTGGATGACTTGATTCATATATTTAATGGACACAGAGAATGATATTAGTCTTAATTAAATAGATATGATTAAAATGACATACCAGTTCAGTTTTTATTCATGTCTACATAAATTTTACCTACTTTCTAATAACACAAAATAAATGTTCCTTATTATTAACATTTAAATGCTAATTTATAAGATTTAACAAACTTGCAACCATTATAACTCACTTGACAAGCATGTCATTTCTAGTCCTTGTCATTTAATAATTTTCCACTTGCTGTTGAGTTTGATCAGCAGTTTACTGCATGCCAGTGCTGATTCCAGTATTGTGTGCCAGTTAATTGTTATACTCTACAGTGGCATTTTAATGTGTTAGGTTACTTCCTTGTGTCAGTGATAGGCATTAAAACTGATTTTTGCTTGCAATGTAAGTGTTGTAAATGACAGACAATGTGAATCCTCACTGATCTGAAAAAAGGCTGCTCTCTATTTCAGCTGAAGGAAATTGGCACTCGTAACCTTGTGACAATCAAAGCTCCAGTACTGTAAGCCTTAATACAGTTAGGGCTTAATACCGGTATTAAATACTGTGATCTTACTCATTTCTGCAAATAAAATTTTACAAATTAAAGTACTTCTTACTGCCATAAATGACGTATCAAAAGGACTTGACGTAATACAAGAACTACTAAAAAATATTTTAGTGCAAGTACATCTTGTACCAAAAGAACAAGATGTACTTCATTGGAAATTAATTTTCTGGAACCTTTTTATCCATCTAGGTCATTTCTTGGGTGCATTTCCACTGTGGGGTCTAAAACCGGGTCGTTTACGTAGATTAGGTCCCCCGACAAAGTTTCTCCTCTTGCAGGAGTGCTGCTGCGATCTGGAAACACAGATCTCCTCCCACCACAGTGGTGCAGTTAAAGCCAGTTTTATTTCAGAAGCAGTTTGTACTTACCCATATTTCTTTAATAATCAAAACCTTCAATCTGTGTTGTTGCGGGAATTACTACACACAAACACACATGCTCCAAAGTTTCTGCTCCACTCAGCCTTAACATCGGTGAAAGATCAGCAATTCTGGGGAGTTCTGGGGAGGTATTGCTTTAATTTGTATCTTAGAACATAAATGTGGAAAAATTGTATATTTTACTGGTTAGAATCTCTTAAAAAGGCTTTGATGAATGTTACTATCTTTCTCCATCTCCATGGAGACTTAATATTAAATATTTCCAGTAGGGTTGACTGATTTGTTTTTGTTAACAATCTAATCAAATTAGTTGTGACGCTATTAAAAAAAAAAGAAGAAACTAGTTAATTAGAGGCTTTGTAATTGGTTAATCACATTTTTATAACCTAGCAATATTTGACTCAATAAGCAATGTTTTTCAATTTAAATCATGTCTGGTTAATGACTGAATCACTAAATTCACACATAAAATGTGGATTGTGATAATGTACAGCACATGTGTCAAAGTCGACGCCCGGGGCCCACCATAACTTTTTATGTAGCCCTCTTGACTCTGGAGGTACACATTAATAGAACCTTCAAGATAACGATTGTGTGCTTAAATATTATTTTATCAGTCAAATCAAGGCAGTTTTTTTTTATCTGTATACTGCCAAATTAATGTGAAAAGATGTTCAACATTATTTCATTTTAAGAATTAAATCATTTCCTGCCACAGCCGGCCCTTTGAGGATATTCGTGATCTTGATAGGATAGGGCCCACAATGAAAATGAGTGTGATACCGCTGATATACAGCAACATTTACCTCAATGTGGCGTGAACTAGAACACTGTGGCTCATCCAAGCATGCAGATCCAGACGGAATTAGATTGAAACTGCCGTAGGGCAAGTAAATCAGCAGCTTTACGCTTCATATTCTTCTCACTCATGCTGCTAAGTGTGTGTGTGTGTGTGGGGGGGAGATTAATATCTCTATATTTTATAGAACAAAGTTTGTGTCATGTCTATCCTCAGAAGTGTTCAACCCATCTGTCTCACTCTTAACAGTCATTGCATTTTGGAGGAATTGTGATTTTTAAATCCTTCGCATGAAATGTATTCTCTCAGTTTTCCACCACCAGGTCTGAATGCTGCATAATTAACCACAAAGGGAGAAAGTAAAAACAGAAAAACTTCCTGGATTAAAAACATGTCAGCATAGCAACTCTAACATTTACTCAGTCCCATTCCACCACCGATATTCTCTGGCTTTAGATTGTGAAAGTTGGGGGCAAAGTTGTATTAATCATCTGTGAAGTTTTCTCTCAAAAGCAGTGTTTAGCTGTTATCCAGTTCTATTTCATTACATTAACCTGTCATTACGCAGTCTCTGGCAAAACACATGGAAAGCACAAAGTAGTTTGCAGATCATTATGTACTGCATTCACTTGCAGTCAAACATGTGATATTTACTCATTTAAACAACAGTTCAGAGGGCATAAGGGTTAATGTTCCACAGTGCAATAAATCCGTTATTTTTTTATGTCTTGTTTTTTCTGTGATTGATTAATCAGCATTAATGCCCTAAATGCACAGCCCTAATTTGAATGCAAACTCTGTAAAACACAGTGATATTCAGCCTGAGTTGCTAGGTTTTAATGTTATGTTTGCAAACAAAAATAGAGAACTCCACCTTCAGCTCATGGTCCATCCAGAAAGTCCTACCTCTTTACCAGGGTCATTTCTGGGGATAGATTTTCACCATGGTAGCCTGGTTTATCCCGGTTCCTGCAGTGGAACATGCGGGGGAAGGAAAACTAACCCAAAATCTACACTGGTTCCTGGAAAGGTTCCGGCAGTGGAAAAGCACCTTATGACAACACTTCATCCAAATTTTTATTTATATTAAGAGAAGAAGGGCAATATTGAGGGGTTGAGGGGTTGCACTGCACAGTACATACCTGGAATGGATTGCTTAATATAACATGAGAAACTCATTTAGTTAGTCATACCTCCTAAATTGAGTTTCGTTGTTTATTGAGGAGCCTAAATGTTTTCTATATCACTGATATTGTTTGATCTTAATGGCCGACCTCAAGATTTTGTGAAAATGCCACAAAATTCTCTTTAGTACCATCGTGTTTCATCTCCATCATAGCTAAAGTAATGTATTACAATCATAAACGTAGTTTTTTCTGAGTAATTTAACATAACTGCCAAAACTGTTGACAAACTGCTGTATTTGTTTGTGCTCAGTGATGAAGTTGTACTAAAAAGATGCAAAGCGTCTCAACAGAGCTGACATATGGAGTTACATTCTCATCGATATTTTGATTCTTTTCTTACAGATGCATGTCTTCTCAGGTGTAAACCAAACTGATTTATATTTCATTGCAGTCATTTCTCTAGAATTCAGTGGCACCAATAATCTTCATTTACTTCTTGGAGAAAAGGCAAACTGTTGAGAAGGATAAACAACAACTCAAGGTTCATCGTCAACTTCAGGACGAAGAGCAGAGAGAGTAACAGGAAGTAAAAGTATAAATGAGGAAAAAAAAACAGTCTGATACTTCATATAGCAACAAAACTGTCTTTTGTGACTGTAATACTGCACACATTTATATTGATATAATGATTCTGATTTGAATAAAGTCATTTAATAAAGAACGCAATACAGATATTGATTACTTTAAATGTTAGGGTGCAAATGAAGGCATATGAATAAGTACACCGCTTTACCAAGACATTAAAAAATATATAAATATAATTTTATATCTAATATGGGAATTAAGCACACATTTTTTGTTTTCATCCCTGCATGATGAAGAATGTCACTGTATTGTGTAAACTTCCAAACAAGTGGCATCATGTGCCTGCAGTAAGATCATATCATCTATCTCATCTTTTCTAAGTAGAGTAAGTCAAATATAAAATATAGAGATGTAATGGTATTTCATGTTAGTTCTTGAAATAAAAAGCAGTGAATTATGAAAGAAAAACAACATGTAGAAACAAGAGTCACCTAAAAAGTTATTGTTGTTAAAATTACTTATACCCCTGCTGCATCTTTCTATGTTTCTATGTTGTGCACTGAAGAATATACAACCTTGTCTATTTTTCTCACTGTTTTATTCATTAAGTCCAGAGAGGATTGCCTGATATTTTAAAATCGATGTTGTAGTATAAATGCACCAGAGAGGAAGCAGAAAGTATTTTTAGTTATGTCATATAGCACTGTGCAATTAAAATATTTGCAGTGGATTAGCCCCACTCTGCCAGGACCCACATGTTGGCCTCCATTCAAACTCCTTTCTCCCAAAACAGGACCTTAACTGTGGAAAACTGAGGCTCCCTCACTAAAAGCACTACTTTAACATAGATACAAAAAAAAATAATTTAAAGCAAAACAGATATTTAACACCAAGGCATAAAAGATGAACATACCCTTCCAGTAATATGAAGAGTTTTTGCATTTCTGGTGAAAGGCTGACGTTTTGGTTTGATCCATCCAGCTGACTGCAGGAGATCTTCTGTCTCTCATCCCCACTGAGTGCACAGGCAGCCACAAAGATGTGGGTATCTGAATAACTAGAATTACTGCCTCATAGTTGGCCAAATCCTGTAATTTTCTGAATGTGACTTGAAATTTAAAGTCCAGCCCTGTTCTCTCCCTGGTTGAAAGCTTAGAGAGCTGTATTCTGGAAGAAAAGGATAAGTTCTCCTGGTATGCCATGCAGTTCATATCCACTCTCATCCTCTCCAAAGGTAAAAAGGTGAATTCCTCTGAGTATTACTTCCAGGTGTTAAGAGACCAGGCAGTGAACTGAACAGAGAGGAATGGTCACACTCCACTGGATTCCCTCAAGAAACAGTGTTTTCCCCAATAATCGGCTGAATCCCAACACTTATTAATATGCCTGAAGAACACCATGCTCCTAAGGATAGATACAGTAAAAACATGACAACAAAATCACACACTAGCCAAAACCAAACAATGTTTTCTCTTTTTTTTGTTGTTTTTTTCTCAAACAATTGAACTTGATCTATTTTCCACAGGATGAGTCTGTAGAGCTGGCAGCTCTTTTGTTATGCAGGAAGAATAGTTGAAATGGGAAGATCAGGCCAAGGAACAGTTTAATGTCTGCAGCAGCAGTGTGAAGGGATTCTTTGCTCATCTAGACTGAAAAGTATGCAGGTGTAAATCAATACACTGCCTCCCCGCACCGATACAAGTTCACAGTTAAAGTTCACATTTGATAAAATGCTTTTATATAGCTTGGAAACATAAGATAAGCATTTAGTTATACAGAGAAAGTGCCTTAAAGCACCTCACAAAAGTATTTATAGCCGGGTGTTTTTTTGTTTGTTTGTTGTTTTTTTACTGTTTATCACTTTACAGCCACAAACTTTGGTGCATTTTACTGGGATCTAATGTAAAAACCAACACAAAGTAGTGGATAATTATGACGTGAAAGGAAATGACACATAGTTTTAGAATTTTGACGCGGTGAAAAATATCTGGAAAGTGTGGCATGCCTCCCCTCTGAGTCAATACTTTGTACAATGACCTTTTGCTGTAATTACATCTACAAGGCTTGAACGGAATGTCTCTACCAGCTGTGAATGAAGTTTTGTCCATTTTTCTTTGATAAGTCATTCAAGCTCAGTCAGGTTTGAGCATCTCTGAACATCAATTTTTAAGTCTTGCTACAGTTTCTCAATTGGATTGAGACTGAGCCATTCTAAAATTTGACTATGCTCTGATTTGGAACACAGATGCTCTGGCTGTATGTTTAAGGTCGTTGTCATGGTGAAAGGCGAACCACCGGCCGAAGCTCACCTCTTCTAAGAGGATTTCTTCCAGGGTTGCCCTGTATTTAGCTCCATCCATCTCCAGCTTCCAGGTCCGGGTTTGTTAAAGAAAAGCATCCCCTCAGTATGAGATTGCCACCCACACATTTCAACATGGGGATGGTAAAACATGGTGCTTTCAAGGTGATATGCAGTGTTAGTTTTCCTCCACACATTGAATTTTGTTATTGTAAGCAATAATAATAATAATAATAATTACCATCTTCCATTATGTGACTGTGTCCCCAACATGGCTTGTGGGAAAATGCAAATGGGATATGGTTTGGCTTTTCTAGAAAATCCCAACATCAATACAAAGAAGTGTGCGGTTACCACCAGAAAAAAAAAATCTGAAAAAGTTCTTTGGTCATGAAAGCGCTTTAGCAAAGCGCTCTAAAACCCAGAATTTATACTCAATCATTCCTAACATATTTATAAAACAGGAAATAACGATGGCGACATGTTTTATTTTGCGTGTTAGAATATGATGAAGTGAAAGATCTTTAGTCTTTGCTTAAAAACAGACTCTTTCACATTCCCTGATGTGGCTTGGCAAACTAATAAAAGAAGACTTCAAAAAGAGAAGGACCTGGCACTTAGTGAGAAGGGCCTCTTACTGAAGGAGAGGAGGGCAGATGTTTTCAAGATAATGCCAGCTGCTGTTCCTCAAAATTTCAGTTCTATCTATACTGTCAATCAATCAATATTTCTGCTAGCTCAAACAGGCCAAAAAATATGAGGTCATATTGACCAGTGTCAGTTGCCAATCTTGTGTCCCTCTGTATGAAGAAACTTGATCACTGTGCTCTAGAAACACGAGACAGCTTCGCATGTGTGTAAGTAGGAGTCAAGTATCACTTTCGGATTTGCAACAACAAGCTTGAGATGTAAACAGAAAGGCATTAAAAATGGATGTCTTCTGTCAAACGAGCTCTAACAGATTGTAAATGTATGCCATCCCAGGTAAACACTCTTTCATAAACACAGTAATTGTGTCGAGATTTAAGGATGACCCAGTTCTACAAGCCTATCGCCTCCATAATAATCCTTTACCAAGCCCAGACAACCCACTGCTAATTTGCTCAAACTGCTGCTTTGTCATTTTCAATGAGTTGGCAGCTGACTTTAAGCTTCCATATACTTCCTCTATATCAGTAAGCCTGATTACACTTAAATATTTTTGCCACAGTTATAATAAAACGCAGTAAGACTCTTTGACTTTCGATTGGCAATTCATTACAGACTAAAAGAGCTTTCTGCTTATGTATGCGAGAGAATATCCTCCACATCTTAAGAATGTTGGTGCTTTTCATGTATCCAGCTCTAAATAAGATTGTTGAAGCTTAATGCATCAAACAGTCTGGAATATTCTTTACACAAACGAATGTTGTCTGCATTTCTATCTGTAAATGTCCTGCAATAAAAGTGCTCTAAATACAAAATGGCTGCAGCAACACGCAGCTTTTAAAAGGTCACATGCACAAAAACACACCGATGGGCAAAAACCTTCTTTTGCAAAAGCATATCAAAGACATAAGACGCTACTTACATATTTTGACGGAATCAGTGTGACTAAATAGGTTTGAAAAGTAATATATGAGAAATAGAAAATGCTGATGCAACATAAGGTGTTAAATGTGCATAATTAAATTGAAACAACAACAAAAACAACTCATTGCTATCTACTTTTATGGATCTCAATGGGTAAAATACAATACAAGTTGACCATGAGTCATAGTAATTACTGTATGCATAGTACATACTACAAACTAAAGATCCGGCTACATATTTGGTTCCATAATATCAATGATTATACCTTTTTATCAGAAATACGCGTTTAAATGAAAAAACTACTCCCTACAAAGGTGTCCTTAGAGAAAGACTGGCTCAGAATCAGCACAGAAAAGTAGAGGGTACTTTAAAGCAGCCAGGCAATAACTTCCCTGTAAGAAGAAACGCTCACAGCCACCTCAATAGGCAGCCAACTGGCTCTTGAAAGAACTCCTTCAAATCTAACTTTAGACATGGGCAGCTTTCACCCATAAAACACCAGAGAATGTCAGGAAAATCAGATCTGGATTTGTTCCCACAGTTCACACATGAACAGGCAAAGAACACTGACTGGTTGGAGATGCCTGTTCATAACTGGGAATATTGGTGGCTATATTTTTTTAGCTCAGAAAACCGGGAAATCCCTGTTAAATGCCACATGGCTGTTACTGCGTTTTAGTGGCAGGGAACGGATTTGTGTGGATTTAAACGGATAGATCAACAAATACTAACAGAGACCTGACTATAAGTGACCATTGTTAAACTGAGCGGTAGACAATGCGCCTCTTCACCGTCTGGTACTTTTGCAATCATGGTTTTTTTCATGCCTGACTTTACTGAAGTGGGAGTAAAGTCTATGATCAACCACTGATCAAACTTATGATCAATGGTTATAGGCTGTCATTTTTAATCTTCAGAAATATGCAATTACTTGGAAAATTGGAAAGGTATTTGAACATTTTTATACTTATTTGTCCTCACAATTTATAAAAAAAAAAAAAAAAAAAAAAAAAAAAAATTATGTGCAGGGGACTCCCGCCCATTCACAGTACAGCATTCGTGGATTTTTCTGTGGAATGTGACTCCAAATTATTTTTCTATCCTTTGATTTTTTTTTGGTAGCGCTTGTCTAAAATATTAGACGCAATGCTACTTGCCACACTATTGGCTGGTCCAAAGCAGCCAATCCAAGAGCACCATTTCTTTTCCTTGGTGCTGATTGGCTGTACCCCCAAGAGCGGAAATAAGGAAGATTGTAGACATTAGTTTATGCAGTAGCACTAAGACAGTTTACACTATGTGTATTAGTACATATTAAAGTATATTTGGTGTTGAAACTATTGAAATAAGCAGTTATGAGTGTTTTTAGAGGGGGTCTCAAGTATTTGTGGATTTTAGCTATTCACTGGCAGCTGCGGTAACTAACCCTTGCGAATACTGGGAGACAGTTGTACCCATAATATGATTTGTATTTTTTTTTTTTTTTTTTTTTTAACAAGGTGAATTTGTACTGGCGAAAGGCAAAAATTACAAATTATTATCACCTATACTTGAGAAACTACTAAAATTTGTAGTTTTGTGGTATCACCTAAAAAACTATATAGTGAAATATTCACTTCAGCATTTAGCACATATAGGACAAAGGTATACATTTAAAGTTTCCTCGAACTGACTGCATTCTTTGGAACTCAAAGATTCCTTACAGATTAAGACATTAGCTAAGAACCCTTCAACATAAACGACCAGCCCAGATCTAAAGCTCGAGTTACTTGACAGTACTCGCTCAGATCTATATAAAGAGTGAGAGTGAGGTTACATTGGGACAAGTATATGGAAAAGCTTCAACTTTAACCACAGTCTGCCCCATTATAAAATTACACAAAATCTGAAAACAAAAAAAAAAAAAAAAAGAGAAAAAAAAAAAAGGAGAAGCTTTTTCCACCCACTACCTGGCATTCACTTACAAGTGAAAATAACAGGGCTTAGTGGAAAACAACAGTGTCTGACAGAGAAAATGACTCATCTCTCACTCCATCCCTCCATCGCTTGCGTTCTACTTTCCTCTCAACTAGTTACCCGCTCCAGCACATCCCGTACCTAAAAACACGGCTGAACTTCAACGAGAACGGAGACACCAATAATCAGTACAGAGCACTCGCCTTCACTTCCCAGAACCCATGGGACTGACAAACAACCAAGTCTGTGTGGGTCAAAATCAGAACTGATTAAAGGAACATTATGACTTTTGTTTAAAATTAGATTTAGACAACACAAGGAAAATACAAACTTTGGAGGAGGAAATATTTTAAAGGTCTATGTGACCTGCGCTAACCACGAACTGTTTTCTTCTCAAATAGCAATCAGTGAAGGAGGAACAACAGGGAAATATTCATTTTGTTCTTTAGTGTCTGTGGCAGACTATTTGGCTTAAACTAGCTAAATATGTAGGGAAAAAATAATAAAAACATTAAATGAATAGGGCAAAATCAGCATGACATAATATTAGCTTTACAGTGGTGCTGAATAAAAATATGGTAAAACTTTTACATTTTTCAGTTTACAAAGAAAAAACCCTTCAAATTACAGATTTTCTATGGAAAAGAGGTTAATGTGCACTGTTAAAATTCTGATTTGAGGTATTAAATAAAGAAACAGAATCTCAGTCATGCTACAGTAATAAAACTTTAAAACACAAGCCTGATAACACAGGATGTTGAGGTTTACTTAACTTTGTGGTTGTGGTTTAATGTAAACTGAGTCTGTTCAGAATTCTACATTGCTCTAGTTTTCATTTTTATAACAAACAAACAAATAAATTGCTGAGCATGACACAACAGAGTAGGGCTGTAAAAAGTATTTCAGTTTTAATTTTGGCTGGAAATTATCACAAAATCAGAGTGGGTTAAATACTGTCATTTGACCATGTTCTGCTTTGCAAATATACTTTTATTTTCCTGTCGGAGAGCAGTAAATGCAAGGTGTTCCAACTTCAGTTAGGTACTGTGGTAAATAATGGTCATTTCAATATTGACAAGATAAGTGTAACTGAGATTGAAACAGACATTTAAGTCTCATAATCAACAATCTTTTTTTATTAATTATTGAATTAATTTTTTTTAGGCCAGCCAAAACACTGAGTTTTTTTTTTTTTTTTTTTTTTTTTTTTTTTTTTTTTTTTTTTTTTTTTTTTTTTTTTAATTGCTTTTTAAACAACCCGTCCCAGCCAGTTATGTATTGATTACACTGGGTGTACTTAAATGCACCACTAGGTATAACATGCTTGAAATAAAATGTTTAAAATGTAATGTTCTCTAAATGCAGAATTAAGCCCAAAATGGTCTGTTTGGCTGCTATATTTTACAGCTCAGATGACAATTTACTGCAAAGTAGAGATTCAAAATCAGAATGTTAAATTTTACCAACAAACACCAGCATGGCACCATGAGATCTGTCCACATTAACTTTTTTTTTTTTTTTTTTTTTTTTTTTTTTTTTTTTTTTTTTTAACTAAATAAGATGGAAAGAATTTGCAAAAGCTGTAAAATGAATGAGAAAAGTGAAAGAAACAGAAACAGATGAAGACGATGTGTTTTCGAGCTGCATTAAGCAATCGCCCAGGCTCTGGAATAGGCCAGTGTGATCAGTAGGTCAGCTATTACTGATCAACTACTAATATTTTTTCCTATTTGTTAAAATCATCAAAAGGCATGAGACAATAATGCACTGATGTATAAATGGGGGTAATCTTGTAATTCCTTTCTTTTCTGCTGGATTAAAAACTATTATTAAAAAAAACTTGTAGCACAGTTGTTGCTTGTTTATCACTTTCAGAGCTTAAAATAAATACATTTGTGCTGTTCAAATTTAGAATGAGCAGGTTAAAGCTCAAGGAAACTTGAACAAGCCTGACTGGTGCATCTGCAGAATGTGTGATTAAAATAATGGACATAAATCAGACGCTAAAGCACCTTTAAGGTTGTTTTCACTGGGTTTCAAAGATGAATTATCTTTCATGATGAGAACATTCTTCATTTCTGAGTCAGCTTTCTGATTTTTATTTTTTTTAATCATTCAGCTACAGATTGACAAACCATTGCTCTGTATAAAAAAAAAAAAAAAAAAAAAAAAAAAAAAAAGACTTTGCAGGCAGGAGAGGAACTACAGCAGGGCCCCAAAAGAAGGGTCAGCAGTATGAATACACACATGCAACTATGACGCAGCAGTTCAGCAATGTGTATACAGCTCGCTGCTGGTGAGAAGACAGCATCGATTTCAAATGTTTCCTGAGTTTTTATTCAGAGAGTCAGAGCTACGTGCTCATGAAACAATCAGCATACTGCTTGCGTGCGGCAGCCAAAACCCAAACACACACAAGGGGACAGTTATCTCCTTTCTAATTGGCTGTCATGAGTTTGACAGACTCTGTCACTTCAGAGAAACTATAAATACATTTCTGGATTCTTTTTATCATGTAAGAAAAAACGAAATCTGTGGAGCAGCAAACAGCAGATTAACGCAGTAAAACATTCTCTGTTGCTTTACAAATGTATCATTTAAAGCAGAACAGCTCAATAAAATTGACTTTTTAAAAAAAGTGCTTGGAGAGACGTTTAACAGGACGTCTGTCAAACGTGATGACTGTATTTCAAAGAGGCAGTCTGATTCACCGCATGTGAAAGCAGACTCTTGATTCTGAGTGACAGCTTCAACCATTTTACGACCAGCAAAACTGTAAACAAGTGGGATGAGGGAGGGACCGGGCTGAGTGAAGCGTCCGGCTCAGATGTCGCCTTTCTCTGCTTCCATTTGTTTGTTTCTGCAAATCTGCATGAATGAACGGAGATGAAACAAACGTGCAAATTACAAAGAGGCTGAAATCTGCGTTTTATTCCACCAGACATGAGGTCGTCAGAGAAATAAGTACATGCGCAAAACAGCAAAACCACAGCCGACTGACAGCGTATGGGAGAAGATGGGAGACTGAGGGAACATAAATCACATCCCCTGTTTGAGTTGTTGCGGCTGTTGAGTTGGTTGCTTGTTTTATATGGGTAAACAACTATAAATCCTTGCAAAACGAAACCACTTTCCTCTGTTGTCAGCACCCCTGTATTTGCATACGATGCCATAAAATCAACCAGAATTACGTTAATCAGAATGATGCGGCATACCTAAATTTCGACTCATGGTCAAAACAACGAGCGATATTTTATGACTAAAAAAAACAAACAAAAAAAAAAAAACAAAAAAAAAAAAACAGATTGAGACTGGAAGGAAAGAAAAACACAAAAAAATGTCCTTTTTGTATCCTCTGTGCACCGATCTGCTCTGCTTCAAATGCGACAGTGTTACCCCTCTGCCTCAAGATAACCTGAATCCAGCGTCAGCAGTGTTTGCCTCACAGTTGACAGTTATCATCTGCTGCTTGCTGTTGGATCCACGCTGAACCTATTGGGAAAGTGCAAAGTTGTGAAATGATCTGAATTCAAAGTTGCTTCTAAGGCAATAAGAAAGAGCCATCTTCTCTCCTCGCTGTTGTTACATCTTATCTCCTTAAGAGAGAACGTCTGACTGGAGTTTCTGATTTAAATTTTCAGCAACAATCCATCAAAACTCAAATAAATTGAAGTAAATGAAAACTAATTCAACAAAAATAGCTTTAAAAGGATCCTTTTGTAACCAAGAAGTACAAATATTATAAAAGTAAAGATGTTTTTCCTTTTCTGTGAGTGAAAAACATGTTCAGATGATCTGAGGTCTGGCAACTTAACATAAACAGTCTGAAGCATTCCATGTTAGGCCACAACAGGAAAAAAGAAAAACACATTTGTTGCTTTTGGTGCTTGTTGAATATTATTGCCCTGCTGCACTCACATAAAACTCAGAACTATGCGTAATTAAAGGGCACCCGGGCCTTATACAGTTCGCCCAATACAAATGTGGAAAAGCCTTAAATGCTGTCAATCTCGAGGTCACTGCTACATTTCAGTTCCACTGCAAAAACAAAATTCCACAACAACACTGTACAAATACTTGATATCTGCTGTATATAAAAATCTATTTCAAAGCTGGTTTCAAGTTTAAAACATGCTTTTGTGAGTATGTTGGGGGTTTTTTTTCTTCTCCAAATTGGAGTTTCTGTCATTCTTGCCAGTTCAACCCACTGACCTGTGTTTTACTGAGCACTGTTTCCAATTACAGTTAGTTTTTTAAAAAAAAAAAAAAAAAAAAAGGCCTTGGAAATGTGTGAAATCATTTGTTGCAACATTTTATTTAAGACCACAATACTTCCTGGTCTTGGATTGAGATTTGACGTGAATTCAAAAATTCTAGATTAAGCTATATAAATATTTTCTTTCATCCAAGAAGTTTGCTTCTGAAAGGAAAAGATTCAGGCAACTCGATGTACAATTGGTATCACTTACTTCAACAACACTGGTATGTTAATTATACCCTTTTTATGAATTAATTGTATGTCTCTACTGATATTGTTGACGACTTGTCTGGTGATGAGTTCCAAGTCCTTGAGGTTGCCATCACCTTCATCTGTAGGTTCCTGCACAGATCCATCAGATTTAAGTTGGGGCTCTGGCTGCACCGCCTTAAGATGTCAATATTACTCAGAAGAAATTGGTCTGTAAATTAGAAAAATGACTGAATTTAAATCTGCCAGGGGTATGAACAATTCTGGCCTTAAATGTAGTTCTAAAGTGAACTCCGAATTTATTTAACAAACTGGTGCCTGTAATAAAAGATGATATAGATCTTTTCAGTGCCTCATACATCTTAAACTTTTTCCCATTTTCTCATGAAACAAACCTCACTGAATTTTATTAAGATTTTATGTAACAGACGAATGTGAAGTAAAAGAAAAATTATACATGGCTTTAAACATTTACGTTTATAAATGAACATGTGTGCATTTGTGTTCAGCCTCTTTTACTCCACCTGTTTCCAGTTTAATCTACATCCAAATCCAGCCGTTCTGTGAAAGTTCCAGGGGTTTGTTTGAGAATATCAGAGAACGAACCGCAGAACTTTAAAACGAGGTTAGATTATAAAACAGTAGCCCAAGCTTTGTACATCTCAAAGACATCCCCCCAAAAGTCCTGCAGCTGTAACAGCATCAACTGGTGGTAAAGTAAGGTGCGCTGAATACAAATGTGCCTCACTCTTTTCAGATTTCTGTCTGAAAGGAGTTCCTTCACAACTGTGCGCTACTTTGTGTTTGTCTATCACATAAAATCTCAATAAAATGGTAAATGTCCCAGTTTTCAATACAGCCTGTCCAACTTGAGAAACTTAGTTTGACTACTTCTTTGGGTATCACGACACGAGTCCCAGACAGTTTTACTCAAAGACATCTTAAATTAGCTTTTTATATCTTAATTGAAAGAAAAACAATGTTAGCTATGAAAGTGAGGCTGCAGACAGAAGAGCAGAGTCATTCATAAAAGATCTTTAGAAAGAAGATGTTTTAACACAATTTCTTTTTAGAAACTGTGGTTAAAACCTGGATGTAAAACACAGCTAAAGTTCATTTTCTTCAAGCTATCGTAGCTTTCAGGCTTGTTCCTGGATGTAATTCTATGTGAATATGTTGGAACCTTCAAAACACTGCTGTTTAATGACAAAGCAGAGGGGAGATAAATCAAATGAACATAAAGGACTGAAAGTCAAAAACGTAACATTTACACCAGGGAGGACGCCTGACAAAATATCCTGAGCTTAAAAAAAAAAAAAAAAAAAAAAAAAAAAAAAAAAAAAAAAAAAAAAAAAAAAAAAAAAAAAAAACAAGCGGGAGAGAAGTGTCTTTTTCATTGTTTTCCCACCTTCTGTATGTCAGGAAAAAAATCAGAGGAGATGACAACGCCCAACAGCAGCTTTAGGCAGTAAGCAATTATGAACGATGAGAGTTTCTTTCCTTTCTATGTGACTTCAGCCACATGACCACTAACAACACACAAAACATGCTGGCAAACACAGCATTTCACCAAGGTTTACAATTCAGAGCAGGTTTTAGTTTCAAATTAGCTCTAACTAAGCTATACTTGCTGCCTGGTAACCTCATGTTTACTTGCATGTTTTCTGTCCAACCTCTCGTAAACATGCAATTCATTCGTTTGTACTCATTTATTGGCAGTAACTACATGCATATTACAATAAAAAAAAAACTTGTTGAATGATATGTATCCACATTAAGACATTAATACAGAGAGCAAACATACAATATGTTAAACAAGATATAAAAAGCCCACCCATGTGGCAGAGCAATTACAAATCAGTTTTAGTGTTACCATCATTTGTTCTATTGGTAACTATGGGGAATAATAGACACCTAGACACGCAGCGTCCAACCTAATGTTCTTTATTTCTTAAAGCACCTCTGCACCTTTAAATTTCATCAAAATCAGCTTGGCAATGTCTCAACCAAGAACAGTCAGTGTTGGAGATGAAAGAAAGATTTTACAGCAATGATAAAAGTGCTTTTAAAGCCAAATTTGTAACCAAACTAAAAATAAGCTGACAGGGAAATATGTCACATTGAATATTTCACATATTAACTTGCATCCAAACATTCAAACAAAGGTTCCGACCACCCAAGGATGAAGGATTAAGATCAAGAGTTCCAAACGTTCCTAACTGGTTCTGTGAAAATTTGTCTGGATTGGATCCTGTTACAAAAAATTACCTGTAATGCATCTTGAAAAACCAGAGTTTTTATAGTGCTTGATATTGAAAGTGAAATGCTCTGATATGTAGGTGATAGAAAGAGTAAAACAATCCGTAGGTACATTGCTGTATGTATAGGTGTATGTATGCATATCTATGCATATATGGGTGTGTGTGTTGAAATATTCGGACCTTGGGAAACTGTATTCTAGGCCATGCATGTTATGCTGTTGATCTAATGAATTTTAGTTTTTATTAAGAATCGCATTGATTTTAAATCTTTACAATGATATTCACAATGAAAGAATATGCTGGCTGCTGCAGCTCCGTCTGTACAGAGGAAACACTGCTCATTAAATCTCATTACATCCAAAATAAAGCGATGCATTTATAAAGCAGAAGAACGACTTCTTTTGTGAACATTAAAACAATAGCTGTACATGGGAATTAGGACTGAAACAATTAATCAGATGAACGATGAATCGATTATTAAAATAATCGTAGACCAATTTAGTCAACAAATAATTGTTGACTGGAGTATACAGACTCAAAAAAAAAATGCTATTTGCTTAAAGAACAACACACTCAGAGCAGTAATTAAGCCAAAACTATGCAAAAAATATATAAACTTTGCTTTTAAGATAAACAAAAACCATTTCTGTAAATATGTTCGACCCATAATTCCTCAAGTGGCATAGTTTTAGCTTCATCTGGTTTAAGTTCTATTAAACAAATCTCCTATTAAGCACATTTTGCTATCCAATTATTAATCCAAAAAATAGTCAACAGATTAGCCCTTCACTGTATTGATGTTAATTCAAACAGAAAGGGCTAAGCTCTTCACATGCTGATGTTAGAAGTATGTTTTTAGCTGCAGATGCATCCTTTGTTACAAATGATCAAGCGTTCACAAAAGGAATGCTATGTTATTGTATTTTAGGCAATAAAATGTTTATTTATCTAAAAAAGGAATTGAATTATTTGTTTTTTGTATCTTTTAATGTATTTCTAATAATGTATAAAAAAGGTGCAAGTGGTTAACTGAAAAATCTGCAGAATATGCCAATTTTTAAAATCTGATTAATTGATTAATCGAAAGAAGAATCGATTACCAAAATAATCATTAGTTGCAGCTCTCATGGGAATATGCTGCAAGATGAATTATCGTCAGTTACATCAAAACAGAGAGTAAATATTCTAGCCAAAGACTTTAGCAAACTGATCCAGATGAAAACATTGTCGGCAGAAGGAAAAGTTAGATTTATGGAAGGAAGTCAGATCTGTCTTTACAAATAAAGCGAAGTCCTTATTGAAACTATCTAAACAAATGCTCTGTTGCTGTGGAGAAAATCAGGCACTTCAGCATGTACAGTGTCACTCTGGTGCTCTTTAAAGTTTCTCATTTTTAGCATATATACATTGGAGTGATTTTCAACATATATTGGACTAAGACTCTGTATTGGCATATTCTTAAATGACATGGGTCAGTATCAGGGCCAAAAAATAAGATCAAGATCTCTACTTAAAGGGAATTTAAAAGCTACGTCTTAATGACACAGACCGTCATTTATTGGTGTGAGCAAAGTGAAATCCCCATGACTCACTCATACATATTCTTCTAACAACCCCACAGACTGATGCTGTTGGTTTGCATAATCACACAGACCAAACAAAAATGATTGGGTTTGGACCCCGCAGCAGATCGACAAATCTAAGGTGAGCAAAGAGAAGAGAGGGAGGAGACAACTTTGATTATCTAATATATCCTGCAAATGTAAACAAAGAAACAGGCCAAAACAAAAGCAGGAAGTTGAGATTTTACATTTGGCCTCAGCTTTCTGGTACTGGCCTATAGAGCTTTTCCCAGGATCCATAGGATGTATGGATATGTATCAATTAAAATGAAGAAGCAAATTACAGTGAAGCAGGAAGTATATTAGGAAACAGAAGAAACCAACTCACTGCATGTAGAGAATGAATGCACAAGCGCACGTTGACATACACAAACGGCAACACTAATTGTTCCACAAACAGGATGACATGGGTGGAGCTTTCTGTGGGGGCCTGTTAAGCTACAACCAATCTCTATCAGTGGGCTTGTCTCCTCCTTTCCTGCACTGCAGCAGTATGCAGTACCAGAAAAAAATGAAAATAAGGAATGAAGGCTGAGAAAGAAAAAAAAAAAAAAAAAAAAAAGGTTGAGGGGAACGGTAAGCTGTTCACACACAGCCCCTTACAGTGGGCCTCCACGGACAGACACAGAAAGAGCAAGCAAGAAAGCAGACAGAAGCTGAATCCTTGAGAGCGTTTTAAGTATCCCTCTCAAACCGGGGCAAGTCTGTACAACAGCCAAAAGGTGGGAACACCCTCCCTTTGAAGAATGCTGAAAATCACAGAACTTTATTTATCGCCCTCTTTTCAGTGTGCATGTTCAGGTTAGGTTAAGTATTAATTTATATCCATTCCCAAATAAGAACCCCGCTGCAGTGACAAGAATGAAATCCATACAATCTCACACGGCGGGAAGTAAAAAATACATCAAAACATTAGAAATCCATACACATTTATCATTGTGGGCACTATAAAACTATTTCAAAATATGCACATTTGCACTACTACATCTTCCTTTTTTTGTTTAGAAATAAAAAAAATGGTTGTATATGCACATATATGTACACATACACATTTATATATTTATACCTAATGTCAGTACACTGTTAGCGTGTGGAAGTCAGATTCCTTGTTTGTGCACACAATCTTGGTCAATAAAGCTGATTCTGATCTTCTTTCATTTTAGCCATGAAGGAACTTTTTTTTATTATTATTATTGTTCGATGTAAATTTACTGCCTGCAAATCTTTGCAGTTTCTTTTGACAATCATAAATGCAGCATGAATTATGGTTTTTTTTCCCCATTTTAATTTTCTCAAAAAAAAAACAAAGCAAAAAAACTTCTGATATCAATGTATGTATATTTTTGTAGATATTAACTTCAATCTGCATTAAAAGACTTCAGTTAGCGCTTGTCAACATTTTGGAAAATCGTCTTTTTAAAAAAGAACAACTGATGCCACCAGCTTGCAAAGTGCTGTTAAACAGTTTTTTCTACGAAACGCTGAAGTTCAACATTTTGGAGATGTTTTCCATTGTAAGGCAACATATATAGTAGCTTTAGTCAATATGTCCTAGTTTTTCACCTTCAAACCAAGAAAGCTGTTGTTTATCCAAAGGTAAAAAGCCTTTAAGTTTGGTTTAAATTAGTTAAAAACAGAAAAAAAAGATACATTAATCTGTGGATTGTGATGGTTTCTCCACTTAAGGAAATACTTTTAGGAGTTCTGTGCTTTCTGCGTTGTTATGGTGGTACTAAAATAGCGGTGTTTGTTAAGCACACTAAACGTAAGAAGAAGACAAAAGCTTACGCCTACAGGGAACTACAGGAGCTAAAGTAAGCATAAATGTTCCTAAATGCGGAACTGGGTACTTTATTACAAACAAACACAGAAGTTAAAATTAAAGTTTTTAAAATCCTCTAATTGACAATAATGTCTAGGCACAAGGAAAGGCTGGGAATTGTATTCGTAGTCTGCATTCGTACTGGCACAAACAAGCTGTCAATGTTTTTGTATGAAGAGGGAATGACTTTCTCAAACAAGTTGCACCAAATGTGTAAAAAAAAAAAAAAAAGAAAAACAACTTGCTGCCTTTGGTGTTTGTTTGGTAATTTCAATGTGCCTAAAACAGAGGTGGATCAGTGCCCCACTAGTTTTGCTCACACACAAAACAAATGCGACTGTGGAATCAACTGGTTAGAGTGGGGTGCTCTATGTGTGGCCCGACAGGCCAATGGATGTTACGCTACACAAACCAAATATTCTGAAGTTTAGCAACTGGCACCACACTGTACCTAAGAGCCACATAAAGATCTCCTTTCCAAAATCAGAGGTGCATCAGCAGTGGGTCAACCTCCCCTGATTCCACTCTGGCAGCTTACACTGATGCAAAAAAACAAAAAAGGCTCAAATCCAAATTGAAAATGTTTCGGACTTGGCCAGATTTCTAGTTGTTGCTTGTCTATTACTTAAAAAAAACGAAAGCAAGTTTTGACCCCTGATACCGATTTTAGCCAATCCAATTTCTTAATCGTTCAAATTATCAGGCAGAAAACATTTTTTCATGCTTTAATGCAAAATTTGTCATTAATTATTTATATTAGATACTGTCACAGAGTGAGAGAGCAGCAGTAATTTCAAAACAGACAAAATCATCATGGAGTTTACATTCCCATCTGTCTATAGCAGCTTATTAGAAAAAAATAGCATTATTAGCATAGTTAGTTTTACAAAGTAAACAGAAGTTTCTTTGTTGAGAAAATTAAGCAAGAGCGTTTCTGACCAGAAAACAAATTGATTTTTCAGTTTCCAGCTGACTGATCGCTAATCATGACCAACCAGGCAGATATTCATTCAGTTCTGACCACAGGTTGATTTTCTGTGTATGACATATAGCACCTCATACAGAGCACATTTCCTCATGATCAGTCTAGTCATTTGCACACCAACTTCTACAAAGAAAAAAAAAAACGACTGTACAGCAAGAATTTAAGCTATTTTACAGTTAAACCCTGATTTATCCTGTTTAATTTTAAGTCACTCTGGCAAACAAGTGGATGCTGATGAAGAAATGAATCGGCCTGATTGGCCTTTCTGTGACCCACACAGGCACAGCTTTTCCCGGCTTTGCTCTCCTACCCACTCTTTCAAGAATGACATAACTTCAGACTTCTGGTCTTGTGCTTTGGGATGGGTAACAGCTTCTCAAAGCTGATGAAAGTATGTATGCTAAAAAAGTACAGTCCAATTTTAGACATATAATGTCTGGAAAATGTCTGGCTGACAAGGAGTCTAATTTTTCTGCATGATGTTACTCCCAAACACTCCTCCATTAGTCCTCCAGGATAGAAAAAAAGCACACTATGGAACACAACCTGTCATCAATATGCCTTTTCAGAACTGGATGGAGGATACCCAAGGAAAAGCTTTGTAATGTTTTTCAAGAAGTCAGAAGAACCAGTGGTGAAGAAATTACAATATGTTCAAAAGATGTTATGTCACTTTAACTACTGACTTTTAATCTCATTAGAAGGCTGCAAAAAGTCTCTTTTTTCTCCTAGACTGACTTTAAGTTTGCGTATTACACACAATAAATTATTGCACATTATATCAAAAAAGAGTGGTGGTACAAGACTTTTAAAAATATTAAAAGCTGACAGAAAACATAAAAAATATTACTGGGTGATTATGTGTTCCTGGAAGACACTGTTGACAATACTTAAACACACAACTATAGAGTCTTAAAAAAAACAAATAAAAAAATAAAAATAAATATCTATTTTTTGCACTTCTGTTAAATCCCAATTAAGTAATCTGCTTGATCCCATCCTGTTCCTTTGAAAAATATGCAAAACCAACATAGTTGCAAAAGCAGAATTTTACAAACACATTCACTGTGACTTTTAACAAGTGAAATATCTAAAACTCTTAACTTCTAAACAGTTAGTGTGTGTCTCGTCTCGGTGAGTACTCAGTTATCCAAACACCCAAACAGCAGATGCAGTTTTGCCTGCTGAGAACTGAGCGTCGAACCCTGGCACGGTAACGCTAAGCTGCGCCAGACCACAACATTTTGCACAAACCTTGTGATCTATGCCAGTATTTACCGCCACAATTCATTCAGATGTGGGACTCGGAGAGCTTGTAACTATGAGAAGTGCACGTTTCTATCGGTGCCCTTACATGGCGAGGAGAGCCGGTATTGACATTTATCTCATCAAGCACCTTAGGGGACTCAAACAGATCTAATCTCATCAGCCACAAGACTGAAGCTTCTACTACATTTCTGCTGGAGCTACACAATTACTTCTCATAAGGAACCCATTAGCTCCTGTTTAGCACATTCACATGAAGGAGCAAGAAGGAGATTGGGATTTATGGGAAGAAAGGAAAGGCAAAAAGAGAAAAAAAAAAAGTAATTAGACATGCAAGTACCACGCAGCAGAGTCTTTTCTCAGTCTTGTTTCCGAGTTGTTCTACCCAGTAGTGATTCATTTTGGCCAGCTCTTGAAACCTTCTACGTTTTGCTACTGCGAACACCTGGTGTCTGTTACATTTTTCTCTTTTGGCAGAAAAAAAAAAAAAAAATACCACACAGGGAGGGATGTGTTATGTTTGAAACAGGCAGTGGAACTGACTGGTATCACCAGCACACTAAAAGGAAAATTCAGGAGAAAAGCAGAGTGTTTGAGTTGTTTTCATAACAAAGGGACAAATAAACTGATTCAAAAGCAAATTTTGGCACCACTGATGTTCCTAACACTGGTGCACAGATTATGTTGTGGCTTTAAAAATAATGTGGTGCCATTTAAATGGGGAATTAGTTTCATTATTACACCTATAATATTTGAATTCTTAACATTATTCTCATTTTGATTTTGATCAACACACTTCAGAAAATACAGAAGACATAGGTGCAAAATGTTGCTTTTAATTGCTTTTTGTGCAGAACACTTCTCTTTTAGCATCCTGCTCTTTGCAGGGTAACTATAACAAGTTCATATGAGCCGGTTAATTACTCTAGCTCAGCTTAGAAAGAGGAGTTATAAAAAAGCACTTCTTTCATAAGAGTGACAGGTGAGTTTGCTTTAATTTCCAAAACATGACTGTCATTTGGGAGTGGAAGTATTAGCAAACAGTCAGAGTTGTCTTTCTAGTAAGCAAGGGGAAAAAGTAGGAGAGCTCTTTCAGCCATCTGACATGCAATATGAAGCAACAGGCGGTGGGGGGGGGCAGGATTGCCCTTCTCTACGTTCCATACAGCTGGAGAAAACTCAAGTCACTTTCTCACACATCTCAATAGAAAGGCTTTAAACTGTAGGAAAGGTATAACAAATTTTAGTTGTTTGGAAACTGTATTTTTTTTTTAATTTGCTAGCCTTGATACCAGTAACCAGACAGTGACTAATCTGTATCTATGGAAGAGAAAGTAAAGGAGATCAAAACTCAGTCTACTAATGTTGGCCTTCAGTTTTACAGCCAAGAATTCAAGTAGTGTAAACCATTTAAACTGGAACTCTTACTGGTTATGAATCGTTTTCAGTGGTGTATAAATAAAGTAGCAAAAGTGGGTCAGATTTTTTAGCTTCATTCATATTCCATGTGTCAAAAACATTTTTATTAAATATTCATGTTAGCTAAGACTCCAATAATGAAGCAGATTAAAGCAAAACCACAACGCCTCATGGCATCAAGTAGCAGAAAATTATTACTGAATACTGGCAACAGCTATCACTCATCTCTCTGAACCTATTGTAAACTGGCAACTGCATATTCGTTTTTCACCATAAAAAAATGGTTTTGAATATGAAGTCTGTCTCTCAAGTCTCAAGGGAAACCATCAACCAGCAAAATCCACTATGTGAGGCACAGACCACAGAAACAAGAGGCCTAGGTTATGGTGGACTTGGCTTGAGCTGCCCTGGACATGCCAAAGCCTGGCGGGAAGTGGGACCTCAGGAAAGGGGGTGGGGGGAGTCCAATGCATCACAATAAAAGGGTTCACTGGAATTGTAACACAAGACAAAAAAAATAATCGACCACTGAAACTTTAGCAGAGTAAAAATTTTTTTCCTGTCTTTACTTGCTCTCTTAGCATAGCAAACTTACAGCTATGGTCCACATGGCCATTGTTTATTGAACGGAAAGTTGAAATGGAAAAGTTGGCTGTGAAAAAATGGACCCCATGATTCAACAGCTTAAAAAAAAAAACCCTTTTAAGTAACTCAAAGTTAGGAATGGGCGATACTGACTTAAAATTGTTTTTAAGTCAGTATCACAATAAAAATGTTTTTAAGTTTCTTAAAGTATATTTAGCAATACATCTTTCCCCATATACACTTAGAGACAGGCAAACACTGCTCTATAAAGGAAATAAAAAATGCACCCAGTATTTCAGTACTTCAGTACACCAGTTGCATAAAGTAGGGCAACTGTACCTCCTAACAACACTCAGTAATTGCATTGAATCATTTTTAAACATACTTATAGCTATTTATGTCTATTTATTGATTTGACTCATTAGACAGGAAAAAAAATGTTCAAACAGCAAACCTAATAATCCCAATCAGTTTTCAATCATTTTTGGAGGATTTGCAAATTTCATAAATCAAACTTTATTCTATCACAATGAATCATAATTCCTATCGCAACCTATTTTTCACCGTAACAACAAACGGTACAACAGTAAAAGGAAGCTTTGTGGACGCAGAGCAGGATCAAAGAGCAGAGAGAGAAGGAAGAAGTTCAAAGCATCTCTTCCACTGATCATAATGGGCAAGGATCAGATCCCAGACTCCAATGTCTCTCTGCTCGGCTTTCTAACCATACAACCAGAAAGAGATTTAAGGAGGTGCGGCAAAAGCAAAGGAGGTGGATTAGCAGTGCTTGCCAACAACTGATGGCGTCATTCAGGACATATTATTGTAGAATATCTCTGCTGCCTGGAAATTGAGCAGTTAGCATGTCATGACATTCGTGAGACTGTCACACATAGAGATGCATAGGCACCAACATCGGTATCAGCCGATATTAGTCATTTTTTAACGTATTGGTCCGATAAATAAAACTGGGATGATATTAACAACTGATATTTATTTCCATCTTGCTGCCATTTGTTTCTGGAAGAGGAGTGGAGGACGTTGGTCATGTGGTATTTGTTTGGTCATGTGACAGTGATGGTGATGCAGCAGAGGGTGCTGCATGTGGTGAGTTTAACTGGAGCAGAGAAGCAGTGGTGAAGTCAGTGGTGTGGTCATGGTTTTCAAGGTGTCAAAAGGGTAGCGATATATTTATATGATATATATAACTTTGGTAAATATCGGTTATCAGTCATAACAGCAATGTTAATATTGGATATCTGTCCAAATTTTCATATCGGTGCATCCCTAGTCATACAACAACAGTGTCTTCAGTCAGAGGCTTCTTCAGAGTTACTGCAAGACTGACTACTACCTGAGATCCTTCCTGCCCACAGAATCACCAGCCACAACGACTCTTTGATGATACTTGCATAATACGAGTTATGACAACATTTATTTTTCCCTTTGGAATAGGGTTAGCGTTAGGGAATTTTTGAATCAAAATGAATTTAACAATAACTGGTCATCCCTGCTCCCCATACTCATTTTCTGTATGACTTTACCAGTCTTTCACTTTCACAAGACATTTTGGTCAACTTTTCTTTACAAAACTGCCGCATTAAATAAAATTTGCAGACATTTGTTTATTGCGAAGGTGCCTCCACAGCTTTTCATTCAGGCTGATATCTAAACAACAACATCTGCGACAGCAACAACTCTTCTTTTTCAGTATATGTCAGAAAATGTGCAGTGATGACAAAAGATGCCACAAATTACCTAGTTAAGCTGAGGTTTGCTCCAAACTTCCCAAAGCCACTGGAAAACTGAAGCACAACAAAAAAGTGTGTGTAGCCCTGAAGGAATTCACATGTGTGTGTACATGCTTAAATCCACACATGCATTTAATGCCACCAACAGTTCACATATATTTAAAAAAAAAACAAGTGTTCTGCACCTTTAAGACCCTCTACATCTGCTATCATTTTATAATATACCTATAATTCTAAGTAGCTCACTGCACCAAGGTAAAATAGGTGGGAGGGTAGAATCTATAAATGATAAGAGTCAATGCAAATAAAAAGTGACAGATTGTATCTAATGGTCAATACCTTCCAACTGCCAGAACTCCCATAAATCTAGCATTTACTTGGCCCAAGACACAGGTTTATACAACTGGAAATATGAGAAAGTGTACCAATAAAGCTTAAACACGTAAAACGGGGAGAGGTAAATGGTGAGTGAGCTATTCTACTGGTGGTGTGGTGTGTTTACTCTCAACAAAAGTACAGCAGCAATCAAGTATGATCACAGTGTGCAAGAACATGGTGAAATCAAGCAAACATACCAATTGTGCAATAAAATCATAATTTGGACAAATAACACTGCATTATCTTAAAATTAAAACACATTATCTTTGCAAAGCCATGGTTACAATGGCATTAAAAGGTAGGAAGACTGTCAAAGCCCGTATAAATCCAGCTAAGCGGCAAAAATAGAACAAGGGCAGGCGGTTAACGGCACAAAGGCTCATAATATGTTCTGCACATTTACATCTAAAACATGCCTGGGCAATATTAAGAAAATAATTGCTGTAATTGTTGAATATTCCATTTTTTTTAGATTAACTCACATTTTTTTCCATTCTATTTTCTTTGCAATGATCATGCTGTCCCAACTCTCTTGAGTTTTGACAGCTTTGTCACCAAGGTCTCTATCAGATGTGGGAATAAAAAGCAGTGCAACTCCATCCAACTGGGCAAATTTTCTATAGTCTACCAAATATTGTACCCAAGCAGTCCTTTGTGATTACAATAATGCAAACATTGATATCATTATGAAGACTGTGATTCAATATATGGTGCAGCTCTACTTCAGAATATTTTCCGTGCTGATAAAAAGATATTAAATTGCATCAAACTCAAATGTTCCACACAAAAACTACCCGTCACAGATGACTGCATGGAATTAAAGGAATTCAAAATATATTAGAGGTGCACTATGTATTAAATCACATTTGTCATTGCTAGGCCTGTCACAATAACGAATTTTGCTGGATGATAAACTGTCCATGAAATTATTGCGTTAAATGATAATGTTGTTGTTTTTAGACCATTAACAATGGCATAATAATGCAAGTTTACCCTCTCAATGGGCAATAAACTTTAATTTTGTAAAGAAAACTTAACATTATCACTATTATTTAATTTTCCATTTTATTTCCAATCTTTGTGTTTTATTAGTTGCCTTTACTTTGTTTTTTATTTTTTTTCAATTTTTTACATTAAGTAGTTTTTTTAATTTACTGCAACTTTTTAATTTTTTTTCTATTTTTTCCATATTCTGTATTTATTTAATAATTTTTACGACATTTTTTTAATAGCCAAAATAAAACACAACAACCAAAAACAATAAATAAAACAGAAATAAAATACAACTGAAACCATAAATAAAATCGATTATTATGACGTCTGTAAACAAACTTGCCCTGATAAAAATAATAATCATCAGAATGGAAATTATCGAGCTCATTTTAATTTATCATGCAATTAATTGATTAACTGATTTATTGCTTATTGCAACAGGCCTAATCATTGCAATATCAATGTCTCCAAAATGATAATTGTGAAGGACTGTTTGGATGCAATATTTGATAGGCTATAATATATCTGGTTGCATGCAATAAAACTGTTTGCCATATAATATTTCGCAACACTGATGGATTTTATTGTTCTTTATGCCCATGTGTCATACAGTTTATTGGTGAACAAAACCTGACAGCTCCAGAATGATAGTGAGGGCAATGATGGGAGAAAAAGAGGGAATATTAATATTAACACAATGTCATGTTTTCTAAATATAGTGCAGCCTTAATATATAATCCAGCTTCATTTGCAACCTGGAATAGAGCTGGAATACAATGGCATGCAGGGAGTTTTAAGGCTAAAAGAAGAAGTCTGGTGGCTACAAGCTCCCAGTAAAAGAGTTGGGAATTACTGTGCCTAGCAGCAAACACTAAATCTGTTATAAATTTTCTTTTAGAAAGCTGTAGTCACCTAGCATATGAAGCGATGCTTGATTCGTCAACAGCTGTCAACGTCTCTAAGCCATCTATTATCCCTATTCCAATTTATTAGGTACATTCAAACCTAAGTGGGTTGCACAGCAGCACAGTTAGTAGCACTGTTGCCTAGCAGCAAGAAGGTCCCAGGTTTGAATCTGTCTTTCTGCATGGAGTTTGTATGTTCTCGCTGTGCATGCATGGGTTCTCTCTGGGTACTCCCCCGGTTTCCTGCCACAGTCCAAAAACATTCACACAGGTTAACTGGTCTCTCTCTAAGAATTGTCCTTAGGTGTGTGAGAGAGCATGGTTGTTTGTCCTGTGTGTTTCTACGCTACCCTGTGATGGACTGATGACCTGTCCAGGGTGTACCCCATCTCTTGCCCAATGACTGCTAAGGATAGGCACCGGCCCCCCGTGACCTTGCAAGGATAAGCGGGTATAGACAATGGATGGATGGATGGATGGAATACTCAAGTGTTTACAGGGTCAAACACAACTTGAACTGCTGTTTACCAATTTTTATTTAATTGAAAACTTTATTCAGCTATAGTACAGCATCCATCCTGTTTTAAAAGCTCCTCTTTGTAAGCAAGAGGTAAACATAGGTGCAAAAGCAAATCTAAAAACTACAGGCAGCCCCAGCTTTGATGGAGTGGACACAAATAGCAAAAGAAACCTCTTTGACAGGAATTCTGGAACGGTTCCTTCCTTCTAAGAATAGCTAACTGAGTTTATTTACTAATAGTGGCTAATTAACCCAGCAACCCTGCTTCAGAGAAGCCAAATTAGACTTTAAGTCACAACAAAATAATTACAGATTTTTTTTTTTTTTGAACTGGGGATTTCTTTTAAAGCATCAAATGTGAAACATTTAAAATGCACAAACACCATTCACTTCGAGGTGGTTTTGACTGCAAAACATCATGATCCATGAACTTGACAGCAAAACAGCAAACGATTTTATATGAGATTCCTATTTTTGTCCTCAAATGTTTTACTGTGACTTCATATTATATCCTAAAACACATACAGGACCCTGTTTAAATGAATACCAGACACAAACTTTTAATCAGCAGCACTGTTCTGCATTTCCCTAGAACTTTTCAACATTTTGTCATGTAACAACCACAAACTACAATGTATTTTATTGGGATTCACCAACACAAAGTAGCACATTATTGTGAAGTGGAAGGAAAATAAATGATTTTAAGTGTTCTTTACAAAAGATTCCCATGTTAACTCTGAAGAAGCTGTAGAAATCTACAGCTCAGATGGGCCAATATTTTGACAAAACCAAGAATAAACGATATATCTGCGTTAACATCAGTATCTGCTGATGTTAATAATTTTTTATCACATCAGTATCAGACATACAGGTAAAAATGGGCTGATATTAATAAGCAATATTTATTTATTAACTTGTTGCTGTTTGTGTTTAAGGAGGCGCGGGGAAGGAGGTTGGCCGTGTGGTATGTGTTTAGGCATGCGACAGTGATAGTGATGCAGCGCTGGATTGTGGGGTGGTTAACTGAAGCAGAGAAGCGATGTCAGTTGTGTGGTTAGTTTTTCATAATGTCGAAAGAGTAGGGAAATGTATATGATATTGATTACTGGCCATAATGGAAACACTAATATTGGATATCAACCCGAATTTTCACACCAGTGTATCCCTACACAAGACAACTATTCATTGTGCACTCCACTTACCTGGCCTATATGGGAGAGCGGTAAGTAAAAAGTTATTGTTGAAATTAAGTCATGTTGTTGACCACAAGTCATGTAGAAATTACTTGATCTGATCAAATGAGACCAAAATGTAACTCTCTGGATCACATACAAAACTATGTGGCAAAAAATCATACACTACACGTCATCATGCACACACTTTCCCAACCATGAAACACAGTGGCAGCATTATGCTGTGGGGATGCTTTTCTTAAGTGGGGGCAAAAAAGCTAGACAGAGTCTATGGGAAGTTGGGTGAAACTAAATATATGGTAGTCCTGGAGGAAAACCTGTTAAAGGCTGTAAAATAATTGAGACTGGGGCAGAAGGTCATCTTCCCACAGGAGAACCAGAAATATACAACAAGAGTTACTATGGACTGGTCAAGAACAAAGCATATTCACTTGTTAAAATCAATCAAAGTCCAGATTGATATCTAAATGATAATCTTTGGCAACACTTAAAAAAACACTCTCTATCCACTCAAAATGAGCGCTGGAGTTATCTTGCAAATACGAAAGGAAAAACATTATGCCTCAACACATGCAAAGCTGACAGACATTTCCTGAAAGAGCTGTAATTGAAGCAAAAGGAGGTTTATGCAAAGTATGGACACATTAGGCCAGACACGTGAGAGCGCCACGATCTTTAGACCTTCATTTGTCTAATAATTTAACAGCAAAGCATAATTGTCCTTTTGATTTCACAATTATGCACTACTTTGTGTTGGCCTATCACATAAAATCCAAATAAACACCATAAAATTAATGGTTGTGACAGGACAAAGTATAAAACAGTTCAAGAGGTATGAATACTTATGCAAGGCGCTGTATTCTATAGTAAATAACTTAAATTTTTCTGTCTCCATGTCGACTCCAGCCTTTATCCGACTCTGTCTTGTTGTATTTTACGGCAGTCTCCCACATATCAAAAAATGAAAACCTCCAGGAAGAAGAAAGGTTGAATTTGTTAAATAACAACTTAAATTTTTACAACTATATTTCAACCATCTGTAAAAAGATGTCGGCTCAAAGAAATCTGATAATTAATTCCTTTCTTTTTTTTTTTTTTTTTTTTTTTTCTTTTTTTTTTTTTTTATCCAACTGCGTATTTGGATTTAAGGGGATTTGCACACCGGCCCCTGCTGCGGGCAAGCAGACATACACATGTGGAATGTGGAGGGATGCATCTGCCTATAACAATAACACCACACACACACACACACACACAGAACAACAAGGGGACAAGGCGAGTTTCGAGGCCGAAATGCTAGATGGATCTGTAATGTAGAATCCCATGAGGTCTCAACGTAAACACAAAGCAAAGTCCTGCAAAAATGCAGCTAGTTCCACACACAGCACGATGAAAAAGTCAATGGTGCATTTTAGTGTCACTAAAGAGAAAGGGAATTCTTTCTTACCTGATGTGGCATATCAACCTTCACTTTGTGGAGTTGCAAACGGGGGCCCAATTTTTGAAGCCAGGTCGCCAAATTTCCCGGAACAATTAAGCTGAAGGCGAGCTTTTTCAGCAACTTCCTCACGCTTAGAAGAAAACGTTTCCCTCCCTTTCAAGCAAGTCTGTCAAAAGAAAAGAGAGATGAATTAGGAAGGGCTACCTTGTGGTCAAAGGAGGTGGGGGATGGGGATGCTGACGTCCCGTTATTTCTTGCGTGGGCACACCATACCTTTAACGTGACTGTGTAAATCTGACCACCCACTGGTTGCCGTGTTGGATCATTAGCCGCAAAAGAACACAAAATACACTCCGGGAATGAGGCTTTTTGGACCTTTCGCGAATTGTTAAGGGTTATGTGGGACACACGCTCACCCATACAACACTTTCATTCAACCAAAACTTCCAAGTTGTAGCTATAATTGCCTGCTGCTGGCTACCGTCACTCACTGCGCAATTTTGTTTAAAAAAAAAAAAAAAAAAAAAAAATGAAGAGAGTGAAACCATAACAGCGGTGTCACACAAACACATGAGTGGGTGAAAAGCTTGTTTAGCTGCAGACTACACAGACGTGTCCATTTGCGACACGAATTAAGTCCAGTTGTAAGACGAATTGTCCATGTGCCAGGACGCACGGCCATATTTATTTGCTACATTTTAAAAGGAGTTTTACCCTTCCCTACTCTGCGCACACATTAAGACAGAAACAAAAACAGAGCAGTAACGCAGAATCGGAGATATGCTAGCAGCAAAAAGAAAAAAACTGACTTCGGCTACCAGCAGCGGTATGTTTAAAATGTCCCCCGAAATTATCCCAAGCTGTGTGTAAATGTTACAGATGCGGAGCGGCTGCGGGGTGCTTTTCTCCGCGGTGACAAAACGGAACAGAGGGAAGCGCTCGTGACATCGTTATATCACAAACATTGCACGCGGCCAGAGAGCAATAACAACAGCTAATGTTAACAGCGGCTGCACACTTTGCTGGCCTCACCACCAGCAGCCCCTGTGCTTCTCGCCACTTCTCCGCAACACGAAACGAGAGGGTGCGTTAACTACAGTGCCACGACAGCGATACGACGCCTTCCTTTGCACTCAGCAGACCCCAGCTATAAGAAAGTGCAAAAACCAACTTACATTAGTTCACGCGAAGAACAACGTTAGATTACACCCCGTCAGTCCAATTTTTTAATTTATATCGCCACAGATGGACAGCACTTCTACATAGTCCCGCCCCCACCGTTTCCCAGTCAAGCATATCTATACATATATATATTATCCCCCTCGCTATCCAATCACAGCGCCTTACTCTGGAATGGCGTGCACTCCCATTGGTGAATAAGTCAGCCAATCAAGTTCTGAGGTTTTTGGTCGTCCCCACTATTTAGGGGTGTGTCGTGACGTAGAGGATAGCCTGATAGATATACGTTCAAAACGTGAATATTACTTATTTGTTCCTGAGTAAATCATTTCCAAACGGTATATCCAAATTACGCGTGTGCTTTAAAGTGTTTACAAATTAGCTTAAACATATATGTTTAACATTATATGTTAAATAATAGGGAGACGTTTTCAAATAATTCTAAATTGAAACATCTTTTTGAAGACATACATTGTGTTGATCTGTTCCTTATCTTTTCCAATCACTTTAAGGTATGTCTCTGTCAGATTTGGCCAGAAAGAGACTAAAACATCTCGAAATGCTCAAGTTCAGTCAAACTGGATGCAAAACATATTTGAATGACAATTTTCAAGTCTTACCTTATCAGCTGGATTTAGGACTGAATTTTGAACATTCTCTAAACCTGGAAAGCGAAATTTTGCTCCAGTTTCAAGTCCTTCAAAGCTTCTAAGAGGTTTTCTTCCAGGATCGTCCCACATTTAGCTCAATCCATTTTCCCATCAGTTCTGAGCAGCTTTCACTTCCCTTTTGAAGAAAATTCCATAGTGGGGGAGGGTGTTTTGTGTTCAGCTATGGATCTGCAGCTCATCCAGAGTTACCATCTACTCTTGACTCTTTTTCTAAATAAGATTCCACTTGCTCAGGTTTTCTTCCAGGACGGCCTTTTGTTTAGTTCCAACTATCTTCCCCTCAGTCACTATCAGCTGCCCTTTCTGGTCTGAAAAGGAGCATTACCATCACATGAAGCTGCCACCAACATGTTTCACAATCTAGGAGGTATGTTTTTAAGTGAATGTGCAGTGTTAGCTTTCTGCCACCATTTTACATCTAAGTCAAAACGTAGAATTTTGGTCTCATCTGACTAGAGCATCTTCCAGCACAGGTTTTCAGTGTTCTCTACATGGGTGGTGGTAAACTTTAATTTGATTTCTTATGGCTTTCTTTCAAATACCACACAGATTTCATTTTCTCAAACTATGCGCCCAGTAAAACACAATGAAGTTTGTGGTTATAACCTGACAGAAGGTGAAAAAGTTTAAGCGGTAGGAATTCTTTTCCAAGACACTGTTAATACTGTATGTCACACAAGTTTAAAAGGCCTGCAAAAATAAGGGAAATATATAAACTGCTGTTACTTTCCATTTTACTGTTAAACATGCTATGTGATGCTATATTTCTCACAATGAATTATTGATAGTTTACCTATACATAATATATGAAAGTTCCACTATGCTTATCTGTGACTCTCTGGCCTCCTTGTACTTGAAACTACAGCAGAGGTAACTGATCGTATAGATTCCACAAACTGAAAGCAGGACAGGTTAGGAAAGAAACCCTCTTAACAACCAATTAGCCTGTCCGTGGCGTATATATTGAGACACAGCAGACCCAATTTGTCTCTGTAGTGGAGGAGTTCAGAGGGAATGGTAGGGCTCAGCGTGTCACCCTGGAAGATAATATCAAAGCCCATCAATCATCACATTACCCTCTCTGTAATTAGTTGTGATTCATCCCATACATCCACCGCTTCTCCAGATGGATTAAGGGGCAACAGTAGCATTCAGAAACTCCTCTATTGTGAGTCTTTTAAGATAAATTACATCAAATTGTAACAAGAGAAAAAAGCTATAACAGGTGACCCATAAGTATCATATAATTAGCTACATTTTAAAATCAAGCAACGATTGAAATGATTCAGAAAGCACAGGCATGGAAACCAGATATTTATACCCAATGAATAAAAAGATAATCTTTTTTTCTGTCACTGTCTGACATTAAATAGACTAAATGTTTACTGTTTTACATCAGTTAAGATTACTAAACTTATTTCGATTTGCTAAATGACAGAATAATGAGAGAAAGAATTGTTTTTCCAGAAAATTTCTATTGCATTTTTTTATTTAGAAGTTTAGATACACTAAAATTACTATGCATTTAAACAATTTGGGAAATCGCAGATGATGATGTCATGGCTTTTTTAAAGCTTCTGATAGGTTAATCTCTACATTTGAGTTCAATAAAGTGCAACAGAGGATTAAATACCATGCTTTCTTGTGTGACAACATAGAAAATCGAACAATTGTCTAGCTCAACAAATTTCCAGTGGTCTGAAGATGCTGTGTTCATCTTTTCAAACAATATGTTGTGTAAACACCATGGAAAAAGCGACTTTTAATAACCTTGGCCAAAATTAATAAAGTATTGATCTCATTATTATTATCATCACAGTACTTAGCAGTTTTCTGTGTTTTCATGTAGTACTTGTATAGAATTATAGAATTTCCACAACAGAATAAGACTATTGATGGAGAAATAATTATTGTTTTTGTTAATTTTTCTTTGTTTTAAAGCTGAAAACTTAACGCCTTTTCCTCTTAATTTTCCATTAATGTGAAATTCAAGAAAATGTGTTTATTCTCTTTTGTCAAATTTGATGTTTTTCTTTATTCTAAAATCTAAAGATAGAAAGAAAACTACAAAAAACTAATTATCAAACCATGTTATACTAACAAGACCTGAAAGGTAATACAGAAAGGAAGATACCATTAATCCAAAAGCAACTTAAAAACCCATTGGTAAATACACATAAGAAGAAATAGTTCAATCTTTTGAGTATTAAATTATGAACCAGATAAAATGCAAAATAGATAAAAGACACAAAAGAGGTGTAATACTATCAGGTATAAAACTTCAACAGCAGTTGATTAAGAAAAGTAAAAAAAAAAAAAAAAAAAAAAAAAAAAAAAAAAAAAAAAAAAAAAAAAAAAAAAAAAAAAAAAAAAAAAAAAAAAAGATATCATTTTTGAAGGTTGATGTGGTGTTAAATATCAATAAATGATATTTAACAGGACTATGACTCCCTGGACTGTTTAGGTTACTGACCTCTGCCCTATACCAACATAACCTGAAAGGCCAGTCAGAAAGGAAGAAGCCACTACTCCAAAAGCAACTTAAAAAGCCAGATTACAGTTTGTAAGTATTTATAGAGAGAAAGTGCTGAATTTTGTTGATTTTTTTTTTTTTTTTACTTATGGCAATTCTCACAAATAATTGGACATTTGTCTGTAAACATTTGAATTAAAAGAAAACAAAAAAGTATACTTTCTCTCATTAATCTGGCATTAAGGATATAGAAACATTTTAATAATCCTAACTGAACTTCAACAGTAAACGCTCAATGAGGCTTAATGTCAAACAGTGAAAAAAAAGTTTATATGTAGATTTTACTCATACAGTGCATGTAAGTCTCTGGTTTCAACTGTAAGACCTGATTAGAGAAGGTTTTAGGCTTTCTATAAAATGATTTTGAAGCCTTGAATTTGCAATTTTACGCGCTGTGAAAGAAAGCTTGAAAAGGATATTGTTGCATAAAAAGCATTTATTGTATTTTTTAATCAAAACAGTCAGTTCTAATTAAAATCACTAAAACTATGACATCATTCTTACATTCAGACAATATCATTTATTTCCCTTTGACCAGAATCTGTTAGGCAGTCAAACCCGGAGCCATGAAATTAAAATGGCGTGTATGAGTGCATGACCATTCATGATGAATGACAACCGTGTGAGAGAACTATTTGTTCACACATCTTTTTTTAAAGATCCCATTGTTGTTGAACGGCCTGCTCTTTCATAACAGGAATGTCGGAGCTCCTTGGTGAGATGGCAGATTTGCAGATTGACTTATTTTAGGCCCTTTGCAGCTGTCATGTTCTTTATTATGTTAATCGTGTATGACTGAATGCATATTAATGGGCATGCATGATGTCAATAGTTTTTGTTAAAGATGTGCATTAATCCAGAGCAGTGACATCTGTGTCAAATTTGCCAGTCAAAATAGCAATTAAATAATATTATCTAATTACAAGAAACAAAAATAGCATTTGTGGAAGTGTGTTTTGAAATGCTTTCTTTGTAATTTCAGACTACTTGGTGTGTGTGTGTGTGTGTGTGTGTGTGTGTGTGTGTGTGTGTGTGTGTGTGTACATATATACGTGTGTCTTAGCTCAATGTTTTTCCTTGCAGCCTGCCTGTGTGTACATGTGCTGGAATCTAGGCCATCCCTTGTGGCTTTGTGTCTGAGAGGCAGATCGGTCTATACACCCATATGAGGGGCATATGGGCGTGTTTTTGTTTGGGTGGCATGCGCAAAGGTGGGGTTGGTTGGGTGGGGGGGACTTCATTTTCCTCTATGGTTGTATGTACATAACAGAAAAAAACAGGGAGCATTTATGATGTTTGAGATGATTTTGTTGTCTTGGAGTGTTTCCACCATGCAAACACACCCCAGCGCAACAGAAAGAGGAGGCAGTCTGACTGAACACACACACACACACACACACACACACACACACACACACACACACACACACACACACACACACACACACACACACACTTTCTCTGTTGCTCTCTTTTTCTTCACTAGCTTCCTTCCTAGAACTATGAATCTCTCCATTTCGCTCCGACGCCCCCTGACTCCAAAACCACCGCTTTCTCTCCCACTTGCTGGGTGAGTCGAGGAAACAGCTGGAAAAGCAAATAGTTGCAAGCAGGCCCGAGTTCTTCGTGGCCCGCTGGCTCTCAAACATGACTGCATTTCACTTGGATGAATGCAGTCCTCACACTGAATGTTTCTGCTGCATGCAAACATCATAAAAAGAAGCGTGGCTACATGAACCTTAAAGAAACTCTGGAGTTTAGGGGAAGGACCCTGAGAAATCCGCTGGCCTTCAATGTCTGTGTTAATCTGGATAGATTTACAACAAGGTTCAAAAAGTGTTGGACTAAAGTGTAGAATACAGAGCCGACACAAATTCTGCAACATTAACAAATACAGTTTTAAATCACATTTACATGTGCAACTTAAAGATTTATTACAGTGTCATCTGCATGTGCTACAGATTTCTAGAGGATGCCTGGGCTGCACACGGTACAGTAAAAAAGCTTTTTCTAGAGCCTAATAACCAACTCTCCTTGCAACCGCAAACTCTAATGCATTTTAACAAGATTTTATGTGGTAGACCGAATTTGTAATTGTAAAATGGAAGGAAAATCATACATTCTGAAAAGTGCTACATGCATTTATTTTCAGTCAAGTACGTTAATACTTGCAAGCCATTTTTGGCTGCTATTACAGCTGAAGAATGTCTCTACCAAGTTTATACAACAGGAGACTTAATTGTTTTCCTCCTCTTCTTTTTGAAATACTGCAAACTCACTCAGATTGGATGGAGAAGATCTCTAGAAAGCAATTTTCAAGCCTCACCACATATTCTCAATTGAACTTTGTTCTGTACTTTGACAAGATCACTCCAACATGTGAATATGCTTTGATCCAAAGCATCCAATTGTACAGTTTGGCGTAAAGTTCCTCATACCACAGGAAGATTTGGATTTAAAATAATTATAATTCCACAAAGAAGTTTGTTTAAGGGCATTCCATAAAATATACTTAAACAATTTTGGAGATGTATCAATTTGTAAACAAAAATAAGGTTTTTGTTGACATTTTCATTTTTTTAAAATGACGTGTTGAAAATTATTCATGTACTTCTCAATAATATTGAAGGCATTACAGCAGTCAAACCCTTCATGTTATTGCTAATCAACTTTTAGCAGGTTTCCTCTGCTATTTATCTTTGGTGATCAGCTTCAGGTCTTTGAGATTGGCAGCCCTCATTGGCATCACCCCAATCTTTAGCTCCTGCACAGATTATCTATCATTCAAGCTGGGCCACTTAAAAAAGTTGTTATGACTTCCAGTCAGAGGGAAACATGTTGGTAAAATTAGAATAATGGGCTTCACTGTAGTTCTGGTTGGTTTTTAGGGACATATTCCTGTTGGAAGGTGAACCTTTACTCCAGTTTTTTCCAGCCTCCAACAGGTTTTCATTCAGGATTGACCAGTATTAAGCTCCACCCATCTTGCTATCAACTTTGGTTTCACCTGACTTGCGCACAGAACAGTTGGGCAATTATCATACCATTTAACCATATTATAAAACTTTCTTTTACTGTTATAACAATGTTGATTTACCCTGACAACGTTAAACTCTACATTATGATATTTGTGACGCCAAATACTAAAATTATTGTTGGTATTATTACTTTTGTGGTTTTCTTGCCAACTGTTGGTTTTACGAAGGCAGCAATAAATGGCGATATCTTAAAAAATATGATCAAATCCTATTATTAGTGATACAATTGCACTTAATGTAACTTGTGTCCTGAAGTAGCCTGTTCAATGATCCATAAGTGTTTTTTTTTTTTTTGGTTCTTACTGTTTCTGTTATTTGACAGCAGTAGCAGCCATTCACAGTCATTCCATCTATTGAAAAAAACGTCCATATTTCAGAGAATTCTGGGAGCATACGGTTTCATTAGGGTTAGGGATTCCATTCAATTAAAATGCATGCAGCACTTTTAGATTTTTATTTGTAAAAATTGTTTAAAACCATGTTGTTTTTATTTTATGTGACCATTGTGTGCCACTTTGTGTTGGTCAATCACAAAAAATTTCAGCTGACATAGAACTTTGTGGATGGAGCGTGACCATTATTCAAAGAATTCAAGAACTACGTTTGCAAGGCAAAGATAAGACTTCCCTGGTCCCCATGTCAAAACAATGATCATCGGAGTAGGTGGGGTGCAGAAAAGAGCTGTTTTTGTTGAAAAAGGAAACAGTGGGTGAATGTGACTTGTAGTCCGTTGCACTTCTAGTGGTCGAGAAAGCTTGTGAAGCGCTGTTAAAAAGAATGCCTCTTACCATTCCAACATCAATAAACTTGACCAATGTTCAAAAAAGCTGCTGCATTCTTTCCACTCAGAAAGGAGGAATTTGGAAAGTGGGGCAGACCATGTACTGCATAGAAGAAGTGCAGTAGCACTGATCAGTGGACATCATTATTGTACATGTGATGGGGTCTCAGGTAAATGTTGCCTATTTAAGCTGACTGTATGAGACTTTTTTTTTTTTTTTTTAGATGTGACAGCAAGGACCCACAGACCTTAAAGAGCCAGCATGGGTCCTCTGCTATTTTAGACTTACGGCATTTACAACAAACTCCAAAATTAAGGTTGGGTTTTTTGTGTAAACACAGTTAAAAAGGTCCTTTGAAGCCTTTTAACTGAATAACTTTGCATTAGAAGAAAATCATTAAAGCAGTTAAAGAATCTGTACACCTTGGAAAAATAGCTTCAATCCAACAACAAACTGACGTGATCTTCGAACCTTTTAGGCTGCAATGCAGTCAAAGCACACATTTCTGCAGCAGAAATCAATAATAATAATTATTGATAATAATCTCAGAAAAGCATCTGAAAACCTTGGTGGGTGTCATCACAAAATTCATGCTGGACCATTACCTGACCTCAGCCCCAGCTTAAATAGTTTCATTGATCAGCTGTTTCTTCTCTAAACACTCATTTGCCAGGTAGGCAGGCTAAAGCATCTGCTGAATGCTCCAAATGCGTTTTAACACTGTGTTAAAAGCAATTTAACACAGTGTAGAAGAGCAATGAAAGTACATACAGGTGGAGAAAGAGTTCGCTGCAGACTCTGATGCTAACTGGGCAACACTGGGTTTTTCCCAGTGTTCAGATGAGTCCCCTGGTGGTGAGTGGAGTCAGGATGGTGTCAGGAGGCTATGAGAGGAGAAAAAAGGAAACCATGAGAAAAAAATACACAATTTTTGAACTGAAAGAAGACATAATTAAAGGTCAGAAGGCAAGCAACGACTGGGTGAAATGGGAGGATAAAAACAACTGGGCTGCAAGTGGGGGTGAAGGGGGTGTGGGAGGATCGGGCTCATTTTTGGAACGACAGATGACTATCTACTACAGTAAAATTGCTGCTTAATTAAGTACTGTTGTAGTCTTTCTTGTAAATTGGAGTCTCTCATGAAAAATTATAACCAGGTAACAAATCTGATGTCTTTAGCTTTTTTAGATGACTTCTTCATCATTTTGAGCCACGCTGCTTCTCAGATCAGGTAAAACGACAGATGCTCAGTCAGGAAACAGTACATGCTGGCATATCAGTCAGCTGGAAGGTCTATTGTTCTGTTGGGTTTTTTTGTTGAGTTTTTTTTTTTTGGGGGGGGGGGGGTTGAAGCTTTCAGAGAGGTTTGGGTTGTTTCTTTATGATTGACTTGATTTAACAAAACAAAAATCTATTTAAATTTCAATAATTCATTCAGTTTGATCTTTTTTATAGTAAAAGCATTATTCTGACCCTTCAGTTTTATCGAATTTTTAGACCTATAAAATTGTTTTTTATTTGCCTTTTTATTTCGATATTGCTATGGAGAACTCAGGACATCTTTCAATCTGGCTTTAAAGCACATCAAAAAAGACCTTTTATCTTTTATTGACTCCAGAATTTTGCCATGTTATTGCTTTTTTAGAGCTCAGTTCTGCTTTTGATGTGGCAATTTATATAATAATTGTATCCTTGCTTACAGCATACTGTTGGGGTCATAGGATCCGAACAGCAAGATGCTTATTTGAGCAGCAGAACTTTTGCAGACTGGGTGATCCTTTGTCTTCAAATGTTCACCTCTCTTGTGGTGTCCCTCATGGATCAATTGCTGAACCTGTTCTTTTTGCTCTCTTAATACTCCATTACATTATTAGAAAGGATGTCATCAGAATTCATCATTATGAGGATGAAACACAGGTTTGTGTACCAATAAAGCATGATACCAGAGTTTTTTAGAGGATGCTAATATGTGGATGGCATCAAATCTTCTGAAAACAAATGAAGACACGATAGATGTTGTTTATTTTAGAACTTACAACCTAAAACAAGCAATTAAATGAACCCCTTTTTCAGGAACCTTGGAGTTCCTCTGGACAATTTCATCATTTACAAATGCAGCCCTCAACACTTTTTTTTAAAAATAAGAATGATCCCTAAGTTGAATCCATTTCTTTCCTTTTGTGACCCTCAAAAGGTTGCCCATGCTATCATTACACTCAGGCCAGACTTTTGAACTGATCTTTAGTTTGGCACTAGGGTGTTTTAGTGGCGTATGAAAGTTAGATTATATTACTCCCACACTGGCTTCTCTACAGTGGCTGCCTGTGCGTTTTAGAGTCAATTGTAAGATTTTATTGTTTGTTTTTAAATCTTTATATGGTCTGGCAGCTTACTACCTAAGTGATCTTTATTAACTCTTGCAATTTCCAGGAGGAAACATAGAAAACTCTGGAATAGACTGTATGTACAGATTAGGATCTCTTCAACAGTATGCATTTTTAAAACATGTTTTAATGACTGGCTTTTAAACTTAAAACTGATGCCTTTTTGCCTGTGTGATGCCATTTGTTGTTTTCTGATATCTATTGATTTGTACAAATGTGACTTAAAAATATATTTGACTTGACTTAAAGACTTAATCTCGTCAGAAAACTTTGTTTAAAAATTAAAATATTGCAAGTTTTCTTTTGATCAGTCTCAAACATGTGCCTGCTATTAAAGATTTAATTTCCCTTTGGGATTTGCAAATTATTTTTTGAATTGAATTGAACTGAATGAATGTGCAAGGTTAAAATCTGTCATTTGTTCCTGGTCATTCAACATAGTATGAATTGAAAGGAAGCCCTGATCAGATGTTCAGCTGATGAACCATTTTTGTTCTGTAAGTGGTTTGTTCGTTTCAAGCAGCATGAATCAAATTTAAGAAAACTATAATGGTGCAAAAAAACTGAAGAGGCTCTGATCTCTGAGAGCCCACTCTGCAGTCCACTTCAGAAAAATGTACTACCCTAAATTCTTCTTTTTCAACCCTCCTTTTAATTTTATTGATTTTTTTTGGTTGTTTTTCTCCACTTTAGAAATGTCGAAACAACTGTCCTCGTGAGATTTTCACACCTTCCCCTTTTCAAGCAACCAATAATAATTTCATATTTCCCAAGATAATAAAGCGCCTAGCATGTGTTTCCTGTGCAGTTAAAACTTTTATCTGGGGTGTTTTTGTTTTTTTTTTTGCCTAAGTAGCTTCGGTCTTCCTGTTGACAGCCTGACCCGAGAAGAAAATATTTTCTTTTTGCATTTTCTTTATTGCTAATCGAAAGCACAGCACAAAACATCCACCAGCTTACTGTGTCACACCATCTCGGCAGAGTCCGGAATATATTTGATGGATTATTTCCACTCGTTTCAGCCCTTCAGGAAGTGTTTAATGTGAAGTGGCTGGTTTGGAGAGCGGATGCTCGCTGTGTGAAGGCACTTCCAGCGAGACTGAATATAATCGTCTGCACAGAACAACACAAACATAAATCAAACCAGCCCTGACAAAACACCTGTGGAGAGTAGTTTTCAGTAAAAAAAAAACAAAGCAATTACGGCCCTTCAGAAATATGTTTCAAAAGGCATGATTCAGTTGATTTTGTGAGAGTTTTGTGTAAAATTAAAATTGTAGAATTATCTTCCATTCCAATTAATGAGCACTTAAAGAAAGAAAAGTAAAGACAGGGATGATATTTATTTCCTGTCAGAATTACCAAACGTAGAACAAATAAACAAGCAGAAGTTATAGTCTGTTGCAGTTCCATAGTTTATAGGCAGAAGAAGAAGCTTGGAGCATCGAAATCTTTTTCTCAAACAGTTTTGACATAAATGGTGGCAAAAAGAGGGAGCGAGAGAAAAAAAATCCATCATCAGTGGAGATGCAATTCTAAAAACAGGCATTACTTCTGGGACAAATTATGCCTCACATATGACAGATGTATGTCTTTTTTATTATTATATTACTTGTTTAAACATAAGTTTATTTCAAAGTTGACATTTTGGTTCTTGAATTTAAAAAATCCTTTACAATACCCTTTGGAATATGGAGGACCAAAACTGACATAATTAAAAGTAAAGGCACAAATACATATATTTTGTTTTTCCTTTTCCTTACACATGTGTTTTTGTCAAGAAATGCATATATTTTCTTTTTCCTTTTCCTTATACATGCGTTTTAGTCAAGAAATGTATATATTTTCTTTTTTGTTTTCCTTAAACATGCGTTTAAGTCAAGAAATGTATATTTTGTTTTGCCTTTTCCTTATACAAGCGTTTATTCTTTTTACATTTCCTCGTCTCCTCTTTTTACTTTACCGTCTGCATTTCTGGCTCATTATGCAAATGAGGAAGGTTGCCTTCCAGGTCCAGCTCCTCTACTATTGGTCAATAAACAGGAAGGAGCAGGATCCATGCGCAGATTGATTGTGCATGCCTGTCCCTTTGGCTTCAGCTTAGCAACTGAAGTATAGTTATGGAGGGAGCAGAAAGACGGTCTGTGTCGGAGTTGTTAAGGGAACCTGCAATTAGACTGGACAAGTTGGAAGACGGTAAGTTTTCTGCTGACTAATAGTAGAGGAGCTGCGCCAAGAAGGCAGCCCTCCTCATTTGCATAGCGAGGCAGAAATGCATACGGTAAAGTAGAAAGAGGAGACAAGGAAAAGTAAAAAGAACAAATGCTTGTATAAGGAAAAGGCACAACAAAATTCAGTCTGGAGAGACTCACACAAAAACAGAGCAGCAATTAAAAAGATTTATTGACATAAATGAATAAAGGTTTTTTTTGACACTCGGACCCTGGCAGAAGATGTATGTGCTGTAAGTTGTGATAAACATGGCTGAACTTTCAAGTTTAGGATTAGAGACGTCTCTCCCCACCCCGGGGTCTGGAAGCCTGATGGAGCTGAGAGAAAACAACGAGGGTGGAGAAGGGTCAGAGGCGGGTTGTAGCTCAACTGGGAGCAGACGGAGCCATGGATGGAGAGCTTTATAAGCAGAGACTTGCACGATGATTGGCATGGTCCGAAACTGATGGGCTGCAGCTGAGGCGCATTATGTCGCAACTGGATGATGCAGGTGAAGCTGGGAAGAGTCTTTCAGTTTGAATTTACGCCTAAGCTTCATTATGTACATTTCTTGATGAAAACGCATGTATAATGAAAAGGAAAAACAAAATATATATATATATTTCTGCTTTTATTTTTAATTATGTCAGTTTCGGTCCTCCATATTAGAAGGGGGGGGTTTGTGCATCATTAGTGAAAGTGCAATAGCGACATTCAGGGACATTCAAGGAAGTTAGTTAGATGAATCATAGTAATCTGAATTCATCCCTTTTTATTTATTGTTTTTGAACAGGAATAATTATGTGTGTGGGTTTGTAAACTTAACTTTTTTTGTTTTAGCTAATTGATTGTACATTTTAAGATATTTGTATGGTCTTTCTTACAAGATGATGATAGAGAATTTCCATTTTATGTTATTTAATGGACAATACAGTGTTCTTAAACACTGAAATGAATGTGACTGAATCTGAAAGTCATTGGACTGAATTGCATTCATTTGTATTGAATTGATTTGATTATGGTTATTGAGGTGTGAGTGTGTGTGTTTGTTGTTTGTCCTGTGTGTCTCTGTGTTGCCCTTTGATGGACTGGCGACCTGTCCAGGGTGTACCCCACCTCTCACCCAATGACCACTAGAGACAGGCCCTATGACCCTGCAATAATAAGCAGTTTTGACAATGAATGGATGGATGAATTACTGTTGTTTTAATAAGATAATGTAGTCCATTATGTTGGGAGCCTTATTATAGTTATTTAGCTAAAGTTAGTTTCAATTAAATACAACCAGTGTACACAATCTAAAATATATTCAAACATACAGCACCGTCAAACTTTTTTTTAACATCGAAATAGTCTTCAAACATGGAAGCTAATTGTTTCTCCAGCACATTTTTATTACCGCTATTATTAATATTATTAAAACAACTGTAATATTGGAATTCTCAGCACTGTGTTACAAAAGAAAGCAAGACATTGATTGCGCTGTATCTGTTTTCAACCAGGGTTATGCATTTTTCTTGAATACTTTATTACTTTTATTCTAACCCTATATCCTGATTTATTTCCCTTTGAAGCGCATTAAGTCGACGATTGTTTCATGAAATCTATAATGTAAATAAACTCGACTTAATCAACCATGTTGTTCTGACATGAGGAAACAGGAATAAAAGTGTGTGTGTGGCTTCAATTGGAGAGGACGGGCGGGGGGGTGGACGAGACAATGGAGTGGCACGTCATCATTTGACAACCTCGGTCAATGTCAAGCTGTTGCACAACACCCCACCCCACCCCACCCCCTCCCTCGTCTCCTGTGTCCTCCTTTGTTGCCTCGTTTTCTTGCAGCTCTGCATGCTTTCTGCCTGTCTCGTCTCTCTTCAGCCCACAGAGCAAGCCTAATTATAGAAGATCTGTGGAGCAAAATGTAGGACATGGGGAGCTACCTGAACCTTGCAATGATGAGAATGTTTCAAAATGGACCTAAAATTCAGAGCAGTTGCAATGGTCTTCACTGCCCCCCTTACACGTAGTCCTTCGGCATTCTTTAAAAGTAATAACAATGCTGCGTCTCTTCGCCGTCCTGCCTTTCATTCCTGCACGCCTCCCTCTCCCTCTAGTCCCTCATGACCTCTGCCCCAGTGGGAAGTGGTGAAGAGGAAGCCCAGATCACAGCTTTAAATGATTCTGTCTGTATCTGAAAATACTGACGAGCCCCAACCACCCCTGGCTGCCCTAAACTCTTCCATCTTCCTTCATCATTTCCCTACATCACATTCCTCTGGCTAACATTGCTCAGTCCTTGTTTCACATAACGGTGAAACGCAACGCTCCTGCAATGCTGCGTCAGAACCCAAAATGGATCGTCACATGATCGTCACATGACATACATCTATATATATATATATATATATATATATATATATATATATATATATATATATATATATATATAGATGTATGTATGTATGATGTATAATATATATATATATATATATATATATTTTTTTTTTTTTTTTTTTTTTTCAGACTGCATTTCAAGAACTTCTTTTCAGATTTCTTGTTCTTGTTTAACTGATTCCAGTTGACAATAAAATTGCATAAAATCTTCCTCTACTTGTTTTACACAGCTGGAAACTGACAGTTTCAAGAAGGAGCCTTGAATGTAACCCTTCTGACATTGACCTGTCGCTGCTATTTATCTTACCATTAATGGCTCCAGTAGAAAAGGATTTGTAGAAGAGCACTTTCTAGTCGTCTTGTTTCTTCAAAACACCTGGTTCTACTCTGGAATAGTGTGTTATTTATGATGTAGATTTTTCCCATAGGCTACTATAGACTTTTGGCCAAAGAAGTGATTAAATTGAACCCAATGTAGAGTTTTGTTGCTCAGCCACTGTACAGCATAAACACCACTTAAACCTTAAACTGATCACAGAAAACTGTGATTTAATGGAGTCAATTGCAGAGTCTGTAATTGATTCATAGCAATTAACTACATTTTCATCAAAATTGTATATATCAACCAAACTGAATTCAAAAACCCCTTTTGTTGCGAAATTATTGAATAAATAGAGATATGAGCTCAACAACAAAGACATTTATTGTTGTTATTGTGTTATTTAGGTTTTCCAGCCATCAGATTGGTGCAAAGTGCTATTATATCCATTCAGCTTTAAGTGTTTCAGGAACCCCTGATCATTCATGAAACTTTTTTGAAAAAAATATTTCTCAAGAATTGTGGACTGTGGACGTTAACATTAGTGTTGGGGACATCTGTGTTTGCTGCAACATGTTTTGCATTAAGATGATGGTATTTTAGGCTTGAATAGCTTTGATGACAGGCCGATTCATTTTTGCACATCTTGCACGCAACAATAATCTTTTCCAGAGTAACATCAGATCATTTTTTTTTAATCTGATGCATGTAAAAGAAACAAGAAATGTGATTAATTGCAGTGAAATTTTTAACACATTAAAAATTATATAATTAATTAATTTAAATTAACATGTTAAAGCTCTATCCTTATTTCTTATCTAACTGTACTGGTACTCAGATATCACTTTTTTTTTTTTTTTTTACATTTTTTGTACAATTGCAGTTTACATGTTTTCTTGAGATTTCATGAACTGCGATGAAGTCACTTCCTTTAGACTTTGACCAGATGAAATGCTTGGAAAGTTTCGGATTTGAACATCTTTCATGATCAATATTTCATCTCCCAATGCAGAGTTTATTCATTTAAACAGCAAGTTTTTTGTCCTCTCACATCCAGTGCGTCTCTCGTTGCTATGGGACTTAATGCTTTTCTATTGAATTACTCCAGAGCATAAAATATGCACAACTATAATCTAATTTACACCATTCAAATTTGTTGTTTGATTTTTTTATTTCTTTCAAAACTGGAAGTGAAGGGTTTCTTTACCCTGTCATCTCTCCTACTTAAAAAAGCGTAGAGCAGGGGTGTCCACAGTGCAGCCTGGGGGGCTATTTGCAGCCTTCTGAATTATCTTGAGCAATCCACAACGATCACCAGATGCAGACAAATTTAAATACATTTAAAATGAAACGTCACTTATGACACAAAGTGCTTTGGTTTTTTTTTTTTTTTTTTTTTTTTTTTTTTTTTTTTTTTTTATGAACCGTGATTTGGGTTTAATTTTAATGTCTTGGTAAATACGATCACACACACATCCAGTGAGTCATGCAAAAGCAGGCTAGGCCACACCTATTTGTTAAACTTAGTAAACACAGTGTCCCACATCCCATTCTTCATTTTGAGAATGGGGCAGAAAAAAATTCTAGAGCAAGAAAATAAAAAATAATGGGCCTAAAAATGTATGATATATCATGCATTTCTTGTAATAGAGAATCCATTTTTTATTTTTTATTTTTATTTTTTTTTTACAAAAATCCTTTTCATTAAGTACATTGAGCATTTATTTTATTGTTGAGCAGGAAAAAGTTCACAATAATAATATAGAGCAGTTTTATTACAAAGAAAGTAAATTTTTTGAGATAGTAGCTACTTTAAATTTGACAGTTTTGGACACCAGTGGTGTAGAGACATAAAAATGGGTCAGGTTTGGCTAATCAGGTTCACAATTATTTTGATGCTTTGTTTGAGTCTTGAGTTCTGTTTGCCTTTCAAATGTAAAGAGGTATACTCTGGGCTCCTCCTCGTCCTGCTCCACAGAAAAAGCAGGAATCACCATGGTAATCAGTGACTCTCTTTTGTATTGTTCCAAATGCTCTGATTATATTCACATCTTTTTTGGATTTGATCTTATTTTCAAAGCATTTTCTGCCATTTCTTTACACACATGTATGATTTTCAGTAAAAAAAAAAAAAAAAAAAAAAAAAAAAAAAAAAAAAAAAAAAAAAAAAAAAATTAACAGACATGAGATTCTGAGATTTTGCTTCTGTTAAATTACACAAATTAGAGTATGTTCTTGTTTGGAAAGGGTTAGTCCTGAACATCCGTATGCTGAGATATCTCTCAGGAGCTTTGATGAATTTTGCATGGCTGTGTGCCAAAACAGTTCCTCTGCATAACCTTATTTTCCAACACACTCATTAGTCTATTCATGAGCACAGCCATGTGACACTAATTACAACACCCTGAAAGCACACGACCGACCCTAACTGTTAAAACCAGCGCAAAGCATGTGACAGTCCAAACATCTACTGTCCTATTTAGCCGCTTGACTGCAAACAGATGCTTGCTGCTTTATACAGGACTATGTGCACATTGTCATGCATACAGGTATGATTTCTTTGTATATTCACGTGTTTAACCACATCCAGGTGGAATGCAGGTTGTTTTGTTTTTCACTCCTAAGTCAACAGGTGCAGATCTGGAGCCTATCCAGATTTGCACCTTCCTCTGTTATCCTGTTTAATTTCCCCAGGGGGAAAACACTGAGCAGGGAAATGGGTTCAAAGAGGTAGGCAAGACTTATATAAGTAGAGGGTTTCCCAGCTGTGATGATAAAAAAATGTACAATATGTGCATAGATGCGCATATTCACAGTTTGCACAGATGCATGTATTTCTACTTAGCGTGTGGTGTGCCTTTATTTCATTTAGAAAATCAAAGCAGAAGAAAAACATCAACAACAGCGCTGACCGTAATTCCTCAGAGGCAGGGTTATACATAGAAAATTACACACTGGAGTGCCAACACCATCTGACTGAAGCTTGCTCTTTCAAACCAAGAATTGAATCACATTTGATCCATGAAAAAAAACCCAGTATTAAATAACATAAAAATATGTTTGTCCTTACAGTCATACATGCATTCAGCAAAACATGTCAGAGTCCTTTTTAGATAGTGGTGGGCCCCGTGTGCACATGGCCCTTTAAATCTTGGTTTGATATTTACATCAACTGAAGTTCTGCTGCTGTTGCCATAACCTAAGGGTTATGCAATTCGGTGCGATTCTGCTTGAATTTTTTAAACCTGGAGTTTTAAAAAGACGTGCGGTAGATAGACGGCCAAGTATTGTTGGGGCTCTCCGGGCAGAGCAATAAGTTCCCTGGCATGCTAGGGCTAAATCTTTCATGTGAGAGGGGAAAAAGGCATCGTTTGTGTGTGTGTGTGTGTGTGTGTGTGTGTGTGTGTGTGTGTGTGTGTGTGTGTGTGTGTGTGTGTGTGTGTGTGTGTGTGTGTGTGTGTTAGTATATGAGTGACAAAGGGATATAAAGCAAGCTTGGTGAGCCTGCAACTGAGTGTTTATGTCCTTAAAATGTGAACTCAGAGGAAAAGTTATTGAGAGCTTTAAGGTAATAAAACTATGAGCGCTGCAATTGTTACTGTTTAATGAGAAATGATTTAGCCTACATTGTAAACGTGCTAGAGCTGTTGAGGGCCACCTTATACATTAAGGTTGGTTACAAGATTGACTTGGGTCAATGTTTAACCACGAGTATCCCTGCTCACTGGATTTGTTACATGCACTTATAGTAAGGGCCTAAACAGGGAAAAGCACACAAAGAAAGAACTGAATTCTGATTGTACAGCAAATCTATTTCTGAACTTTTTCTGTTTGTTCATGCTACAGCCACAGACTTCCATGTGTTTGATTGGGTTTTTAGTGATAGATCCATACAAAATAGAGCCCAAACAGGTTTTTTATTTGAAAAATGTTGTTTTATTTATTTTTAACGTGTTTTTTTATTTATATATGTCCAGCACAAACAATTGTGCTGGACATATATATATATATATATATATATATATATATATATATATATATATATATATATATATATATATATATATATATATATATATATATATATATATATATATAACATCACTGAAAAGTTGTATTTAGTGGTAACTGCGCCCCAAATGTAGAGTGTATCTGAAAAACATCTGAATCAGATGTGAATCTAAACACCGATGTGCATACAAATTTGTAATATGCTGCCAATACTTGAGATTAAATGGTACTTATGATCAGTTGGGCAGATGGTTTGAATGGATTTTTTTAGTAAGAAAGTGAATTTATACATGTATATCAAAGGTATATCAAAGAGAAAATGTAAATAACTTTCAAAGTATAATACCGCCTTGGAAAGGTATTCATAGTCCTTGAATTTCTCCACATTTTGTGACATTGCAATCTCAGATTTAAATGTATTTTGTTGGGATTTGCACAGATTGGTGTTTACTATTTATCCTCCCTGACCGAAAATCACCTTTCTCTATAATTATCACTCCAACTTTCCACATTTACAGACTGACATTTTTGCCCATTGTTTGTGAAAATGTTCAACCATAGTCAGTTTGCATGTTCAGAACAGCAAGTCTTGCCACAGATTATTTGACCTTGACTGAACCATCCTAACACTTGACTATGTTTTTATCTATGCCATTCACTTGTAGCTCTTACTGAATGTTGCTGAAACGTCAACCTTCGCTACAATCTCAAAGTCTTTTGCAGTCCACAGGAGTCAAACCCCTTCTTGTCCTCAAAGTTCCAGGACCACAAGGACTAAAGTTTGACACCCTTGGCCTAACAGGTTTTCTTCCAGGATTGCCCTTGTGTTTAGCTCCATCCATCTTCCCACCAACTCTGATCTGCTTCCATATTCCTACCAAGCATAGTGTTTTGCATGTCGGCCAGAAAGTTAAGTTTTGGTCTCGTCTGACCTGATCTCTTTATTTGAAATGTTAGTTGTGTTTCCTAAAGAGCTAATGCCAAACTGGAAACAGGATTTCTTATTGCTTTCTTTCAGCAATGGCCTTCTTCTTTCCACATAGTTACCCTGTCAACAGAGTCTTCCAGATGTGGGTCTCTGCAGAGTTATGATGAGCCTCTTGGCTGCTTCTCTGATTGATGTTACCTTTTCCCAAGTTTTCAGTTTAGGTTAACAGTCATGTCTTGGTAAGGTTCAGTTGTACCATACTATTTCTATTGTGCAGTATATTGTACAGGGTAAATGTATTCATACTAAAAAGTTACACACCAGTGACCTCTAAAAGTAATGGTTGTACTTTTGAAAATTTTGTTTGTAAAAGATAAATTGAGAGCAATGCTTTATTTTCGCTCTACTTCATTACTTAATGTTGGTCTGTTGCATAAAATCCCTAAAAAATACTTTAGAGTTTGTGGATGTAATGTGACAAAATGTGAAAAAGTTCAAGGATGTATAAATACTTTTGCAAGGCTTTTGTAAGGCCTTCTCTTTTTTTGGCATTGCTTCCACAGAGCCAAACTTTCTCTTTTAAAAGTGTTCTTTATTAATAGTTCTTCAGGCTTTCTGAAGGTCTTTCTGGCAAAATTTTACTCTCATTTCCAGTCTATGACCTGAAGATTTTCAGCAGATGATTTCTTTTGTTAATATCATACAAGCATAAAAAGCTTGCTAAACTCACAGGATATTTTTTCTACAAATAACAGATAATTTAGTAAAGAACCTACGAGGGATGACTCAACACCCTTGCACTAAACTACATCCCCCTCTTGGAGACTAATAAAGGTATTCTTCTTCTACTTCCACTTATCTCATTTTACGCTGCTACACTCACTACAAAGTCAGTCTCTTTACTTACTCAAACCCTTAATTTATTGTTTGTTCAGCATAAATGAACTTCACCACAGGGCCTGGATACTTAGGCTCCACTGTTAACAACCATCAGAAGAAGTGTTCAAACGCAGAGCTCAAACCAAGGAAAGCTTTAAAGATTTATGGGGAGACTAAGCTTTGGTTAGAGATGAATGATGCAGGCGGAGGCCAGTGACCCAAAGGGTGGAAGGAGTGGGTGTTGGGGTAGTCGAGGAGGGTGTGGCTACAGGCAGACGGGACAAAATTAGGGCATGGTTCAAAATACAAAGAGATTCCAACAAGGAACAAAGAGCAAACTATAATAATGAATACAACTGTGCCTGACAGAGCAATTTAAAGAAGAGGTGGTGACATGTCCGAGGTGATTGAAGGATGAGACGCAGGTGTTCCAACCGATGACTGTTCTGGAATGCCTAGAGAAATGACCAGATGAGGAAAACAGAAATGAGGCAACAAAAGTGCAGTTATTACAACATACTTCTTTACGCTTCCCAACATTGAAAATGCCCTTTGAAGGCTTATTAACTGTGGTCAATTACCTAAGCAAATCCATTAATAGTGCTATCCGTGACACAGCCCATATATTTTGGGTAATTTTTTGGCTTTACAGTAACATGCAGCAAATGTTAAGCAGAGACTAAAAGAAAAAACAAATGTCCTCTGAGATGACGTTATTACATTCAGTTCCTGACAGAAACGCACAAGCAGAAAACAAAAAACAAAAGGTTCTGATTGTTCTTCAGCTTGCAGCCATAATTATTTAAACAGAGTGAAAAGAGACTTTCAGTCGAGTTCGCAATTAGTCACTAATCTAATTTCCCAGAATAGTTGCAGGGGGTCACCATCTCTGTCTCAGGAAGCCTCAAAGATGTGTCATTAGTCTGGTTTTCAGTGGAAAGTTACCATGTCGTAAAATTCTGCCGAGGTTTTTCCCCCCTCGCCAGGAAACACTGCTGGCATGCAATTTAGGAGTGTAAAAAATAAAATCTTTAATCCCAGCTGAAATTCGGACATTAATTGTGGGTTTTGGTTAGCGTCTGCTCATACATGGACCATTTACAGATGAAGCGTACAGGGCCCAGTGTGTGGTCAGACAGGTCTTTAAAGTGCTAAAATAAGACCACTAACACTTCTCTTCTGTTAGCAAACCACTTGCATTTCATACCAAGACCTTGTAAACAGATAAAAAGAGGCAGATTTCAAAGGAGACAGTATTTCCCTCTAGAGGGCAGAGGAAATGTTTTTTTTCAACATCCATCCATCCATCCGTGCGTCCATCTGTATTTTCAATACTTGCTTATTCTTGTTTAGAGTTTCAAATGATCTGGGACCTATCCTAGGAGCAGATGAGCAAAGGGGAAGCACAGGAGACACAAAGCAGTTAACCATGAATCCAATCAGATTTTCATGTCTGTTTTCCAATCTCAGTTTTTTTCATAAAGCTTTGAGCTGCATATACTGATTTTAACTGATTCCAATTCCCTTTTAAGACCTACATTACAAAAAGATATAAAATCAGAATTCCAAACATGTATGCATGCTTGATGTAAAACAGAGTTTTACAAATATTTCAAAGACAAAGCTAAAATAATTACATAGTTGACATCTTACATTAGCAGTTAGCTAGGTTAGCAGGGCTAACATTACTAAAATTCCAGTCTTTGTGTAAATTCCCTAGAGCAGTGGTTCCAAACCCTGGTCCTCAAGTACCCCTGCCCTGCATGTTTTAGGTGTCTCCTTGCTTCCACACATCTGACTTAAATGAATGGGTGATTAACAGGCTTCTGCAGCACTTGATGACTGTGGAGAAAGTCATGCAATCATTTGAATCAGATGTGCTGGAAGACAGACACATCTAAAACATGCAGGGCAGGGCTACTTGAGGACCATGGCTTGGAACCATAGCTCTAGGGAATATAAACAAAGACTGCAATTTTAGTAATGTTAGTCCTACTCCTAACCCAGCTAACTTCTAATGTAAGATGCTCAAGAGAGAATCTCTCTTCTTACTTAATGCTGAGACTGTATTTCTTGAGGAAGCTAAGATCCTTCAAGGTTTGCTGCAAGATATTCCAGATCTTCTTTAAATCTGTTGTTGAGAGCATCATATCCTCTGCCATCATCTGTTGGGGCAGCAGCATCAGAGCCAGGGACCTAAAAAGGCTCAATAACCTGACAAAGAAGGCTGGTTCTGTTCTGGAGACGACTCTGGAATCCCTGGAGATGATTATGCAAAGAAGGATTTTGCATAAAATTAAGAAATTATGGATAACCCTGACCATCCTCTTCATGAGACTTTCATTGGAAAACAGTTTCTTCAGTCAGAGGCTTCTTCAGATTGGTTGTAAAACAGACCACTACAGGAGATCTTTCCTGCTCACAGCCATCACAATCTATAATTACTCCTTAATTAAATGAGTTACATCAACATTTAATTTCCCTTTGGGATAAATAAAGTATTTTTGAATTTGAATTTGAATTTCAAAATCCAGAATGTTCCATGAGAGAAAGAGCAAGTTCAAAATAATAAAACTTGTTTAAGCAGGCTTGCCTTCCCGTTATCTTGCTAAACTGTCCCTCTCTCCTATTTTCCAGGAAAGAAAAACCTCAAACATGTCTTGACATGTTGAAGAAGAATCATTTTCATTTAAAACAGCTTCTTACCCATTTATACTGTCTCAGACTTCTTTTGAAACACATCACTCATAATGAAAGTAGTTCACTTTAAATCTTCTCTCAGTAAAAGCTTCCACTCTGAAGCACGTTAGAGCAATGAGGATGTTTACGTATTCTGTCTATAGCGATAAGAAAAACTTTTGATTTTTAAGTTTCTGATCACAGTTAGGGTCAATCTCTAATGACCAATCACATCACCTGCCCCTTACACAAACACACACAGGAAACATTTAGAAACACCCATTTGCCTCACGCTGTGCTATTTTCGCTCATCTGTGAAATAAACTTTTGCATTTGGTTGTGAGTTTAAATCAGTGTTCTGTGTTTTTTTGTTGGATCTTATAATAAAAGCCTTTGTATAATGTTTGTGATGTAATTCAGCTGCAGAAAATAAATCAGTTAAACTAGCATCAAATAAATCTTATGCCATAATTCCATGCTACTAGCTGTCAAGAAGACAGGTCTTTTATCATTTTTGATTGTGGGCCAAATGTGCCAAACATATGTTGGGCACACATGTCTTTGGAATGTGGAGGGAAACTTGAGTACCCAGGAAAAACATACACATCCATGATGTAAATATGCGAATTCCACACAGAAAGTCCCCAATTGAGATTTGAACACATATCCTCCTTTGTGTGTGTCAAGGTTGCTGAAATTTCTACTTGGTAGATTCACCTGAGTAAGCATTTGTAGATAATAATAAAACATGTACAACATTAAAATATTAACACAAACAGTTCCCCTTTGCCTGTGATGGACTGATGATCTGTCCAGGGTGTACTCTGCCTCCCGCAGGTTTAGACAATTGATTGATAGAAGGAGTTCCCTTTTGCCTGAACATGCCAATAAGCAATAGAAAACTTTGTTTGGGGTGCAACAAACTTTTTTTGTTTTTTTTAATTTTCTTTTTCTGTTCTTCGTGCCATCCCCCTGACACAGTGGTGCCATGGGCAAAGAGCCATATTACCTAAATGAAAAAGAAATAATGTTAGACTTTAACCACTTTCAGCTATTTATCAGTTGAATACCTAACCCACCATCCAGGATTGGTTCTTTAACTTAACTTGATCAATATTCCAACATATTTCACAAGGCAAACACCTCTCTTTTGAAGTTTTCCTGTGAATTACCATACTATCATGTCTACAGTTTCCTCACTGCGTTGAAATAGTGCTGAAGAATGTGATGAAACTGGCTGTAAACATTTAAATTCCTTAATGGTTTGTTCAACATTTTCACATAAAATGACATAAACCAAATGGTAGCTTGGATTTTGTTTTGTTTTACATAACTCAACTACACCATGGAATATTGTTTGTTATGAGCAACACTTGTATCAGTTTTGTATTGTCTTCCCCGTCTACAAAAAAGATATGTTTTAACTGACAATAGCTGTTACAGATAACAAGTTGTAGAGAACACTGATAGCAATGAGGCATGACACTTCCATATCCTTCAACCCAAAAGGTCACTGTTATCCAGAAGTTATCATCTGTTTTCAATCTCATCAGTCAGTTATCTCAGTGGTGCTGAATGTTGCCGCTGACCTTCAAAACAATCTCTCAGATTCAGCCACTTCCAAACCTCATCTAATCTATGTCCATCTTTAGTTCCATTTTTTTTATCTCCTTCATTCATATAAAGGCCAATGATGCAAATGCATTTCATTTATTGTGGAGTGGAAGACCTATTCACTGGGCTGGCAGTGTTCAGTACATACAGATTTCTCCATCTCACTCATTCTTATGAGTGCTTGCTTACACTGCAAGTCTGTCTGTGGGAGTTTTCCTTTGCAGTCTGTGGGTTTTATCAGAGGTGTCCCACCTGGAGGGAGTCTGGGAGTAAAAACAGCTTCAGACAGATTTAGAGGTCTTCCTGCTCCACAGGAATGAATGAAGAGTGTTTGTGTTGCACGGTGTTTGAACAGTGTCCTTTTTTTTGGAGCTAGTCTCACGAAAGAGGCTAGAGGATTGAGTGAACAAATGCACGACAAAGCATTTGAAAGAGAACTCTGCATTTTTTAAAAGGACCGAAAAGACAAAAATCTCCAAAACAAACAAAATGTTAAAGAGCACAAAAATATGACAAACAATTGTGATTTTTTTTTTTTCAGAATAAATCATACAAATTACTTTGCTTACATTTTCATACAGTTTGCAAATATTTCAAGAATAAAACTCTAGAATGTTTTCTGTAAAATACAGGGAGTGATTTAAATTACAACCTGTACTTTCTGGGATTTACAGTCTATTTTCTAGAAACTAATTATTTCTAGAACTAACACTAGCATTTTGTATAATTTATAGGTTAGGTTTCGTAAAACCTAAAGACTCAAAGTGGTATATTATATTTTGTAACTTTAGGATCCTTTTACATTATTTACACGGTACTCTGTGGAACTTAAAGGGTACTTTCAAGAACCAGGCTTTTTTGGGGTGACTAGTAACTGAGTATTTTCTAAAACTTACAGGTTTCTTCAAGGACATATCTTGTCTTCCCTCAACCAAAAGTGTGATGGTTTCTAGCTCACCTTATTATCCAGTTCCCGAAAGTAACTTGAAAATTTTGTAAAGTAGCAAGTGAGTTCTGAAAAGTAGCCTGTCAATCTCAAAACGTATCAGAATACAAGCACCATTATAAGTCAGTATTAATGAGGGTTAATGAACCCTGACAAGCTCCAGAAAGTATTGGTTTGCAAATCCCAAAGTAATACACCTTTATACTGAAATAAATAAATAAATAAATGATAATAATACTTGTTTAGAAAGTAACCAGTACATTTTGGAATGTACCAGGTTATAAGTCAACTTCAAGTCACTGTATAATATAGCCTTAACCACAAAAGTACCTTGGATGTTCCGCAAAGTAACTTGCAACGTTCAAATGATTTCAGAATGTTCCAGGTTGCAAGTCACTTCATAAATCAGTCTGGTCCTAAAAAGTAACCCTTTGTAGGGTGGGAAAGTAAATTGCACATTTTGTAAAGCAGTCTGTAACTTAGAAAGCAGCCTGAAGGTCTAGAAAGTACCTTAGAATTGAAACAGAAGTCTTCAAAACTCTAAGTTCAACAAAGAACCTTCTACACTTGAATGAATTAAGGACACGGCAAAGTCAGATTTTTCTTTGTATAAGTTTTCTTTTCGATTAACAATTTGTTGATTTTTGGGGCCAACTCAGAAATGACAGATTTCTAAGAATTTATTTTTGTATAAGAATATAAAATAGAAATGAACTGCTGGCAATGACTGCATTGATTTTCTGAATGGATGACAAAGCCATGTGTTGAGCATCTGTCTTGTGCTGAGAACTTTGTGTTGTTTTAAAATATAGTTGTTTCTAAGATTAGGTCTCTTCTTGGTCCTGGTATGTGACACAAAGTAAATTTAGTGAGGCTGAAAAAGACTCAGACCAAACTGAAAATAGGTACCATGCAGTCACAGGCAATCATCACAGGCAATCATTTCTATGAGACTTTCTTTTAAGTTTGATATTTAATCTTTATGTGTTGAATGAACAATACTTAATGATTTCACAATATTACATGCTTAATGTGTTTCAGGCCTTAAAAGCCTAACATATGACTTAGATTACAACAGTTTGCCTAATTTGGAGAAATTACACATGGTTACAATTTTCTTCCATTAACTCCAACACTTATGGGACCCAATAAAAATGCTTATTCTGGTACACTTTGTAAATCCCTGCTTCACTATCACTATGAAATAACCAATGATAATACTGTAGATATGCAATAGCTACATTTTAAAGTATGTTAATCAAACAAGCAGGCAAAAGATGTAAAACAAAATTGTAATTTTAATGCTTTATCTTGCCAGTTTTCCATATTTGAGTTTCTGACTTTAAAGTTAGCTCTGTTCTGGTCAGAAGAAACCAAGTTATAACTTTTAGGGGATTTTACAAAATGCTTTGTGTGGTGGAAAACTAACTCTGCACATCACCCTGAACACAACACTTCCACTGTAAAGCATGGTGATGGGAGTATCATGCTGTGGGGTTGTTTTTCTGAGGGGAAATGGATGGAGCTAAACAAAGGGCAGTTCTGGAAGAATACCCACTAGAGACTGAAAAAAAGACTTTGAGATTGGGAGGAGGTTCACCTTGCAGCAGGACAACAACTTTAAACCAGAGCTACAATCATATGGTTTAGCTCAAAGAACATATTATGTGTTAAAATGCCAGTCAAGTGACACATCGAAGACTCTCTCTCTCACACATATACACACAGACACACACAGACACACACACACACACACAACCAGTGAGCTGTTAAAGTAAATGTTAGTAATTTTATTTGCTCATTAGAGAGTCATATTAAAGTAATGAAGCTGTTGGATATAATCATCAATGGAGGTGGGATTTAATGTAACACAGACTAAGCTTGAGGCTCTTCGAGGGTCCCTGTGGATTTGGAGATCTTGGGTAGGTTCCTGTGTGGCCCCCATTAGTGCTTAACTTTTGGGGGAAACTAAAATAAAAAACTAATATCTCTAACCTGATCATTTACACTTCTGACCACAGAAGGTGTTTCACTGCAGAATTACACTGCTGCACAACAAAGTCCACTCTGCAGGATCAGGTCAAAAATAGTTATTTTTAGTCTGATGTGTGTTCCAGCATTACACCCAGACCACGTCCAACAGAAGTACAGCCAAAGTCATGGAGGAGAACAGACTGGGCCAGCCCAATAAAGATTTTATTGGCTGATTTACTTTGTTAGAGAAGCTCAGTTTTCTTCATTTTTATGAATTCACTAAACAGGAAAATGAATGGGGTTTTCAGCATTTAACCTTCTGATCAGATCAAGAGTTGACCAAGGGAAAACGGTCAATATTTTGGTCAATATTACAGAAGGATTTATTTGGCAAAAACAGGTAAACTAAGAAAATTAAGATGATTCAGCTTCATTTTAGCTTTAAAATATAACACCAAACATGTAAGCAATATGGCTATGACTAAAGAGTCATGCAGAAGTGAACCTTTTCTTTCTCATATTTGTTAGTATATATTTGTAACCTACTGTATATGTCCCTAAGTGTGACTCAAGTTGTGTGAGGTAAAAATAAAATAAAATTCAATAAAGCAACAATTACAAGTGTATAGCGCATACGAACACCTCAAACCTGACCTCAAATCTTTAGTTATTTCCACCAAGGCTTCCCCTCACCATAATTTGTTATCCTGCAAATGACGTCCCAAAACCAAAAGGTAGAATAGAATAGAACAGAAATATCCTTTACTGTCCCAGGATGGGGAAATATCTATGCAACAGCAGAAAAGTAGCAGTGGGAGGCAATAACAGAAAAACAGACTCACACAAAGAATATAAAGATATGTATAAAAAACAGAATAAAGAAGAAAAAATTCTGTACAGTAAAGCAAAATTTCAACATGAATACTGTGTAGTTGTACAGTATGAGTATTTTAAGACTTTGCTATGTTGGACTGGATGTCTGTCAATATGTTTCAAAAATACTTTTGAATATGAACAACCTTATTTTTCTAATTTAGAAGTTCAGAAATCTTTTAAATAATACATAAATGATCCATGATTCATAATTTTAAATAAGGATTAATGTGTTGAACTCTGAATCTACAGTAAGTCTCCACTTTTAATTCCTTAAAAGATTCTATGTTGGTAACATGGAATGGCATGTAGCTCTAGCATATTCTTTGCATGCTCTCTGAGCCTAATTAGAGTTCCATTACAGAAAAATTACATATTCCATTATTTCTGATTGGCTGATCAGGTCTGTTGATGTTTTTTTCAATTTATAGAAAAAAATGAATACAGACCAGAAAAAGACACAAAGAACTTTGCTAGACTTTGCTATGTTCACCTAATCCTGTGTAAACTTCTTGATTGTTGGAACTCTCCTACTGAACTGGGGAGACAAGCCATCAAGATTCGTTTTTTGCCAGATTAGTGATTCAGTTCTAGAGTGAGAAACCATCCAGCGACCTGGACCAGATAACCAAGACACTACTTCCCTCAGACACAGATTGACCTTCAGGCCAGGCACCAACAACTATGTGCTAAGATTTGGTGTCAGCTCAGGGCGATGGTGAGAACCCAGACATAGACCCAGTCTGGGTCACACAACAGGATCTGGACCACAGTAAGGCGTTGTGAATCTTTTGATAAGGTGGTGTTCTTATCTGAGAAGCTGGCAGACCCAAAGGTTTTCCTTCTTTGAATTCCTTCATTTGGTGTCATTTTGTTTGTTGGTTGTGGTTTTCTCTCCCAAGCCCGGAGACTTTTCTTTAAACTCTAGAGAGGCAAGAAACTGATAAACATTAGACTTTTATTCTATTTAGGTAACAAATGAAAATTAGTAACGGGTGAAAAGCAGTCAGAGGACCTCAGGCAACCGGGCGGGGTCCAGTGGAGAAGAAATGCTGGATTGGACAGGGTTATGGAGGACTTTTAGGGTTAACTGGTGACTTTAACCTGAACATGTTGAGGAATAGGAAGCCACCAGTGGCGTGCACAAACATTTTGAGGGGCAGACTCAAGTAGAAAAAAAGGACACCTTGAGCAGCACATGGAACCGCCGGCTGCCTTAGTACTGTTAGAGCTATTACAGGCACAGCTTGAACATCATATATACGTACCTATTTCAAATCAATAACCATATGTTGTCTGATGCAGGTGTTAATCTCCACCCAGGAAAATAAAAAATCAACTCAAAACAAGGATGCACTTTAAGTGCATTTTATGAAATTCTTAGAATTCATAAAACAGCAAAACTATTTTAGCATAATGAAAAGGTAGTGAAGTCCTCCTATATCCTACAGTGTACACATGTACAAACCTCCATGTAGCTTCAAAATGAAACCAGTAGCACAGAATATACCCATAAGAAGAACCATCTATACTCCTGCATGTAGCCATTGTGATATGATGGAAATTATTCTTAGACTTAAGACTAATGAGATTAACTACAAGCCATGAGAACTGATAACAAGATATCTACTGATATTTACATATTGAAAAACTCTGATCATCACATCATAATTTTTTACACACAGAGAAACAGAAAAACCAACTTAATCTACATGCCCCACTTTTACTGAACAGAACTTTAGTTAAGGTATTTTAGTAGAGTATAAATTGCAATGTTACCCTGCTCGTTCGGCCTTATTTATGTATTTAAATGAGATGTTTAAATGTCTACTGTATTTTGCAAGAAAAAAAAAGAGATGAGTCAAGTAGAAGTCATCAGGGACCATTACTGCAAATGTAATAACTATATCTATGAGATACATTTTAATTTATTTATTTTTTCTAACTTAATGTAAGAGCTACATTTCAAACATTCTCCTCTGTTTAGAGAAAACAGAACAGGCTCAATGAGAATATTATTGATTTGATGGAGACGTAGGTCAAGATAATTTCATCTGGGTTATCAGAAATTGAAGTGCAGACAAAAGGTGAGGCCAACAGGGAGAAAGTAATCATTCCAAAGTAGAGGGCCAAGCACAGAGCCCTGGGGAATGCTGTGGGATAGAGTTGGCAAGGAGGAGGTGCAGTTGTTTACATAAATGAACTACTGTCTGTTTGAAAGACAGGATCTGAACCTAGATGGCACTGAGCCAGTGATGTGGAGCGAAGATTCCTGGTGGGTAAGCTGAGTCTGGTTGATAGCAATGAAGGCGAGGTGAGGTTAAGGATGCTGAGGTATCCAGTATAAGAGGAGAGAAGGAAATCATTGAGGATTTTAAAGAGGCATCTTTCTGTGCTATGATGAGGTGATAAAAATGGTACCTTGATAAGGAAGAATTCATTCTTCAGCTTGATTTTTCAATAGACTAATATTTGAATAGAGTGGTCAGTTATTGATACATTGACATAGTATAGTTTGATTTAAAAAAAAAAAAAAAAGCAGTAAAACAGGCATATAAGACTGCAGTTATTGGAGAAAATACCTGAGTGGTGTCTGTGGTTTAGAGCACAAGCAGGCTCACTGAAGCTGAGGATGTCAGTACAGCTTTGGCTTGCTTTCCACTGCTGCTGTGTCCTCTTTAGAAGTCGGTCAGGGTTACCCTCAGCAGGGTCCTATAGTTGCAAAGCAGGGACTCTTGATGACTTGATCAGACATAACAGAGCTGCAGTAAAGGAGCCATCCATGCCAACTAGTGTAGAAGGAGACGACAGAGGAGAATGTCAGTGACAGCCCAGGGGGATTGAAAAACACAAGAATGTGTCATTGTTTATATATCTAGTTTATCAAAAAATATAGAAGAAACCAAACTTTTCACATCCCTGGATGCACTTAGCAACCGGAACACATCTGGAAGACATAATTAGTAAGGGAGAACAGGTTCAAAATAAGATCAAGGGAGATTATATGTCCAAGGTGTGAGGAGAGCAGGTGTCAAAGGGTACTAATCTGAAGCTGATTGCGCTACTTAGATGATCCCCCTGTTACCAGGCTGGTTGAAGTCAGGTTGCTGGGTCCAGTGAGAGCATGTGATGTGATAAACACAGACAAAGCCCAGCATATAGCTCCCAGGGCCAAAACACCAATCTGTAGCATATGAGATGTACAAAGAGATTCAGATCAACACAGTAATAGGCTAAAAGATTCTTTGGTGTACTTGCTTTACTTTCTTCATAACAGTTCATATCTTTTTATAAAGGCATGAAAAAAATGCTGATATAAGTTATAATATAAAAAGACTTTGTCATCAGTTGTGAACTTAGCAAGAAGATTTCAGTTATAAACAGCTAAAAACAAAAACTATTGTCCAGATAAAGAAAAACAGAAGGAACATACAGTAAACATTTTTATTCCTGCTTTTTTTTAATTACTGTTGATGTTATCTTTTAATTGTTTTTCTATATATTATAAAATGTGATTTTTTTTCAAAGTTTTTTTTTATATAGTTTGTTCATGCCATCATGATAAAACGTTTTTTGTAACTGTTTATCATCACAATAATTAGTTTTTTTGATTCAGTAAATTCAGGTTCTGCTTTTTGTCCAATATTAAAATTTGTTTGTTGAACTGAGACATTTCAGTGTAACAAAAAAAGCAAGAAAAAGCAAGAAGAGAACAAATCTGTATGGAGGCAAGTAGTTTTTCATAGCACTGTAGTAGCTTTACTTTCTGTCAGCAAACCAGCAGTGCACAGCAACAGTTGGTGGAGGGACATGTTACTCTACAGCTGAACTTTAAGCTGTAGGAACAATATGACTGTAAATTTTTAAGGTTTTATAACTAACTTTTTAAAATGTCAGTGTACCTTGATACCAGTAATCAGTCCATGCTCAGTGAGTAATATTTCTGGAAAATGTAAAAACATTCACTTTTCAATTCAGCTCCAATAGAATCTTCCTGAACTTCACTAAAATCACTGTCCTCTCCTTCAGAACATTTATTGACCTGCAGAATGAGATCTATTACTTTCCGAGGGAAAATAAAATATTGGTCAAATTTTCTTTGCCGTACCTGCTGAGTCTCAGTGTGTCTACATTTCTTGTTCCCATTCTTTTTCCCATTCGTATTCCTCTTTTCTGTTTCTTATGGGCTACCCCAGGGCTAAGCATAACAAGAAATGGATAAAAAGGACATTTACCTTGCCTAATGTTGCCATCCTGAACTGTGGGCCATACTATCCTTTGAAAACCCTTGGCTGGGGTGGATGTGGATTCTGATGCTTTCTCATTATTAACAGCATTATGTGGGCCTTGCAGTGTTTGTGAAAATCACAAACAATATTTTAATATTGTCCCACAAAGAATTTTAAATCAACATTTTGACCAGCCTGCTTCTTTTTACCTTGCAAATATGGTGCCATTTTTTAAAAAATTATTCGAAACAAAATTTTGGTTTGTTGACAATATCCAAGGCAATTTTTTTCATTGGTACATGAGACAGACAGACTACTGTAGAGCATTCTCTTGATCATTTTGATTGGTCTAGGCATCAGACCTGATAAGGACACTATTAGGTTATTTCAGATGTGAAGTAAGGAAAACTTAACATTTTGGAATAATTTCCTATGTTTAATGATAATTCGTAACAAATGTACGATAACCATTAATAATCTTCTGATCATTTCTGATCAGTTGTGGCAGTTTATGATGTTTTTCAGAGCAGAGCAATATTATTGCTAAAGAGAAAGAAGCTGTCACTGTTAACTCTATTGCTATAGGTTGGAAGTTGTAGAAACCCAAACGACAAGAGAAGGACAAGTAGTAGGAATGAAGAAGTGAACACAGGAGAACTGGAAAAAGAAATGGAAGCTGAGGAAGATATGGAGCCTGGACCCATGAAGGTTATAGCTGCTGCTGTTATGGTTGCAGCTTCTGAAGAGAACAGTGATATTGCATGTCTGACAGTAATTAATCTGATGACGATGTAGGCTATGACAGCTTTGATGAACAGGACTTTGAGACCAATAGTAGAAAGCTGGAGGGCTACTGTACTTCTGTACGGTAACTCCCTACAGTTTCAGCTGTAATGCAGTGTGAGGTATTGGTAATAAAAGTGGCACGAGGTCACACTTCTATCTTTATTGTATCTATAAAATTCTTATCTTCCATATTTATAGTACATATAAAATATGCAAATGTCCGAGGTCACTACAGTATCTACTATTAAATAAATCAAAATTTGTGGCACATGAGTACTTTGTCCGACATGTTTCAGAAATGTCCGGCCTGGGACAGTTTTCATGCACACAGGCCTTGTGGCACTAACCATAGTTGGAGATGGGGAAAAATGGTAATAATGGTATTCTATGTAGGCGACTTTATATAATGTTCAATATTTTTCAGCTCTTTCTTTTTCCTGTAAATTGGAATAAAATCTCAACTGTAACTGATAACAAAGAGATGTTAACAACTGATGGACATGAGACACACTTTATTCAGGGTTGTCCATGTGTGACTCTTTGGACACTACACCTGCATTTCCTCCTTCCTCCAGTGCCTGCACTACCAGCAGCACCAATGGCGCACAGCAACCATCAGACATTCCCAGTCTCAATGTGTGGAGTCTTCCCAGGAATGAGGCTGTGCATGTACAAACTATCTGCAACAAAAACATCAGGGAGTATCATAAAGCACACCTGGATGTTGACATGGGGGTGTAATGAGGAGATGATCTCTTCAAGCTATAATGTAACTTCAGATGAGGGCTGTATTTTTTAATGCATTGAGCTCATCTCGCTCACTGCTTTCTGTGTGCATGGTCAGCTTTGAACATGTTCAGCCCAGCTCTGCCTCTTTCCTTCTTTTTCTAAGTGACTTATTTAAAAACTTCTGCTGAAACCTGAGAGGTCCAGGTGCTCCTAAGGTCAGTTCAAATGCCGTCCCAATGAGCTACTGGCATAAAGACAGACTCAGCAAGCCACTGATTTTAACATTACTGACTATTATATGTCAGTCAACAACTTCTATTTAAAAATTGTTCAAATTATCCCATTTCAAGGATGGTTTTAATAAGTCTGGAAACTGAAAATAATACTTTAAAGGCTGACTAAAACAATTCAAAGGCTTTCGGTGTATTCAGTGTCCAGTTTCACCACCAAAATAAACCTTTGAGCCCATAACAAACATTATCAGGTGGGAACTCCGAACCTGTTCCCTGTAATTCTCATTCCAGTGAAACCAAACCCAACCTATTGCATTTAGACAGCTCAAGCCTTGCTGGACTGTAATGAAAATCTTGTGACATGTTTGGCTTTTGCAGGAGTTGGACTCAGGAGACTCTAATCAAATGCCTAAAACATGCTGAAACAGTGGAAATATGTTCCAAATTCTTAAGTCTTTCTTTTTCCCTTTAGGTTGTCTCTCTGTTTAAGCAAGCCAAATGAACACATGACATCAATAAAGGTGGTAAGTCTAAAAAAGGGAAAGAAGTTATGTAAACCATGCCAAATCTGTCAGTTAAATTAAAGGGAACATGGTGGTCCTCGGAGACACCAGAAAGTAGTTGAACTGGATTACAGGTATTTATTTAATTCTGTACCGTTCATGAAACCTACCTGGTTACACTAACAAAGACTGATTCGATGTAATTCAGTCAAGGCCAATTTTTGGTACAGAAGCAAGCATTTAGATAAGGAGTCAAGACAAGAGTCATGTAGTTAAAATAGCAGGACAGTTTGGGGTCTTAGGTAGTCAGGATTTTGCTTATATTTTAACCAGATAACTGGTCAAAACCAAATTTTTCTTCATTCTCCTCTATATATTCCCCTTCATACATTTTCTTTACCAGCTCAATCCTGCAGGGTCAGATGGTGCCAGTCTCCAAGGGTTAGTGGGACATGGAGTAAAGGCTTGGCAGGTTGTCAGTCAGTCGCAGCGCAACTCAAGAGACAGGACAAACAGCTACCCATCCACACACCCACACTGAATGACAATTTAATGTAACCTATTAAACTAATACACATTTTTGGTATGAGGGTGGAAGCATGAGTACCAGGAGAAAGCATGCTCATCCATGGGGATAGCACTGGGTGATAAGACCAAAAATTCATAATATAATATATTTAACACACAACTGAATAAAAGCTGTTGACACACGATGAAAGAACACATGCAGTAAAAATAAAGTTCGTCGTATAAGCTGTTGTCATTTCAGAAGTTCTTCTTTTGAAAACTCAGGACCATCTGCTCAGTGTTTTCTCAGCTGCTCAGAATCAACATGCTCTACATGGCTCCTTCATGTTTCCATTAGTCTTTCTGCTCCTCTTGATTATGAGTCAAACTGTCACTTTCATAAAACCCTAGCTCTCCTGATGGAGACAACCAACGACTTTTCCTTGATCCTGCCTAGTTTTCCTTGAAACAAGTCATTTGTCGACGAACTCAACATCTCTGAAACTGAAAACTATTATTGGGATTTACATTACTAACTCTATTGTCATGCTCCTACACCTCACCTAGTATACAGTCTGCATGGTCCAGAATTTTTTGTTAAGCAGGGGAAAGTGGTAAAGGAATATGTTCAGGAGGGCTAAGAGAACCTGAGCTTCCAGCAAACTGGATGTCTATGGAAGTGGTTGCTATGGTAATTGTAGTGACAGTATTTTGATTTTACATATCACACTTGGAACAAAGTGTGAAATATAAAATATATTAGATATATATAGGGAGAATAAACAAACCCTCCCACAGAAAGACCCTGACTGGGATTCAAACCCAGGATTACTAAAGAATCTCACAAAGGCAAAGTTGTCTTGCAGGAGCGTAGCTACGATAACTCAGAGCCATTGCTCTGGAAGCTGGACTCTGCAGAAGTAATCATCTTCAAACTGGGAAGCTTTCTTCTTCTTTCATTGGCAGAATTACATTTATAATGACGTGAATCACCCAGAATTTAGAAAGCTGAACAACAGAACAGTTAATAACCTCTTTTTTTTAAAAATGTGCTCAGTGATGACTCACTTAATGCTTTTAATAAGCCTCTTAAACGTTTGGTCATCATCTTCTCCTTTGAGTACAGCTGTGAAGGACAGCTGAAGTCAAGTAGACTCATTATCCTCACAATTCCACCCAGAGACACATTTTTCCTTTTTAAATGTTCTTTGTTTAAATTTCTTGGTAAAGCAGTCACAGCTTCTAAAAAAGATTATGTGTTGTTTCTTAAACCTAAGGAATAGAGGTTGAAATGCATACATGCTACATTATGCTGGCAAAAGTATTAAAAAGGCTTTCAAAATTGTTTGTATTTTGGAAAAAAATTAGATTATTCTTTCAAGGAAGCATTTGTAAGGTCGGGTACTGGAGTAAGGTTACATTTCTAATTTGTCCAAGTCCCCTTAAGCTGAATAGAGTTGCATATTTTTAGTCCTATGCTTGTCATGGTCAGTGATTTAAAGTTTTAAGACAACACTATCTGAAAGTGGGTTAAAGGTAAATCCACTAAATACCAGCGACCCACTGAGCAATGATTTGTTACAACAGAGCGCAGCTCAGATTCTTGGAGCAGTTTGTAGCCCAAGCCCTGAACCAATACCACCTGCGAAGTAAGGACAAAATGTACAGTTTGTTGGTCCAAAACAGGAAGTGCCACAGCACTTTAAGTAATAACTTAGATCTGTGTGAATGCATGCATTCTAACCTAACTATTTTGGCAGTCTGGATCTCCATAACTGTATAGTTATGGAACAAAGAAAGTGCACCACCCATATGACACTAGGATTTGACATATTTGTACATATGTAGGGTTTTAGGCTTGGTTTTAGGTTTTCACAGTTATTGTTTAAAATTCTGTCCTTATCTTTATTTTAGAATCTAGTGGGATCTGTGGTGTGTAGTTTTGTGAACTTGGTGTTAGATCTAAATCATTTTAGAACCTAATAAAGACCAGATCACCTATATGTTGAAACATACTGTGAATCTTCTTTTGACTATAACTGGATCTTATAACCTTACGACACTGCAAGGACAAGGGGGTATACAGTTGAGGATGGATGGATGGATCTTATAACATCCTGAACTAACTGGAACTATTTTGTCAGGCTCCTTTTATCCAACATTTATATGATCTCACCAACTGAGATTATGAAGTGATACAACATCTATGCTGGTGACATAAAACTTTATTTTTGTGTCACCACTTGACCATACAGGCACTGAGTCAGGGTACCCACAATATCTATGAGTGGATGGGTCAGAATTCCCTCCAGCTCAATGCAAAACAGATAATAGTCATAGCTTTTGGTGCAAAAAAACCTAATGTTAGAAATCAAAACTGAACAATACTCCATGGGCTGATTGTCACAAGGCGAACAAAAACCTAAATGTTTAATAACCTGATGCCTGACGTTTACCCCAAAGAAAGTCAAATATTAGCTCAGGCTACTACCATCTTAAAAATATTACCAGAATACAGGGTTTCCAATCAAAACAGGACAGAAAAACTTGTGTAATACAACATAAATTAGATTATGGTAATAGTGTCTTTTTATCAATGCTTCATATAATTTTTGTATTTTGACACATAAAGGTATATACAGTTGAAACCAGATATTTATATATGCTTTATAAAAAGACTCATAACCATTTAATTTTCATTTTGTAACGCTGAATTAGACTAAACCTTTCCTGTTTTAGGTCAGTTAAGTGTACCAAAATAATTTCAAGTTGCTAAATACCAGAATAATGAGAAACATAATCTTCTAGATATTTTTTAAGATTCCCGCAAACCTAGAGCTTTACATACATTTCTGTAATATTTGGTTGAATTGCCTTTTAAACTATATGATTGGACCCTTTGGGTTTCCTTTCACAACACTTTGCTGGAATTTTGGCCCATTCTTGACAGAACTAGTGTAAAACTTTTAGCCCTAACTCACACACACCTTTTCAACACCAATTATCTAAGATAATAAGGTCAGGGCATAGTGATGGTCACTCCAAAACATTAACTTCATTGTCCTTAAGCCACTTTGTAACGAAAGTGGCAATATTCTTAGGATCATTGTCCATTTTAAGGTCCAATTGAACTCAGTTTTAACTTCCTGGCTGACGTCTGGAGATGTTGCTTCAGTATCACCACATGATATTCTTTTCTCATGGTGCCATCAATTCTGCCACCTCATACTTACAAACAGTTAGGAGGATGTTCTCTGTTTGTGACAGTAGTCACTGTGGCAACAGTTCAATTTAGCTACTTAACACCACAGGATATATTTTAAAAAATTAAGGTCTTTGCATCTGAGTGCATTTACAAACCGTAATCTGGCTATTCCTGTTGTTTTCGGAGTAATGGCATCTTCCACACTGAGCAGTTCTTCAGGCGATGTCTGAACAGCACACGTTTCACTGTAGATGACACTCCTTACCTGGCTCAGCCAGCATTTTCACAAGTATTTTTTCTGTTGTTCACACCAAAACATCGCTGCGACACAGAACCTGTCTCCCTTATGAACATTATGGTAACTGGACATTCCCATGGTGTTTATTCTAATGTATAATTGTTTGAACAGATGAATGATGACACCTTCAGGCATGTAGAAATTGTACCCAAGGATGAACCAGACTTGTGGTGATCTATGGTTCTTTTCCTGGTTTCTATAAATTCTTTTAAAAATGTGACATAAGTGCATTTAAATCAGATGTTGTGAAACTGAAAAAGCCATAACATCATAAAATGGGCTTTCCCGGTTTGCTTAACAGCATAGTCATTTTAAAATATGTCACCTTCTGAATTTAAAGAATCTCTCCAACTATTTTAAGTAAAATTAACTGTTTTGGGTAATCCTAACTGAGCCGTAACAGGAAAAGTTGAGTCTGATTTAACGTCAGACAGTGAAGAAGAAAAGCAAAGGATTTTTTCTTTGTTTTTTTTTTTTGTTTGTTTTGTTTTTTTGTTTTGTTTTTTTTTTTTTTGCACAATGTATGAAAAAAAATCTAACTGCACCGCTTGGATAACACCAGCCTTGACATGATGTAGCTGTTAGATTCTTCCTCTCAAAGTCCAGCACCTTATTGATTTCCGTCTGTGCTGTTTAAATATGAGTACATGCACATCCTCACGTATCCTCACTGTCTTCCTAATTATATATGCATGTGGATGTATTGTTTGCTGGCCGAAGAGTGCACCAAGTCAGGTGGGAGGGGTCCCCTCACGTGTCGGGGATTGTGATGACACGGATGAGTGTGGGTGCTTTAAGCTGTTAGTACAGGCTAAGCTGTGGGACATTAGGTTAATGTATCCTCGCACCACCTCTGAGTTAAACAATAGCTGAATGGAGCTGCAGAAGACAGGCTTGCAGCTGAAGAGAGTCTGTGATTATTCACTGGAGCATGAAAAGTCACACTTCTTGGAATGCACCACAGAAAGAAAGTAGAAATTTAGCTTTAACTTATTACGTAACTTTTGCAATATAGGCACTCAGTAAGAGTATGAAAATGGTTAAAAAGAAGAACCTGATCATTTAGAGTTTACTTTCTAGGGCTTTCACATGAGGAAGTAAAAATCGGTCTCAGTCAGGTTCTAAAATTATTTAAATATTACAAAACACGCAACAGATTTCACACTGTACATTATTCATTACACAACGATTAAGGCAAAATGGTCTATCTATGTGTGGAAACAACTAAGTGCACCCTTGCAGCTTTCACAGGATTTAACCCTCCTTTTGCCTTCGGGTCATAATGACCCAAAACAGAGTTTAAAAGTAAAGATAAAACCCTAAATGACATTTTTTCAACTTGAAATTTGATGAGTTTTCCTAGACTGACCCCAGCATTAGAAAAAGTTCAATCCATACTTTTTTCATATTCTATGGAAGCCGAGAGCGGACATGTTATGCATAAACTTTTTTCTGATGGTTTTCTCAAGATAACGACTTAATTTTGAGAATTAATTAATTTCTCAAGATCACGACATGATTGGTGTGTGAGTTAAACCTGATTCCATCATTCAAATGCACGCCACACCAGGCGTGTGTAATTCTGTGAATAATTCTGTGAATAAGTGATAGGTAAACCATAATGATACCACATCATTGGTCGAATGATTAAACCATCGGGAAATTAAGCCATCATCATCATTTTGTGATAACGACATAATCTCTCGTTCCCTCGAGAAAACGGTTGTCGTTATTTTATGATAATGACATAATTATCTTGTTATCTCGAGAAAACAGTATCCATTATGTCGTTATAACGACATAAATAACTCATTATCTTGAGTTAACCATCAGGAAAATAAACATACGAGTACCACCGTTCTTGGCTTCTGTAATAGTCCCAAAAAAGCTGTACAAAAAAGGTTACAAATATTGTGTTCAGTATTATAGTTTTATATATCTACTGGCGACAGTCATATTGCATTAAAAATTACCATCACAGAGTCAATTAAACACCACAAAGATGTGAAAAAGCTTTGGTTCTATCTAAGATTTATCAGCCTGCCTGCCTGTACACTGTCTGTATTTGGTAGCCAAAAGAGTGGCACTGTAGATGAGGGTGTCTAGAAATGCAAGAACATATAGAATCTCATGATTAAAATGTGACAATATTGCCACGTGGTCAGTATGTGTGCCTTTTTGCTATCCTATTGAGGCCAAAAAGAGCGGGAAAGTACAGGTTCTCATGATTGACATGTAACAACATTGCCACCAATACAAAAAAAAAAAATATATAATAAACAGTGTCATAGAAATGAGTGGTATCTCCTGAATAAATGCAGTCTTTCTGTCATGTGAAGAGGGAAAATTCAGGCATTCACTCATTTTGTGGTGAATGGTAAGTTGTTCCTTCAGACAAAATATAAAAAAATCAGTTTTAATCCAATCAAGGTATTTATATTGGGGGTTAGGAGGGAAAGCAGAGCAGGAAGGAGCTGCTAACTAAAGCACTAAAGCACACCTATGTGCATGAACCTAATTGGATCAATCAAGTCCATTATCCTATTGTAGAACAGATTACTCACGAAGGGAAAATACAGTAGAGTTGTCAATCTTCCGAGGAGTTTGTCCAAACAAATATACCCAAGGTCATACTCTATATGGCTGCATGACTCAGGTTTGCAAAGTTTGCAAAGGGGTGATGTTTGGGCTTGCTTTGCAGCCAAAGGGCCAGGGCAGCTTGCAATTGTTGAGCCATCCATAAACTCTTCTATGTATCAAAGCATTCGAGAGCAAATGTGAAGTGATCTGTCCGACAAGTAAAATTTGTCTGTGATTGGGTCATACACAGAACAATGATTCCAGACACAGCAGCAAATCCTCTACGGAATGGAAGAATGCACTGGAAGAGTCAAAGTCGATCTCATCCTGATTAAAATGTTGTGGCGTCATCTTAGGAGAGCTGGAATACACAAGAGACTGCAAACCTCAATGAACTAAAGGGATGTCTATAAAGTACACAGGGTCAAGATTTTCCAATACAATTTGAGAGACTGAATAAGTTATAGAGAAGATGACTATTGAGAGTTATTTCTGCTAAACGTGGTTCTACAAGGCTTCTAATCAAAGGGTGTAATTAGCATTTAAACAAAGGTTTTCAATTCTGGACCTATCTTTGTTTAATAAATAATGACAAGGTGGAGTCTGTTGTCTGTGTTTGTACACTTCAGAGATTACAATAAAACAGTTTTAAAACCTGATAAGGAACAGATTATTGTCAGTACTATTTCCTTAATAGGAAAACTTTCATTTTTCCATTACTGTAGCTTTAATACATATAATCTTGACATGTTTTCATTGATATTTTCCATATCTATACATCTGTACAATAATACACAATAATAATAATACACATCTATACAATAATCACAATCTTTAAACAATAACAAACACATCTAAAATGTTTATTAACACCAAAAGTCTAATTGATGGCCCACAACATACTATAACAGGCTCAAATTACTACATTACAAATCACATAGCCATACTATGAGGGTCAAGAGTTTCGGTCTCTCCTTTAAATTTAATGCACACTAATATACAAACCTCTGCTGCCCCCATGAGGCAAATAGTGTAACTACATAGAAACGAGCAGGTCCGCCACAAAATGGTGACAACCGATACACTGAAATTAGGAATTATCTGCAATATATTACTGAAAGTGTATCTTAAGTATCTTATGGGAGCTTTGCTTCTCTTTATGATTAACCTACAATTCGTTTTTGCTGTTCTACTGAAGCTGTTGGACACCACTGTCACCGGCGATAAGTGCTTAAATAAGCCTGTGAAACACGTCGTCTATTCAAACTTTGTCCATTGCTGTTTAGAAATAGGGTTTAAGTCGGTACCCTAAGCAATTAGTCTTTAAGTGAGTACATGAAGCAGGGAGAGGTGGAGTTCCGTTGTAGAAGCCAAGTCTTAGCATAACTTGCTAATACGTTAGCTGACCTGCTTTAATACATAGCATCATGTGACGTCTGCTGTCAATATAACAGCCGGGTGGTGTAATGCCTTCACAAACTGGTCTACCACATATAAACACATATTAAAGATATAGCTATTGTTTAATTATATAGGAGCTGAGAAGTCGGGGAGTGAGCATCATCTGGTTCCATGGTGTAATGGTTAGCACTCTGGACTTTGAATCCAGCGATCCGAGTTCAAATCTCGGTGGGACCTCGTACTTTTGAATTGTCTTGAAAAGTGTGTTTTGATGCTTAAAAATGTTCTGTTTAAAATTTACATTTTTTTAACCACAAGATGAACACAGAAAAGTTCAATAAATGATAACAGTGAACTAGAGTCAGTTGATTCTTTTAACAATAAAATAGAATAGATATACATATATTTTTAACATTATAGACAAAAGTCAGTGGATGGTAACATTTAAAAGAACTGGTTAGATAAATTATTATTTCAAGTATTACTTAAAGTCACCACACACAGTGACCTGGTTCATTTGGGATGTAAAATGGCATTTTGGGGTCACCACGTCTTAACCATTACACAGGCCAGCAGGTTGCTTAGGAGGTGTGCCAGGAAAATATGGTTTCTGTCCTATATCACCAGTGTAAACCAGTCAAGTTTACTGTACTCTAGACACATAAATGAAAACAAAAAATGAATGAGTCAAAAATCATTTCATGCCCACTGTAAAGTATGGTGTAGGATATTTGATTCTGTGGTCAAGTATCTCATCCAAAATCCCTGGCAACCTTTTTGAGCATGTATGGCATCATTAACTATTTTAAACACCAGGACATTTTAAATAAAATTTAGTTGGCCTTTTTCAGAAAGCTGAAAATAGGTAATCACCGGGCCTTTCAACACTGAAGTGATCCAACACATTCTGCCACAGAGAAATGTTTCAGTAGACACAAAATTATCCTTTTTCCATGGCCACTTCATTCCCCAGACCTAAATTCTGTAGGAAACTTGTGAAGAGGGCTGAAGAGAAAAGAGTATAATGGAGGACTGAGAACTCCGGATGATCTAGAGAGGTTGTGCAAAGAAAAAATGTGTAAGACCCCTCTCCCTGTGTGCTTCAACTATGTAAAATCTTATAGAAGAAGACCAAGGGCTGTCTGACTGAGAAAATGGGGTTGTACAAAATAACAGCAGAGGTACCAGCAATTTAACCACCATCCACTGTCTACGCTCAATTATTCTTAGCATAAGTTGCAACACAAAATATTCCATCTCATGTATCAACAACTTTATTTCCACACTTTAATGACAGTTTTAAAATATAAACAGCAGCGATATAATATTGACATTTGTTTGGATGTTTTGTTTTGTTTGTTTGTTTTTTTGGAATGTTTCTCAAATTTGTTTCTTGGCTGTACAGTACTGACCAAAGTGACCTGATGTGCTATGTCACACAATCCTTTCATTCCCAGATGTTTTGGTATATCACAGCTGTCTGTTTTTTTACCTCACATCTGTCCTCCCTGTTGTATCTACTCTGAAAAGTTTGAATTTTATGCTGTTTATGCATCTGTCTTGCGATGCCATCAAATTAGTCAACTTTCTTGTATTTTTACAGTAAAGTCTGAAAATGGGCTAGTACTGCAGCCTGTAAGTGTATATACAGCATGAAACATGGGAAAGGTATGAAAATAAAGCTCCACGGATGATATATATTTTTTGGATTTGTACAAATGTTTTTGCATCAAACCTACAAACCAGTAGAACTAAAACAATATATAGTAAGAACATTTAAAGACATCTGAAACAATATAACAACCATAACATCAAACTTTTGCAGTGCTGACTGAAGTAAAATTTTAAAAAGAAAAAGCTATATTCTCACAAAATATCAGTGAGGCTTATTTTCAGAACAAAAGATTTGAATCAATTTAAGGTTTCCAACAGAAAAATGTATGTCATATAAATTGTAGGTGTTGGCAAATCACCCACCCACATACTCCTAACTTGCACCTTAACACAAGCCAAAGCGTTTCTGAATGTGCTATGTACAAGATTTATTGTGTAGACAACCGAGCCTCCTTGTGGTACACACATTCAGTTAAAAGTTCAACTTGACCCATGTATCAAATCGAGACTAAACTTTCTCAGTTTATGGTAAAAATTGCCTTTCATTTTTCAGTTTGCTGTCCAAGCTACAGGCTTTGGATACAAGATACTGAATTTACAAGTAAGAAGATTTGAGAGTATCTGCGCTAAGCTTTTGACCTAAAAGTCCAGGGAGCAGGTTAGGTTTACGTACATGTAGTACCCACTTAAAAACAACTTTCACCCAACTATGTCTCCACAGGACACGATAAACGAAACACCTTATTCAATATTTAGAGTTTTCAACCATGAAACAAACACTGAATATGTTGAATACTAAACCTCTAGTGTCTTATTGGGTACCTTACAACGACAACTTAGGTTTCTTTTCGAAGTCCAATGAGAAGTAGGCTGATGACCGGAATTGACCGATTTCTAGCTTGATAGGCCCTGACAGGTGACTAGCCAGTCAGAAACTTTGCAGAATCAGCTTTTTTTTGTTGTTGTTTTTAATCAGTGAACACACCATACATACACACTACCGGCTTATGCTGATAACACTGTTGGTGATGTGGATGCTGTAGCTGAGTGGTTAGCTATTTTTAGTGTCAGTGGGGTTCTTAAAATGAAGCTAAAGGAAACAAAAAGACATACTAAGCTATTTCAAATAAAATTGTATTTTCAAAGACTTGTCAAGATAGATCAGTCGTTAGTTCAGACTGTGTGAGAGAGAGAGAGCAAGACTTAAAGCTGATAACAGGAAGGCTGAATTAAGTACAGGAGAGTTTCTGTGTTTTATCCTCGGGAACTTTCTTCCTGTGTGCCTAGCAACAAGCTGGACTCGGATATGTCGCAAGGTTTTGGAAATGTAAAGGTGGAATTAAGGCAAGTATCTGAATTCTTTAGAATATACACAGAGACCATGATTTTAGCAATGCTAGCTGTGCTAAAAACGTTAATTGCTAATGATGAATCCCCAACTGCTCTCTCATACAGTAGCGTAACTCTGCCTCTGCTGCTAATATAAGTAACTGATGACTGCTTCTGGCAGCAAGGCGAAGCTCTTATTATATCATTATGTATTACAGGTCTTAAAGGGAAATTGTAAAAAGCTAAAATGTGTGTAGACAGGTCAAAGTTTCACAAAAAGAAATTAGGAACCAGCCACCAATTTCTGATCAGTGCATCTCTGGTTTCTTTGACAGGCATTAACTTTGTTGATATAGTTCTTGAACTACCTCATATACATCACTCCATTAATGTCTTGTATCTGCCTTCTTTCTAATGGTCAGCATATGGTGACTCCTTTGGTTACCAAGAGATATATTATATAACAGTTTTCCTAAAGTGTTTACAGGTATTACATTTCTGGTGTGGTTCAAACAGATGTGAAAAAAATTTTCTGCAAGAAGATCGTGTTGCGGCGGTTAGTGTGGTCTCTAACTGTTTTGTGGGTTATGGGTCTGAGCTGGACGTTTGGATGTTGACATCCATGTTTTAATATTTCCACATTCTCACAGGGGTCTTGATTCATATCCATTTTTACATATAGTTATTAAGAGTAAAGCAGAGCATTCTTTGAAGTGAAAAGACCCCGTGATGAAAAAGGAACTTTTATTTTGCATTGCAGAAGTGTTCCCTTGAATCTTTTCACATTTCTCATGTTACAACTGCATAGTTTGATGTGTTTTAAACTCAATTATGTACTTTGTGTTAATCCATCACATAAAATCCACTGATGTTTTGGGTTGTAACATAAGAAAATGTCAAAAGTTCAATAGTAGGAATACTTCTGCCAGGTGCCGTAAAAGTTCCACAAGGCCACAGAATGCACAATCTTTTGTATTAGCATTTTCAAGTCCACCAAATATAGTATAAAAGAAACTTCAGTTAGAAAGAAAAATAAAAAGAATATGATACATGGGCCTATTAACATGTACAGAAAGAACAAAGAACAACACAATGGCACAATAATAAACAAATGTCTTCCACAAGTCCTTAAGTATTGTAAAAATATCAGAGGTTGTTCATACAATATCATTTATGTACATACAAAGCATTCACTTTTCATTTACTTTGTAAATGAGTTTTTACTTTCTTTTTTTTTAAGATGTTAGGTGCTTTAGTTGTTGCTGTGCTTGACACCACAGCCATTATCTCTGTTGCTTATCCATTCAGAGGTCAGTGGTCTTGGTTTGTGCATCCTTATCCTGTCTTTTGCAGCCCATTGGCTCTTTGCTCCCCCACAGACATGAGGTAACAGTTTTCTGTTTGTTGGTGAGACGGTGCCTTAGCGGGCACCTCGACGCTCCCGCTGGCACGGCTGGTTTCCTCGATGGTGGAGTTGGTGTGACAGTTAAAGTGATGGCTGACGAACGGTGTTTCTCCCCATCCGGTTTTGCCCCAGGCGATCTTCCACTGAGCCCACTTCCTGCGCAGTGCTGTTTGGGCCTGCACATCCAGAAGATCAGAATTCAAACACGTTTCTGGACTGCAGTTTTAAATGAGAAAAGTATAAAACTTGAACTGAGTGCAACTTGCTATGGCAACAGTAAATGTTCTTTAGGAAGAGTAGCTGTGACTGAAAAATGTTTCCCCTTGAAGGCAGAAACTAAGTAGTTTGTCTGCTGTGTGTACATTGCAGTCAGGCTGTTACACACACCTCTCTGGTCTCCTGGGGATCAATATTGATAAAGTCATATTTTTTTTTTCTGTCGTAAATTTAAATAAAACAAACAAAATACACATAATGATGGCTGATACCTCATCCATTCAAACTTACATCCTATTTTGTCTTGTTCTTGCAGATTTTAAAATAACGCAGTTAAAAAAGTTTTAAAAGCATCATGTACTTCACTTTTACATCACTTTCATTACATTTTTGACACTGGAGTTATTTAATGATAGTAATAATTACCTTTTTCACTTTCAAAAATATGACACCTGTACTGTTCCTGATGATCTAGCAGTCGACCTCACAAGAGCCATCTATCACTGCATAAACTGAGGGTTCCCAAGCCTTTAACTCTGCTTAAGACCTGTTTCTGGTGGCAAGAAGTGTTTTGAACAGAGAAACACTGTCTCAGCTGGGTAAGAAGTTTTCCCTTTAATGAATCTCCCCCACTTTTGCTGCATCACTGGATTTTGGGGGAAGGTAAGAGTGCTCAATCCATCCTTTAATGATTCCCAATACATAGTGACGCATCCATTCTACAAATTCCTATTTGGCTATATTTTTTCTTCTAGATATAGTCTGTTTTATGAAGAAGCTTAAAAAAATTGACTGCTTTAAAAAACAGAAATGCTGACTGGGACTTGTTGCTACTTATCAAGATTATATGTTTTTCTGACAAAAATATGCAGAATTATACACTCAAAGATTCTGAAACGAAAATGGTAAATTCCAGGAAGAAAGTAACAAGGGCTGCCATGGCAAAATACATGAAATATTTACATTTTTCTTGAAAACCTTTCCTTGAACATCTTGAAAAACATGTAGACATACAGAAATACATGTTAAAAAATAAAAGTAAATAAGGAGAGTATAGGTAAGTTCATAATTAATTCTCTAATTGATTTTGTTTAATTTATTTTCATAGAAAATTAGATAGGGTTGAAATACTGGAGTTCAACATACCTCTGCATTGCAGAAACAGAGAATAATTGCCACAAGGAGTCCCTACAAAATAAGAGACAGCTTATGAAACAATATATAACAGATGCAAGCATGATTATTATATAAGTGCAAAAACTCCCTAAATAAAGGAAATTAGTTAATAAAAGTACTCAGTACTTAGATTTGGAAAACATGAACTATATTAGACATATTTTATGCAGTTGTCTACAATAGTAACTAGCTAGCACAGGAAGATTTCATGTTTTGGTCACTCCTTTACAAGTATGTGATGTGATACATTTTTCAGTAATATAGGTTAAATGTTTTAGAGATCTGTGTTTGATTAAGGTTAATGGTACATATATTTTCTTTTTTTAACAAAGTGAAGTGATTACTTGTGTATTAAAAAGAAAGGGAGGATTTTAAAACAAAACTGTAAAAACCTTATAAATTTAATTAGAATACAGGCTTGTAATATTAGTCATCTTTGAATTTGTCTACATTCACATTAAAAGCCTTAAACTTTAACATGTTTTTTTGGATTGACATGATTTGTATTTAGCCTCCTTTGGGGTATTTTTCTACCAGATTTGCACTGCTCGTAACTAAAATGATTGCCCATTTTGCATCACAAAATATAACCTCATTCTGCTTTAAACTACCTCACAACTTTCTCCCTGACCTCCGTTTATTCCTGCAGTGTTGCAGAAAGAGCCCAGGCTGGGATTCGACTACCGGACCTTCTTGCTGCAAGGCAAACTCGATACCGAATGTGTCACTATACAGCCCTGTTTTGAAAACCATCTATTGTTCTCCTTTCACTTCCCAATTATGAATTACTTTGCTTGGTTTATCACATACAGTGCCTATAAACAGTATTCACCCCCGAGGATGTTTTACCCTTTTTATTAGCTTTACAAATCAATCTTGATCAACAAAAAAAATTACAAAAACACCCTTTAATGTCAAAGTGAGAACTGATTTCTACAAAATAATGACAATTAAATGAAAGCATTTAACATAAAATAAGCAACTGCAGAAATATCCACCCCGTTTAAAGTGACCTAATTCAACAGAGGTCCAGCCAGTTGGTGCTAATAATTTCACAATGAGTGGAATGGAGATCAGCTGAGTACAGTGACTGTGTCTCAATTGACTGTAATATAAAGACACCTGCATCTAGTGGGTCCATTCACTGGTTAGTCAGTATTCCTCGCTACCATTACAGCATGAAGATGAAAGAACACTTCAAGGAAATCAGAGAAAAGGTTACTGAAACAGTATAAGTCAGCGGATGGACGCAAACCTTTCTACAGTACAGAACATCCCCTGGACTTCAGTTGAATCCTCCCTCAATATATGGAAGGAATATGGGCCATGTGTAAATCTGCCAAGATCAGGCCGTCCTCACACTGAGTGAGCGTGCAAAAAGGAGACGAGTGAGAGAGGCTGCCAGGACACCTTTGGCTATGCTGAAGGAGCTACAAGCTTCAGCAGCTGAGCCGGGAGAGACTCTGCAGACAGCCACTGTTGCTCTGGGTCTTTACTAGTCAAAGCTTTATGGGAGAGTGGCAATGAGAAGGCCACTGTTGAAGAAAACTCATATCAAGGCTTGACTAGAGTTTACCAGAAGGCACATGGAAGACTCCATGGTCAAGAACATTATTTTTGTCTGATGAGATCAAAATGGAGCTTTATTGGTCATCATACATCATACAAGTCGCTATGTTTGGTGGACACCAAACACTGCACATCACCACAAACACACCATCTTTTAGTTCCTGCTTCTCTGCAACAGGTCCTGGAAAGCTTGTAAAGGTAGAAAGTTAAATTAATGCAGCAAAATAAAGGGAAATCATGGAGGACAAATTGCTTCCATCTGCAAGAGAACTACAACTTCAGAAAACATTTCTTTTCCAGCAAGACAATGACTTGAAGAATCCAGCTAAAGCTACACAGAGATGGTTTGAAGACAACAAGGTGGATGTTCTGGAGTGGTCCAGTCAAAGCCCAGACCTCAATCTCATAGAGAATCTGTGGCTTGACTTGAAAAGTGCAACCTTACAGCTTGAACAGTTTTGCATGGAAGAATTGAGTGAAATTGTAGTGTCCAGATGTGCAAGACTGATTAAGACCCATCCACACAGACTCCATGCTTTGATTGCAGCCAAAGGCAAATCTACAAAATACAAATTTGAAGGGGGTGAATATTTATGTAGTCACTTCTTTTCTGTTAAATATTTTAATTTGTCTTTTTTTCCAAAAATCAGTTTTCAATTTGAAATTAAAGGGTTTTTTTGTTAATTTTTTTGTGTCAAAAAGCCAAATTTTGTTGATCATGATTGATCTGTAAAAAATAATAAAAAGGTTCAAAGATCCAAGGGGGTGAATACTTTTTAAAGGCACTGTAAAATACCCTCATAAGACACTAAAGTTCGCAAATGTAAAACGACAAAATATGAAAAGGTTGATGAGGTTTTAAGGCACCGTAACTGGAAAGCAGTTTAAAATCACATCTGTGTACCTGGAAGTTGGAAAAGACAGATACAAAAAAATAGATGGCTTGGTGGTAATATCCGTCTGGTATCCAGGGCATCAGGATGTACTGGACTCCCAGCAGAGGGATCAGGATCAGGGTGGCTCTCACTGCCTTCATGTAGGTAGTAGACTCAGCGCAGTGTGTCTTCCTCAGCTTGGTGATTAGGACTCGGATGACATTCAGGAGAAAGAAACAGTTTACCTGAGTGGAAGGAGAATGATATAAATGAAGGAATAATAAGAAACAAGTGGAACTGCAGGCATTCATTGCAGAAGTACAACTGCTCTGGATCATGTCTATTCTTAAAGAAATTCCTCTCCATCTACTGCTGATTGAACAAATAATACACCCGAAGGCCAAGACACCAGGTAATGAACAAGAAAACTACTCCGAGTGTCAGAAATTCTCAAGCAAGCATAATATATATGTTAATCAATTTTTACGTGACAGCCATGAAAACACAATATCACTTAATTAAATGCCAAACTGGAATAAGGCCTGTGGTCCAGGTGATGTCTGGTCAAGAGTACGCCCTTTGTTTTAATAAATTATTTGATTTGGAAAAAAAAAATGCATGGATCTACTGAAATGCCCAATTTATTTTCCATCAATTTCAAACAAAAGTTGAATAACCCTAACATTTTGTAAATAGTGTTTATATAATAAAACAAGTAATGGAAATGCTTGACAATCTGTCGAAAAAACCACTTTAATAACTACTTACAAAGAGTGCTGCATGAATGGGCCCATGAATGATGTAGAGAAGGTGGGAGCTTGCACTGATCCAACACCTGAAGAAAACAGATAAAGCATTTTATATAAAGCTTTCAGGCTTTTACATGCTCAGTGAAAGGGGGCGTCTAATGTCAGCTCAGCTGGTACTTGTAAAACCCAATCAATTCAAATTTAAAAATACTTTATTGATCTCAAAGGGAAATCAATGTTGTTGTAACTCAGATTATTCAAGGTTCTTCAAAGAGTTGTTGTCGATGCTGATGGCTATGGGCAGGAAGGATCTCCTGTAGCCGTCTATATTACAGCAAATTTGAAGAAGCCTCTGACTAAAGACACTGTTTTTGTAAAGCAGTCTCATGAAGAGGAGGCTCAGGGTTTAATTTGCATTTTCTTGATTTTGTGAAGAATCCTTTGCACCATCCTCTCCAGAGGTTCCACAGTCATTCCCTGAACAGAATCAGCCTTCTTTATCAGGCTGCTCGGCCTTTTGAAGTCCCTGGCTGTGATGCTTCTACCCCAACAGAAGAGATTACATACACTTTCCACAACAGACTTAATGTATAGAACTTCTGTAACATTTAGTTGCAAACGCTGAAGGATCTAAGCTTCCTCAAGAAGTACAGTCTGCTCCGTCCCTTCTTCCAGACAGCTTCACTGATGAGTCTCCAGTCCAGTCTGTTGTCCATGTGAACACCAAGCTATTTATACTCCTCCACCACCTCCACTTCTTCTCCCATGATGGAAATAGGGTTTGAGCTAACCCTGTTTCTCCTAAAATTTACAATAATCTCCTTTGTTTTGTTTACATTCAAGATGATTGTTTCCACACCATGACACAAAGTGGTTCACCAGCTCTCTGTACTCAGCTTCTTGTCCATCTCTGATTCACCCAACAATTGTAGAGTCATCTGAGTATTTCTGTAGATGACAGAAGTTGGACTTGTACTGGAAGTCTGAGGTGCACATAGTGAAAAGAAATGGTGAGAGTACACCCCCCTGTGGAGCTCCTGTGCTGCTGACCACCTGGTTAGACACACAATCCTTCAGTCACACAAACTGGTCTGTTTGTCAGGTGGTCAGTGATCAAGACTATTAATGAGGCCTCCACCTGTGTCTTCTGGAGCGTTTGACAAAGCAAATCAGGCTGAATTGTGGTAAATGTACTGAAGAAATCAAAGAACATGATTAAGGTACTTGGTTATGTCAACACAAGCAATGCTTTTCTACTCAGCTTAGTTTATTTCAGATTTAGGCTAATCTAACCTTAACTTTAAAACATGCTATGTTTACTATGACTCTGAGGAGAAAACAGTCAAAAGTCATTTGGATTTACTTTGAAAGTGAAATTTGTACAATCAGTTGGGTTAATTTTAAAGACAAAATTGTTAATACTGCTAAAAGATTCCATTGCATTACAGGGGTTCTTTACTTTTGTTCAGGGAGTTTGAAAGCCCAATTTGACTATAACTCTATCATAATTTTATTTATTTGTAATACTATAAAATTATAGGTACAAAAGAAGCGGTTACTCTCCACACCAATGCTTAACTAGTCTGTTATTAAAAGGGGCACTTCTGTTTGACTAAATGTAAGCTTTTAGACAGTAAAAACAAACTGGCATGTAGAGAAAACCAATGCAAGCACAGGAATTCCAACATGCCACATGCACTTACGTGTCATTAAAGTAGAATCCACGAGCAACAGCATATGTAATGGCAGGAATGATGGGGAAAACTGTGAACACAAAAGCCCCCACAAACATTGGAATTATATCATCCCAAGAATCCATGTAAATGCTGCTGTAAGGTATGATAATCGGAGTTACATACTCGGTTAGCTTCATGTATGAGAAGAAGGGAAAAGAGGAAACACTGAGCCTTTTGAAACAGGCTGAATTACATTCACTTTATTAATCTATAAAGTAGTTTCTCAGCTATAGCAGCCTTCCTCTAAAATAAAAAAGCAAAATGAAGTTGATTTCAACATGCATTGATTCCAAATGCTGATTAAAGGGAGGAAAAACAGATAGTTCTTTGTTCAGTTTAATAACTTAGCCCCAGCATTTAAAAAGCAACAGTCACATGTGGGGAATTGGGAAATCTGGGTCCACAGAAAGCCTGGATGAGAGCCTCATCTGAAAAGCACACTTATATAAGGAGAGGCACATTCAACATTTGACAAGGTTACATCTTGGTGCTGAATTATGTTGAAAATGTATGTTCTCAATGCACCAAAGGTAATCCAAATCTTTATAGAGCTGGTGTGAAGTACCAGGTTTGGGAGGTATAAAACATTTATATATTCCATGTTACTTGTATTTATATTCATGGATCCTCTAAAGAGGACCATACCAACTATGTACCTGCTGCTGCTTTAACCTCTCACTGCTGTCAGTCACGCAGGTCAAAAAATTTATACCTTTTTACAGATGTGGCGCAATTAGCTAAATTAGACAAATGTGTAAATGAATTAACTTTTAAGTTTCTCTTCTAAGACTCTTTATTGCATCCTGCTAAGTGTCTATGGGTAAATGCTAACTTTTATAACATTTTGCCTAAGTTTCAGATTAGTTAGATAATGTTGCCAAGCCCTAATATAACTTATTTAACTGGGGAAAAGGAAGCTTTGAATCAGGTATGAACTTCAGTGTTTGCCTTTTTCACCACAAACAGTGGTGAACTGATATTTGAAAAGCTTTATAGGACTATTTTGACAGTACTTCCTTTGTGAACAGGCCAAGGAGAACAGCTGCCAGAATGAAAATAGGGTCCAGGACAGTCCCCAGAACAAAGCTAGTGTTATTTATCAGCTTGTTCAGTTTTTTAGCCAATGGCTCTTATGCTGCAGATGATTGCAGAAGAGATTTCAAGTTCCACAGAGTAAAAGAAGATCAACAGGCTTCACTGTTGCATTCCCAGACAAGTCTGTTGTCTAAGTACATAATGAGATATTCATGCTCCTCCACCACTTCTTCTCCTATGATGGAAATAGTGTTTGAAATATTTCTGTTCCCCCTGAAATTTACAATTATCTATTTTGTTTTGTTCACATTCAAGATGAGATCATTGTTCCCACACATCAGGATGATCCCACCATGACACAAAACGGACCACCAGCTCTCTGTACTCTGCTTCTTGTCCATCTCTGATACACCAGATGACTGCAAAGTCATCTGAGTATTTCTGCAGATGGCAAGAGTCTGGCCTGTGCTGGAGGTCTGAGGTGTACAGACTGAAAAGGAATGGTAAGAATACAGTGCCCTGTGGTGCTCCTGTGCCTGGTTAGACACAACCTTTCAATTTCTCAAATTGTAGTCTGTTTGTAAGGTAGTCATTGATTAAGGTGATTGTTGAGGACTTCACCTGAGTCTTCTGGAGTTTCTGATCAAGTAAATCAGGCTGAATTGTGTTAAATGCACAGGAGAAATCAAAGAGCACAATCCTCACATTTCTGCCTGCTTTTCCCAGATGACAGTGGGTTTGTTGAAGCAGGTGTATGAAGGTCTCTTTAACTCCACCAACACAGTAAACAAGCTGCAGGGGGGTCTTGAAAGGTGCTTAATTATGTGGGCCAAAAGTGGATATCAGAGCAAGAGGTCTATGGTCATTGAGGACAGATGGATGAGCTTTCTTTGGTACCAAAACAACACTAGTTGTTGCAACACTGCAACATCCTAGGTCAGGTTAAGGTTAAGGTTGAAGAGGTGCAGCAGAATCTAGCATAGGTCTGCACAGGCCTTCAGAACTCTGGGCCCAACACCATCTGGACCTACCACTTTATTCCAGTTCAGTGAAAGTTTTAGTGAAGTGCATGCCCGTATTGCCTAAGTCTTCATTCTGGAATAAAAGTCAACCCCTCTGAATGCTAAGTTATATTTCACATCCTGATGTAAAGGATTTTAGACAGTTCTATGTTTTGATAAGTGAATGAAATGTGCTAGAAATGTGTTGTGAGGGTATTGCAAGTATAGTTATTGCCTCTGGTAAGTAAAAGATAAAGTATTAATGACAGTCTGCAGCTGTATATACATTTCGTCTATTCTCCTGTTTGTTTTTACATTGCAAATTCTATTAGGATCACATTTAAATCTTCAGAGGTTGTACGTTTTGAAGTTCTGTAACTGGAGTCCTGTTAAAAGTATTCAATTAAATTACAATCAGTTGTATTCATTTCTATTCAGTTCAATTTCATTCATTCTATTTTAATAATGCCCCAATCCTATCTTATAAATCAGACTGGAATTCTGATCAAGGGACCTTTTAATAATCGATATCAGAGTCCCTGACTACACTCATTCTAACATCTGTTGTTGACCTACTGCTGCTACTGCTACCTATTATGTCAGACACACCCAGTGAGCCACATGGCTGCATTTAGCATAGCAAGTTATATCAGTCATCTATGCAGCTTGCAAAACCTTATGTTATTTTATGAAATCTTTGGTGCTTTGATCACAGAGTGAGGTGTTTAATTATAGAAGCATGTTAGCTTGACAAACTACTGTGACAAGTAGAGTCATGGTTGGGGCTCCACCACAACATCTTGGCCAATCGACCCCTCCCTGCTCATTCTATGCAACACTTGTTCATTCAACAAGGCAAGTGGTGAAACACCTCACTCTGTTATCGAAGAACCAGAGGCTAAATTAAGTAACTAATTTCTTTCGAACTGTGCTAAGTGATTCACTATGGCCCACATGGCAGTCATGATCCAGGTAGGCCCTGATAGCAATTAAGCCTCTGTTGCACTGTTGAGGACAACAAAGGTGGAATGCCAGTACTTCCACAGGTGAACGTCTATAAGACCATAAGAGTCCATCACTTTAGACACCTTTAGACACAAGACAGCACTGGGCCTCAACTGTATCCTAGTGAGCCCAGGGACCCAGTGTAAACAGATGGAGATTACAGGCATTCACCCTTTAGCTATGGTCAAAACCAAGAGCATGCAATTTTTAAATGAAAGGATTTTCATCATAATACCTTCAATAGGTTCAAACTGATGATGGTCCAAAGCATCCAATACAAATGACAAGTCTCAAAATGGCACCAAAGGTTTAGGGACAATTAGTTTACCTGTCATGAAATGACACACCAAAGGATGGTGCCTACACGACAAGCCAAAACTGGAGCAAGATGAATTTTAACAGTTGTAAAAGCCTGAAGTGAACAAAGCCATTCAGTCCGTGTTGGTCATCCTTCCAAACATTAAATTAACATTATCAGCTGTCTTGTTCGGCTCAGGATCTCTCTCTTTGCAGTGGAAAATAGTTGTTTACAGCACAGGCAATTTCGGGTCAGCTTCATAGCGTCGAACTGGTGCATTAAATGCTTTATGGCCAAGCAATAGCAACGGGGTAAAATTTAAAACTTCAACAGAGTCCATACGTCCAGTAAGCAATCGTTTCTCGATAGCTGAGGGTCCAGACCCTCTGTATGAAGCAAAGCATAGAACAAGGGACTGGTTTTTACCAGGCTATTAAAAACTAATAATTGATCACAATTAAGAGAGAATAGAAAAGGCTCTTGCATTTTAGTCAATGAATAAATAAATAAATTCCCTTTTACACAGGTCATGCCCAGAGAGCCAAATGATCCTCCACCTCTTCCTGGGACAGAAGGTCCCTTTGAATGAAAAGGGGCCCAAGATCTCCGAATAAAAACAGGATTATCTTTGCGATAGAGATAATCCTTAACTATGTAGTCCATACAGTAGGTTGGCAAGCCTGTATAGCTGCAGCAAGTGAGTCCTTCCCTGATGATTGGTGTGATCTACCTCTGTGGAGTTTTCCATCTTCACTAAGCTGTGGTGAGCCATATTGCCCTTAGTTTCCAGATTTATGTGAACCCATCAGGAATTGATCTGTTGGCATGGTAACCCTGGATGCTACCACCTCCTTGGTGTCTGGATGAGAACCTTTGGGTCTCTTCACAGGAGTGAAATGCTAAAAATGTGCTATGCACTGGATGAAGGACCTACATCTCCCTTCTGACAGTGTGACATGATATGAGAGGGGGCTCACTGTTAGACCGGATAACTTTTAGTCAGTTTATTTTTTCTCTGTAGAACTTGTCTCACCTGTTAGAAGGAGTGTGAGCTCCTTCTCTTGGGTAATGAGAAGCCTAACAAAGTTCTCTTTTTACTTTTTTTTTGTTTTTTGAGAGAGTCTTTCTGCTCTTGGTATTATGGATAAGTGCAAAAAACGTTTCTTTTTGCTGATTCTTATAGTGAGGTGTGATAGGGTACTAACAAGTATTCTGTGACATAAAATGTTTTGGCGTGTGTGATAACACTTTAAAAGAGCTGGATGGCACAGTTTTTTCAGCCCTGTAATCCCCTGATTATGAATGTATGATGGAAAACTTACCAGGGCTCCTGGTAAAGCATTTGAATGCCAAACAGTGAGGTTCAAACATTTGTTTCATAACATTTGAATTGACTTCATGTAAGTAGGCAGTAGACAAAGAGAGAGGACAAGGTTACCCACTTTATGTTGTCTGAGATGAAACCATGAAGGCTGGTGTCAAAATGGGAACCTGAGATGGTTATTTGTGCTTTTATTTCCTCCCGTCTAGATTACTGTAGCACATTTTTCCTATGCATCTACAGAAAAGCCCTTGAATGCCTTCGTTTGGTCCTAAACTATGAAGCATCGTTTTAACTGGAACAAACAGAAGAGCTCTCGGTCTTTGCACTGGTTACTGGGTCATCTCAGAATTTTTAAATCCTGACTTTAACTTTCATAGCCCTGCATGGTCAAGCTCCTTCCTATATTACAGAATTGTAAAAGCCACAAACTCCAACACAGCCCTCAAACCAAAATCTCCTCATAGTTCCAGGAAGCTGGTATAAAACTTTTCAGAAACTTGCACCTTAACTGTGGAGGGAGCGTTCTTTATATTTAGGTTGTCTTTCAAGTCTGAAATAACTTAAAAAGCAGCTAAAGGCATTGTTATTCAAACAAACTTTTCCTTAAGATCTTTTTGCATTTAAACTGCAGTGTAAAAAAACTCTCAACTTCATTCAGCCTCCCAGCAACCAGCACAGCCAAGTCTGGTGCATAAATTAATAACATTCATTCTTCTCCTCTTCATGGAGCCCAGGATGGAAAGCTATCAATTATATTTTGTAAGTTATTTGTCTGTGACATATTGCATTTAATGCAAAGAAGTGTATCTGAAAAGGCTGTAAATAGTCAGAACTTCCAGACTTACCCCATCCCAGGACATAGTACCAAAAGAGCTGTTGTTCCCCAACAAAGACAGCCACTATGATGAGTGTGTGGAGATAGATGCCCTCACACAGCATCCAGAAGTAGATGGAAGTGGCCGTATATTGAACTAACGTAGCCAGAATCTTGCAGCTGACCTGATGATCAGAGAATAAAATGTTTTTTGCCAGTAGAAAACATGAATCCCTAAAATCAGTACAAGTACAGCAGAAATCTATGAATTAGAACTCCTTATACAAACAGCAATAAGTCCAGCTGACAGAATGCAACTAAGACTTTTTTTAAACAAGTAAAGTCAAGTTCTTAGATGTAATGAAATGAAACAGTTCACCAGCTCACAGGGTTGATGGCACTTATGGTTTGGCTACCGCCTGATGTCATTGAAAGCCACCCCATGGTAAAAACAGAGTTGAAGATGAAAGAGATGAACATGTTTTTGTGGAGAGAGATCCTCTGACAGCTAAGACTACTGAAGGAGAGAAAAAATTAGCAGATGAATGCAGTCAGATTATTTATATTTTAAAATGCATAACATCAGATATCAATTTGATTTGTTTTTAATTTCTCTTTATGACATTTATTTAGTAGTTGAACGTCATTTAAACAAGTATACACAACATACGGAAGTTAAATTGGATCAGACAGTTTAGACTCACTTTAAGTAGGAGAAGATAACCAAACTGACGATTAAGGAAGCAATGGATATACCATGACCAGTCATAGCCAGGTAATAGAGACTGAGTGTAAACTGCAGAACAACAAAAAGGTTTGTTCATAGTTAAAATACATAGCTGCATAACATAACATTCAAACTAGCAACAAGCAAAAAAAAAAAAGTAGGGGTCAGGGTAGGGGAAATTTGCATAGTCCCTGTGATAATATGTTAATAGGATAGGAAAAAGGAGGGTCAACAAACATAATCTAACAGTACATCATTCTTTTGGAGGAAGGAAATATACATTAAGTGTCTCCTCAGTAGCCATGAATGTAGATGTGTGAATATATAATTTTAACCTCATTTATTAAAACTTCTTATTCAAGATTAACACACAAACAGAAAAAGTTTTAAATAAATGTAAGACATTATGCTTTTAGCACTCCAAATGTCCATTTTATGGCACCTTATTCAGAGATAATCACACCTCAGCATGTGTGCTGGGATTTGAACCCAGAGTACTTTGTAACAGCTTTCACTTCGGCAAAGCCTGAGACCTGTGCTTGTCAGAGAAACAAGACTGGTGTTAGCAGCCAGGTTATTTTTTTTTTACTGTCAGCTGCTCAGGCACAAGTAGTTAGTTTACTAAATAATGAATCAATGTCAAAATACTTTCCATGGACTTGTGAAGAATTTATTTCTCCTGTTGGTCAAATAGTCAACAGTTCTTAAGATTCGTTAAGAATCCTATTTGTACTTCCCAAAAATGTTATTCCAAAGAACCAAAGCAACAGAGATGAAGCCAGTTTCTGGTCAACATAGTTAACAGAGTTTCAAAGTAATTTAACATAATAATGTTTTACCTTGCGGTTGTCTTCATTGCGGGCAGAACACAGTGTGTAGTTAGTCCACACTCTTTTACTATCCGGATGGTGGAACCACTGGCCATCAGGATTGCAAATTTTGGTAACTGTTTCTGTTGTAAGAAGTAATAAAAATTCACATAGTCAAAAGCTATGTGTAATAGAGTAGTTATTGCCTTTCCAGGATGTATTTTATCCATATAAATCAAATATATGCAAAATAAAATAAGCTTTTATGCACATGCATGCAAAGATTTTTAAAGGCCGTACCACTGGGGTCAAAGTCTGTAAAGTATGGAGGACACATCTGCATGGCAGTTCCCGGCGCTGAGTCGCCCCAACACATCCAACCATCCCATGTACGGTTACAGTAAGGGTCTGCAGAAAACATGACATTGAGAACTGAAACAATAACAGCACAGACACAAGATAGAACAGTGGCATTTAAAGAAAATAATGATGTTGCATTAAAAATGTGCAAACTCCACAGATGGAAAACGTGAAATAAAGGGAAGAGAACAACAACTGGCAGAGAGGTTGAAGCCTCAAACGAATCTTATTGCAGAAAGGTATCAGTCAGGAGAAGAATGCAAACACTTTCACAGCATGATGTACATACCATGGTACAGTGAAGACAATCAATGTCAGAAAGCTGGAAAAAAAATTTTTTTTTGACTATCCACTGCCTAAAGAATGGTGTAAAGACAAATTTTAAGTAGAGCTTTTGGAGTCTATGTGTGTGTGTGTTTGGCTGTGTCACTATGTAAGCCCTCAGAGGGACTTTGGAGATAAAAAGATGAGAATATTTTGTATAAATTGAATAAAATAATGAAAATATTGTATTAATTTGCAAATGGAAAGGATTATGGTTAGATTCACAACCATGCCAAAAAGGCAGTCATTATAAAAAAAAAAAAAAAAAAAATACACAGGAAAAGTAATGTAAATACTCTCTTTAACAATGGTCTGTTATATTTTATTAGAATGTGTCTCACCAAAACCTCGCTCACACAAAGCTTGTCAACAATGGACGGAAACCTGCCAGTGCTGAGTCACAGAGAGGCAAGTTGGGAAATGCTACACAAAATAACATTTCAAAGGCAATGAAGGGGAGTAATGGGTGCTAAGAAGGGGACAAAAGACAAGTTTCCTTTATTTCAGGGTAAACTTCCCTACAGCCTTCATTTCTTAGTCTCTTCTGCTTCACTTTACACTAAAAAAAAGTTGACAGGATGAGAAGTAACATGCAAATCTGCATGTAAAGAAGCAGTCTAATACACATGTAATACACACTATTTTCTGTATCCTTATGATTGAACAGAACACAGGTAGATATGAAAATCCATCAGCAGACTGAATACTGCCCCCTTTTATGTAGAAAACTGTGTGTAACGGTTAGGAGAGGTCTTTTTTCAACTGAAACATCAAAACAACAAAACAACCAGATGTGAAAAAAGTATTTTTTTTAAATATATACTTTTACTTGCAGTGGATATTAAAAGTACAGTGGACTCTTGCCTATTCACAGTTTAGTATTCGCACATTCACCTTTTTTTGCAAATTTTTCTGTGGAACGTGACACCAAATCATTAGCAGAAAAATCCCATATTTATGGGTTTGTTTGTAGAACATATCAAAATATTTAAAATAAAATGTAGTTTGGAAAGCTGAAATACTGCCGCATAATGCTACTTGACATGCTGTTTTGGTGGTGTTTGCAAAGCAGCCAATGGTATTATGAGAAGAAAATCAAAGGCTCCAACCAAAGAAGACTAAATGCTGAAATTAAAACAAAAAGTGCTTCAGCAAAGTTATAGTTTAAAGGTGTGCACTTTTATGCAACCATAGGTTTGTTTGTTTTTTTACAGTTGAATTGTACAGAATATATGATATATGAAACTATGTTGTTGTTTTTTTTTTTTTTTTACAAAACCTGGCAATTTTCCAGGGGTGGGCAAATCAAACCTGTTAGTGGGTGGGAAAAAATGTTTAAACATGAAAAAGAAATTGGCAGCTATATGCAACAAGAGTCAAAAGCTGCCACCAGAAGGCTGCTGTTGTGCTTGCTCCTCCTGTAAGCTTCTACACAAGGCAAACTACAATAAAGTTCTACAAAAGATGAAGCCCAGCTGACAGCAAACCCCCCCTCAGATTTTCATAACCTGAGGTCAAACAATGAACATAGCAAACCAAAATTAAGGGACCACTCTGGATCTAAATAAATAATGTCCAGTTGCTTTACTGTGTTTCCTTAAAGAGAATGTGGCTCTTGCTTAAATTCAAAATCAATTCAAAATCATTGCAATTGAAAAATACTTTACTATTAATCCCAAAAGGAAATTAAATGTTGTTCGAAGGGTTTCATACAGGTTTCTTTAAAGAGTTGTTGCAGATGCTGCTGTGGGCAGGAAGGATCTCCTGTACTGGTCTGTATAACAGGGGTTCTGAGGAAGACACTGTTGTTATATGACAGTTTGATGAGGAGGATGCTCACTGCTGTCTGTAATGTTCTTCATTTTCTGAAGAATCCTTCTTTGCCCAATGATCTCCAGAAGTTCCAGAGCAGTCCCCAGAACAGAACCAGGCTTCTTCATGAAGTTGTTTAGCCTTTTTGGCTGTGATGCTGCTATCCCAACAAAATCTCTGCTATCTTGAACAAAATCTCTGTTTTGTTCAAGATGGTTGTTTTCACACCACGCCACAAAGCGCCATCTATAGCAGGAGGCCAGCCAGTTTAAATGAATTCTACCAGTTTCTACAAGAGGACAGATCAAACATCCTGCCAGATTTATGCCAACATCTTGTAGATTGCCTGTGGTTTAGGCACAACAAGCTAGGAGACATTGAATCTAATATTAGTGGTAGTGTATTTACTATACCGCATTCTATGGACTGTAGGTCTAATTTGACCCTGCTGAGGGGGTAGAGCAGGCTCTCAATGTGTATCCAGGCTGTTTGTCTTCAATGTTGCTGTCCTGGTTTCCACCTCCATGGCCATTTGCTGCTCATCCTCCCTTCCTGTTAACTGACTACACAAGCAAAGCCACGATGGTGGAAGAAAAACAAAAATATGACGTCATGGCAATGAGTGGATGCAAACTTTTGAGGGGAATCGTACATCTGACATGCAGTTGCACTCGTGTTGTTTTATTCCCCTGACTCACTCATCAATGCAGGCCAATGGTAAGCAAGCTCTGGGTTTATTATTTCCAGTGGGGGAAGTGAACATGAGACTCTTTGTCATTATTATTTGTTTTTATTATTGTCCTGTGCTCTGTTTTGTTACTTTGCCTTGCATCCATGCTTCTGGGGTTTTTTTATGTTTTGAGTCAAGCTTTTATTAGTTGGTTTCACTTTCTGCTCCCTGGTTTCCTTATTATCTGATCTGCCTGTAGGTAATCATTACTTCCTCAGTTCATGGTCTCGCAGATTTTCAAGAATATCTTTGTTTTGGTTTACATTAAGCATTCACAGATGTGACACACTGTGACTCATGTCATAGGTTTTGTTACAGTTCCTCTTGTCTGAGCGTCATCTCATGCTTTATTAGATAATTAAATCAAACAAGATGGAATCAAAATTAAATTTTTAAAAATTATAACTTTCATCTGCTTCTGGAGCTTGTGGAGCATCTGCTTGTGTTTAGGTTCTTTATACCAACCAACCTACATCCCTCCTTGGACTGTAAGGGGAATTAAATAAAAACAAGGCACACATTTTCCAAATACTCAAACATCAAATTAGTATTTTTCCAAACTAAATAGTTAGGAACTTTGTCTCAGGGCTTCGTCTAAGAGGAAAAGTCCCATAAGATCATACAATACAAATTCCTTCAGAGAAGTAACAGCACAAGGTATGAAACACAAATTACCTTTTCAGAAAGTATTGTCTTAAATCTTTACATCTTCAACATGATTCACACAGGAATATAACTGATGGTGCACCACCTCCTGCATCAATTTTGGGGGTATAATCTGATCTGTTGTGCACTGATGAGGCCGTGTGAATGTCAAGAGTTGATATCAAAAGCCCTGCTCATAGACAGTCAGCTTTGTTTCTTTGCTCAAAAACGGACGAATCAGAGAACAGGTTATCTTTCTACGTAGGTAATCTTTCAATGTAATTCATATTCTCCAATTAGAGCACACCATCAAGCAAACAGCCCTCCCCTTCCCTCCTCCCCCCAGTTGATACAGCGGCTAATTTAAGGGCCAAGTCGCGCTAACATGTCTGACTACTCCCCTTGAGAAGAGGATGGCTACTAAAAATGGGAGCTGTTATGTCCCTGGGTGCTCAAAAATGGATGGAAGTTTCCACTTACTCCCAAAAGATGAGAGAACCAGAGAAGAGTGGCTGAAGTTCATTTATGGGGAAGTACCATGCAATTATAACCTCAGTTTGAGACGATGTTCAGCTCATTTTGCTGAAGAGTTTCCCAAATATGGTTGAAGCCAATCAGAGTGAAGCCAGCTAGGTAGAGCTACATATCATTACTGTACCCAACACTATTACCAAGGAGGGAAATCTGGCCTGCCAAAACAACCCCCTACAAAAAGGTGATGTTATTATTTTAATGAAATTCTTTGGAGAATTGACATATGGCGCAATATCAACTACATAAAGTAGTTTATACAGTGATGTCACCACCCCTTTAAGGAAAGGTATTAGTTGAGAACCTTTAATAGAACCTTGCTATCACTTTAAATAGATAAAGTCTATACCATTTCTTACCATTAAAGTGCAACTTGAAATAGAGATATCCAAACCTATCACTTAATTCATCAAATTCATATTTTTTCTTTATATTTCTATGTAATCAAACTGGACCTTAGCAGGTCAACAAGCAGATTTTTTTTCTGTCATATGTCACCTACATGTTTGCCTTCCACAAAAAAAAAAGTCATAAAATGGGGTTAAGCTATGAAGGATGTGTGGCTGGATGACGATCTGATATGTTCCTCACCTTGATCTGTTCGAAGTGGCTCGTGAATCATCATCAGGTAACATTCAAACTGGGCTGCCAAGATCTGAGGTCTGGAATTTCCATACAGGGTAGTTAAGTCAACATTGCTGAAATTTTCCTCCTCTGCTGGCTTTTCAGCTGTATCCAGTGAGCCCACATCCTGAGGGAGGGAAACCTGGGTCATCAAAAACATTATCTTTACAATAAAACAGAGCTCAGTGTTCTGACACAAGGCATTGTATTGAGCTGCACTCACCTCTGTGCCTAGTGCCAAGGCAGCTACAAGAGAGAGTGTAAGGCTCATCCACATGTTTCTAAAGGAGGGAGAAGCCAAGCACAACACTTAACATTACAAATGAAGTCAGCAAATTGAGTACTAATTATTTCAATTACAAAATGCAAAAACTTGATTTCTTTTTTCTAATAAAAGAATAACTCATATAATTGGAGTGGAATTATTAACTGTAAAGTAATCCACGGACATGATATTGTGCTGTTATCCATCCGGCTTCTAGCTTAAAGATAACATTGCACTTTCTTTATTTACATAACATGCATTTTCTCATCTATGAGGACAGGAAGTTCATGCTCCCGCAGCCATTCATCTCTGCTGTCCCCTCAGGGTCACACAAACAGATATGTGTTTATTATTACTGGGCAAAAGGGCAGCAAATTCCCTACAATGGTTTCAGCATTAATGAACAAGCCCCCTGCTCAACAGAGTCTATAAAACCTACATGCAACTTGGAGCGTTCAGTCAGTGTAAACAGGATTTTCCAGGCAGTTCAGTTAAAACACACAAAAATATTGCAAAGTTGTAAATATTTATCCAGTTGTTTTTAACTGATCGGGTAGTACAGGTCTTTACATCAACACAATATTATTATTATTATTATTTGGCTGCTCATAGTATACAAAATGAAGAACTAATAGAATAAAAATGTGTAGGAGAGAAAAGAAATAAGTGTAGAAACAACCTCATCGCGTGACGTGCATGTCCTGCAACCTGTTGGTCAACAACTGAACCCACACAGAACGTGGAGAGAGGGGCAGAGCAGCTGAGTCACAGGAAGATTTCAAGGGAATAAAAATTCATAAAATCTTTTCAATCAAATTGGCTTGTCAGATTTAATCTAGTTGTTTTGGTGACCTTTAATGAAACCTTTTCAAGCCAGGCGTGAGATGCCTTTGTGCCATCGTGGCGGGAGTTGTATAAGGGATATGGCAGCATGGGCAGGTGGTGAAGCTAACAATCTGCTGTTATCTTTCTGGGCTGCCAGAAAAAGGTTGCCACAAAGTGGGTGTGAACTTTTCTAAGGTAAAACTACACAAGCACGGTATAGGTTCAGTCCATTTATCATTAAAGATGTGAAAAGTAAAGAAAGTACATGGTAACTTCTGGGATTTTACTATAAAGTTCCATCAAAGTTCCAAAAAAGTACCTGATACATCATGGTAAAATAACCTTTTAGTATCAGGAAAGTACCTGGTAAGTTACAGTAAAATAACCTTTTAAGTGTCAGTAAAGTACCTTGTAGGTTATGGTGACGTAACCTTAAAGTATCAGTAAAGTGCCTGGTGGATTATTGTAAAGTATCCTTTAAGTGTCAGGAAAGTGCCTGGTAAGTTCAGGAAAAATAACCAGCAATTTCATGAAAGTTCTGTGACAGTACCAGGTGAATTCCAAAGAATAACTGCAAAGTTTTGTGAAAGTACCTGTTAAGTTCCAGGTAAGTAACCTCTTACTGTCACAACAGTACCTGGTGAGTTTCGAAAACTACCAAGGCCCGCAGATGTCCCTGAAAAGTACCTGGCATGTTCCAGAAAGTATCCTCCAAGTTCTGAGAAAAGGACCTCTAAATCCCAGAAAGGTATGGGCTGTAATATAAAATGTTAACTGTGAAGAAAACTAATCTAAAATTCCTATAAAATGTCAAAAAAAAAAAACAACCCAAAAACAAAACAATGGGCCTTGTATTTTCTGCTAATATCTTTTTAAAGAAAAATTAATTTCCTTGTATTCAGCTTCATCAGTTTGAGATCTAAAAGGCTGCCTCTTATTACTGCCAACACAACGAGTCACATCCCCTAACAAGCACAGGAGGCTAATAAAATAAAATAATAATTACAAAACACATGAACTCAAATCCCATGTACTTAAACCTTTAAATACAACGTAAAATAATTTGTGTTTGCCTAAATAATTTAATTATTGTGTGAATTCGATGAAAAACATTTTCAGTGTGGATAGGCTTATTAAACAAGCTATAAATGGTTGTTTTTATGCAAGTAGTGGCCTGCTTATCCTCAGTGTTCTGAGGGCTACAACATAAACAACTATAAAAATCTGGATTAACAGCCAGCCAGTAAGTACTACTAGCTCAGAACGGCTCATGTCACAAGGAGATTGGCTAACTTCCAGAAACATATTTACAGAAGCTGAATGTTTTAATAAATCTTTGTTGTGGTTTGGTTAAAATGTATTAATATACATTCATTTTTCAATGGATTTTTTAAAGAAATGGTAATCATCTTCCAATTAATAAGACACTTTTAAGGTAAAAGAAAAGAATGTTTCAACTAAGTCAACTATAAAACAGAAAACTGAATTAAGCGAGCCAGCTTTCTTAGGGCCTTATGTCAGGGCAGATCAGAACCACAAGCCAATGAATATCGGTAACAACTGCCAAGCCATTTAACACAACACTCAATGTTTTTGGGAGGAGGTATTACATTAAAAATTGTACAATGATATGTTTTCCCCCTGAACTGAATTCAACTCCCTTTCACTGTGACTGTGACACGCACAATAACACAAACATTATGATTAACAAGTCTGTGCATCAGGAACCAAACAATGAGCGGCCTTCAAAGTTACGTACACAATGACATCTACCGATTGTTAAGACATTATAAACCAAAGCACCAACACTGTCACATATTGTTACAATTTGGCAGCTGTCACTCTGAGCTAATGTCACCAATAAATGCTGCGTGCAATCAATCTGTAAACCAAGCCGAGCTATCTGGCTTTTCATTTTCACTTTTAAAATCTTTGTTTTATGCTTGTTTTGTTTGTTATTTTTTTTAAAAATGTATTAAACATGGTCAAAAGCAAAGATATAGACTGATAACAACTCTGTTACCAAATAAAACCCCTCTCTACATAGTTTGCAATTATTCAGAAATGTTGTTTCAGTCATAATTTTGTCTTGAACAACAATTGAGGTTTTGTTTTTCAGCAAAAGACTGTGCTGCATAACATCATAGCCAAGCTCCATCCCTAATCTAAACACGTGAATCTGACACAGTTTTCTTTCTATTTTGTTTTTTATCTTCCATTTTGACTGAATTTTGACTGACTTTTTTTTGCGGAACAACTTCCTTTTAGCCATACTGGAGGCTTTCTGAGCATGAAGGGCCTGTTTGAGGATCAAAACAGCAGATCTAAATCAGATTTATGTCTGGACTTTGACTTCACACTCCAAACCATTATTTTTCTGGATTATTTTTCCTGCTGCATATCCCAAGTGTGCTTGAGCTCAAAGATTTTCTCCCAGATATTTTCACCACAACATGCATATAAAAAAAACAGCAACAAATAAAACGAACATGTATTGAAATTTTTAATGAATTTGGACAAAGACATGGATTTCAAAAATACATTTTTACTTTCATTTTGAGCTGGATGGTAAAAACGCTTAACCCCATAGTATGGAAAATGTCACAGGATCATGTATAAACCTACTTTGCTACAGCAGCATGGAGGGGTTGTGATTTTTATTTTCACTAAAATCCACAAAAATATATATTTGTTGGAAATATGGTTTTGTAGGAACATTTAAGAATAGTGTGGAAATATACATGAAGCGATCGGTATCTGTCACTCCCAGCGTTGATTCCGATTTTAGCTCAGAGATGCGTCACAAATTCATGCTGCATAGACAAGCATGCTGAGTGCATATCTGCATGTGGAACCAATCTGACCTGTGATCCTCAGAACAACATGAAGAAGGAAGGAACAAAGGTAAGTAGTGAAGGAGCTGCATTAGCTGAAAAAAGCAGTCAGCAGTCACCTTCCTTTTGTTGTGAATGGAATGTGCTCCTAGAATATCTCTGAAAAAATCCTTGCAGTATTGTGGTTGTAACTTTTTTTTTCAAACCACTGCTCTAACTGTTTCAAGTATATGCGCTTAAAGGTGAGATAAGGCCTTTTATGTCACAAGCCAATGGCTGGACAATCTTCAGAATTTTGGGGCGGAGAGCAGAGCTCATGTTTCCATCAAACCCAGAAGGTTTTCCAGGTCCTGAGGCAACTCAGCAGCCCCAGACCATCACACTACCACCATTGTGTTTGACAGTTGGTATGATGTTCTATTTCTGAATTGCTGTCTTAGTAATAGGACGAGAACCTTTCAAAACAGCTCGAATTTTGTCTTGATAGTCCATATAATATTTCACCAAAAGGCTTGGGGATCATTAAGATTTTTTTTTTTTCTTTTTTTCTGGCTAATCAGTTTAGTTTTGGCTTTTATGTTATTTTTGGACAGCTGTTGATTTCTGCTGTGAACTCTCCAATGATGTCAGAGAATTTCTTTTTCACCTGTTGCTACATCACAGGAGCAGCATGATGTTCTAGTTTATGACCTCTTTTAGCCTACTTTGTGTTGTCAGACAGGTTGAAGTTTAGCGATTTCATAACTCTATAGGTCTGGAAGGAATCTGTCAGAGGGCAGCTACTTTTTCACAGCAATGTTTGTTTAAGAAAATCCTTTTAATAGTAGCTTTTGGAAGCAATGTTCTAATATAATTGGAACACTGCACTATTCGTGGGTAGGCTAGAGGTCCCATATATGCTGCTCATTACAGCAGTAAAAACTGAATAGGAAACAGCTGACGTATTTGTCACCACGTTTTGACTTGCTAGCTTGATTATGCATCATTGGTCACTTTTTTAAAGAAATGCATTGTGGAGATTTGCTTTAAGCAAGTTTTTAACTTATACTTGTCCTCCAATTTTGTTGGCATCTAAGCTTATAAAAAACGTTTTTTGCTGCCACTTAATCTTTTAAGACTATTTTTTAAAGATGTGTTTAGCCACCACAACGCTGCTTCCTCCAATATGGAATAAACATGATATATTTCTATCTTCCCAATACAGTCTTACTTACTGGCTGGGTAACTTTAAGCACCCTCTTAGCAAGCAAGCAAACAAAATGTCTGCTTAATTATAAATAGTAGCAAAGCAAATGATTTCCAAATGCTATTGTTGGTATCCATGTTGATGATTCCTAAGTGAAACATTTTCCTTTAAAAGGAGTTCTGACTTCTTTCTCTGAAGTGATGTTTAGATGGTCTGGAGGCAGTTACTGTCAAACTGGAATGCAAAACTGGAACTGGAAAGAAAATCCTGCTTCACATTTGCCACATAGACATGAATCATACAGGGAGAATAAAACATCATGATAGCAGAAAAGCATTAGCAATATGCAGCTTATTATACAAAATATCCAAGAATGAAGACTGAGAAATTTATTTCAGGGTGTGTGTTAATCCTTATGTGAAGATCCAGCTATTTGTGTTCAGCATGAGCAGGATTGGAGACACACAAACATAACTGCTGGTGATCGGAACAAAGCGACACATCATAAGGATTAGATCTCGAAAGGAGAAGTTCTATAAAAAAATAAATAAATAAAAAAAAAAAAAAAAAAAACATCCTCTATGTGTGTTGAAAGCAGGGGCAAGGGCGTTTGTTCTCTTAATATCTATACTTTTGTATGGCCAAAACACCAGAGGAAAACCATAATTGTGAAGCTAGATTTTTAACGTTTTTTCAGAAATATCTCAAATCAGTGAAGAGAATTAAAAGCCAAATGATGAAAAACACATCTAAATAGCTGTCTTAAAATTGCTAAACTTCACATGCTGCTCACAGAGTTAAAAAAAAAAAAAAAAAAGCCAACATTTGCAAAAATGATACTAAACTCAGTAGTTCAGGCATGTCAGAATACAGTAAACGATTAACTTGCAGAAATTTAAACAATTTCAATATTTCAAATTTTAGGATCTTAAATATCCAAGAGGGTTTCTGTGCCAGTAGAGTCTTCTAACTAACAAAGCTTCATTACTAAGTGTAAAAAGGGACTGTGGTTGTAGTGAAGTGTAGACATGTATGGAAACTGCTCACAATGAACAATGTGAAAGCCACCACAATGTGAAACAAACAATGTGAATGTGAAATTCTCCTGAATACTTCTCTGGATCTTGACCTTCCAGAATATTCAAAATCAGTTGCAACAAAGGGTCTGCAGAGTTTTGTTTTTACCTCCTAAATAGGAAGTAAAAAGGACACATAACTGCTTGGACTGGACTGACTGATACCCAGAACAAAAGCTGAAGAGAATCAGTGAAAGTTGAAATCCAGAGAAACATTTTATAGAGAGATAAAAAGGTTAAGTTGTTTGACCACAAGGACAAAAACAACAAAGAAGTAAAGGTAAGACTTTTAGATCTGAGAATAATTAAGAGAATCTACCACCGGATTCTCCAACTTCCAAGGTGTGAACTTCGATATGTCAACAGGTGTATAATCCCAAACGTATCAAAACTGGCTTTCCTAAATCTAGCAAAGATTATTGTGGTTCAAACATGCAATTCTCACCAAGTGTATACAGTCATATTCCATAGATTAGAATTAGAGTTTCAACAAGGGTTGTTTCTCAGATTAAATGTACCTTTTGAAAATAACCGTTCAGCGGGTGCTGAAAATACTTTTCATTAAGCCCAAATTTTTGTATTAAAATTATTTATTTTTTTGGTCTGATACAGTATCTTAATCTTAAATGTCTTGTTTCATTAGTTGTAAGCAGAAAATCATCATATTTAACAAATATAAAGACTTGAAAACATCATTGTGTGGAATTAATCTACATAATATGCTTCACTTTGTGAATTGGGTTACCAAAATACTTTTCAGTGATATTCTAATTTATTCAGTGGGTCTGTATATACATACAGTATATAATATATAATTTTCCTTAAAGCTCAGCTGAAGGCTTGTTTTGGAACAATGAGCAAGTGTTGCAAAACCTTGTTTGGTTTCCCATTAAATCCAATGAACCGGACCAGAAACCACTGAAAACCTTTCAGACACACACACATATACATAAGACAAAGGAGGTCAAATGAACCATGACATGACTCATATTTTTCATGACAAAAACAGCCTCCTCCCCTCAGGATACACATATAAATCTCTGGAATTCAAAATAAGCCGGGTCAAAGTTAATGTCAGCCTTCCTCCACATTTTGAACCCCTGAACTGAATCTGGCAAGGAAATGAGTCAGTCTGATATCATGGCCCCTGCAACTGAAGGAACTCATTAAATCTATTGTTTCTAAATTCATTCATCTGCATGTTTTGAATGTAACTGAACTCATTATTCATTCTGAATTACACTTGTATCATTTGTTGTGTTGAAAGAGACTAAGAAAGCTAGAATTAAAAAAAAAAAAAAATCAAAATCAAGTTACTCATTATTGCCGTCTTATTTTCAAGCTACCTCCCCTTCCAAATTAAATATGATCCTCAACAGTTCCCAGAATGGTGCTTGGATGTCATCCGAATAATGGTCATTTCATGTAAACAGTAGGCAACGTGTGCGTGGGGGAAAACACAGATAATTTAATCAACAAAACATATGACAGGACCATTAAGTGGGGGAGGACACAGCCGAGCATTGCCTCATTGCATTCCCATCTTTTGAGGTAACGCTTGTTTGGAAACTGGTTATAGTGTATCCATATTTTAGGAGTAGACAGGTTTTTCATATCCAGTCCAGTGTAATTTTCACTACCATTGCATTAGTATCAGCTAAAACAGAATAAAGGTAGAACTTTACATCACAGCTTAATGATAAGATAGAAAAGGTGAGGTAAACTTTGATAAGGAGGTAATTAATCAGGAAATGTACACAGGCATGCATACGTTCACCATCCCAATTATAATATTATTGATGTTCTGCAGAGTGATAAGCTCCACCATTCTTAAGAGACGAGGTATACCCTAGATGAAGCCTCAATCAATCACAAGGCAATCACCAATTAGACTCACCAATTAAACACACAGACATTTCTTTTAGCTTTAAAGCAACATGGCGCTGAAAAACCCTTGACCCAATTAGTACTGGGGTCACAAGTGTATCCAAAATCTGCTAAAATCTTCTTTCAAAAGTATTCTTTATTCAGGATAACTGTAAAATTTCCAGTATCACTGAGGTGTTTCAAAGTTAAGTCTGCTGGACATTTTGCCATTTCGTATTTTTGCATGTTTTGTCGTCTCATACCAACTTCTTAGGGTACAAAAAGAAGCCATCAACCACAGGATGTCGATTTATACCCATCTTGATGATGTTTCATTAATTTGGTAAAGAAACAAATTGACCTAGAACCAATTTTAAACTGAAAGTTTTACTGCATTGTTGCTGTTTTTATTCTTTTCAGTTTTTACCATCTGCTTTGCTGAATCTGCAAATGTTGGCAAATATCAGTCAGTTAAAAGTCTGCATTCCCGAAGCAATAAATCAAGAAATTGCTGTTTACAGCTTTAATTGCTAGCCATGCTAATCATGCTAACATACGATGCTAAAACTGTGGAATACTGTCTCTGCTGCTATTATAAACAACGAATAACAACTCAGCACAAGACGAATAGAAAAGCAAGTTTGGGATGTGGTTAATTATAAAGGAAACTGCAACTGGTTTAAATCAATATTGGTGGGACAAAGCTTCAAATAAAACAGAAATCAGTCAGTTGATAAGTCTGTTATTGAATCTCATCACAAAACGGTACAAATTTCAAATCCTTCAACTGTGATGTATGCAAAATAACTAGAACAAACTTAAAAGAACTAAAATGAAGACAGAAGTTTAAGAAATTTTAAAGAAGGTTAAATTAATTCAAGTCAAATCCAGGGTTTTCCCTTTTAAAAGCTGATGTACGGGAGAAGAACAGTCTCTCTAACTCACTGATTGTAGGAGCTTCAGGTCTCACACTTACATATAAAATATCCACGTGTTTACCACAAGTAACACTAACTTAAAAGTCTGCAAGAATACTGCTGATGGTAATGTCAAATACATAGTGTTAGTGTCTTACAATCTACTCCAGTAACTGGAAGTGGGTTGTTACACATGCTTGGGTGAGTTGAAGCAATTAGAAAAAAATAATCAAAAAAATAAAAATAAAAAAAGAGGCCACACTAAAGCTATGCTTCCACATCAGGTATTTTGTTAGAGAAGAACAAACCAGAATAGTCTCCATCTCCCAATTCATGATGGATCATAACTCAAACACGCCCTATGTTTAACTCAGGAGGGTCTTTGTGTCTGAGTGTGAATCAGTCTACAAAATATTTCAAAACGACACAAATCCATCCATCCATCCATCCATCCATCCATCCATCCATCCAGTTTATCCATGTATTCTAAATTTGAATCATGATGTTGTCAGATAAATGCAGCTATCCTTAACGTAATTGTTGGTGCAACAACTCTTCTCGTGTGACAACCATATGTGGTCTCCCAGATAAGCTGTTTTACAAGAAATTGCCTGTTTTAGTTTAACAGTGTCATCATTTTTTTTTTCAAGTTTTTTTTGGCTGGTACATAATTATGTCATAAATTCTTTTATCAAGAATAGTTTTTATTCTGGGTCCTAAAAGAAATGTTTTTTTTGTTTTTGTTTTTTTTTCATAAAAAAGCATTTAAATTATTTTAGATAAATAATTCTATTGTAATAAATCTACAGAGGAGAGATTTCAAACAGTTATGGACAAAAACGAGGTTAAGCAGCCAGCAGGAATGGGTTTACTGTTAAATGCTTCAGCAACCATCTCTAACAGGTGACTTGCAGGTGCTACAACTTGTCCTTAGGTGCTGTTCTAAGATAGCCACTTTCTTGCAAACTAATTTTTTTTTGCTCTGCATGGATACCAAATTACACCAAAAGTAGACCAGGTTTCGTTCTTTGTTCTTCTAGTACATGGGCATAGTGATTATTTTAACTAGGAAAAATATCACACAACCTCCTGCCCAGACCCACAGGCCCCCGCAGCCATGTGCATAATTTCTCCAGCACCCGAATATAAATCCCATGGCCAGGGGTCTTTCAACTTGGAATATGCATGTTTTCCCCGTACATGAGTGGGTTCTCTCCAGGTGCTCCGGCTTCCTCCCAAAGTCCAAAAACATGACTGTTAGATCAACTGATTACTCTAAATTGCCCTTAGGTATATGTGTGTGTGTGTGTGTGTGTGTGTGTGTGTGTGTGTGTGTGTGTGTGTGTGTGTGCAGATTGTTAATCCTGTGTTTCTCTGTGTCTCTCCCAATGACCTCTGAAGAAAGCACACACACACACCCATGCATGCAAGGACCAGCTGTTATAGACAATGGATGGATGGATGGATGGATGCATAAAAGTAAAACAGTTCTCGACTGGATACCCTGAATATGAACCACTAATTTAGCAACTAGCAATGAAACAACATAACTAAATCACCTGTAGCCTATACTTTACAATGAAATGTTTTTTACTGTATTTTATCTGAGTTATAATGAGAAAGAGAGATGCAGAACTGGTATAACACCTAAAAAGCTGATTTTGATCATTTTACTTTTTTTCTCAATGGCTGTAAACTGTCCAACTGAAAAGATCAGTGGTGCTCGGGGTGAGTTATTTCTAATTACAACTAATAGGAATCTTGTAAATTTGTCAGACAGCAGGAAATGAACCAATTTCTTTGGGGCAGAAAATCAGGGAGCAAAAACATAACTTTGTATACCCACTTTTAAAAATGTTGCAGTTGCTTCACTTGCTCCATTGTTCAGGATTGCATGTTCCAGTGTACCACCTTCTCTGTAGGACCTAATTGTTTGATTGCTTTTCTACAAAAGATATACTCGTATTTTGACGTCTGTCTAATAAACTAATGGGTCAATGGTTGGGGTGATGAGAAACCCAAACATTGTTATGTTGCTGTTCCAGAATTAGCGTTGCTGTCCCTTGTGCCCCATAAAATTGACTGCAGATGCTTGCTTCTGAGACTTGAAGTTCTGGGAAAAAGAGAGCATAACCTCTTCCAAGTCTAGAATTGTATGTATCCAAGTATAATATAAATGATTTGGTCATTACCAGGTTCTATAATTACTTACTATTAACCTCCCTCCAACTATACAAAAACACACAACTAATTCCTGACAGTTATTATTATTAAACAAAAATGAAGGATATATTGAAAAGTTGTGTGAGAAAAACAAAGTCCAGCCTATAAGTTGATAGCCGATACAACCGCCTTAAGCAGCAATAGCCTCAAGTATCCCACTGCATCACCTTAATAGTTTTCTTTCGTAGAAATTTTGTTCAACATTTCTCTGTTTTTGATTTATGGACCACGGATTCAACTTCAGCCAAGTTTTATCTGTCAGACAGATTACTTTAATTGTGACTTAGGAAAACTTTGCTGTTTAGATGACAGCCAAAATCTTGCAGCTGCAAAACAAAACCATATCACAAGCCCTCAACTGCCATGCTTGATAGTAGGTGTGAAGTATTAGTGTGAAATGCAGATTTTTCTGAACATGGTTATGCAAAAAGTGGCCAAGCAGTGAAAACTACTGAAAACGTTCCACATTCCAAACAAGTCATTCTTGCTTAGTCTGTTCAGTGAATGGCAGTGGGGATGTATAGTGCTTCGAGTTTCTAACAACACACTATAAAAGTTCAGCCCATTTACAATTGAACAGCTACTTTTCTAAGGTCATTGCTAAGGTCTGACCCCCTTGACATTGTGTTAGCTCACACCTGTATGGTCCAACTGCCAAAACACAGACTTTTACAGAGGTGATCAGAGGCGTTCATGAACAATTATTTATTTTTTTTTTAGTATCTGGTGTTGGTTTTCCATTTAAATCCCTATAGACGAAATATTTGTTCTGTTTCATGAATCAGTAGAACTGAAAGGGGATGTGTTTTTTCCCATGGCTGTAAATCAGAGATTTAGCCCAATCCTAGAAGTATTTTTAAACAGAATCATGTAGAAAATGCTGTACTCTACTCTTTGCATTTAAAATTAAATCCTTAATGTTCGTCGCTGGACTTTGGAAAGAGGCAGCAGATAAAGACAGGGTTGATTTAATTTTTGCTATTGCTAGAACTTAGTCATTGCACTTAATTTGATTAAACATCAACCACACACAGGTGTGTGAGGGATGAAACAAAACAAAAAAAACATAACTAAAAGATATCAGGCTTCACAGTTGTCTGGAATATTTCTTTTTTGCGTGTGAGTACAAAAAGGGAAAAAAAACGACTGCACAATAAAGTTCCTTTAAAGATAACTAACATAAACACTTCTCAGAAGAACAATTACAGAATGGTGTGCTGCAGATGGGCGTGTTTGACAGAGATAAGATTAAAAAAACCCAGAAACGAAATGGAGAATGATAGGGAGCAACAGCACTGCAGATTAAACTGAGACCTGAGACAGAAAAACTGTACTGCTACCTGTCATTTCAGTGGCATATCGGCACTGTTGCTTGTTAATAACGTTCTTCTTTTAGGAAAACAAAATGAATGCCTGAACTTCTTTAAAAAATCCCAGCAGATTCAGGTTTAAAGTAATCTTTGATTCTTGCCAGCATGTTTCTTCTGACCCTCTGTTAATAATATTAGTAATATTAAAGTTTTGAGTCCCAGCTTGAATCCGATCGGCAATCCATGGAGGGAGCGAAGGATTAGTGATGGCAAGGAGGTCTTCCAACTTCATAGATTTGGAGCTCATCACGAAAGATAAATCAGTGTAAACATGCAAAAAGCTGTTCAGGAATTAAAAGAAGGATTTAAATACTGTAATACCAATAAAGTGTATTCCATTAATTATTAGCAAGGGTATAAATAATTTTATACGTCATTAAATGTGAATAAAAACAGATAAATTATTTGTTTCAAAAAAATTTTTTTAGATATTTTTTTCACCTTTGGAGAGATACCTGTCTTCATTTCCTGTTAGAAACAAACTTATTGACTGATAGAAAATAATGTAAATCTAAATGCAAATCTGCAAGAGGTTTTGGCCTTAACTTTATCGACACACACATGGAACAAATGGGGACACAGGCACCATCACAAACTTACATGCATCCTGTTGCCAGATATTTTTTTTATGACATTTGCTACCAGGTGCAGCAGACAGATTTATTGTTAATAAATCCATTAGGTAAGGTATGCAACAGAGGGCTTGTCACAATTCCACCCCTTTGCAGAGGAAAGCTGTCACATTGCAAGGCAACCAGACAGGGCACACACATGTGCACACAGCTGTTCATCTTTAAGTTGTTACCCATAGTTAGTAATAAAATAAGCTTTTCCAAAGGGAAAGAGGATAAATCTGGCACAACCTTAAGATGACTGAGTTTGAAAATGAGAGGAAAGGCAGAGGAAGGATGAAGGTTGAAAAGAACACCATTATCATCTCTTGCAACCACTTCCTGCCACTTCTCAGCTCTCCACTTCTAAAGAGTCCAGGCAGTTAAAAATAAGCCATTGTTACATACACACAAAGGAACAATGAAAAAACTGTCAAACAGGGAAGGTGAAGCCAACATGGAGATTTGAGATAAAACACACACACACACACACACACACACACCCACACACTTGGGACAGGGTTCATTTAACAATGGTTTTTCAAGTAAGAAGGTAAATAATAAAAGCACTGGCTGTTGAAGCAATTCTCCTAAATTTACTAATGAACAGGAGAAGATGTTACACCTGATTTTCATCAGATGGGTGGTTTTCTTAAGTGAGATGCACATGTAGTACAACACCTGTACAGTACTGTTACCATTTAAACTTACTGTCTGTTCCTTTCAAAATAGAGGGAACACAAAAATAACCAAGTTTGATGACACACATTAAACGGTCTGCATTAGTCCTACATATAGCAAATATACTTTTGTTTCTCCATCTTTTTGCCAGCTCCACACCACGAGGTTTTATTGACTTTTAGTTTTTAATGTGGCCTGCAGATCATTACTATGTTGCTTTTGATTTTTTGACTTTTTTTCTCCACTTTTTAAATTACACCTCCTTGGTTGTTGATTCGTTTTCCTCCAGGCTTCTCCCTCCATACAGATTTTCACCTCGTTACCAATCACAACAATTACATCCTAACTACACAAACACATATTGTAGACTTACATCAAATTACTTTGATCTTTCCTCTGTCACAGCATTGAATAATGCCAGCGGATAGGGGCCGTCATCCAATATCACTGAGCCACATGTAACATTCACTGCATTTCTCTGTCCAATATACACAATCAGTAGAGCCTCACTGTCTCGTTCAAAAATAGTTATAATGATGATGGTGCAAACATGGTCATCATGCAGAAGCAAGCAATTTGCCCCATTTTTCCTTCAGGTCGTAGTTGTTCTAGCTTCACGATCTAAATATGAAATTCAGCTACAAAAACTGCAGTCACACAAGCAGAAGAGAGACAAAAATATATCCTCACAGCAAGAGCTGCGTCGTTGCAAATGAAAAAAAAAATCAGGACACACCTTTTAAACTATTATAATGCTTAGAGTAGACACTTTAAAATCAATAATATTGATAATACATTTCAGTTTAAATGCACAATAGTTTGTAAATAAAGGTTATTTGTTTTTACTCACTGGTAAAAAAAAAAAATGGTCAAGATTCAGAAACATCAGACTGCACACTTACAGTATATGTAGTGGATACAAATATACAAATATGTACTAATTTCTTATACATTGTCCTAATTTTTCATACGTTTCTACAGACAGAAAAGTATTGCTTTCTTAAAGCTGCAGCATGTAACTTTTACAAAAATATGTTTTTTACATATTTGTTAAAACTGTCACCATGTTGTGACAATATTTTATGAGCAGATAACCTGTAAAAATACCGGTCTCCACCACCTCCTCCCTGAGCCTCTTTTGTCATCTGAAAAAAATGTACCGCTCCTGACCAAAACCAACCAATCAGAGCCAGGAGGAACGTCCTAGCGCTGTCGCGCAACCTCATTTACTCGATGCTAAATGTGCTAGTGGTGGAGAAACAGCTTATCGTTCCAGGAAAACCGTTGATCCGTCGTCATTGGTGGCCATGCTAACTAGCCTAGCCTCTGCAAGATGTAGCATAGCAGAGAGCAGTGGAGGGGTGGGAATGAACAGCGCCACAGGCACTGTGACTGACAGCACAAAGACCTGCCTCCTGGCTCTGATTGGTTGTTTCTAGATAGTACTGGGAGCACTGGGAGAAGGCAGGGGATTTTTTTCACAGATTATCTGTCTCATGGTGTCACATAGTGATAGGTTCAACAAATATGTAATGAACTGTAATACCTGATATAAATTATTTCCCTCATCTATGTAAAAGTAAACACTCATTGCAGACATGTTGTGACACAGTGTTTGCATGACTTGCTGTATATATTGATACTGATAACTGAAGTTGATAAATATGGCTTTGTGAAATGCAGGTCTGCTTAGAGAACAAGGTGTGAAACAAACTAACTTGCACAGCTGTTGTAATAATCACTCACTATGCTTGGACACAAAGCAATGTGAAATTTCACATTCCCCAGCACTTCTGGCTACCTACTCAAGCAGCCAGGAGGATAATTGTAGAGTTACCTGCACTCTTGCTGAGCGATAACTCATGTGTAATATGTGGGAGAAAAGAGAAAAGCTTTTGGACAGAGTACTTGAAAATGACACTCACCCTCCTGCAATGCATCCAGACAACTAATTATATTGCAAACATTTTCATATCCTGCAACAATGATATAAACTCTGTAAGGTAATTTATTTTGTAAACATCTTTTTAAGATGGATTAGCGGGACTTTTTTAGACATGAATACATCAAATTAATGAATTAGTCTGCTAAAACAACATATTTTAGTCATTCAGCCACTGGTCAATTTGAAAAAAATAAAAAAATAAAAAATTACAATTCACTATATGCACAAATTCTTTGAGGGCTGAACATCATCAGGCCAACAAAAGGCATAATAATGTGAAACACTGAAATGTTTGATAAAAGCAGCAGAAAAGATTTATTTTTTACTTTTTTTTAAATATCTTCTACATTTTTTTTTTTTTATTTTTTTATTTTTTTTTTTTTACATCTTTAAGATTAACAAAAACAGTGGGCAAGATTATTCAAGACACTGGGTTGTTCGACACGCCTCAGAATTTTTTGCTCCTATTATTTTCAAACAGCCTACACCTGCAGCATCAGGTGGCGACTGACATTCCACAGTTGGTTCAGTCATCAATTAGTGCTAATAAAACTGAAGTCAGTGTTACTTAAAGCTGTATACTGTTTCTTTTAAGATCATTTAAAAATAATTTAACAGTTTTAAACAGAGTTAAAAGATTACAAATGTGGGATAAACACCAGCTAAATTTAACAGAGATGTTTAAATAAAAAAAAAATGAACTTATGGCGGAGAATATTAGCTCCTTGCTTTGCAACACTTTATACACTAAAAGCTAATATTTGCTGGCTAGAAGACCTGCGTCAGAATGTTCTTGACCTCAGACTGGGGTTATGGTTCATTTGTCAGGAGGACAACGACCCATAGCACATGGTCAAGATCTCAAAGGAAGGGCTTCAGAGCCACTCTGTGAATGTCCTGGAGTGGCCAAGCCAGGGTCCAGACTTGAATCCAATTGAATGTCTCTGGAGAGATCTGAGAATGGCTGCACAGACATCTCCAATCCAACCTGATGGAGATGGAGAAGCACTGCAAAGAAGAACGGGCAAAACTGCCTAAAGATATGTGTGCAAAGCTGGTGGCATCATATTCAAAAAGACTTGAGGCTGTAATTTCTGCCAACAAAGTATTAAACACAAGCTGTGAATACTTTCAAAAATTTGATTAGTTGGTTTTCTATTTTTGATAAATTTCCAAAGCACTCAAAAACTTTTTTTCACATTGTCATAATGGGGTGTTTAAAGCTGCAGTATGTAACTTTGGACCACTGCTGAGGTTAAACAGCCAATCAGAACCAGGAGGAAGCTCTTAGCGCTGAGTCAACTTCATTTACTTGCTGCTAAATGTGCTAATGGTGGAGAAACAACTTACTGTTACAGGAAAACTGTTTATCCGTTGTCATTGGTGGCCAGGCTAGCTAGTCTGAGAATTCACAACAGTCTCTGCGAACTGGAGCACAGCAGAGGGGCAGGGTGGAGCAGCGCCGCTCAGACAGTGATTGACAGCGCTAAGACCCGCCTCCTGCCTCTGATTAATTCTTTCTAGATAGCACTGGGAGCACTGGGAGAAAGCAGAGGAGTTTGATCTCTTCAGATTATCTGTCTCATACCATTCTGTCACTACATAGTGACAGTTTCAACAAATATGTAGAAAAATATTTTTTATAAAAGTTATATACTGCAGTACCCCGCCTCTCGCCTGATGACCGGTGATATACGTCAGTTTTAAGTGTAGAATTTTGAGGAAAGAGATTCATTTAACGCAATTTGGGATAAAACAAAAAGTGAAGCGCTGTGAATACCTTCCAGATGCACTGTATTAAAGTGGACATATCACACCTTTAATTCCTTCCTTTTCCCATTTAAATTGTTCAGTTGTGGTGCATACAACGTGGAACTGCAATATTGTAGTCTGCAGTCCTTGTTATTGCAGCTGCACAGGCCCTTCTTTTTCTGCTGTTCTGAGGTGCATCTGAGAGCAACTCGTTTTGGTGCTGTCACTTAAAATGCAAATGAGACACTTCACACCCCACCCCACGCCATGTCCCTCCAAGTCACAAAGTGCACCACTCCATAAATCGGCCATTTTTGTGGTTTGATAGCAGAGAAACTAATAAAAATATATCTATGCAGCACTGGAAGAGACTGAATTCAACTTTTCTGCACTCCTAAGGACTCCGAGTACACAACAAAATGCATTTAAAGTGAATTTTTATGTCCCCATTAAGGGGTTGGGGGTGGTGGCTTCCATGAGTTGCTCCTTTAACATTAAACAAAGACATCAACATTTTTTGTGTGTCAAAGACAAACAATCCTGTTAGAAAATAACCACAAGCATGTCCATTTTATTTTGAAAAAACATTTTGAAAAAAATGACGGTTTCACTTGTGCTTTCTATGTGCAAATGCTCTGAATGCACTCTGCAAGTTAAATGACATTGTTTAGCAAAGAATTTGGAAGGACCACTCTTGGAAGCCGTGCTGTCGCTTGTTTTACTTTGGGGCCAAAGAAAACACCCAGAACCTAGACAGAACAATTCTTTTTCAAAAGTGAAACTTTTTTGCTTTATATAATGTACCTCAAAAAGATTAAATGATGACAGAGGTTTTTAGATTGAACAGGGGAAGAACTAAATTACAGAGTTACTCTGTTTTTAGCATTTTTAAAACATATACATGTATAAATTGGGTAATGCAAATGACTCTGCAGTTAAGTGTCCTTGCTGATCCGTATGCCTTCTTAACTCTGCCTGTGTGATGAGGTGATCTCGCCACACCATATCTCCTAAAAACAACTCTTATTGGGGGTGGGGCGGGTTCTCTTATGAACTGACTCATCAATTTATTGATCTGGCATGTGTTTAGCATCACCCTTTGAATAGGAGTTGCATTGTCTCTGTGAACACAGTAAAGGAGTTTACGCTCATGGACGTGTGCGGAAAGTCCAATTTGCACCTAGTGGGCAGGTTGAAATGTATGCCACATAGGCTTTACAGCTGAGCGGCCTCAGAGCCAGGATTAAGGCCTAAAGGCCCTAACAGGTGGTTGCAACTTGGTGAAACAGGGTCTGAACCAGAGATGTCAACTGAAAACATAAAGTGGGTCATAAAACTCTCTCTTGAGAAGGTAAATCAACATAGAGGGTGGTTGTTTCTAGCTGGATGTAAAATTTGCAACAGAAACAACTTCAGATGCAAAAGGGAAACATCCAGGTGGACTAAAAAGACCTTAGAGTTAGGAGAATATTCACAAATATATACCTTGGAAATAGAAAATACATGAAAAAAACATTAAAGACACATTGGCTAAACAGGAGGCAGTCTTTGTGGACAAACTGTAATAAATCAGCTGAAGGAAATAAGATATATGTACAGTAAGCCAAAGTAGAACAACCGTTAACATGTAAGCAGAAAAAATGGATGTTACCATGGGCTAAAGAGAATCAGGGATGGGCTGTGAATGGTTGGATAAAAGTGGGATTTATCTTGAATATGCATTGACCAATAAGATGATGCTGGAACATTTGTTTGAACATTTGCCATCTGAAATGTAAAAGGATTTTCGCCTGAAAAAACAAAAACACCAGTTTCCGAAGTCATTGATGACATGGAGCTGCATGTCAGGCGAAGGAGCAGGTCAGATAGCAGCCATGACCTCCACAGGAAAATGCCTAATTCAACGCAAGTTTGGTGATAATATGCACAGAGTAAAGAATGTGGGAACCTTTCTGCCCGGGCACATCAACTCAATCACATGGTCAGCAAACTGTCCAGATCTCAAATCAACTGAAAATTTATGGTGAAAAAAAAAAATGACGTGAATGACAAGGCTTCATCCTGCAAAGCTGATCTTACAATGAGAACGTAGGCTCTTGATTGAGGAAGAATTTTCTTTTTTATTAATGAACTCCAATTAAAGCTTGTTTTGCCCTTTTTTTTCCTTTTTTGTTTCTATTCATGATCCCAGATTGGACGAGCGGCGTACCCAAGAACATCATTCAGTTTTTTAAGTATGTTATAGCAAAGCCTGAATGTTCAGCTGTTAGGTTTATATTTAAACAGTGTCCATTCTCCAGAGTGCGTAATGGCACATCTTCTGTCCCTGATGTATAATTCCCGTCACTTTTGGTCTTGAGCTTTGCTGAAAATGGCCTCTTAACACCGTCTGATCCTATAAATCACCTAAGAGAGCAAGCAGTTAGCAAAACTGGGATTTATGGCCACTGAGCTGTCCATGTATGACTAATTACCAACTTCATGTTCTCATAGTTGGACCAAACTCTTTTCTCTTGAAACGATGCTACGGTAATTTTTGTTTTTCAAAAGGATTATCTCCAAGCATAAACTGTAGCTTGCTCTTTCATGAACTCTTCTCTTGACTTGCAGTGAAATGGGATCAAATATAAACCACACCGACTTGTGTTTTTAACATCTTTGAAAAAATGGTCAACTTTAATATTTTCAGTTGTTTATGCATTAAAGTTTGCATCCCTATTTCATTTTCGATTACAACCAATATGAGATTGCACATCCAGCTACAACTCCTGCACCCCTGCAACTATTATTTGCACACAGAATGCAAACCCACATGCCAGCTATCTACCACCGAGGCTAAAATAAGCTAAGGTTCTCTCACAAACTCCAAGGGGGAGGGGCGGCTGTTGCTTGTGTTATGAAAACTGGACAGCAAGTCGGGGAAAGGGGTGTGGGGGTGCAGAGGACGGTTGGAACCAAAGTAGTGGCCAAAACACCTATTAATACACTGATAGCTTCCTGGCAAGAGCAGGCTGTTCCAGTCAAAGGGACACTCGTCGGGTTAGGGGTGAGGGGGTGGAAGTTTCCCACGAGCGTATGCGGAGTCAGGCTGTAGCATCCAGGAAAGACTGGGAGGTGTTTAAAAGTCAAGCTACCCTAAGATCAAGGTCTTGAATGTGAGTATTAAACAGTAAACGACTCCTGCTGGTGGTAGAAAAAAAACTGCTTTAAAGGCTTTATGGTATTGAAAAAAAATAGGAAAAATCTACCAACAATATATTAGTCAAACATTGTCTTATATCCTTAAAGGTACCACACACACCATTCTGTAAAATCAGCTTGCATAAGTATTCCTACCCCTTGAACCTTTCCACATTGTGTCATGTTCCAGTAAAAACTTGAATGTATTTCCTTGAAGCTTTCTATGATAGACCAAGCTGTGCATAACTGTGAAGTGGAAGAAAAATGATACATGATTTTAATTTAAGTTTGATTTTTTTTTTTTCTCTTTATTTGCACGTTTTTAACCATATTCCTCCTTTAATAGTGTGCAGCAAAGTGTTTGAGCTGTATGTGGGAACACTGCATGGATTTCAGACCTGTAAGTAGAACACATGGAAGCTGTTTGTGAAGAAGACAAAGGGTAGACCGGAAGGGCCAGATTTAATTAAAAAAATCTTCTGCGATTATTTCAAGACCATCTATACTGAAAACCATATGGTCTGGCTGATGTGTTCTATTAAGATGCATTTACTATCATTTATCTATCATGCATGTATTTGTATAGGTGCATAATTCCCATGAACAACAAAGGAAAGAAGTAAACAGAAGGAAAAATGCTCTTATTTGGCTGTTAGAAAGACAGAAGCTGTACGGATGAGTTGTATTTAAGCAGAATAGAGCACTTACTCATTAATAACTAATAGAAACCTGTCAGGTCAAAGTTGCCAACAGGAATATAAACAGATTTGTACTAGGGCTGGACAATATGGCTTAAAATAAAATCTCTTTTTTTTTTGCTACCAGATCCGATTTTAATTGATTTGTTTTTTTTTTTATCGCTTTCTTTACTAAAAATAGAAATTACAAGTGGCTTTTATTTCAGTCATCCCTTTTGTGAGCTGTACGACTGAGTATTAGGGTCAGGCTACAAGAATTATTGTTTAATTATGAGAATAAAGTCATAATATTAGCAGAATAAAGACGCAATTTTACAAGAAGAACATCGTAAAATTACGTTTGCTTTAATAGAATTATCTCGATCTGACCTGACCAGTTCAGTCCGCGTGGTTCTTTCTTCTAAACAGACACAATGGTAATTCTGGTAATTACAAAAAATATAATAAATCGTAGCCTGGCCCTAATATTTCATCGTAGAGTTGACCTGAATTGAAAATCCAAACAAATAGAAGGTGTAAAACACACTTGTCAAACAAGATGGTGGCCCTGGGCTTGCTTATCTTCACTCTGAACTATGGAAACCCAAACAGCGCATTGGTGGAAAAAAAAAAAAAATCCAGATTTTCCAAAAATTACATCTTCAAAAACTAAAAATTTGATTATTCAACAAAATTGATTTATCGCCCAGCCCTAATTTGTAAAAGTTAAAGTTCTTAAGAAGATCATTATCAACGTCACTGTTTGCTTCAGCTTCGCCATCGACGGCAACATCAGTCATGGCTTGGGTGTCACCTTGGCTCAAACATGCAAAGCCGACCCCCTTGCAACTTGAATGTGTCGGGTTCTATGTCGAAATCTGTCAGGAGTCAACCATTCAGCATAATCTTAACTAGAAATGCTACTGTCATGTTTTTCTTGGCCGATGTTGATATCCATTTTTCTTTAAAGGTCTGACCTCCGGATTCTGATTGTGACATATTCCGTTTTTGATTTTTTTTTTTTTTTTTCGAAGGACTATAACCAGGTCTTCCGCTTCTGGTCTCCTCTGCATTCCCAGAACCAAACATGGAGAAGCAGAATTCAGTTTTTATGCTCCACTAATCTGGAACAACCTTCCAGAAAACTGCAAAACAGCTGAAACACTGAGTTCCTTTAAATCAAGGCTAAAAGCTGTTTAGAGTTGTCTTTGATGCACTGATCAATATATTTGATGTATATTTGCTTGATGATTTTGATGATGGCATTTAACAAATTGCCATTGTTTCATGGTTACTGTATGATGTTTTTATGGTGTAAATCGCTTTGAACCGCCTTGTTGCTGAAATGTGCTATACAGTTAAACTTGACCTGACTTATAACAACAGAAAAAAAACCATGCTGAAGGTTCTTTGAAAACATGAAAGTATTACAAGCTTCTCCCTATTTTTGAATCATAGTGTAGTATCTCCCCCTAATTTTTACATAAATGATTTATGAATAAAGTAGGGGGAAAAGTGCAATCACAACACCTCCTATTGAATGCAGTGTTTATGGGCCGAAAGTGATGGCACTTTGGATGAATAAATAGGAAAAACATTCCAATTTTTCAGTATTTGACCTATAAACCACCTGTTTATCCAGTCTCTGGCTAACTGATCGGTGTGTCTCCACTCTTTCCTCGTGCCAGCAGAGCAGCTCAATTCCTAGGCCTCTTGTGATGTCATCAACCCAAATACACACAAATTAGATGACCTTTTTTTCCCTCCTGTGCACTTTTACCAAACTTTATTTTTTGTGAACTCCCACAGGGGAAATTTGTGTTTTTCATGTCAGTATTCATTTTGGAGTAACAAGAAAATATACTTCTCAATAGTATCTTTAAAGCTCAGCAATGTCAGCAAAACCAACCAGTCTGCATGTGGTGCTGTTGTGACTGCATGAAAATAACCCAAGAGAAATGCAAATTATCTGGGGGGGGGACTTTGCAAGCTCATCCAGGCTGTTGGAACCAACTGAAATGATTCTGGTTTGCATCTCTTTTTTGTGCTGTTAGCACATCTAATTTGAAACGAGATACTTTTCTTCAATTGCAGCATCTTTAACCTATCTAAAACTGTCAAAGCAGATTTACAGTGGCATGAAAATTTATTCACACCCATACAGATGTCTTTCCTTTGTGTCCTGGACATTAAGTCAGGATTCTAAAATGAAATTTTAAATGAACAGGTGACCAGTGCAAAGTCATTAAAACTGGAGTGATGTGAGCTCTCCTGTTTGTTCCAGTTTTGAGACTTGAGAATAATATCCAAACCAAACTGGTCCTGTGTGAAAACATAATTGCACCCGAACAAGGACCGGGATGACTTGCTATGAAATCATGAATTCTGGTCTCAGCCTGAAAATCGTGATGCACTATGTCCATGCATAAGTTCATGAATTTCAGTCAGGTTAAGTCGCTGGATTTAAAAAAAAAAAAAAAAAAAAAAAAAAAAAAAAAAAAAAAAAAAAAAAAAATAGATGCACAACAGCAAGTCTACTTCTCAAATCTCAAATGAATATTTTGGAGTCTTCTCGTCAAGTCCGACCCTGAATTTGATTGAGATGCTCTGGCGTGACTTTAAACAGGCTGTTCATGCTCATGCATCCCTCAATGGGGCTGATTTAAAACAATTCTGTGAAGCAGAGTGGGCCAAAATTCCTCCACAGTGATGTAAAAGTTCCATCACCAGGTACTGCAAAAGCTTGACGTAAGTTGATGCCACCAAGGGTGTCACAACCACTTATTAGGTCTGGTGGGTGGGGGGTGGCGGAATTATTTTTTCACATCAGCCTTTTTAAAACAAGTTATCTCTGTCTGTTTTTAAAATTTGTTTGATGATCTAAAACATTTAACTGTGCCAAAAAAGCAAAAACAGAAGAAATATACTGTATAAGGGTGCAGATACTTTTTTTTTTTTCACAGTAACTTTTCTTAAGGTTTTTGCTCATTACTGATACCATTTCAACATAAACCCTTTCAAGCATAAATGAATAAATGAATATTACAGACGACCACAAGGATCCTCCTCATTAGACACCAACTACCAGGTAGTCAGAGGTTAGAACAGATAAGCTGTAACACAGACTGCTACATGGGATCCTTCACAACAGACTTGGATACTATGAGTTATAACAGCATTTTCCCTTGGGGTTAATAAAGTATTTTTGAATCGAATTGAGCTTAATTGAATTGGAGCCCTGCTTTAAAAACCTGCTGTTGCAGAAGCAAATTGCTTTATCTAACTAATGAGAGGAAACACTATCAACCTCTATTAAATCACTGCCATCCTTGTTGTCAAATATCACGTCAGGACAGACGTGAACCCTTGCATCAACACATAACTACTTTATATGAAAACACACAAGAGAAATAAGCAGTTAGAACCCAGTAATGGCTTAATGTGACTGCGTCTGAAACACTGCTATTATATTTCATATAGGGACTTAGAATGCGCATGATATTACCTGTTTGGTTATTATCAGTTAATTTAGTTGCGTTGTACAATAGCTCCATAATACATTTACCACCATAATATAAATATTTTTATTTCTTGTTAAATGCATCACCGCCGTTTTTCTGTTTAAATTAAATCAGTCAAGTATTCCACCTTGAGCTGGAGTTTTTTTTTTTTTTTTTCTTAACAACACTACTGTACTTTCACCTGATGCCTCATTCAGCCGCAAAACAGAAGTCATGCTTGAGCGATCATGAATCTGTTTGAAGTGAAGATTTGTGACTTACCCTTGATTTGAGTGAGATGTCAAACTTTGGTTTCCTCCAATGCTCGCATGACCCGAGCTGGACAGCGTCTCATTCCCTCTCTCTAACAACTCTGACCAAGCCCTTAGACTGAACCACAGCCGTCAAGTCAGCCAGCATCACAAGTGCCCGTTTCCTGTCAGTACTTTCAATATAAAAGGAACGACCGATTTTAATTTTGGTTAAAAATCGTCGCCCTAAAAACACCGGATGCTGAATTATTTTAGGTGATAAATATTCAGGACATTTTAGAGGAATAACAAAAACAAAGGTTTAACAGTGGAACACGTACTGGAAGGGTATTTACAAGACAGATCACTTGGTGTGCTGATATATCTCCGAGGGGAGAACTATTGTGGTGTCCTGCTGTCTCATGTCCAGAAAAACAGCGCCATCTGCTGGTTAAAGTTGGATCCATTAATGCCAGATTTGTTCCTTAATAGCTAGCCGGGGTATGACTCGGTCAGAAGCGCAGCGGGAGGAGTTTCCTCTTAAATCACCTTAATGGAGTATTTTATATATATATATATATATATATATATATATATATATATATATATATATATATATATATATATATATATATATATATATATATATATATATATATATATATGAACCCCTTAAATTCTGCTGTTCTGAATCTTGTTATACAAATGAGTAAATATGAGATCCACTGTTATAAATGGAAGAACACCAGGCTTCCTTTTGCCTTGTTTTTTTTTAATGAGTTTAAGTTTTTATTTTACCTTTTGCAAGAAAGATGCACAGACTTTTTTTTATTCACCATTTATACCATTACCACTGTGAGCATACATGAGAAATAACCAAATATGAACTAAAAGGGATCATCTGCTGCCTAATATGGAATTCATCTTATTCTGTGGATACATTGACTGAATTGTTAGACAATACTTTTATCTTTGCACCCAAACAACTAAATAATGTTTATAGTTAAGTTATAGTTATAGTTAAGTCCAAATTGTTCATACTCTCTCTCTCTCTCTCTCTCTCTCTCTCTCTCTCTCTCTCTCTCTCTCACACACACACACACACACACACACACACACACACACACACACACACACACACACACACACACACACACACATCAGACCAATTTGTCTGCAAAACAACGGGGGACCTCTGATAATGTCGCCCCTTCACCATTTCGTACTTTTGAACGAAATGATTCACACCCGCCTTAGAGACCTTTTGTATCTGCTTTGATGACTCAGTTGTTTTGCCTGACTGTATGCCAATTCGTCCCTTCGGCTATTAATATCCCAATTTTGATACCTAAACATTTTGTATCCATATACTTAAACCAATGTTCTTTCTTCTTTGTAATTCGGGAGAACAACTAGTCATAAACATTTCTAAATACTAAATGTCGTAAAAAATTATTGTTTGAAAGCTTGTTCTTACAATATACTATAGGCTATATCAATTTATTTGTGGTTCTGATTCCCGTTTGGACCAATTAATATATAAAATATGACTCCTGATCAAATCAAAATAACTCTAAGCTCTAACCAGCGCTCGAATCAAAATCTGTATGAATAAGGCATGAAACAAACTTTTCATGAAAAAAATAGACAATTTAAATCCAATGTTTGATTTATGCTTTTATAACTATTTCATTCTGTAAACCATTAAAATACGTTACAAATAAAAATAAATTTATATGCCGCAGGTTAAATCATTTGTCTTACAAGCGCGGAATGGAGTGGAAAACATCACCGGACGCGTCAGCATGTTTACTGATCGCTCATTGGTCCAATCAGTGTGTTGTCTGATCCAATCATAGAGCGAAGGGGAGTGACTAACACGCGCCCCACCTTGTTTCGATCACGTGAAGAGAGCTCACGAAGATGGTGGAAGTTTCTTCTTCCTCGGAGTGAGACACCCCAACAGAAACCCAAACATCCAGTCGGACCAGGGCTGGGAGGACGTTCCAGCGCCGCCAAACACATTCTACAAACCTACATTTGGTTCTCGGTAAGACTAAAGAAAATAATCGTTTCTCTTAACACGGTGGTTTGTTTTTAGAGACACCGTACTTTGGTGTTTTCATCCTGCCATGATAATACAGGCCAGCAGGCTCTCAGTTGCCAGGCTGATACGGCATCAGGTTGTCAAACATTGAGACCTGCTGACGTTCAACACGTACACAGCAATTACACCGACCCAGCAAATACAACTGCTCACTGTGACAGTTCACCGCTTCACTGTCCGAACGGGACTTACTGTTCTCGGCGTTCGGCTACATTAGTTAGCACATTACCAGTTCGAGCAAGTTATGTAATGTTTGTCATGTTTATTAGGCAAGGGTGCCAGAAAAGCCAGAAGTGAAAAGTGTTCCCCTCGTGATTTGAAACCTTTGTGTAGTTAAACGTTTTTAACCTTTACACATAAAAACAAATGAAGTAAACCCATTGTCTTCGTATAAACCAGCTGTCATAAATATTTTTCAGATAAAAAGAAAGTCTCGACCACACCTGTCACTGCGTCACTTAATGGGTTATACAGCCATTATGCAGCTGGCTGATAAGGTTCACCAGCAAACTGCAAGGCAAAAGTATTCACACCATTTGAACGTTTTTGTTTTCTTTTTACATTTTATCACACTACAACCTAAAATGATGTGACAGACTGACACAAAGTAGTACTTTATAATATGATAATAGTAATGGATGGTTTTAGCTTTGTTTTTACAAATAAACAATCTGAAAAGTGTGGCATGCATTTGTAGTTAATATTTTGTACAACCACCCTATGCTAAATAGACAGTTTTAAGGCTTTTGGGGAATTCTCTACCAGCTTGCACACATACAGTGACATTTTTGCCCATTTTTCTCAGCGCAAGTTTATTCACATTGGATGGAGAGCAACTATGAGCAACAGTATTAACTCTTTAAACAGATTCTTAAATGGGTTTAGGTCTGGACTTTGACTTGGCCGTTCTCACTCAGGAATATGGTTTGTTCTTAACCATTCCATTGAATCGAAGGCTGTGTCTTTAGAGTCGTTGTCATTTAGCTCTGTTACTTTTCTCATCCTGCCTTATTAGCTTCCCTGCCCCAGCTGAAGTAGAGCTTCCCCACAGCATGATGCTGCCACCAGCACATTTCACAGTGGTGTTCAGAAAGACATTACAGTGTTAGTTTTAAATCATAAATTGTGTTCTTGATATAGGCCAGAGATTCAACGCTTTTCTCAACTGAACAGAGGGCCGGCCCTCTTCCAAATGTTTGCGCTATGTCTCCTGCATGCCTCTTTGCAAACTGCAAACAGGATTTATTATTATTTTCTTCTGACAATGGCTTTATGGCCGCTCTTCTCAAACTGAATGAATCATTATTAATAACTTAGTAATTTTCAAAAGTTGTCAGAAACTAAACACATGCTTCTCTTAAGCATTGTGGGACATTATGGGTTACAGGTAAAATTCAACTCTCTCAACTAACAAGATGTTGAACCCTTTTAAGAGTTCAAATATGTTCCAATACAAGCATAAAATGAATAATTTCACATGTTGCGATTTTTTTTTTTTTTTTTCTTCATCTTGAAAAACAGTGGCCCCATGCACTGACCAGTAGGCCACCTGTATTGCGTATTTATTTCGAAAGCTCACCTTTTATCATTTATATGGTCATGTCTCCTTCCTTCATAAAATATTAATATGCTTTTATTGCCCATCACTACCATGAGCGTCTTGTTGGCATCTCTTATTAACCCTCTCCTTGCTCAGCACCCATGTCTTGGTAGGTTTGCAGTTCTGCCATACTCTGTGTCCAGATAGTTGACTGAACAGTGATCTGTGAAATGTTTGGGAAATTGTTTTATATCATAACCCGTTTTTTAAACTTTATGATTTTCTCCCTGACATGTCTGCTGTGTTCCTTGGTCTTGATGCTGTTTGCTTATTAATGCTATCTAACAAACCTCTGAGGCTTTCACAGAACAGCTGGATTTACACTGAGATTAAATCACACACAGATGAACTACTTGTACTGTTTAGTTGAGTTCTGGAAAGGATCTGGTTCCATTGGGCTTTTTAGGCTTATCAGAATAAAGAGGGGTGAATACAAATGCATGCTACAGGTTTCATATTTATATTAGCTTAAAAAAAGCAAAGGATTTGTATAATTTTCCTGTCGCTTCACGATTATTTATTAATCCCAGAGGGAACTAGCTGTTTGTATTACAGCAGTTCTGAAGGTGCCTCTGACTGAAGACACTCTGTTGTTGTACAACATTCTCATGAAAAGGATGCTCAGGGTTGTCTGTAATTTTCTTGAGTTTTATGAAGAATCCTTTGCACAGTAATCTCCAAATGTTCTAGAGCAGTCAATAAAATACATTAAAATTTATAATGATGTCAGAAATCAAGGGATATACTTTTACTATACTTGCAAGGCACTATAGGAGTTTTATGTAAGGATGTTTGAGATAAAATAACTGAATGTTGAAAGATAATATTTTGTATGTATATTTATTTCTGTGGTGGTCTCATGTCTGTGGGCAAAAGGCTGTTTAACAGTCAAGTTGTTTTGGTGCTTCTGTGTCTTTTCTCAGAGTGAGTTTGTGTGAACAGGCAGAAGTATTCATGAATGGAGTCTTTTTTTGTGGTTGTGTGACTGTCTGTGAATGTAGCTGTGGGTGTACAAGTCCTGTGTTACCAATTCCAATATTAATGAAAAATAAAATTAAATAAATAAAAAAAAAAAAAAATATATATATATATATATATATATATATATATATATATATATATATATATATATATATATATATATATATATATATATATATATATATGTGTGTGTGTGTGTGTGTGTGTGTGTGTGTGTGTGTGTGTGCGGCTGGGTAGCTCAATGGGTAAGTCACCCGACCTTCACCCGGGAGACCGGGGTTCGAATCCAGGCCGGGTCGCTTGGTTGAGATATCCAGTGTGGGTCCTTAGGCAAGATCCTTTGCGCTACTGCCTACCTCATGATGAGTGACAAAGGAATACACGCCATGCCGGCTCAGACGTCGCCCGGCCAAACAAGGTCTGCGTCAGGTGCTGGGGAACCAGGGCACCTTCACGAAAAATGGGTTACTGGAACAAGACGGAATTGGGCGAGAGGTGAAAACTTGGATCTGTTGGAATGCTACTACTCAAGTAACCCTAGTCAGAGGGGTTACATGCAAAGAATGCGGGAGGAATGGTTACGTCAACACCCCCATTCAACACTAACTGCCAAACAACTAATAGCTCAGTGTTCCAACATCCGCAAACGGCAAATGCTGTCACAACTTGAGATAGACGAGGTACAACACAAATGCTACGGCAAGGGGGAGCCAGGACGCCAGGTCAGAGGGGAGTTAGCTTCAACTCCCCACCCAGAGATTGGGTTAGCAGCCCCAATAATGAACGAACCATCACAGCTGAACGAGGCAGCAACTGACCTGAGAGGTAGGATCGTGGCCCGAATGAACACCAGGCAATCCCGATGCCAATTACAACGGCTGCGTGAAGTACCATCAGAAAGTCTCATTGAAGATGTGAATGCAGCATTGAGAACGATCCCTACCAACACCATAACGGAAACCAATGAGCTGGTGTACAACTCAGCATCAGTGATCCTTGAGATGTTCGGCTATAGGAGCCACCATGAGATTCAATACCCACCATGGAAAAGACGGTTAGAGGCTAAAATCAAGGTAACAAGGAGGGAAGTGAGCCAGTTGTCAGAGCTCCAAAGAGGTGCAATCAAAAGACCAGTACCCAAGCGGTACAGCCAGATGCCCATACCTGAAGCGCTCGAAACTGCCAAACAAAGGCTCCAAGCCTTGGCCAGTCGCCTAAAGAGGTACACGAGAGAAAATGAATCCAGGAGGATTAACCGGCTCTTCTCCACCCAACCAGCTAAAGTGTACTCTCAATGGCAGGGTAATAACAACAGAGCAGACCCACCAAGGCTGGAGACCCAACAGTACTGGAAAGGCATATGGGAAAGGGAGGCGACCCACAACAGCAATGCACAGTGGCTAATCTCTCTACGAGATGACCACAGCAAGCCCCAGTAACTATCACAGTGGCAGATGTCCAAGAAAGAGTCTCAGGTATGAAAAACTGGACAGCACCAGGTCCTGATATGATCCATGCCTACTGGCTAAAGAAACTCACTGCCCTCCATGAGCGACTGGCAGCTCAAATGAACCAGCTGCTACAAAGTGGGACTCACCCTGAATGGTTAACTGAAGGGCGCACAATCCTGATCCAGAAGGATCCCTCAAAGGGTTCGGTCCCATCCAACTATCGACCAATAACCTGTCTCTCTACAACATGGAAGCTCATGTCAGGCATCATAGCCTTCATTGCAGCCTCGATGGGGATGTGGAAAACCACCCTTGAAGCCAACTACAAGCCAATTGCACAAGTGTCCATCAAATGTGGCATATACCAAGGAGACGCTCTGTCCCCACTGCTGTTCTGCATAGGTCTGAACCCCCTCAGCCAAGTCATCAACAAGACTGGCTACGGATACCGACTCAAGAACGGAGCCACCATCAGTCACCTCCTCTACATGGATGACATCAAGCTGTACGCTAAGAGCAAACGAGACATCAACTCACTGATCCACACCACCAGGACCAGCACTGACATTGGGATGTCATTCGGACTAGAGAAGTGTGGTCGGATGGTTACACAGAGAGGGAAGGTCATCCACACAGAAGGGGTCTCACTCCCAGAGGGAACAATAGCAGACACTGAGGACAGTTACAAGTACCTGGGAATACCACAAGCAAATGGCAGCCTCGATGAGGTCACAAGGAAAGGAGCCACAGCCAAATACCTCCAACGAGTAAGGCAAGTCCTGAGAAGCCAGCTCAATGGCAAGAACAAGATCCGTGCGATAAACAGCTATGCCTTGCCAGTAATCAGATACCCTGCAGGAATAATAAGCTGGCCAAAGGAAGAGATAAAGACCATGGATGTTAAAACTCGGAAACTACTAACCATGCATGGAGGGTTCCACCCTAAATCCAGCATCCTGAGACTATACGCGAGCCGTAAGGACGGAGGCAGAGGACTAGCGAGTGTGAGAGCCACTGTCCAGGATGAAACATCCAAGATCCATAAATACATCAAGGTCAAAGTCTCAACCGACGATGTGCTCAGCGAATGTCTCAAACAATGGGGACCAGAGGATGAGGTGCTGGAGGAACCATCATGGGAGGATAAGCCCCTACATGGGATGTACCACCGACAAATAACTGAAGTGGCTGATATCAGGAAATCCTACCAATGGCTGGAAAAAGCTGGACTCAAGGACAGCACAGAGGCACTCATCCTGGCTGCACAGAAACAGGCCCTAAACACCAGAGCGATAGAGGCACAGATCTACCACACCAGACAAGATCCAAGGTGTAGATTGTGCAAGGAGGCCCCTGAGACAGTCCAACACATAACAGCAGGGTGCAAGATGCTGGCAGGGAAAGCGTACGTGGAACGTCATAACCAAGTGGCGGGCATAGTGTACAGAAACATCTGTGCAGGATATGGACTGGAAGCCCCGAGATCAAAGTGGGGCACACCCCCAAAGGTGGTGGAGAATGAGCGAGCTAAGATCCTGTGGGACTTCCAGATCCAGACAGACAAAATGGTAATGGCGAACCAACCGGACATCGTGGTGGTGGATAAACAACAGAGGAAAGCCGTTGTGGTGGATGTAGCAATACCAAGCGATTGCAACATCAGGAAAAAGGAACACGAGAAACTGGAGAAATACCAGGGCCTCAGAGAGGAACTGGAGAAGGCCTGGAAGGTGAAGACCACAGTGGTGCCTGTGGTCATCGGGGCCCTCGGGGCAGTCACCCCCAAACTGGAGCAGTGGCTAAAACAGATCCCAGGAACAACGTCAGACATCTCAGTCCAGAAATGCGCAGTTCTCGGCACAGCCAAGATACTACGCAGAACCCTCAAGCTCCCAGGCCTCTGGTAGAGGACCCGAGCTCAGAGGTTGAGAAAGACCACCCGTGGAGGGTGAGAAGGGAATTTTTTTTATATATATATATATATATATATATATATATATTTATATATATATATATATATATATATATATTTATATATCACTGAACCTCTTCTTGATTTTTAAACATTTTACCCAACATGTCATTCCCAGAGCAAAACATATGTGTCATTTGCAAACAAAAAAATTGTCATTGATATCTATAACTGGAAAAAGTCCTAATACTGAACCTTGTAGGACTCCTTATTGAATATATCTGAGCTCTAAGATTTCATCAATAAGTTATGAAGCCGTTTGTTGTTTTTCAAATAACTGATTAATTACGAAAGTATTAAATAATAGTATGTAGTATTTACTGCTTTTCTTAAATTCTAAGTGTGCCACTTTTGGTCTGTTTAAATTGACCAGGGTTTGTGTCCCCCATTGGTCCGGACTTTTTGTGCAGGTGTGAATACACTCAAGCAACCAAACAACCAGACCGAGCCCCACTTTTAGAGGTGGTTTCGCTCTGCTTCCAAACAAACTTTGGTGCGCTTCACTTCTGGTGTGAATCAGGACTTCCATGTTTGTTTACTTTCCTGGTCTGTGCTCATCATTTCTGTCCAATGGAAGCAAAGATCGTCACCCAGGTGACTTTGTTTACAAGGCAAAGTTGACTTGCTAAGAAGTACAATCTGAAAGCAAACTGCACCCAATGAAAAAAAAAAAATAAAGTCCGCTTTTGGTCCGGACCAAAGAAGGACTTTCCGGGCGTGAATACACCCTGAAAGAAAATCCCACTTCATGTCTTATTTTTGTTGTTGCTGTAACATCTTCCTTCAGTCAGTTTGAATAACATATGAATGAGGTCTATTTACGCCAAACGCAGGCTGATTGTCTCTAAATAATGCATGTTTTTCAATGATACATGGTTAAAGCAATTGAGAAAATATACTTTAAAAATTTTTTTAAAAAAGCAATTGAGAAAATGACGAAAGCAGTGACACAGGTCTATAATTATCAAAAAGATCCTTTTTCTCATCAACAGAGTAGAATTACTTTTGCTAATGTCATTTTTTTCCCCCCTGATCTTAGACCACACAATTAAGCTGCAATGGGAACAACTGTTGTTTTTTTTTTGTTTCAAAGCAATTAGGTCATGATAGTAAAAATATTTTTATAGTTGTCATACAGAGAAGATCTCTCTGGTCTAGTTGAGGTTTAGGTAGATTTGTTTTCACTAAGCGATTAACCTCACTCCCTGTCAGCTGGCCTAATGATATGGTTGCTGCTGAAACCAGGAGAGCAGCGTAAACGCTAATGGACTCAGCAAGCACTGGACTACAGGAGCTCCAGAGGGAGGACTGTGTGAAATGCCGAGCTGAAGGCAATTAGGAACATCATGACATAATTGTTTTTATTTTCAACACCAGTCAATGGAATGTGGAGCAGAACAAACATGTTAGTCGTTTTGGATCTGTTCACCAGTCCGTGGTTTGTCAGTTTGTGGTGTCCTGGGCCCAGCTGTCATAACGAAGAGTTTTAAACAGCTCGACACTTCAGTGTTGCTGCTGAGGTTCTTGAAAATGTCAGGAAAGACATCCTTCAGATGTTCTACTGCTTGTTTCAGGACGTAGTCTTGGAGCTTGCTTGGTTGAGCAGCCTTTTTGACAGTTGATGATTGAGACGAAGCTCTTCATCCCGTCTGTCACCTTCTGAAGCAGCTGGCTGTGGGATATGGGAGCAAGTAGAGCCAGTCCTTTAAAACTGATTGTACAGTAAATGATGTTCTTTTGGAAGGTGGAAAATCCAGTCAAGAGAGGTCACTGTGGAGTTTAATATTCACCAAACACTCTCATCGGGCTGAGCAAAGTTAGGCTTCTTCTGGAGCTTCAATGTCAGCTGTTGCAATGAATTATTGACTGAGATCAAAGCCACAGCCGGAGTGAAAGTTTAGCCAGGAGCTCCTCGCTTTCCCCGGCTCTGCCGTGTGCATTCCTGACGAGGTGGAGTGGGGAACATGTATTATTCAGAGACACTCTGAGGTAATAAACCAGATTCAAGGACAGATTGCAGGATCTGGTTGCTGTGCAAATGTCCTGATTCCTTTTGGGTTCGTTCTGTAGTAACACACGTTAAAGTTGCGGTTGTTATGGTATGGGATTTACATCATTCATGATATGGTCAACCAGACGCCTGTCATATCATGTGTCACACTTCAGAAGACTGTGTTGAAGGAGTTGAAGCTGTTTCTTGACTTTTAGTTTTGTTCTAACACAATATTTATCAGAATCTCTACTTGCCTTGGCTCATGTTCTAAACACTTTGTGATGCTGCGGAACATTTTGAAAACTACAGAGCACATTGCACCAGAAAACTGGCCAGAGATCAGAATGGGCCGGTGTTCTTTGATCAGTGATCGACAGGTCAAATGCTGGAACGTCCCAACTGTTTTTCCCGGTTCATTAAATGCAATAAAACTAAGAACTCAGAATACTTTTAATCCATTTCTGCATCACTCTGTTCTTTGATGTTTGTTTTTTTTTTGTTTTTGTTTTTTTGTTTTGTTTTTGAGTTAATTAAAAATCTGAAGGTTACAGACATGCTTTCATGCTAAAACGGGGGGAAATTCTTCAGTCACAATCAGAACTGGCAGGTCAGACCTCAAGGACAACGAGAAGTCAGTATCAGCCAGGAAACGGCTGATAACTCTGTCTCTAATGTTAGACATCTATATATATATAATATAATTCTGTTTTCACAGTTCAGAGTAAGTTGCTCTAAGACACAATATTGTTTATGAGTTTGTTTAAGGCTTAAAGCATAAAGATGGTGTAAGTTGACCTTTGCCTTCTTGTTCGCCCTGTTATCTACGGCGGTGGTGAAACCTCTGCACAGCTCACCCGAAGGCCTGATCGGTAACTCTTGTAATCATTTGTTTAAAATATGCCTCTATGTTTTGGGTTTCTGTTGTTTTTTGCATAGGATAGATATCTGTTGATAGTGTTAGATATTCTTGAGGGCGAAATATAATAATCAAATTCATATCTTCAAGCATTCAGTGGGTGCATTTAACCTCGGAGAGAAATGCAAATGGCTTTTTTTCATGTTTGTATTTCCTGGATCTGAATGTGTGCCACAGAAAGTGTACCAGAGCTGCATAGATCTGGGTTTGACCTATTTATACTTCCTCTCCTGTGAAGATGTAATAAAATGAACATTTAAAACTGTATAAACATGTACAAAAAGTCGTTTAGAGACATTTAACAAGAGAATTGCAGTACATCTCTAAATAATGATAGCACTTATTGGAAAAGTGATGTTAGAAAAAAGAATCTTGACATTTAGGTTCTTGGTGCAAGCTTGGCATTTACTGTTTGCTGTTAAAGTCTTGGTATGAGTTAAAAGCATTAAATGAAAGTGATGTTGTCTCTGTATAGCAACACAACAGCAGTTCAGAACAAGTTCTGGTCATTTCAGCCCATTTCCATTTTTGTTCTTTTGCTGTTGTGTTTGTTTGCTATCCAACCCTCCAGGTACAAAATGAAGCTACCTGCCACGGGGCTTTGTTCACCTGATTTGACAACAATAGATTAAATGTTTTTCCTATGATCTGCTCACAGTAAACTGATAATGTGATTATCTTACTCTAATAAATCCTATCCGCCAGCTGGTGGCTATTTTGGTTTGAGCAGAGGGCTTAATTTTTCAAGTTTCATTAGAGGCGACTGGACCAAAAAGGGATCAGAATCACAATTAGTGGAAATGCATTTTAATAGAAAGTTTTCAAACAGTAGTAGCAGATCAAATAAATTCTAATTAAATTCAAATTTGAGTGCCTAATCCATAACTATGAATAATAAGTCATTTGATATGCAATGGATACCTGCATGCAGCAAATGGCTTGTTTACATATATGCAGTTTTTACTAGTTGTGCAAAATCTGAATTGGTGAAGGGATGAATTGACCCTGATCTGTAGGAAACTGCTTGGCTTCCACCTTTTAATGATTTGTTTTCTTCTCTTCAGGCCCTCTTCCCAGCCCTATGTCATGGCCAGTGGAGTCACCAAGTCAAGCACATCCAATGGATTCCCCCTGAAGGCACAGCTACAGATCACTGGTAAGCTTTAACACTTTTGTGTGTGTGTGTGTGTGTAATTAGGTAAAGTTAAAAAAAAAAAAAAAAAAAAAAAACCTTCTTAGCTCTTTCAGTTTTAAGATTTTTGTCTGAACAAACACAAGTGTCATAAAACTGCGGCAAGGCCTGAGTGTGACTGTTCCTCACAGATAACAAGTCTGAAACGCCCCCCTACCTTTGGACTAAAGCTGTTTCACACGGGATGCGTCTTAAAAAGTAGATAAAGTTCCCTTCTCTGTTGTTCAAGGACTTTGGATTCCAGTCCACAGATAATAATGTCACCGCCAATTAATATTCTGACTATTCTCCTGGTACTTCTACATGTCTATATGTTAGAAGTAGTTGTTAGAGTATAGCACCCTTCACACTTATTGGCACTGATGTGTAAAAAGCATTGTGTGAGATGATCTTTGGTCCTCGTCCAGATGGGTTTTGCCACAGTTTCAGTTCTCTTCGATTATTTAATTATAGCTCTGACTGTAGTAGTGGATGGGTTTCAGTGAGAAGTTATTTCTTTTAGACATTTCCTGATTTATGAAGATCAACACACAAAAGCCATGAATTATGAAATAAAAAAATCCTCCACACTTGGATTGACTTAGGGAAATGAATCATATTGGAATTGTTAGAGGAAGCACTAATTGTGACACAAGTGTCTAAAATAATTATTTAACTGGAGATTTTTTTTTTCCCCTCAAGAAATGAATGTTTTCATTGTGAGGTTATATTCCTGCAATAAAAGATGAATTTATATTAAGGGAAGCATGGAGGGCAGTGTAGTTGGATTAGACTTTACTCTGACTTTAAACCTAACAGTCTGTTTTGTTTACTTAAGCCTGCTGTAAAACCTGCCTCATATTTGTTGCACTCTATATGAATAACTGGCTGTTGTGTCTTGACTCCTGCATGCCCCGCCCCTGCATCCCAGCACCGCCCCTCAGTTAATGCAAACACACTATAGAATATAGTGAGAATCCATCTGTTATCTACATTTTTATACTGCAAACTAGAACTCACTTCCCCAAATACTTTGAGCTCGGATTTGTGTTCATGTTTACAGCAATGTTTTTCTAAAGTTTGTTTTTTACTCTTATATTGTGTCTATTTTGGTTGTTTTCTCCTTCTTGCCAAATGATGGTTGATCCTTATCCTTTTTTTTTTTTTTTTTTTTTTTTTTTTTTTTTTTTTTTTTTTCTATTTCCTGCCTGTGACCACCTGCTATAACAACTCCTCTATCTGTTGTTTCAGTGCTATCAGCAAAACTGAAGGAAAACAAGAAGAACTGGTTTGCCCCCAGTCCTTATGTCGAAGTGACAGTTGACGGCCAGTCCAAGAAAACAGAGAAATGCAACAACACTCACAGCCCCAAATGGAAACAGTCACTCACTGTGTAAGTCAGAATAAGTGAAGACTCATGTGATGCTGGATCACAGCTGTTACCGGAACTTCACTTTAGTGACCAGTAAAGGAGAAATGAGTGTATTATACATTGGATTCACCCAACTTTGGTAGACAATGCATCATGCCTTAGTCATTACTCACCTTGAGCGCTTAAATATTACCAATCAGGTGTTTCAGGGAGCTACAAACAAGCCTGCAATACCTGAAAACTGTTATTAAACTATTTCCAGATTTGACTTCAGCACCAATTTTCTGTGAGTGAGTTTTTCAAAACAGAACTAGGAGCTCAAAGAGTTTTATGGAAAATTTTAGTGGTACCTTCTACTGCTGCTGGAGCAAAATCACCTCAGCTGTTTCTTTGCAAGGCAGACTGATCAGTAATGATGGTTTTAAGATGAAAAACATAGCAGGACTTCTCTAATCTGTTGCTCATAGATTAACCATGCGAAAACATATTGCACAAAATAATCATGAAGTACTCAGTTATTGCTGTCTAAAGTTGTGAAATTACCCAGAATTGTTATTTGATCATCTTTGAAAAAGTTTTTAGGTTTTAGCCTTTGTTAAAAAGCTTGTTTCAACATCTTAAGATATATTCCCAAGAAAACTGCTCATAAAGGAGTTTTACCAACTGCATTCAAGAACAAAAATAAACGTTGTCATCTGACATACAGGGTTTTCCAGTTAAGAATTGTATATTTTTTTCCAATAGCTTTGCATAGTCAGTAAAAATATGGGAGTTTTTCACAGTGCTATATATAGAGTATATAATACAGGGTCTTAAAAAAGTATGAAAAACATTCAACTAAACAAACTAAATTGTAGACCCTAAAAACATCTGAAGTACATCCAGATTTTCCTTGAAAGGTCTTACTCTAAAACAACTTTAGCACCACAACAAAAAAACATTTTAGTTTTTTTGTTCTGGTGGTGGTTGTGACAAGACAACAAGGTCCTGGCATTTACCTTTCCTTGTGAGCCTTCCCCTGCTTTTTATAGTTTAGTTCCTGAATTAAAGTCAATGTGTTCTTGTTTGAACACAAATAAGAAAAGATAGTTGCTTTTTTTATTCATCTTTTTAGCCATTAAATTTAAATCAAAATAGTTTTACAAAGGTTTAAAAAAAGGCTTGCTGGAATTTGCAAAAACTCATGTAATGATCCTTTGTTTCTGTCCTTTCGTTCTTCATTGGGTCTTCTCTCCATTTTTTTCCTTCTTTTCTTTCTTGTCTTTCTGTTCTTTTGTCCTACTTCCTGCCTTTATGCCTTTCGTTCCTTCCTTATTAAATCTTTCAGTCTCTCAGTTTCCTTACTTGTGTTACAATTTTTGTTGTTGTTGTTTTTTGTTTTTTAAATATCTAGCCAATAGAGCAGATTGCCAATCAGGCCTCAGTTGTTCTCTTCTATAGTTTCTTTTAGAGCCCTGACAACAGCGTGATGTAACATGTATTTACTAAGGGAGGTCATTGGAGCCATATATTCACAATGTCTTTTCCTGGTGCTAGTCAAACAGCTGTCACAGTGTTGGTTATAGACACTCAGTGTCCTTAAATAGCCTCTGACTATTAGTCAGAGGAACAAAACAAGGAAAACAAAACATATTTACATATATGCGTCAGGATTCCTAGTATCATTATTTATATATATATATATATATATTATACTTTTGTGTAGACCAAGGGTTGTACAAATGTCCTGGATGTCATAAAAACATATATTTATAATAAAGAATATGATATAAGTCAAGTCCCCATCGGGGACTCCCACAAGCAGAAGCTTTGTTTTTGTATTTTTGTGCATCTCTGGATTTATCAAACGTCTTGTCTCAACAGGATTGTGACTCCATTCAGCAAACTAGTGTTTCGTGTGTGGAGCCACCAGACCTTGAAGTCAGACGTGTTTTTAGGCATGGCCAGGCTGGACATCAGCGAAACCCTCAAGTCCAACGACATGAAAAGTGAGTAGTTGGAATGCACACAGCTGTAAAAACATTTAGCACCGTACAGTTATATGGTTATTAAACCCTCATGTTAATTATTATAAGCCACTTATGGATACCAGTTGTTGTATGGTTTAGGTTTAGGAACAGCCTGGATACCTCCATAAAACGCTTCATTTGCAGTCCTCTGCAGAACTTGGTGACATTCTGAAGAGGCAGTTCAGCTGTCCGAGAGCAGCGATACATCTAAAACGTGCAGAACACCGGCTTATGAGGAGTGGAGCTGGGCACTCACTTGTTAGAATGTCCAGACCTAAATTTCCATGAGGTCCTTTTGCAAGACTTGAAAATTAATGTTAACACATGCTTTCTATCCAACCTGCCTAAGTTGGAGCTGTTTTACTGAGAAGAATGGGCAGAAATGTTGCTTCTAACATTTCAAAGCTGGCAAAGACATAGCTCAAAAGGTTTGAAGCTGTTTTGTAGCAATAGGGTGTTCAGCAGAAAGCTGACTCAGGGGTGAGAATACGAATGCATGCCACACTTTTCAGGTTTGGTTTGTCAAAAATGTTTTAATATTATTAAGTAACCTTTTTATAATTAAAGATTATTTTGTTGGTGTATTTAAAAAAAAAAAATAGTTGGTTATGTGACAAAATACGTAAATGCTCAAGGTCTGTATGTGTTCATCAGATTGTATAGATAGAAAATGGTTTTCCATGATTGATAGAGCAATGCTTCGCCTTGGCTCACAGCTCCAGTATGTGAACTACACTGCATATTCTACAAGGAATGTGAAGGATGTGGTTTAGTGTGGCCTAATCCAGCAGTGGTAAAAAATAGTGTAGATGAAACTGAAAGCAGCTTGAATTTGTTACAGATTTGAGACTTGTGCTGGTTTCTCCCTTTGGACGTTATCATCTCTGGTATGTTTTTGCTTTGAGTTGTTTCTCATTGAGACATCTGCCCGGTCTTTTGTATTACTACACCCATTCCAGCAGGGCTGATGAAGGTGAACTTGGGATACAAATTATATGCTGATTGATGTTCCATATTAAAGCAGAAAAATACACGCTTGTCAAAATAGCTTTTAGTCCAGATGATTCATCGACCTGAGCTTCTTTGTGTGCTTTACAAATGAGCTCCTGATTGAACGTGAACAGAAGCAGCTCAGTAATCTGTTCCTCTCATTTATTTGGAAAATTGCATGTAATTTGCTGTGTAATGGGTCTTCTGAGCCAACTGTAAGGCTGCTGGCGCTATTGGGTAATTATCTCTTAAGTTGTCCAGATGTGATGATGATTTATGATGTTTTGTCCACACTTAATGTCACTGTTTAGCATGGGTAAGGTCTTGCAGTGTATTCTAGTCACAGATGTGTGTACAGATCACAGCATGTTGTCTCTTTGTAGTTTCTGAGGTGATCCAGACACTACAGCTGTACGCTGACAGAGAGAACTCAGATGTAGTGGGAGACCTGTCTGTGTGTCTGGATGGTATGATGGTGGACCCCGAAATGTTCGCCTCAGCAGAAGCCGACCACTACAGTGAGTAACCGTGGCGTTTACATCTAAAGCAGACCAGTTCTGGATGAATTTTAAGGAAAGTTTGTCTTTTCATTTGTTAAATATTGGAGTCATCTATTGAACATCATTAAAATGAACGTACCTGGATTTTGATTAAACCATTTCAGTTCATAGTAACAGTACAAACTACATAATATGGGAGCAGAGTTACTTTTGTTGTTTTGTCAAACGTGTTTTTTTTTTTTTTTTTTTTTAGGTTCATCTAATGGAGAATCATCACACCATAATGGGGATCATGTAGTAAGGTAGAATCTTTCAATAAAGGTCCATTATTGGTACATTTCTAGATTTCTTTCATCTTACTTTGGATGTCTACCGGTTTTTTTTTTTTGTTTTGTTTTTTTTTTTGTTTGTTTTATTTTGGTTTTTTTGGGGTTTTTTTCCTGGACAGGCCAAGTCGAGACAGCTCTCCAGCTGTGGACAGCGTTGAGCACAGATCCTCTCCCAGTAACCGGAGAACAGCGAACAGCCAAGGATCTCCATCAGTGGGTGGAAGGCCCATCCGACCACCGAGACCCACCAGGCCTCCTCCCCCAACTCCCCGCAGACCAACTTCTTCACCAGGTAAGACGTTAAACCCCCTCAGATTGTAGTTCCACTATAACCATGCAAACACACACTTGGCATATTGACATTCAAATTTGGGCTGACATTGACATCCGATATTAATACTGCTGTTATGGCCTATAACAGATATCTATCGATATTATCTATATTACATATTTATTTCTCCTCCCTTTCAATACCATGAAAAATGACAACACAGTTGACATTACTTCTCTACTTCAGCTAAACACCTCATAATCCTGCTCTGCATCACCATCTCTGTCTCATCCCCAAACAAATCCCACCTAGCCAACTTAATAAACATTGGTTATTAACGTTGGCCCAGTTTTACTTATCGGACCGATACCAATATGTTTAAAAATTGACCAGCATCAGCTGATACCAATGTTAACGCTGATATATTGTGCATCCCTAGCACAAACCCCTTGGTTTTATGCCTTGCTAAAGTGCAAGGCATGACACCTAGCAGCTCCGATATGAGCACATCGTTTTGTGCATTTCTCTTCAGCCTAATAGTATGTGGCCGATCTCTCTGTCATAACTAGATAGCTGAAAGCAGGGCGTGAATGCCTGACACTTGTATTATAATATCATACCAGATATTTCATCCAAGTGGTGCACACACTGATACTGCAATAACAAATCTGATTTGATGTATTGAGCAGCTCTAGTGGTGATGCTTTGGGTGTAAATGTATATTTAATGAGGCAGTGCAAAACATTTTATTTGTAGATTGCTTTATTGAATTTGTACTTTGAACATAATTTTGATGTGAATTTGCTAAGGTTTAAATTTAATAAAGTAAATTTATAGTATTGGTGTCTAGATGAATATTTTGTTTAAAGCATCCAATTAACAGTTCAATTTTTTTTTTTTATTTTATTATTTATTGCACCAGTCCAATATTATTTCTTGGCAACCTACATGTGACATGTTTTGTTAAGCAGATGACTGTCAACAAAAAGGTCTAATATTCTATCAATAAACACTTGGAAATTAATGCAAAATATACGCTCTACATACTCTACATTTTCCAGAAGTCCTAATAGAAGATTCAAAATAAGAACAAATAAATGCGATAGGTGACTTTATTATAACTACCTTTTTAAAAAATGCTGTTATTGTAGCAGCTGTTGGAATAGTTGGTGTAAATATGTTATGCCTTGTTATACCATGCCTAGTTGCAGTCCTATTGGAGGCTATTCTTATCCCGTCAGTGCTTCCAAAACTACCCAGGTTGTTGTGCGTCATGCTTCACTTATCTGCTGATCATCGTAGTTTTCTGACTGGACAAACACGGGAGGATCATAAAGGAGCTCTGTTCTGCTTTTGCTTTGTACTGTTTGATGTCACACTCGTCCTGCAACCCCAGCTTACCTTTTCACCTCATGGGCTTTACAGCTCTGTGACAATCTCCTAAGGTAAATTGGTGGGTCAACTTTGATGTCCCTTTCAGTTGATCACATGCAGAAGACGTTTAGATGACTCAGTGAAAGTATGATCTAAAACGGGCTTTTAAAAATCATATTTTTGGTAACCTGTTTTAGACGCTCTTAAAGGAACAAAGTTCAAGCATTTGCCTTTCAACACTGTATAACATCCTATTAGTGTCAAACATTTACCCCGACGGTAACCTGGGAGTTGGGCCAAAACTTGACAGGATTTTTAACAACCACTTTATCAGGTTAAGCAATATCTATCCACTGAGACATGGAAAATACTCCAATCAGGCATAAAATTATGACTACCATGGGCACACTGATGGGTTTGTAGCTGGGCAACCCCACACACAACAAACTGCAATCGACTGGGGTTTTAATCAGAGCCAGCTTTACTGTCTTTAGTAGTTGAAACTACAGTACTTCATCTGTTAGACTGGACCATACCCACCTGTAATCACTCTCCATGTGAACCAATGAATCTTATGCTTGACCTTGTCCCTAGTTCCCCACTTTGATAGGTCCTGATCTCTGCAGACCAGGACCACACCACAGGAGCTGCCGTGTTAGAGGTGCCTTGACCCAGTTGTCTATTCCTCACAATTTAGTCCTAGTCAAGGGGTCAGCAACCTTTACAGTCCAAAGAGCCACTTTTAACCTCACTTCTATTAAAAAACATCTGAGGAAACATGAGGAAAAAAACTTTTTTTGTGTGTGCCTTATGACCCAGAGGAAAAAAAGAGTTGTCGAGTTTAAAAAATTCCTTCTTACACACTTGGACAAAATAGTTGTTACCCCGTTGTTAATAACTGAAAAGCCCGCAATGGTCACTGAAATAACTTGAAGCTGACAAAAGTAATAATAAATAAAAATTAACCTGGAAATTAATCAATGAAAATTAGACATTGCTTTTGAAATGTGGTTTAACAGAATCATTTTAAAAAACAAACTAATGAAACAGGCCTGAACAAACATAATGGTACCTTTACCTTAATATTCTGTTGTGCATCCTTTTTAGACAATCACTGCAATCAAAGGATTTCTGTAACTGTCAATGAGAATTTTGCACCTGTCCCCAGGTATTTTGGCCCACTCCTCGTGGGCAAACTCCTCCAGTTCTCTCAGGTTTGAAGGGTGCCTTCGCCAGATGGCATGTTTGAGCTCCTTGTTGTTCCTAGCCAAAAATTCTCCTAGAAGCTTTGTGGCTTTGTGGCTTGTCAAGATGCATTGTGGCCAATTCTGGCCTTGTTTCTTTATGCTTTGCTTTTAACAGTGGTGTCCTCCTTGATCGTCCATATTGGCTCAAACAACGACTGATACTGTGATCTGACACTAATGTTCCTGGTCTTTGGAGTTCACCCTTAATTTCTTTAGAGGTTGTTCTGGGCTCTTTGCTTACCATTCGTATTATCTTTGTCTTATACTTGCCATCGATCCAGCCCAGAAAAAAATTCAAACACTTTGTTTTTCCTTATGGTATAACCATCTTTATGTGGTAAAAGGTCTGTGGAATTATTGTAGGAAAACACATACAGAAAGTGTGAAATCTAGCCTTTTTGTTACCCTCATGTGTAACAATTACTAATTAGCCCTTTTTCCTCCTTCTAACACATCAACTTGGAAAACAACATATTCATTTGGTGCCTAATATATCTCACCCACATACAGTGGCCATGATGGGTCAGTGTTATTCATGTTACACCAGTTTGAAAGAAAACAATATTTTGCAAAGTCAACTTTTTCGCCATAACCAGTTCTCTTGTCTTAAGTTTCAGACATATTTTTGTTTTTTCGTCACTATGATAAAATTTTATCTTATTTTGTTTTCTCCTCAGCATCTTCTACCAATGGCTCAGCTCCCACAGAGGTTAGCGAGGGCCAGGCGGCCTCCGATACACCAGTACGGACCTCAGGACCCTCATCTGCTTTGGACTCAAGTCCGTCGAGATCCTCAAACAGGAACTCCATGTCTGCTTCCACATCCGGAGCCGGATCGATCAGGCAGTCAACCAGCAGCGCCACACCTTCCCTCCCTCCCAGAGCACCACCCGTCAACGCTGGACCATTACCCCATGGGTTGGCTCTCATTTTGTAATCCTTCACTGAAAAGCTGAGAGCGTTAACACAAACACTGAAGGCACTAAAAGCTTCATCAGCAGAAAATACAGGAAGAGACGTTAATGAGTCACTCAGAGAGACAGTGTTGGGAAATGATGTCATGTTATTCATTTTTGAAGCCATTTTAAAAGGCACTGAATGTTTTCTTCAAGATGTTGTAGAAGAGGAAAGCCATGTACTGATGCAGGAAAAATAGAACAATAGAATAGAATGAAAATATCCTTTATTGTCCCACGATGGGAACATTTCTGTGCAACAGCAGCAAAGTGGCAGTGACAGGCAATAACAGAAAAACAGACTCGCACAAAGAATATAAAATATGTATAAAAAAACAGAATAAAGAATAAAAAAATACTGTGCATTTAGGAAAAATTTCAACATGAATACTGTGTAGCTGAGGTAGTCCAGTATCCACTGGGACATGTGGTGGTCCATTCCTGACAGCTCCAGCTTGTCCCTCAGAAGTCCTGGCCGGATGGTGTTGAAAGCACTGGAGAAATCAAAGAACATGATCCTCACAGTGCTTCCAGGGTTCTCCAGGTGGGTCAAAGCTGGGTATAGGAGGTAGATGATGGTATCATCCACGCCGATGCCAGGCGGGTAGGCAAACAGCAGCGGATCCAGTGAAGACGTAACCAGGGGGCGTAGATGTTTGAGGACCAGCCTCTCAAGGGTCTTCATCAGATGTGATGTCAGGGCTACTGGCCTGTAGCTGCTGAGGTCCTTTGTATGTTTGGTCTTTGGTACCAGTACTACACAGGAGGTCTTCCACAGTTGTGGTACTTTCCCCAGCTTCAGGCTCAGGTATCTCATGATACCAGAAATGACAGGCAAACATGTTTTCTCCTTAAACAAGTCACCAAAGTATCAACTTTTAGCATACATTTGTCACACATACCTTAGAATTAACCAAAAATTCACACCTTTTTAAATGCTGTCTTGTATGTTTGGTTTATTTATTTTTACCTGTTGCTGTGTCTTCTAGATGGGAGCAGAGGATGGATCAAAATGGCAGGGTGTATTATGTGGATCACACTGCAAGAAGAACAACATGGGAACGTCCTGAACCACTCCCCCCTGGGTAAAACTCTTTTTCTGATGATTGATAGCTTCCAGTATGGATACAGCAATATTAAAGAACCCCTTGCACTCATCTCAGTTTATATTTTTAATGTAGGATCCCTACAAAGTTGGCATGCATAGGTTCACAGTTGAAGGACAAAGTTCCTCTTCATGTTGTACGGGTGATTTCCATGGACTCATGGACTCCAAGTCTACCCATTGTATAAAATATGCTGGATCAGCCAATGTCTCTCTTAATCTAAACAATTATTTTGATGCACATGACCAACTGTGGCAAGTTTACATTTTCAGTGAAATCAGAAGTGTGGTTCAGGTGTAAGCATATATGTAACAACAAGTTTCATAGAACCACAACTGAAGATGCAGACAAATTTGTCTGCACCTCTCATAAAGAAATCTAAAAAGCCTTAAAATAATCATTAAAATGTATCTTCTATTTCAGAAGCATGATCTCATAAAGAAAAATCTTGAAACATTCAATCTTTTTTTCTGGCGTTTATTCTATGGGAAGAAAAAAAATCCCAAATAAAGAGATAATTATTCTTAATGAAGTCACTGGTGGCACATTAAATTGATTTACACAAAACAAATCTTATGCTTTTTTTAAATGTTCCAGTATGAGATGATAATGCTGCTGCAATAAAAGATTATTTTTATTTGAACCAGAGGTGCCAACAAATGTACCCACATCTAGATGCACAGTTTTAATCATGAATAAGTACAACTTCATGCATCTGACCCCCAGTTCATTTCGTGTTTAAAGATATACTAAACGCTGAGAATAAAATAATGGACCATCTCAGTTCTGGAAAGTTTTAAATCTCAGGTTCAGAATGTGTGTTTAGGTTTGATTTTAGGTCTAAATTGGTTGAAAATGACTCTTACCTCTTTTCTCTTGTTTTTTTTTTTTTTTTTTTCCTCTTCAAGTGTTGCAGAAATTAATGTTTTCCTTTTGCGTGTTTAAAGATGGGAGCGTCGTCTTGATCCAACAGGCCGTGAATACTTTGTTGATCACAACTCACGAACCACCACATGGCAGCGCCCCACAATGGAGATAGTGCGTATCTATGAACAGTGGCAACACCAGCAAAGCCAGCTGCCAGGCGTCATGCAGCAGTTCAACCAGAGGTTTATATATGGGGTAAGACTTCTTCCTTAACATGTGATGAGAGAGTGGGACGATTTGGAGGTGTGTGCGCTTCTGTCCTGGGGCAGTTTAAAGTGCTTTACATGATAAAAACATAACACAAATAACAAACAAAACAAAAAAAAGAAGCATTACACATTTATCACAGTTTATGAATAATAAATAAAACTCCCACCATGTGTAATGGGGTGTACACTGGGTTCTTTCTGCACCCGTAAAGACCTGTAGAGATCCTCTAGGTTTTGCTGATTTTGTTTTTAAACCTGTATCATGGTGTGGGCTTTGTCTGGTGTGAACCTGGTGGAATTTGTTATGGGTAAATTTTCAAAGTATGATATGTCAAATATGTCTGAAGGCAAAAACTTTAAATACAGAGAAATTGTGATATAGAAAAAGGCCCTGCAAAAGTATTCAGCGTCAGTGATTCTGTAGTTTAAAGGGAACATTCTATTTAATATAGATTTTATCTGGAAATCTTTACATAACCTCAAAACCACTTCCTCAAACCAGTTCCACGTCATCAAGACAATGAAACCCAACTTTAAGTACATTACCCAATCTTCTCATGCTTCTATGTTCTTTGTTATTCTCGTGCAAAAAACAGATTTTTGGGGAAGGCTTTGATCCGGTGCTAAACATAGTACCTGAATTTGTGTTCTCCTTCGCAAAATCAAATGAAACCCTTTGTTTTATTCATATGTCAACATTCATCTTTGTAGGTTCAAGACCAGACGTCAGCTCCTCAGAATAAGGAGTTTGATCCTCTCGGCCCTCTGCCTCCTGGATGGGGTAAGATCCTTAAAGGTTTATTTTCATCTAATGCATTAGGTACATGAACATTGACTTGGCATAACAGGTTGTAATTCAATATACAACCCAGCTGTCTCACAAGACGGGCAACTTGGACCCATACGCACTATATACATGCTTGCTTTGGAAACAAGGGCGAAATGGCAATGCATATGGTGAGGTGGGGAATTGAAGCCACACTGCATTATGGTTCCCTCAGATCTTTAACTACATAACCATTGACTGACATTATCATAACCATTTAAAAACGCAGAGTTACACATGCTTGCGCTGCGGAGGCTTGACTATACATAAGGACCTTTCAAATAAACAGAAAACTCTGTAAGGAAGCTTCATTCCTAAACCAAAGTCCGCACAATATTTGAACGTTTTCTCACCATTGCAATCCTCTCCCCGAGTGAGACGTACCCCAGTTTTATTGTATTCTTTACCACAGATTAAGCATAATTATGCCAAGGTGTGAAGCATTCACAGTGATTGTTGTAAACATTTAAATAGGGTTGTGACACCCGTGCGTAATGCTGAGCCATGGATGCATTGGTGCTGCTGGAAGACGTTCTAAAAGGGAGAAACAGGAGGGAGCATGTTTTCAGGGATCACCAAGATCTTCTGGCTCATGATGATGACTGACTTATAAGCCAATTTAGACTCTCTGGAGCATTGCTCTAGGATGTATGTGCTAACTTGGGTCCAGTGTTAGAGAGACCGACTCACCAGAACCACACCATCCCTGTCCAATTACAGTTGTTAGCCACTCGGGGGTTCCTGGCAGCCAGCGAAAATGAACAGGCTGGTATGTGTTAGAATGAATCAAAATTTCCTCTCTGCCTGTAGCCACTTTAAGGAGCAACATAATTCTGTGAAGTTATCCATAGGTCTGGGATATCACAGCCAGCTCTGAGCACAACAATGCCTGCTGTCCTGGGTTGTGGTTTTGGGTGTATATACACTTTTAGTATGAATCCTGCACAATCCTTTATGAGACCCCAGATCTGTTTAGGCAAGGTTTATTTGTATAGCATCATTCATGTGCAGATTAATTCAAAGTGCTTCACTGGTAAACGACAAAACAGTTCAAAAAGGCCCTGTCACACTGTTGGGAAAGTAGTGTAATTATTTAGAGCTTTTATGTCTGAAACTGATCCCAAAAAGTAGTAGATGTTAAAATTAAAATGAGAGATGTATTCTCTCAACATGAGGGACTTGCTCTCCATAATGCCGAGTAATATGGCAAAATGATCAATCCATATTATTATTGATATGTTAACACCACCTGGTGATTGATCATTAGGTATCTATCTATATTTATCATACATGCATACATACATACATACATACATACATACATACATACATAGAACAAAAATATAAACACTTGTTTTTGCTCCCATTTTTCATGAGCTGAATTCAAAGATCTAAAACATTTTCTATACACACAAAATAACCATTTCTTTCAAATATTGTTCACAAATCTAATAGTGAGCACTCCCCCTTACCGGAGCTAATCTATCCCACCTCGCAGGTGTGGCACCTCAAGATGCTGACCAGACAGCATGATCATTTCATAGGTGTGCCTTGGGCTGACCACGGCACTGGGAGAAGGCGGAAGAGCTTGATTCCCCCCCACAGATTATATTTCACGACATAACAAATATGTAAATATTTTTCATACAAGTTACATACTGGAGCTTTAACTTCGCCCCCAGAAAAAGTCTTACATGTCAGACAGTGGTTCTGAGGAGACCGGTGTCCTCACGACACTCAAGTGTTTAAGCAGTTTCAGTGGACAACTTGCTGCAGAAGTGGATAAATGCATGCAAATGTGAAAATGAGTGAACGACATTACAATCTGGCCTCCATCTGTCTCTTCAGAAAAGAGGACGGACGCCAACGGAAGAGTTTACTTTGTACATCACCCAACTCGCACCACACAGTGGGAGGACCCTCGAACACAGGGGTGAGGAGTGGGAACTCAGCCCCGACAACAACCCTTTTTCTGTGTCTTTTTTTTGTTGTTTGTTTATTTTCCTCAAAACTTCGTTGAACAATTCTCATTTTCAGATTGCTGAACGAGAAGCCGCTTCCAGAAGGCTGGGAGATGAGGTTCACTGTGGAGGGTATTCCTTATTTTGTAGACCACAACAGGAGAGCTACCACTTACATCGACCCTCGCACGGGAAAATCCTCACTGTACGTTTCTCTCCTCATTGTTTTCTGTTTCCTCTTCCTCTTCATGTTAGGACACAACCAGGCAAACTAATGACAAATATCAAATAATAATAATAATAAGGAAATACTTTACACTGCCCTGTCACAGAGGTCAAACAAGTTCAGTGCATCCCTCAAATATAAACCATCCCTCAAATATATTGCTGTGGATTAGATTATTTCATGAATGATGGATTCTAAAATATTTGCAAGGGAAAAGTCTCATGAAACTAAATTAAACTTATAAATCTGGTACATTTAAGTCCCGTATCGTTTACTTATTACCTCACTCAGTTGAGAAATTTTTATCTCAAGCTTCTGAAGTGTTGATTTACTTTAAACAAAAGCTAGTTTTTTATGTCCATCTTCTTTAAACACTAAACTGGATCTGGAAGTAGCCGAATCTCAACAGGCAAAGTTAGCATCAGCTTTTGATACAGTAATGTGGACTGAAAAGTATATCACAAAATTCTGTGGTATTTATTGCAATAATAATAAAAGTTTATAAAAATGTTTCAAAACTCATTGGTGTTTTTTATTGTAAAAGATTGTTCAGCGGAGATAGCACGTCATTGCATTCAAATCCACACATGCTGCTCTTATATAAACAGACCCAAAACAATCAACAAGAAATTGACAGGTTATTGAATATTTCAAGACACCAAGTACATTGAGTAGTGCTGTTTTACCACTAAGCAGGACATAATAGACTGCATTTAATTCTATTTTATGTGTATTTAAATTCACAGTAACTATGAACTGCATATTTGCCCATCTCTCCTCCCATCTTTGTTTTTTGTTTTGCTTTTTCCTCTTACCATCACACTCGTGAGCTGGAAGTAGGTGTATTAATTACTGTTGTGTGTTTTATGTAGTGGCCAAACAGGTTTGGTAAAGGAACAGAATGATTTATATGAGCTGAAAAAAAAAACAAAACTGTTCATCCTGACCCAGAAACCTAGACAGGTTTTCCCCTTTCTGAATGATTTTAGCTATAAACAGTTTTCTACCGTGGAAATAAAATCTGTTGATTATACTGCAGTATGAGCAGCAAGCAGTTCCTGATCAGTTCAAGCTACTCAAAGTTATAGTGATAGTGTGTATTAAATAAAACAAAAATAATACTGGCATGTGACATACCATTTCCCTGTTTATTTTTCTCCACAGTGAAAATGGACCACAGATCACATACGTTCGAGACTTCAAAGCCAAAGTTCAGTACTTCAGATTCTGGTGCCAGGTAAGACTCAGACTGACATGATGACTTCATGAAGTTTTTTTTTTTTAACTGGTGTTTACTGTAAACATATATGAAAGTACATCTGTATGAGTAAGGGTATATAAGTTATAGTTTTATCATTTAAATAACTGCAGTATTGACCTGGAAACAGATTTCATCCTACTAAGAATGAAAGAATAATCAGTAAATACAGTTCAGACTGATGTTATTAAAAACAACAAAAGTAGCTTTTAATCCTATTTAACCCTGGTTATATGAATATCATACGGTCTGTGAACTAGGGGTGGGTGATATTGACTCAAGTTTTATCACAATATTTTGGGGGAGTATTGTGATAACGGTAAGAACTATTGCTTCTTTTTAGGTATCTGTATGGCTTTGACTGCTTGGCACAGCAATCATAGCCCCATAAAAACAAATACTGCCCTTTAAAAAAAACAAAACAAAAAAACACTTATTTGTAATATGCTTTTTTTAGGACACCAGTCACATACAGAAGTTTGATTTGTATCTCTAAATTGCACACAGTAACTACATTTATTCATATTTTCAAATTTGATTTTTGTTGATGCTCTCATTGAACAAACAGTGGAGAAAATAGTAAAAAATAACAATCCTACAATACGAACAGTTTTCAGGGGTTTCTAAACATCATTAAGTGGACTTTATCGTGATAACGATAAATCAAAATTCTAATCATAAGAAATTTATCACAATAAATGATAAACGATATGATAAATTCCCACCCCTACTGTGAATCCACATCTGCACATTAAGGGACCAATTGAGGCCTAAAAGGCTGAAAGAGAATGAAATGTGCTTTTATTATTTTCCAGGCCTGGATAAATATGGGGGAAAAACAAAACTGAGTTTGGACATATATTTAAATTTCCACTCTCCATATTAGTATTGCTTTAAAAAAAATAAAAAAAACCCGGCAGATTTACATTGATTTATAGTTAGGCAAAATTGTTTAGAAGTTTTTTGCCACACTAGTTTTAGATTTTGAGACACTGTCAGAGAGCCTACAGGTGATGCCTTCAGTTAAAAAAAGGGGGCAGTTTCACTTTTTTTTTTTTTTTTTTTTTTTTTTTTTTTTTTTTTTGTGTCTATGAAACCTCTCATATCAAAGGTGTAAACTGGAGCTTAAAGTAATATATTTTCCATACATTCCCTGATTTACATGCATGAAATGTAGGTGCAGCAGCTCTAACATTATTGTGTTAGTTCTTGGTCTTATATCACAACTTATGATGTATTTTTTCATTTCAGCATGACAAATATTTTCTTTCCTTTTTTTTTTTTTTTTTTTTTTTTTAAACTAGCAACTGGCTTTGCCTCAGCATTGTAAGATCACAGTAAGAAGAAAGGAACACCTCTTTGAGGACTCTTTCCAGCAGGTATGAAAACGACCACAGTTTCAAGTGATTTCAATTTAAGGAAGTTTTGCGAGTGGAATTAACCCGTCACAGTTACTCTTTTGTTGAAAAACCTTTAATTACTGAAGATACACTCAAAAAACTTTTCAGATATTAAAAGAAATTGTAATTTTCCAACAAGTTATTTCTTACCTTACTACTCTGTTTTGTCTGTTTTAGATAATGAGCATTAATCCTCAGGATCTAAGGCGGCGGCTTTGGATCATCTTCCCAGGAGAGGAAGGCCTTGACTACGGAGGTGTTTCCAGGTCAGTTAGAAGCGACTGAGAATTTTATTCTTGCCACACCTCACTTTTAAGATTTTTCATCTTTTGAGGATATCTTAGGCTAAAGTCCTCTGTTATTGACTCAGAAGCTTTGATTTTCCATTTTGTCTCCATCATTTTCAACACAAGTGTTTAGCCCGTGTCTTAACAAAACCCCTTATTGGACTTCTCTCTTTTCTCTCATATAGGGAGTGGTTCTTCTTGTTATCTCACGAGGTTTTGAACCCCATGTACTGCCTGTTTGAATATGCTGGTAAAGATAACTACGGTCTTCAAATCAACCCTGCTTCCTACATCAACCCCGACCACCTCAAGTATTTCAGATTCATTGGACGATTCATTGCAATGGTTGGTTGTTTTCCCATCATGGCATTGCTTTAAAAATGGCAAGACAGTAAACTTTAGGAATAGTTTTAGAAGTTTGTTATGAAACAAATGTAATAGTCCATTCTTTTATCTCTCAGGCTCTTTTCCATGGCAAATTCATCGACACTGGTTTCTCACTGCCATTTTACAAACGGATGCTCAACAAACCTTTGACACTCAATGATCTGGAGTCTATAGATCCTGAATTTTACAACTCCCTCATGTGGATCAAGTGAGTGTGATAATTTTTTTTTTTTTAAATCAGTAAAGAGAGCATGTGGCTTTTCAGATTAATGTTAGATATTAAACAGAATTCAGTATTTATTTATGTCCATTTATTTAAACTTCAAGTCAGACGAGATTGTAGTGGTATTGTTCTACACACCCACACACAAATTCGTACAACTGAGTGTACACAAACACAGGGCGCCTGACAGAAAAATTCGGTCACATCCTGAATAAAAATATCTGCAATTACACTAATAAATTTGATTAGAAATGTTTTCTTTTCTGACAGCTTAAAACTGCTTTAAAAAAAAAAAAAAGTATGGTAGTTCTGTTTATGAGAAGCTATTATTCTGGTATTATTCTGTAAAGAGAAATACATGGACACAATGGTTTCCTTGAGCTTAGTTATGTCAATGGCTGCATCCAGGAAAGAGACGTGGCTAAACAGAAGCACTGGGTCAGGGCTACTTTCTATGGAAAGACCAAGGTAATGGCACCTCTAATTGCAAATAATGTAAAAAAAAAGTAAGAGAAAATAGCAGAGCAAGGAGTTAAGTAGCCAGGTTTTCTCCAGCACCCTCAGCCTGTAGCAGCATCGCTACAGTGGAAGCTAAGTTTTCTGCTTTGATGCTGCCATTATTGAAGTGAAAACTGAACTTTAAAGGGAACTGAAGCAACTCTGTGTCATTAAAGAGTCTAGCTTTTAGACGTGTTGGATAATGCTTTTCATCTGTGGTTCAGATCTTATGTGGTGATTTATCTGATCACACTACAGGATACTGCTGTGCGAAGTCATTAGATTTACTCTTGATGAATGACTGGCGTTGATTCTGCAGCTTTGCTTGAATGCAGTGAAAGTCTTAAGAAACAAAAAATAAAACAGAACACTTTAAAGATCATTGTTAGGCAGTTCACACAACGGAAATGCATTTTTCTCCCGTTCAACAATTTGTCTTCGAAATTTATCAAGTTTGTCACATCACGAAGTCTCCATTTGCAGTCGAAGGTAAAAATGAGTAACGATCCCATTGTAACCCATGTGTTTTGTCTCATTTCAGGGACAACAACATTGAGGAGTGTGGTTTGGAGATGTTCTTCTCAGTTGATAAGGAGATCCTTGGAGAAATATCCACCCATGAGCTTAAACCAGGGGGCGGAGACATCCAGGTCACAGACGAAAACAAGGAGGAGTACATCAGGTGGGTTTTTCTTTTATTCTGACTTGTCACAAATGTTCTCTGTGTTTACCTCTCTACTGCCCCCTGCAGGTTGGTAGCAGAGTGGCGGCTGTCCAGAGGAGTGGAAGAACAGACGCAGGCGTTTTTTGAAGGCTTTAATGAGGTCCTCCCTCAGCAGTACCTGCAGTATTTTGATGCTAAAGAGCTCGAGGTACGGCTGAAGCAGAAACCTCGAGTACATAATGTATGTTTTTAGGAAACACAAAGAGGCCCAAGTTTTCTGATGAATTCTTGTCCTTCCACAGGTGATGCTGTGTGGAATGCAGGAACTCGATCTCGGGGACTGGCAAAATAACACCATCTACCGACACTACACTCGGACCAGTAAACAGATCGTCTGGTTCTGGCAGGTCAGTGGGAAACAGCTGGATATTAGTTTTCACTGAAATTAAAGTTTAGTATACAACTTTCCAAACAGTTCTTAGAACCAATCCAAGTTATGTTTGCTAAATGACTTGTTTGACTTGAACTGCAGTTTATTTAAAATGATCTGGGCAGACTTTCTGGAAGCTTGAATTTTATTTTGTGACACTTAAATTTGAAGGAGATGTCTAATCTTCTTTCTTGTAAAACTTCCACCGGATGATACAGATTTTAGCTGATTATGATTACTCTATAATACATATTATTAAACAAGATATAAAAACAGTTATAATAATAGAGCCTTTCTATTGTAAGTGGTCAATTATCTTTATTAGAAGCAGAGATGATTTCAGGTCATATGTGTGTCAGAAAGCAGTTAGAAAAAAGGGATTTGCTCATTTAAAACAGATAGTCATTACACAATTCACATTTCAGACAGTCTTTAGCATCTAATATTTGAGATTAGTGTGGTTAGCGCTCCTAGCAACAGTAGTCTTGCTCTCTATCGTAGACATGTCTCAACATACAGTAGGAAAAAGATACTCTTCTTTTTAAATGGGCTCTTTGGAATATTAGGGTAATTTCAACTGGTGGATGTTTTATGATGTTCTGCTGATTTTTTTTTTTTTTTTTGTGCGATTCCCCACTTGAAAAGGATAGCTAGTTCATTCACATTTATTGAAATATTGTTGATAATGAACATTAGTGGTAGGCAGTTAGGTGAAAACTTTAAAAGAAAAAGCACAAAAGCATCTATTACTTACTTGAAGTAACACAAAATAAACATTGAAAAATAATCACCAACATCTCAAAGAAATGGATTTGCCTCTTTTTAACCAATTATATTCCAAAATATAAGAAATACATGGTAAATATTTTAAAATTAAACCCAGTATTTTTAACCAAATAAATTGGCATATTTTTATCCAAATTGATCAACGTTTTTATACCAAAGCATTTTTAACCAATAGTCATAAACAACGTGAAAAAGGAGGATAATTTTAATCACGCAATTTTAAATGTTTTTTTTTTTTTTTAGCTAAATATATTTATTACAAATCAACAAGTATTTTTACCAAATGTATTTTTCAGTATATGTATTTTTAGCTAAACCTTAAACAATAAAACACTTTCCAACTTTTTTTTTTTTTTAACCTGACTTGTTTGATTACAATATAATATTTAACCACATAAAACATAAAAAAACCCAAACTACTCAATACTGCAATCAAAGTCAACAAGAGTCTCTGTTAAAAGTCCGTGTCTCTGGAGCAACGCAGAATGCACTACGCAGGTAAATTTAACCAAACGATCAAAACCAATATGGCGCTTACCGGCTTCGCAGTTTGTAGTTGGCCCTCTCCTTGCACAGTCACTTTGATTGGAGATAGAGGTTGTGTTCGCTTGCGCTACAAGCGCTGCTTACCCTGCGTGTGCTGCGGTCTCAGGCAAAACAAGAGTGGCAGGTGCGTCACTTTACATGGACACGCGCGCTCCTTTACCTCGGAGGTTAGTTCCACCTGGTTTCCCCGCTGATAGGCAGGGAGGAGGAGCCACCAGGCAGTTTGCCAGAACATCTTCTGTTACAGAATAAATTTGGAATATTGAAATTAAAATCAAAATTAGATATGAAAATGTGAGAAAATAGGCCGAAGTTTAGAAAAATGTCAAAACGTTGAAAACAAAATAAAAATTCTGTTTGTGATTTTAAATAGAAAAATTGAGAATAATGTGGAAAAAATATGTTGAAAGTATAAAGTTACTGGCTCTCCTTATTTCGACTTTTTTTCCCCCTCGTTAATAAGCAACAAAGAACCCTTCCTAATACTTCATATACATCTCCATTAACATCTTGTACTTCCTCAGGGTTTCATCGTATTGACACTGTCAGTGCAACTTATGGTGCGTTCACTGATCTGACTTGTCAGTTAGGCAGAGTTTTCCTTCTTGCTTGTCCTTTAAAGCAACGCAAGTTAATATTTTTACTGTGAAGTTATTCTGTAAAATGTTTTCCATTAATTACAGCCACATAAATCATGTTATTTTACATAAATTAGTGTCATTTTTAGGACTTATTGATCTGAGTAATTGTATTTCAATTGTAATTAAGCTCTTGTTTTAGATAATCTGTGTTTGTTGTTGTTTGTCATATAACCATTGCTGCAGATATTTCATTAAACTTAAACTGTTTGTACTTCTGCTTTTTCGCCTGCAGTTGATGAAGGAGATGGACAACGAAAAGCGGATGAGGCTGCTGCAGTTTGTCACCGGCACCTGTCGCCTGCCTTTTGGAGGCTTTGCCAACCTTATGGGTATGTTTTCCTCTCATTAAAACACTTTCTTTGCTATTTCAGCTTTATAAATATTGCTCCTTGCCTCGTTAGGCTTTTTCTCTGAGCTGGTTCCAGTGCTTGCTTGGGACGAGTTCTTTGCGTCTAAAACATTGGCTCTGGAATAACCTCCTTATCTCCCATCTTTTGAAATGTTGACATGATGGCTTTGCACAGAGCAGGTTCTCTGTTCTTTTATGGAACCAGTTAAAAACTGGCTCTACCACAGGTCCTGGTTTTTCATTGGAATCAGTTTGGTGGGAAATTCCCAATTAAAACACACAGGGTTGTAATTTTCCTTAGGTTTCTTTTAAACCTCTTTTATTTGCTTTAGTTGGGCCTATAATAGTTAAAAAAAATATATGTTTGGATATTTTATATTCTTCACTGCACCATAAAATAAGTAGTTTCTTTTAAGATTAATATTAAAGTACATAGTTTATTTCCAGTGTACTTAAATTGCTTCAATTTAAGTACAAAAGTTTTCTTTTTCCCTCTTTGCCATTTCATACTGTTATTTTCGAAGTTCTCTACTCATAAACTGTTCTCTCTTCCTGTGATCTTCTTTCTGAAGCCCTCAGGCTGCTCTGTGGAGCTACAGCTTTCACTGTTATTTTAACAGCCAGGAGCACCAAACTAAATGTCTGCGGTTTGGACAGGGAAACCCTGCTTTCAAACCCTGATAAGCAATGCTCTGATCAGGTGCTCCTGATATAATACAGCTCTGTGAGATTTGAGCTGCTTTAAGTAGAAATATATGTGGGGGTCTTATAATAAGTTTCTAACCAGAACTAAAGTTTTTTTTTTGTTTGTTTTGTTTTTTTTTTACATTACATATATTTTTAAAAGATTCTTTACTACAGTTTTTGTTGCTTATTTATATTATTTGAGTTTTTCAGAATTATTCAAACTGATATTAAACACCCATATGTCTAAATATATCTGAGAAACACAGGCCGTCCTACTTATTTTCACATAGGACTTTACAGTTGAATTAAATTAAACCTTCAAGGGTGTTTTGTTATGATTTAGCGCCATAATTAAATTAAACCAGATGGTCAAATAAACTTATATGCCATAATTTAGGAAAATGTTAAAAATGACGAGGCAGCTTGACCCGGAGCTGACGAGTTCCCCTCTTTATAGGAAGCAACGGTCCCCAGAAATTCTGCATTGAGAAGGTGGGAAAGGAGAACTGGCTGCCCAGAAGTCACACATGGTGAGTTCACAAAAGCAACATCAGACACACAACTGTTGTCTTGCTTTTGCTGTTTCAGGTGAATATGATGTTGAGCAAGTATTTGTCCTCCAACTTTAATGTGTGTATTTTTGCATTCCCAGCTTTAACAGATTGGACTTGCCGCCCTATAAGAGCTACGAACAACTGAAAGAGAAGCTGATGTTCACTATCGAGGAGACAGAAGGATTTGGACAGGAGTGAAAGGAGGCGCCGTTTTAGTACAGCCATCAGTGTTTAAATCAGGGAGCGACTGCATAAAAAGCAGGCGTTTGGGAGAGTTTATGATGATCTGTTCGTGCATGTTGGGTATCTTTTTATAGGAGCATTGGTGAGATCGCTGGCAGCATGTACAGTAGCTGGGATTGAGGGAGCTTCTCTGCTTCCAGAGCTCACGGCAGGCCTGTCATCGCTTTTAGGAGTGGGAGCAGAAAACCTTCAAAACCAAAATCTGAAGGCTTCACCGATCTCTGAGAATGTGAGCCAAATCCTGCAAAACTCACCTTTAGTTGATATCTGTTTTGGAGAACAGCAGCAGTTTTCACCTCTCAAACATGTGGTCATCATATCAGCGAGAGTTAAGACTTCTGACCACAAGGAGTAATCTAAGATGCAGAGGGTGTGGCTTTATGTTTTCAACACAGCTAAGTTCCTCCAAAAAGAGTCGCTCTTTAATCCGAGTCTGAACTAATAATTAAAATCAATCTTCCGCTCTAAGTTAACGTTAACATGACTTTTAAAAGCTCAGTGCTCTGAATCAACGCTTCAGTAACAGACAATCTTGGTGCTTCAGAGATTTGGGATTCCTGCTTGTTTTGTGCTCTGGATTATATCGTGTTTTGAGTCTGTGAATCGATTAATGATTGTGAACAGTGTTGTAACCTCCATTATTCTTAGTGGTGGTGGCAAATGTTATAAAAAAACATTTAACTGACCCTAGTTTTATAGGGCCAGAGTCTGCACACTGTGATGTAATAACAGGATAATATGAATTAGAGTATTCTGGATGAATCTTGATGATCTTAACAGCTTTAATCACATTTTTTTTTGTCTTTTTAATGAATAGAAGTAGTCTTGATAAAAGAAGTTATTACTTTAAAATTCCCAGAAGACCAGAAAAATGTCAATATTACAGCAAACCAAAATAAATTGAATCCCTTGAGGACGTTTTCATTGCATTCTTAACCAATCCGATTCTCCAAACACATGTAGCATTTGAAATATAACTGCTTTCTTGCCTTATTTTAACATTTTTCACAACGGACCTCTAAAAAGAAGGGAAGCAAATGCTGTTTTCAAAAATAAGCAATAACCAAGAAAAAGATGGTGTGCAATATGTAAATCCCGCCTCACTTTTTACCCCATATATTTTCTTGAAATGGTTTCTTTTCTTGACAAATAAACCTCTGTCATTTATAGCTCGTTGGGCTGTCTGAAATTGAGTGAAAAAATATATCGTATCAGAACTCCACATTAATGAGCACCCCTGGTAAAGATATTTGTGAAGCAGTTTTATAGCAAATCTTTTCCAGTAGCATCAGTAGAAAATTTAGAGAAATTTATGTTCTTTAAAAGGAAGGTATTATTTAAAAATGTTTGTGTTACTGCTATTTTAAACAGATTTTTAAGGTTGTGGTGATTTTGCAAAAAAAAATAAATAAAAGAAATTACAAGTAAATTTTGATCGTGGGATATAATCTGAATCGATGAACAAAGATTAAAGGCTGCATTTCTCAGGTTCCTTTTGAAGAATATTCCACTGCAATGAAAGATGAATTGAATTTAAGGCTTTTTACATATTCTTATCTTGGGTGCCAGTAAATTTGGAGGGTGCTGTGGGACTCCAGATTAAGAATATCATGGCTTTTTAAAAAAAATATCACCAAAAGCTGTAAATCCAGTTTCATTCATCATTTGGGGAGAAAAGAAGACTCTTTCCTTGATAAGTGTTGAAGCTGAGGAAGCTAATCATTAAATGAAATAAAACCTCATGTTGTTTAGTCTGTCTGTTAAAACTGTGTAGTCACACACTGAACCAGCAGAGGAAACTAACTGATGAACCTTTGGATTCAGGATGAATTATTCTAACGCAGTATGTGGTCTCAGTTTGTAGCCTTTTTCCCCTCAGACATACAGCCAGCAAATATGGTTGGCCAGGTGGTAAACTCAACTCCTCTTGGGTCTGGTCAGACAATTGTATTCCTCCACTGGAGAAGTGAATTGATCAGAAATGTCCTGGAGAAACTGTAGCAGGAAGATTGTTTGATCAGTAAATGTAGTTAAGAAAACAACTACGGTATGAAAGTAATGAATGTATCAGAATCAAAGGTCAGGTTGTCCGCAACATGCCACCTCCTGTAACCATTTTTGAATTGATCACATGATAAAAACCCTGGAACATTGCAAACAAGCTAATATGAATATATCAATAAGAATGCTCATATTTTTTTAATATATATTTACCAGAATCCTGCTTAATCCAACTGAACCACTGTCACTCCTGTACAGGACGAGAAGCTGTAAATGGTGTTCATAACAAAGTTTCTTAAGATTTTAAATAAGATGTTTAAGGCAATGCTCTATTTTCTTTTCTCTCTTTAACTGCTTATGTACATGAAAGATGTGTAACATAGGAATTGTCACATTAATAAATGAACTCAAAACTTCCAATTTTTTGTGTCATGGTTGAAGTAAATGTGTGTGTTTCTGTGTTTACAGCCTGCAGATCAATGTAGGATCATATTTTTGGATATCAGGAGGATTGCTTCCTCTGAGTACTTGAGTCCAAGTTAGAAAACCCAAGTTTTCAACACAGAAACTGAATTTTAATGAAAAAAAACAAAACATTGTAGGGATGTAAGTAGTGCTGACGTTTCTTGAATCCCTTGAAAATCACTTTATTACAGTTAAAGGTCATTAACAGCACACCTCAGCCGTGTTTTTAAGAGCTCCGCATAAGACCAATTCTTTAGCAAACTAACTTTGCTTATTTCCACATGAAATTCAATGATGGAGGCACAAAAGCTAACAAAGAATGCAAAATCAATGCCCAGCACCCTCCAACGAAACACGATTGTTATTACGGCTGTTTGATCGGAGTTGAAGTCAACTCCGATCAAACAGCCGACTGGTAAGAAAACTAAGCCAACAGACGACGACACAACGGCTCAAATATCCAGTAACACGATTTTTGAAGCAATATTGGGTCTGGAGATAAAAGCAGCTGAAATGGAGACGCAATTAGTGGATTTCTGAGAGTAAAACCGTTCGACTAGCACTATGGTGGCTAACATAGCAAATGCTGTGCATTTCAATAATGAGGAGCTATAAGGTGGCGAAACTGGAGGCAGCTAATGGACTTTTATTGGGGGAAAAAAAAAAAAAAAAAAAAAAAAAAAACTAGATTCGGTGGTGTCTCTGCTCCAACGCCCTCCGCCCCCCAAACAAATTAAATGCAAGCAATCATCAGAATTTTTGTTTTCAGTAGAAAGCAGGTAACCTATTCTCCCAGTACTCCGCAGCAAGTAAGAAAAATTTAAGTACTAGCAAACTTGCCCAGGGCACTACTGACAGATATTTTCTAGTTCTTGGGCTCCCCAATTAAAATTGTCATTAGAAACACATTTTTAAAATAAAATTATGTGCAAATTCTGGTATTTTAAAGACTAAAGTGTGAAACTGTTTACAAATAACAATTTCAAAATAACACATTTTAAGCAGAAGAAACACTTTCTAAATAATTTTTCAATGTAGAACCAATACTTATTGTAGGTACTGTATGTGTTTCTTAGAACAGGGTAAAAAGTACTTCCAGTGTCAATATATAGTGTTTTGTCATATATTCACTTGAATATATGCAACAACAGGCCCATAACAAAGGTTTTGTAGAAACAAGAGGTCTCACTTTAACAAACTACAGGTTTGTATCTGATGTGTTTTAGGTTAAAACATGTTTGTTCTAAATTAGGTAAAGTTACTCACAGTGGGTAGAGAATTCATAAATTTTATTCAAATGTAGCGATACTTCATAATATTACTCAAGTAAGAGTATAAAGTACAGTGTTTTTTCCAAAAGGTTACTCAAGTAAATGTAACTCGTTATTACCCATTGATGATATGATGACTGATATGAAATAAAAAACACTGTTTGATTCCTAATCATCATTACCCTCTTCAATATTATACTGATTAGAAATTAAAAGTGCTGATTTATAAGTGCTAATAGTTACCCCACTCCAGTTATACAAATGTCCAAAATCAAAACCAAACAAAAACAATTACTCCAAAGACTAAATAAAAACTACAGAAGGCCTAAAAGAGAGCAGTAAAAATAATCATTCATCTGCCCTAAAATGACTTCTTCTTCTGTCTAAGCTTAGAAGAATAAAAAAGACGAGAAAAATAATAAAGAAAATGTTAAATATTCTATGTAATACCAGTTCTAGCCACAAAAGAGGGAAGTGCTCCAAATTTACATTTTTAGTGTTAAAAATCTTTGTTTTAATTCTGAATTTAAAATTCCACCTAATAACATTTGTATTTATGACAAAAACTGATTAATAACTAACTATAAACAATTTTAGTGTCCAAAAAACGTGATCTCATTTAAATATTTCAACATTCATTCCACATAGTCAGAAATTAATTCAATATATTCAGACATTCATTCTCGATATTCATATTATTAATATATTCAAAGTTCATTCACAAAATTCAGACTTTCATCTAATGTATTCAAGGTTGATTCAATATATTCAGACTTTCATTACAGATATTCAGAATGTTATTCCATATATTCAGAATTGTATTCAATATATTCAGATTTTCATTCAATATATGAACACATTCATTCCAGATCTTCAGATTTTCATTCAATATATTTAGACTTTCATTTAATATATTAACACATTCATTCAATACATTCAGACTATGATTTCATATATTCAGAGATCCATTCAATACATTCAGACATTGATTCAATATATTTAGACATTCATTCCAGATATTCAGACTTTTATTTAATATATCAACACATTCATTCAATATATTCAGATTATGATTCCATATATTCCATATATATATTAACACAGTCATTCAATATAGTTGAGTTTGACTTTATCAAACATAGTGTAATAAAAGAATAAACAAAGTTTTATACAAAGAAAATACATTTAAAACAAAAGCAAGCAAAAGAAGAACAGTAAAGTATATTTACACAGTCACTGGAGTGGGTAGAAGTATAAACTTATTTTTTACACCCACCCCTCTTACATTAGTAGCATCATCCAATAAATTACTATTCATGTTAACATATTTATAACATTCTTTCTTAGTTAGTATTTTCTATATCCATATCTATAACTGATGTATTCATATCATCAATAATTTTTTATTTTTGCTTATATTATTTCTGTATAAATATATCATAATGCAGTAATGATAGACAACTTCATTAAGTAGTAACAATAACATTGATAACAGTAATTATTTCTCACACTGGTATGCAGAGATCACCATCTTCTTAAATGAGGTTTTAAACTGTTTTATGTTTGGACATTGCTTGATTTCCATGCTTGAACCATTCCACAACTTCACCCCACATACAGATATACAAAAGCTTTTTCTTGTGGTTCTGAATTTTAAACTTTTAAATTCACATTGTTCCCCTAAATTATAGCCATTCCTTTTTTAAGAAAAGTTTCTGAATGTTTTCTGGTAAGAAATTATTTTTGGCTTTAAACAAGATAATAGCTGTTTGTAATTTCACTATGTCTGCAAATTTTAACAGTTTAGATTTTATGAATAGTGTGTTTGTATGATCTAAATAACCAACCTTACTGATAACTCTTATTGCTCGTTTTTGCAATGTTATCAATGTAGTGAAGTTCTGCAGTTGCTAACTCTGCACAATAATTCAAATGCAGTAAGACTAGGGAACAGTACAGAATGTGGAGAGCTGTTTCCTCCAGGACACGTTTGCCTTTATTTAACATAAATAGACTTTTTGACAGTTTACTTTGTATACATCTAATTTGAAATTTCCGTGTCATTTTATCATCACTGTTGACCCCAAGAAATCTATATTCATTTACTCTTTCAATGTTTACTCCATATATCTTTATTTTTGATTTCTTTATTTGATCTACTATTCCCAAATAGCATTATTTTTGTTTTGGTCAGATTTAAGGACAACCTATTCTCATCAAACTGCAATTTCAGTTTGTTCATAGTTTTAGTTACATCATTAAGCGACTGCTCCATGTCGTCTCCAACAAAAAAGACGTGTCATCTGCTTCTTCTTCAGCCTTGGAAGGAGGAACATCTTATCCTGCTCTCTCTCGTCCTAATTTGATTGTTTTACCAGTTAAGTTACTTAATATACCCAGTTTTTATAGTTACTCTTACATTGTCTCATAACTGGATTACTTCAGATTTGAAGACTGTGGATTTAAAATTTTACTTTACTTTTTGCCCTATTTTTTCTACCTCTAAGATAAGCAAGAGCAAGATGCCTCCGGTCGACAGCAGGGACATTAGTAGTATTATAAAAAGACTTCAATCAATAGAACTGAGGGTTTTTCGACTGGAGATAAACATCAAGATCAACGCAAGTTCTGGAAATGAAACAACTCTACCGATGCCTCAAAACAACAAACAGCCTCCAAGCACTTCAGCAAGCAGCTCACCCACCTGGAACTGTGTTGGAGCTAAGCCGAAAAATAAATCTCATCCTTTGGATCTGATAAGACGTATAACAGGACGGACCCCTAACCTAGATGATACAGCATGGCCAGCATTGAGCTGAAACATCGCCCTGTCAACACCAGCACCAAAGAAGAAACAACAAGCAGCTGAAGCTGACATGATTCCACCTTCCTTGACTCTGTTAACAAGGACTCATCACCCAGCTTGAGCCACTCACTCAAGCCAAATCCGTGAACTTCATTGACAATCACAAGATTTTCTAGGAGTACTATCATCCCTTCAGACAAGACAGAGTCGGCCTAAATAAAGATGGGAAAAAAAACTTTTCACTGCCAATATTTTCAATGCTGTTAACAACAGAAGGCCCTCTTGCCAAACACAGGACAATGTAAACAATGACATCACTGTCCCAGTAAAGATTGTAGAAGGACAAGCACAAACCCAGCAGGTCCACAATGTTCCAAAACAAACCGATAAGTAGCCATCTACTCCAGTTGGAAATGGAGCTGGGAGGGGAGGGATTAGCACCTCCTAATTACATTTTTTAAGTGAGAATAGAAAGAATAGGAGGGGCCGAGGGTGTTGCTACAATATTTCATGATTTACTAAACTGTAAAAAGCTTTCCTTGGGCACACTTGACTCTTTTGAATATTTGGAAATTGAGGTAAAAGGCCACAAATGAACTCTGACACTAAGTCTATACAAAATCCCAAAATATGTGGCAAATTTTTTTCAGTGACTTTAGTGAGCTGTTATCTATGATATGCATTGATTATGATTGTTTAATAATTATGGGAGACTTTAACATCCATGTTGACAACCCAATAGACAGAAAGGCAAAAAAGCTGAATGATGTACTTCAAAGTTTTGGTTTGGCTCAACATGTTAAACAGCCGACACATAATCAAGGACACATTCTGGATTTGATTATCAGTAAGAGTGTAAATATCTCAAAGGTCTCTGTAATTGATGCCACTCTGATTATTTTTCTGTTGTTTTTGAAAGTACAATCTCTGTTCATTCACTTAGTAAAACAAATATTACAAAACATTCTTTTACAGATAACACAGCTGAAACTTTTAATCAAATCTACTCCTCAACCGCAATTCTATCGTGTAACCCAGTAGATGAGTTAGTGGATCATTTCCTTTCTAAAATTTCAGACATCATCGATTTAATCGCTCTTGTTAAAGTGAAGGTTATGTCTGGTAGGAAGAAGTCTCCGTGGATAAATGCTCCACTTGCCAGAAACAAAAGAAGCCTTTGTCGAAGGGCTGAACGTAAATGGCATAAAACTCGACTTCCCATTTACTATGAAATCTACAAAGAAAGGCTGCAAAGCTATCACTCATCACTAAAACATGCAAGGGAAATGTTCTTTGCCCAAATCATAAACAAAAACATCAATAATTCTCGCGCCTTGTTTGCTACAGTTCATAGACTGACAAACTCACCTGTGACTGTAACACCTGAACTCCACTCTACCAGGGCCTGCAATGAATTTGCCAACTTTTTTACAGAGAAAATTTACAAAATAAGAGGGCTAATCTGTTCATCAACATGTAATCCAGTACCACTACTATGCCCAAACATAACAAATGCAGAGAAAATGGCTGAATTTCACCAACTCAACCATGAAATTTTGAAACAATAGAGCTCCTCCTACTGCTGTCTTAATATACTACCCACAACCTTCCTTAAGAAAGTTCTGCCTGTCATTGCATCTGATCTGATTCAAATAGTAAATTCATCCTTCTCTATTGCAGAATTACAGGCCAATCTCGAACCTTCCATTCATCAGCAAAATTATTGAAAAAGCTGTGTTTCAACAGTTAAACAGATTCTTAAGAATGACAAACTGCTTTGATGTCTTTCAGTCCAGTTTCCATGCTCACCACAGCACTGAGACTGCCCTCGTCAAAGTGTTAAATTACAGCCGCATAAATACAGGCTGTAGAAGAACCACAGTGTTGGTTGTGTTGGACCTCAGCGCAGCATTTGAGACTGTTGACCATGATATATTATTAAAGTGACTGGAGAGCTAGGTTGGATTCTCTGGTACAGTACTCAGTTGGTTAGAGTCTTACCTAAAGAACAGGGATTTCTTTGTGTCAATAGGCAATTTCTCTTCGAAGCGGACAAAAGTCACCTGTGGAGTACCCCAAGGTTCAATTCTAGGACCACTTCTATTTAATATCTACATGCTCCCACTAGTTCAGATTATCACAAGTAATAAGATTAGTTACCATAATTATGCAGATGATACACAGCTGCACAATATCATGTCACCAGGTGACTTTGAACCTATCCAAGCACTGAACATATACTTAGAACAAATCAATGCGTGGATGTGCCAAAACTTTCTCTAGCTGAACAGAAACAAAACTGAAGTTATTATCTTTGGACCCAAAGAGGAATGATCCAGAGTCAGCACGCAGCTTCAGCTATTACAACTAAAAACTAGTGATCATACCCAAAATCTGGGTGTAGTGATGGACTCAGACCTGAACCTTGAGAGACACATAAAGACAGTTACAAAGTTAGCCTTCTATCACCTGAAGAACATTTCCAGGATTAAAGGACTAATGTCTCAGCAAGATCTAGAGAAACTCATGCATGTGTTTATCTTTAATCGCATTGATTATTGCAACAGTGTCTTCACAGGTCTGCCTAAAAAAATCAATCAGACAGCACCAAAATACATTAAAGACCTGTTGTCATTGTATCAACCTTCCAGACCACTCAGGTCTTCTGGTTCAAGCCTATTCTGCATCCCCAGAACCAGAACAAAATATGGAGAAGCAGCTTTCAGTTTTTATTCACCACAAATCTGGAACAAACCTCTAGATAACTGCAAAACATCCGACACACTAAGTCCCTTTAAATCAAGACTAAAAACCCACCTGTTTGGAGCTGCCTTTGATTAGTAGTAGTGGAACATCTATCAGTATTTTCAAATTATATTTGCTTGATGATCCTCATGATTTTGATGCATTGATATTTGCTCAATGATTTTGATGATTTTCATGTATATTTGCTTGATGAGTTTGCTGTGTACTTGATTGATGTTTTTTGAACTGCCTTGCGGCTGAAATGTGCTATACAAATAAACTTGAACTTGAAATAATACAATTTTAATATTTTGTGTTATGTTACATAAGTAATTTATGCAGATAATGAATAATTTAGGCCACAACACTGAACCCTGAAGAACCCCACAAGCAAAGTCCAAACATTCAGAGACAAAATTTTCCATCTGTACATATTATTTTCTGTTTTCCAAGTAACTTTTGATCCAATTCAATAAAGTCCCTCTAATCCTATATCTTACACATTCATTCCAGATATTCCGATTTTCATTCAATATATTCAAAGTTCATTTAATATGTTCAGACATTCATTCAATATGTTCAGACTTTCATTCCAGATATTCAGATTTTCATTCAATATATTTAGACTTTCATTTAATATATATATTCATTCAATATATTCAAGGTTCATTTAATATATTCAGACTATGATTCAATATATTCAGACATTCATTGCAGATATTCAGGCATCCATCCATCCATTTTCTTCCGCTTATCCAAGGTCGAGTCAGGGGGGCAGCAGCCTAAGCAGGGAGACCCAGACTTCCCTCTCCTCAGCCACTTGAGCCAACTCCTCCGGGGGAATCTCAAGGCATTCCCAGGCCAGCCGAGAAACATAGTCCCTCCAGCGTGTCCTGGGTCTTCCTCTGGGTCTCCTCCCAGTGGGACATGCCCAGAACATCTCACCAGGGAGCTGTCCAGGAGGCATCCTAATCAGATGCCCGAGCCACCTCAACTGGCTCCTCTTGAGGTGGAGAAGCAGCAGCTCTACTTTAAGTCGCTCCCGGATAACTGAGATATCTCCTATCTCTAAGGGAAAGCCCAGACACCCTGCGGAGGAAACTCATTTCGGTCGCTTGTATCCGTGATGCCGTTCTTTCGACCCAAAGCTCATGACCATAGATGAGGGTAAGAACGTAGATCAACCATTAAATCGAGAGCTTCGTTGTTTGACTCAGCTCTCTCTTCACCACGACAGACTAGTCGAACACCTGTATCACTGCCAACATAGTACCAATCTGTCTATCAATCTCCCATTCCATTTTTCCCTCATTCGTGAACAACACCCTGAGATACTTGAACTCCTCCACTTGAGACAGGACCTCCCCCCAGATCCAGAGAAGGCACTCTACCCTTTTCCGGCTCAAGACCAATCAGTGCCTCAGATTTGGAGGCACTGATTTTCATCCCGGCCACTTCACACTTGGCTACGAACTGCTCCAGTGAGAGTTGTGGATCACGAACTGATGAAGCCAATAGGACCACATCATCTGCAAAAAGCAGAGACGCAATCCTAAGGCCACCAAAATGGATCTCCTCAACACCTTGGCAGCACCTAGAAATTCTGTCCAAAAAAGTTATGAACAGAATCAGTGACAAAGGGCAATCTCGGCAGAGTCCAACCCTCACCTGAAACAAGCCCGACTTACTGCCGGCAATGCGGACCAAGCTCTGACACCGGACATACAGGGGCCTCACAGCCTGTATCAAAGGGCCTGGTACCCCATACTCCCACAGTACCCCCCCACAGGATTCCCCAAGGGACACGGCTGAATGCCGTCTACACAAAGCACATGTAGACTGGTTGGGCAAACTCCATCAACCAACACAACCCCACAACATCCAGACCCCTAAGGAACTCTGAGAGAATCTTATCCACCCCTGGAGCCTTGCCACCGAGGAGCTTTTTAACCACCTCAGTGACCTCAGCACCAGAGATTGGAGAGGCTGACCCAAGGTCCCCAGGCTCCACTTCCTCAGTGGAAGATCTGCTGGTGGGATTGAGGAGGTCATTGAAGTATTCTGCCCACTGACCCACAACATCAACGAGTTCAGGTCAACAGCACACCACCACCACTATAAAGACCCACCACTCCCCCCCCGAGACGCCAGATGGTGGACCAGAATCGCCTCAAAGCTATACGCAAGTCATTTTCCATGGCCTCTCCAAACTCCTCCCATGCTCGAGTTTTTGCCTCAGCAACCACCCGAGCCACATGCTGCTTGGACCTCCAGTACCCATCAGCTGCTTCTGGAGTCCAACTGGCCAAAAAGACCTGATAGGACTCCTTCTTCAGCCTGACAGCATCCCTCACTGCTGGTGTCCACCAGTGGGTTCGAGGGTTGCCACTGCGACAGGCACCGACAACTTTGACCACTGACCACAGCTCCAGTAAGCCGCCTCTGCAATGGAGGCGCGGCTCATTGCCCACTCGAATTCAATGTCCCCCACCTCCCCCGGAACGTGTTCAAAACTCTCCCGGAGGTGAGAGTTGAAGTTCAGTCCCAACAGACCCTCAGAATACATTTGGGTCTGCCAGGTCTGACCGGCATCCTCCCCCACCATCAGAGCCAACTCACCACCAGGTCACTACCTGGTCAGTGGAAAGCTCCGCACCCCTCTTCACCTGAGCGTTCAAGACATGCAGCTGCAGATCAGATGACGCAACAACAAAGTCGATCAACGAACTATGACATAGGGCATCCTGGTGACAAGAGCACATATGGACACCCTTACGCTTGAACATGGTGTTCGTTATGGACAATCCATGATGAGCACTGAAGTCCAATAAAAAAAAAAACACTGCTCGGGTTCAGAACAGGAGGGCCATTCCTCCCATCCACACCCCTCCAGGTCTCGCTGTTGTTGCTCATGTGAGCGTGGGCAACAACCACCAGGGTGAACCCCAATGTACAGGCGCCAAGATGGGGTGCAACAAGTTTGGCCACTCCCACTTGGCTCCTCTCACCAGGGGCAACTCCAGAGTGGAAGAGTGTCTAACCCCTCTTAAGGAGACTGGATCCAGAGCCAGAGCCGTGCATCAAGGTGAGTCCAACTATTTCTAGCCAGAATCTCTCCACCTCGCACACCAACCCAGGCTCCTTCCCCACCAGAGAGGTGATATTCCACGTCCCAAGAGCCAGCTTCTGCAACCAAGACCGCCAAGGTCTCCGCCTTCGGCTGCCACCCATACCACATTGCACCCAACCAACTTTCATTCCAGATATTCAGACATTAATTTGATATATTCAGACGTTCATTCAATATATTTACATTTCATTCCAGATATTCAGATGTTCATTCAATGTATTTAGACTTTCATTTAATATATTAACACATTCACTCAATATATTCAAGGTTTATTCAATATATTCACACTATGATTCAATATATTCAGATATTCATTCGAGATATTCAGACATTCATTCATTCAATATATTCAGACATTTATTCAATATATTCAGACTTTAATTCCAGATATTCAGACATTCATTCAATATATTCAAGGTTCATTCAATATATTCAGACTATGAGTCAATATATTCAGACATTCATTCAATATATTACAGTTTTCCTCAGACACTTTGGAATAATTCTTGAATCATTTTCGACATTTGCAGAACAGTAAGTGCATTTCTCAAAACAATTCATACAAACAGCAAAACACCATGGATTACCTGAAAAATTCAGTCTCTTTCTCAAAATCCTTAGTTCATCTCTCAAAACTAAATATCTGTGTCAATGAAAATGTCAGTGCCTCGGAATGACAAATCCTTGTTTCAGTGTGTACGGATAAGACAGTGAAATTGATTAGTCATGTTGTCAATAAAGCAATATACTCTGAAGGGATGCTCTATTACTATGGCTAAGGTTTTGATGACAAGTATTGTAAAGTGTAATTGTGAAAGATCAATGAAAAGAGATTGGACAAGATTCACATTTACGCTTTGACTGTAATTTGACAGACAATGTCATTATCATACAGAAAGGAAAATACAGAACTGGAGAGCACAAAGCAAAAAAAGTAGAAAAGGAAACATAAGACAGTTTCCTTAAGGAAAACTGTCCATGCAGTGCTGGCGGAATTACAGATCAGTCTTCCTATGTCTCCTCATGTTTATATCTATTGGGTCACAAGCTCTCATCCACATCACAACGAATGTCATCTCTGGTGATGTAGCGTTGTTATGACCCGTCATTCAATATAATAACACATTCATTCAGTATGTTAACTAACTTATTTAATATATTCAGACTTTCATTCCAGATAGTCAAGGTTCATTAAAGACCTTTTATCAATATATTTACACATTCATTCCAGATATTCAGATTTTCATTCAATTTAATTAGACTTTCATTTATTATACAAACACATTAATTCAATAAATTCAGATTTTCATTCCAGATATTCAAACTTATGACGAAATAAATATCTAATTTCCTGACCAGTAAAACAGAAAGACAAAAGAAACACAAAGTTCAAACACACATGGATCCTAACAGGATGTAAGTTCACCTTTCTGTTACTGGGGAATATTTTGAATATCCAATTAGATTACATAAATGGTTTTTAAAGGAAAAAACCGGAGCACCCGGGAAAACCTAAACTGCAAGACCCCAGATATAAAAGTAGTAGCCATTCTTTTTAAAGTTCACCCTTCTGTTATGGGGGAACGTTTAGAATATCCAATTAGATGATATAAATGGTTTTTAAAGGAAAAAACCGGAGCACCCGGGAAAACCTAAACTGCAAGACCCCAGATATAAAAGGCCAGGCTGGGATTTTTAATTTTGATGCCCAGACCTAAATATATTTTTTTTGGTCTATGTTACCAAATCATTTCTAATGTAAAAAGTTAATTTAGCTGTATCTACTGGGAGGAGGAAGATCCTTTCTTTTTTTGGAAAAGGTTCCTAAAAGGTTTTGTGAAAGCTGAAAAGAATGTCTGAACTGCACTTTTTTTGGGTGTTATGTGAATGTAACTTTTCAAATATTTCAATATGGCACTCTGAAAAGAACAACCAGTGTGTGATATCGCAGCCTTCCACACCTCTTCAGTGGAGCCAAACTGGTCTTTAAGATCACTGAAAAGGCTGCTGGCGAAACTTTTGATGTTTTCATTGTCTAGTCTGATGGGGAAGTTGGCAATATTATCTACTTCCTCCCCTAACAGCTGAACCAAGATTTTCTTCAACTTTTTGGACTTCAGGGGACCACCGTTCTCCTTTGAACAGTTTAAAACGGCCCTCATCACAAAGCATTCCATACTCTCCACTAGTTCTTTGTTCTTTTCTTCTGGGGTTTGAATTGGCTCCTGATTTGTCATGACAGTGATTTCATCGCTAATTCTGTCATTTTTATTCCATGATTCTGTAAACTGTTCAGTTGATGATGTCTGGGTGAGAGAATTTCTTGTCAGAAGAACCAAGGAGCCATCCTGAGGTTTTAAAGGAGGTTGGTCTCCTTCATCAAATTCGGGCTGCTCTAGGAATTTCCTTGAAATGTTTGTGGTGAAGTGCTTTTCATTTTGTGGCTCACAGGGCTCTGGAGACATGGTTCTTGGGCTTTGGGTTGATGTCTCATATATTTGTCCAACCAGATCATTGATCTCCGACATGACACTGGACACTCTGTCGCCATCACTTATGTGACTCGTTTCCTCATTTTTGATCCAAAGGAAGATGTTTTGGAGAAATTTCCTTACCTCATCTTCTATTCTGGCATAGAAGATTTCAGGGCATATTTCCTTCTGGCCAGAACAGTCACTTATTTTCCTGCTGGAGATGACAGAATCTGAAATGATTTTTGGAGGAACAGGAAGACGATCACAATGGCTCCTCATGATATCAATATATAATTGATCTGTCAGTTCCTTCGAAAACTGCTTGATCATGTGAGTCAGATCTGGGTTTTCCACGGATTCTGTACACAGCTTGTCAATTTGAGGTTTGACGGACTGAAAATCTACTTTAGGAAAGTGGTCTGTCTCAGCGTCCTCAAGTGGTTTTGAGCTGTACTCATCTGATGCAATTTTAGAAATGCATCCAGGAAATAGGAGGCAAGTCAACCCGTTCATTTTACATGAGTCACGTTTCAGTTTCACCACCTTTGTGTCCTTTGAGTCCACCGATTTCTCCAAAGAAGACACCATGTGGGTGAACTGCTCCTTGACAAAATTGGAAAATTCTGGTTTCATGATTATTTCTTCTGTTTCAGATGGCTCAATTTTGATCTTAGACCGAAAAAGGTTTCTGATATCAACAACAACCTTTTTCATGTTAAAATGAGGGACACATGAACAGTTCTGATCTTCCTCTTCTGAACTTTCAGACTTACAGTAATGAAGGTCCCTAATGATTGTTTTGCTAACTTCGCCTGCGACTTCATTTACTTCGAAAGGATCTAACGCTGGGCAAGATTCTGCATCATTGTCTGCATCATCTGAGTGTTTCTCTATTATTCCTGTAATAGTCTCACTAATTTCTGCCACAGAAAAGTGAGATTTTGCAGTCGGAGAAAGAGGTTTCTCTGAAAGGTCAAAGCCAGTCTCTGGTTCTGGTGAAGGCACCCCTGAGGTTCGCTTTTTTGTGAATGCGGACCAGTATCTTTCAACACACCTTGATTTGGTTCTGTTTATATGTTTGCGGAGACACTGAGCTACGTTGCAAACCATCCTGTTGAAACTTTTCAGGTTAGAAATCCAGCCACCTGCATATATCACAGGTTGTTCAGGAAAAACATGGGAGCTGCTGATGACTTTTGCAATGTACGTCACTTTTTCGGAGAGCGCCTGTTCCATCAGCAAGTTTAACTCCCAGGCATTCTCACAGGGTTCTGGTGACACCTCCAGGGCGGTGGCCATTTCATCTGAAATCAAACTGGTCAAGTGCACATTGATCTTTTCTTCCGGCATTTCAATCTTCATGGAGTTTGCGAGATTTTCTTCCATTACTGGCACAAGGATTGTCAGTGAACTTTCCACACATTGCTGAAAAATGTTGGTAAGTATGTCAGCCATAACGGCTGTTATATGTGAATCTCTTAAACCCTGTGCAAGTAAGGTCCACTGTGCCGGCTTTAAGGTGTTCAAGCGAGGTATTATGATGTCCTCTATGTTCTTGATGGAGATGTGGATGTTTCTTTTCCTTTGCTCCTTTGAACTCACCATTTTCAACTCTGTTTCCGTAAAGAAACGGCGTTCTGCTTACCACGACTTCTCTTCTTGGAATGACTTTTACTTAAACACTGAAGTAACCTAGCAGTAAGCTGTCTTTGATGTCAGGTCATGTCACAATCTATTATGACGTAGCCCTCCCCCGCGTGAATCTCACGACACGCATGCGTATTAGATATGACTCGTTAGCGAACTCCCCCGATAACGGCCGGTGGAAGATCAGAGCCTCGACTGTCACGTGGTCTATGTAGCTCTGTAGCCATAGAAACCAAGGCTGCGTCTTAGCAAAAGCTGTAACTTAGGGTTAGTTTTGATCATTTAATGCGTTAGTGTACATTGTTGTAGAATTCAACTGACAGGTTAAAGTTGGCTTACCTGCTAAAGTTCTCCATGGAGACCTCCAGCTGTCATCTCCTCCCAGGTATAAACTAGCGTGATTCCCTACGGAAGCTCATTAGGAGGGATTTGTGGGGTCGATTTTCGGTTGTTCTTCCGGGCATGCAGCGTTTTTTCGCCGCAGATATAACTGTATACTTCATTAAAAGACACCTGCTGGTAAACTATTTATTTCAAAATCCAAAATGATTACATTTTTTTTTATGTCTGTAGAATCTCATTCAGCAGCTCCTGAACAACAAATGTGATTTCCTAAATGGTTTACTGATTTATATTGTTTATTTTAGTGATAAAACTTGTCAGTTCTATACTCGCCACTGTTTATGTTAAGCATCTACTAAATGTTTGAATATTAACTATTCAAACTCATGTTTGAATATTAACTATTTTCTGCTGCTGCATATTTGAATGATTTATTTTTCCTATAATTAATAATGGTGGCAGACTGACTGGCTGCAGTACCACAGAGGCACCAGCAGGTCAGGATAACAGTGGACTGGACCACTTACAGTGTCATGCACAGGTCATGAACTTTTCCATGCTACAGCCACAAACTTTAATGTATTTAACTAGGATTTATGCGATAGACCAACACAAAGTAGTGGATGTAAGGAAAATGAGTGACTGTGTTCAAAATCATTAATAAAAAAAAAGAACAAAAATGTGTGGTTTGCATTAGTATTTAGCTCTCTATACTCTAATACCCCGAAATAAAATCACACAGCAAACATTTCGAAGAAGGGGCTTTGCTCAGAAGAAACCAAAAATCACCATGAAAAAAGATGTAAGATGTAATTTGTGTGCAAATTTGTTTAGGAATGTGTTATGTATGTTTGCCACTATGTCTGTTTTATTGGAGTTCTCTCTAATAGCAGATAGCTGCACATCAATGCACAATGGCAGAATTGACCCAGACCTCCCCAATGGGTGCTGATTTTTTTCACATCTTTGGAATTTGTCTTTGTCAACATCAAGCTGACTATGGTTTTGGCTGTTTTATATCTGAAAAAGTTTGTTATTAAATGGTTACCATGTATTGTAGAATGCTTTGCATCAATGAATATCCACCAGAGTATTTTTAACACCTACTTTGACAACCAATTTGCTACATTTACAATAAAATTTTGAGTAAAAAAAAAATGAAGGGTGAAATATTGGCATAAGTTAATTTTAATTATATTCAAAACACTGGGGAAATAAATACTTTATGTCGGCAAACTGGATCCAACTTGTGGAATATCATAAAATATCTGAATAATAAAACTGTTTTAATTTAAAACAAATGCACTCATTTCCCAGTCCTCCCAGATTACTCATAAATGAGTTTGGAAACAAGGACTTTTCCAGGAAATCTTTCTAAAGTTTTAACAAAGACTTAGGTTTGTACTACAAACATGGCTGCCTCTGTGCACTGTTTTGGGCATTGCTCCCAGTCTGTGTCTGCAGCTCGCCACTGTTATCCACTCCGCCATGTTCCTCCTCCTGTCTTTCAGTCTGTCCCTCAGTGGTAGCGATGGCAGCCTGGCAGCCTCCATCAGTCCCCTCTCCCTCCCCCGGTTGTGTTTCAGCATTTTCTTGGTCTCCATCAGAGCCGTCCTCTTCCTCTGCCTTCTCTCCATCAGCCTGCGAGCATTTGGATTGTCTTGTGAACCTGCTTCTCTTCCCATTGTGCTCTCCTTCCTGCTCCTCAACCGCCGACGCTCCTGCAGCCTCGTCTCCCTCCTCTTCCTCCTCTGTCCTTTCCTCGGTTCTTGTCCCATCTCCCGATGTGGGACATTTGTGATCTCTGTAGTAGCTCTGCCTGGTGAATCCCTTGTTGCAAGTGGAGCACCTGAACCTGTAGTTATCTGTGTGGGACTGCTGATGCTCGAGCATGTGAGCCCTGCGGCTGAACGTCTTCTGACAAAACAGACACTTGTAGGGTTTGATACCTGGCGGAGAAGAGAGCTGGTTACAATCAGAGCTAAGATCAAGGAAATCCTAAAATATGTCCAATAGGTCCAGAGAGAAATTTACAAAATCTCAACATTTGTCAAGTTTAACAGCAAGACTAAGGAACACAGGTTTGAATTTATTGTAGATTTTCTGTAATCTATACAATATGTACAATGTCAAAGGAATATTTACACACACACACACACACACACACACACTAATATTTGCTTTTATGTCAGGCAGTGGTGGGCACACTTCTGCTAATCTGCTAATGCGCTAACAGTGGAGCTAATGTTTTGTTTAGCGCTTTAGCGTTTTTGCTAACTTTGAAAACGTTCAGCGCACCTAGCTTTCGCTAAATTCATTTTTCCAGACAAATTCTACAGCGCTAATTTACTTGCCTGTTTTTGTAAATTTTCAATTGAATAAAGTTCGGCATCTGTGTTGAACTTTTGGTTATTGACTGTTCTTCAAATAGTTAGATGTTTATATTGATGCTCTTATTTTGAAGGAGGTGAAGACTGTTAACGCAGCAATTCTGTTTCCTTTCCTCACATTCTCTTGTTTTTTTTTGAGAGACAAACTTTATCAAGCAGGTGGTAAGTATACAACAAACAAACGAATGAGGTATACAGAAAGAACACTTACATGAACAGCCAACCAGGGGAGTTAATTGAACAAATACATGCTAAAATTCACATATATGAATTATTTTGAGAGCCTCCTCACATTCTCCACGTGTCACATGGTGGATATTAACATGGTTGAATTTAGCAGTATAACATTAACTTCCCCTAAATACCATGTTGGTGTAGCACTTTAATGTTAGTGGAACTAATGTTTATAATTAGTGCTTTAGGGTTAATGCTGTGTTCGACATTCGAGACAAGTCAAACACAGCATTTACTGTAAAGCTTGCCAGGACACCAATCAAGTCACTGTAAATGGACTCAACCAAATGTGGTAGGAAGAGTAGTCAAATATCCTGCTAGAATTATGCCAAAAGCTTGTGTATGTAAACTTTTGACCAGCACTGGATTATAAACTTTCTGACAACAGACGGATCGTTCTTTACTCACCAGAATGTGACAGGATGTGGGCTTTCAGTTTGTCTGGTCTGTTGAATTCTTTGGTGCAGCCCACATGTGTCCTGAGAAAGGAAATAAGTGAGATTAGCAGGAAAAATGTGTAAAAGATAAAAATATTTAAACTAGAATTAAAAGGTTAAGATCAGAGGAAGGATTCAGGAGCTTTTTCATTCCTCCAATAAAAAAAGATTTCCCAGTCTGGAGCCTCACCTGAAGGGACACTTGTATTTCTTAAAAGGCTCATGGATGAGCATGTGTCTCTTCACTTTGTCCTTTCTGTTGAACGTCGCCTCACAGAGGGAACACTTGTATGGTTTCTCACCTGGAAATATAATAAAGCGAGTCTTTTGTTGGATTCAGTTTTCACATATTTCACCTAAATCACCCACCGAACTAAAACAATGCATATTTTAGATCTGAGTTGGAAAACCCTTTATTAAAATTTCAGACCTGAGTGAATCCGAGTGTGCAGCTTGAGGTAGTGCTCTGTCTTGAAGGCCTTCTTGCAGATCTGACACTTGAATCTTCCTCCAACGCCATGAGTGGGCAGGTGGCGCCTGAAGTATCTCTCACATGGGAAGACCTGATGACAGACAGAGAGACAGCACATCAGAGGGCTTATCCAGCCATTTTGAGCTAAAAGTGAGTGACACGAGTTTCTCTTTATTAAAGAGAAACTTTGTGACACGAGTTTCTCGTGTCACAAAGGCAGATCAAGGCTTGCTGGATCACTACAGCAACATCAGTAATATAATAAAGAATTCAGATTCTTTAATTGAACAGTGTTTAAAAATCTTTGATTCACCACAGACTGTCTTCTTGACCCATTCAGGCTGAGGCAACATGTAAATATCATCAAACAGATGTACTGAATAATGATTATATGTTTTTACTAGAGTAAGAGTTCTTAACTAATCAAAAACAATGTCTTATTAATACATGGTTCATTTGAAAAGTTACTATTTTATAGAGATAAACCGACCAGGCGATTTCATGTTCGATACTGCTTTTTACAATTTTCTTTGTACTCTGACCTGCTGATTCTGATTTCTTTTTAAAACTTTTAACATACGCTGTAGCCAACCAGATGTCAGCCTCAACTACAAAAATGTTAGTTTTTAGTTAGTAAGTATTGTTAGTTGGTATATTGTTAAAATAATTCATTTTTTATTTAGTTGTGTGATTCTCAGCAGAAGAAATAAGACAAACGTTTGAACTAAAATAAGTTCTCGACAAAAATGAATCTAATCCATTCATTTTGCTACAAGAAAAGCAGCAGTTTGGCTACAGTAGGACATCACAGTTGGAAATATATAAGTGAAAATTTGCTGATACGGAAGGAATAATATTTAATAAGTACAGTGTTGGTCAATAGAATGATGTGGGAGAGTTAGAACTAAACATCTTTAGTCTAAAATTAAAAAGTAAGAGCTTAAAGTTACAACCTAGGCAGTAGCTATGTAACAGTCTCCAATTAACAACCTTCTCCAGCTTTTCTCTCCTGCCCAAACAGCAGCAACTATAGAAAAGCCTGCTTTTTCTATTATTAAGTGTTCAGGTGACCTATTAGAATAGAACTCTATTCATATGATTCATGTATTTCAAGCAGATTAGGTGACATTTCAAGAACCTATTTTCACGAGAACATTCAGTTTCATTCAAATTCAAAAATACTTTATTGATCCCAAAGGAAAATTAAATATTGTTGTAACTCAAATTATTCAGATTAGTAAACAGAAAGCATGACTTCCAAACTTATATAATAATGGACATTATTTATGAGCTTTTGCAGTTTTAGGTTCACCAAATTATAAAAAAAGACCTGTTGTTGAATTTGATTTGTAGTACTCTGCTTTGAGCCTGCAGTATCTCCAGATGTGTAATTGTGTAACATGATGGTGTGAAACGTACTTTTTGACAGTGTGGGCAAGGGAAGCTGTGAGAGGCGGTCAGCAGGTGTTGTTCCAGAGCTTCCTGGGTTGAATACCTGCTCTGACATTTCACACACCTTGAAGCAGAACACATAGTAAAGGTTGGCAAGGAATGAACCAGCATAGACCACTCTGATAAAAACATGACACTGCTTTTAAAGGAAATGCTTTGGTTTTTTTTTTTGGTTTTTTTTTTTGTTTTTTTTTTTTCTTTTATGTGAACTAAAGAATGAAGTTGGAAAGAAGAATGAAGTTTTTTTTTTAAATAAACTTTGCACTAAAGGGATGACATAGATAGCTAGACACAGACGGACAGCTTGCTCGCTAGCTACCCAGACAGACAGACAGCTAGCGAGCGACCCAGACAGCTAGCGAGCTAGTCACCCAGACAGACAGACAGCTAGCTAGTTACACAGACAGACAGGAGTAAAATAGCCCAACCCCCCATCTGACCTCCCAAAATTTTTGCTGCATAATGGTTGTCAGAAGGGTAAAAGAAGATTCTCACACTCCTTCTTCACTTGCCAGAAAGATAAATGTAGCTAATTGGAATTACTTCCTACATGGACAGTCATGGAGTGAAAACTAAAAGAGAATCCCCCCAAAGAGCAGGGTGTTTGTTAAGCACTCTATAAATATAAGAACAGCATAAAAGTCTAATTTGCCACAATAAGCTCACTGGAACTATTACTAACTTTAATAGGTGTTTTTCTACATTTTTACTCAAATTGATGCATCAAAATCAAAGTCCTGCAGGATGTCCTGACCTGTAGACAGTCGTCTCCTTGCGCGTGTTCTGCTGTGGGCAGAAGCAGTGGGAGTACTGGTGGACTCCCAGCTCAAACAGGGAGGGGAAGACCTTGCTGCAGAGGTGGCAGCGGTACGTCAGCTGCTCCTGGTGCGTCCGGATGTGTTCGAGGAAGTGATCCAGCTTCTGGAAGGTCTGGGAGCAGCTCTTTAACACACACTTATAAACCTGCAAGGAAGCACATAGGCATCCGCAGTCAGTGTGCTGGATGTTTGATACAACTTTGGTCCAAAAATGCTCAACGTCATTATTCATGTATACTTGTACTTGTGTTAAAGATTAAGAGATTACAAGAAATTCTGGTTTCTGACACATTTACTGCACTCACCTGCTCGCCTTTGTGCTGGGTCAGATGAGATTTGAGCTGGAAGTAAGTCTTGAATTTGGAAGCACAGAACTGGCACTGGTAGGAGCTGTCTATCACAACGATCTGTTTGGTTTGAGCTTCGCATTGTTGGTTCTGGTCGGACAGGGACCGAGGGTGACCGCCCTGGACGGCTTCCCCTTGGCTGGCAGTCAGATCGGGTTCAGTCTCTGTCGTTGCCTCCTTCTCTGGTGCCTCTGTAATCGGGTATTGAGGTCACTATAAAGAATGTAAATCTGTAATTATTTTGTTGGCCTGAAAATGAACGTTACCTGTTTGTGCCGACTCTTGTTCTGCTTGGGTCTGCTGCGGCCCGTCCTGGTCCCTGTCACCTTGCTTCTGCTGCTCCCCGATCCGTTCTTCCTCGATGAATGAAACCGGCACCACCTTCACTGTGATTGGTAGCCGGGAGACTGTGTTCGCTACGCTCATCGGCCACACCTGCAACGCAAGGATTGTAGGAGCTATTTATTTACTTCAAATAACAAACTTGGACAAAAAAACCCCAAAACAAAACAAACAAAAAAAAAAAACTAACCCACCTTGTGAGTTTGCATGTGTTTCTTCACATTGGACTTCTGGGCGAAGGCCCGTCCACAGACGATACACTGAAATGGTTTCTCTCCCGTGTGACTGTAGGAAGAAAACAGTCCAGAGTCATGATATTCCTCTAGATAGAATGCTGTCTGTAGGTGGGTGCAGTCTACATCAGAAGTGTCCAAACTTTTTCCCATGTGTGCCAAAATTGTAAAGTGGAAAGTACTTGTGGGCCATACAAACTTGATTTTTTAAAAAATAAAAATGCAAAATCATTTTTGTTTGTTTCTTTATTTGCTCAACAATGTGCTAAACATAGAACATTTCAATGAAAGAAACAAACTGGTCTGATCTTTGTAGAAAATAGATCTGTAATTTATGTTAGATCTGAAATATACTCACTTTTGCCTTATTAAAATAATTTCAGAAATGTGGGAGTCAATTGTCATATGATATTCTCAGCAACAAGAAAAGGATATGGGTCACTCTTTCTTCAAAAACATTTGCTGCATCTTATTAACTGCCCGTAACAGTAAAATTTGCACCACTGCAGTCAGGGGCCGCACAAAATCATTCAGAGAGCAATAAATGGCCCCCGGGCTGCACTTTGGACACCCCTGGTCTATATTATGCTGAGCAACTCACCTTCTAATATGCTGCTGGAGGTCAAAGTTTTTGGAGAAAAACTTATCGCAGAAATTACACTTCAGCTTCGGAGCTTTTCCCTTCAGGTGATCTGCAGAGGAGAGAAATTTAGGAACTATCATCAAATGTTTTATAGTGTCCTCAGTGTTTTCAGCATCATAATTCACACTTTTTCAATCTGATTGACACGTCTACATTTGCTTCCTTATAAGTTTGCAGAAATACCTTGAATGGGAACTTGTTTATCCCGAAAATATCTGAGGGAGGGGGGATTTATCTGTAACTTGTACACACATTAGGACAGAACATCCCATTTAATATTCAGTTCCTTATTAGAAAATGTTCATTTATCACTTTTTTTTTTTTTATCTCTGGAAAAGAAATTGATTTAATAACAGGTAAAAGTTAGGACATTAAACCCTAATAGCTCGTCTTACCCTGTTGGGTGAAATATCTTCTTGTAGCCATCTACAGTTAACTTTCATTGTTTAGCCAGTCATTGGTGGATTTAATGGTACATTTTGGGCCACTGTCATGTCGCAGAGCTTTTTAGATGGTCTAAGATATAGGTGAATTTGCCCCGCAGCAAGAGGTATTTCCAAATGTCTCCTAGAGCTGGCCAGCCAGTAGACAGAGCATGCCCCACTCATACCACAGATCCTGAATGTTAAAATGTTGCGATGGCACATCAGTCAGGAGCAACAAGATCCCCTCCTCTGTTGACATTCTGTAGTTCCTCATGCTACCAGTCACATCAGTGGAAGAAGAGATGCTATGTATCGGTCTTGGACCAGTTTGCATCAAATGTTTTCTTTTTGCACTTTTCCTTGCTACTCCAAGGCAAGGACTTGAAGGGTTGGAATTTAACTGAAAGAAAACTTATTATTAATAACGTTAGACTATAGAAAAATGAGACCATTGAAATTTAACTCACAAGGTTAGAAATAGCGAATGGTCATAATGTATATTTTTAAAATTTTATTTAAGAAGTGAATTAGGGCTGAAACGATTAATCAGATTAATAGTGATGAATCCATTATTGAAATAATCAACTATTTTAGTAATCAATTAATCGATAACTGGAGAACACAGACTCAAAAAAGGCTATTTGCTGAAAGAACAACAAATGCAGTAATTAGGTCAAAACATTACAAGAAATTCATACATTTTGCATTTAAAATAAAAAAACCCCTCTGTCTGTAACTATGTTTTACCCAGAACTCTTCAAGTGGCATAGTTTTAACTCTACTTGGTTCAAATTCTGTTAAAAAAAAAAAAAAAAAAAAAAAAAAAATCTATTAGGCACCCTTTGTTAATCCAAAAAATAGTCAACAGATTATCCCTACATGATTGATGTTAGGTCAAGAAAGAGCTGAGCGTTTCAAATGTTGATGTTAGAGGTTGTTTTTTTTTTTACCTGCAGATGCATCCTTTGCTAGAAAAGATCAGATGGAATGCTGTGTTATTGCATTTCAGGCAATAAAATGTTCATTTTGTCATTTAAAAAAGGAATTGAAATATTTGTTTATTTGAATCTTTTAACGTATTTCTAATATTGTATAAAAAAGGTATAAGTGGTTCAATAAAAAAATCTGCAAAATGTGCCCATTTTTTACATTCGATTAATCTTTAGAATAATCGTCAGAATAATCAATAGAATAATCGATTACTACAATAATCGTTAGTTGCAGCCCAAAAGACCAGTATCAGACCAACCCTGGTCTGATACTGGTCAGGTCCCAAACCATGACACTTCCAGCTCCATGCTTCACAGTTGGTATGAGGTTTTTTTTCCTTAAATGCTGTATTTCGTTAGTGCCAAACATGCCTTCAGTTCTGGGGTCCACATAACTAAATTTCAGACTCGATTGTCTGAAAAACATGATCCGGGACGTTCTGGATCATGTTTTTAATCAGACAACGGGCCAATGGTAACTCTGGAGGAGCTGCAGAGATGCACAGCTCAGGAAGGGGAATGTGTCACAAGACAACTACAAATCTGAATGTAATGGAAAAGTGACAAGAAGAAAGCCAGTGATGGAAGAAAGCCGTATGGAAGACTGCAATGAGATGGAACAAGGTGCTCTGGTCAGTTGGGACCAGAAGTGAACTCTTTAGCCTTCGTGCAAAACACCCTGTGTGTCAGAAAACTAACATTGCACCTCACCCTGAACACACCATCCTTATGGTGAAACATGGTGGTGGTATCATCATGCTGCGGGGATGTCAGAGTTGATGTGAAGATGGATGGAAATAAAAAGAGGGAAATCAAGGGTGCTGAAAAGAAATGGTTTTCAGAATTTTGTTTGCAAAAATCTTGAAAATTATATATCCTTTTCCATCAAAATTATGCACTCATTTTGTTGTAAAATCACAGTAAAATACATGCAAGTGGTCATAACGTGACAAAGTATGAGTAAGGAATACTTTAACAAGCCACTGTGTGCTACGGATCATCACCTGTTGCTCCATCCGCGTTCTTCTTGCTGCTCCTGGGTTGTTTGGGTATGATGACTTTCTCAAAGTCACTCAGCTCTGCCATGTTGCTGATGTGGTTGCAGCTCTTTGCTTTGCTGCCCTGCTTCCCGGGACTGTAGACAGGAGTGCTGCTGAATGACTGGCCCTCCACACACTGTCCAGGCACCAATGAGAAGAAAAAAGCCCACAGGAACTGGAATGTTAAGATATGCAACATATTTACAACTGCAGCAGGAATCAGCGAGGTGGAGGGACTCACTTGAACCGGGTGGAAAGCTGGCAGACCTAACGCATGGATCTCTGCTGCACCACCGGTGGCGGCAGCTCCTGCCATGTGGGGCATCGTGCTGTATACCTGCACCACTGAGTTGCTGTGGCTCACTGGGACCTGAGAGGAGAGAGGCTGCTGGGTGGGCTGCCCAGCTGGCAGGGGGTGGGCTGGTGCCTGGCTGGAGGGAAGAGGGTGAGAAGACTGCTGCTGGTGATGGTGATGGTGCTGAAGATAAGATACCCCCGCTGTGTGCATGCTCAGGTTGCTCTGCAATAAAAGCAAAACATGTAAAGAATGTGCTGTAGTCAGAGCAAAGCAGCATTCCCTCCAAGATGTGGATCTGTGCTGCGTTACCTGCACAGGCGTCTGCATGGCTGCCATGGGCTGGTCGATGGAGGTGAAAGCGGAGATAGCCGACATGAGAACGTCGTCGCTGACCAGCACGTTGCCTTGCACCAGAGTGTGAGTCAGAGGAGACGGAGGGACTGTGATGTAGGTCGACACCTGATGTTCGAGCAGGATAGAATCAATTCAAAGACTTACAGCTTGCCTTTTTGTGTTTTTTAGCATTTTGTAGCAGATCTGACAGGCTACGTTACACTCAGCACTTGACACATTTATTGGTCTCATCAAATATTAATCGGTCTCTAATCTATTAATAAATCAGTGTGAAGCATTCTTAGTTTGGAGATATATTATCACATATTTTAGTAAATCAATAAAAAGGTCTTGTTTTTTTTTGTTTTGTTTTGTTTTTTTTGTCAGAAGTAGATTTATTTAAAAAAAAAAAAAACAACAACAACAATAACAAGGGACACACTCCTTTCTACTGTGTTCCAGACCAGTAGGGGGGGTCTGGAGAAGGTAATGTTACCTATGTGAATATCCTGATGTTCAATAATATTGTAAAAGTCAGCGTGTTTCAAAAAGACATGAAGTATAACACACATTCCTTCCTTCTGAACATCCCATTAAATCATGACATCCTGTCTTTATCACGGTCTTTATTGAGAGAGATTGTTGGTCGACTCCCCCTAGTGGTCTGGAGAGCTTTCGTTTTGTGGAGCGGATTTGCAGCATTTCATACTTGCTGTTGTTTTTACTAACTGCAGTGTTTTCCCCCTTGATCCAATTTCCTGTGGCTAAAACATTTTGGCATGGTTTCAAGATGTTTTTGTTTCCATTTGTTGTTGACTGTATGTTTTTGCTTCTATTTTCTGTGATCGCAGCATTTTTTTTTTTTTGCAGCGTTTTTCTCTTGCATTTGCTGTTTTTGTATTTGTGTGTTTTGGAGTTTGCCTCATTCGTTTGCAGCTCATTTCGCTGTTTGCACCTGTCGGCCACCGTAGTCAAGACACAGTGTTTGATTGAACAAATATGTAAAAAAAAAAAAAAAAAAACAACAACAAAAAAAACCACATTTTTTTAAATAAAAGTTACCTACTGCACCTTTTAAGAGCTGAACTATTCCTTTTGATCATCTTAGTGTGTTGTTATTTTTAATACAAGCACACCTGTTGACAGTCTCTTTGGCATTAAATGCCAGGGCTCCCCTGATCTCTCCAGGGCTCCCCTTAGGGGAATGGAAAAAAGTACCCAAGTGTGTGAATGGTCAGATTTGAGGAATTTGCATGCTCTACAATTTCTACTAGTTTTCACTGTTATTCCTTAAAAAAAGGGGAAAAGACCCAAAGCATCACAGATCCTGCACTATACTTAACAACACTTCACATCAATCAGCTTCCACCTTTCTGTACTCACCTGTCTGTTAGCAGGAGTTTGAGGTATGGAGTTAACTGACGGGACCGGCGCGTAGGCACTGGTGGAGGCCAGGGACACCGTGGACAGGGAGGGGGCACCAGACTGGCACTGCTCCCTCTTGTGCGTCATGAAGGCAGGCAGAGAATTAAACTGTTTTTTACACTTCCCACACAGGAACACGTCTTCGTCATCTGCAGGATTATTAAATACAACCAAACTGGTTATTATGAGCAAGAAACAAAAAACTCTTAATAATGTATAATTCCAGATGGAAAACAAGAGCAAACAGTGTCAAAACTGAACCCAGTTCAAAAACCTTGAGTTCAGTTTAACACCCAGAGTTAAAAGGGTTTAAAGTCCAAAAGCTGTTAAATTGCCTTTAAAAAAAAAAAAAAAAAAAAAAAAAAAGTTTGTCCTTAACTTTTACTGACTTGGATGCCAAAATGATCATTATGTTGGACCAAAACTCAAGTTTTCAGCAGCAAACCAAAAGTGAAGGTCATCATCCAAATATAAATCAATGCAAAAACTCATATAAGAAGAAATTTTTTATTTTTATTTTTTTTTAAAATGGAAAAAGAAATAAAGTTTGAAAAATTCAAACATTTTTCCATATTAAATTGTATTTTTTCCATACCTATCCATAATAGGAAAATCATCTGATTAAATAACACTATTCCAGATTCCGTAGGAACCCTGTGTATGACCTCACGTACCCATAGTCTGGATGGCAGGTGCCGCAGAGACATTTTGGTTGTTTGGGTCAGGAACTCCGCCTTGACCATCCAGTAGTGACTGAACCGCCAACACAGTCTGGTTGTCCATGCCTGAGGAAGATAAGAAGAAGAAAATGAGGTCAGAGTGATAAAAGTAGCTGTCTTAATAAGATCATGTTTGTTCTGAAATATTGGCTGTGGTCTCAAAATTTAGGTTTTCTTTGGGATTAGGTGGAAAGTAAGTGTGTTTTTTTTTTTCAAATGTTCTGAGGCCAGAACAGAACAGATGCATTTGTACTGTGATGAAATTACAAACAGGTATCCTCTACTTACGAATCAGGCAATTCTGAAAACAGTTGGTCGCACCATTTTGTTATTTAGGGTTATCTGAGTAAAATGGTCAGAATTCAAATGCACACCACACTTTTCAGTTTTTGTATTTTTAATAAACTAAAAAAAAAACATATGTATCCTTTTCTTTACAATTTAGTTCAATTTAGGCACTATTTTCTCCATCACATAAAATCACTATAATAAATCGAAGTTTGTAGTTGTGACGTGAAAAAAAATGTGAAAAGGTTTCTGAGCTATGACGGATTTAGGTGTGCAAAGAAAACATTATTTCTGTGCAGCTTTCTATATTTACGTCTCCAACCATTTAAGTTCTGTAATCTGATTATACATTGTACATGGATCCAATGTTAGCATGAAATCAAAAATACACCAGGCCTAAAATCGAAGCTTGAAAAAACTTAATGGACTTGTTACATACACCCTGTTGCAATTTAAACGGATTGCGGGAAAAACGTCTATCGCCAAAAACTGCGCACCCACAATAGAACATCTGGTAGAAAATGGCCTGAATAAAAACGTGAAAATATTTCATGTCTGCTTAGTTGTTTACATTTACACTTTCAGAGTTTTTCTATTCTCTACAATAATGCACATCTAACTGAGATTCAGAGATGTTTTTATGATTTCCATGAAGACCCCAAAACATATTCATCAAAAACATCCCGAAATGGCCTTCCTTATTAGTAATTATGCAATAATAAAATTAATATTACTACCTTCGAGCACCTCAAATATTGCCTGCGCCATCTTGAAGCTCTCCTTTGTATGATATGTGCTCTACAAGCAATGTCTGCTGCTTGATGTAAATTTACACAAGTCAAGAAAACGTGAGAAATGCACTTGAAACATGAATGTTTCTGATACTTGAATTTTGTGGGGAAAATTCGAGTATCAATAAGCTATTATGGAAATGTTTAGTTAAGTTGCAAAGCCTAATGGCTAATAATAAATATGTATTATGTGCCTGTCAAAATAAACTAAAAATAATTTGAGGTGCTGCATTTTTAAGCTCAGCCAGGGACAAAATAACAAAAGCGGTATTTGAAGGGTGGTGTAAGTTGCACAAGTAGCAAATTAAATCTACATTTCATGTATTTGGCCAAATTACTTAAGAAACGTTGACTGACAGTGGTTTTCTCCGGGAAACGTAAACGCACCTTCCAATCGAAGAATCTGTGCTCGGGAACTTGACAGCCAGCTGTTCGCACCAATCAGAGCACACCAGCCTTGCCGAGCGGAAAGCGCATCTCTTCGACCAATGGGGATCGGCCTTTCTCTCCACGTGCAGGTTTCGCGGCAAAAAAGATTTCGCGCGAAAACCGACCAACAGCTTGTTTGGATGTCGATCAGCTGGGACAATAACAACAAAAACGGCCCAAAACTGGGTCGCGAGGACACTTTCACAGATCGGCCGCGCCCAGTGGTGAGCAACTGGAGGACCCCAGCCTGCTGGTTTGATGAAACGACGTGGATTTTGGCTGTTTTATTTCGCTTTATTTTGCATGTTTTGTCGGACTGCTTCCTGCGTGCCCCAGCAAAACCAGGGGAATGAAGATATGTGGCTAAAGCTAACATGCTAACTCCCTCTATATATTTATACGCAACTTAAATCCTCTACTTTCCTCAGGACATACGTCTGGTGTCACAAATATACCGACAGAGATGATTTCGGGTTGTGGCGATGCGTTTTGGTTTGTAGATATTTCATGCTGATAAGCTAACTTCTGTAGGATGCACTAAAGTTTCCATAGCAAAACAACTGAACTCTGTCTTCAAGGTAAAATAAAATAATGTCGCTCTGAGGTGAATAGTAGCTAGCTTAACTGCTGCCCGGCTCATTTAGTGAACTTGTGGCAGTCTTTGTTGTTGAGCTAGAAGTTAGCTTGTTAGCAGGGCATCAGAGTGGCCAGGCCGCGGCCGAACTCTGCTGACAGGAGGCTCGAAAACAAAAGATTCGCTTGCTCCTGTGGAAGCTCGTTCATAACCAGCGTGTGTTGCCTCCACCACGACATTTTAACATCTTTTTAATAACGTTTCTGCCTCTCAGTCTGTAGGCGTGGGACGTATTATGCGATTAAGCAACGATTCTCAGTTTCCAATTTTCCTGTTTGGCAGAACATCCTGTTTTTGTGTTTCACCTCCGATCTACATTTGATTTCTCAAGACAGTATTTATAACTTGGATTTAAGTTGTAAAGTCAATAATTTAAGCTAAAGAGGAGCTTTTGAGGAAATGCTCTGCCATTGAACTCCTTCAAACACACCCTGAAGAGATTTCCCATTTTGCACCTTAACATTCACAGAACCCTGCAAATGCTAGTTGGTGCTGGTCCTCTTTTAGATTACAGCCTTGCAGAGTGTGGGTCCCTCAACATATCCAGAGTCCAGTGAAGGAGACCATGTCAGAAACTCTGATAACGGGGCAGACATCGGAGGATCTGCTGGCGGATTTTGAGACATTGCTGAACTCTGGGAGAATTGACTTGGGTGAGGACCATCAGATAGTGATCATCACCAGCCCCGGCAATGAGGGACTCCACCCAGCCGTCGCCCCGACCAGCACGGGGGAGATCCTGCTCTTCGCCACGCCGCAGGGCCCCGCAGACGTAGGGGTCCAGGACAAGAGGCGCCCAGTTCTGGGGAGACCTCCGGTGAGAAGAGTGGGGAAGGAAGGGGAGGGAGCTGAGAGAAAGTGAAAGAGCAACAAGGGAAGTGGTTAAATGAGGAGTTTCAAATGTTCTGCTGTGCAGCAGAGCTCTTCCACACCTCACCATCTGTTGCTTGAAGACATCTTGTTTTGCATATAACTGACCTTGTTTTCCCTTTCTGTCAGCCTCATAATTCATATGCATCAACTTTACGCCATCTAATACAGTGCAATAAACTTTCAGTATAACGTGTTCTCCTTTTCATCTACATGTGACCAGGTAAAGAGGAAGTTGGACCTGGACAGTGACCATCAGTACGTCAGCACTACTCGACCAACCACAGGCCAAGTCCCGCCCTCCACACCTGCTCCTCCGAGAGGTAGACGCAGCTTTAAGTCAAACACTCTGGGTGCATTCATCAGTGTGAGAGCTTTCAACCCACATATATGTCAACCGTTGTCATTGTTCCATCAGCAGCTGCTCCTCTTACAGCAGCCTGTCCTCCATTGTTTTCTGCTAGGCTTAGTAGTTAGAGTAATAACCACAGCTATTCTCTCTGTTCAAATCACGAAGGTTTTCATAACGACAGTGTTTTCACACACCTCACATTTTGAAAATTTTTTTTTTCTAAAAAACCTTTTAAAATGATTTATTATTTTCATTCCTCTTCACAATTGTGCACTACGTTTTGTTGGTCTTTCACATAAAATGGTACAAAAACTACAGAATTGAGATTATTAAGACGTGGAATTTAAAGAAGGGGTTCCAGTCAAATATTTTCAGTGCTTTGGTAATTGTTGGGTTGTTGTGGCAGATAAACTGATGGTTTTTCTGTAAAATTTGACACTATTGCAGATGAAAGGAAAAAAAAAAAAAAAAAATACATACATGGATTTAATTGGTGGCACACCAGAATTAAACAGAGTAATTCAAACCCAGTATGATCAGAACATTGCTTTATGAAAGATTACCTAAGCTGAACAAACTGAGACAGTTTGACTCAAGAGGGCAGCCTTGCCTGCAAATAAAAAAAAAACAAAAAACATGTTCCTCCTGCTGCTGTCTTATGATGATGTATGATGATGATTATCCATGTACGCAGACAACCATTTCATTTATGTACACAGGAAATGACTTGGAACAAGTCTCTTCTCGGTTAATGCAAATGCTGCTTTTGGCTTCAGTCATCACATCTCAAAATTTACATTGATTAAATGGGCATGTTGTGTTTTACAACTTAAGTACGACCAAAGGAGTTTCCCAATTTTTCGTGATTAAAAATCTAAAACTGAAGACCATACAGGAAATTCAATATTTTGAGACTAACATCTTCAGAACATGAAGAATTCACTAATGTAACACTTTTGGACAAGTCAGGGAAAAAAAAGAGATCAACACTTGTTAACATAGATTATTTTTTTGTTTTTTTGTTTTTTTTTAATGAATGAAAGGACTTTATTTTTGTCTTTGTAATGACTTAGTTAAAACCTTTTAATCTGTCATATTCATATTGTCTACTTCACTTTATAATACGTTACGTAGGGTTCGGGGATGAGGAGACGAGTTGTCTCCTCATCACGCTGAGTCAGAGTGTTTTTATTCTCACTAAGCCTTGCTTTACATCTGCATTTTAATGCTCAAATATGAACAGTAAAGTGTATATAGTAGACATTAAACCAATGAATAAGGTTCAGTGCAGGGAGTAAATGAGAATGTTGAATATCTGATTCAACTGGAAGTGCTTTTATTTTGACAAACCTCATGTATTGTGAAGAAACTGACCTAACAAGCTGTTACATGTAGATAGTTTATTTTGTCCTGAAATGACACATTTAATGCAGTGTTCGGTTCTACGCCTCTGTGACATACCAGTAGACATTTTTTTTCATCTCAAATATTTACTTGTTTGAGGTCATTTGTGGATTTGTAATTGGTCATTTCCTTCATGCCAAACAGGATGAGTCTACGATCCCTCAGTCAGAAGTAATGAGGGCCTCTTCCTCTGTTTCCTCAGTGCGCACTGTTGGCCTTTAAGGCTGTGGCTCAGTGATAGCCTGACCTTTTCACCAGCTATGTCAGTAGTGGAAAATGCAGGGTGCTGATCACGTTATCAGGCTTTGTTTTAAAGGTACAATGAAGCGACAATGTTCCTGCGCAACGCGGTCAAAGAGGAACCTGTTTAAGTGAAACAGAATGGCTGACAAACAAAGAAGCCCCTTTGTTTTTAGGTTGTTTCATTTTGTCCCAGTTAGACCTGTCACGATAACAAATTTTGCTTTACGATAAATTGTCCCAGAAATTATTATGATAAGATAATATTGTTGTATTTATGCTGTTTTCATATAATATTTTGATAATGGCATAATAATGCAAGTTCACTCTCTCAAAGACCAATAAACTTTGTAAAGAACGCTGAACATTATCACTATGATTTAATTTTCCATTTTAGTTCTAGTCTTATTTTTTTTTTTTTTTTTGTTTTTTTTTTTTAGTTCCCTTTCATTTTAATTATTGGTTTTATTTATTTTTTTTTTACTTATTGTCACTTCTTTTAATTATGTATTTTTAAAATATTTTTTCCATATTCTGTATTTTAGTAATTTTTTTAAGGTTCTTTTAAATGTCCAAAATAAAACGCGACAATCAAAAGCAATAAATAAAACGGAAATAAAAAACCACACACACAACCGAAACCATAAATAAAATGGATTATGAGGTCTCTGTAAACAAAATTACCTTTCAAAAAATATTAAGTATCAGAATTGAAACCATTGAGCTCATTTTTAATTTATCATTTGATTAATTGCTTATTGTCACAGGCCTCGTCCCTGTTTACTGTATTTAGCTTCCTTTGGTTTTCCAGCCTAACCCTGTTGTAAACTTGGCAGCTTTCTCCCTGACCTGTCCGCTGTGTTCCTTGGTCTTCATGATGCTGTGTGTTCACAGATGTTCTCTAACAGACCTCAGAGGCCAGAAACAGAACAGCTGAGATGAAATTACACACAAGTAGACTCTAATTAGTAATTAGATGACTTCTGTAGACGATTGGTTGACAGTATCAGAACATAGGAGGCTGAATATAATAGCAAGCCACACTTTTCAGGTTTTCATTTGTTTAAAAAAAAAATGGTCGAACTTTCCTTCTGCATCATAACTGTGCATTGCTTTGTGTTTAATAATAAAATAAACAGGGAGATGTTTAAAGTTATAATGTAACAACATGAAATGAGGTGAGAATACTTTTGAATAGGATTTTGTAAACTTTTGAGGCTTGGAAAGCAGAATCCCTAAGATAGATTTCCAGTTTGCAGAAGATCTGATTAACAGGAACGTCAAGGGGGAAAACGTCCGTTATTCAGCAGGAGATTGACGCCTACACGTGCTTCTTTTTTCTGGGCAGTTCCTCGAAGCTCGACGGAGAAGTCCCGATATGACACGTCCTTAAACCTGACCACCAAGCGCTTTCTGAACCTGCTGTCGCAGTCGGCCGACGGCGTGGTGGACCTGAACTGGGCCTCTCAGGTCCTGGATGTCCAGAAGAGACGCATCTATGACATCACAAACGTCCTGGAGGGGATCCAGCTCATCTCCAAGAAGTCCAAGAACAACATCCAGTGGCTGTGAGTATGACAACGAGTGGACTACCAGTGGTAGATCAAAGCATCTCTGTGTTCCAACTCATCCTTCTTGTTCTTCTTCTGCAGTGGCAATCGCATCGATGCCAGCCTGGTTTCCCGGCACAAGGAGCTGCAGAGGGAGGTGTGCGACCTCACTGAGGCCGAGGAGCAACTGGATGAACTCATTTCTAAATGCACCCTGCAGCTGCGGCTGCTCACAGAAGACCCACAGAACAAGAAATATCCTTTTAACCGGTTCTAGTGAACACCGTCAGAGTGATTGGGTTTGATTTACCAAAGCAGTTGCAGCTGCACCGGTAGGATGGACAGCTGTATACCTGCAGAAGTATTCATACTCCTCTCCACAGTTGCTCCCATGACTACAACAAGCTGCCGCCTAATTGGAAGGCAGACGGAAAACAATACGTGGCTTTCAGAATTTTTACGGTTCTTCCAGGATTACACGTCCAGAAACCAAGCTTTTTGCAGATCTGTTTTTGCGTAATAGCTCAAGCTCAGTTTGCTCATGTGGGTTAAAGTCTGGACTTTGACTGGGCCGTTTCAACACATGAACGTACTCTGATCCTAACCGATCCGTTGTGACGCTGGGTTGTTTTTCTGCTCGAAGGTGAACCCCTCCGCCTTTACGTTCCCATGTTCTCCAGCCACTTTCCCCCTCCCTGCTGATGAAAAGCATCCCCACGACATGATACCGCCACTACCGTAGCTGACATGGAAGTTTGTGGTTGAAACACGAACACTTGTGCGGGTTTAGTCAAAATGGAATAATTGATCCCAAATCATAATTTCTGGATCAGCACTTTCACCAAATAGTGTGGGAAGCATGGCAAAAGGGACGGTTGGCTTTGTAAAGATGACATGAACTCTGTTGTTTCTATCACCTTATCAGTCCCCCCAGGAAGTTCCATTGTTGCGATCGCAACTGATAATGTAAATTCACTCATCATTCACAAATTTTGCGCGCACTTGCAGTTTTCACTAGTCATAGCAACTTTTCCGCAAATCTGAACGATCGCCTTAACATTTTCTGTGTGTTCTTCTTTTCTGGTCAATCACTGCAACGTGGCTGAATTTTGCCCAGCCCCCTACGCCCCCTTCTAATTTAACTTCCTATTTCATGACGTCTCTTTAAAGCCAAATATGCAAGATGAAATCATTTGTGATCGTTTGTGAGGGTGTTATTTCAAGAAGGTGCTTAAATGTTTTTTGCATCTTAAACATTAAATGTTAAAATCTTGTCTGTTTTTTTTTTTTTTTTTTGGAATGGTTATGTGCAGCAATTTCAACTTTTTTTTGTTAAACCATGTTGTGGCAAAAATAAAGCTTAAAAAAAAAAAAATCGCAACTTTGACCTCAACTTTTTAAAATAGGTGCCACAAAATCAGTAATTTTAGGCCGCAACAATCAACAAAAAAACATCGCAACATCCTGGAGGGAGTGCCTTACTGAAACAAAAGTACCGCAAACTGTAGAAGGAACTGTTTATTCTTTAACAGCTGTGTTCAGCACGCTGGGTTACGTGCGCTGTCAGGACCTAAGGCAGTCATTTGACTCCCCAGACCAACTGGTTATGGTAGTCAGAGCTCCTCCAGAAACTCAGATGCAAGTCACAGAGCCCAGTGAGGTAAGAGCAGAGGAAACTGGTCTCTCAGCCTGTGAGATTAGGCTCTTCCTGATTAAATAACGCTCCTTCATGTGTCCGTCTCTCTCAGGGCTACCAGGTGTCGCTGAAGAGCACGCAGGGTCCAATAGACGTCTTCCTCTGTCCAGAGGACAGCTCAGGTGTGTGCAGCCCCGTGACAGGAGGCAGTCCCTCTCAAAGCAACGCCGACCCCTCCCACGGCCCGCCCCCCACACAAACCGCAGAGCAGCCGCAGCCCCGAGGCGGCCCAGCAGCCCTGGAAGTGGGCTTATCGTCTCCGGCGTCCACCTCGTCCACAGCAACGGCGGCCTCCCAGCAGGAGGCTTCGCCGCTTGTGTTGGGTGGTGACTCAGGTGAGCGTTCGCAATCGGGTGGCAAAGACGGACTACGAAGTCATCGTGGCTGATCGTAGGAGAGCGAAACTGTGAAAGAGCGATGAGAACTAAAACCACAAGTAATACAGAGAAGGATCAAATAAAAAGTTCAATAAAGATATATAAAATATGAAGTCAAACTAAAAGTGCAATAAAACAAAGCTGCAGGAGCGAGATGGAAAAGTTGAAAAGTAACGATTTTGGTTCGTTTGTTTTCTACGGTCTGGATAACGATGGAAATAAGAAAACCAAGTCTGGAAATATCTGGAACTGTCCAGCTTTTATTACTTAGGAATTATAATTTTTTTCCCCTTACATAATAAACTAAGATAAAAAGAAATAAAGGACCTGTCCTTGTCAGTGATAAATTTGCCTGTGATGTAGTCAGTTATGTTTGTTATGAAATGCAGCAGAAACCACCAACTTTATTGCGTTTTGCGTGTTTTGCTGAGTTCAGGTTGCCCTAGTTTTTACCGTGATTTATATTTAGATTACTCTTATTTAATTGGCCAGATCATAGTTTGATCATTGCTTTTCGGGGGTTTTAGTTACTGAAAAAGAGTGAAGTAATAAATCTAAACTCATAAAAAAAAGGAGACCTTCTCAGGTTTCAACTGCCGAATCAGAAGCCAACTTGTTCCACAAATTAAAGGATATGCAAGTATTATAAAACACAGCTAGGAAACGTATGCTCTAATATCTAGAATATTTCAAAAAGTGTAAAAAAAAAACCCCAAAAAAAACCAAACAAAAAACAAACCCTGTATTTTGGTCAGGAAGCATCTTATAATCAGCTCTAGAAAGTCCAGGTAGCTGGTCTGGAGACTTTGCAATGGAGTGATGCGAGTTTCATTTCTGCTCCTCTTCCGTTACATTCTTTTCAGGAAGACCAGGAAGCAGAACTTATAACCTATTTTATAACTGGTAGAAACATGTATTAAACTTTCTGTATTGGACCAAAAAAGTAACTCTGACAGTGTCTTTCAGGCGGTAAGATCGACATCATTAATGCAAATTATAAAACCAGAGTCGGATACATCAACCAGCTTTTGAGCTGATGGAAATTCTCAACCACTCATGACATAGTATCTGAAATATAATTGAAAAAGTGCATCAGTCAGCTTTGAGTCATCAGGAGAAACAGCAATGAAAAGCTGCATCAGCAATGAAAAGCGCAAAGATAACAATGTGAAAACTTGCTTTTAAAGCAGTGTTACAGCTTTCTCCAGTACTTTGGATTTGTTAGTTAATATGTTTTTGTTTTCTTTTTATTCTACAGCAAATGTGAACAAAAATGGAGTGGCGTCAGCTTTTAGTAGTTGCTGGATTTCTCTTTTGTCTTTGGCAAAAGACCAGGAGCAATTTCTACCGTTAGCGCCAGACACATACATTTGTTTTGGTTGTATTTACCCAGAATGCCCTGCACTATAGTTTTGTTTAAATGGTAAACTTACATACATACGTACATCTTACTTACTTCATACAGCAGTGTATAATACTTCATCCCTCATACAGTGCTGAGCAAAAGAATGCATAGCACTTGAATTTGATCACATGCAAGCATGCCACAAGCAAATTCAGTGTATTTTATTGGGATTTATGATAGATAAACACAAAGCAGTGCATCATTGTTATTATTATTATTATTATTATTATTATTATTATTATTATTCCTAAAAGTATTTGAAAACCATGTAATGTCTTTATGTGTGAGTCTACACCATAAAACCTCAATAAAATTGTAAAAAAAAAAAAAAAAAATTAGAGTGATATATATATATATATATATATATATATATATATATATATATATATATATATATATATATATATATATATATATATCGTTTTACTGTATGAATGAGACAAATAAGTTCTTATGGATGATGTTTTAATGTAGATCTATTGCATCAGAAAAGCTGTGACCGACTGCTGTCTTAGAAAAATTACTCTGCAGAAAACAACCAAAAATAATCATTAAATTAGATTAAGACAAGTACTGTTTCTTGCATTATAAGGGGAAAGTAGAGCGTTTCTTCAGAGACCCAAGCGTTTGGTTGGCTGAGTTGCAGCACACACAGAGGAATGCTGCAGGAACAGCATGTCCTCCCAGACCTTCGTCACAGCCGACTTCCACAGAATTTAGCAATTGTCTGCTAAAAATTTTGCTCTAGTAATTAAGTGTTAAGCAACAACTTTGAGCAGTGCTTGATGGGCTGGGGTTAAATTGCAGTGTTTACATTGTATATTTGACTCTCTCTCTTTTTTTTTTTTTTTTTTTTTTTTTTTTTTTTCCCCTTTTGACATTTAGAAATTTGTGGGATGTTGAGCAATATCTCTGCAGGAACAACCAGTTTAAAAAAACGTTTATATCCCTGAAGATTCCTCCAAAGAGATTTGGCATACTGTGGTTTCATAACATTGGGTTAAACATAATTATTCAACATCTTTTGTGGTTCTCTACATTCCTGCAAGATTGTTTTTTTTTTTTCACACCTCTCGCTTTTGTCAACAGAATCTCTCCTGGGGGGAGAGCTGTTCTCCAGCCTGGGGGACATCGGCAGCTTTGATCTGTCACCTCTCTCATCCTCGGACTTCCTGAACGGTGAAGGACTTCCTCTCCCGTTGGACAGTTTCATCAACGTGTCCCCTCCCTACAGACACGACTACCACTTCGGACTGGAGGACCACGAAGGAATCAGCGAACTGTTCGATTGTGACTTTGACGACTTGACGCACGTTTTGGGGGAGGGGTAGATTGAGAAGAAGAAGCGAGGAGGTGCACAAACTTAAATTGTTCTCAATGTAGGACTTTACCTTTCCCTTGAAGGAGAGCTGTGAACCAACATTCACAGTCCAATATTAGTTTTTCTGGCTTTGGGCTCTGGGAAATTGCCTGGTTACGAAATCTCAAAAATTGCCCTTAATTGTACATAACAATTCAAGCACTTCTCTGTGGCTATTTTTAAAATTTAGACCAAGATTTCAGCTTTAGTATAGCTATTTAAATTATTTATATAAGTTTATTTTGGTATTTTGTACCAAGTTGTTGGTTTTGGATGTCGTTTTATTCAAGTAGACAGTTGGGGGGGGGTTGGAGTATGCATGTGCGTTGCAGCAGCAACACATTTAGGATTGGTTTCTCCAAACACTGATTTAAGATTGAGATTGCCTCACAGTATTTTGCTGAAACTTCTTCAGGGTAATGAGTTCCAACTGTCGATAAAAGATTGACAATTGACTTTTAGAAAACATCAGAAAAACACAAGGTAATTAGAGCGTTGGCAGTTTTTTCAAACCTTGGAATCCTGTAAAACCAGATCACGTCATACTCATAATGAGATCATTTTGGAAGCCAGGGCCCCACTCCTTTTTGGAGTACTCTTCTTTGGTTACATAGTAAAAATCCATCTCCTTTACAACAACTATTTGAGATTTGCATTGAAATTTGCCAGTTTTGAGAAGTTCTCTAAAAAGAGAACCAATGTCTGATCTGTGTCAGCGTGTGGGGAAACCAAGTGATGACGGATGAAGATGAATTTATTATCACCCCCGGAAAAAAAAAAGACGTGTAAAAAGCCCCCAAAACAAACCCATCTTTTATTCTTGCAGCATAATCTCAAAACGCAAAAGTTTAGAAAAACAAAATCTTTATTTTGTTAAAACGATAACTGGAGCAAAATGACCGGTAGTGCGATTGTGGGTATCAGGACAGCGCTCAGTCTGAATCAAATGGCTGAATGACTTTTTCAGTGCACAGTCAAGTTCTCCAGAGTCCTGCTAACGACCTCATAATTGGAACTCAGGTGTGTTGAAGCACAGACGCAGCTAAAAGTTGCAGAACCTCGAGGACTGGAGTTGAAGACCCCTAAGCTAGATCATCCTGGTCCTCTCTGTTGCTTTCGTCTCTTCAACTCAGTCCACAGGTTTTCTTAAGGATTTAGGTCTGGCCATCGAAAAGGCTGATATTGTGTCTGGTGTTGATTTGGCCAGATGTTTGGGGTAATTATCCTGTTGAAAGATCAGATTACGATTCATTTATAGCTTACTGTGAGAGTCCATCAGACGTTCTTATTGAAAATACTCTGTTGTGTACTCTAACAACATTCATCCCCTCGACCATCCTCCTCATCCTGGGAACATGGGTTTTCATCCATCCTAGTGGCTAAAAATAATGTCCCTCTGTTTCACATCATTTGACGTCCATGGAAACAGAAAGTCATGGATTACGAACTCAAAGGTCCTATAAAATCTGATCCACATAAACAATTAGTAGCACACAAAACAATTGTGCTACTATAGATTATGTTCAAACAGTTGTTTCTTTGCATTTTCCCTCTACATAATGAATGCACTGAAATGATAGGTCTTGTTTTTAAACATTTTTAGATGCGAGATCATGCTGCTGCAATAAAAGATTCATTTTAAGTAATTCTTTTTTTTTTTTTTTTTTTTTTTTTTTTAACCAGCGACGCCAAGAAATTTGTTTACATGCCTATAGACTGCTGCAGCTATGGGTAACAACTAATACTGATCACACTCACTTATTTGTCCACAAGGCGTTCAGCCCTAGTCTCAGGTGTTCAGAGTGAAGTCTTAACTTAAACGTGTTCTAGAAAAGTGTGTTTCTAGATGGGTTTTGTGTAGGTTCTAAAAAAAAAAAAAAATCTTTCTACTGGTGTTTTTTTTTTTTTTTTTTTTTCTCTCTCTCTCTCTCTCTCTCTCTCTCTCCTCTCTCTCTCTCTCTCTCTCTCTTTTTCTCTCTCTGGGTTTTTTTTTTTTTTTTTTTTTTTTTTTTTTTTTTTTTTTTTGTTTTTTTTTTTTTTTTTAGCAGAAGGTTCAGATGTTAGCGGTTCAGAATCACCAGATATTTAGCTTTAATCTCAAAGCTTTCACAGTGGGTCGTGGATCATTCTGGGTGAAATAACGCGTTGCTGCAGGTGTTGCCTTTAGGAAAGATTAAGTAGAAGTCTTGGATTTGGAAAAGGAAAGCAGAAATGAGGACATCCTGGGTTGTTTTTTGTTTTTTTTCTTCAGTATATGCATTTCAGATCGGCTCAGAAACTTATTGATCATGCCTTAAATCAGTTACCTATCAGGTAGTAGGTAATAAGTTTTCTTCCTCTTGGCACTGAATGATCCCTTCATTCTTGTCTTTTCTGCTTCGGTTGCATCAAACTGCATCTTCATATTCAATTACAAAGCTTGGAGAAATGATGTAGGCTTTCAGTTTAGATCAGCAATAAGACATTTTTCATGTTGATTACTTTGATATATCAAATGTTTCTCATGCAATGTTGAATAGATAAAATCTTTGTCTTAAGTTATGTAAGCTAGCCATGTTTTTTATTTTTTATTTTTGCTTTCATAAGCATTGGATTTTGATGTGTGTGGGTGTTTGTGTTATATTTATTTTTTGTTCTGGAAAAGAGTTTGTGGGAAAAAAAAGGTACAGGTAAATTTCTTTCTGTCTGTCTAGTAGAGACTTTATTTTGAAAATCATCCCCCAGTTGTGACATTTTTGTAAATGTCAACCCTATTTTGTGCATATTTATATTTTGAATGTTATCCCCCCGCCCCCCTCCTAATTGACATACTGCAGTTCCCCACACTTACCCGCTGTCTCTGAGCATCCATTTGATGGTTAATAACGCCTAAACAAGGTGAAAATAACTTCACAACTTCACAAATACAGAATGTTTTTTTTTTTTTTTTGAGAGAAGTTTATTAATGCTTGAATTGTAAAATTGGTTTGAATCAAAATAGTTGTTACAGGTAGCATTTTTTTTAATCTAAAGTTGCTCATGAGCTGTTTTTGTCACCTTTTGGTGCTTCAAACTCCTTTTAAAGTGTAAAATCTTTATAACTAATTTCATGGTTTATCTTAAGCTCTTAAAATCCACCCTATAACACGTGTAACTGTTAGGAATTGTTTTGTCTCTGTTTGCGCCTTAAGCTCTGAGTGGCAGCTGAACTTCAGTTCACGGCACCGCCCCTTTGTGTGATTTATGATGTTTTTCTCTGCAGGACTAAGGCAGTGCCTTTTTGAGGTAAAATAGGTGATGTGTGTTTTTGTTGTGGTAAAAGAACCCATTGTGTTTGACAAAGTTTGCACCTTTTAAATTTTAAGAATGAATCGTGTTGCAGTTGTAGAAATCAGTGGCTTGCAAAATGTGTGAGGATTTAAATGGCTTTTTAAAAATAACGGGTCAGGGATGTGACAGATTATTCATGAAATAGGACATTGGACCCAGTTTTTATAACACTATATAAAATTAAAATTTGATCTTTTTTTCAGGTGAAGTCAATTTGGGATACAAAAACGGACAAAAGCAGAACTTTTTTTTTTTCAGTCAATGTGCAAATAAATGTTGCTGTGTGCTATTTTATGGGAACCAGTCTCATGCAACACCATACTCATTGCTGTGTGTGACTGTGTGTGTGTGTGTTTCCAGAGTTGCAAATTAATCACAGTGCCCTTTTGTATCAAATTGTCCATGTCAATGTTTTTGACACAAATAAAAGTTGACTATTTTGATCTGACCCCTTTGCATCGTATCTTATGTGCATTACACAATGTGCTTTGCTCAGTTTACATTCATTTATCTATTAGCAACTGCAAATACTGTAATAAAACAAAAACACTTTATTTTCAACTTGGATATTTTAAGATGAAAAATATCTGTAATAACCATCTGCTACTTCAAAGAAACCTGGTTTCAAAAAGAGACTCCGATCGCAGGTGACGTGTAATCAAACGGCTGGATCGCAAGAGATATTTTACAGTTTACCTGAAAACTAGCTCCGTGTAAACGGGGCCTTATTTTCAGTATGAATGTTCTGTGGAGGCCTCAGAGGTTTGTTCGAGAACAATAGTGAACAAATGGCTTCATTAAAACCAAGGAGAACAAAAGGAAGCAGCCAAGAGGCCCATGGGAACTCTGGAGGAGCTGTAGAGAGCCATCACTCAGGTGGTAGAATTTCTTCGGACTACTGGCTATGCACTCAACATACCTCAGGTCTCATTTGCAGCTGTCATGTAGGACATTACGAAAACATGAGATCAAATGTAAAGTTTTGGCCTACAAGTAAACCATATGTGAAGAAAAACTGACACAGCACATCCCCCTGAACACACTATCCCAGTAAGACTAACTTTAAATCCAGCGTAATTTGCAGCAGCAAAATCACACACTCACAACATAAGAGCTTGTTAGGGGTGAAAGGAGTCGTTTTCAAATGATTTGTTCATCTGCAGATGTCAAAATGCAGGTTAATTCAAACTACCAAATTGTTGGTGGATACTAAAGGGGTTGGTCTGTGTAACAAAAACTCAGGTTTTGACTACAGTTTTGAAATGTCTAACATGGTGATGCATAAAAAACAGCAAATTATCAGATGGGAACGGCCTGATGAAGCTCAGAGAGCTCAAGGCATCAACTCCGGGCACATTGCGAAACATGTCATTGACTGCAGAGCTGAAGCAACATGTTCCTGATTACTGTTAAGCAGTCTTTAGTTCGTGTTTGTATCAGTGTTTTCCAAAGAAATTTGTGCTTTTATAGAAAGTAATTCCCTCTGAATTTAAAAGCTAGTTGTTTCACTCTTAGCGGCAACAGCTGTCAATGAGTCTGTTACATCTCTGTGGAGGAGTTTTAGCCCACTCCTCTTTGCAGAATTGTTTCAATTTGGGCACATTGGAAGATTTTCATAGATGAACAACATGTTTAAAGTCACCCCACAGCATCTTATTAGCATTTAAGTCAAGGACTCTGATTTATCTACTTCGCAATTTTCTTATGTCTGAGTCATTCAGAGGACGAACTGCTGCTGCATCGCCCAAGTGAGCTTGAGATTAGGTTTCTGACCTGAGGGCCATATGTTTTCCTTCAGGATTCATGGTTTCATTTATTACAGCAAGTTTTTCAGGTCCTGAAGGGGAAAAGCAGACCCAGACCATCACACTACAACCACCACTGGTTTTACACTAGATGTACAAGATGCACACGTTCCAAAGAGTTTCACTTTTAGCTTATCAGTTCACAGAATACTTTCCCCAACAGTCTTAGGGATCATCAAAATGTTTTTTTTTTTTGTTTTTTTTTTTAAACAAATGTAAGATGGGCTTCTTGGCCACTCCTTCAAAGGTTCAGCACTCATCTATATTTTCTCCATTTATAAATGGAGCCTTTAAAAATGGCTTTCTCACCCTCTCTAGACTGATAACTGTTAATGACTTTGTTTCTCATTGGTTGATGACTTTCTTTAGATTGGGGCATGATGTGTTGCTTTCTGAGATTATTAGGCCTACTTCATGTTGCCAAACAGGTTCCATTTAGATTATTTCTTTGCTTTAAACATGCCTTGTAAACCCTTCAGAGGGGCATTTTTTTCAACAGTTTTTTTTAAATTATTTTAAAACGACATAATGTTGATTTTTTTTTTTATTGTACACCAATTTCTAACCTGGCCTTTTTAAGTAAAATTTTTGAAAAGCTTGTTCTTAACATCAAATGCAGAATCTTTGAGATGTTTGAAGGAAGACTTTGAATAGCAACCGGAGTATCATTTTTAAAACAATATTTTGGCATCAACCAGATTAATTTGGACTTGTAGGTATGAACGTCTTTGCAAAAATGATTCCTGGTCCTTTTATTAATAAGCCCTCAGGTTCTGACTTTTTTCTCTACATCAACAGATGGAATACTAAACAAGTGAGATGCTTTTCCTTAAACTTTTTGCCATCTGAAATCTGGGATTGTTGGTTGCCTACATATGGTTTCAAATTATGGAAGGTTTTACAGTAATTTGCCACATCTTGATTTTTAAATTCTGCTTCTCTTTTTCCCTTTACATCGTTTTCATTTAATGCTTTAAACTGAGCAATGTTGTAATCCATTTGTAAGAGGAAATTTGCTTGCATGCCAATTATAAATGATCATAAACTGCCAAAAAGTATTTTACAGATATTCTTTTAAAAAGGCTGAAAATTCAAACATTTCCTGAAAAATGTAATGATTAAGGAGATCTTTGGAGTCCAGGTATGAATTTGTTTGACATAATCTGGCAATTTACTTATTGTTTAATCAAAAATTGGGATTAAGACATTGAATGAAGGTTAAATATTTTAGCATTGTTGTTTTGTTTAGGAAACAAAAAGAAACCAAATATAGCTGTGAAAGAATATTATAGATAATATCGATTATAAGGATAAACTGACTGTCTCGTACTGTACAGAAGCCACATTAGACCTCTTGCCTCTTTAAACAGCTGGTTGTCATGCCAGATAAGGAATGGATTAAGAGAATATGAGGCTTTTGCTCCTAGGTCATCTCCCCAAAATAAAAGCAATAACAACTCTTAACAGCATTCCAGAAAGATACAATTTTGGTTTTGGATTTGACTTTACTGACATGCATCTGTATATAAGATCCAATCATCACAAGACTAAACTGCATTACTTTATATATACCAATAAAAAAAAAGTAATTGCATTCAAATTAAACTTTTCTGGTCAGTTACACTCAAGTACAAATGATAGCTCCAAATAAAAATTAAACCAAAACTGAATGGTTCATAACATTTACAGGATGAGTGTCAACACTCATCATTCATGTGTCAACACTTTCCTGAGAATGGTATTGCAAATCTTGAGACAGTTGCTGTGGTGATGTCCTCAGGCTGTCAAACCCAACCTATTAACTGTTTCTTGGAAACCACATTCAGAGCTGTTTGATTTATCTGGCAGGAGTAGATTGTGCGCTTCACAACAACAACTCATGCACTGATGTTTCACCAAGAGGTTACATCAGGGACAAAAATGCTCTGAGCACAAAGTCACTGCTAAGAAGATCACTGCCTTTCACTTTTAAATTCCTGTTTTGACTCACAAATTCCCATATCATTTAGATGATCCATCCAGGTGTTTCAAAATGTTTTCTGCCTTTTTATGTGTGATACATGTTCTCATTAAACTAGTATGTTTATCAGAAAAGGTGTGTCTGTAAAAACAAAAGGCAACCAAAACATCTTGTTTCTGTTGAAGCTTACCTACTTTGATCTTTACAAGCAGATGGATAATACACTAAATAAAGTAGTTATTGCTTTGAATACACAGTTTTGAAAGGGGATACCACTTGTTAAATGTGGTTTGTACTTCACAACTTTGGTCAGACCGACAATGCCCTGCAAAAATGTTCATAACCCTTGAACTTTTTCACATTTTGTGATGCTGTAACCTCAAACTTCACAGATTAAGTCGTAGATGGTCAGAGTTGGAGGAAGATGGACGGAGCTAAATTCAGGACAATCCTGGAAGAAAGTCTGTTAGAAGCTGCAAAAGACTTGATACAAATGAACTTGACTTAAAACTGTTGCTTAGATCAGTCACTCTCAAGACCTGTCCGGGACACAACCTGCCTCTCATCCATTCGTTGAAGTACGATCACAAAAAAAGTGAGAAGGGGAAGGGTTTATAAGCCGGAGGGTGAAGCATGCTCATCATTCTTTCACTCACTTCTGACTCCTGCAGATCATGGACTACAAGCAACAAACATTACTCAACACTGGTGGTGAGTATATGCTGTGAATCAGGCGTAACTCTAAGGTTTCTTTTCTAAGCTGATAACTGCACGTTATTCTAATAATTCTTGCTCTGCTTCAATGTAAGTTGAAGAGAAACTGCTTTCTAATGCAGATTTGCTCATGTACTCTCCATTAAAATGGTTAACATCAGCCAAACAACACTTTTTGATGTTAAAAATGTCTCTAAATATTAATTCTTAACCAGAATATTATTAGTCCAGCTCTACAGAGACATTTTTTTCTACTTTACACAGTTGACTCTGCTAACTTTTGTCTTGTGCAGGTGTTAGAGGTGTGTATGTGACATAAGGTACAAAATATGACACGGGATGACATAATTATTATTCCTGCTGGGAACCAGCTTGTACCATTCCAGTTTAGCATCATGTCCCATTCTTAGATTGACATGCTGATAGCAGAGAGTTAAACCTGTTACAAGAACTCCCTGTGTGCATCGCAGTAAACACCAAAGAAGAGAAATGGCTACGAGCAGACAGCAGCAGATTTGAAATGAACTGCTTTGGTTTGCAAAAATGATCTAAACTAGTTGGTAACTGAAAAATTTCCTCGCTATTACCTGCAGGAACATAATAAGAATATAAATTACATTATGAGCTGAAATTACATAAAGTCAGAGCATGTAAGTATTGTGTTTTGATGTGAGAAAAACAAACAAACAAAAAAAATACTAGTAATGTGTAATAATTAGTCCATCATAGAACAATTTACTCCAGTTTTCTACAGCAGTGGTTTTGAAATTTTTTTGCCATGGAAGCCAAAATCATCAAGTTACAGAACAGAATTAGGGCCACTGGAAAAAAATTGGAATTCTGACTTTGATGCATATTGGCACCTGGGAACACCCAGGATCAATGACAAAGATGTGAGCGGTGCATGAGGAGAACTAACTTTTAGTTATGTTTTTGTGTGGCTGGGTCCCCAAAGATGCCGTTTCATTTATGGAAGAGCACAAGATTCCGACTTTAATTTCAGATTTTTTAAATTTTTTTTTTTTTTTTGTGGGCTTAGTTCTCTTCCATGCCAAATTAATATGTATGATCTACAAAAAAATTATTTTATTTAACTTAAAAAATTCAGAAATTCATTTATTGTGATTTTTTAAACCTTTTAATGAAACAAAATAGTCTAATTTTTGTAGAAAATGGATCTGGAAATCATTTTAGACCAATAACATAAAATTCTCACATTTTCCTTTCGTTAAAGAAAGGCATATGGTTTCCTTTTTATTTGGGTCGATTTATTCTTATTTCACTCTTTTGTTGGTCCAGTTTTTTTTGTGTGTGTCTCTATTCTCAGTAACAAGAATAGGATATTGATCGCTTGTTCTTTCAAAATTCTTGCTATATTTATCCTATTTTAGTAAACAATATCTGCTTTTGAGTAAAGTTGCCGGTACGTGTGGTTCTACGCTCTCTGAATTAACATAAATATTGTTGCTAAAATGTTGAAGTAATTGATAGCAGCTCATTGGGAGGTGCTCCAGAACAAAATATTATACAGTTTATCTATGGTTTCTTTCTCGGATCAGAACCTTGAAGATGGGTTTTATTCTTACACTGTAAATTTCTCTTTTTCCTCTCTTCCAAAATTTCCCTCAAATTAAAGTCGTGTTAAACATTTAATTAAATAATTAAGAGGGAGAGACAATGACAGACCTTTGACAAGCACAATTTGAAGTGATAGCATTAACATTTTAAGCATCACAATCCATCTTTACAGGGAGGAGCAACTTGCGACTGAGGCTGGTGAACTTTGAAATTCAAGAAAACCACATTTCCCATGAGACCAAGGGGCTAAGTGAAACTCTCCTGGTGGTACGACGAGGAAAATCATTTAAAGTAACTCTGCTGTTTGGCGGTCAGAGATGGAACCCTTACACTGAGACCCTGGTGCTACTGATTCGTTTAGGTATGACAGAACCAAAGGATTCAAAACACTAACACAACTCTTTCAACCTTTCAAGCATTGCAGTCATGCATGTAATTAGTATATTTCATTGAGGGTGCATAGTTTCTCCCCTTTATTTCAGGTTAAGTATTTTATAATTTACAATCCATGTTTTACTATGTCTTTGGTTTCACATTGAAATCAGCTACATTTGTAACAAAAAAGTCAACTTTAAAAAATTTGAGAAGATATGTTGCTTTACAGATATTTTTATTCTGATTTTTTTTTTTTTTTTTTTTTTTTTTTTTTTACATACATCAGTTCTTTTATTTTGATTTAATAAAAAGTCACTAAAGTGGTCAGGATTAGACACTTCATACACTCTAAAAACTGCTTGGTTAAAAGCAACCAATTTAGGTGAGGATAAGTTTAGGCAATCCCAATCAAATACCAAACGGCTCAATGACCCGACATACTGGGTCAGATTAAAATAATCTCTATGTTTTCTGGCTTTTAGCAAATAGAAATAATTTTGAAAATTCTAACTAACCTAAAACAAAATGTTTGGTCTGACTGAACTTCAAACAATAAGTAAATAATGTGTATGGACATATCTGGTTTCAACTTTCTATATGAAACACTGTAACTAAAAAAGTATCTGTGTTGACTTTCTGACCAATTTTTTGACTACTAGCAGGTAAAATGGTTTTCTTGAAGCGGTGATATGTAAATTTTATTTTAAAAAATGTTTTTTATATATTTGTTAAAACTGTCGCTGTCACTGCTGGCAATAGGAGCACTGGGAGGAGGTGGAGGAGCTTGATTTTTCACAGATTATCTGTCTCATATATTGTCACGGCATAGTGACAGTTTTAACAAATATGTAAAAAACATATTTTTTAATAAAAGTTACATACTGCAGCTTTAACAAACTGGTAAATAAAAATGATAAATTGGCATGTTTTCTCATTTTATGTCACACTCCACACCTCAGTTTGCACCAGCAGAGTAGGTGTCGCCCTGTGACATCCCTGCCCATATATGGTAAGGGTGAGTGTTTTTAACATTGGGCTCGCATGCAAAAAAAGCCCCCCAAAAAACACTTATCCTCCAAACTCATTCAAAATGTAGATGCATGTTTATTTTGTAGGTTCCGATTCATTCATGTTTGTTTAGTTGTGTAAGAATATGTGGGACAAAAACATACACCAAAATTAATTTTCTTTTTTTGATTATAAAAAAAAGACTTTCATATCAATTTATTATTTATTGTTTTAAAATGAAAAACAAATGACCACTTCTTTTCTGGTTTTCCTTACTGGTCTCTGTTTAGAACATCCAGTTACAACCATCTCCCCATTTCTTATTCCATCCTCTGAAAGAGGTTCAGTGATGTGTGGTCAAGTTGTTGTATAGTTCAAAATGGCGGCTGTGAAGAATGATAAGACACCTTCTTGTCTTTTTTTCTAATCCAACAAACTGGGTCACAATTTTGACCCAATGGGTAGTTAGAACTCTTCAACTTCTGTCTCAACAACATGAACCCAGAAAATACTGAGCCTTTTTTTGTTTGTTTGTTTGTTTGTTTGTTTGTTTTTGTGTGTGTGAATGCAGATCATATTCATACCAAAGCAAGGTTGAAGCAGAAAACCAATTTATTAAACATAGTTTAGCCCATTCATTCAAAATGTAAAATGAATGCAGTTCCACATAGTCTTATAGCTCAGTTGTGAGTGGTTTTCTATGCACAGGGAGTCTGGAAGAGCAGATCCCAGTTTTGTTCTCAGAAGAGTGTTCAAGCCACCAGAGATGGTCAGCTGCAGTTCATTTCAGAGACATAGATGCTCAGTCAGTCACCGTTCACATCTGCTCCCCGGTTCTGTCTTCGGTGGGTGTCTACGAGCTCCTGGTCCAAATAAAGACCATTCCATCAAAGACTTATGCAGTGGGGAAATTTGTGCTGCTCTTTAACCCTTGGCTGAAAGGTGAGTCCATGTTATTCTTCCAACTCCTTTTCCTACCTTTGCTTTTTTTTTTTTTTTGCTGAAGATATTTCACGCTCTCTTCCATTGCATTTCAGATGATCCAGTATACATGCCACATAAAGCACAGATAGAGGAGTACGTCAAGAGTGATTACGGAGTGGTATATATGGGCAGTTCAACAAATGTTCAGAGTCGGCCCTGGTCGTTTGGTCAGGTGGGGAACACACATAATAAAAAGCCTACAGGATGAAAAGATTCAAAACTCTATTTGCAGAAAAGGAATATAATGTGTGTTTGGATTTGAGCAGTATGAGCCGGGAGTCCTGGAGGCATGTCTGGCGCTACTTCAAGTCAGCTCAGACCATCAAAAGAACAGCCACAGAGACTACCTCCACAGAGCAGACCCTGTTTACCTCTCTTTGGTCATCTGTGCCATGGTAAGCTAAAAACAAGGTCATAAATATTAACAATAAACTGAATCTAGCATAATTAGATGCATGTTAGATCGTATAATAAGCTACCGATATTCATAACAAAATATGACCAAATCATATTAACAAGTTGCTGTGAAGCTTTAGAAAATGTTAGGTAATGTGTGTGTAATGTGTCTCTTTCTGTCAAAGGTAAACTGCAACGATGATTTAGGAATTCTGTTGGGAAAATGGAAGGATGGCTACCATGACGGTGTCAAGCCAACAGATTGGACCGGCAGTGCTGAAATTCTCCGCCAATGGCTCTCATCCAAATTCAAGCCTGTGCGCTACGGGCAATGCTGGGTCTTTGCATCGGTCCTCTGCACAGGTACTTCTGGAATCATCACTATCAGTGTTCCAAAGTCAACACAATGATTCTTGTCAGCCTTGTGGTTGAAGGCTTTTCTTTTTTAGTTTGATGTCTGCCTCCCTGTGGGACAAACCTGGTAAGTCATAAAAACATGGAAACTTACACATAATACGGTATTAAAATAGAATAGAGTAGAATAGAAACAGTCTTTATTGTCCCACAAAGGGGAAATTCAGGTGTAACAGCAGTAACAGATATAAAGTTTCATACAAAAAGTTCTTAAAGTGTAAAAAACATGGTTAATACTGTACCTTCAAGCCATCATTAGATTTGTCTCACGTCACAAGACCGGATTGTTGGGGTACCTGATTATATAGTTATTCCAGTTCTGGATCTGCCCCATGCTCTCCTACTTTATCTACTAGAAGCAAAGACCCACATTCCCCCCATCTTGGCTGGTTCATACTTGTTGTATTTATGGTTATAAGCATTGTCCAGATCCACAAAACACATGTGGACAGAACAACAAACTCCCATGATCCTTTCAGCAGTACGATGGTAAATATCCGGTCCAACGATCCACCTGTTTTCCCACCAGCAAGGCTAAGAACTTTGATCCCTTGTTGGTTGGACCACACTCTCTGGTTTGTTATATTGCACTTGATCATATTACCACTGAAGTACAAAACTTGTTCCTTGTTCTGCATCCAGGTTTTTTTTTTTTTTTTTTTTTTTTTGCCTTTGAACACAGATTTTGTCTCAATAATAAAAAAAAATGGTAAAGTAAAGCGAACTGTATTCCTCTTTTCTGAAAGCAAAAGAAATAACATTGTTTTTCTTGTAAAATCAAAGCCACAAACTCTTTTTTTTTTTTTTTTTTTTTTTTTTTTTTTCAGTTATGAGAGTTCTGGGGATTCCCTCCAGGGTGGTGACAGTTTTCAATGCAGCCCATGACACTGATGCCAACACCACCATTGAAGAGTACTACACAACCACCGGGGAGAAACTTAACTTGTCCAAAGACAGCGTTTGGTAGGTTTTATTGCTTTGAAACTTTGGAAGGCCATTTCAGCATAAAATCGGTTTCACCACACTTGCATTCCAGATATTTGAAATTGGTTTATGACTAGATATAAATAAAGAAATCTCTAATTATATTTTGACTAAACAAAATACCTATTTGAGATACCTCTAATTCCATTCTAACTAATATAAATGATATCAGATTTACCGTTGAGTTGTATGAAGGCTTCAATTCAAGATATTTACAATGAATTCCTATCTGAAACATATATTTCAGATAGCCACAATTAAATTATGACTAGTATTGAAGTAAATTTGAGATATCTGGTTTTTAGTTCTGACTCATCATAATTCTAATGAAAGATCTTAAATGACACCATAATTCAAGATATCTTAACTGTATTTTTAGATAGGAGAGATATAGATTTGACTAGTGCAAATTAAATTCAAGATATCTTGAAAACAAATTGCGACAAGGCAAAACTAAATTAGAGATATCTGGAAACGTAATTTTGACGACTCAAAATTCCTTTTAAGATATCTAAATGAATAAGAGATATCTTAAATAAGACAGCTTTTCTATTTCAGTTATCTTGAATTAACATTCAGACAAGTCAGAATGACATTACAGCTATCTAGAATTATTATTCTGTCTAGTAAAAATGTCACAGATTTACATAGTGTTTTGAAATTTCAATGAAACAATAAAAAATAAAAGAAAAAGAAAAAAGATTTTTGAAATTGCACCATTTTCAGTTTGGGACCGGGTTAGCAGTTGCACTTTACCATAACTCTTTACAAAGCCGTTGTTAAGTGCATTGTCTTTGTCGGAAGAGAATAAATAGGGAATTCTTTGCCGATTTCTGAAGCAGTCTTAAAGTTCAGAGTTTTGCCTTCCCTGCATATTCCATACTGCCGAGGTCTTTCTACATTGTGGCTTTTTATGACAGTTTTGCGCAAGACATCCAAAATTCTGCAGGCTAATGTTTGGACAGCTCAGTGGCAGCATAAGGGGTCTTACACACAATTCTTAATTCAGATATCTAAAAATGTAATTTCAACTAGTCATAATTATGCTAGAGATATCTTGAATTGTAATTTGGGATCAGTGACGCTTTAAATAACGAATCTGTTGACGTCATTTGAGATATCATGAAAGGAATTTTGACTTGTCAAAAAGTAATTGAAGATATCTTGAATTATTATTTTTACTAGTCAGAATGTGAATCCAGATATCTTAAACTGCCATTCGCGATTGTCAAAATGTAGCTTTGTCAAGTCACAACTCATTTTTAGATATCTGGAATGTGATTACGGATCGTCAGATGAAACCAATTTTATGTTAAAAAGGCCTGCCATATAGAAACAACAAATATAATAGTTTTTTGTTTTTTTTTTTTTGAAAGAGAATTATATTTTTGTTGCTCAAGGACAATCTGCTTCCATTATTCCATGCATTTCTGTTTTTGGAGTGTGATCACCTGTGTACCTACAGGAACTTCCATGTATGGGTGGAGTGTTGGATGAAGAGAGCAGACCTTGGTCCAGGGTTCGATGGCTGGCAGGTGGTTGACCCAACACCCCAAGAGAAGAGTCAAGGTAGGGTGGGAATTTTTTTTTCTTTTTAATTTTTGGTTAGACCCCATACAAAATTCCTAAGCATTCCCACAAACAGTTTAAGTAGATTCACCTTGATGACTATGGTTTTCCTCTGGAGAAAATGTTTCTATCAAAGGGGTCAAAGTGAGCACTAAACACTTTAAAATGTAGTGATGATCCTGTCACATAGGAATATTCCGATGCGGCCCATGTCCGGTTACTGCCATCCAAGAACGCTGCTTCCTCGTGCCATTCGACACCCCGTTCCTCTACACCTCTGTTGATGGGGATATTCATCGTTTTATTATGCACAATGGGATTCTGGTTGAGAGAAAAGTGGACACTGAGACTGTGGGACAGCTTGTATGCACCAAAAGCATCAACTCAGACTGTCTGCACAATCTGACCAACAGTTACAAGGGCCTGAAAAGTAAGAAATCTTCATTTATGGTGTTTGGTATTATCTTTGAAAAAACATTTGGAAAAGATAAAAATAAATCAAACTGAAATGCAGGAAATGCTTTTTTCTGTCTTTGTTCTTGACATGTATTTAAATGCTCTTGTTGCCTTTTTCAGAAACGTGCAGGTCTAACCTAGGAGGTATTCAAATTTATTTGTTTTTGTTTCTATACCAACAGGATTTATAGACACCTTTCTAAATGTGTTTATTTTAATCTTTGTCCTTTTCTTATTTTTGCATTATGTAAAGTCTCCTCCTTCAGCTTGCCCCCAGCTGCAAACTCTGTGGGTAAGATTATATCTATATACCTCAATGCTAGTCATTCTGTTGAATATTTATAAAATCACAACACCAGCTTCAGTTTTAGAAAGGAACGGGGCATAAAAGTGGATCTCAATAAACTAGAATATCAATGAAAAGTTAATTCATTCCAGTAAATTGATTCCAAAAGTGAATAATAGGTTAACTACAATCAGAGTGACATGTTTGATTAATTAATATGGATGACAGCTTATGAATATCTAAAATTCACTCCAATCAAAAAGGTAGTTTTACTTCATGAATGTTTTAACATGGTGTACAAAAAGATGCAGAATTTATAATTATCTAGCAAACAGACAGTGGCACCCTCCACATGATGGATAAACCACAAAAGATCATAGCTGAAGAAGCTGCTTGTTCTCAGACCTCTGTATTCAGCTATATTAATGGAAAGTTGATTGAAAGGAAAAAGTGTGATTGGAAATGGCAGCCAGCAACTGAGCCTTGAGAGCCTTGTTAGGATTGTCAAGAAAAGCCTATTTAAGAATTTGGGGGAGAATTCATGACATGTGTACTGCAGCTTGAACTAGAGCTTCAGAAGCCACCACACGAACCGGAGGCAAGATCAGCAGAATCTGAGCCAAAGGAGAAAAAGAAGTGGACTGTTGCTAAGTGCTGCAAAGTTCTCGTTTCAGATGAAAGTAAAGTTTACGTGACATTTTGAAATCAAAGTTCCAGAGCAAGAGCGGAGAGCTGTTAAAATACTTTTCCATTACTTAAAATGTAATTTTCTAATTTTATGATAAACTACATCTTTTCATTAGTTAAAAGCTATAATCATCAGCATTAAGAGAAATAAAGGACTTAGAATATGTCACTTTTTGAAATGAAATACTTAAATGAATAAACATATTCAATAATAACATGTTTTATTGGGTTACAATTGTGTAAGGTTTTATAAAGGTACACACAGTGTAGTTGAGATTGCTTTTGTTTTACTTTTTTACTTAAAAACTCTTTCACAAAGAAGCCCAATGTCACGTCCAGTTGTAAGGTCTTATCATTTGTTATACCAGGCATGATCAAGGTATTACAGTTTTCATCACTTATTTTACTACCTAAATTGACCACTTTTTATGTTCAACAAAATAACACCTTATGAAATAAAGAAATTGTCCATTGCACCCAGTCTAGCAGCTGCAGCTCAAACTTTTTCACTTTTTTTCACAGTGTGCCATAGGCTTTCTGCAGATCTTCATGCTGGTAAGATTTTAGACACACAATCATGCTGCTCATACTGTCAAATGACTACACTGGTAAATGTTTCCAAAGTAACTTTGTACTGGATGCTTTCAAACTAAAACTACTGTCTCTCTAACCTAAATAGTTTAGATCTCAATACCATAACTTTTTACAAAGAGGGTGCTCTAATAAGAGTAATAACTTGAGTGTTAATGATGTAAACATTATTTGTAATTATGTTATTAGATGCAAGAAACTTTAAAAAATGAATGAGAAATAGTTGTCTCCAAAAACTTTAGTTTTAAATACCCTTAAATGACTATACTTTTATCCAAATATACAGACATGAAATGGCCAGAAATCTGATTTATTGTTTTCAGATTTAACTGCATAAAAACCAAGTGGAGAGTTGGAGAATGTTTCATCCACACAGCTCATCTTGTCTTCGCCCCATGCCAAATAATACCGCTACAGACACTGGTCTTTCATTCCACAAGTGGTCACCCTAATCTCAGACATTCCCATGTGATACTCTGTGGAATTTTACGAGACACAATTTTTTGTGTTTTGCTCCTAGATTGTAAACCGATCCTCTATTTCAGAAAGAAAGGGACACAAGTTTGTGCCGCTATATATGTGCTTAATACCTCTAAATAAATCAGACATTTTGAATTTTGCAAGCACTCTGTGTGATTTCTCACTCAGCAGAGCTCTTAAATAAAACTTATATACAGACAGACAAGTTAAATATTTTAACTTGTTTGTGATGAACGTGTCCATTTTTTATTATTATTGCATGTCATTTGTATATGAACAACACTTTGTTGACCTTTGGTTAGTTTAAAGTGCTTTAAAAATAAAGGTGGTATGGTATGGCTATGAACACATGGACCAACAGCATCTATCTTTGATGCTCTATTTTTCATTTGAATAAATAAAAGTTAAGATTCGGGACATTTGCTTTTATACATAAATTGGTGCAATCCTGTAATGTTTTCAAAACTATGACCACGATCAAACAAAAAAATAATTTCAGTTCCACTTCGGTTATGTTTATTAAACTTAGGTTAAGCTTTTAAGAAGTGTTCAGGTGTGGCAGTGTTTTTTAATTCGTTCATACTAAATAGTTAGTTAAACATTTTGGATTTTTGTAGAGAATTTTGTAGAGAATATCCCAAAGAAAATAGGAATTTTGTACATTCTTTCTTAATATCAGATACCGTGTATTTAAAGGTTATGTGATGAAAAAAGCCCACTTTCACGTTCACCTGTCGGGTTTTTTCATAATCATTATAGTTGTCATTACCAAGTTGAAATAGAAGCTCCTTTTACCACATTTAAGTTATTTACCTACTTAAATTTCCCATTTTGGTTCTATGATTAGATTATGTTTTTAAATTTTACATTACAGTTGTCTCTTATTTCATTTTTACCAAATATTGGATCAAAGAATTTGGGAGGTATGCTCTGTCCAGTTAAAAAATGTGTTTGAAGAGAATTTCTTTCAGAAAATGTTGGAGTTTTGTAAAGTTTTCTTTTTTCACAGAATCTAGGTTGTATTCCAGTTGTGTGGGCTCTGCCACAGATGATTGCATAGGTAAGATTTAAGAAAGAGGCATTCATGCTGCTGATACTGTCAAATTACTATATTGGCTGCATTTTTGCAAAGCAACCTGTGTTTTTCAAAAGAAACCACTCTCTCTGTCAAAGTGAAAGGTTATGGCTGTACATTATTAGGAACACATGCATTAATGTTGGTAAATGTCACAGTAGCTAAACAAATAATTAAACAGTTTTTGTTTTCATCGCAAACACAGAAACCGTAGATGTCAGATAATGAGTATTCTATCCAGCTACTGAAAAAATTAGCCTTTATTATTTCCATCTAAACGGCAACGCTTTGTTTAAAAAGTTGCTTCTGACTGATGTCTGCTGCTTTGGCATTTTAGCAGCTTTACTACCCTACCATCTTTTACATTAAAAACATATTAGTACTGCATTAAACAACAGTGTCACCAGATTTTCCACAGGCATAGAGAGCCTTCAATTATTAGCATTTATTGCAGTCCAAGATATCACAAGAGATTTGTGATATCCATATTACATACACTAATATTGTGATGATGAGGTTTTTTGGATATATTGTGCAGCTCTAAGCTATATCTTTGTACCATCAACTCTTTAAGAAGCGTGATCTGCTTAATGTTAAAAATTTTAGTGTAAATATGAGGTAAATATGAGTTGTACTTATTTTAGTAGCTGCATGTTATTTTAAAAAAATGCATTTGAAATATAATTGCTATTCATTTGAATTGCCCAAATATATTACATGTAATGCTGTACTTTTGTCAAATTCTCAACAAAATTGTATGTTATGCATGTAAGTAAACAAATACGGCTTTTTAATATCGCTGTCAGAAATGTTAATGTTGGTATTTAATGTTCCTGCAAAAGTAGATTTTCAAAGCCAAGAAAGGCGTTGTAATTGTAAGACGAGTTGAGCTTAAATCTGAGGCATTACTCAGTTTCTGGCTACACTATTTTGGAAATACTTTCAGTGCATGTTTCTTGCCTTAGTTTTTTGAGTTTTTTTGTGTTTGTTTACTACACAGTCTCTGGGATATATTTTCTGTGCCAGTAGGGGGCGTTAAAGTTGACATTAACAGCAATGGAATTCAAAGGAAGAGCATCTAAAATTGTCCAAAGTTAAAGATTCTACCAAAACAACTGTAGTTTGTGTTTTCTTTAGCACTTTGCTCTCAGTAATAGTGTCTTAACCTTCATACCTCCTAAATGTGTCCACATTTTGTCATGTTAGAACTACACACTCCAATGTGTTTTGTATGACAGATGAACACAAAATAGAGCATAACTGTAAAATGGAAGGAAAAGGACGCATATATTTTACATTTTTTTAAAAAGTGAAATTAGAAAACTGTGTAATGCGTTTTCATTCAGCCCCACTAAGCCTCTACTTTATAGAATCACCTGTCCCTGCAATAACAACCACGTCTGTTAGAGCTTTAGCAGTTTTACACACTTACAAATTAAAAATGTTCCCAATTTTTCTTTGAAAGTTAAAATAATTTGTAAAATGTAATCAATGAACCCTAATGTATTTCATGTACTCTTTTTGCCTCCAACAATTCAGGAAATTCTGTAAAACTGTACTTAAATGAAATGCAAGACAAACTTTGTTTAAATGCAGTTACAAAGCTATTCTTTGTTGATCTTTTACCTCAACAGATCCTGTAGCTGACAATAAAGACATAAGTTTTCATTCTGCTAAAATCCTTGTAATCTGATTTAAGATGATAATAACATTTAAAGAGAAACTGTTATTTTTTCACTTAAGCTTATCTGTGCATAAATGCTTTCCACTTCACATCAATATTTACTTAACTATACACAAAGTCTTCACTGTCTTAAAATTTTGAGTGATATGTTACCTGACACAATGCATTGATTTTTCTAAGGAGGAACCTCACCCAGTTTGGAGGTGTCTCTAACCATTAAGGGCTCACCCGTGCTGGGTGAGAGCATCCAGTTGTGTGTGAAAGTCACAAACCGGTTGAGCCATGTGAGAACCCTGACGGAAAATGTCAATGCTCAGCAGAAACAGTACAACAGGAACCCAGAGAAGAGCTTCTGGACCTCACACAAGAAAGTTCACATTCAGCCTTATAAAGGTGAGTGAGATCAAAGAAACTAATAATTAGAATTTTAAAAAGACATTTTCACATTATTTTTTAAAACGCTGTTCTTTACTCCACATCTCCTTGCTCCCTTTAGATTTGACACTCCACCACACCATCCCTTATTCTGACTATAAGTCCATTTTAGGATTTGAAAGTGTTGTGAATGCGGCGGTGGTAATGCAGGACTCAATGACCAATGAAATCGTCATGTCTGTGCAAGAATTCTCCATGAGTTGTGTTCCAATAACAATGGAGGTAATACATTATGGAACTCATAAGACATCACACTGTAAAAACACAAAATCTTACCAAGTATTTTTGGTCAAGTTTCTAGACCAAAAATATATTTAAATATCTTGAATATACTTGAAATAAAACAAAACTAACTTACAAGTAACTTTTGAGCACAGTATAGGAGCTTGTTTTCGGTCAATAATTCCTTAATATTGATGAAAAAGCACTAGGTGAAATACTCTGCCACTGGAACAAGATATTTTAATTTTTAATATGGGAAAATGTCTTGTTCCACTGGCAGATTATTTCACTTATAACTAGTATTTTTGAACAGAAATTAAGGAAATGGAAGACTACAACCCAAAAGATAAAACCAGAGCTACAACTGAATGCATTCGATCAAAGCTTATTCATGTACTTGGCAAGACTTAAAAAATTATGTTCACAGACACTATACATCTGACTGAGTTTGAGTTGTTTTACAAAGACGAATGGAGAAAACGTTCAGGCTCTATATGTGCATAGAGACATACCCTCAAGGTCTTACAGCTTTAATTGCAGGGTAAGGTGGCTTTACAAAGTACTGACTCAGGGAAGCTCAATACAAAGGCACACCACATTTTTCAGATTTTATTTGCCGAAATTAAAAAAGTATCCTTTTTCTTTCACTTCACAGTTATATACTACTTTGTGTGGGTCTATGACATACAGTGCATCTGGAAAATGTTCACAGCACTTTACTTTTTCGACATTTTGTTACGTTACAGCCGTATTCCGAAATATATTAAATTAATCTCTGTCCTCAAAATACCTCATTATGACACTATGGAAAAAAGCTTGAGATTTATGTTAATTTGTTAAAAATAGAAAACAAGAAATCACATTCACCTAAGTATTCACCTCCTTCGCTTAAATGGTAAATGGCCTGTACTTGTATAGCACTGGTGGTTCCAAATTTCTTCCATCTGATGATGGAGGCCACTGAGCTCACTGAAACCTTCAAAGCAGAAGAAGTTTTTCCTCTATTCTTCTCCAATTTGTGACTCAAGACAATCCTGTCTCAGAAGTCTACGTACAATTTAGCTGAAGTGTTACAAGCAGTAAACAGCCTCTGAAACTGAATGCAGTGGACAACCCCTGAGATAAGCTGAGCTGTACCATTAGTAAAGCCACACTCCAGTTTCCTGTTTTGTTTCCAGTTCATTTATCACATTCTATTAGAAAGAAGAAATTAACTTCCAGTGAGCATATATTTGGGCCTTCTTGTCTGTATCCTCAAACTTGTAATTGTTTTGCAGATTAAAGGAGGAAACAGTGTCCAAATACAGAAGGAGAAGACAGCTCATGTGACCTTCACCAACCAGTTTGATAAACCGCTGTCTGGAGCTACTCTGACTGTGGAGGGATCCGGTTTGTTACAGGGAAAGCAAGAGGTCAGGTAGGTCTACTCACAGTCACTCATCAAGTAACAGTGTGGGTTAAAAGAACACGATCAGTCTCTGACGACATTACACTCATGACGAGCACATCCTTCTTGTCTGAGCAGATAGTTTAGTGAGGAAAGTGGTTTGGGAATGTTGTCGGGTATGTTTCTGATTTTCTTGCATGGGAAAACAATGCTTCAGCAACCAAATTACTTCCTCCATGTCATGGCATAATTCCCTTTAAAATATAATCACTTTCGATTTTTACAGTGATCCTCCTTTAAATCCAGAAGTTATTACTGCTAAATTAGATTAGTAAAGGGATATGGGCAAAGAAAAGCAATCTATTCCCCTTTTTACCTATACTTTGTGCAATTTCCTAAACTACCGCATGTTAAAACATTTTTTCTTTATTTAGCTTTAGTTGTGCAAAGTTGGTGTAAATTTTTAAGCTCGGCACTGATAGCCAAAAATAGCAAACAAGAGCAATATCTTAGAAGGCATTTCTCATAACTTGCACATCTATTGTATTCCTTTTCAGTTGTGTTCAGGCTTATAGCTCACAATAGTTTTTTTTTTTTCTTTGGAGTTTCATGTTCAGAATAAGGAAATGTCCAAAAGAGCATGAAAAAACCCAAACACAGCCAAAGGTTGCAAAAAAACTGACTGTGTCATTTAATGCTAAACTTGGATATAAATGGATGACATAACAGGTATTTAAGGCAAAAGCAGAGACAGCAAAGCGTCCAGCTCAAATTTGAGTTCATGAAGTGTAATTTTAATTATAATTTTTGGTGATTTATCCAGTTAGAAAGAGAAATTCAGAAGTATTGTGATCTGAAACCAGTAGCTTGGAAACCCAGCAAACTGGCACCTAATGGAGGGATTTGAAAGCCTCTGTGTTGAGCCCAGTCCGCCTTTCACTCACTCTGGTGGGGAAATACAAACTGTAATTTCAAAACAAAATTCTAGCAGGATTCAGAAAGACAGCACAATTTCTGCTCCAGTTCTGACCTGCATTGTTATTCTGATGCATGGGTTAGCATACTCCTCCCAACTAAATGTCACCATTACAGCCGGCAATGTATTAGCAAGGCATGCATTGGTTATACAGTTCTCATTTTTTTCCACATAATCACTCAGTGTTTTACTTGTGAGATTTGAACTGCATTACAGTGGAAGACATCATCTCACTGTCATCACACCTCTCAAACACCATTGGTCTTGTCTATAGTTTTCCAAAAAAACATAATGCTTGGCCATGAAAAGTCACTTCAAGCTAATACTACACATGAGGTGGATTGTGAGAAAGTTAAAAAAAATGATATACAGTCAGACATGAATGCAATGAAATAGATTCAGCAATCTGCTGAAATCAGCAGATATTTTGTATTAATAGAGGATAGTTACAAAGTAAAAACACCATAATAGAAATAATTTTCTTATCTGATATATATCATATTTTAGAGCCCTAAAAGGGCTCTAAAGTATAATGATATATGCACTTTATATATTTATGTAGGGACTGACAGAATTTTTGATTGTCTTCTTACTAGATATTATGTTGTGTTATGTATTCATCTGTTCAAGCGTGAATGAGCACAGATATTATATATTCATTTTGCACACTGTGGAACACCAAACATCTCACTATTTTTCCTCTGTTCTGAAGCTGGTACTGCCTGCTTTTAAATGAAATGATTGGATTTCTGGAGCGTCTCAGGGCCCTGGAGATAAACTTTCTCACTGTTTGAGCTGAAATTGGAAGATTAAGTTTCTCCTTTCTATCCCCTAGGGTGGGTATCCTTCAGCCAGGCGAGAAGATAGAGAAGAAAGTGTCCATTATGGCCACTTCACATGGAACTAAACTCCTGGTGGCCACTTTGTCACACAGCAACAACGGCTTCACTATTTCCAAGAGCTACCACAAAGTTTCTGTGGCTACATGATTATGAAGAGAGTCATGCAGACTCTTTTTTTTTTTTTTTTTTTTTTTTTTTATTCTGGTAAATAAAGGTACTTTTTAATGATGTGATCTGATTTTTATTTTACCAAGTTAAACTCAAACCAAAACGTGAATGTCTAAATTTATTGATTCAATAAGAATATTCTATAAACATGTATAAAAATTGTATTTGTGTAGCTTTTTTATGATGTATCACAAGAAGTATCACATGCAATTTATTGATAAAACAAAATTTTTGTGAGTATTTTTTAAAATTTCATTTCAGAAGTATCTTTTATCCCCATACAATTTTGAAACAATGCAATGATAATATGCACTCGAAGTTAGACGACTATAAGTACCCCAAAACATGAAATATCAAATCACCTGTATAGGTTAACAAGCTCACTCAAGAAAAACAGAATAGTTCAGATTTTACTCTGAAGTGGGGTTCTGTTAATTGGTTTTGAGCAGTTAATATCTTAACCTGCAGGAGACAGCTCTCTTTGCATCTTTACTTCGAAGGTTTTATTTAGAGTTTTAAGATTTACACCACAGGACTCTGTCTGGGAACCAGAGTAGTTGTCAGGGGACACGCTTATCCTCGCTTCATTGCCCTTCATTTACCAGGGCAAAAACGAAATGGCCAGGTCAGAAGTTTACCCTGGAAATAGGCCCTGGATAGATTGTGGGATTTTTTTTATTTGCCAGGGACTTTTGATTGGGGAGGGAGAGTGCTGAGCATGTTGAATTGGTGGTTGTTTGTTTATTTTTTACATTTTAATATTGCCACTCTAGTTTAAAAGTGAGATTGATGGATACAACATTTAAGAAATGGAAATAAAGTCTTGAAATGCAATTATTTTTCATTTCTCAGTTTTCTTTTTCCACACTTTTCACATTGAAAGTAATTCCACACTTTTCCAAACAGTGTAGGATTCCCATTCTTACCACTACGGATGTGCAGTTTGGGGGTGGCCCATCCAGAGTCCCAACTTGAATCTGATCAGATTAGGGTGATGGCAAGAGGCCTTCCAATCTCTAAGACTTGGAGAAAAATCCTCAGAAATACCAGTGGAAACATGAAAAACCAGTTAGCATTTATTAGAAAGGTTTGATTGCTGTAATGCTAATAAATATTTTTCACCTAAATATTGAAAGTGATACAAACAGTTTTTGAGATGCTATTTACATTGATCAAATGTAAATAAAACCAACAAAGAATTTTCTCTTTTACATTATTTTATGATCTTTTGAGAGATGGCTGTGTCATTTCAAATCATAAACAAACATTTGGATTTATAAAAATAACTTGAAATCAAAATCTGCCAGAGGTACAGTGTAATATTTTGGCCTGGCAAGGTTGATTTAAATTTTTACAGCTAGATGTCACTATACCCTCAAGTTTCAAATACAGTGGACCTTGCCCTATTTGCCTTACATTTAAATCTATTATTTTAGAGCTATTTTATATCTCTAGACAGCAACAAAGTGAAAAACAGAATGACATGCAGCACAAATCCAGTCAGTCAGGAGAGAAAGCCAAGGACTAAGCAGTTAAAGCTATTTTAATCAATGTGATAGGCAGCCTTTAGCCACTCAGCGATTTCATCCTCCTTGATACCAATATATCAATGCATAGTTTAAGCATCATAATGAGACTTGATTAAAATCAATAAATCCTACATTTTTTGTAATCCAACCTATAATACGACAGGCTTCTCTGCCTAATGAATAAGTGGTCTCTGTGAAACCCTAAATTAAATTATTCAAGTCCTTGGTGCCACTTCGTGTGATTCCTCAACTTACTTATGCATGTATAATTAATGGTTTCTCTTTGACATCCTTGATTGCACCGAGAAGCAGGGCTGTAAAACAAAAAACACTAGAGTAGTGGTGCTGCCAAGTATTAAAGCAAACGATGCAGTTTCAAATGAAGAATGCATCCTTTTGTTGTTTTGTTTTATTTTGTTTTGTTTTGTTGTTCCACTATTAAAAAGCTCAAAGATCCACTTCCATTTTGTCATATGTTTTGCTTTTAAAAATTCTTAGAATGACTGAAACATTTTTTTTGGTTGTATTCAGAATCAGGCCCATCACTTTCCTTGTAAAACATTAAAAGAGCTCAAAATGTAATCTCTTCTTGGCAACATTATGACTTTCTAAATGGGAGAATAGAAAAGATCTTAGTCTGTAATTGTAAATCCAAGCAACCTAAGAGGTGTATAAAGGTTCTTTGTTTTGTGAGCCATATTGTATTTTCTACTTCTGTGTGTAAAAGTTTTGATGTGATTATCAGAGTATTCGAATATGTAAATATCAGCAGACATTTTATCAGTTCCCAGGGCTTATAGTTAATCTCAATAATTTTAACTCTAAGAATAATTTCTGTGCTTTCTGCACTGGGAACATGCAGAAGTGTAGATGATTCTTCTTATGGCCATAGTCTGTGCTGTAGCATTGCTATACCTTGTTTCGTTGTTGCCTATTTGGTTGCTTGAGAAACCAACCTGAAGAGTGTTGAATACTATCAAACATCGGCATCAAACAGAATATGGCTATTGATGTGTGTGTGTGTGTGTGTGTGTGTGTGTGTGTGTGTGTGTGTGTGTGTGTGTATGGTGTTCAAGCAAATCTCATATTACAAAGGCACCTGGTGGTTCTATGTGTTGCACAAGGTGTTGTTTTTTTTCAAGTTTGGCACCTGCCCCCCAAAATGTCTGGGCATTCCACTGATGTAGCCTGCTGCAAGATAGCCTTGCTATTAATTAGCAATGTCAGACTCTAACCTTTACGTTTAGCTGTTTAGATGACATATTTGGTTTTCAGCTGAAAATACTACAGTTTTTAAGATTTAAATTCTTCTAAAAGTAAACAACAACATGGGAAAGTAATACTATAATTACTGATGGCAATGATCTTGTGATGTAACTTCCATTAACTAGAAGAGGTGTGAAATATTCAAAATAGGAGACCAAGCAACAAGCTGGAAATATATGTTGGCCCATTTGTTTTTGTCATAGTTTTTAGCCGGTTGCTATGTCAACTGGCATAGCAACCGGTTTAAGGACTGATTAGCAGTCCTTAATCACTTCATATTAGTTGGGAAAGTTATGTTAGCCTGCTGTAATTACCCTATTGCATTAGGCAGCTTCTCAAGAATGATTTACAGTCTGTTAAATCGGGATGAACTGATAGCAAAATTTGAGTTAATAACTGATATTTACCAACATCATACAGATTATATGTATTTCCTTAAACTTTCAACACTGTGTATAAATGAGCACACCGCCTTCATTCTCTGCTTCAGTTAAACACCCCTTAAACATGTGCCGCATCACACTTCCACATTATTCATAAGAGGTACTAAAAGGAATTTTCAGTGGAAATTTAAAAGTGGCGTGGAGGGGGATGTTATTCACCCAGGGTGCCAAACAGACTAGGACCGCCCCTGCCCATTATGACTTTCAGGCAGGGATTGCTTTAACTCAAAGGTTTCCTGGTTGACGTGTGTGTGCAACGAACAGCTTGTGATCTCACCTCAGCGGCGGAGAGATTGAGGTAGAGGCGTCGGCAGACGAGAGACAATAATCAGGCTCCACACTCACTGATTTTCAGACAAATTAAACGTCAGGGGAACGCAGGGAGCGGGACCGCTGCGCTACTTTGAAAAGCTGAGGCTATCATAAATTATTAATGGCTCCCCGTCACGGCTTCTTTCTCCTCATCCGTTGCTCCATCCCTCTTCTTTGCCCAACCCTCCCTCCAGATCCCCTCTCTGCTTCTCTGTCAGCCTTTCTTCCTCTTCAAACAGTCCCCCTCCATCTCTCGTTCCACCTTTAACTTTTTAAAAACTCCTCTCTCTCTTCCTCACCTTTTCCCATCAACTCAAGTTTTCCTCACTCCTTCCTATCAGCTTTGTTTACAGTCCATATCCATCTATCCTTTCTCATTTAACTCCCCCTCCTCTGCCTCCTTTGTGTCTTTGCTGGTTTTTACCCCTCCCATCCATCTGCTCTTCATTACCGCTTCCCATGTTAATCTTGATCACTTTTTCCTCTTCTCAGCACCCTCTTGTCATCCCTCCTTCCTTCTTACCATCCCTTTCCACTCTGAAGTCTCAGTGGTGTGTTTAATCCCTGTTCTCCTCACCCGACTTGCTTTGTCATTTGAGTTACCTTCATTAGGTTTGAAGGGACACATAAGATAGCAGCTTGATGAAGACAGGTTAAAAACCATGCATAATTTTTGCTATATTTCAGTCCATCATCATATAATTACTATTTGGAAGAAGAAACAAGGTTACAGGACTCCTTTATAAATACTAAAAAGGTTGGTTTAAAGCTCAGAGATCTGGCTGTAAAAGTCCTTTACTCAACTGAATCAGAACAGTAAAGAACCCTCTGCTAGGCATCTCATCTATGTGCTTAATTCATCACTGTTTTTTTTTTCCAAAGCAAGACAACTTGTCTTGAGGAAAACTCAATTCCATTCAATAATGCTTCATTAACCCCAAATTGACACTACAGTGCAGCAGCAACTCTCATCAAAGAAGTTTCTCAAAGAGGCGCCATTATGTATTTTCCAGGCACACAGTGCACACATTTTATAGCAGAATCAAATAGCTATGTTATCAAACATGACTTGACTGAAATTTGACTTCCCAATTTGAAGCCTTGAAATTGGGCCTCTGTTGCTTTAAAAATCGCCTGCTTTTTCTGACACTCTGCCTTCAGGAATTCATCACAACAATGCTTCTCATTATGCTGTTTACAACCATTCTGAGGAGCGTTGGACTGAGAAATAGTTCGTATGATTAGCTCAGCAGACATGCAATTCCACCAGGTGTTTGATAGTTGCTGCTGCCGCTAGTCTGGTGGAGCCGAGTGGGGGAGATGTGGGGGAGGGGTGCTCTGTGAGGCGGAAGCTCGGCTTGGAGACTGCAGCTCAGAGGAGGAGCTTTGTGGAACCCAGTGGCACCCTTGAATGGCTGCCACTGGAGGAGATTCAAGGATTTCTCAAACATGGATGAAAGAATTCAAGCAAAAACACACTCCAGGTATGTTTTTGATGAGGGAATAACATTATAACATGATAAAGCTCAAAAAGTTGATTTTACATAATACCTCCCCTTTAAAACAGTCATTACAGACAGTGATAGATGTGGGCGTGCAATTGATGGTGCAGTTGGTCGCACTAAATACATCGATTCAAGAAGGTCCTGGTTTTGAATCCGGCCTAGGGTTTCCCTACTGGCTCTCTCCTGTTCTCTCTGGGTACTCCAGCTCCCTCCCATAGCCCAAAAGCATGACTGTTCAGTAACCTGGTATCTCTAAATTTCCCTTAGGTATGAGAGTGTGTGTGCTTAGTTGTCTGTTCTATATTGTACAAAGCAACAGGAATGTTTTCTAAATAGTGCAAGATTTTAGTTTGTTTCTTGGCTAAATATGTCTTTTTTTTTTACCAGCTTTTTTCTCTATCTATTCATCCATCTTCTGTACCCAGTTATCATTGTAAGCTCATATGGGGGCTGGTATCTCCAGCAGTCAATGGTTGAAAGGTGGTCAATTCATTAAAGATCCTTCTGTTTATGAGTTCAATATTTATTTCCTGCATCATTCCAATTTTTCACCCATAACTTCATTTGAGGATTAACTTGCTTTTGAATTCTCTGTATGTGAAGAATACTTGGGTTGCTGATGGCATCTGGCGTGAATAGAATGTCAGTGGCCCCATTAGAAATATTTCAACTGAAAAACTTGACGTGTTTAATGGTTATTTTACCTGCTGTGAGTGGGAAGTCTGACAGTTGAAGGCGTACATGCAGGAGGTACTGCTCAGGAAGTGATAGAGGAGAAAGAACATTTCCATTCTGTCATAGGTCTGTAATTTAAAACGTTATTCTGTTAGAAGTGGGAATGTTATGGACATGGGATAAGTAGCTGAACGACAAGCATACCTGCTGTCAGCAATAAACTTTTGAGACTATTATCTGTGCTGCAAATTGCCAGTGCTGGACACCAGCTCTAGGTCTGCACCGTCCTCTCTTTGCTCATTACTAACCTTTTATTCACTTGTTTCTCTGGATTACTTCTGCCACCGCTCTTCATTTTTTTAAATGAACAATTTGAAATGCTTGATTAGTGCTACCAGATTGCTGCTGGGCTTGTCTTGCAAACCAAGCAGCAAAAGTTTCTAAATTTCTTGCTGAAGTTAAACAAGCAAGAGAGAGAAAGAGAGAGTAGCAAGAAGGAAGGAGTTTGATCAATGGCTATTTGATTGATTTGTCTGAACAGATGGGATGTCTGCAGACCCCTTGAGTGGTCGTCCATTCTCAAACTGATGTGGGCACACTGGGGGAGAGTTTGTAATGAGGCTCTCTCCCAGAGCCAGATTCTGTGGGACGAAATGGACTTACCCAAATATTTTGGCCTTATAAAGTACATAGAAATTCTAATTGAAGATGCTTGAAGCAACTAATAACTTTTTTGCAGTATTGTGACGGTCTCTTAATATTTTTAACACTATGTCTAGTGCTTGCAATCACACACAGAGGAATGTACCAAGACCCCCAGCGGGCTGCAATAAAAGTGGTGCTGATAAATATGATAATGAATCTAGCTTTTGTCTGCCGTCCATTGTCACCTGGTAATGAGTTTGTCCCCAAGGTCACTGCTATAATAGCTCATTAGCAGCACTGGCTAAAACCGCGTTGTGATGTTTCTCACAGCTGTCGGAGGTGCACCGGTCAGACCGCCTATTTGTTTGCTGTTGTGGCAGAATTGCTACTTGACCGCTCTGTCTTTCAGTATTGATCAGTGTGGGTTTCAGTGTGAGTTTGTTGGATCAGAGCTGAGGGATGGTGCGCCTGCCTGTGTGTGTTGAATGCATGACTGCCTCCATGTCTGTGTGTTTGGCAGCATCCCAGCAGGCAAAAAACTGCTCTGAAACAAGCAGTTAAAGTACTAAATACAAAACAGCAGTGGCAATTATTTTTTTCTGAAGCGACTCTGAAACAACATAAGTGGTGTGCAAATGAATTCTGCAGCTACTACTACTATTAATAATAATGTTATTACAAATAATAATAACAAAAATAAGATTTCAAAATAAATTTACAAAATATAAAAACATATTTTTGTATTTATTTCTAAATAAAAGTGGCATTTATAAGCAAAATAATAATGAATAATGTGTCAATTAATATCCTAAATAAATTCAGCTTTAGCAGAAGTTAAATTTATGCCAACCCTTTTGTTTTCCAAATTGGGGTCTGATTGTCTTGGATGTTTGTGTTACAAATCACTGTGTTTGTCATTTCATTTTTGGTGCCTTCTCAGTTTTTGTTGTTTTTGTACCTGCTTAGGTGGACATGCCTCCCTTCTTTATAACCAACAATTTAAAGACATTTTCCCTAATTTCCTAGCGGTCTATTTTAAGGAAAGGTGCTGACCAGAATCAATATCTACTTGTAGGAAGGGGCTCATATTCATTTTTAGTGTAATCAGGGGTCAGAATCTGTCATATTTCATAGGAGTCCAGAGTGGGAAAACATCTTTGCTGCAGATGTCCAAACATAAACTTCAAAAACGTATACTCGGCTTTTTGAGAATCTTCAGAAGGTTTTAGAAGACCTGCAATTATAAACTCACAAGTCCACATGGAAAAAAGTCAAAGTGGAACAACTAAAAAAATCTGAGAGAACAGAGTGTAGAGCAACGTTTGATACAAAATAAAACACTTTAATCCATCACAAATGAAGGCTCAATAGCCAGAGGGAACTGACTTTTTGTCTAACATAAGCCTTTTTATTGGACTAAACTTGCACCAAACAGTTTCCAGGTTTTTCTCCACTGCCAGTATTTAGCTCCATCCATCTCCCCATCAACTCTGACCAGCTTCCCTGCCCCTGCTGAAGAAAAGCATCCCCACACCATAATGCAACCACCACCAAGTTTCATGGTAGAAATCATCTGTTACGGCTGACGTAAAGGGTTCTCTCCAGTGCCTCCAAAGTAACCATAGGCCTCTTTTCTGCCCTCTGATCAGTCGTTTTTTTGCTGAGCCTGTTAGTTTTGGTGGATTGTCATGCCTTTGGTCTGCAGCTGTGCGATCCTGTGTGAGCTGGAGGCTGGTTACTCTTAGTGGAAAGCTGCTGTTGGGTTTTAGTTATCTTTCAGTAGCTTTTTTGAAAACTACCCAATTTGATCCATAAAGCACTTCATTTGTGTGATTGCATAAAATAAACAAGTTTAGTAATTGTGTTATCTGTTACATATTCTGTGCAAAACATTGTAATTTAGCCTCATTCATCACCTTAGAAACAATGCAATTAATAATAACCAATGACGAGTAGTAAACTAAATCCCAGATGTCAAAATAACTTCAACCACTTGAACAAAGGAGATACAAACATTTCCATACATGTAAGGAAAGCCTACATATAACATTCACCTCCTTCACCAGTTGTCATGGAAACACACAACTATGATATATCAGCTGAGTACAAATTTACCAGCAATTATAATCAAACAAATATGACATATTCAATGTTGTGCATGCAAACATGTTGGATTTTACATAGGAGTGACAGAATATATAGGGGACTCAGTATAAATGTATGCCACACTTTTCGGATTTTCCTTGAAAGCATTCTTCTCTTTTTATTTCACAACTATGCATTACTATGTGTTGATATATAAAGTTTGTGGTGGTAATGTGACAAAATATGGAAAAAGCATCCACACCCTTTCCAAATGCCTGAACACACCGGCACCTCATTACCTTAACATTAAACTACGAGAACAGAGGAAAGAACTGTTATAGTGTCCATAAAGGTCAGTAAAATTAGTTCGCAATCAGCCATTTTGCTACCAGAATATATGTCATGGTTTAATGAGTCGGTCAGCCATTTTGGCTTCGGGAGACATGACTTAATCAGTCAATTAGAGCTGCAGTTGATTAATATGCCTGGACTGGGAGCAACCTCAGCCAAGAGAGAAATGGACCGGTGAATGAATAATCACCCCCGAAATGCTAGAGGGCTGCTCTGTGAGCTACACTCACTGAAGATTTAAGAGAAAATAATCTCAGATTTTTAGCTATGGCTTTTCTCTCTGGCCTTTCAAGTTCACCCATTGGCAGTTTGTCTGAATAAGATGAGACTAAAAAGATTTCAGTGACAGCCATTTGTCTGTGGAACAGTAAGGACACCCAAGGGACTGCGAGGACAGTCATGAATAAGCTTGGCTGGTGACCGTTCCTTATATTCTCTTGTATTATATATAAAAGACTGCCATTCAAAAAAATATCCGACTGACTGAGAATAATTTTTATCTGTCTTTGGCTCCTATTATTTGCTGTTTATATATTCCTTTTTGAAATACAGTCTGTTTTAAGTATCAACAGGCAATAAAACAAGTCTATGAAAGAAAATAACCCTGGAGGTTAAACAGTCAGTTTAACTCTTCATAATATCAGTCTAGTCTTTGTGTAAGAGCCCAGTGTGCATAATGTGAAATTTTTGGTAATTTTTTTTTCATTACCACATATACCCTGCAACTTTAAAAAGCTAAAATAAACCAAAGAAAAACATAATTTCTGTAAATATAAAATAAAAATAAAACAATAAAAGCAGCTTAAAGCACCAATACTAACAAAAGTGATTTTTTTTTAACATAATTTCTGTATTTCCTGTATTTCCTGCCATGATTCATGCTCCACCTTTGCTCACAGCCCCTCCATTAACTGCTGACTAATTCAGTGCTGTCATCTGTGCTTCTGCTCCTCCTGCTCCTGCTAGCTGCTGATTGCTGAAGGTTCTCGCCTATGCTGCTACCTATATAAACTCCAACTCTGCACTCACTCAGTGTGAGTTTGTCTGTTGCCAACCATTACCACAGCCTTTGAATGGCTCATGGCTGAGTTCCTGATCATGTACCAAACCTGTTTTTTGTCTCCTGACCATTGCCTCTGACAGCCCTATGTCTGTTTTGTGATCTACTCTGATTCTGGCTCTGAAGCTCATCTCATGTTCCTGACCCTGTTTGTTGCCTCACAAATTCTGGATTTGGTCTGCACTGTCAATTTCCACATTGTTGCTGACATGGACTGTTCCCTCGACCACTAAGTGTTGGACTATGGACAAAGAAACTGCTCACTTATCCTTGGTGAGACCTAATCATTGCAGTAGTGTCTGTGAACCATCTTGCCCTTGTACCAGAGATTCTGTGCTCCTTGGTGTCATTTTCCCTGGATTCCTGCTTGGAAAGCCTTCACCTCTACACGGTCCTGTGGGTGCTACAGTCCTGGGTAAATGGACAACCTCTTTCACTCAGTTACGTCTATGAGGATTCAAGATAATTAAGATCTGAGTCTTCATGCAAGACATCCAGGGAAACCACCTCTGTTGGGTAATTCTCCACTTCCTGATTATGTATTATTTCCTGTTTACTCTGACAGTCACTCCTCAAAATATCCCCTTCAGAGTCTGACCAAAAAGCCATTCTGAAACCACAGTTGCTGTCAAACTTGCACACTTGGTTTCTGTCAATAAAACCTGTTTAACCATCCCTGGGCAGTGGTTTATGTTCTGGGTCCAAACTGTACTACATCTTTTACATTTTTACTACAACTTTCATATTGTTGGAGCAGGAAATGATTACATTAGCACACACTGTCATAATTTCTGAAGAAAGGACAAAAGATCTGTGAAGATGAGATTGTCTGTTTATGTCAACCAATGGGACCTTATGAAGGCACATCACTATGTTTAATACAGTCGTTGACAATTTCTGCTACCATAAAGTGCTAGTTTGTCTATTTGAAAGAGGACAAAAGCACTTTCACCCAAGAAATCCAGCCCAGTTTTGTGTGCTTTTAATTTCTTAGTGACAAATTAAGCTGTGGATAGCAGCCATCATAAACCGGATTCTCAACAGCAGCCCAGTTTGGCTGTTTTCTGCATGGGGCTCTGGGTCAGTTGACCCACTGTTGCTATGTTGTCCAAGCCTCTAAAACAAGACTTTGGTACCCATGTATCAACCTCTGGGTATGAGTTCGTTTCTGTTCGTAGTCTGAAATATACTTTGCTTTCTGCACAACTTTTATTTAACTGTATTTCATGTTTTGAAGACTGTTTTTCCACCCTGTTTTCATTAATTGTTCTGATCCCTGCTGGTTTCAGGAGATACTATCAAATATAAGGGATCATGACCTGTGCAATCTTCTGCTGGTAGATATTTACTGAAGTCTCACAACCATGGTTACCATGCAACCTCTAATTCCAGCCAGATTTCTATAGATTTTTAGTGGATGAAATGAAAACACTCTTTGACATTGATTGCTGACAGCTATCATGGTAACTAATAAAATATTTAACTAATCCCACTGGTTTTCTGACTTGTAAATAGAACACAGTTAAGTCAGTGACATCAGTTTCAGATCGCGTTCTCGAATCTAGGGAAAATGGAAAGCAGTGCTACTATATGTAGTGTGCTGTCTTAGAAAACTACTCCATTCCTTCATCATCCTTCCATGGATGATAAACAGCTAATTAAAAATGATTTTATGAACAAATTTTTAACCAAGTCTTGGTTTCTGGTCATCTGATTATATTAACAGGCTCTACAAAGCACATTACAGTGTTTATTAAATCTGATCCTTTACACACAAGTGAGCACACAAAGGGCACTTCTACGCTGTAAGGGTCCTTGGATTGTAGCGCTACACTTAAAATTGCTGCAGGCAACCAGCCCCAGTTCTTAAGCCATGTAACAGAGTATATATGTAAGAGCCACACTAATTTTACCCTTTTCTGAATATGCTGTCAAACTCCAGTCCCCAAGAACCGGTGTTTTGCAGCTTTTAGATGTGTCTCTGCTTAAAAACAGCTGAATCAAATAATTAAGTCATTAGAAGCACTCTGTGGAACAAGATTGCATGCTGAGGAGGCAATTTAGCCACTTGATTCAGGTGTGTTGGACCAAGGACACAGCTAAAATTTGCAGGACTCTGACCCTCGAGGACGAGTGTTTAAAATCTCTGGTTTAGATTATCCTTACCAGTAATTACAGCATCCTACATCTTTAACTTACCCTCCCACTCTTAATTTTTCATGCAAAACTATTAAAAGGTTTTTAAGCTGTATGGTTAAAGATGTATGTTGCAGGGATCCTTCAAGACACAGGCTTCGTGCAAGTACAGAAACGTTATGAACTTCCGAAAGAGTTCAGCTAGCTGTTTCAGATGTTGCGGCATCCATACCCAGAAAAAAGAGTCATGTATTCCAAGTAATAAGCAGTGGTAATTCTGCCATAAAGGAAAATAAGTGTAAAGTGTGTTACATTGCAAAGCTTTGGCGCAACTCCAACCTCATCAGAAGGGCAAATTTATTTCAGAGTCAGAAATGCATTGACTTTAATTTCACGCTGCACGCATTTCGATACAAGCAAGAGTAGAAGGGGGGACAGAGAGACTGTGAGCGAGACTAAATAGAACATTTTGTTTAATTTTCCGCCAAAGAGAATTTATACCTACAAAGGAGGAAAAATAAAATAGCCTGGGAATTGGTTGATTTTCCACTATACAAACTCATAGGAGGTAATTGGAATTCCTTTTTATTAATAAATTCATTCAAGGTTAAAAAAAAAATGTTGTTTTTAGCTCTGTTAAGCTGCGTGACTGCTGCTCTGCTTTTAAATGCCTATAGGACCCATTTTAATTGAGGATATTTCTACACAGGCACAACAGCTGCGCCATTTTCAGGATATTATTAGGAGAAGCTGTTGACAAGAGTAGAAATGATGTGAGACTTAAACTGGGGCTGCACAACATCAGGAAAACATGACATTGTGATCTTATAGCTCAATATTGTGAAGACAATATGGATTCAAATGAACCCACCTTTTTCCTGGCTTCATCTTTGCCTTTATAGCATTATCACCACCGCTCTTTGGGACCTTTAGCATGTTCACCACCACAAACACCCATCACTGAGGATGGTAGTTTTCTACCCAACAAGGCAAATATATTACTGGCATGGAAATTTTGCATGCATGGCACTTGAAATATATATTATCATATCAAATACTTCATCTAAGCAATCCACTGTGAGCCATTGCACACATTTACATTGCAATGTTGACTGCAGTTCAATATATTTTGCAGCTCTAATGAAAACCTTCAAAATTTGAAGGGTTGGCTTCGACATTACCATCATCCTTCATTCAGGGTCCCATTGTGGGTCAGTAGATATTAGACCTCTGTAGAACTTTTGACAGATTTTTCTTTTTTTTTTTATTGGTATCTGGAATACATTCAACTTCATTTGATTTTTTTTTGCAGATATTGATATCTGATTATCAGTTCCATAATTTCTCTCAAAATGTTTTATTTCCTTATCATTTTGCCTTTGTTTCCATCAAAAAGGCTATTCTTTATACAATGCCCTTCAAAGATATTTTAAAACCCTGAAACTTTTTTACACTTTGTATTGTTACAACCATAAACTTGAACGTTTTTATTAGCGTTATAGACCAATGTACAATTGCATATAAATGTGAGATGGAAAAAAAAACATGGTTTTCAATCCTTTTTACAAAAGAAATCTGAAGAGTGTGCAGTGCATGGGAGAATCTATTGAATCTATTGACATGACAACTATTAATCATGTACTCCACAAATCTGGCCTTTGTGGAAGAAGGACACAAGAAGCCCAATGTTAAACGAAAGCCATAGGCAGTCTTCTTTGCATTTTTTCATAAGCCATGTTGGGGACACAGTAAACATGTACAAGAAAGTGCTCTGGTCAGATGAGACCAAAACTTTACTTACATGCAAAATGTTATGTACAGAGGAAAACTAACATAAAACCGTTGCAGCAGGGGTTAGTAAAGCAAAAATGATGGAGTATTAGGGGCAGATTAAGAGATTTTTTTAAAGTACCAGAATAAAGTAATAATATTACCTTAACAAAGTCATATTACGAGAATAGTTATACTATTGGCAGAATAAAGACACAATATTACCAGAAGAAAGTTGTAAAGTTATTAGAAAAAAGTTATCTTAATGAGAAAAAAGCTTTGATAAAATTATTAAGATCTGACAAGACATGACCAGCTCAGCAAATCCTTGGTTCTTTTTTTAAATGGACAGTTGTTTAAATAATTATTTAAAAGTCTTGTAGCTGATAACAATTTGATTTGATGTGTTAAAAGATCAAATATTTCCTTATTTGTAAAACCGACACCAACTATAACTTCATAAGATGCCTTAGTCTGGCTCTAACACTCTGTCATAAGCAAGTTACTGTAGCTCACAGAGGAAATAGACGAAGCCTATTTACTGTAAATGCAAAATGTTATGCACTTTTCATGTCTTCTGACAAGCTGAAATATAAGCAATATTGTTGCACATTTTGCACAAAAAATGTTAAAAAGCTATATACCTTTTGAAAAAGAAGAAGCTGAAGAAGCTGACAAGTTACCAATGTTTACAGTTTTAAAAGGTTTACTGTGTTAAGTCTAAAAATGCACATCCCAGTGAATCATTTGCACTTTTTATCCTCTGAGAATCACACAAACCGAGCAGTCTTCATTAAATGTTAGTTTTTGAGTTAATAAACTGAGCTTGGAAATTGTTTTGAAACTTAAAACAATAAGATGAGATGCAACCCCTTACTTTGCTAATCTGTTTCGATAGTCATGTTGGTCTCAGTGTTTTTAACAAATAAATAAAATATTATCAGATTCTCAATAGTATTTCAATTCAGGGGGATATGAGAGAAAATAATTGAGAAACACTGGGTTAAACAAAACCCTATGTAAATGAAGGGGCCATGTAGGAGAAAATATTTAACATTTTCCCTTCTGAAGGCTCTCTGTGGATTACAAGGACTGATGCAAACATGTTCTGTTTTACTGTTTGTTCAGAAGCTAATTCACCTGTAGAATTTTTTTAAATGACAGCTACTAAGAAAAGAGCACATCAAAGCAGACATTTGTCCCTTTACATATATCTTTAATTTGCTTTTGTTCACATTTTTCTAAAGCAATCCAAACCAACCTGGCCCTGTGGGAAAAAGTAATTTCCCCCTTAGCCCAATAACTGGTTGTGCCACCGTTAGCAAAAACAACTGGCATCACATGTTTGCAATGACTGGCAGTGAATCTTTTACATCACTGTAGAGGAATTTTGACCCATGGTTGTTTGCAGAATTTGTTTTTATTTGGTCACATTGGAGGATTTTTAAGCACGAACAGCCTACTTGAGGTCATGTCACAGGATCACGATTAGATTTAAATCCGGACCTTGACTAAAACAATCCAAAACCGTCTTTTTCTGTTATTTTTTTGTCAGCAGTAATTTTCACCTCAGATCTGTCCCATTGATGCCTTTTCTTATTATTGAAATAAGTACTGTAACATTAACTGCAGCAAGTGAGGCCTGGTTGCACTGCTTTTGATGATGTTCTGGGTTCTTTTGTGACCTCCTGGTCGAGTCATCAATAGGCTTTTGGAGTATTTTGGCGGCTGGCTACTCCTGGGAAGGTTCTCCACCAGCCCATGTTTTCTCCATTTGTGCATAATGGGTCTCACACTAGTTCACTGGAGTCCCAAAGCCTTAGAAATGGCTTTGTAACCCTTTGCTAATGTTGTTTTGCTAATCTTTTCCTGTTTTTATTCTAGATCACAACGTTGTTAGTTATTTTTTATTCTTTATGCCTACTTCATGCTGTCAGGTTCCAGGTGCGATTGTGGCATTAGCCTCCCCTGGGTGTAGCTAGTTGAACTGAACCAAATCAATGTTGTTAATTCATGATTTAAGAAAGAAGTGATTGTTTGGATAGCCTTTTACCCTTAATAAAAGAAATCATTGATTGAAGATGGCATTTTGCATTTATGGAGGTTAACTGTGTCTGACATTAAAATTTGAAAAACACTTGGGTGTTACCTTAAAAACCAAAAAAAAGAGAAAAACTGTAAAAGGCAAATACTTTTCCACAGTGCTTCATGAAAGTACATTTCAACAATGTTAAATTTTAAGGATAAGATGATGCAAATAGAAAAGAAAATCTGAAAGGAAAAGAAACCTTTCTGCATGACCATTGTTTAAAGTCTACTTTTAAAAAATGGACACAAAAGATGGCTGTTCAAAACTAGCTGCTGTTGCCCCAGAAGTTTGATCAAGGAATTGTACAAATTACTGATTATACTATCTGATGCACTCTTAATATTGTAATCTCTCTCAGGGTCCACCTAAACAGTTCCAACACTCAACCAAACCTGGCACCAGAGCCATATCTTGACTGGTTCTACAGAACTAGGGCTCAAACCAGCAACCCACACATTACAGGACAAACTCTTACCACCGTCGCCACCGTCAACCCAGTGACTCTCAACATCTCATCCAGAGATGAGGTCATCCCTCTGTGGTAGTTGTTTTGTAGTCGATCATAGCTCAGAGAGACAGTTTAAAGGCACAAATTATATTTTTTTTGTTGCAACCGCCCTTGAAACAGATACCTCAATATCATAGGCTTAACTTGCCTTTTTGTGAACAATTTACAATTGCCACCTGATCTGATTGACACCAGACATGCTGCAAATGGAAGCAGGATTTATGAACACCACCTGGTGATATTCAAAGATCGATCAGGTTAAGAGAAATAATCTTTATGGATTCATTTGAAAATAGCTCCTGTAATTGCAGTTACATATGTGCATAGACCTACAGTACTTGAACTCTTTGACAGGTGAATATAATAGACAATAAGGTATTCTTGTGCTAATAACTAATTTGCAGAAAAAAACAACATATTTGATGGGTTTTTTTGTTATCTACTGTAAGTTTCTATATTGAACCAATATGTTGCTATCCTTTCTTCTACATCTCCAACCCTTTCCCATTGTATTGTCAAAAACAGCACTGCCTTGGGTAGGCAGCAGCCTTTGTGGTACCTCAGGGTGAATTTTGGAACAGCATTAGCCACGTTAGCCTAGATAACAGGCATTATCTTACTTGTTAATCTGATTTCTCAAATAACTGTGGAAACATTAAAAACATGTTAAATCACAGCAACATCACCTAACTGTTGGAACAAGCAGAGACAGACATCACAGCAAGGGTGTTTTTGCACTACATAACCTAATAAATTACTGAAGCAGAGACAGAGCTCTGTTGTACTTTGCATTCAGAAACATCAGGGACAATGTTCTGCGGAGACTAAATGTTCAAGGTCCATCAGAAAGTAAGTAGTGATGATGTTCAAATAAAAAGCTGAAGAAGTTGCTGATGTGGCCTTAAGTTGCTGCCATTATGTATTTCCCACATGTTATTAAAATGTATTTTGTGTTTCAAACTTTGTGATAACAAGGTGAAAATGATAGATTACTTTATAAACTGAATAAATCATGAAGAAACATGGCCATGGTGAAAAAGCAATTACAGTGTAGATGATTCTCTTTTATACAGAAATGTCAGACCTCTTGTCTCTGTCCATTTTATCTAACATCCTGTTTTTGAATCACTCATTTCAGTGTAATTTATCGAACAATTTACCCTTGCTCCAAAAAAAGGGTGAGCATGTTTTCTTTAATGGTACAAATCCAGCTACACCAAAACTGTTACAGAGCCTCAGGACTCATACAACAGCTGCTTGCGAAATATTAAGTATTTTAAAAGTTGCAACAGAAATAACACCTACCCCCCCAAAAAACAAAACAAAACAAAACAAACTCCTCATTTAGTGTTCCTTATTGTAAAGGTATGGAATTTGGGACACTTGTAGAACTTACTAAGACCAATACATTCTGTCTTGCACCCATGTTCTACAGCAAGCAACAAACAGGAAATCATCGTCTTGGATTGAGTTTGTGATCTTGACCCTTGATTGGCCATTTATAGCCTCTGCGTTTGATGAAACTCCTCCTAGAGGTTTTGATCGACTGACTTGAAATTTGGTCAGTTTGCTAATAAGGTGTGGAGTATCTATAGTAACAGTGACAGAAGACAAGGTGGTGTAAATTGGTCTCTGGTACTGATGTCTGACCAGGCAGTGGCAAAATCAGATGTCATACCACAGCCATATGTTTGGCTCTAATTTCCACATATGTCATCCAGTCTGAAGAAAATTGAACATGATAGACATTAATACAGCCCCTAAAATGCAAATATTTGGTGGGCATTGCCTTATTCCTCCACAGGGCCCTCCAGAGGCATTAAAGCAATCAGATGATGGAGGATTATGAAATTTGGTACACATGTCTCAAGACCTGTCAGAACTCTCTTGGAGTCATTGTCAAACCCCACAGGAGGTTGGCCATTTTGGACTAAATCTGCCATGTTGTCTCTTTTACACACATGTCTGAGCAAACTCTTCTGAGAGCTTTTGACTTACAGACATCAAAATGACTCAGTGTCAAGTCTTAAGGCATTGGAGAGCAAAAATTATCCAAAGCTTTTTGTTGTTTTAAAGCATGAGGGCATGGTCAAGCCTCAAAATCTGACTCCTCATCATAAAAGACAAAGGTGTAATAACTTCCACGCAGAAGGTCGGAGCTGTACCAAAGTTTCTGTGGGTCATCATAGTGCTTTAACATGTTCAAATGGTCATTTGCTGACATCACTTAAGCTCCACACACTTTGAACAGGAAGTGATGTGTTTCACTGATGAACATCCTCATATTACATTCAGACTCATGTCTGATGACACAGAAGAAGTGACTGTTGGCTGTACTGTGTGGGCGGAGTGGCAAATTTCAATATCTCACCGTTCACATACAGCTGGTGCTCTAAATCATACATGCATGATTCCACTTGCTCCAAACTGGATAAGAATGGTCTTTGTCAACGTATAGATAGGTCAATTGGATTACATTGGAATTTGAACCAACTGGTCCCCTGCTGAATGACCCTCGATGATAGCCTGTAGGGCTTTCAAACTTTGTCTAATAATATAATAATTTCAAATGACAATTTTAAAATACTAATGGAAGTCTTCATTATTCATTATCACTAAGCAGGAAGTAGCCACAGCTTCTGTCGGGAAGGTCGGATTTCATCTGAATTTTGTCTGAATTTTGAAGACTTCTTGCTGGAGCTGAACTGAGCCCAACTGGATGAAATATCGAGACTTGCATATGGTGGCGCCTAGTGTTGAAATGCAGAATTGAGCAGCAAGCTTGCTGGTGGTGTCAAGGTGGCGGTGTGTGATGCCTATGGTATTGGGTTTACATTTACAAGGATGGCTCCATTATAAAATGCTAATTTATTGTCTAGAAAAAACAAAAACCTAACTGTATAATACATGTTGTATTTTGCTAGGTAACAGGTTACTTTGCATGACATACAGGGTTGCTTTTTATAGAACTTACAGATTGCTCACTGGAACATAACCATGAGTTCAAGAAAGTAATCTCGTAATTTCATAAAAATAATCTACAGGTTCTATGTAAGTTTTGAAAAGTATTAAAAGTAGTCCCAAAAGTGCTACTGATCTGGTCAACTATCAGTACTTCAGTCACCTGTTAGGTCCCTTTAATGTGGAGCAGGGATGCAGGGATGGGATTTTTTTTCTCCTACAGTTAGAAAATATACATTACAAGTTCATCAGAGGTGCTAAAACATGCCTGGGTGTGAGTGTGTGTGATTGTTTCTGTTTGTCCTTGTGTTGGCCCTCTAAAAGACAGGCAGCCTGCTACACACAGAGAGACTTAGATTGAATTCTCATTTAAACCACATGCAATGAAAGCCCCAAAAATAGGAATTTTGCATAATGTCCTACAACTCACTATCAAAGCACTGCGGTGATCCTGTGTGCTGGTGCATAGCTACCAAGTCCATATGAATGCAGACTGAGAGAGTGGCGATACCCTGTGGACGATGGGATTTAGTCAGTTCAGCTCAAAGCTCCATCCTAACAAAGGTAATCATTTATCCTCTGTGAATTCACTGAAACGACTGGCTGACGCTCACACGCACACACAAAAGTGCAGTAGTGAATTCTATCTCCCACAATGACACCATCATAGATGAAGTGATAAAATGATTTTCTCCTCTAGTGCTTTTCAATTCACGTCAGGAGGAATTCTGTGCTCCCCTTTTTTAAAACGGCTGCAGGTAAATCAAACCATATTGGGTCCACTGAAAGTGAGCCCTTGTCTCTATATCAGTGTGATCTAGAGTGCGCCATATGTGCCATTGCGTATCTCAGCTTTTTAAAGTGGAGAGCACTTTTTATAATAGCATAGGTGCAATGGGATTTTTATGTGAAGCCTAAATGGCAGTCATTTTCCAGGCCCTCCTTCTATTGATTTTAGAGCGGTCACACTGCCTTTGCCAAATGTAAGCCGCAGACATGAATGCAATACAAAGTTTTAATGAATGATGGATGTGAGGAAAGAAATCAAGTTTTCCACCAGTGACACTCATTTTCTTCCCGTTCTTCAAAGTTTGCAGAGACATGGAACCAGTACAACTTTGTTAGCAATAACATATACCTTGAACAAAAAACACACACATGCACAAACTGTGAGAAAACAGAACAAAGCAACACAGAGAAAATCCACTCAATGCCAGGATAATGACATCGGGGAGTTAAATCAGTTTACAGAGCTGCAGTCAGGTAACTTGAAAAACACACGCACACACACTCACAAACAAATCTGTAATTCCAATCAATGGCACAAACCCAAAACATTCTCTCACCGTTTTTTTTTCTCCTCTTCCCACTTGGCACTGCATTGATGTCCTGACATCTGTTTTAAGTATTAAGAGTAGCAAGCAATTTGTCCCTGCAGCCTCACTTTAAGCCCGGCAATTGGCTCCGAATTTTTAGAAATGCAGTTTGCGGTTCACATCTCAATGAAGGTATTCCTTTCTGATTGATTCTTAGTGTTGGTGAATAACTATTTACATGTAGTAGAGTTGTACAAATGTGACAATCTATTTGTTTTATTAGAAAAAAAACCTATGAAGAATCACAAAAAATGTGGAAAATCTCGACAGATTTACACTGAAATATAGATTTTTCAGTGAAATATCCACAGTTAAAAGTAGATATTTACATACACTGTATGTAAGACAGCCTTTTTTCTCACTGTCTGACAGTAAATCAAAATAAAACAATTGACTGTTTGAAGTCAATTAGGATTTCCAGATTTCTATATTTGCTAAATATGAAAACAATGCAAGAGAGAATTTGTGGCTTTCTTTATATAGAATCAGAAGTTTACATACTCTAAGATAGCTATGTGTTTTTAAAAAGATCAGAATGCCCATGATGCAATTGCTTTCTACTCTTCTGTGGTAAATGTCCTGATGAATTCACAACATTCTAGTTCAAATTAAAGCACACCTGTAGCCGTATATTAGGACAACACCTTAAACACGCTGCTTCCTTCTGTGGCATCATGTGAAATTAAAAGAACAATAACTTACAACCTCCACTGCTCTCGTTCTTCCTTGGGTACAATTTCCAGCTATGTGAAAATGCCACATCCATCTATTCATACAATCAAGCAAGTATTAACCTTATAAAAATATCCAGCCATCAGTCAGGAGACCGATGGGCTCTGAGTCCTGGTGATGAGGCCATTTTGGTGCAAAATGTGCGAATGCCCTGAACAATAGTAAAAGATCTTGTGAAGATGGTGGCTTAAGCAGGTAAGAGATTGTCACTATCCACATTAAATGGAGCCTACATGGGCTGAAATATCACTCAGAGACATAGAAGCCATTACTCCAAAAGCAACATAAAATCCTGATTTGAGTTTGCAAATACACTCGGGGACACAAACATTAATTGTTGGGGACACTGTACTCTGAAGAAATAAAGACTGAAGCGTTTGGCCAAAATGACCATCATTAGATTTGTAGGAAAGAGAGGGAAGCTTGTGAGCCTATTAAAGTATTTTTTTAATAAATTAAGTTAGAGCAATAAAATTTAACTATTTTCACAATATGCTTCACCTGTTGTTAGAGACAAATTTGTGAGTCAAAAATGACAGCTAAGTACTCAAGTACTTAGTACATTTGATGGGCAACTTTCTGGTAAGTCAAAAATAAATAAGCAAAAAAGCAATGGTCTCAACACAGACCCTTCTGGTACCCCATAACTGTTGTCGATCATCACTGATTGCATGTTCTGTATGATTTTGATGATTTGCTGGATACTTGATTGATGTTTTGATGATGTGAAGCACTTTGAACTGCCTTGCTGCTGAAATGTGAAAACAAATACATTTGACTTGACTTGACTAATATACTACATCCTAATTGAAATATATGATTTTCTTCCAGTTTATTGCATTAAATCAAAGTTAAAACGAGAGACTTTATTTAGTAGTATCTCATGGTTGATGATGTCAAAACCTTTCCAAAAATCAATAACAATAGCACCGACAACACCATCTGTAATACCACCTGTGATATTTTCTAAAACCAAATTGCATTTAGTTTTAGATAATATGGGCTATTATTCAAGTGATTAATAATTTGCTCTGCAATCAGTTTTTGTATTACCTTAGATACTGTAGGAATTAAATCGTGTTAGCAGTTTTGTTAGGAGGAATGGGTCAAAACCGCAACATACTAACGTGGGAGGCTTTTGAAAAGGATACCCAGAACATTTTTACCAAAGTCAAACTGTTCAAGAGGCAATCATACTAACCTGAAAACCTTAGGAAATCCTAACTGACCTAAAACAGGAACATTTAATTTTATTTAATGTCAGACAGTGTGGGGAAAATGTCTCTTTCCACACAGTGCACATAAATATCTGGTTTCAACTGTATGTGAAATTGATGTACTCAGGCTGGGAATCAGCAAAGAAAGCAAAACTCTCTTACAGAAAACAGAGTCAAGCCAAGCTAAGAAACAGAGATTGTCAGCTTTAATTCTCTGGTGAGGGATAAAGAGATTGCTACCCTCTATTTCAAACCCTTCCCTGATGAGCAGGTTTGGTCGGTTCTGCTTAGTAATGTCTCAGCCACAATTACTGGCAGTCCACTTAACTGGTGACAGCTTCCCTAAATGTGATAAATTACATTGGGGGAGCAGAAATAACATTCTAAACTTTTGTTTGATGAATTTTGCTTCTGTTTGGCTTTATAACAAAGTAAGATAATGACCAAAGTCCCAATGCCTTCAGAGGTTTTTATTGGTCTGATATGTACTTAGAGATATGGGGGTGGGGGGGATCGAAAGTAATATATCATGGGGGTGAGAATTAAAAGCTAACTCCCAGAATAAGAATTTGATCTGTGTATACACTGCTATATGTTTATTAATTTCTACCTAAATGCAACACTTTACCAAAGAAAATTCTTCGCCAAAGGACAGACACAGAATGAATATTTTAAGCACTGTGCAAGCCTATACACTTATATCTAATGCTGTGCATCAACACATAAAAGTGTGTGATTTCTTGAGTGGAGTTTCTAAAAACTTTAACTTAACTATGCTGTTTTTCTTGTGCAGAATTGAAGTGAGCAAAGCTCTCCCTGGAGACATTAAACAACGCTCTAACTGGAGTGAGCCAAAGCTGTAAAGTGGGAAACGTTTGAACAAACTTTGGTTTCTTTATGCAGAAAAGAGTTGGAATATTTTCACTCAAGGACAAAAATTTGATGAGTGTTGTGTGTGCACAGGAGTGTTTTTCAAACTGTTGGGCACACATATCTTTGTCTGTTGACATCTGTTGTTGATGCCTCTCCCATCCCTTTAAACCCAGCATGCAAACCAAATGCTGATATCCAAAGCATCAAAAGCAATATATTATGCTGAGTTGTTTCTGTATTCCAGTGCTGTGATTTTGTGGGCTCCTGCTACAGGCAAGGAATGAGACCAGCTTTGACTTTGCAGGTACAGCAGAGACAAGCAAAGGAATGAAGCTTTCTGTCATTTATAAATATACAGTCATATTCAATAAGCTAAAATAGCATTGAAAAGTTGGTTATGTGCTATTATATGGAACAATTACACACAGACTTATGTTTTAAAGTCTTTATTTTTGTTAAGTATGATCATTTTTCACTTATAGCTAATGAAAACTTGATTTTTAAGATTGAAATATTACATAAGATTAATGAAACCATTTTCATTACAGATATGTGGACTTAAAGAAAGAATGTTTAATACCTGCTAAAGGTTGTTATTTTCAAAAGGTACAAATAAATTGACAAATAGCCTAATTGGAACACATATTCTAATATGTTGAATATGACTGTATAAATGCCTGTGTCCCTTAGTGCATTTGAAAATATATATGAAGTCATATATAATAAATTTGCTGCATCCTTGGTGCACAAAGCCACATTTCACAGATCCTTCCTCTCAGCAGCTTTAAGACTCTATAACCATCACTGCTCTCAGCAAACTCAATAAAAGTTTACATCCCTGGTTTTATTTGCAGTTTTTTTGTTTTTTGTAAATCATCTGTTGTTTTTATGCACTAATATAAAGGCACATTTTCTAATGTTTTTTAAATGACCTTACTCAGTTACACATTTCTTTTCAGCACAGTATATTATATTTAATCACTGTACAGTGTTCTTTTTAATGTAAAGTTGCCCTTACTGTACACTCTGCTATTCTTTTTTGTTTCTATTTTTCTGTTTTTGGCCTTAATTTGAACATCCATCCATCCATCCATTATTCATCACGCTTATCCTTGCAGGGTCGCGAGGGGGGCTGGTGCCTATTTCCAGTGGTCATCGGGCAAGAGGCAGGATACACCCTGGACAAGCTGCCGGTCCATCACAGAGCAACAAAGAGACAGACAGGACAAACAACCATGCACGCACACACTCACACCTAAGGAGAATTTAGAGAGACCAATTAACCCAACAGTCATGTTTTTGGACTGTGGGAGGAAGCCAGAGTACCTGGAGAGAACCCAGTCATGCAGCGGGAGAACATGCAAACTCCATGTGGAACCCCAGGCTGGGATTTGAAACCAAGACCTTCTTTCCTGCAAGGCAACAGTGCTACCAACTGTGCCACAGTTCTTAGTTTAAATGCACACTTCTATTTAACTGTAACTTGCTGCTGGTAAACCTGTACTTCTACACTATGTAACAATAAAGGATAATTCTATTCTATTCTATTCTATTCTATTCTATTCTATTCTATTCAAATGTATGTCATGGCTAGAGTTTCACTTGGATCCCAAGGTGAGTGAAGTGTCTGTATAGCATAGCATGATTTAAAATAATGTGATTTGGTTATTGCTGTGATATTTAAGTAACAGCTGCATTGATTCTGTAGCAGGCATACATATATGCAGTATTGTTGTCGTGTCATTGCTGCAGGAGGGCAATGCCAGAGCATTATTTTACATTATTATGTCTTCCATCAGGCCATCAGGTTTCTGTCCTGATGGCCTCCCAGAGTTAAAGGACTCAAAGAGTTTATTTCTGGGATTGGGGCAATCTATGAGTTAGCCAGGTGACATTGTCTTAGAAGACTTATCTTTATAGATAAACATATTTATTATTAAAATAACATTACAGCCATCTGGAAAAGTCAGTTTGTTGAATAATTATTGCAAGCACTATCATAGGAAATTGGGGCTATAGAGTCTGCAGCCCCCTCTTGTGGTTGGTGGAAAGATTTAAGAAATCACAAAGGAAGATGTGAACAAAAATGTTGGCGGTAGGAGAGTTATAAAGGAGAACAGAAATAAAAACAGAAATTACAAGAAGTTAAAAAAGTATAAAGAATGTAAATTACAAACGCTACTTCTTGTTGATAAACTTCCCCCCAAAAACAAATCTCATTCTTTGTTGTAACATGTTTACATTTGCTCTGTTTTCTTATAAATGATAGCTCCTATCACCTTTTTGGCTCAACTTGTTTCTCACACAAACTAAAATCAATCCGCATTCATTCTTCAGCTGTTCTCTTTCTATCTTGCACCCTCCACCGCACCCTCCTGTGTATACCTCCTTTGTGACACACTCAAATGCTGATGTCTTCCCTCGCCTTTCTCCTGTCTTTCTCTGGCTCTCCTTCTCCACCTTCACCCGGCTGCTCTCTACCAAGCTCGTTCCCATCTCATTCTAATGCATGGCTGTATATTTGGCCTTTGTAGAGACAGCCTCAGTCCTGGAGGATTCTCCTGGAATCAATTTACCCTGCCTGTGCCAAGCCACTGATCAACAATTTACAGGCCATCAACTGCTGGGGCTGCAGGGAGGCTGTTTAACTGGTATATTATGTGTCTGACAAGCCAGAGCATTTAAAGCTGGTATAGTCCAAGCATTCAACACAAAAAGGGAAAACATCAAAAATACTTTTATTATTTGCATTCATTATGTTCTTCCTACAGCCTATAATCCAGAACAATATTGTTTAACGTGCAGCTCAGTTTTTGTTTTTGTTAGATGACATGATCCTCATTTAGGACCTGAGTGGATTTCATTCACAGTGTTGGAGTTTGTAAAACAACTTTGCTGCAGCAAAACCGAGCCTGGATATTTTGACTGAAACGATATGTGCCTGTTGCAGATTTTGATTTTTTTTTTTTTTTTTTTTTTTTAGTAACTCTGAATCCTATTCATTCATAAAACGTCAACATCAAGAAAGACTGATCACAATTACATTTTGCATGAATATATTTGCATCATATCTGTATGTAAGATTTATTCAAACATGTAAACCACAGCCCAGTTTACTGTGCAAATAGTGAACAACCAACCCTGCTCCACAGAGCTGCTAATAAGATTGATCCAGTTCAGTAGAGCACCCCTGCTTTCTGTGTCTGTCTACTGTGTTTGCATGCAAAGAAATGAAAACAAAACATGAATGCAGAGAATAAAGTGCTAGAGAAAATTGCACAGGTCAAATGATAGGCAGATGGGAAGGGATATCACTATGGTTGCCATGCAACAGCCATATAAATTGGCACTGGGTTTGGTAATGCTGCCTTGCGTTGTGTTGTGATTTAATAACCTCAGTCGGCCAGCCATAAATCATTATCAAACTGAGTTACAAATCTTAGAGGAGAGATCCTGGGAAACAATACATCTGCATCAAGCTGCCAATTAATAGCTTGTTGATCTTACTTTTTCTCAGTTTCATTTTGTATTTTAGAATACCTAAATAATCATGTGCATCACGTTTTTATGAATTAATATTTTTTCTAAAAATCCTTCAATTTATTCTATGTTGTTGATAAGTTGCTAGTTAGTTAGTATTTTAAATAAGTGTATTTTTTATTGTACCATCAGTCAAGTGTGTTTTGGCAACATGCAACACTTTAGTATTCAGGATTTTAACAGAGCCCCCAATTTTGTCAGTGGGCCAAATAAGAGACTTAACATACCCTATCATATGCATCCACACATCCAAATAACAAATTGTTCTAATTTGTTGATTTGTCAACAGTGGCTCCACTGATGCAGCAGAAATTTTAGAATGCCAATGAAATTTAGAAGAATGTGGCTGTTTTTGTTTTGTAGGTGATAGTTGTTGTATTAACATGTGAGTTTGTAAAAAAAACCTTTAAGGATTCTTTATTGAGTCATTCTAACATTTGTATGCAGACTTTAGCACAAACTGTGTCTATTTATGTTCACTGAGGCAGAGTATAACAAGCAACACAAGAGAAACAGTGTCATCACCAAATATGGTGATAAATAATTACCAGAATCTACTGAAACACACAGACACTCAAAATTGATATCTTAAACCTTAGATCAAAGATAATAACAATAAATGCGAAGATCTTCAGGCCAAAAAGATCCTGCTCAACTATGATTTAGGTGCACACTGCACCATTTACTCTGGTATTTATGTGACACTGAATTGAGAGTAGTCAGCATATACAGTAATTATGACATATTGCAATACTCCAGTAGTATAATACACAATTATCTTATTTATAATTTACATTTAATAAATGCAACCAGCCTTATAATAAACAATAGAGTTAGAATTGTTATTACAATTAGAAAATTTTCAAATCTACCAGATAACAGATAACCTCCTGTCAACTTCTACACTTCATCATTAGCTTCCTGCTGTCCAGGACATGCTTTCTGGCTTTTTGCATCAGAGAACACAGGCCTTCTTGATTTATGTGAGGGATTTGCTAACATAATAAAGGGAAACAACTTGAGCAGAATCATAATCTGTAATTAAAGAGCCAACCCACGAGCCATTTTGATGCATATCTCACTAGGTGAGAGATGAGACTTCTTTATGCACCTTTTATACATTTCTCTTTTTTCCTTGACACATTTAACAAACTAATGTCCATCAAACAGAAAGCTATAGTCAAACATTATAAACAACTTTAAAAGGCATTTGCTTTATATGGACAGAGAAATACAATAAACGATAACCTCATGATAACTAACTTTGCAAAAAAAAAAAACAGCATGCCATTCACCCTTACTGTGACACTGACCTACAACCTTGTTCTACGCTTTGCTTTATACAGAGGATCTGGACCCTAGGCTATTGAGAAACAACTGCAAGCTGGATGCATGGACTCTGTTGAAGTTTTAAATTTTACCCAGCTGCTAACATTTGGAAATTAAGTATGTAATGTGGCAGTTTGAAGCAATGAAGTTTACCAGAAAATACCTGTGCTGTAAACAACCATACCCCACTTCGAAGAGAGAAGTGCTGAGCTGAATGAGATGGTTGTTAATGTTAGCTCAATATTTAGAAGAGTGGCCAACACAGACTGAATGATTTCATTCACTTCCTCCACTGGCGTTGGCAAACTACAAGCAGACTACAGTTCTAAAACAGCACAGAAAATTGATGTCATTGTTCACAACCAAATCCAGCTCAGTGGAAGAAAGCCCAGAAGAAGCACTGAAGGGAGATGAGAATCAAGCAGAATTGTGTAGGAAGGCAATGGCAAGACTAGGTAGATGACTACAAGAAGTCAAAGGGGGTAATAATATCCATTATAAGATGGGGTGTGTTAACTTTTTCCTTAGTTCGAATATACATTTTTATTCATATCTTTAGTTTGATAGGTTAAACATGGTTAAATGTTGGTATTTAATTGTAATTAAATCACTTTCTTTTCTTGAGATAAACAAAAAAATTGGACAGATATGTGAACTTTATTTTGAAAACTCTGATCATTTAAAAGGCTGTTTTTTTTCCCCAATGAATACATCCTACATACAGGTTTATTTACAAATCAAACCTGTGCAAAACAAATCAGCTGGCTATTTTTTTGCTTCCTGTGTTTGTCTTTGTGTTATTTGATTGGATAATTTTCTAATTCCAATTCCAGTCCCTGTTCCTTAAGCAGCGCCCTCCATCCTTCTTTTAAGTTGGTCTGGATGACTCCTGCGTCGACATAGCCTCTTTGAAGCAGGCTGACAGCGCACACCAACACAGATGCTGGTAGACTTAACCATAAGCCTTATCAGGTTGCTCCAGCTGCACTGCCAGACGCTAGCCTCCACTCTCCGTCTGTCTGCCAGAGTTAAACTGGGGGTGTTTAAAATTAGATTTAACATCGATCATTTTTCTGCCCTGAATGGGGCCCAGTGTCAGAGGCTGGCAAGGGCAATCCCTCACCCACCATCTGTCTGCCTCACCTAAACACACCATCAGTCAGGGCTCAGAGAGGTAGAGAGGTAGATAGATGAAGAAGGGAAAACAAGCAAGGGACGAAAGTAATAAAGGGGAGTGTCAAGATGCAAGACGAGGAAGGATGGAAATGAAAGAGAGGACGGAGTAGAGGGTAGAAGGTGAGTGAGATGGTAGATGGTAGGCAGATAATTTCAGAAGCATAACAAAAGCCTTCCAGAAACATTAAGTTTGTCAACAGAAAATGGAGTTTGTTCCAAAACAATTTAAATTGATAATTGATTGAATTCTTGTTGCTCCTAAATGGATAACTGACAATTGAACCATGATGACAAACACCGCTCCCAACAGCGGAACCATTTACTTGACAGATTTGCTATGGTAGCCCTATTTTCATCCTTCATTTTTCTTTATGAAAGCAACTGGAAAGTAAATCAGTAAACCTGAATTTTGAAAGGTTACATGATGGGTAATAGTGAAAAATTGTGCGTTTAAAAGTAATTACGTTTACAATGAACTGAAATTCTTTCTGAACTATTTTCCCATGCCTATAATCTAAATTTGATGGTTAACAAAAATTAGGTTGAGAACATGCATAAATCTTTAGATCCTGCTCTTTTTGTTAATGCAACATGAATCAAAGCAGGGTATAGCAATAGTAGTAGTAGTAGTAGTAGTAGTAGTAGTAGTAGTTGTTGTATGAATAATGATAATAATAATAATAATAATAATAATAATAATAATAATAATAATAATAATAATAATAATAATAATAATAATAGTAAACAAGAGCTGCATTGTTGGTAGCACTGTTGCCTTGATTCAAACCCAGGACCTTATAGCAATAAGGTCCTGGGTTTGAATCTTTCTGCATGGAGGTTTGCCTGTTCTTCCCGGGCATCGTGGGTTCTCTCCAGGTACTCTGGCTTCCTCCCACAGTCCAAAAACATAAATGTTAGGTTAACTGATCTCTCTAGATTCCCCTTAGGACTGAGTGTGCATACATGTTTGTACTGTGTCTGTGCATTACCCTGTGAAGGACAGCCAACCTGCCCAGGATGGACTCACCTCTTTCCCGATGACCGTTGGAGATAGGACAGGTCATTCAGTAAATTTAGACAACCTTGATAGTTTATTTCCAAAGCCTGTCATGACTCATGTATTAGAATGGTCCAGTCCAAGGCCAGACCTAAATCCAATTAAGACTTTGTGGCAAGTGTTGGAAATTGCTGTTCACATATGTTTTCCACCTGCTTAGACTGAGCTAACTGGCAGTGAATGTATCCATTGCATTTCACTTCATAGCTATGCACTACTTTGTCCCCAAAAACTACTTTAGAATTTCTGGTTCAGCTTAAAAACAAAACAATATTATCTTGTGAAAAAACTAACCAAAATCTGAGGATCATGACAGATGAGAACAAAAAGATCTCTACCGTGCTTGTAGTGGACAGAAAATAATTCATTTAATGGCAAGAAAAAGTTAATTCAGAATGATAAAATGTCAAAAAATAAATAAAGCATAAAAATTTCTGAACTATCTCAGTCCAACCTGTTCTGTGCCAGTCCCCTAATCCTTTCCCCGTCAAGCTACACATCCTTCAGTGAAACAGCTTCTAAAACCTTTCCAAGCATGATGTTCTTTCTGTGCAACAATCCATCTACAACACCGTGATCATGGCCTCGCAGCTATAATGCCAACTCACTGGACTGTGCGAATACCATCAGCATTCTAGTTATGTTTGTGAGGCATGGCCTTGCCGAATGCAAGGAACATTGATTTTTATATCCCTGCTCCTCGGAAGGTTTGTAGCATCGTTAGGCTCAGTATCTGCCCATTCATCTTAGCAGAGGGCAATATTTTTGTGTGATCAGAGTAATTAAGCAGTTACAATTCCTTCTGATGGATTTCATCGACACTGCGACAAACTGTTTCTCCATCACTGGATAAATATCAGACATAGTTTCTGTTCACTTAATTTCTGAAATGGTTTTCTTATTACTGTCTTAATGGCTGTTCAATTACAGTTTCCATCAGTTTGAACTGAATGTGAATTAGCCCAACACTATTGACTATGGACTGCAGTCCACTATTTGTACAAAGGGCCCATTTGTGGCATGAAAATTGGTTTTGCTTCAGGTATGAATACAAAGGGATTTAACAATAAGGAGAAGGCAGACAGTTTCATCTTCACAGCTGCAGACTCAAAGAATAATGAGGTTTACCAGCAAAATGCTTTAACACGTCTAACTCAGAGAGAACAGCTCTGTGGTAGTCACTGTAAATGGCTCAGATTTAATGCAGAAAATGAGGTCTATATGAAAAAATACATTTATAAAAACAGCATTATGTTGTTCTGTTGACTGTACTGTGAAAAAAGCTCTATCGTCATGGGCATCCAATAAATATTCTGTTCTGTTTTTTATCTCCAGAATAGAAAGTGATTTATTGGCACTCAGTAAACAAAATATTAGTTAGGACGCCCTACCCCTAATACTGTAGCTAGTGTTACTTCTTTTGGCTGAAATAACTTCACTGAGACACATCTGCTGGTCTGAGTAGATGTTTGCCACACTCCTCACGTTCACCCTCTTACATGCTTGAGGAGTTTTTTGTGTGTTCCTGCATGTCATATCAAGCATCCCCAAAACATGACACTTCCAGCTCCAGCCTCACAGCTAAGGTTTTTCTTCTGGAATACAGTATTTAGTTTTGTCCAGATAATTCAGTTTCAAACTTATTTGTCAAAAGAATATTATTCCAGAAGTTCTATGTTCTAGCTGGCAAACTTCTTTTATATTTAGCAAGCAATAGGTTTCCTCCCTGCAGACCTACCATAAAAGTAAAAATTATGCAGTCTCTTTCTGACTGAACAGGCACGCACTTTTATATCAACAGTACCAAGAACCTGCTGTTGGTCCTGTGATGACATTTTGGGGGTTTTGGAGACTTCTTTTAGCATCTTTTGGCTACACAAGTTCAGGGTGAACAACATCTGTGGATGTTGGCAGTTGTTTTAGATCTCCTCCCCTTGTAAATAATCTTCCATACAGTGGAATGACTGATTTCAAATTATTTTGTGGCCTCTTTAAATCCTTTACCAGACTGATAAGGTGCTACAATCTTCTTCCTGAAGACCTCAGACAGCTCTTTTGGATCTTACCATTTTCTAAATATCTACGGTTTAAACAGGGCTTCTTCAAAAATGCTCTGTTATGTTCTCATCACATCAGTGTGGTGTGATATGCTTTTGCACTTTACAGTGAGCTTAGTTAAACAGCACTGGTCCCACCTTGAGCTTGATCTCTTCACAAACCGAGCTACTACAGACAAGGAGAAGACTGGTAAGGGAGGCCAGTGAAGCAGCTAAGGAGTTAAAGGGGTCATGACAACAAATTTCATTTTTCTGTGGTTTTGGGGGTATAATATGATCTGTTGTGCACTGATGAGGCCGTGTGAATATCAAGAGTTGATATCAAAAGCCCTGCTCAATAGGCGGTCAGCTTTGTTTCTTTGCTCAAAAACGGATGAATCAGAGAACAGTTTATCTTTCTACGTAGGTTATCTTTCTATGTAATTCCTATTCACGTATTCACCATGCTAGCGGCTAAGTTGCGCTAGCATGTGTGGCTACTCCACTTGAGAAGAGGATGGCTACTAAAAAGCAGAGCTGTTATGTCCCAGGGTGCTCAAAAATGAATGGAAGTTTCCACTTAGTCCCAAAGGATGAGAAAACCAGAGAAGAGTGGCTGAACAGTTGAAAGACTCCAAAGTTAACTGGAAAAGGTTCTTTGGTCTGAGGAAATATTCAGTTACAAGTTCTGTTTGACAAACACCAAACACTGCACACTCAGCACAAACACCATGTCTTCTGTGAAGCATGGTGATGGGAGCATCATGCTCTGGGAATGCTTCTCAGTGGTTGGCCCAAGAAGGGTTATAAAGGTACAGGGGAACATGAATGCAGAAAATAATCACGTAATCCTGGAGTCTAATATGACTCAACAAATGAACTACAACTTGGGGGGAGATTTATTTTTGAGCAAGACAATAATCCTAAGCACACAGCTAAAGGTAAACAGAAAAGATTCAAATACAACAAGATGAATGTTTCAAAGACTCATAGTCAAATCTCAGATCTCGGCTCAATCAAGAATTGGTGGATGCACTTAAAAATAGCTGTTCATGCCAGATCCTTAAACAACCTGACAGCAATTGAGTTGCTTTGCAAGGAATTATGGAGAGAAAAACTGCAGTTTTCAGATGTGCCAGACATATGCTTCCAAATTCAGTGCAGCCACAGCAGCTCACGTTTAATCTACTGAATACTGACCTGAATGCACAAAATCTTTGTCATTTTCTTTACCTTCTGTACAATCAATGGACATTTTACTGTATCGTTGTTTTTTTTGTAAATTCTTGCCACAGTCAATTATATTGACTAGAATTTCAATTATAGAAGCAATACAAGGGCAGTGAATACATTTATAGACATTTTTTCAGGCTAAATATGTTTGTAAAAATGCACTTACTGACAATCCCTTGCTACATTGTGTACTGATGTCAGCAAGGCTGAAACAAACTTCCAATGTGACCTGATTATATAAAACATACTGTGCTCCCCCCTGTTGGAGATGTTTTCAAAAGTCTTAAAATAAGTTGTTGTTATGGAGACTTGGTGACCCCAAGATGCCACTCTGCTGCAGATCTCTAACTTCTCAGATTTTTATTTTTATTTTTTTTTATCTCCCTTACCTTCTCTCTCACTGGGTGGTGGGAAGATGAAATTGGATCATAAACTTATCTTTTTTTGTTAGAGTATAACCTGCTTTGAGCGCTATAATTATTGCTCTAACTGCATATATGGGCTTTGTTGTATGAAAATGAACACACATCTCGCTTACCCGAATAGCATGTTATCTTGTTTTTCCCATTTTGAAGAGAGGCTATAAGACCCTGTTTATACAAGAACGATCCATTGAATACGGCACTTTTTTCCCATTTCTACTAACACATTTACATACCAACGTTTTAATTACAATCTTTATTTACACGGCAACAGTGGAGACGTGAAAATGGTATAATTCTCTCACCTCGCCACAAGCTAATGCTGTGTTCTTTGAAAACTCTTTGCCTAAAAGCCGGCACAACTAATAAATGTTCGAGATGGCAGAAAACAAAGTGTTTCTATGGACAGATGACAATGTTCAACTATTGCTTAAGGTGACTTTGAATTATAAAGCCACCAAATTTCAAGCCATTTGGCACTGTTGATCATTTCTTCTTCTGTGGTTTTTAAAATTGTAGTCAGCCATTTTGTTGTGTTGGTATGCATCTTCTGATATCTGTCATACTCCGCATGAGCCAGGGATTCCCTATAAGAAAAAAATCTAGTTTTTCTGTTTACACCACAACAGAGCAAGAAACATTTTCGAACCATTGCACTCTGAAGCCCATTCTCAAATTGTGCTGTTGTCAGAGAAAAGAGTCGCCGTTGTCATGTAAAACAGTACAAACGCAACAAAACTTTTCAATTTTCACCAGAAAACGTTGTTTAAACAGGGCCTTAACAAAATTATCCTTTGTGCCACTTCATATTTATAGCTCAGGGTAACACCAGTTAATAATTAACCCCTTTCTAAACACTTCAGTAAGTTGGAAATTACAAAAAAATGTATATTTACCTTCATTTTATGGGTTTTGTTTGAGGTACAGTGGAGAAATGAGTATTTATTCCCCTCTGATTTTTTGCGTTTGCTCCCTTCTAAGCAAAAATGCAATCTCTAAATTGAATAGAAGTGTAGGAGACAGAATAACAGCAAACATTTTTTGAAGTTATTATTATTATTTTTATTGTTATTATCATTTTTCACATATATCCTGTCGCAACAATTTAGGCACAACATACAGAAAAGTTGGTTGCATACATGTGCCAGGGCAGGTTTGCTCTGCTGAAGGGATATCTCAGTCTGGAATCCTAATTGTGCACTTGACTTTATTAAATCAAGATTGCATCCAGCATCAAAGTAGACAGTCTAAATTAATGTGATAGTTACCCGTGTTTATATGATCAGTCATTTGGAATATTTGTGAGTGGGTGCATGTATGTGTGTTTTAGCATTTCTCGCCTTGTAAGACCCATTTTTCCAACAAATACTACTTTGTTAGGACCCACTGCTCCTTAAAGGGCTCATGGGTAAGATGTTTTTGGGTTAGGTTTAGGACTAAGGTGTGAACTAAGTTTAGGTAGGTTTAAAGTTAGGCATATACTGGTAATGGTTAGGTGTAGGGTAAGGATCAGGGTTAGGCTATAGAAATGAATGAAAAATAAATAGAAGTCACTACAAAATCCTTGTAAAGAAAAACATAATGTGTGTGTGTGTGTGTGTGTGTGTGTGTGTGTGTGTGTGTGTGTGTGTGTGTGTGTGTGTGGGTGGGTGTAGGTGGGTGGGTGAGTGAGCATATATGTTTGTGTTAAGTGAGTGTATGTGAGTTTGTCACCTGGAGCTGCACAATTATTAGAGTGGTAAGAACGGTGGAAAGCAGAAGCTGAGCAAAAGACACGTGAACTTGGCTCCAGAAGGCCGCAGCAGCCCCAGGCAGACAGATGCAAGGCATCACTCCAGGGCAGCATACGCCCCACACAGAGGTAGGTTGTCAGTGAAGCACAGGAGCAGCAGCCCCAAGGCCAAGATGCACAGAGTAAAGTGTAGGGTAGTCACACTGCCTCCTGCTGCTTTGCAGGTCAAGCCCTGGGCTCAGTTCCCCTCACAGCCCACAGCCCACACCAACTTCCAGCAGCAAGACCGTCCAGCACCAGGTAGGAAAGAACCACCCCCCAGATTTGAGCTCAGATTTCAGTTGGACACTTTTTGTGCTTTGTGACTTTTTTTTGCAATGATGGCTGAAATCTTTGCTCTAAATGTAACATCAGCATTTTAGGCAAACTTCGGCTGACTTGTGACTCTTTTTCTTTCATGCTTTTTACATATTTGTTGACTTCAGTCAAGGACCTCAATGTATACCTAATGTGAGCTGCAAACCTGAACACAATTGAAATGGAAAAGTTTTAAAAGCATTGATATGTGCCCTCTAAGCAGCATTATTTCAGTGCAAACCTTTCACCATATTTGTCCTTTACCTTCAAGCAAACTATGCTAATTTTTGTTTTATAAAAACCTCTGTCTTATTCCTTCTCGACCCCACTGTGATATCCATCAATCGTTACCCGTTGTGGGACACACTCATTTCACAGGTCAATTAATTTTAATCAGAGTGTGTCAATTTAATCTGACTTCAAACCACTAGACGGACACTTTGTGAAAATCTCATTAACCTTCCCGTTTCCAATCTGCTCACTACATCCACAGGGCACAGCAATATCTCAGTCATTTCAAACCCCCCGCTTTTTCTTTTTGTCAGTAAACAAACTTTTAGAATTGGATTATGTCATGGGAAATAAGCCATGTGGGAGGGGAAACACTCAACAACCTCTCACAGCTAAACTGTGAGAAGCTGTTGTTAGGAGAAAATACTTCACCAGAATACAACCTCTCACAATTCAGCTGTGAGAGGTTGTTTTGGTCAAGTATTTTCTCTTCCCAGATTTCTTCTTTTCTAATTTTAATATCAGACAAATAAAACCTGTGTAAATATAAAACATAGTTTTCCAAAAACGGTTTTATTTATTAAGGTAAAAACAAACCTGACCTCCTGCGGAAAATCAGGTGGCCTTCCCCCTGAACCTCCTTATATCTACATGTACCACCCTTGGAAGCGACAACTGTCATCAAGCTTTTGTGACAAATGGTAATGAGTTTTTTTTTTTTTTTTTACATGACTTGACTTGTATGTCAAGGAATTTTGGCACACATTGCTTTGAATCTTTGTCCTGCTGCATAACATCAATTATAGCACACTTTCTAAAAGAATCCATTTTTGTCTTGTCGGTGAGTGTTATATTTCTCAACAGTTCTTGAGAATTATGGAGATATTTTTTGGCAAATGTGATACTTGGTGTTCTATTTGGTGTTCGCAGTGGTTCTACCTCAGAGCTCACCCATGGATGCCATTTTTGCCCTGAATCTTTCTAATTGTTAAATCATGAACACTGACAATAACTGATGCAAGTGAGGATTGGACTACTTTATATGTGGGAGAGCATGTGGCAGGAACGATGACTATAGCACTGGCAAACTGACATGGAAGGGAATGGAATGAACTAACTAGTTAGTTATATGGGAATCAGGTGAGGAAGATTTACAGAATGTTGAACAGCTGAGAGAAGACCTGACCTGAGGGATACAGAAATGACCACAAGGGGATCAAACAGGGCACAAAGGTATCTAACCAAAGCCAAAGCTTAACACTACAGAATGAATCTAAACCAAAATACAAAGAACAAAATGCAAAAAAAAAAAAATGACAAAGAATTCCAAAACAAAAGCATAAACCATGTATGTAAGGTAAACAATTTTAATAAAGCAATAATAAAACCAAAGTAAGAAGGAGTAATTCTGGTGGGCTGGCCACTTCTGGCAAGTTTGATCATCTTTTTGTTCTCTGTTCGTGGAAAATTGCTCTCAGTGCGGTTCACTGGAGTCTAAAATCCTTACAAATGGCTTTGTTACCCTTTTCAGACTGATTGAGTTCAATGACTTTGTTTTTTTCTGCTCTTGAATTTGTTTAGGTCATTGCATTATTATAATTGTGTTGCTTTCTGAGGGCTTTCAGCCTAATTTAATGTTGTCAAACAGGTTCTATTTAGGTGATTTCTTGATTCTATGGCTATGCCAGTAATCAGGCTTGGGTGTAGGTAGTGAAATTGAATCAGAAATGGGGTTAGCCACATTCAGTTCAAGAAGAAGGGGGGAATTACTATTTTCAGGGTCAGGTTAGGCTGGATAGCTGTTTTCGCTTATTAAGTGAAATCATTATTTAAAAACTGCTTCATGCATTTACTCACATTATCTTTGACTGACACTAAAACTTGTTGAAACCTTTCAGTGTGACAAAAAAGCAACAGATAAGGGGTAAAAAATACTTTTTTTACAGCATTGCACAAGTTTTCATGAGACATGCAAAAAGGCTCACAGAATTAAATATTACATTTTTATTTCTGTAATAATTTTTATTTTAATTTCTCTGCTAATCCACTCATTATCTCAGTGCCACGTGTTCTCAATACTATTTTTGCATCAGTTTCATGGTTTTCTAATTATTAATTTGCAAAGCTTTCCTTTTCCTGCTTGGTGTTGCAGAAGTGTATGTACACACACTTGGGATTATACACACATAAATGTGGAAAAATAGGAAAACCTGAAGAAATCTGTGAGGACAGAATTCATTTTTTAGGACACTGATGATTTTCATGAGATGGATTGAAGGTTCACTGAACTGCATGTTCAGTTTTATATCTGCAATGCTTTTTATGTTTACTTCAATATTTCAAGATTTTCTTGTTTGATGATAAAGACATGAGTCAGTGAAACAAGACAGACCTCTTAAGCTTTATATTCTTCTAAAATTATGTAATTTGTCATGTAACTAATGACAAATGTTCTTTATTCCAATCAAATAACTGAATTAGTGCATATGTCAGAAATTCCCAATCACGTGCATTTGCTTTTTTCCAGACAGGATCCTGGGCTGACTTTGTCTATCTAGACTGTTCTGGATGGATGAATGGTTTACACAACTGCTTATACAGTATGTAAATGAGAGAATGAACAATTAAGTTTCAAAATCTTGCTGTGAAACTTTCTAAGTTGCTCTTTTAAAATCTTTTTTAGCCCATTCACGAATATAAATAAAAACACATTTTGGGGTAGTTCTACATGATTATCAAATATACAAATGGAATAAAACATTAAGTTAAGACATTACTCCAATGTATCACCTTTTGCTCAGTTGTTTAAGCTGAAACTCAGAGATACAAAGTAGCTGCTGGTATATGTTGAATCCTTAAGCACGATGATTACATCTTTTCAGCTGAAGTTACACACACCTCATTAGGCCTGACTCACTGCAACCAAGAGGTTGAGCCTGACAGATCGAATCAAGTGCACCAGACCACTACAGCCAAGTATTCATTATTTGTACATTGGTGTCATGGAGAGCTGATAAGGTGCAAGCTCATTTGCATTAAAGGCCCAGACACCTTTCAGAACCCACAGAACCATACAAGCCAGCAGCACTACTCTGAACTGGCCTTTAATCTCCAAATCTATCTCCTTCCATCTCCCATTTCTCTTTTATGAATCTACCAAACAAATGAATAATAGAGATGCTCAGCATTTCAGTTCAAACTCCTGCTTTTTAATGAGGTTTTAGTCAATTTCTTTATAGCTGACAAAAATACCCTCAGGACATTTGATTCACATAAAAGAAACTGTACCACAGTTGTTCGAATGTCTGTGTTTGGCGGTTTTATGATTATTTGCTCAAAGAGGTCATTTGAAGTGAAAACATCTAGAATTCTAGAGTATGGGCTCCAGGACAGCTTTTACAGAAGATCCTGCAATATGGGTGATGATTCTCTCTACAAAACACAAGCCCTTGATAGGTTTCAGAATCTTTACGGTGTAAAAGTGTGAGCGTGCATGCATTCAAATGCCATAAAGGGTATATTTTACTGTGCCCAGACCCTCTTCTTGCCTCTTTCTTTTTTATAAAGCATTCATTGGCCTCTTTAGTATTCCAGTGTGGTTCATGATTCTCCGTCAACATCTGACTTCACAGGCAGCAGGGATCAGACTTGTACAGAGTGAGGCCAATCGCCTGTGGCTCACTGCTGCGGAGGACTGTAGGAAGAGATTACACTCAGAGGCCGACTGACAGTGACATACAGACAGATTCCCATTACACATCAGGTGCAGGGGCATTTAACCTTATTTGATTTGGGTGATCAGCTACAAACTCCGAGAGGGATTCAGGTAAAACAGCTGCACAAGATACACTGCCCAGCCTCCTGTTGCCCATGGCGACAGTGATCTTACAAACAAGTTGAGATTGTCACAGAACAGACTATTAAGCTTGCTAATTAGAGGATGGGTCTTTCTCACAGCCCTGAAGATGTAACCCAACCACTTTGAGTTGTGAAGGGGATAATAATTGCTCCTATAGGCTCTTAACATTCATCTCACATCCAGTTTTCTTCTGGATATGATTCAGCAGGAGTACATTTACAGCTGACATTAAAATGCGACGGCAGTATACACAGTGAAATTGGATTTCTCTTCCCATCACCTTAAATGCAGATTCTGTCCTTTGCGTCCTTCAGAATCTACAGTAAACATCTCATTTTATCCACTCACCCAGATACATCCTTTTCTCATATAGTCGTTGGAATTTGAACAGTCACGTTGGTACCTATATGACTCTTATGACTCTTCATCCCGTCTTTACTTGTTTGATGTTGACTGGAGATGTTGTATGTTGCTTCTCAACCCACTCTGGGGTATCAGACATGAGGATAGGCATCCTACACATGCATTTATTTGGTATACAGCAGACCCTTGGCAGAGGTTCACAGTCGCCCTCGAACAGCTAATATTCACCAATACTTAACGCTTATAACTGCCTATGTTAGTTGTTCGAACACTATAGATACGCAATAATATGCACAGTGGAAAAGGTAGCTCTACCGCAGAAGCTAATAACCAGTCTTGGTGGTACATCCAATCAGCACCAAGGGAACTAAATGGCACTCCTGGATTGGTTACTTTGCAAACTCCACCATTAGTGTGTAAAGTAGCATTGTGCCTTGGTATTTCAACTTCCAAAGCTGCATTTTCTTTCGAATATTTTAGATATGCACAATGAAAAAAAAATCCATGAATAAGCAGATTTTCTGCGAATATTTTGGAGTTACGTTCCACAGAAAAATCCACAAATAGTCTGGGGTCCACGGTATCTTTGTGTAGGAATGCCCATATAGTTGTACAATCATTTGACAGTTCAATGCTTTATGCATTTCATCCTTACCACAGGTTTCTCACAGGTGTTTGGAATCCTTAAAAAGCTTGTATTTCAATTAAATGTTCGTTTTCTTTGTCATAGAAGTGATTGAACTATAAAGAACATTAAATTGTAAATGATTTTGTTTTGTCCACACATCTTGACACTTTGAGTTGCAACACACATGTGAGTGCTAGGCTAGTAACAGCAGCAACTTACAGCTGTTCTTAAAAAACTTTTTTTTGCTTTTGAAAGAAGGGTTGCATTTGTGAATTTACAGTGTCTATACAGAACATAGCAAAAAAAAATTGGATCTCTTTTTACCCTTTGACAGGCAAATATAGCTTGGATGTATAAATAATTTATTTTCCAGGCTCTTGCTCCCAGCATAAACTGTTTCTAGTATTGTAGCACCATAGCGATATGTCTTAAAGTATTTGTCATGTCATGTATATTTCTTGAAAAAGGGAAGTAATCCTTGTATTGTTCCCTAATGTCAACCACAATATGACAAATTAAAACTCCATCACTTTCAAACATGCAAACAGCCTAATGTAAAAAGGAGCTGCCTTTAAGGTGCATGTTTGCAGCAGGGACATTTATGTAAGGAACTTCATTCAATACAACAGCTGTAAGATGTGGCTGTGCAGTGTCAGACTATAGGAAAAGTCATTTTGGACATTTATTGCACATGGCTAATACATGCCAACAGACGTTTGATGTATTATGTTATTAACTCTGCTCTCTGATTTTGACAACCACTGGTTTTGAACAGCTGTTATGAGTAAGAAGCTACAGTAAGTCTATTACCCAACAACTGGATCATTCAGTGCTCTGCCTGCAGTCACAAATCAGTCTCCTTGTAGCAGCTGGTTGCTTTCTTATAATCTTGATCTTGGTGTAAAACTGAGCTTATTCCTTCCTTACAGTCTAAAGTCCTTTTTAAGAAATCTCAGAAAGAAGGCCCCTATGAGCCTAAGAGTTTTCTCAAGCTGTATCAAGCATGGAGTAGTGTCACACACCCCTCCACCTATTGCTGTGCATTACTGGTCAGCAGGCTCAAAAAGGGCAACACTTCAATTGAATGGAAATATTTCCAGTCCCAATAACCGCAACAGAAATGTATGGTGTGAAAATGAAAGGAGCAGAGGAAGGCAAGCTACATGAGCAGATGGCCCGACTAATTAGCCTGCGAATACCACCTTTTTATAACGGAGTAACATCAGCAGTTTTACTCTGTAAAGAGCAGAAAGCAACTTTATCAGATCAAACACTTGAAAACTACACCTAAATTTTGTCAGTATTTATTCTATATCTGTATTTGAATCTATATTCAGTAATCCAAATATGAAATAATTGTGTTATAACTGCAATAACAAAAAAAAGTTGTAATAATTTGTAATATGTAAACACCAACAAAAACATTTTGGGATTTCTTTGTTAAAAATGTTTGTGTAAATACGTGGAATTATGGTATTTTTGATCAGTGTTATTGTGATAGTCTTGTTGCTTTAATGGTTTATGCATACCATATTAAAAAATCTTGAGGTTTTACATAGGAATTCAAATGCTGGTCAAGCTTGTTTTTTTTTTCTTTTTCTTTTTCATTTGTTCTTTTGGGGTTTTTTTTTTAAAAAAAAAAAACCATGTTATCTACCTAAAACATGTTAACAGGACAGAAGGTCTTACACTTTTCAACTGCCAATACTTTCTGTTGTTTTTTGCCTCCTCTTTCCTTATCGGTGGGCTTTTCCAAAATGCTTACAGGGGATTTACAGATCTGAGGTTGTACAGCACTGATTTGATATTAGAAAAAAACATTCAGCAGAGTTAATCCCTCTATCGGCTGTCTGATTAGTGATGATGTGATTATGTGTGTGGAAATGTGTGTTGGGGAAAGATAAAGAGAATCTCTCTGAGAGAGTGCACAGAATACTGTATCCATCCATGCCATCTTTGAGTGCAAAACTTCAGGGACTTGATTGGAAAAGAAAAGAAAAAAGAAAAGAAAGAAAAGAAAAAAACTGTCACAAAACTGACTGAAAACCTGTATGTAAAGCTTGTTTAAAAACGTTGAATTCAAGGATTTATGTAAGATTTCCAACCAGAAACTTCTAATCCTAAAGAAATGTTAAATCACTTTGATTACACATCAGAAAAATGTAAAGATGTGGTTTACTTACACAATTTGATTTGTCTTACTGTACCTTATGTTATTCTTATCATTTTCTGCAGTGATGCAGGTGTAATCCCTGCTTTCCTCAGAAAACCTTGCTGAAATCCAGATTTTCCCTCACTCTGACTGAAACAGAGTCTTAATCTGTTCATTATCTCATGTTAAAAACCACCTGCTGTCAGGGGGGAAACCCCTACAATTTTTCTGTCAGTTTCATGCTTTCTACTCATACATTTTCTACGCTTGCTTTGAGCTGCAGAGTGCTGCAGAGGTGTATTTGCATGCAACAACATGCGCACAATTATCTGAGAATTAACTTAATCTAAAGACATGCTTTAAGACTGGAGGAAATCAGAGAACCTGGACATGCCATGAAAATTGCTCCCAATGATGAAATAACCTTTTATCAGGTTCAGGGTGTGATCACTTTTTCACATAGGGCCTGGTTTGTTTTGATAGTAGAACTTATGGTTCCATCAATTATGGCAAGACGTTCAAATCCTAAAGCAACAAACCCAGACCATCACACTATCCCCATCATGTATGACTGTGAGAATGATGTTCACCTTCTGAAATGCTGGTTAGTTTTATTCCAGATGTAAAATGACACTTTTCAAAGGTTCCGCTTTTGCCCCCTCAGTCCAAAGTATGTTATTCCAAAAGTTTTAAGGATTATCAAGATGTATTTTTGTTTGTTTATTGTTTTAGCAAATGTGAGATGAGCCTCTGTCATTTTTGGTCAGCAGTGGTTTCTGCCTTGGAACTCAGGAGGCCATTTTGCCCTGTTTCTGTGTTAGAAGGCCAAGTTTGTGCATACAAGCAAGGAATTTGACTTCAGTTTCATACACTCCCACCCAGACGTGAAATATAAATATATAAACTTTATCGGCGATAAGAGGAAAAAATATGTACATATTTGTTTTCTTTATTTTATTGCTGTTATTGTTGAATCATGAACACTTACCCTGAGGCTAGTGTGAATTGCAGTGTTTTAGATGTTGTTCTGGCTTATTTTGTGACCTCCTAGATGAGTGGTCATTATGTTCTTGAAGGGATTGTGGTTTGGAAGTTCACCACTGTTTAATGTGTTCTCCATTTGTGAATATTGGCCCTCACTATGGTTCACCGGAGTCCCAAGTCCAAGTATGACTTTGTAATCTTTTCCAGACTGACATATGTCAGTGATTTTGCTTCTCACCTCTCTTGAAACATTTTATATCAGGGCATCATTGCTTTTTGAGATCTTTTAGTCTAGTTCACATTGTCAGTCAGGTTCTGTTTAAAGAAATAATATCAATGTACAGAAAAAGACTGTATTTTTGTTTTTACAAAGCTAAAAATTGAAAGGATTATAGTAAATATGAGAATATATTCACATATATATTATGTGAATATATTCTCCATAGGGTACATATTTATACCCTATGGAAACAACATGCTTTTTAATCTACAGTGTCATTTGACATTTGAGTCATACAGTGACAATGAGACACTTTCTAGGTGTCCCCAAAGACAAAGTTTAGTTTACTTTCATAAAAATAATGTACAACTGCATTTGTAATTTCCAAGCAAAACCTTCGCATACTGTGCTAGCACCTCTGTGACCAGGTTCCTAGCAACACAGAGATGAGGCAGCACTAAAATAATATCTCAGATGCTGGTGAGGTACAGAGTTTATTTTGTATTTGTAAACAAATAAAAGAAAGTAATTTATTATATAACAACGCCTTTAACAGCAAGAGTGTTAGATTTAAAAAAGTGCAGTGAAGTGACGTGTAAGAGTGTGTAGCTCATCTAGTGAAGAGAATTTTCTTGTAATGAAGATCAGCAGAGTGCGAGTCCAGCTTATTGTGCCCAGTTTCCTATACAGATCTGTGTTTAGCTTTCATAAATCTCTAAAAATCATGCTAGCATTTTCTTTTTTTTTAACTTCTGTTCCACATATATCAAGATTTTGAACTTGGTGCCTGTGGACCATTTACATATTCTTTAGATGTGTCTCAAAAAGAAAAAGAAAACCACCTCACTGGGTGTTTTAACTGAATAAAACCTGAACTGGATAATTCAGAGATTCTTTAAAACGTGATTTGAGATTTTTAAAACATTTAGTGAAAACACAAAAAGGGAACATTTTCAGTACTTCATTAGAATCAGGACAAGTATAATAACTGCATCAAACTGTAAACTGTGTTTACGAAAACCAAAAATTTTGGTTCTACACAACAGTATTTTGTCTTGCACTCGAGAACCCAGTATCACACAGCGTCTCGTTTTGTGAGCTGAGTATATCGTTAAACCCCTGAAAGCCATTGTTCATTACTACACTCTTAAAGGAACCTCAAATGTCCCAGAAAAAAAATCAAAAACTAAATGTTTATTAGCACAGAATACAGAATAACACATGTTCATTTTTTGCTAACTGAACTAAAAATAAAACCATAGATTTAAATCAGCTAGATTCTATAGAATCAATCCAAAAACACTTGACATGTAAAAGTATGACTTTTGGCCTATTTAGGTCTCATCCACAGCATCATGGGCCCCCAAGGTATCTGGACACATTCAACACTCCCCCCATATCCATAGTGAGCAAACAGTGAAAGAGGATGTGAACAGATAACAGTCTGAAGTTTTAATATTTAGAATTCTACAATATAGAGGCTGCCTGTGATTTGTGCTACTTTGCTTTAAATTAGGCATCTGCTTCCAATGCACAGGAGAGTGTAGATTAATTCATTTAATTAATTTCCATGCCCCTGAGGAGCTGCTAATCCAACCAAAACACTTTCGTCACAATCTGCTTTTTGGGAGAGTTTTTGTATCACATCATGTTCTAAATTCCCTTTTGGAGGCCTTCACATATGCTTTCTCATCCACTATCTCTGCCTACCACTCCACAGCTCTTGCTTTTCCTCCTTTCTCATCATCTTTACCTCTACACTGCATCCACAAACATTTTTCAACATCATGTGTTTCTTTTATCCTTTTTTTGTTCCAGTTTTTCATGCATCTTTTTTATAAACCCTCAACAATCTATCAAATATTGTTTTACCCAAGCAAACAATCAAAACTCTATAGCAATATATTATGTGAATAGTTCTAGTCCTTAAAGAAGCTGAAATTAACTTGGTATAACTTAAAACTTGTCTAAGCCTTTGCTCTTCTATTATCTCAGCTGTAGGTATAGACTCTGTGAGACCATACTAGAATTGCTCTAAGAAATAGATTCTCACATTTGAAATTCATATGCTCTAATCTGTTCTTTGCCCCTGGCAACAAGTAAGCCCACCTATCAAAGCTAACCAGGTAATGAAAATTTGAAAAGTATCAAAAACGTTAGAATTTTTTTCTCCATTAATATGAAGGAATAATTATCAAACTGAAACCTGATATTTACATACACTGTGTGAAAAGACACATTCCTTTTTTTTCCTCACTGTCTGACTAAATTTTTCCTGTTTAAGTCAGTTAGGATTACCACAGTTATTTCTACTCATGAAATACTAAAATAAGAAGAGTAAGAGGTTTCCGCCTAGCATTCAGAAGAATTTTGCTGATCGAAAAATTTTGTGAATCTGTCCCCAAGGAAGCAATGGTTTGATGGAATTTTGACCATCTTGCTCGCGCACACCTTTTCACCTCGGCTCACAAATTTTGTAAGGGACTGAGTTCAAGGAGGCTTTGTGATGGCCACTCCAAAACAATGACTTCAGAATAACAGTAGTGGCTTCTTCCTCTCTAAGTGGCTTTTCAGCTCATACTCTCGCACCATCTTTAGCCAGCATCTTCACAAGGTCTCTTACTTTTGTTCTGAGGTTAATTCCACAACCTGTCTCTTTCCCGAACATTATGATTGCTAGATATCCCCATGGTGTTGTACTCACATATTGTATAATTGTTTGAAAAGATAAACCTGGTTCCTGTAGAAGGCACCATAAGTAAATGGGTGTTGATGGTTTCTTTTTTTTTGTTTCCTTATCCTTAAAAACTGTATTTCATAAATTCTTTACAGTGGCGTTCGTCTTAATAAACAGTTGTGAACTAGTGGTGAATTAATATGGAAGGGCTGAGGTGACGTGACACATAATTCAAATGTTATCCAAGAAGACAGAAAACAATTTGTTTGGACCACTTGACGTAAAGAGGAAGAAAATAACAATTGTTCCTCATCATCTCCCAACATTTCTGTCACTTTTCATATAAAAACACACTGCCACCCTGAATTTTTAGGAGGCATGCGTTGTTCTCTGCTGAATGATCACAATCCCACTGACCTTGTGATTTAATGCAATCTGCACTCTCAGCTTGGGCGAAATTGTGCCATTTAAAGCAAATGGGTTACAATTCAGAGGGAAAAGATCCCACAGTGTCTTGTCTGTTTTATTCTTCTTGGAAATAATATTGTGATGTCATTAGGCAGACATTTGTTTTTGAAAAGCTATGCTTCATAGACAACATTGCTGGCACTTGATGGAGTTTGGTGGTTTTGAGCTTCCATGAAGATTGGTGGTTGTAATTACCTGGCAACAAAATCACAACTGACTGGGAAAATTAACTTTACAGTGACACTGACTTGGTGGACTCCAAAAAAAAAAAAATAAATAAATAAATGTCAGACATCTTTGAAAATGTAATTCACTAAAACAGCTGAATAAAGCTGACATTTTGGTTTTATATCGCTTACCTTCCAGCCGTTATTTAGCTTTTATAAACACATATGAACACAGAAAAATAATACTTAAAATACTGATGATACAAAAAAAGGTATGAGAATAAAGTGAAAGCTTTAAGGCACAATGGAACATCTCTCGTGTTCAAATAGGCCACTGTTGACACTTATGCAGGCACAATATTTTTTAAAGAATAGAAAATAGAAAAATCCAGCATCAATCATTACTTCAATGTTAGTTCACTGAGAGACAGAAAAGTGTAGTCATAGTAGATATGATTTTGTGGAAAAAAATAATCAAATAAGCTAGAGTTGACAGGTGGTCTCTTAGGATGAATATCATCTCTATTCCCCTTCACAGGGAGAGAAACAAGACTAAAAACACCACATTACCATTTCCCAGTGGCTGACTGGAAGGGATCTTGGTAAATCTAAGTTGGATTTAATGGAAGTGACAGAGGAGAGTTTGTAAGTACCCAAACAGGAGAGCAAAAGCAATCATGATACCATAATGTAATATCCAAGAAAATATATGGCTATTTTCAAAGGATAATACTGCAGTGCATTTTAAATCCAGCAACACTCTAAGACAGAGAATGCTTCATCCCAGGAATAAAGGACATCTAAAGGACAAGTTCCTCTCATTTGAAGACAGTAATGTGTACATTTTGATAAGTAAAGATAAGTGGTGTGATTGAGAAATTAAAGAAGGCATTTGTATTAAACATGAAAAACCACCACTAAACTAAATGGGTGGTCTCAGATTTCATCTTTCTAACACCTACTCTGTATCCCTGACTCATCTCCCCAGGTGGTTTTTCAGCAATTTACACACTGAGACATGTGACTAAAACAGCTCACATCGCATTGTTAGGGACATGTTTGGATCACCAGGCAACAACAACCCAAACATTGAGCTGAATAGGGCAAGTGGCAAGTATAAATAAATTGAATTAAATTTATCTCTTTCCTCAAAATTCTATACACAAATACTCAATTATGGCAATTTGGAATCTATTTTCTGACTGTTTTGCAAATTTATTAAAAATAGATTACCGAAAAAAGTCCCATTTACATAAATATTCACAGACTTTGTTTCATACTTTGTTGATGAAGATCATCTTTGGATGATCAACTTCTGAAAAACAAACCGCTAAGTCAGTTGCTTATTCTGGGTGGCATTAAATTGGAACGCTGTAAAAAAAAAAAAAAAAAAAAAAAAAAAAAAAAGAACCTTGGTGTCATCTTTGTCCACAGATATGTCATTTAAATATATTAAACAGGTTTCTAGAGGTTTCTTCTGTTAGCTCCAAAATACTGCTAAGATTAGTTATATCATGTCCCAGAGTGATGTAGAAAAACTAGTCCAAAAGTTTAGGTTAGTCTGAAAACATACCTGGTTTGCAAATGTGCACTGTTCTGAAAAATTCTAGTCAGCAGGTTGAAAAATTTTTAGTAGGATTTGGTTTTGAATTTGCATATGTTTTACATAAATATTAAACTGCTCTTGTGTAAACTGTGCTCTGAAATAATAAAAATTGAAATATATATATAAAAAATCCCAGTAAATCTGAGATGCAACTATGGTTTTGTTGCTTTAAGGATGCTTATTCCACATCCATTTTCTCTTTTCCTTGCTTATGTTATGCTTGTATTTTCTTTCACATTCTATCTTTCCCATAATGGAGTGCTTTTCACCTTATGTGGTTGGACGTCAAGCTTTGCTGCTTGCCAACGGCCTTCCTTTTGAATGTTGTTTCTATTGCTGTACTGTCACAGATCACTGACCAGAGACTAGAGTGGCAACAGAGGAGTCTCCACTCATACATTTCCTGATGATGCTCATTGAAAGGGTGATTTTCTGCTTGTCTGGAACAGTAAGACATCTGGGTATATAAATTTCTACTGTTATGAATAGAGCGAAATTGAACCCATTGGACCAGGATTTAATGCTTGTGGCCGGAAAAGCATTGTAAGGGCTGGATCATTTCAGTACTCATGAGTGAGCCAAAAGACTTCTGTATTGTCAGTGATTATTGTAGAAGAAAATCAGTCATGTACACATGTATTTGTTATAATAAATGAACAAGAGCAGTAATGATAGTATAAGTAAATTTTAGACTATTACAGTAAATCATGTTTGTTTTTTAGCCATACATGGCTTTATAAGTTTTGGACTTGAGCATTTTGTGTCATTTTTATCAGAAATAATTCTCTATTTACACCTACCAGACATTACATTATTACAAAAAACAGATAAAGTGAACAATACTGATTTTCTCTTCATCATGACACCTGTTAGTTGGTGGAATATAGTGGTTTCCTCAGAGTTTATGTGTTTGAATCCAGAAAAATAGGAATGTGTAGCAATTTGAGCGACTTGGCAAGTGCATCTCATTAACTGCAGCTCTTGTGCAGTGGTCCTGGTCTGCAGGGTTTAGTATTGACCAAAAGTGGTCCAAGGAAGTAACATTGGTCACCTGGCAACATGGTCATTGTTGCAAGGCTCATTTATGGATGTAGGAAGCAAATGTTAGAGCCAGTAGATGTGCTGCTGTACCTCCAACTGCTGAAAAGTCATAACTCTCATAGAAAGATGTCAAAACACCTTGGAAATCTTTTTTTTTTTTTTTTTTTTTTTTTTTTTTTGACGTATGGCGCTGCATGGCTGCAGATGAGTCAAAGCGCCCTCTGCTGTGAAATCCATGCCTCGACGGGTCAGGGCTGTTTTGGATCCAAAGGGGGAGTACGCACTGTTAGACTGTATAAAATATAATCCACCTGACTGGTTTATATAGAAACCCTGATTCCAATCATACGAGGTACACAACAGTTCTAATTTTAAAAGGTGTCATGGTCTTCTCTTGATACATCCTTTCTGCAAGAATTGTGATCTTCCAGTATAGCACTTTCTTTTTTAAAGTTTAATAAATAAAGTATCACAAATCACAGACTCTGCTTTAATAAATGTATGTTTAGAATAGGTATAGGATATATCTAGTCCAGGTTGGACGAGTTTACATGTTAAATTTATTAAAAGGACTGGATCTGAAGTGACCACAGAAAATGAATAAGTAAGTAAATAAACTGAATAAATAAAAATGAAATGTCCCTCTTTTTAGTTTTCAGAAATTTATTAAAGTTTAATATGTCACAAACTGTGGTTTTAATGGTTCTGTATTTAGTGAAGAAGAGTTTCAATTGATCTGAGCAACAGCAAATCCACATTGTCTTAAAATCTGAAAATAGTTAAATATGCCTGTATCCAGTCTAAATCATAATTAATCTAATCCGGCTTTTAAGTGGTTTTCAGGTTTATGCCACATTTATCATATAAAATTATGTCAACATAAATAAAACAAACAAAAAAAAAGACAGGTTCGTATTTGAAATGGGGAAAGTATTTTTTTGCCTAAACAACACAAAAAAGAAGTTTATTCGCAGTGTTTTACAGCAAAGATAACACTTTACGACAAAATGTGAAGCCGCGGTGGTGCTTTACGGTAGGCATGTTTCAGTTGGTAGCTTGTTAGCGGGAAAGCTAGTGGTGCAAATTTTACTTTTTAAACGCAGTTTACGGTATAAGTTCGTAGCCAGGGAACAATGGATGTCGGAGAGCTCTTGAATTATCAGGTATTCACTCTTCTCTTATAGCGGATTTAGGTTTGCTTAGTGAACGTATCCATCTGAATTGTTTGCAGGTAACAGCCTCGAAGTAACAAACCAGAGAGCAGACTCCTGTTTAGAAACGTTATTTACGTCCTTCTCATTATATATCAGTCTATAAATGTCTAATTTTAAAAACCAAGTTGGCCATAGATTAGTTTAATTGTTCCTGATAAACATAAACGTCACAATTAGCCCTTTAGCTTGAAAATTTCGCTGTAATTCAGAGGTTGGAAAAAGGTAGAGGTTTCGCTCATTGTAACTTCAGACGAGTTAATTAGGTCCACCTGGCTCCATTGACCTCATTTTTTTTTTTTTTTTTTTTTTTTGTAGTATTAATAAATATACAGCATTGTATAAAATTGTTGAACCATTCCTAATATTTTATACTCTGCTTACATTCGTTCAGCTCTTTGAAGTGTTCTGTACAGACTTCTCTTTCTGCAGCGGTTCCACAGCAAACTCAGGTTGTCTGCTATGTTTAGCAGTGGTTCTGTCCTTGGCTTTGCAAGGATTTATATGAGACTGATATATAGGTCAGAATCAATTGACTGAATAAACTGAGCAACAAGTAAATGAATGAAAATGACTTGATACTGAAGTGAAATTTAGTTAAAAAAGCAGCTAATACTGTCTTTAAGTTGATGTCATAAAGTAACGTACATTTTAATGCCTAGAGACAAGGTTTCCAAAGGCTGTTTTGTACCTTTGTAGTTGGATATGAAGTGGAGCATTTTGTGCTGGCTATATGTGAATTCATATCTGCTTTGACTGAATTATTTAATATCATTTTCTATACTGTACTTATGGTCTACTGTAAGGAAAGCTGGTATTGTGATTAATAAATATTACACTCCAAAATAAGTGGAAATGGACATAAGTTGTTAATATTGGCCCAGTTTTACTTATGGGACTGAAATCGATATGTTAGGAATGACTAACTTTGGCTGATGGCGATGTTAATGGAGATATATTTTGCATCCCAATTTAAAATGCATTAGTAGCAAGAGAAATAAAGTGATATACAATGCTGATACAAAATGGTTGGCTTAAAGGTACAAGATGAACATTAAGTTGAGAGAAAAAGACAATGTGTGGTTTCAATTAGCGAATGGTCAAATTAAACTGGAGTCTCTCCACACATGGTACTGTTTTGTGACTATATCCTGGTCTATATATGGTCCAGTTTTTATGTTGTGTGGTTGATTAGTTTTTTGTTTTTAAGAGGCATTACTTATGAAATACTTGAAGACTGTAGGTCAAACACTTGAATCTGATAATCAATCTGTAGGGGGAACTAAACATTAGGGTGATGGCACTGAGGCCTTCCAGTCTCAAAGACCTGATTGCAAAAGTTAGATGGTCAAAAATACCAGTGGAGACATGCAAAAGACTTGTCTGCAGTTATAAGAAGCGTTTGATTGCTGCAATGCCATTAAAGTCATTCCAATCAGAAATAAACTTTTTAGTAGCATGAAAATAAATGTAATCGTAAATCTGCAAGGGTAACTTTAGATCTTCTTCTCTTTCAGCCTGACAGAGGAGCCAAGCGCCCGAGGGGAGAGGATGGAGGAGCTGCAGGAGGAGACGACAACTCCAGAGGAGGGAAGCAGCAGAAAGGTGTGGGATCAAGGGAGGCAGCCAGATACAGGGAAGTGGGAGGAGGGATAGAAGGAGGTGTTGAAATGAAAGAAATGGAAGAGCCGACTGGAGACAGAAAGTTGATCTTGGAAAAACTGATGGACCAGGATGGGGAAGAACCTGAGGTGAGGAAAATTACTATTTTATTATTATTATTATTATTATTTGACATAAAATTCATCTGGAGTCTCTGCTTTACGTTGCTTCAGTCACTGGGGAAGCAAAGTATCTATTACAGTAGTTTTGGACCTCGTCTTAATGTAAGAATTTGATTAACTTTAACTGTCAAAACTTGATGACAAGTCAGTCAACAGTTTTAATGCTGAACCATGAACAAGTACCTTAGTAAATCAAATAACTCCTCCTTCAAATTGACACCGTGGGTGTTTGCAGACAAAACATATCAATTTCCTTTTAGACTAATAATCGCCATCTGACATAAGGTTGCAGCTGTTAAAAGAAATGCACATGAAAATCATTGAGCAAATATCAATGCATCAAAATCATAAGGCTCATCAAGCAAATATCATCAGGCAAATATAGTTCAATGTTCTACTTACGACTAATCAAAGACAACTCTAAACAGGTGGGTTTTTAGCTGTGATTTAAAGGAACTCGGTTATGGTTTCAACTAGGCCTGTCACAATAACAAATTTTGCTGGACGAAAAATTGTCCCAGAAATTATTGAGATAAATGATAATATTGTTATTTTGAAACCATTTTCAAGTTATATTAATAATTGTATAATAATGCAAGTTCAATCTCTCAAAGACCAATAAACTCTATAAACTCTAATTTTGAAACGAATACTTGCTTTATAGGAACTGGAAGACATTTTGAATATCCAAAATAAAACAACAATCGAAACCATAAATAAAATGGAATATGAAGTCGCTGTAAACAAAATTGCCTTTCGTACAATAATCATCAGAATGGAAATTATCGAGCTTATTTTATTTTATCATCTGATTAATTGCCTATTGCAACAGGCTTAGTTTTAACTTTAGGTACCAGCAGAAATCTTTCTCAGAGCACCTGAGGAGTCAGGAATGGTTGTAAGCTAAAAGCAAATAAGATTAACAGATTGGACTAAATCCATTAACACTTAAAAAAATGAAGTGTTTCTGAATGATCCCTTTCCGATTAGTTTTCTTTGTTCTTACACAAAACAAAGGCCATCGAGAACATGCTGTTTGTTGATGTTTCCTGCCTGGAAAAAGTGGTTTTAGTACATTTTAGATTAATTTGAACCAGACATAAAAAATGAGGGTTGTCATCATTCAATATACTTGGGTTAAATAATAGATTTCCAATTAATAAGCGATTTCAGTGGTGCATTACTAGTTTGAAATAGTCTCAAAATAGCTTCTTTTGACTAGAACTATGGTTATTAAACTACGTCATTCAGACACCTACTATTCAAATCTTTGTAGCTTTATGTCCATCAACTCAGGAGCTTTGCAGTTATAGTAGTTTGGATAATTTGTGTGTGTTGTTTATCTTTATAGGTATCAGCATCCATTTAGATCCAAAATACAGCGGGGAAATAGGTTATTGATAAACTGCAGATTTTTCAAGCTTCCCCACTTAAAAAGAATAAAGAGGTCTGTTATTTTCATAGTAGGAACACCTTGACTGTGAGAGACAGAATCTAAAAATAATCCAGAAAATCACATTGCATAATTTTTAAATGGTTAATTAGCATTTTATTTTGTGAAACAAGTATTTGATTGCCTGGCAACCAGAAAGGATTCTGGCTCTCGCGGACCTATTAGTTAATTTTTAAGAAGCTCTCCGATCTTCCACTCATTAGCTGTGTTGACTGCACCTGTTTGAACTCGTTACCTGTATAGAAGACACCTGTCCACACACTCAGTCAGTCAGAGTGCGTCCTCTCCTCCATAGACAAGACTAGAGAGATGTCTAAGGACAACAGGGACAAAACTGTAGACCTGCACAAGGCTGGGATGGGCTACAAGTCAGTAGGCAAACAGCTTGGTGAAAAGACAAATGTTGGTGCAATTATTCAAAAATGGAAGATCAAGATGACTGTCAGTCTCCCTCAGACAGCAAGAGCTCGCCTCGTGGAGTATCATTAATTGTGAGAAAGGTGAGGGTTCAGGCTAGAGCTACACAGGAGGACTTGGTCAATGACCTGAAGGGAGCTGGGACCACAGTCTTAAAGGTTACCATAGTAACACCCTACTCTGTCATGGATTAAAATCGTGCAGTGCGCGCAAGGACCCCCTGCTCAAGTCAGCACAAGTCCAGGCCCGTCTGAAGCTTACCAATGGCATCCTGGATGTACTAGAAAAGTCATGTGGTCCACTGTTTGGAGAAAAAAGAAAGATGAGAAAATCCCAAGAACACCATCCCTACTATGAAGTATGGTAGTAGAAACATCATAATTTGGGTTTCCCTTTGCTTTTCTGCAAATGGAACTGGACGACTGCACCATATTTAGCAGAGGATGGACTGGGCCATGTGTCGAGAGAGTTTGAGCAACAACCTCCTTCCCTCAGTACGAGCATTGAATATGGGTTGTAGCTGGGTCCCCCAGCATGACAATGACCCGAAACACACATCCAGACCAACTAAAGAGGGGCTCCGTAAGATGCACTTCAAGGTCCTAGAGTGGCCTCGCCAGTCTCCAGACCTGAACCCAATAGAAAATCTTTGGAGGGAGGTGAAACTCCGTATTGTCCAGCAATGACTCCGAAAACAGAAATATCTGAAGAAGTTCTTTATGGGATGTATGACTGATGGGGGAGGAGCAGGGCGGGGCCAAGTGCGCATCAGTTGTATTGAGCGCTGCACTTGTTACAGTCTAATTAACTTCAGGATCTTTCTGTCTTTCTACCCTCAACAGGTTAAACTATCTACTCCTCTATTTAGACTATAATAAGTAGATTACCGCAACTTTATCTAGTACGTTATTGTTTATTTTTTTCAGTGCTGTATGCATTGTAGACTTCTTAAAAATGTGTCACAGAAGCCAGACCCTACCCGATCACCAAGCAAATAATTTTGGGCCGACCCGGTTTGAATTTCTGGTCGGGCTATAAATCCTGGTCGGGGTACAAACCTGATCCAGAACTCCAGGAAAAGTCTGACCTCTGTAATTGTAAACAAAGCTTTTTGTACCAGATATTACCTTCTATTTTTCTATTGCATCAAATACCTGTTTTATGCAAATTAAATATGTAAAATTAAGAAGTGTTATTTATTTATTTTTTTTTATTTTTATTTTTTTTTGGGTGGAGGGTGTATTTTGTTTTAGATTCTGTCTTTCACAGTTGAGGTATGAAAATTACAATGAAAATTACAGACCTCTTCAATCTTTGTAAGTGGGGAAACTCAGCGGTGTATCAAATATTCCCCACTGTATCTCGTTATTATTGCAGGTTTCCTACAGTCTTAAAAAATATTGAATTTAAAGTATTTTTTTTCAATCCTGGATAAGTAGGAAGAAGAAAATGATTTATTCTTATTTATTCTTTGCCCTATTTTACCCGTTGTTGTCTGTCAACCCACATCTTTATCCATCTGTCCACCATCAGTGTTACCTATTTGTTCAGTCATTAGTCAGTTTGTCTACTGTCAGTCCATCCATCCATCTTTTTTTACTGTCTGTTTTTTTTGTATGTTTTGTATGTAATATCTGACCTCTTTAGAAATATCTGCTGTAAATTCTTAGTGAATTTTAGCATTTCTAACTTTAAAATAGGTCAGAAATAGGCTGAGAGCTCTGCTAGCCAGAATCATGAAAAATGCATAGGAAGCCAGAGGTTGGGAGGTATACCTGTGTGTGTGTGTGTGTGTGTGTGTGTATATATATATATATATATAGAGTATATATATATATATATATATATATATAGAGATATATATATAAATAAATAATAAATAAATAAATAAATAACTAAATAAATAAATATATATATATATATATATATATATATATATATATATATATATATATATATATATATATATATATATATATATATATATATATATAAATAAATAAATAAATAAATAAATAAATAAATAAATAAATAAATATTTGGCTGTATGACATCCTGAACAGTATGAGTATTTTGTTTATTTATACTACAAACCAACTTTCATAGATCTTACATGTTTTAATGCCACTTGTTTTTCAGTCAAGACCTAAAGTACTAAAACAACATCAAGGAAAAGGTTGGGCCAGAATTTCTGTAGGATTTCTGGTGTCACCAATGCCATCATGTGTAGGACATTTGAAAACTGCACCTCTATAATTAGGTTCCTATAATCCCACTCTGCACCTTTTTCAAAGATTCCCACTGTCAAGAGGTACTCAGAGCGAAGAGCTGCATTGTTCCATAATGTCAGGCAGTTGAAATGTCCTAACTGGTCATTATCTGCCCAGCAATTTATGGCTTTTAAGCCATCAGGAGGTTAAATGGATTCCCTTTTCAGCGAAATATCCCCCAGATTGAAAAAAACCGTGTGTGCTCCTCTCACATAATTAAGGTCACCCTGATGGCTCCTTTGCTATTGCAACAGCTGCTTCAATAAAAGCCTTTTTTTTTTTTTTTTTCCTTCCTTTTTTTCCTTTTCCCCCCTATTGTCTTTTTCCATCATTCTGTCTCACTCCTCCACTTCTGCACTAATCAAACAGGCAGAGCCGGTTGACGAGAGCTCAGTGAAGAAAATGATCCTGACCTTTGAGAAAAGGTCGTACAAAAACCAGGAGCTGAGGATAAAGTTTCCAGACAATCCAGAGAAGTAAGACCATCATTAATGAAGCATTGTGGTTCACTTCATCTTTAGGTTTACAGTCACACACTTTATTTCTCGTTTTTTTTTTTTTTTTTTTTTTTTTTCAAACTGTGCCTCACTTTGCAAGTTAAGATGTTTATATGTGTATTTATCATATATAATATGATCCATTTTGACAGAAGTAAAAGGGTCTTCACTTGTTTGTTTCCGATCAGGTTTATGGAGTCGGAGCTGGACCTGAACGATATCATCCAAGAAATGCATGTGATCGCAACAATGCCAGATCTCTACCACTTGCTGGTGGAGCTTAATGCCGTCCACTCGCTGCTGGGCCTCCTTAGTCATGAGAACACTGATATCCTTTTCAATAGTTATTGAAGAACACGTTGGTTTTTATTGTCTTCCTTCCAAATCATTAAGCGCTATTGATTTCTGAAGAAACTGATGCGATTACCTGTTATCTCTTAAGCTTTTTACAAATCAGGATACTAGAGAATTATAGTATTTACGATTTAATGAAACTTATCACATCATAATTAGGCTTGCAACTAACAATTATTGTCGTAATTGATAATTCTGAATATTATTCGGATTAAAAAATGGACACATTCCACAGATTTTTTTTAACCACTTAAGCTTATTTTATACAATATTAGAAATACATAAATACATTAAAAATACAAATTAACAAACAATTCAGTTGCTTTTTTTTTTTTTTTTTTTTTTTTTTATAAACCATTAATCGATCACAAAATTAGTTGACAATTATTTAATTAATTGTTTCAGCTCAAATCCCAATCATATATAGCTGTAAAACTATTTTTGGATTCTGCATGCTAATGATATAATGTAGAAGTGCACAGTAAACTTACCTGGTAACAGAACTGCCTGATTTTCAACTTGATCAGCCTTGAGTTCTGCCAGGTAGCACTGACAACATTTAAAAGTTTGGGCACTGGTAACGAGGCAAGAAGATGCAAAGTTAGATATTTTCAGTACCAGTGACATGTTCAAAAATGACACCAGAGGATGCATAGAGATGTAAGAAGCTATTCAAAAGGATACTGTGTTTTATACAACATGTTTTCAGTTCATTTAAGTCTAGAGAGAGAGATGGCAGATAATGGGAAGGCTGAACAACTAATCCATATTAAGAAAATGAACATGGAGCTTGTTGGCTTTGGATTGCCAGTCGCTGTAATTGTGCTAACAACTAACCTAAAATGCTAAAGCCAGTTTAAAATGTCATGTGGAGTAATTTTGCTGGTGCTTGTAGTAGAAACAATGACTGCTCACAGCAGTAAGGCTTGGTAAACAAAAATGTCAATGCGATTCTTAAGAGAGTAAAATCAGTGCGTCTCAAGTTTTATGTAGTTATCAAATTTCTTGTACAAGTTTATGAAAATCCATGACAAACAGTATCCTTAGGCATGTTTGTGAGGCTAAATTTGAATGGAACTGATCTAATTTTGATTAAAATAAAAGCTGGCATACAGTACAGGTGCAAACTCCTCATTCCAGCTGTCTTGCAAAGAAATAAAGGGGTGATGATTTAGGCTTATGATGCAGTCACAAGGCCTCAGTAGTACCATGCTGTTGAACCTAAAGTCATCCATATGTGTGAGAACATCTAATCGACACCTAAAGCCTGGTTGGAATATAATCTTGAAACATCATAATGAGAACAAGTGAGTAGCTGTAAAGAAAAAGAGTTGAGTTGCTGCTGCTGTGACCCAGGTTAAATCCAAACCCAAGACCAATTAAAATGCTGGCAGAGGACCCTTCACAGAGACCAGTGAACCTCAGTGCGCTGAAGCGTTATTGTAAAGGTGGTGAGGGGGTCAAAAGTTCGTAAAAATTTGAAAGACTTGAAGAAGACGATCACTTCGAGTTATTTGTTTGTAGACAAATAATTATGTCGTATAGCTAGTTTTGCAAACTGTGTTTGAAATTATTTAATCCATAACACCAATAGGAATCTTTAATTACGGATTGCAGTTTTGTTATTAACGGACCAAAAAATTTAAACTCTTGCATTAAAGATAGTCAGAAGTCTTGTTTTGTATACGTACGAGCGCATGGAGCCATACGTTAGTTCTCCTCTGACCAAGATGGCTGAAAACACCTTTATCATCACATTACATTGAGCTGAAATAACCTTTACCCTGCAAGAAGTTTTGATTCATTTAAATGTACGCAAAAAAATGAACTTTAAGGTGAATTGTTTTATTTAGGTAGTTTAGAACTCAGTAAGGTTTTAAAATGATCCATAAATTATGAGCAGTTATGTTAAAAGAACTGAACTTTGTCCAGCCTTTTTCAGGCTTTAGTAGTCCCCATTTAACCATAACGTAGAGTTTTGTGACCTACCCATGATAACTAAGGTTTGTTTGGGAGCAACCTTCCACGCTGTATTTGAAGAAAAAGTCTTTGCTTTTCTAATTCCTAGCTAATGAGACGTAGAAAGCACTGATTTTCTTTAAGTTGAGCTCTATATTCTGCATCAGAAGCAAGAGACTCAGAGAAAGTGATGGTGGGAAAGATTCAGAAAGAGACAGAACCAGAACCATTAAAGAAGTCGTCCAGTCAGATTTAACAAGTTTGGATCCACGTGGTTCAAAATCTATTTTTTTTATTTATTTATTTATTTATTTTTTATTTTTATTTTTTTATGCACCTGCAGTAGTGACCATTCCCACTTTTCCAGCAATATTACTTTTCCTACTGTTCTATTTGGTTCTGAACTCCAAAGAGACGGACTAATCTAATCCGCCACCTGGCAGATGAAAACAGCTGGTGCTTCTTGGAGAGAGAGAACATTAAAGGGAGGTATTATGTAAAATCGACTATTTTAGGATTTATGTCATGTTATAATGTTATTGCCTCATCAAAAACATACCTGGAGTGTTGCTTTGAGTTATTCATGCATGTTTGAGAAATCCTTGAATCTCCTGTGGGAGCCATTCTGGGGTGCCTACACGCTTGTTCCCACACACAGCGTCATGTATTTCCACAAAGTTCTTCCTCAGAGCTGCAGTCCCCAGCCAAGTTTCTGCCTTACAGAGCGCCCCTTCCACATGCCTTCCCCACTCAGCTCCTCCAGACTAGCAGCAGCAGCAATTAACAGACACTTGGTGGAACTGTGCTTCTGCTGAGCTTATCATACAAACTACTTCTCATTCCAACGCTCCTAAGAAGGGTTGTAAACAGGATAATCGAGACACTTTGTGATGGAAGCGGAGAGTTGTAAAGAGCAAGAGCTTCTTAAAGAGACAGAGGCCCAATTTCAAGGCAACAAATTGCAAAGTCAAATTTCTTTTCAGTTATATTTGATTTATGCAGCATTTTTATAAGAACACCTTTATTAGTCTATTAGGCTGTACTGAAATTACATTTCAGTACACCCCCCAACCCCACCCCACACACTGTAAGGCTAAACAGATGATGTCGAGATTCCCCTGTCTACTGGAATGAGAAACAGAATGTTCAGAAATGCAGACACAACAAGACCCAAGCTAAGTGTAAGGTGTCTTTATCATCTTATAGCTGCCCCAGCAATGTTACGATAAAAGGGTGTAGTAATACTCTGTATTTTTCTAAACATTAACCACATGTTGCCATAGCAGTGGTGGACCTGCTGCAGGAGCTGACAGATATCGACACGCTCCATGAGAGTGAGGAGGGAGCCGAGGTCCTCATTGATGCTCTGGTGAGTTCAAAAATTGACATCAGTCTTTGTTATTGATCACACGACTCTTTGTGGATCAATGCTTAAGTTTCTGGGCTTCTGGATCCAAACTCGGCAGAGAAAAATGGATTACTTGGTCGTTGTTAATGAATACAAAACAGGACTTCTGTTAGCTCTCATTGACATGCTGACATTTACATTTTTTTTAGTTTGATTTTATTGGTTGAAGTCTTGAAAGGCCTGTTTTTATTTATAGCTTTGTGATATGTTGCTGTTATATGTCTCTAGCTTTGTTTCTTTATAATAAATTTCTGAAATAACTATTTTCCACTTTCTCATCCTCCTGCTTATTTTACTCTAGTCTATTATACTGTCTGTGAACTAAGGAGATACCCACTCAAAGGAACATCGATGTTGTTGATATCCCATTATGTTTTCACACAAAGGTTAAACAGCAATAACATGCAGTTATAGCTTTTAACAGAAGAAGAACCCAAGTGGTCAATACTTCTTCATGGGTGGCACTGCAGCTTTTCATCAGAGATTCTATGGCTTGTTTCTAACTACGGAGACTGACCACTTACCTCTGCTGGTTCATAGGCCTTTGAGCTGTGAGGTTTAATGTTTTTTCTTCTGTGGGTATTCAGTCAGCTCTCATTGATTGCATTTTGCACATACAGATATAACTTTTTTTGCGACTTCAGCGTCATGTTCTCTGACGTTAAGCTTCCTGTATCACTAGTACACATGCCATCTTTAAATTGAGCTATCTGTTATAATTTTGAATTTTGTCTAAATGGATGTCTGTTGTGTGTAACTTTTTAAAAAGGGTTTGTCCAATACTCAGTAATCCAGAAAGTATCTAGATTGGAGAGTTATTGTGCATTCTCTTTTAAATCAGCTTTTAAATCCTTGTTACATCTGTAAAAATGTCATAGCCTTTCATGGTGTATGTGAAATTTCTATTGTGATTAAAATTTTGATCTACACAAGTGTAGATTCTAATGTCCCTGTTATGTATTTGTCTCAACAATTTGAGCTTTCTTAAAAAGACAGAGGCGTTAAATTACGAAGTCAAATTTATTTTAAGTCATATTTGATAAATACAGCATTTTTGTAACAACTAAAGGTAACATAGTTACATGATGGTACTATAAGATAGAAAATACATAATACTGCTCCTTTAATAAATTTTTAGCATTACCTTTCTTTGCATCTGATACTGGAGCATTTGTAATGTGATTTCTAGCTGGACCACACTGCCAGAGATTTTGTATATTGTAAAAAATATTTACAATAAAAATTGACTTGAGCATTGAAACTCAACTTTATGCCACACCTGCAGTGAGGTGGAAAATAGTTTGCCCTCTTACATATTTCTTCGGTTCGGTTTTTGCTTTTTGACACGATTTTTGTATCTGTCAAATATATTAAAAGTTCAAGGGGAAAAAACTTGAGCATGAATGCATCATACTTGGCTAACATTGATTGCTGTTCAAGTAATTCTTTGCAATTGCATATTGTGAACAGTTAAATTTCAATAATTATTTTAGAGTAGAAATATCCCATATTGTCACACAGTAAGGAAATTCAGGAGTAGTATCAGCAAGTTAAAGGTAAGTAGAAGCATGCATATTCCAACTAAGATAAAAGATATAAAACCAAAAAATAAGAATAACAAACTGGACAAGATATGTATATTTGTGTATAGCAAACAGCAACAAACAATTTACACAAAAAGAAAAAAGGACAGCAAATATCAACAGGAATGTAAACACTTATTGAATTTGTTGGGAGCAGTGATAGTAATAAAGTCTAACAGCTGCAGGGAGGAAGGATCTGGAATAACGGTCCTTTGTGTACCAGTCTGTCACTGGATGCATCAGTCTGTCACTGAAGGAGCTCTCTAACATCTTTATGCATGGAGTTGGGAGAGTTAGTCCAAGTGTGATGTTATTTTATTTAGAGTTCTTCAGTTTCCCACCATCTGCACTGGGTAGAGAGGTCAACCTAATAGCTGGTTGTATCTTTATTGGCAGCAATAACCACCATCAAGCATTTGCAATTCCTGACACTGAGTTGTTGACATTGCTGTGGAGCAATTTTGGCTCCCTCTTTACAAAATTGTTTTAATTAAGCTACATTGGAGGGTTTTTGAGCATAAAGGTACCAACGCAGTGGTAGTAGTATGATAGTCTGGGGCTGCTTTGGCACTTTGGGAACTGGACGACTTATTGTAATCGATACAGCCGTGAGCCGTGCCAATCTCTGGCTGACATAATCTGGATTTAAATCTGATATAAGATGCTTAGGGGTGACCCTAAAACAGGCCGTTCATGCTCGAATTCTCTCCAGCGTGGATAAACGGAAACAATTTTGCAAAGAAGAGAGGGCCACAATAATTTCATCTGATATTAAAATCAGTTTGGTCTGAAATAATTAAGGATGATAAGAAAGCAAAAACAGACAAAATTTGTAAGGGCACAAATACTTTTTTTTTTTTTTTTTTTTTTTTTTTTTTTTAAAGCACCACAGGATAATATATTGTTTCTGCACTAAAAAAATTTGTTGATCAAAAAATTATTGTTGGAGCGGCTCTAAACCTTGGTTGTTGGAATGAAATCTGATTGTTGAGTAAATGAGGGTGCGAGGTCTGTATTTTAATCGTCTGTAAATGGGTTGTGTGGTGTTTTCTGTTGACTTTCTGGTTGCCTGTCAGAACTAATAACTAATAATTGGACACTAGATCAAAAAGGTCAACTTTTCTTGCTTGAAATATTGTGGTTTTTATGTGACTAAATTGGTTTGTTACATGCCATTGGGTGAGATAGCATCTCAGCTTGCTTTACCAACCTCTCCAGGTGGAGGTATAATATAAATTCAGTCCATTTACCATCCAACGGAGCGCCCCATAACCTCACTGTTCTTTACAGCTTCTTTGAAGGGATGCAGTTTGAGGGCAGCAAGGTTGGTTGGTTGATTCCATTTGTCTCCTATGTGTTGCTGTAACGCCTGCAGCTCCAGTGTCCTTGCTGCCAGAAGGCCAGGTGTTACCCTTGATAAGATAAATCAAAATGATTCAGGGTGGTCTCTGTGGCGTATAAATCAGCTTTGGCTGTCCATCTCCTTTCATCTGTAATAGTACTTTTATCCAACCCGCTGGCAACCCACAATCTTTGTTTGGTTATAAGTCTGCAATCTCGACTTGACTGATAACACTCGCTTCCTGTCACAGCTTCTCTGAGAACGTCCAAATGTCCCCTGCCTACTCCTCGACCTTAAAATGTAACACCACTCTGTTATTTCTGTGTTCCTCTACATTGTTTCTCGCTTGTTTTACTAGAAGGGCCTGTTTTTTAAATTGAGTGGCATTCAGAAAAATCCATGAACTTGTTTAAAGAAGTATTTTAGAAATTACAGTCATACAAAATGACTAAAAAATGGGATAAAATCTATTCAGAATCAAATTCTTATGCATATGTACACTTCCTTCTATACAGAGTATTGGATGTGATTTATATTTGTTTGAAAAAACGAACCTGATTAAAGCTTATTTAGATATTTTTAAGATTTTAATATAAACAAAAGTAATAAGCACAGCAGAGCATAATTAAAAATTAACAGTAACGAAGGAACAGATGTGAACAGGTTGGTTTTTGAAGCATTTAACTGTGGAAAAATCACAAAAGAGGAGGAATAAAGACTTAAAAAAACTTAAAACATTGTAAATTGGAGCAGAAGATCAGCTGCTGAGGAGCTGAACCTGCATTAAAGCCTAATGTGTCACTCTAACACCATTCCACATCCTCAAATACGAACAAGGCTCCATGTTATGACAAAACTTAAGACCTTTACAGTTGTAAAACCTGTTCACATACAGATGGAGCTGGGACTTTTGGACCTAGAGACATGTAATTCTTTTGGAAAGGTCCCCGTAACCTCTTAAACTATAGTTGTTCACAGAATAACACATCTGTTTAAGACCGAAGTGTGTTTTGAGATCAATAAAGCAATGAGCACGGGTGGGAGGGGCAGAATCTTTCTGCCTTAGCAGGATATATTACCTTTAGCTATTAGAATGGCAAAAGTTTATGTATGAAGCTTCTTTGAGGTTAAACAAGAACTGGATTTGATTCTATATGACATCTAAGGATCAAGGAAAGGAACCTGCTTACATTTTTAGAGAAATACACTATTTTGGTTTAAAACCTGTGAAAGTTACGTTTGTAAATATCACAATATTGTTATTGTACTTTTTATTGCAAATAAAGTTGATTTATTGTTATACTGTAAAAATGTCTTTAATTTCATCTTTGTGTGCAGCTGGAGGGTCAGGTGGTGGCTTTGCTTGTGCAGAATATGGAGCGACTTGATGAACAAGTGAAAGAAGAGGCTGATGGCATCTACAACACGCTTGGTAAGAAAGTGTTTTATAATGTAGAAACGACTGTACATATTGCTGAAATTCTCAACCCATTGTCTCCAGAGGGTAGTTACTTCAGCAGAAGGACATCAGAAATTGACAATGATAAAAGCTACAAACTAAGGTATTTTGTACATGTTGTGTTCATAGTCTCATGTACTTCTGGATTACATTATCAATGTACTGATATGGAAAGTGTAATAAATAAATAAAAAAAAAAATCCTTAGAGTTATGAAAGTGAGTTAATAATGAATTAACAAGTTATTTAAATATAGTTTAAAAATAGCTTACCATATTCCACCAGATTTCCCCTTTGGGTTTTTACAAATATGTCCTTGGTCGACTGTGGCGGAGTGGTAGAGTAGTTGTCTTGCAACCGAAAGATTGTAAGCTTGATTCCAGCTTCCTCTTGCCTCATGTTGATGAGCCCTTGGGCAAATTTCCTGCAATTTCTATGTAAACTGGTTTAAAAAAAAAAAAAAAAAAAAAAAAAAGGAACATGCTAACAGAAATTATGATGAAAATTTTGTGAAAAGTAGACGCATCTGAAGGAAGTTTTGAAGGTTTTCAGTGGCAGATTATGTTGGATTCGGGATGTAAGACTTGTTGTGGATGAACTATTTTATTGGATTACATTAATCGTATCCTTGCGGATATAAAAAGACAGCTTTTGTTCGAGATGACTCTATTCTGTCAATAATTTGAGGCTTCAAAAGGTGAGTTGGACATTATTTTGCATTTCCAGGTCATTTGACAAAAGCATTTACTGTGTCTTGAGTTATTGTTGTATCCTTGATTGGCATACATCATTGGAATCTCAATAGTTTTTGCTTTCCATTGACATATAATATGTCTACATACATTGAAAGGGTTGCAAAAAATGATGCATATTGTCGTGGATGTAACAACTGGTTGCTTGTGTTAACACCAAGACCAGGAAAATAGAGCACATCACCCCAGTTCTATAAAGTCCTTCCACTGGCTCCCTGCAGCTCAGAGAATAGACTTAAAAATACTTCTGTTGGTTTATAAATCACTGAATGGCTTGGCTTCAAAATACATTAAAGACCTGTTGTTGTTGTATCAACCTTCCAGACCACTCAGGTCTTTTGGTTCTAATCTACTCTGCAGCCCCAGAACCAGAACCAAACATGGAGTAGCAGCTTTCAGTTTTTATGCACCACTAATCTGGAACAAACTTCCAGAAAACTTCAGAACAGCCAAACTGAGTTCCTTTAAATCAAGGCTAAAACCCCACCTGTTTAGAGCTGCTTTTCATTAGTAGTAAGTCGAACATTGATCAGTATTTTCGAATTATATTTGCTTGATGATCCGCATAATTTTGATACATTGATATTTGCTTGATGATTTTGATGATCTTGCTGTATACTTGATTGAGGTTTTTATGATGTGAAGCACTTTGAACTGCCATGCTGCTGAAATGTGCTATACAAATAAACTTGACTTGGTTTCAAATGCGTCTTAACTCCAAGTTGCCTGCCAATCTGCGTGTTTGTGTATAACTGTCTGCCGTTTTGAGTTGGGGTGTATGTGTCTGTACTGTAAAGCACTTTGGGTGGTCAATGTGACTAGAAAGGCGCTATATAAAATCAATTTTACTGATACAAAGTAACATAGATTGTTACATAAAGAACACCCCGGCAACAGCAGCTTCAGCAGTAAAAGTGAGTTAGGTTAGGCTTACATTGGCAACTCTCTCTCCAGCTCAATCCATTACTGTTTCTGGTTTTTACCAGGGACATTGCATTATTATGGTTTCCACGTTTCCTTTATGTCTGTACTCTATTCCAGACCATGCAATGTTTTTTCTATGTGGTACCACTCTTGGTTTTACTGTTTCAGATTTAGTTTCCTTTTTTCATTTTCACAGTTCTGAAAAGAATGCACATTTTTTCTTTAAAGCAAAGGCTTTTGTCATCTATGGCTCCCTATTTGGGTACATCATATTATTCACATTGGACCTCATTTATCAAATGTGAGTATTGCAATCTGAACACGAGTATTGGATATGATGAAGTCCTGCAGTCTCTGATTGTGTGGCCAAGTTTATGTCAGCAGGGAACTTCAGCTTTAATGGAGATTTATCAGCCCATACTAGTTTAAAATTATGTTTAGCAGTGCAGGTTATATTTGATTACTGATATAGTCTTTTTTTACATCAGTTTACTTTGAACATTACACAGACTGATTGAACAAACAGGCTGCACAAACATTGATAATGTTTTGAACTAAATTCCAGAGATGAGAAATGTAATGTGTTTTGACAGAGCCTGTCCAGTTGCTGCAGTGATTCTGTTTTATTTATTATACCATATTTTATTTACATTCTAGACATTATTTTATTCAGCCTACGCTGTACATTCAGTATTTGAGCTCAGAATATATTTTGCACAGCACTGCAGTGGTGTAGTCTCTCTCCACAAAGGTTTGTGCACGCTAGCTGGGCTTTTTGTTTCCATGGAGATTCCATGTAGCCTTTTTTTGGGTTTTACCTTGGTACTCCACCCTGCAGTTGTTTGGTATTTTCCTGTAAAAAAAAAAAAAGAAAAAAAAAAAAAGAGATCTTTAAACAGTAATATTTATTTCTTTAAAGAACTTCATAGGTCCTTTGAGTCCTGTAGAAATTCTCCTGCATTGCTGCTTATTGTCAGCCATAGTCTTACTTTAATCATCTTGTTTTCAACCTTTTCTGCTGATATCAATTAAAACTTTTTATTTAAACAAATGTACAACAAAGACTGTTTTATGTTTCTGTAACAGTACTGCATATGTGCACGTCATACATACGAGAAGCATGGATGAGCTCAGATGCATTTTTGGTGATTTAGATTTCAAACTTGAGAGACACGTATCTGTGAAAAATCTGGGGCATTCACTGCACACAGCAAGTTCTGCAGTGACTCCAGGTCTTTACAGCATAATGGATAAAAATAGCTTGCTTGAATATTCTGAACAATTGATAGGTCTGACCTTGTTTAATATAGAAACATAAGTACTTGCAGAAAGAGTTGTGTTTAAGCAGGACATGAGCCATTGTTTGAGGTTTGGAGAGAGGACTGATAGGAAGCCCTTGTGGATTTCCTTTTTACTGTCATACAGCAGGGTTAGACAAACCTGATTTGTATTCTTGGAGGTTTAGGAGCATGTCCTCACTGCTGCTAACTGTTCTAACCGTTTTTAGTAAAAATGTGAACTATTAAAAAAGCCCTCTTTTTCATTGTTTTTGCTTTTGAACTTTAGGTTTGAAAATAAATATTTTCTAATATTGTTGACTAAATGAATCTGTGAAATCAGGGTTGACACAGTTTCTTGCTGCTGAAATCTTTCTTCACAGCCCAGCATTCAGGTCCTTGTAGTTTTCAAAAGGTGACATTCTCTTTTAGAGCAAAGCCCAAGCCATAAACTGCATGTAGACACACATAAATATGAGTTACTAGTCCTTTATCTATTCTGTACATATGATGGCTTCTTGAATAGAAATGCACCAAACAGATTTGGGGTTGATTTCTGATCTTTTTTTGTTAGTATTATTATTATTTTTTATCTTTAACCCATTGATACTAATTTCACCAAGTCCAACTTCTCTTTTGAAACCTTAATTAATAGTACCCAAAATCTTCATTTGTAGTCTTCCTGTAGTTAGTTATTTATATCAGGAGCAGAAGTGATGTCACACTGTGTGAGGACAGTTGCTGTACTTTACTAATGTAAAATGACAGAAATGTTTTGGAGTAGACATTTAAACTCTCTTTAGCACACTGTACTAACAATTAGCGCAATTAGCATCACAAAATGTAAACGGCAGTCTTCTTGTGTATTCACAAGGGGCACAAATAACAAAAGTACAGCCTGACAGCCATTTGTATTCCTTGGAACAGGGGTTACATTAACCAAGTATTTTCTGTCTTTGACAGTGTTTTTTTTTTTTTTTTTTTTTTTTTTTTTTTTAAAGGTAACAGAAAAATCTGAAGATTATTTGTCATTTTGATAGATTACTCACCTGATCACTTGGTGCAGATGTATAGATATTTTCAGCTTGGTGCACAGAGTACATTGCTGAGATAGCTAAATTTCATATATATATATATATATATATATATATATATATATATATATATATATATATATATATATATATATATATATATATGATATATATATTAGTAGTATATATATATATATATATATATATATATATATATATATATATATATATATACTTAGTCATACATATATATATATATATATATATATATATAAAATCTGAGTATCATCTCTGAGCTGGACATGGAACGCAATGCATCTCTCTATCCGGGAGCTGACAGTGCATTGAAGAGTTATGGACAGGAGGCTTTGAAGCGTGTCTGGTGGAGCTGAACCACTGGTGTGGGATTTCCTCCGATTGAAGCAAGGGCTTGCAGGGTCAGGAATCCCCTTATTCAGAGAATCTTCTAATCATTTCAGTTAGACAAATGTTTCCTGATGTCAAAACTTTGGCTGAAGTAGCGCTTGTAATTCCAGTCCCTAGTGCAGCATCAGAGCTTGGATTCAGCCTCCAGATCAACTTAAATATCTTGAGACATTTGATTACGCACAAGTGGACACGCAGTTCAGGTGCATGCGGACCAGGAGGAAGTTGTGAGACTGTGCGTTCAGGCCACAGCAGGTAAACCGTTCATAATTTAAGTGCAATTATTTAATTGTTTATATGCAGTTATTGGGGCCACAATCAGTGTTTTTTGTCACTGTGGGGAAAAGTTACATGTATTCATGTGCTTGACATATGATGGCACCATGTGGATTTTCTGTTCAGCTTGTTCGGACTGAATACTAATTAAACTGAATGAAAATTAAATATGTCATTTTTATCATTTTAAAATTTGACTGGCAAAAATAGATTGTGACGGGATTTTTTTTGATCATGTAAGCCAAAATGACGGACAACAAAAAAAGTTTAGCGCAATATTTGCCTTGGAATGATTTTGTGCAGCGCAAAACCACAATTGAAATGTGATAGAAATTTGACAGAGGTGGTTGATGAAGATAAAGAATTTCCTTTATTTAGGACCACATGTGGTCAAATTAACTGCTCTTTTCTTACCACCTGAGATACTTCTGCAGTTGGTCTTTGCGCATTAATACGAACATCAATAAAGCTCTAGATGAATTTATTATAATCAGAAAAGTACTTGTTGTTTGCTACCCAAGACAGGGTGGCACTGTAACCCCTGGCAAATTGGCATTAGCTGTAATAACTTGGAGGGCTTCTAATTGTAAAAGGCATTTATTTCGATCATTTGATAGCATTAAATATCGACACAACGAGGACTCTAGGAGAGGGCATGGAGCAGCGGAGAGTCTGAAAAGTCCTGGCCTCTGTATTTAGCCTCACATGAATCAGACTTTTCTGCCCCTCAGCTCTTTTTGTGTTGAATGAGTCTATCGAGATGATTTCTCTTTCTTTGTTGCCAGATCGAGGTCGTGTGTCAGGAGGGCTGTTTAGGTGTGTGTATTGTGTTCTGTGTATGTGGCTTTCATCAGGGAGCAACACTTGTGCATCCTCTGAATGTGTGTGTGTGTGTGTGTGTGTGTGTGTGTGTGTGTGTGTGTGTGTGTGTGTGTGAAAGAGAGAGAGAGAAAGAGAGAGAGAGAGAGAGTTATCAAGGGAGCTCTCCAAGCTTGAATAAGCCTTTTGTCTGCCTTGGCTGCTTTCTGTTTTGGGCCTGCTTTCCTCCAGGATGCTGTCTGCTCTGTTTGAATCCCTGATAAAGGGCCTTGGTCTTTCTCCCTCAGCACCCCTCCACTCTATCTCCTCCTCTGTTGTTGTTTCTCCATCATTTCTCTATCATCTGCAGCCCATCTCTCCAGATGTTGCTTTTTCTTCCCCATATTGCCGAGTTTCTCCTCACTCATTTCTAGTGTCCCTCATTCCCTCTGTTTCTCATCCCTTATCTTTAACTTATCTACCACCCTATTCCCCTCCCCTTTGCTCTTCTTCTCTGCTTATTTCTTTCTTCTTTTTCTCCTTCCTTCCTTTTATCACCATCTCACTGACTCTCCCAGCCTTCCTGTGCTCCCATTTGCTCTGATGGAGGGATGAATTGCAGAGACAGACCTTTGGAAGCAAAGAATTATAAGATAAGTTGGGGAAAAAGCACAGAGAGAAAAATCAGATTTGATGTAGATTAGTCACACCCGACTGATACTCGATCCGCTTAATAAGATCAGTTTTGATCTGGAATTTCAGATTGCAGTTTCCATCCATTCGTTCTCTGTAAGCCCTTTTTGTTGTTAACAGGCTGCTGCCTATACTGTGGACATCAGGCAAAAATATCTTGCAGGGTGCACAACTTGCAAAACCATTTACAAACCAATATAGCCATGCACCGTTTTTAGATTTATACGTATGTCAAAGTTAAGTACAAATCCTATGGTTTTACAGCATTAACAGTATATACAGAGGTGTGAAAAAGTATTTGCCCCCTTCCTGATTTTCTTTTTCTTTTTTTGCACATTTGTCATTCTTAAGTGTTTCAGAACATCAAACCAGTGATTTTGCCAAATTTTGGCCACTCATCTTTGCAGAATTCTTGTAGTTCAGCCACACTGGAGGGTTTTTGAGCATGAACAACCTTTTTAAGGTCATGCCACAGCATCTCAATAGGATTCAGGCCTGGACTTTGACTAAGCCACTCCAAAGTCTTCATTTTGTCTTTCTTCAGCCATTCCTTGCTGTTGTGTTTTGGATTATTGTCCTGTTGCAGAACCCAAGTTGGTTTCGGCTTGAGGTCACAAACAGATGGCCGGAGATTCTTCTTCAGGATTTTTTGGCAGACAGCAGAATTCATGTTCCATCTATCTCAGCAAGTCTTTCAGGTCCTGAAGCAGCAAACCAGATCATCACAGTACTATCACTATGTTATACTGTTGGTATGATGCTGTTTTTCTGAAATGCTGTGTTACTTTTATGCCAGATGTAATGGAACACACACCTTCTAAAGAATTCAACTTTTCTCTCGTCAGTCCACAGAATGTTTTCCCAAAAGTCCTGGGAATCATCAAGATGTGTTCCTGAAAAACTGAGACGAGCCTTTAAATTCTTTTTAGTCAGCAGTGGTTTTGGTCTCGGAACTCTGCCATCCAGGCCATTTTTGCCCCCCAGGCTCGTTCTTATGGTAGAGGCATGACCTCTGACCTTAACTGAGGCAAGTGAGGCCTGCATTTCCTTGCAGGTTGTTGTGGGATCTTTTGTGACCACTTGGATGAGTCGTCGCTGTGCTCTTGAGGTAATTTAGGTTGGCCGGCCTCCTGGGAATGTTCACCGCTGTTCCATGTTTTCGCTGTTTATGGATCATTGATCTCACTGTGGTTCGCTGGAGTCCCAAAGCTTTAGAAAGGGCTTTTTAACCCTTCCAGACTGATAGATCTCAATTACTTTCTTTCTCATTTGTTCCTGAATTTCTTTGTATCGCTGTCTGATGTCTAGCTTTTGGGGATCTTTTGATCTTTGTCAGGCTGTTCCTATGTAAGTGATTTCTCCCTTAATAATAATTTGTTGTTGGTATTATAACAATACGGTAGCCATTGAGAAAGATGGCAACCAAAATGGCTGCTGAGGTGTATAGTGCACAGAACTCACCAACCTTCTGTAGATTCACCAGCTACCGGCCTCCAAACTAAATGCAGCCTCAAAGGCAGTGCATGGGATGGGTTACCATGGCTAAAGGGTTGCAACCAAGCCAGTGGAGAGCCCAAAGGACAGGTCCGGATCGGTTAGCTAACAGGAAAACACACTTGCCTGACAGCATTATGGAGAGTTTGGTGCAGAGGGAACTATGATCTAGGGCCGTTTTTAAAAAGTTGACATTGGAATTTAAGTTCCAGTGAAAGGAACTCTTAATGCGTCAGATTTGCGGGAACTTTTTGAATGGCCACTTCCTGTTCTCTCATGACTCACACTCTGAGACTACTCTCCATACAGCCCCCTTAGCCTTTTTGTTGTAGTTTTAAGTGTTTTGTACTCGACTTTTTAAGCTTTAAGTGGTCTTGGGGTGTATCTTACCAGTCATCTGCCATTTTGTACCCTTCAGGGAGTGTTTCCTTCCTGCTTTCAGAAGCAATGATTTAAAATAGGTTTCTATATTTTGTTTATGTCTACTATATGGAAGTACTTCAATAAAGAAGCAGGATGTTTCTTAGAGTAATCTGTGGTTTGAATTTTAACTCAAGTGCATACAAGAACTAAAATAAATAAATAAGTTGTCAAAAAGTTGTTTTTTTATGAATAATATAGATGAATAATATGAAATTATGTCAGAAATTAGCATTTATTTTTAGGAGTATCATATTTAATAACGCTTGGAAATACTAAACTGCAAAGCAAAATAATCAGATACACAATTGTTTGAGTACATGGGTAAAAAATAGTTTGTTTAAAGGTACGGAATGGGAATTGAAATTGAAATAAATGGCAACGTATTGTTCTAAAATTAGAAATAGAAATTGGAAAAGGGGCGGAATTACCCAAAGCAACTTCGGTCACTCCTGTGCTTTCTTTGGTGTCTCATTGAAAGGACTTAAAATCATAGGAATGGTATGAAATAATTTTTTCTTAAGCCTCGATGTACCTGGATACCAGTAACAACTCAATGTCTATGTCAGTCTCATATTCAGATTTGGGAATTAACCCTTTCACAAGATTTCTAAGATTTCACAATATTACTGGTACTTGAGTAACTGATTTAAGGGTTCACTTTTTAATGATATCTTCTTTTTGTGCTTCTAGTAGTTGGCCCACAATGTAGATAAAGCGACAGGGAAACAACAAAAACTTTAGTTAGGATTATGTAGTAATTGTAAACTGAAATGTGACTGTGTAAAAACCCAGGAACAGAACTGCAGGCTTGAACCTGAAACCTTCTGGCTTTTAGGCGTTCTTACTACTGCATTGAATCCAGATATATCAAAAAAAAAAAAAAAAAAAAAAAATCGTAAAACTATAACTATCTCAAAGGTCTATTTTTCAAGTGGACTTAATGTTTCATGACTGAGTTTTTGTTTGGCTTTTTTCCCCAAACTCTGCAGCTATTATTGAAAACATGGCAGAGTTCAGACCAGGCCTGTGCACTGAAGCTGCTCAACAGGGACTCATGCAGTGGCTGCTCAAGAGAATCAAGGTAAAAACTTTACATAGAATGTAACCGCTCTGACACAAGTCGATTGTATTGACAATCCTACGTAGAAAAAACTTTGTCATCCAGTCTGTAATTTCCTAAAAAGTGGTAAGGTGCCTTGTTTTACCTTAGAAATAGAGATGCACAAATACTATTGCAATACTATATCACAATGGCACAACATTCTGCTTTGCCACAAGATTTGACAAGAGATTGTACTCTGCATATTAACAATGTATTTGGCCAGTTGGCTGGATTCTAACTGGCATTAATGCCCTCACCTGATGTATAGTTTTAGAAAAATGGGGATTAATCAATATCGTTGTTACAGTTGTCTGCAATAATCTCGTAATTTCATAATTTCCTGATATATTGCTTAGAAACTTACCTAACAAATATAGAACTTTATCATAAATTCTTCAAACTTTTCAGTTTGTCGTTTTTGTATTCTAAATTTTTGAAAAACAAAAACTCCCACTTGATCTGCTGCTTTGTAACTTTTTTTTTTTTTTTTTTTTTTTTTTTTTTTTTTTTTTTTTTGTCTTTTTGATCTGTATATAGTCTTCTATCATTGTGGGGCGGTCATTACACCACTGTTAGAGTCGACATCACTGGTGGGATCACTGTTGTAACCATGGGAAATGAAGATCCCTTATTTGAAGTTATTGATGTGTTTGCATGAATAATGAAAATTTTGGTGGCAAAATAATAAGGAATAGTTCAAACACAATAAAGTGGTTGTTTAATTATATAGGAGACATGCAGAACTAAAGTCATGTGAAGCTGCAATACGAAGTACATGCCTACTTGCATCCAGTCAACTTTAATGGAATTAACTTTCATTTCTATACAGTCTAGTTATATTACACTTTATTTAAAAATGGGATTCAAATCGTGGAGATGGATTTAAAGCTTAATGGTTTGTTGTCTTCCTGGGGAAAAAAGTTTCATCAGATAACTATGATAAAAGTATGATTAAAATGAGTTAGATGAAGTTTTAACTGTTAAGTACCTTTGTTCTGGTGTGAACATTGCACTGCATAAGCTTAGAAATTATGATTTACTGATTTCATAAAGCAAGTTTTATAACGATATTAAAATATAATGAAGGTTATTGTCAGTTGCATCGATATATTTATCTCAGATTGCTTCTAATTCAGTTGCTGTAAAGTTGTGTTGTTTCAAAGGTCATTAGTTTTCTGTTTTCACTCTGTCGGCTGTTGTGATTGAAATAAATGAGGCTATAAATTTATTTAGAAATACTGTGGAGCACTGCTTCATACGATGCACAAGGCAGGACGTTGCTTGAGGCTACAAACTGCAGATTTTCATGTAGAATACGTAGTGATTTTGTAGCTCTCTGGAGAACACAGCTTCTCAAGATGAGTGGTAATTAGATCTCTCTCTCTCTCTCTCTCTTTCAGGCAAAGATGCCGTTTGATGCTAACAAGCTGTACTGCAGTGAGATTCTGGCCATCTTGCTGCAAAATAATGACAGTAAGTTTGTCTCTGTAAATGCTCTGCCTCTGTTTTTAAACTTCTCAAAATGATTATATTTGCTTATTATTTGCCTTACCCCCATCCTGATGCATCTCTGTCAGCATCTCTTTATTGTGTCATTTCCCTTCTTCCTTCTTTCCTCATTACACGTCTCTATTACTGCTCCTCCTATTTATATTCCTTTGAATTTTTTCCTCCCTTCCTTATAAATCTAATTTTCTTGCATTACTTTTCTATTTCATGTTACCTTTCATGTTTTCCAACATCTCTCTGGGTATAATAGCTGTCGTTTTCTTACCTCCTCATGCTCAATAAAAGAAAAAAAGGCAGTAGAGTCACAGATAGCCACAGGATGATGAGGTCCTTGGACAGGTTCTCATTAATGATACAATCCATATGGATATGCACTTGGAGTCGTGTCTCATTTTACACCAATTTCCCTTTATTGTACTTGTGCTGTCTCAATTATTAGCCTCCTTCTTTGCATTTCAGCATCCTCAGAGAAAAAAACACGGTTAAAATAAAGACACGGTTTGACAGATAATGCCCCGTGTTTAATTTTTGTCAGTGTTTGAGGTAAGAACAAGGCAAATCACTCCATTTTTATAAAAAGTGACAATTTGTATGGCTCCTTGAAGTCCTAATTTGCATGTAATTATCATATCTTGCTGTTACTTGTGACTTAAAGCACAGATGTCAAAGCTAGAATAGGAAATTAACAGGATAGATGTTTCCGCACTGGATTCCGATCATGCATTTTTGAATCATCTTCATTGTTTTCTCTACCTTTTAACTTTTGTTTTGCGTTGTGTAATAAATGGAAACGTTTTGAGCTATTTTGTGTCTATCTTGCTGCTCCTTTTTAATCTTTATCTGCAGTTTTATTCAAACCCTCACTTTATTTTATTGTTTTCCACAGCTACCAGAGAACTACTGGGGGAAATGGATGGTATTGATGTGTTACTGCAGCAGCTCTCTGTAAGATGTGTCTTTATTTTTTCTTCGCCCACTGACCTTCAGTAAAAATGTATTCTCTGGTTAGGCTTGTTATTGCTTGTTTTCTCATATTTAAGCTATGCAGTTGGTCCTAATCAACATATTTAACAGATCAGTATGATTATGGAACATTCCTTGACCTTTTTTGTGTTTTGCTACATTACAGCCAAAAACTATGTTGTGTATTATTAGGTTTTTATGTCATGAAACCAACACAAAAGTAGTGCATAACTGTAGGATGGAGGTAAAGGAGTTCATGTTTTTTTTAAACACTTTTACAAATAATGTTGATCTGGAAAGTGTGGCATGCATTTGTATTCTCCATTCCAAAATTTTACATAAGGGCATCGGATTAAAAGCAGCTCAATGCAAATCCATCTCACATATTTCAGATTATTTGTAAAAATAGTAGAGAACTTGTTCATCGCTTTCCTTTTGGTTTACATTTAGATCCTATTTTGTGTTGGTCTATCATATAATGTCTGTATAAAAATAGATTGATGGTTTATGGTTGTACCCTGACAAAATGCAAACAATTTAAGGGAATATTAATATTTTTGCTAGACATTATCTCTGGTGATTAACAAATTTATTATTATTATTATTATTATGTTGACTTCCTGTGCAGCTTTTCTTGCTAAACTTGCCCAAATATCCTCCAGTTATTCTCAGAAACATGTCAAAGATTCAAACTTTTCATCAAAAAACAACCAAACAATCCATGCATGTGCACCCTTTAAAGGGCTTTTCCTTGATTTATCTCAGGTATTTAAACGTCACAACCCAAACACAGCCGAGGAGCAGGAGATGATGGAAAATCTCTTTGATGCACTATGTTCCTGCCTCATGCTGTCCTCCAATCGGGATCGCTTCCTCAAAGGAGAAGGACTCCAGCTGATGAACCTCATGCTCAGGTAAGGTTTCATTGTGTGAGAAACACACCAGCTGTACCTGAAATGGGAAGGGAGCGGTTATTCGGGCCATCCAGCACATTGATGTCTGCACTATATGACTGCATGCCTACAAAATTCCAGCTGTGTATGTACTGTTCCTGTTCTGGCTTAATCTAGTAAAATGGTAGATTGGATGAAATGCTACATGGATCACACACTGATTGATGTTGAATTTATGTCGTGTTTTTTGTTTTTCTCTCTCTTTAGATGCGAACCTACAGATAGCACATTAGAGTTTGTTTTACCTTTCCAACAGGAGCTGTTCAGTCTCCTCATTACAGATGTAGAAAATGATGTTTCACACTATTTTCCAGATTTGTTATTGCTCCAAACACCATCTGGCAAGTTATTAACTTCAGTTGCATAAAAAAAAAAAAAAAAAAAATCTATAATCATCGTGACATTTCAGGTAAATAGGGTAAATCAATCACAAAATTGCTTGTAAATTTAATATTTTTTCAGCTACGTCATACGCCTTCTCCTAATGCCTCAATCATCAAATATCAATTGCAAGCAGTTTGACATATTTGCAAAATCACATTTTTATTTGTTATAGAATAAAATGGAGAGAAATAAACCAAATCATAAAACACGGAGGGAAAAAGGATCAAAAGAAGCTTCAGATTCTGTCTTTTTTTGGAAAAATATTACATTTCCGTTGGGCAGTACTTGCTTGCTCACGCTTTTGAATTTATCTTTATAACAAATACAAAAAGTGTTTTAAATAAGTAGTGAAGGAAAATGCATATAAACAGTGTAATCCAATCCAAGATTTAGCTTACAGAGTTTGTAAGCGAGTATTTATTAATGTGTTTGTACTCCTATAAAAAAGCCAGTTTTTGGTTGGTTTTTTTTTTTTTTATTTTTTTTTAGAGACAAAAAATAATACTACAATAAATCATTTCAAAACTTTTTTGCTACCTTTTATGTGGCATAAATCTCATACAATTTAACAAATAAATCTGTCAGAGGGAAAATTACACAAAAAATACCAATCTGCTCCCATAAGTCTTCCACACCTTTTAAACTTCTAAGTTGTTGAAACACTTTCTGATTGTAATGTCACCACTCGTTGGCGCCGTAACACTGCCACAGAACAACAGAAAAAACACTGAACAAAACCCAACAGCAACATGTTTATTTGAGAGGCGCAGACGTGGCTTGCATGTACACACTGAAACATGACATGGCATTTTGAAGTTTTTCCACTTTGGGACCCGTTTTCAAAGATGATAGTTTCTGGTCTCACAAAACGCCAGATCTATGTGGACACACTGCCTAAACCACGAAAAACCTTTGTGGATACACCTAGTTAAGGGTGTCCCAATACATCCTTTTCACTTCCGATACGATACCGATATTGCAGCTTTGAGTACTGGCCGATACAGCTATTGGCCTGATACGATCTCAGCATGCATCATATATACTTTTATTACTTATTTTGTAGTGTGGAATGTTAGAAAAGGATTGATTGAGTGATATTACTCAGAGAACAATGGTCAATAACAATAGGTATGAGAACAACGGACCCATTTATTATTAACCAATGGGTCTATGTGTGGGATACAAGCGCTGCTGAATAGAAATGCTGGGCCAGACTAAATGCTGGAGTGAAGCATTTAGATATTAATCGGGTGTCCCGATTAATATCTGAAATAAAGTTTGGCTGTTGGATTTTCTTGAGATTTATTTATGGTTGGTTTTCAAGGAGGTTACAAAAGATAAAAATGATCTATTTGTACAACACCATCAGTCAAATGACAGGTCCTGAAAATATACATGGTATTTTATATTACAATGAAAACAGGATGGTCAATTTTTAACATTGGACATTGGCCACAATACGTGACATTATGGACAGCTGGCCATCGACTAAAAAGTGGAGGATGAAAAGGGAGCTCAATTTTCAGCATCACTGGGTCAGAGCATATATCCAATGTAAAAAAGCCAAAAAGACTTGAAGCTGTATTTGTAGCAAAGCAAGTGTTAGTTTGAGGATTTACATTCTTAGGCACACTGAAATGATTTATCATTGAGTCATTTTTTCCACATTGTAAAAACCTGGCATTATCATATTGGTGTATACACCTCTCATATCCACTGCATGATGTTCTTACCTAAATTGTATATTCTGAAGTGCTGTTATATAAATAAGCTGAGATACTATAGTGCAAACGATAAAAAAACCTTTTGGTCTTTAAAAGCTCATTTCCACGCTTTTTTCACCCTGTTCTCTAGTTCCACTCTACTGCCTTGTGAGTCTGCCACTCTCATCCAATCAATCAACAGTTCGAGTGCAGCAAGAGCAGAGAACTGACCTTAAAGACTCATGCAGACACATCACATGCATTTATGAAACCTTCACAGCTTTTGCGCCTGTGCACTGATAATCACATCACTGGACACACAGATTTAAGAGTTGGATCAATAACTCATTATGGCAGAATCAGACCTATCTTCTAAAACTCGCACATAATCATTTTTGTTGGCTTGATCAAATTTAGCAAAAGATTAATGTTGCTGTATTGCTATAATCAGTCACGGGACAATGTGAGCTTTTCTGAATAATAACATCAGTAAAGTTGTCAGTGTTATGGTATCATATTAACACAAAATTTTAAAACAGAAATGCTCAAACTATCAGCGTCTTAAAATGGAAATCCTTCTCCATAATTCAACCAAAATGTTTCTCACTTACCAGAAATTTTATGTTTCTTTAGTTAGTTTAGTCAACACATTTGCTTTAATTTGAAGTATGAATAACACCTTTTCATAAAATTTCTAACAATTATAGAAAGAAAAGTATTTATTAGTAAAGTGTAGATAAGCTAATAGCTTTCTGAAGATTATAGGGAGAAAGATCAGTTTAAATATTAATCAATAGCAGCTTATCGAAAAAAATAAAATGAGGGAAGCTTAAATAGCAAATGAAACAAACAAAACAAAAAAATAATTTAGACTACCCACTACTTGTAGACTGAGTTCAAATGGAAACGGAGCATATTTTTTTCATACAACTTTATTAAATTAAAACCCCTAAAATTCGTCAAACACCTTTTTTAATTCCCAGGTGCCAAGAGGAAGACTATTTGGGGTGTTCTATGTTGGCCTTTTATGGCTTAATTTTGAAGAGACATTTTAGGTTAGCTTAGGCTGTTACATTTGTTGGAGCCAGGTGTTGCCCCGCTTTGTGGTTCAGCCACCTTAACTAGCTACTCCAACTTTTTTTAATAACTGCTTTAAAAACAGCACAACTTTTTAATGCCCGTTTGGACTATGAGTCAAGGATTCTGTGCCAGAACTTATTTTCCCAGAATTTTTATTTACCCAGGCTGTTTGGTTTGTGAGTCTTTCTGCTGTCAAGTGCTAAACGGGGTCATTGATCCCTGGAGGTAACTCTCCTAACTACATCTGCTGTGATTACAGATGTAAAACTGGAACCCTCTCACGGCGACGACACTTTATATCTTGTATTGAGTCAGTACAAACTCTGTGGAAAGGTGGAATTGTAACAAATATGTAACAGAAGCGATTTTCTGACTCATTTTTATGTGCTCCGTTGCTACTGAGAGCAGAGGTGAGACAGCTCTGGTCGGGATTAAAGCCCTGTGTTATAGCCATAAACTTCTGATTATTTCACGGCATTTATGCTGTGAAACTGTATTATAATCCAGTTAGAGTCGCAGGATGTCTTTTTATTTTTTTATTTATTTATTTTTAAACATTCACAGATGTTTAATAAATAAAATTAGCGATATCCCAGGGAAACACAAACCACACACAATTGCAACACTCCATCCAAAAGTTGCTGGTCAACTAAAAGTACTACCCCCAATTTTTTATTCTGGTAAAAACAGTGGCAATGTGGGAGGGTGATAATGGTCCCCCCAGGAAGTTACCCTGGTTCCTGGAAAAGGTTCCTGTGGTAGACATGGGCTTTTAGTTTCCACACTGACTGCTTCTGTTTGTTATAGTCAGAAATATTTGTTATAAGCCAAATTTGTCTTTCCTGCAGGTGAAAAGGGTTGAAGTCTTCTTAAAATCAGCTGAGAGGCAGTGCTCAGCAACAGGCAGGGGAGGGGAAAGAGCAGAGCGACTCAGTGCTTCAAAAAGCCATAGAGAATTTCAGTAAATCCTCTTCTTTAAAGGACTTGAACCAAAGGAACTATACTTTGGAAAATCCTGGTAGTTTTGAAATGTAATTTTGTAAAACCTTGGCCAACGTTAACTGGTGGCTGTAATCGAAACTCAAATCCAATCAAATTAGCTGGTTTTAAGTAAGAGTTTTAAATCAGGGTTCATATTTAAGTGTTGAGCTCGACACCTGAATTTAATAATCAATCCTTTGGGATATTTTCTTAATATTTTGGACAATGTTCACTGTTATACACTGATCAAATAAGTCCTAAACTACTGTTATTGTCTTATATATCTCTAAGCTGCTACAGTATAAAACACATTTCCTTCCCTCCCATCATGCTCACATGGTCTTCAGACTTTGGTCTGATCTGTATGGAAGAATTTAGTCGAAATAGTTCCTCCAAATAGTCAAGCTATGGTTTTTTTATCTGCAGACTGAATTGCCTTAGCTTCCAGTTGGAAAGTATACTGCACGTTACTCCCACTTGCCCACCCCAGCCGTCCATCATCTCCAGCGTGTCTGTCTGCAAAACCAGACACAACTGCCTGAAATATGTGTCCCTCCTCTGAGATAAACTCTGTCATCTGTCATTGGTGGAAATGGGTGGAAATGACACTCAGACAGACAGCTACATTTCCTCAGAGGACGCATAGGATAGAGTGGGAGATGTAAACAGACTAAAGTAAGGTTGCTTCTTCATACCATGACAAGGCTTTGATGCAGGAAACTGTTGTTCGTTCTGCAGGTTGTTTGTCTGATATTAGTGTCAGGTGATGGGCGAATAAAAAAATAAATACATAAAGGTATAATAATAAGGCGCAGCATGTGTGGCAAGGTTAGTGTGATACGTAAAACATCAAAATGTTTAAAAGGGGGTATTTGTGGGGCTCCTACTTGGTTTTTAAATATTTACAGGAATGGAATTTTATTTAGTCTAAGAAGGGAAAATGGTTATTTTCCAGGCTTTCTTCCTGAATACATTATATAAAGATAAAATTTCAATTTGTAAAAAAAAAAAGTAAGATGCTTTCCACATTCCACTGATTCCACATTGCACATATTTAGATGCTGATCTCCTGTAGCAGTCTGTATTACATCAGATCTCTGACTCTAGACACTGTTGTATGACAGTTTGATGAAGAGGAGGATCAGGGTTCCAGGAAGGTCTGAAAGTTGGGTGCAACTCGAACAGGACAAAGAAGAGTCGCTCCATTTAGATCAGTCATTATTTACTTTCTTGGAACCAGCTCGGGCTTCTGCTTCAGGTTTGCTCTTTTAAATTGGAGAGGTTACCTGTTCAGATGGATTTGATTGCTATAAAACTCTTTTTGCATCATTTTGTTATTTTCTAGGGGTGTCTGTCTCATTTCCTATGAGAAACTTACTTCTTGACTGAAGGAAAATGGTTTCTAAATCAAAATCTGCTTGGGGTATGAATAGCCTTGAGCTTAACTATAGCTGCTACATACATAGCAGAACATGTTCAGCAATTTCTGAGTTGTTTTAATTTAACATCAAGAGAGCAACCAACAGACTGCGCACTCATTAATTATTAAGCAAAACCAAATTGGAAGCATTTTGTGTGGAAGAACTGAGTACACCCTTGCTGCTTGCATTAGATTTGAGTGGGAAAAGAGCAGCCGGGTTTTGCTCATCAAATGAACCTTATTAGCTGATTGTCAGCAAGTGTCACCAAAAAGTTGAGGTCCATCATTCTATGACAAGAAAGATTATTATCAGGTGTGAAACCTTTAAATCCAAATTCCAGTCTTCCTGGAGGAGAATGCCCCAGCTAATTCACCCCAAGGTCAGACTGTAAAATGCTTAGCGAGGTGTCAAGCCCCCCCCCCCAAAAAAAAAAAAAAAAAAAAAAGGTAATTCACAGAGTCTGTGGTTCACAGTTCCAATGTTGCATGTAAAAGTCATGAGAATCCAATAGGGAAAAAAAGACCTGAAAAGTTTAGATTAGTTGAAAGGGTTGCCAAGATACAGGCTCCTCTCTCTTTAAAAAAAGTATGACACCAGAATTAGTTTAGAACAGTAACCCAAAAATGTGAGTATTGTATTCTACTCTTTTGAATGTTATGCAGACAAGGCTATAGTTTGAGTTGAGAGTGAATACATTATCGCACCCTTTTTCCAACATTGTAAAAAAATGAAATATATGTGCTTTCTTTGACTTGCTAAAAGCACACTTATCTGTTATTTGAGAAAACACGTTCGAAATATCCTAAATGAATCACATAATTTCCAGAAAAATATTCTTTCATACAGATGAGACCAAAGTGGAGATGTTTGGTCCCAATGCCATGATTGGAGAACACCAACAAGAATGTCAGATAGATACTTCATACAGCAATGTGTTCCTTGCTCACATTTCCTACATGAAATCACATGAATACTTGATATTTGTGCTCCATCTGTAGCATAGATAAATACTTACATTAACAGTTCTTTACAGATAAACAATTTTTTAAGAAGCACGGTGATGGAGGGCTGATCTCATCGCTGAGCAAACCACCATTCCTGTATGTCAAAGTAACACGAGGCTATCTGTTCAAAGACTAAAACGTGGTCATCAGCTGAAAAACGATACCAAACTGCGGCGCGTCTGACATCGTTTGTCTGAAAACCAATACTGTGCTCAAACTCAGACTCAAATGGGTCTTCCAAAAACTAAGCATACAGCCACGAGGCTTAAGGAAAGTCAGTGCTTTGGCATGGCCATCACAAAGCCCTGATCTCAGTCCTATAGAGAATTTGTGGGCAGATTGAAAAGGTGTGTGAGAATGACACGGCCTACAGTTTGTAGAAGGAAACCCCAAACATTTGACCCAAGTCATACAAATTTTTGTATGACTTGATTGTGGGAATTAGAAATAATTTTTGTAATTCTAACTGACCTAAAACTAGAGAGGTTTAATCTGATGATACTTCAGTTCGTGAGAGCAAAAGGTGTATTTGTCTTTTTTTATTTGTTGTATGTAAACTTCTGGTTTCAGCTAGGGATGCAACTAACAATTATTTTAGTTATTGATTCATCTTTCGATTATTCTGATGATTAATTGGATAAAATTGGCACATTCTGCAGATTTGTCATTTAAGCCTCTTCTATACAGAGATTTATTGAGATTTATATATATATTAATTTATTGATATATATATATATATATATATATATATATATATATATAGATATAGATATATCTCAATAAATCATAAAACCTATATAAATGTTATAAAAATAAAACCTATATAAATGTTATAAAAATAAAACCTATATAAATGTTATAAAAATCTTAAATTCAAAATGTGTATATACTCCAGTTAACGATTAATCGGTTACTAAATTAGTTGACAATTATGTCAATAATCGATTCAACACGATTAATCCAATTAATTGTTTCAGCCCTACTTTCAACTGTATGCCTCATACATAAACTCGAGAACTGACTGAGTTTTTGCAAAGACTGGAGCAAAGTCGTTTCAGTTCCTTCTCTGTAGCCAATAAGCCTGCATCGATCTACTGTGGATGAATCAGTATTTATCTTTAGGTTGAACTATTTGAATTGAAGTGTTTGACAAATAAAAGGCACCACTGTTGTGCAGAGTGTTCCTTTTTTTTAATTATTATTTTTTTTTTTTAGCTTTTTCTGTTTGGAAAACATGTTTGTTTTTCTAGGTCTTGTTCAACATCGACAGCTCTGTGACTGGTCCAGTTATTCTTGTGAACAAAATGCAAGTCCTCCATTGTTAAGATTGAACCAAGAACACATGACTGGAGCTGATTGTTGAAATGAACACTTGATACCAGTTCAAGGCTTATTTCAGAACTTTTACTAGCATACCTTTTTGATGATATCTTCTCCACAGAGAGAAGAAAATGTCTCGAACCAGTGCTCTGAAGGTTCTGGACCATGCTATGATTGGGCCCGAGGGAGCAGATAATTGCCATAAATTTGTGGATGTCCTGGGCTTGCGGACCATCTTTCCACTGTTTATGAAAACCCCAAAGAAGATGAAGAAAACTGGTACTTCAGAAAAAGAGCACGAAGGTCAGTCAGTAACTTTTGAACGTAGCAGTACTAACGTGATTTCTTTAAGGGCTGCAGTCAGCTGCAAAGCTGCAACCCAGCTGTGACCTCTTCAGATATTATGACCTACTGGGTAAAATGGCGAAGGCTGTAATTTTTTTCTTTTCATGTAGATTTCTGTGTATGAGTCCTTATTTCTTGACTTTTGTTATGCAGCACTTTTTTTGTCTGCTGCAGCTTTCTGTAACATGCTGCAGTGCAAAATCAGTGCATGTGTACTGAAGTATCACTAAAATAAGAGGAAAAAACCCCCAAAACAACAACAACAAAAAAAAATTAAAAATGAGATGATTAAAAGAGCAACGTCCCACTAAATTTAATGGATTCTCAATCACTGACCAGGAAAACACCTAGAATTGTTCTTTTGTTTTTATCCTTCTTTAAACTCATACAACGGTTTGTGTTTGGAAGCCTTAACCAATAAAGTGTGACGCATTTCATACAACTGCTGGAGGCCTTGCAACAAGTCATCACATCTCTGATATTTAACTGTATCAAGTAATGGTGAAAACTCAAACAGTCTCCTGTGCAGTCTAAGGAAGCTTGACTGCCTTTTTATTTCATATTAAATATGAAAGCACTCTGCACTTTATCTAAATCTCCATGACTACACTACTTTATGCATTCTGTCTTATGTTCTATCACTTATTATTTTACATAAAACTTTTATGTGTGTTCAAAATTAATCGTGCAGATATTTTTAATGAACTGAGACCTTGATCTCTGGTATTGAATTGCATATTTCATCAGTGTGGGACCTTGAAGCTGAATGCTTAAATTTTTTCGATTTAATATATTTCACTATTTAAATGATAGAGGATTCTCTGTTAGTTTTTAACAAATATTTAATCAGAAATTACAATGTTAAAGTTTCCATTCAAGATCATTCTAGTTTTTCAGCTTTTATAGGGTAAAGTTTGAGATGCTGTTGGTTTAGCACCATCTCAGTGTTTTTGCATTGAGACATGGTGAAGACAACTTGCTGAAGTTTTAATCTGAGCCTCAGAGTGGGGAAGGAAGGGGATTTAAACAACTTCAAACATTACATAGTTGTTGGTGCCAGATGGGCCTGTCTGAGTATTTCACAAACTACTGATCTACTGGGGTTTTCATCTCTTAGGCTTCCAGAGAGTTATCAGGAAAAGGGAAGACATTGGTTAAGCTGCAGTTGTGTTGTAGAAAATGTGTTGTTGAGGTCAGAAGGGGAAGGGACAGATTAGGGATGAAGCTGTTATAAATAAAATATCATTTGGTTAATAATACCAATTAAAACTGTGCAATGTGTTATTAAAAACTCCCAAGTTCAAAGAGTGATATTTGAACCAAGAGCGACAAATGTTAAATGTGGCAATAATTTAGACTTTAAAACTGCAAGGAGGGATTTGTAAAGGTGTTTTTGGTCATTTTTAACATCTTACAGTTGTTGATTAATATACTGTATGATACACTCCTACTACTACTACTGCTTTTACCACTGCTGTAAACTATGAAAAGGGAACTGGTGGTACAGTTCACATGGTTGGGTGGGACTTTGGGATGAACAGTTTAGGAAGGAAGGCATGAATCCATCCTACCTGGTATCAATTGTTCAGGCTGGTGGTCCTGTTATAACACCTGCCAGATGTTATAAACATCTTAAAAGTGGAGGCTTTAAGCAAACTGTTGCGATTGCACGTGTTGATGTTGCGATGACTGTTGTGATTCAGTATATTGTGCATCTCTGTTGTTCAAAGAAAATACAATTTACCAAATGTCTAAAGTATATTCTGCAAATAACTAAACTGGTTAAATGTATTTATTTGCGTCTTCATTTCTGCAATATGATGACCCGCCCTTTTTCTGTGGAGTCACTTGCTCTAACACGCATCACTTTGCTCCCTCTTCAGCCTGTCAGTTTGATATCAGTCCAGTCTTGATTGATTTTCCTGTCTGTGCTCTCGAACCTCTCATTTTGGAGTGAGAGATGGGAAGAAAAACTAAAAAGAAAAAATTGGTAGAATCTTTTTTTTATCTTAGGTGTTTGTTTGTTTGGCTACATTCAAAACATGAAGGCCTCCCCTCTTTCTTGTCCGTGTTAATTAAGTTTCATCCGTCTGGTGAGATTTCTCAGCTCTGCAGAGGAAAACAAATTGTCTGCCTTTGTGTCGCTTATCACCCAGAGACTCAATGAATTAACCTTTGAACCTGTTAAGCAGCAAGAGGAACAGTATGGAAGATAACCCTGCCTGGCAGTGAAAACCTCTTGCACCTCTGTCGTATGTGCTGAAGGCTCTGCCAAGGCTACTGTTGGCAGGCAGGAGATTTGGAAATCCACCCACAGTGAAATACACACATGCTCTGGAAGGCAAACCCAAATACCTTCTTAAGAACTGGTGAAAAATGACTTTAAATCTAGTGTTTACTTTGTGCCATTTGTGAGAAAGGAACACATTTTCATGACTGGTCAGGAAATTGCATTAAAATAGCATTTGGCCTACTATTCAAAATTTCATTTACAAGGCTGTCCTGACAGCAGCTCAAAATCAGTCCTAATTTTCTTTTCCACATTAAAATATACAAAAGAAAATTATAAATTAACTATGATATAAACTAGAAATATAAACAACAACCAAGTCTGTTTAGAGTAAATGACTTTTCCAAACCCAGTACAAGCTCTTAGCTCTGTTAAAGGGAACATAACTCCAGAACTTTTTAAAGATTTTAAATATGAAGGAGGAAGTTCACAAATAGCTTTTTAAAGCTATTTAAATCAGGATATGCCAATGGTCTGATCTTTGTACCAACAAAGTAGACCACCCAACACAAGAATACAGCATACAGTGATGAGTCACGGTTTGAAAGTTTGTGATAAACCTCAAAGCTCTGTGGCAGACTGTGTCTAGAGCAGTAATTCTCAAATAGTGGGGCGCGAGAGGCAGGAGGAGTTTTTAGTATTAGTGTCTTTATTCATCCTTGTATGAGAAACAAGCCTCCATTCACAAGGTGGCAGCACTGCTCAAACTAATCAACAGGCTACCTGTTGAAGCCAGTAGAAGTAGTGGCCTACACAGGAACACGGGTGTACGAAGCTCACGGAGGAGGAGAGATGGAGAAGTTTGTGACAGTGAAAAGAAAAATGGCAACACTACCAGAGGCAGGTAGAAGAAGAGACAGTAGCAAGCAGAAATTGACCAGGAAACATGACAAACTCTACTAAGTCTTTGGGTTTACTGGGAATACAAAATGTTATGCACTTTTCATCTCTTCTGGTAAGCCAAAATATAAGCAATATTGTGACAATTTTTGCACAGAAAATGTTAAGTTATACACCGTTTGGAAAACGAATGAGCTGATGAAGCTGACAAGTAACCAATGTTTACAGTTTAAAAATGTTTTGAATGTTACTGTGTTTGGTCTAAAAATGCAAGTCCCAGTAAATCATTTGCACCTTTTCTCTTTTGAGAATCACACAGACGAAGCAGTCTTGATTAAATGTTTCAAATTGAGTTAAGATTGTTTTAAGACTCAAAGCAATAAAATGAGCTGCAACAACTAAAAATTTAACTCAAATCAAACATTATTTTTCATGTTGCCTGATGTTTCTTTTTTTTACTGGACCTGTTCTGTTGAACTAAAATAAATCCCTGTATTTGATTCATACACCCTCAGTCACTTATTCACCTCCTCCACTGTGTGTGCCTCCCATAACTGTCTTTTGGTTAAATTTGATATTATACAAAACTGACCTATGTAATGTAGGTTCAGGCAAAGTATTTACATAATTATTTCATGAAGTTCATTTGTAGTTCCAAACATATTTAGAGTATTTTTATTCACTTTTTCACTTTTTTTTGTCTTGCAAAGGTTGCTATTCCTTTCTTCTACTGCCTGGATCCACATTACCAAATATTCACATTAAATGATGACATGTTATAGCGAGTTCTTGACATGAGGAGTTGGCAACTACAATTGGAAGAACAGTCTGCGTTTGTTGAAGACCTGGTCGCGGGAGCTAATACCACAGTTACAGAGACATTGATGAAATCTTCATCACTTTTAAGATGTTTATTCTGGCCGTTTTTGGTACTTGGTAAACAAAAGATAAAGTAACTGACTGATAAACAAGATGCAGATGATTTGTAAGACTGCTGGATTAATGCAACTGTCTGTTAGCCGCTAACAGCGCTAAAATTAGCATCTGCTTTTAAACTTCTTTGTCAGCTGCAAGGAGGAGATGGTGTAGTTGGTTGCCCTGCTGCCTCACTGCAAGATGGTCCTGGATTTGAATCCTGACCTTTAGTCTTTCTGCACAGAGTTGGCATATTCTCCCCAAGTATGTGTGTCTCCCCCTCCCCCTGTGGGTGGAAGGAGGCCTTCCACCCTAATCTTTAGCTCCCTTCACGGATTCTGCATCAGATTCAAGTGAAAGGGACACCAATAGATTAATATCACTTGTGTTCAGAAAAAAACAAGTTGGTAAAATTAAAGATTAAAGGATAATTTTCAACCCAAATGTGCCATAGGTATAAATGCTTTTAATTGTAAATACTACAATATATATAGTAGTCAAGCATGGACTAAATTTATTCTAAACTAGTTAAAATCTTTTAATCATTTGAAACTTTAAATTTATTTGTGAGAAAAAATAATTAGATTTGATTTTTAGTTCTAAATCTCAATTTCTTGATCAGTGTGGTATAATTATTGGATGAGAGTGTATAATTCTAATAATTATGAGCACTTCAAGTATTCGTATTACTGGCTACTATTTCATGTTCTCTGTAATTAACAATTTAACATGTACAGAATTTTCCACCACGTCTCCGCTGGTTTGTCAAAGTGCCATAGGTGTAATGAGATGCCTGTCAAAATGCAAATCATATTGAGTTAACCATCCCTCTCTATAAGCCTACTAATTGAAAATGTCATTAATCAAGGGGTTCTTTTGAATAACACAATAACACTGTAGATTAATTAACTATTGTATGCTTCAAACAAAAGTAATTAGTAGGCAGGGACCTCTAAGTCCTTCTCTCTTTGGTCTCGTCTTTCATTCGTATCCATTTAATTGCTCTGTATCATAAACCTCAGTGCAAAGATTGATCCCTGCAAAATCCTCTCTGAAACGGACTCATTTCAAACGACCTGAGATCACCAGGCCAGATTAGCATAAATAGCGCATAATTAATAGAGTGATTGTATGTGGAAACAGGAGGGGAAAAAAAAAAAGAAGAAGCAAGAATAGAAGCAAAACTCCAAACGACAAATTACATTCCATCGCTCATGAGTATTCCTGTCACAATTCTGCTACTTGTTCTGGGGTCTCTGTTTATTGGTGTATGTACTTTGTCATTACCACTGAAATGAGATTGTGTGATGGAAATTGGTGCCAGCCGGTTGTAATATTTAGGTGGCTAATGATGCGAGCGAATGTTTGAGGGAACAGAAGTAAACAACTAATTTACATGGCGAGGCACAATAGTCATAGTTCCGTCTCCAACTCTGACTCGGACAGGGGTTTATTTGTTTACCCGCCTGCAAGTTCGTTGTTGTTGGTAAGGAGTGTGGCTGGGAGAGACCACAGAGACCTTTGTGCTTGATATAATTTAAATTCCACACAAACAAGCTCCCAGAGCTGTGGATGCCCGTATTGTGACCCTTATTTTTCTAATGAATGCTCTCAAATAAGTAATGAGTAAGGCATGCAGGCTAAGAGAGACCTGTATTAGAGAAAGTGTCATATTTTAAAACCGCTGCAGGTCCTTTGAATATTTGCCTTGAAAGGGAAAGGAAAAGCCCGAATAATGAAAAGGGAATGTCTATTAAAGTGGCTCATTGTGCTACTCCTGCAAATAAAAGCAAAGGTTGCAGGTTCATCATGAATTTATGACAGAAATTTAAACGGGTTAGTACTTTTATTTCTTCTCTTATTAACAAATGTACGTTTTCTGCAGTTATTAGCACAAGGTTGAATTTACCTGCCTTTCAAAGTATTTATTTGCCTTGAGCCTTTTACCAAAGTCAGACATAATTGAGATGGAAAAGCAAAATATTTTTAAATGTTTCAAAAAATAAAACTGTGGAGTGTATTTGTATTCAGCCCCCTGAGTGGGCAGAATAACTCAAGCACAGTCAGATTCTCAATTAGATTTCAGTCTGTTCTTTGACTAGAAGAGTCTAACACGTGGCTATGTTTTACTCTAAACCAGGACTTTTCAAAGTGTGGAGCGACATGAGATAAAAAAACAGAAGAAGTAATTGCGAACATTCGCCAAGCCTATGTGTAACCTGTTCATTCGTCCACCCACTTGGGGTGCTGTTATAAAAGTGAGTTGTTCCAAAAGGTACTGCCTGCCCTCGCTGCTGGCTGTGCATGGCTGGAACAGAGCGCTTTGATATGGAGATACCAAATTAGGTGGTGAGTGTGACAAGTTTTTGCTTGTATTTAACCACTTCCATCTTCCCATGAACCCTGACTTGCTTCCCTATCCATACTGAACAAAAGCATCCCTCACAGCATGATGTAGCCACTGCCATGTTTTACTGTGAAGAAGGTGTGTTTAGTGATGGGCAGTTTTAGTTTTACTTAACTCAAAAAGTTCATTTTTGACCTAATCTAACCCAAGCACATTCTTCCACATTTGCTGTTGGCTACATGGGTTAACGTGATACGTTTTTTTTCTTGTATAGTTGTTTTTCAACATCGGCTTTCTTCTTGCCACTCTTTTATAAAGGCAGGATTTGTTAAGTGCGTAAGTAATACTGCTCATGACGAGAGATTCAAAGGTAGCTCCTCATAAGTTAACTTGAGCCTTTCGGCTTTTCTGATTATTGCTGTTGTTGCCTGGCCTGTTGCTAGGTGGCCATGTCTTATTAGGTTTGTAGTTTCTATTATCAGAGGATGGAATAATTTTGTTTGTTGGAAGAAATGAAAACCATGTATCATTGTCCTACCACTTCAGTCATCAAATAAATCCCAAAGTACAATAAAGTTGTTGGCTGGAATGTGACAAAATATAAATAGGTCAACTGGTATGAAAACTTTTGGCACCTTCTTTACATAAAGTATTTTACTTTAATAGGGAAACACTGTAATCTGAATTTAGCAATGAAAAATTAATCACACAGTTCAATCAAAAACTAATCAAATGCATCTCTCACTTAATCGTCCCCTTCCAGCACTGATTGCCTTTTACCACAGATTCAGATCAGTAACATTCTACATGATGCAAATTTGATTGTAATCTTTGTTGACAGAGTTGTATCATGTAATCCTATTATAAGTTTGTTTAGAAGGGAGGCTTTGCTTTTAGATCCTTGTGTAAAGATGCATCTTATTACCATCTTGTTCAAGCTTAGTCATTCCTGCTGTGAAGATTCATCATGTTTCATCTCCATGAACGTGGATAAAATATGCTGTGGCATATTTATGTGTTCAATTTTAAAATGTGTAATATTCAGTGCAGAAAGGGACATGCAGAATGGTTAGAAGAAATGTATCCATCCTTTGGAAGCATAAGTTTATTAGCTCAAACTGCTTTATTATGAGCTATTTGTAATGTACGGTTGGTTTTGAAGTAGCACATTACTCCTGGTGGAATAAATTTGCGATATACTTTTTATTTCTAAAGCATATTTAAACTAACATTAAGGGGAATGTAAACTGTGTTTAGAAGACTGAGGCATTTTCGTTTTTCCTAAGCACTTTTTAAAGCCAATTGTGTTTGCAAATCTAGAACAGACATTATGTTCCTCTTCAACAAATCAAGTATTTTCACCAGAGCAGTTCTGTTGCTAGCTCAGGGTCAGTCCAGAAGTTAGATCCTAACTGTATCTATAAAGTGACAACAAAGAATTGGGTTTGTTATCCACTGTGAGACTCAGCTCAGTGTTATGTCAATATGCCAGTTAAAATGTCTCAACGTTTCACCTTACTCAGGTGCATTCATTGCCGAATTGCAGTGCAGAATGAGAGTGTGGATACAAACTACTAGACTGAACTTGTTGTCCTGGGATACAGCATATCAGCCTTCCAATTTATGAATGCTGTTTCAAACAAGTTTGTGTTTGTGAGTGCTTGTCATGTAGGCTGATAGTTCTGATTACTTATTGGTATTTGAAACGAAATATAGAATCTCAGGCATAGTTCATAAACACCAGCCTACTTTAATAAAACACACAGAACAGAGTTTATAAAATCAAAGACTGCACGGTCTAGTTGGGCTGCACTGATTGCAGTTTTCTGGCCGATCACAGATCTTTAAAAAGCCTGACCTGAAAATTCAGATTTTGGACGATACCAATTACTTTTTGTGCTAAATATAGCGAAAAAGTTGCTATGTTGGCAACTGTAGGATGACTATTGTTAACCGCACATGTGTAGACTTACCCGTTGGGCGGGTCAGGTCTCTCTCATAGCAGAGCAAGGGGGACAGCAGCTGATATTCAGACCTTAGCAGAGGTCGATAAGTTCAGTTTCTCATCTAAGTATGAGCCCATCACCGACTTCCTAAGATTAAGGAAATCAGGGCCGAGTTATTGGTGCACTCCTACTATGTAGTGTATTGATCTACACTGCAGATCAAAGTTAGACAACTTATTGAAAATGGCATATAACATTAAACTGGCTGATTGTAAGAAGATCAGAAGTTTAAGATAATAGCCATAGTCAAGTGATTGACCCCAATAATATCACCTGCACTGAGCCAAAGGGGCCATTGGGGATCCCATAAAAACACAGACTAATCCTTGATCCAAGGTAAGAGCCCTTACTGATGCTGATCGCAGTCCAGTAGGCATTAGATGGTGTCTGAGAGAGAGAAAGGCTTAAAGAAGAAAATATACCCTCAGAGCACACAACTCCTATACCACAAACCTGCCCCTTTAGACTTTGGAAGTTGTCTTGTCTGACGAAAAAAGAAATCAGGATGCCCTGATTTCAAGATTACTGACATGACATGGAGATCCAGTTGAAGATGTTTTCAGTACTGCCCTGTGGAGACGGGTCCATCATAAACTGTAATCATTTTCTGTTAATGAAACATTAGCGCTTCAGGTTTTGCAAGGGTGTGAAACCACAGCTGAATATGAGGAGATGTTGCAGTGGGCATCGCTGCAGTTCCTACAAGTGCCAGTCTGGCAAAGGACTTCTTCCAGGAAAATAATGTCTCTCTTTTGGACCATTCGAGAACTTCCCCTGACCTAAAACATTGGAGGATGGATGGCAAGGAAGGTTTACAAAACAGTCAGCTCTAGAACTTGAATTCCCTTCCTGAAACCCTCTTTAGGACATGAAGTAAGCATATCAAAACAAAGTTTTAAATTGATGAATAAAAACAGTACTAAGCCCCTTTTTGACACATTTAGTTTAATCAATTCAAAAAATATACAATGAAGGAAAAATGTCCCATAAGTGCCCCCAATGGGTCAAATAATTATTAGCTAAGTTAATCAGAAAGTAAGTCGAGCTGTCATTTTCACTTTCAGTTAGAAGCAAGCGGCACATGGAGCACATTTTCTTCAGCACAGGACGCACATTGGACTTCAGAACATAGTGACTGTGATTTTAAATTTTTTTGCTGTCATAGTGGTGTAACTATGAGTAAAATGGCCTCAAAGGCTGGCATAGCCAGCAACAAACTCTAACTGTAACACAAACTTTATTAGCCTTTTTGACATGACTGGTTATTAATTATTCATGAGCCGAGCTGACGTGTGTATTAAGATTAGTTCTACTAAGCAGCTACAGAAAACAAGTTTCCTATTTCGGTGAAACAAAGTCCGAAATGATAGTTACATTTTTTTGCAGGTGTTTTTTTTAACATTTCTTAGCAATTGAAACCATTAGCATTGCTCCAGTTATTTTCTGTTTTTTAAACAGTGCTTCCTTACGTCAGAGTCCTCCAAAAGGCTGCCAACATGTTTTAGACTTTGTCTGTGCTTCTGGTTGATGCTTTGAAAGTGCAACAGAATAAAATAAAGTGAGTTAATGTTCCAGCTGAAGCTAATTGTTGCTCCCCTGTAGCGCTCCAGAGTTTAATCCTCTCTTGGTATCATTAGTGTAACGGTCCAACACCACCTTCCACCGCTCTAAATGTTTGCACAGAACACACAACCAAGATCTATCGTGTATTTTCATTGTAATACAGTGCTCATTATACCAGCTCTGCCCTTTAACAGAGTTCCATAACAAGCTCCACACTTGTTAAAACTTTAGGCATTCTACCAACTCTGAAAAATACATATGCTGATGTGCTTGAAACATATCTTCCAACGCCATTGAAACACAGATGGAGCAGAAATGGTGGGCGAGTGTATAAGGAATTGCTGTGTCCTAGGTCAGCAGTTTCTCTTCTTTAGGCTGCGTTGGGTCTCTATGGTAGCCAGATGTACTGTCCGATGGGTGGTTGAAATCTCCATCATTTTCTCATTTTCATTATTATAGGTATTTTGTGTGATTAAAAAAATGTTTTTGTTTTTTAGGAACCTGTATAGCTGTGACTGTATGGAACTATATTCATACCGTCCCTAACACAAATACTGTTCTAGACAAACATTCACATTTGAAATGGGCTTCTTCAGGACACCACTTACTTAAAGAAGTGAGATTTCTAAATCACTAAACTACACACAGTAACTGCAATTAATCTTATTTTTGAATTTACTGATATTTGTTGATGCTCTTGTGGAACATACAATGAAGAAAATACTAAAAGTAAAATTTCCAATTATACTGACAGTTTTGTTTTTTACTTAACATCATTAATTTAAATGTATTGAGATGATAAATCAGAGATGATAAATCATTCCTATCAGAAATCTTTCCCATTAAATGATAAACGATATGATAAATGCCCACCCCACACTAAAGGTCTCTTTTCTAGATTATTTTTGAACCGTTTATTATTCAAACCTTAAGCTTATTTTGCAAAAATAACAATGATAAAATAAGAAACATATTGTCACCTGGGTTACCATTAAGTTCTTACCATTAATAAATGTAAGAACTTTCAGCACATTGTAGGTTTAGGTAGTTGTTGTCAGTATTTGGTATTTGGTATTTCAGGTTGTAAAAGGCAGTAATGCAAAACAGCATACCAGCTGTATTTCAAGATTAAAAAGTAACAAAGCACCTCAGAGCCAGAATTTAGTTTTGCTTCTTCAGTCAGTGAGTGCAGACTGTTTTCAAGACTAGTCTGTGGGAGTGGGTGGCTGATTGCTCTCCCTGGGGCAGAGAACATTCAGGTCGAATAAGGGCCACCTGTCTGCTTCTCTGTCATTCATAACGGAACTGTCAGCTAATGCAGGAATAAAAATTTTTCTGTGGATGTTAACTGACAACAAATATGACACAATTACACCATGATTAAAGGGGCAGTATTATGTGTTCTCCAGGCACATTTTATAGCACAATCAAGTAACTGTTACCTTCAGTTGTTACAAAAATGCTGTATATATGAAATATGACTTAAAAGAAATTTGACTTTGTGATTTAACGCCTTGAAACTGAGCCTCTGTCTCTTTAAGAAAATCCTGCTCTTTCTGAAACTCCGCCTTCAGGCAGTCATCACAACAGCTAACCCTTTAACAATGTTTTTACCTGTGTTGCACTGAGAAGTAGCTTGTATAATGAGCTCAGCAGATGCACAGTTCCACCAGGGGTTTGCTAATTGCTGCTGGCTAGTCTGAAGGGGCTGAGTTGGGAAGTCATGGGGGAGGGCTGCTCTGTGGCGGAATCTGGTAAGCTTAGAAATTGCAACTCTAAGGAGGAGCTGGGTCTCAAAGGCGGTACTAGGTCCATCCAGGCATTTTGCACTGCTGAATGGCTGCCATGGAAGATTAAAAAAAAATTCTCAAACATGCACGAAAGAATCCAGGCAACACTCCAGGTATGTTTTTGATGAAGAAATAATATTATAACATGATGTAAAACTCAAAAACGTCGATTTTTACATAATACTGACCCTTTAATGGTATTTTGTCACTTAGTGTTTTAATCACTTACATATACAGTTTACTCTGAGAAGATGGAACAGATTTTTTTCCACCCAGGAAAACTGTTTAAAGTAGTTGGATTATTAGTTGCATAACGTTGAAAAAATTCAGAGTCCAGTAGGGCTGCACAATATTAGAAAATATTACAATGACGATAATATTGGTAAATATTGGAATGACGATAACAGTTGCGATATATGCTCATTTTCTTCTTTCCTTTCTTTCTCATCTGTGCTTCCCTTTAGCATTTTGGGCAATGTAATTTGCTGTAAGACTCTATCCAACAGGCTAAAGGTTACATTAACATGTAAAATGCAAGTTTAGAACACTTTGAATATTCGCCAACAATTATTGCATTCCAAACAGTTATTTGGGATATGAATATTACGCACACTAATGTTGCGATGACTTTATATTCATGATATATTGTGCAGGCCTAAAGTCCAGCATCAGTCTCTCCTGTGGTTTCATATTAATGTGCATATTTTTATTTTTTGCATGAAAAAGTTTGGATTGAACATATTTTTAAAAGGTCAGCTCTTTGACGATACATTTTTTTACAGAACCGTTTGAGGAAACCCTCTGCCGTTTTTGCAGCATTGTAACCTGAGAATGAAAAGGGTTCCTTTCTACTTCTGCTATTGAGCCATTTTCAGACTGATCATTTCATTAAAACAATCTGAATTTTAGGCCTAAGAATTTACCTTGTGCTCTGAAAAAAAAGTTGTATTTTTAGTACTATTTGTTTTAACTTTCGTTTGCTATTATATTTTAATAAATAAAACAGAAATCCCTCACAGTTTTATTGGTGGCTATTTTGTAGTTGGGACTCATTTAACAAATTTATCATGCCGCAAATATGTTTCCCCAACAGAACTGTAAGTTTTATTTATTAATCAATCGGATAAGAGATGATGTAGTTGCCTTTGTGAACACTGGGTGGTGACTGAGTCATTTAATCTTGAATTTGTTTTTTATCATCAGTTTATTGACCCTAGCACCCCCCACTTAGGTGGGAGTTTATATACTGTACCAAACCTGCGTCAACGATATTAGTTCTTTCTTACCATTTGATCCAAACCACTTTCAACCTTTTTTTTTTTTTTGCTTTAGTTTTGGCGTTTTTTCCGGAAATCTTGAATTGGTTCTGCATGAGCTGCTGTCAACCCATTGAACACTCTTTAAACTATAGAAGGAGTTTGTGGTTGAGGGTTTTGCTATTATAATTTATCAATTTCATTGTCAATCTTTGTTCTGTATTCTTGTTAAATATTCCAGTGTGAAGCAGTATTGACCTGCTGTTTGCTTTAGACAGGTGAAGAAGCTGTTTTATTTAGCTTTGGCCTCCTCTTTGGTACCCACAACCCACTCATGCTGCCTCTGCATCAAAAATCTCTAAGGAGCAGTTTCTGTAGAGTTTTAAGGTCTTTGGAGAGAACGTTCCACAGCCAGCGATCAATAGCCCCCTGAGCAGAGCATGGAGGTGGTGACATCAATTACCAGTTGGATCAAGTTGATAAAGTAGTGTCCTTTTGGAAATGGCAGTCAGCCTCCTTGTCTCTTTGTACAAGAAATAACGTGTTCTACAGTGAAATAAGGGGCCCTTTCACCATACTAACCTGATTTGCAACCAGATCACCTTTTTTCCTGTCTTGCTGCTGAAAAGATCTCTTTACAGTATCTGAGATTACCTTAAAATTAAGAATTTCTACAAGGGAGAGTTACCAGGGACCAAAATTTAAACATCCATAGTCTGAGCTTTCCCCAACTGAGACAGATTTCTATTTTTCTTTGATGTCTGACCTTCTGAGTTAGGGTTTTGACTGACTTAGATTTTTAGAAGAACTACATTACAAAGAAAATGTGGTTCAGTAATAGTTTTAAATCCAACGTAAAATGAAGACATTTTACGATTACCTTCATTTATGCATCATTCAAGCATATGTTCCATCCATCCATTATGTATACATGCTTTATCCTTGCAGGGTCATGGAGCAGCTGCTGCCTTTTTATCTGCTATTGAATAAACTCAAAAAAGTGCATCAAAGGACATTCTGTTGGTTGATGTGTTCATATAAACCTAAGTGGTGAGAATTCAAAGTTTCTTAGCTTCTCAGTATTTGACCTGCCAAACATAGATCAAAAGTGATCAAGGGAAACCGTACCATTTCTGTTGTTGGGCCAATGCAATTCATCTGAAAGCAGTTGTTTTCAGATTTTTCTCGTACAAAGTAGAGTGTATTTGCCAGATTGGTCAGAAAGTTCCTTTTTTTTTTCAAGCTAGAGAGAGTATTGAACTACGTTAAGTTTCCAGCATTTTTTAGGCTTCAAGTCTGTTTATTTTTACCTAAGATGCTGATAGTAGTGCAACATCTAATTTAGCATATTATGCCATAATTACCTTAATGACCACACTACCTTGAAACAAAGTAAGTGTTCTGATTAGAACTAAATCCACTACTATCAGGTACCTTTTGTTAGGGATTATCTACATGGTCTAAAGCATGAGAAAACACCTAAGATGTACCAGGGTAAGTGCCAAAAATATCTTAAATATCTTCCATTAATTGTCATGAGGACACCGGTGTCATCATGGAGCCATTGACTTGCATGTAAGTGTTTTTGGGGTGACAGTTAAGGGGTTAAACTTGATTTTTATTTATTAGCATGTAAAAATCAAAAAAATAGAGCTGCAAACCTGTGAATGTCAGTTTAATTTTCACTAAGTGGCTGAGTTGGAATCAAGTGATTACCAAAGTGTGACCTTTTCAAACGTTGCACAATTACCAGATGTCCCAGCATGTTGTTTTGAGTGGTTTTCTCATAGATTATTTGATGCATTGGAAATAATCTCACCAATTAAAGCTAAAATTAAAAATTAGTGGACCGCACAGTATTTTTTTTCTCGGCTGTTTGATATTTAAACAAATCAAATGGTAAGTAGACTGAACTTATGGTGTTTTTTGGGTTTGTTTTTTTGTTTTTTTTCCTATTCATGTCAACCACTAAAAGGACTTTTACAGTAGAGCCACATTAACCCAGTTTCACACACTAAGACACATACATTCCTAGATGGATAAGCAGATCGGCAGAGACTTCGAGGTTATGTTCTTTGTCTAGGCACCAACACATTGTAGCTGGAATCGAACTGGCAACTTTCCAACTGCAGACGACTTTTGGGCATGGCAGACCATTCACACTGAGTTAGGTTCTGGTTCTACTGGAGGTTTCTTCCTGTTAAAAGGGAGTTTTCCTCTCCGCTATCACAACATGCACGCTCAATATGAGGGGTTGCTGCAAAGTCAACGACACAACGCAAGCGACTGTCTACTGTTGCTACATGCTCGTCCAGGAGGAGTGAATGCAGTAAGTCAATGACTTGATGCAATCTGCTCAGTTTCCTTAGAAAGAAAATCTTTTAAACAAGTTGAATAATAACCTGAACTTGACTGCACTGTTTGATAACTAGGATAAATTTTGAATCCATCTGTATGATTGGATTCAATTGATTTTTTTGTGAAGTGCCTTGAGATGGCATTTATTGGCTCTATATAAATAAATTTAATTGAATCAAATTGACTCCTCTTCCCACTGTCACCCCTTTGTACTGTAAAAAATAAAAACCTCATATGGGGCATGTGAAACTTTTTAGAGCATACAGTGTCTTACATAGGGGCTGTTTTTTTTTATTTTTCCTCCTGTGAGGGTTTTAAGTTGGTTTAAAATTCAAGTGGTTTGGTCGGAAATATTTGAAGCCACAGGTTTAGCTTGATTTGGATAAATTGATGGGTTATTGATGGGTTATTTTATTAAAGCCAGATTAAATTACACTCTTCTTTATGAAGAATAATTTAGTTTTTTCTTGTTGTTAAGATAAGTAAAAGCAAGTAGAGATACACTGGTCAGAGTTTTGTAGCCGATTTCTGATCACTGATCTGTGATGCTTTAACCTACCTATACCAATTTTAGCTGATTGTCAATTTCTCTTTAAGACAACAAAATACTTTTTTCTACTTTATGCACAAAAATTCTCATTTTAATAATGACCCTTTGCAACTACGTCACTTAATCAAGCGAGGCGCCATGACCAATGTTGGAAATGAGGGACAGGAATATTGAACAGAGCAACTGCGATAATTTTCTCAAGTTTTTTTTTTTTTGTTTGTTTGTTTGTTTGTTTGTTTTTGCCAATATAGCCATGGCTTCTACTTATTCAAGTCCAGCTAATTTGTCTGTAGAAGTAGCACAGGTAGTTGGGGCTCATAGACAGCAATATTTACAAAAGTTGGAAATGGCTAGCTTAGAAACCGACCCATACCTCCTCCCTCCTAATGTGTTGATTTGATCAAATTGCTGACTTTGCCTGAACTCACATCACATGATTTATGTCACTATGTCATGAATGACGTTTCCACTTAAACCAAAGCAGACTTAAAAGTGTAGAAAGGTCTAGAATCTAGACCTTTCTACACTTTTAAGTCTGCTTAAAAAAACTGGTAAGCATCTAGACTCTAGATGCTTACCAGTTTTTTTTCATATATGGTAGGCTACATGATGGTTACTAATGATTAGATGCGTACCTTCTCCATAATGCAATACTTGATTGCATCTTACTAATCTTACTTTCTTATGAAGTATGTGAACATTAATCTTCTTACCTTGTAAAAAGTGTTTGCAGCAAATCCGCAAATACATAGGCCACCAGTTCTTATGATTGACGCCTGCCACACATCGCCATCATCTTTCCTCATTAAAATTTATACAATAAAATGTCAAGTTTGTTTGCATCCTTGTCTGTTTGTGTAGCCGACCATGCAGTACCCTATGACCATTTTTACAGTGAAATCAACTCAATAAAAGCGAAATGAGACTACCAGAGGTCTGTTTTTGGACAAGGTGAACACATGAGTTGTTTTGACGTCCGTCATGGCGGAGTGGGCCGCTTTCTGAAGAGCATGATGTCACGTGCAAAGGGTCAATAAAGTCTTCATTGTGAAATGAAACAATAGCTTTTAAAAATGGCACAGAGTTACGGAGCTCCTCACCGCATCACAAAAAAATCTGCCAGGACAGTCCAGTTCTTCAGGGTAAAGGACAGATGGATCGATAAATATAAAACCCAACTTTACACAATTACTGCATCTCCTTTACTTCCACTCTAAATAACCGCTTTATTAAACTTAATTTTTGACAGCAATAGTTCTCATCTGTTTTTATATCTTTAATTCTTAAATTATTCATCCATTTATTTCCTCTGTAAAGGAGTGTTAATGAGCCTTTCTATCATGAATGATCAATTATATTGAGACACTGTGTGAGGAGGAAGCTGCTCAGTGTTAAACACCTGCATTTAAACAGGATTTCACTAATATTTCAAAACAAAGACAACATGAATGATTAGAGTTGACATTTTAAAGTGTCATATAGTAGTGATTTGCATGGTTTGGATTGCTATCTGTTAAAAGTAGCAATCCAAACTACATACTGGAACATACTGGAAACCTTCCATAAATGAAGGTTTCCAGTATGTTCTTCAACAGATAGTATCAGGATCTGCAAAAAATGAAACAGACCAGCATTTGCTGTTGGTGGTCAGAGGGCACGGTGGCGCTGGTGTATGGCAGCCTCGCTTTTGTCAGGCTGCCCCAGGGCAGCTGTGGCCACTATCCAGTAGTGATGCTGATGGTAGCTCGCCACCATCAGCGTGTGAATGTGTGTGTGAAAGGGTGAATGACTGAATGTAGTGTGAAGTGCTTTTAGCTGCCTGATATTTGCTGAAGTCTCAACCCCAGTTTAAAAGTAGCAGCTTGAAACAACAGCCAATAACTTTAGTGAAGATTCTTTCAACTATTATGCGCCTCAATGATACTGAAAATGACTAACTTTCCTCCTTCAGTCACAATTTAGACACTGAAGAGTGTTTTTGGTTCTACCTGTTTGTGATTAGACATGGTACATTCACAGCCAGTCATGTTAGAATTTCCCTGTTTCGTTCACCAGCTGATTTCTTGGTGCATCTCTAATAGCAAGTACAATGCTTGTGATTAGAGGTGTTGTCCCTTATTTCTTCTCCAATATTTCAATGTCTCCACACATATTAAATATGTAAATCTGCATTCTCTGGAGCTGTAACAGCATCATGAGAGTTTAGTTGACTTATTTCACAAAGTTGTAGGCTTTTGTCTGATGAATTTATCTGCAATGGCCCATTATGTGAGCTTTTTCAGATGTTTAGTTTTTATTTCCTAGGTCTGTGCTTTTAAATCAGCCTCACTGCTGTGTTGTATATTGTTTCAGTGCACTTCCTGGACTCTTTCTGCTCACACTCTCTCTCTTGATGGATATATGTGTCTTCTGAAACAACTGATGGCAGCAGGTGTTACAGTCTTTAGTTTTCTCAGCTCTCATGTCTTGTGAGTAAAGATGCTGTGGGTCATAGGGGGATTGCACAAAGGAAGCCGACAGCAAACAAGACCCCTTTTAAAACGCAGAAATGGGATTGATTCCTGCACTCCTGTTGCTTAGCAACTGCAAAACCTCATTGAGAGAGAATATTGACCTCTTGTTGATAAAGTCCAATTACATTTTTCTGCCTTCGCTTTGTAAAAATCTCTGGATATATACAATGTCATCCTTTCCCCCCCCCCATTGTGTGTACACCGCATTTCCATTCAATATCTTGGAGAAATATTGTGCTGTGATTGCCACCTGCTCTTGGAGCCAGTTACTAAGAGATGTGAATATGATCCTTCTTACAAAGCATGAGTAACAAGGGGTTTCATTATGTTTGTGTTGCTAATTTAGTCAATTAACATGTCTGCAGATCTTCTGTGCACTAAATGGCCCCAAAGCTGCCACAGGCAAATTTCTATCACTGCAAGAAACATCATTCAGCCTTGGCCAAAACTGCTACACATGTTCCAGCAGGCTCTGAAATGAAAATTGATTTCCAAATTTCATTTACATTTTGTTATCGTTTTGCTCCAAGCTGGCTTTGTGCTGTAATTTCAAATGATCAGATGCTAATCAGGTTGCTGTTTCTGAGGGCTTTGATTGTAGGGACTTTATGTGCTTTTGCTTTTTTGATCAGAAACGTAACATTTATTGATTAAAGTTCAAGCACTTTTATGTTGTGAGCTCATTTCCCTGCAATCCACTGTGCCTTTAGAAGCAATTACCCTCCAATAGTATACAGCCATATTATATTGGTGGGACTTGAGATGTTGGCTTGTTGTTTACAGCTTTACTTTTAACTCCTCCTCAGAACACGTCTGCTCTGTCATCGCTTCCATGCTGAGAAACCTTAAGTCCCAGCAGAGAACCAGACTCCTCAACAAGTTTACAGAAAATGACTGTGAAAAGGTTGGTTTTTCTCCTTTTCCTTTTGTTGTTGTTTTTTATTTTTCATCCTTACTCCTTCATATTTCTTTTGGATTCACTGTGATTAATTGAAATTGTGTTTCACTAAAAGCTTTACTGAAATTGTTTATTTTGTCTATCTATTTTGCTATCCATTCAGCCATTTTATTCAGTGCATCTCTTATGTGGAAAACAGACCTGGACAAACCTGTTGATGCCCTTTTTCTATTTAACATTGATTCAGTTCAAAAAGCAGTTATTTAATGTAAAGCAATGATTTGTTTATCCTTTTCCAAAATTAGTCACAAAAGTTAAAGATATTTTGCTCTTGGGGAAATTTTTGGAAAAAGTAAAATGTTCACACTACAGTGATATTATATCCTGAAAGTATGGCATTTAAGTAGATGCATGCAATGGTGAGTTCTTCATTTCAAAGAACATGATGAAACAAAAGCCCCCAAATCCCAGAGATCCCAGTGGTTTTCTATGGAATTCAGGTCTACAGACCACCCCATTGCAGATACCCCAGTCTCCTGCAGCTGTTCCCTAATGATTAGACCTGAGCTGGAGTATTTTTCTCTAAGAAGATGAAATTAGGCCTGTTGTAGAGAGACAATGACTGGATTAATGATGTTATTCAGGTAGCATGGACTGGTCACTGTACCAGTCACAAAGTGTAGGGCGGTTCTGTATTAACTAGACGCATCTGCCCACACTCTAACACCACCGCCACCAGAGGCTCGTCTGGTAACAACAGTGGCTGATGCGTAAGCGCTCTCTTTGACGTCTCCAATGTCGTTGGCTACCATAATTTCTTCTCAACGTGAATCGACTTTCATCAGCGAACATCACTGAGGTCCAGTGGTTCCTTGTCTGGCGTAAATGCTCCCTGGCCCATGTAAGATGATGACCCCTGTGCCTGGGGTTGTGGTCAGGTACCCTTGCAGGTCATCCAACACCCACACCACACTGATGGAAATTGTTTCAAATGGTCGGACGCGACACTTTGGTGTCTCTCACGTCCTTTAAATGTGCCAGGAGTTTACTGGTATTCATCATATGGTTCCTCAGGGCACTGTTCAAAATGAGGCGGTCATCAGTGTTTGATGTGGCCAAAGGATGTCCACTTCTATGCCTTTTTGTGACTTTTCCAGTCTTTGTATTTCTGTCGCAACCTGACGATGACCTCTGTGACATTCTAAGCTCAGTGGCCATTTCCGTCTGAGAACATCCTGTTTAAAGCCTCACAATGGCAAAGTACTGTTGATCAGTTGTTGGGTGTTATCTTGGTCTCATGATGTTAAAATGTAAACAGCTTAATGAGGGGGACTGTTAAAACACCCGCTCTGATTGAACCAGGAAATTTATTAGTCGATTAATAAATTAAATGGCTGTTGTTAAGCTCCCTGTTAAGAGAACAGCAAGTTGTGCAAAGATTACAGAAACAATAAACATTGAAGTTTAGAGAGGTCACATTAAGTTGGCCTATAATGGTTTTACTGCATTTTAGGTTAATCCTGAAATTTCACTTGAAAACCAAATACCCCTAACTCTTCGTGAGTAGTACATGTTAAAGTGGTATGAACTGATTTGTTCATACCCCTAGAGACTATGAATCCATGTATCATTGTCAAATTTTCAGCCCATTTCAAATTTTTAACCCTCATTAGTGTCAGTTGTGTCTTTAAGCTTTTCATCAGCTGTTCAGTTTGTTTAATACGACTCGGTGGTTTCATATTGCATAAAGCGAGAGTTGTCCAAGGAGCTCAAAAACAAGATTATAGATATTCATGTTAAAGGTAGCGACTACAAGACCATTTCCAAGCAGCTTCAAGTTATTTATTTCTATTAGATGTAGTGACAGTAACTCCATTTAAGATAAGTTTCTAAAAGGATGCCAGCAATGTCAAATTGAAACATTCGAATGGCAAAAGTCATTTGTTTTGGAGTTTCATTGCTGCATTTGGCAATGAGAACATTGAATCTGTGTAGAGCACAGAGCAGTCTTAAGACTACAAAGCCATCCTGGAGTGAAACACACAGCTGAGTGTCAGAACGCTCAGCTTTATTTGCAGGTCATAGGTTCATGGTAATGACCAAAAACATCCAATTAATTTTACACAAGAACAAAGGCTCAGAGAACAAAATCAAATAATCTTCCATGGCCTTGCTTGAGCCCAAACCTGTCAAATAACAATGGAAAGATGCAGTCTGGAGTACTTGCCTCCCTTCCAAACTGAGACAGCTTGAGCATTTTGTTGAGGAAGAGAAGGCCAAACTACTGTTTGAAAATGCAGACAAGTCTGTCTGAATCTGTATCTCTCATCTTTTTGTTTCCTACTTCATAAAACCTTTTTGTTACGATCTGGCTGTTTTGTAGCCAAGAGAACAATGAGTAATTATATATTGAGATACATCTTGATATACAAGATGAGTTTTAACTTGGTTTTTAAAAAGCTCCACAGACCTCAAGCTAAAGGGGGAGAGTATTCCAGAGATGTGGGGCTACTGCTTTAGTTTTCAGCCTTGTACTTGGCAGATCCAGTAGGCCTTGGTCACATGACCTTAGGGACCTGCTACAGATGGATGTCAAAGTTCTGAGAGCATGCCAGTGCTTTACCATTCAAAGCCAATAGTGTTGAATGAGTCGGGGTGTGAAGTAGAAAAAAATTCATTGAATTCAGAAGTCTGTACAACCTGCAGACGTTCCAGTGATGTTTTGAAGAAACAAATAACACTTTGCAGTTCTGTTCGTGAGATAATACTACTTAGCTTAGCAATATTTCAAATATGATAACCACACAAGCGAACCAGAGGCTGAATGTGACTATCTAAAGTAAAACCAGAGTCAAACTCTACCACAAGGTTCCTGATGGAAGACTTATAAGAGGTTGAAGAACCAAGAGTTTCCATTATTCGAGTTGCATGCTTTTGTTTTATTTTCATTTATTTGGAGAACATTTTCAGCCCATTCTAAGCACATACATTTTTGCAAATGTATGTTCAATATATGATTCGGTCTGTTTTGGTTTTTGTCTTGTTTTCTTTCCTCTTTTGTTTATAGTCGCTTTGCCTTCCAATGTTTTGTCACCTGTCCTCCATCCAGCACTTATTTATTGTATCTCCAGGTTGATCGACTGATGGAGTTGTATTTTAAATACCTGGAGGCTGTTCAACAGGCTGACAAGAGGATCGAAGGGGAGAAACATGTAAGGATCCATCTATTTATCCTCCTTCCTCATTGATCTGTTCTTCTTTTACTTTCCATTACCTTTCAATGCACTGTTTTCATATTAAATCTGTCGAAGTGACAGAGTCACAGAAAAATCTCTTTAACTTAGATTTAAGGAGAAGAATAAAGCTGTCATTAGTTCCATGAAAACAAGCTCAGGGAGTCTGCAGTTTTATATGTTTCTTTAATGTTAAACTTGTTCACATTCTGTGGCATTAAACACAAACTTCAGTGTATTTTATTAGGATTTTATGCAACAGTCTCACAAAGTTATGCATAATTGAGAGGTGGGAGAATTGTGATGGTCTTAATTGAATGTCTGATAAGTGAACAGTTAAAGCTGCAAGTATTTTTAGATATGCAGCATACCTTTTTGCATGTTATTTGCTAAATAATTCAACCTCAACCACTGATTGTCAACTGGACTTTGGGCAATTCTAACAAGAATATGCTTTGATCTAAACCATTAAGGTTGTTTCTATCTTGATCACCCTGTTTTTAGCTGCAACTCTCTTTCCATCATCTCTGACCTGCTCCTTTGCTAAAGGAAAACGTCCTCACAGCATGATGCTGCGAGAATGGTGTGTTCAGGGCGACGAGCGGTGGTAGCTTTTCAACACACGTAGGCCAAAAAGTTCCGCTTTTCCACGTTTGCTAGGTTGAAACATGCTGTAAATGAGATTTCACATGGCTTCTGTAGAAGCATAAGGGGTTGTGAATACTTCTAGCAGTGAGAAAAAAAAAGACCAAAAACCATAATCTGTTATGTGACAGTTTACAGAAGAATGAAAAGTTTGATAAGTGAATCTATGGGAGTCTGAGCTCTGAGTTAGACAGCTCGATGGAGGGATGGAGGAAAAGTGTCCAGACAGAGGATACTGGTGTAAAAAGAGCTTCCTCTCTTCAATAATGTAGAAAGACAAGAAAAAGTCACAGAAGCACTGTAAATACTAGAGGAGGAGGATAAAATGGAAAAAAAAGAAAATAAAATAAGTGATACAGTTTGAGTGAAAGGGGGAATGGCAAAGTCGAAGGAGGTGTGGGTGGAGACAGATAAGAGAGATTCCTATCTAAAGATGACAGAAGATTAATTTCTCAGACAGACAGCGTGGTAAGATTGCCAAGAAAAGGCCAGACAGTTTGACATTCTCCTCTCCTCCTCCTCCTCCTTTTTTTCCCCCTCTTTTCTCTCTTCCCGTCTCCCTCTGTCGCTCTCTCAGCTCCTCCTGCGGGATGGTGAAAGAGGGGCTTCATGATAACCTGGTGATAAGAAGCGTTGTCCGTGTGCGCCGCTATCTTTGAAAGCACATTGCTAAACCACCCCAGTTCACAGCCATTCTGGGAGCCAGACACACAGAAGGCAAAAAAGTGACAGAAAACACCTATTTTTGTCATCTGCAACACAGCTACACATTTCTGCTCCTTACATCACTTAGAAAAAGAACTTTAGATATAATAGTCCTAATATTGTATTAACCTGATCCAAGCTGAACAGCAGAGTGAAATGCTGGTAAACTACTAGCACCATAAAAAGTGAGATGAATACGAAGGTAATGAGGGCAATAGAGTGCTCAGTGGGCTCTTAAACTTGGAGCAGAGATGGAGAGGGTGATGCTAACCTCCCTGTGGAGCCACAAAACATATTCAGCTTGTTGTTGGGGTGGGTTGGTCTCCCTTTAGGACAATCTGATTTAAATGTATCCAATTTGACTTTCTGTGTTAGCTCTGAGAATGGCTGGATGGGGGCGAAACCTTAAAATAACCATTTATTATCTGTTGGTATTTTCATATTAAGTTTGGTTCAAGCCAGTCGTTTTTTTGGCTTCTTTCATAAACAGTTTATTCCGTTTTGGATACATTTAGGGGCTTCGGAGTCCCCGACACAAAGCCACAACGGAAGTTATGCTAGCACACTTTTCGTAAATTTTGTTTTAGCATAACTTGTGTTGTGGCTTTTGCATTTTTATGACACATCTGAGCCACCGTAGTTTTCACCTCACTTCTTCTGAATTACAAGTTCAGTTGTGAAGAAGACCCCAAAAAAAAAAAAAAAAAAAAAAAAAAAAGCCAAAGAAGATCTGAGGAATCTGCCATGCTTAAATCCGTGGAACAAATGTGACGTTTTAATAACTTTCAAGAAAGAAGCATAAAAGGGTGAGGGTGATTAAAATATTCAAAAATCCATCATAGCGTTTAATTTCAACAAAAATAAAATCTTGCAATAAAGAAATATATTAGCTACACAGACACGCAGGATCCAGTTTCAGTTTCTTGAGGAAAAAAATACGTATTATGTATGAATATATATATATATATATATATATATATATATATATATATATATATATATATATATATATATATATATATATATGTTATTTAATTTCATAATTACTACTACATTCAGGGTATTTTACTGGAGTTTAACATATAAAAAATAGAGCAAGTATGTGAGGCTTGTTTTAGTTAAGTTGAGGAGCTTCACATACAGTTGAATCTTTCTGAACTTGTCATTTTAACAATAAAGTAAATTAAAAAAAGCCATTTTGCCAGTTATTAATCCCCAAGTGTGACCATCAGTTTGGGTTTTTGCGTTGTCCTATTTTATCAGTTAGCTTTATAAGGCATAAAAAAGTGTTTATTGTATTGCTGTAATTTATTTAAGGTTCTATGGAGGGATAACTGTTCTGTGTTGTCCGTCGACTTGAGCAGAACGCCGTGATTTCTCTCCCGCTCTGCAAGCTGCAATATCTGCATGATATTTTAAGTTAGTATGAATCAAAGCCCCCACCAAATGCCACATTACTTTAAATAAGCTGATAAAGACGCCAACCCAGTTCTGTCCCGCGCCTCAACCCGAATCGGCTGGTGTCAGCAGCAGCGCTTTATCGCTCCCTCCGCCCTGCCTTTTTGGTTTCCCCTAGTTAAGCCTGTTTTTAAGGAGCGGTAAGCAAAATGTTTTTTCCTCTGCAACATATTATCCCCATATTTCTCAGGAGGATAGCGGAGGAAAAGCTGCTGCTGCTTTTTCTGTTCCTCTCCAGCCCCAGTGCCTTTAATAAGCTTCTTATTTTAGTCCCACCTTGGTATCTCTCTTCCTCCACCCTCCTCCTATCCTTCTCATTCCCTTTACCTTCAAGTTACTTTTCCCACTTGCCGTAAGTCTCAGTTTAATATCCCAGTCTTCCTCCTCTCGTTTCATTCTTGAATATTTCCTTTCTTTCACTTCTTCTAATATCCTCCTCTTCCTTCTCTCTTCTCTGACTTTTTCCTGTAAATTTCCATAACTCCTCATGTATAAATCTTCTTTGAGTTTTCTCTTTTTCCTTTATTTCTTTTCAAACTGTTGCCACCTTTTTCAGCTCTTAACATTTCCCCCTCCTAAACCTTCCTCTGCTCTCTGTTTGCTGCTAACAACTCTTCTGAGATTGAGGAAACCTTATCAAAACACCTCTCAGGCTGACCTCAGGACTGTAAAATGCTTCACTGTGCTTTCCCACTAGTTAGGCACTCGGATGGTTGTTTTATGTGCAGCAAAATGGCCTAGATTAGGTTTGCTGATAGTTCAAAACAGACCATTTCTCTGACGTTGGTTTTGCACCTAGATGAGCTATATATAGTTACTCTAAAAATAAACTGACTCTTGTTTATGTCCTTAAAATCTTCTTTGTGCTGCAGCTTTTATCACCATCTTTCCTTCTGTTCAGCAGCGTTGTTATTGCTTCATTCATAAAACTTCTCAATCTCTCCTTGTTTTAAAACCTTGCTGTTAAACCATCCCATTCATGGTTTGAGGTTTTAATCTAGTTTGCACAGCATTTATAGTTAGGCTCAGTTTAAAAATGTAAATTGTATCTTGTGCATAAAAAAATATTCTTAGCATTTTCAAGTAATGTAAATGAATAATTTATGTTGGTTTGACCATTTTTGAGAAATTCTTTAATAAAAATGATGACATTATCTCAAGAAAACTAAAGCAGTTTTGAAATATAGCGGTTGACCTCCATTCTCATTTCTCTTGGCTTGAACAGTTCAGCAGATATAAAATATTCTGATTTTTAAGACCAAATGAAATATTGTATAGCTACTTTAGTATGGATTATGTTTTTTTCAAACAGTAGTTGAATGCAGCATCATGGCATGTCTGCATGTGTAGCATCTGAAAGCTCTGTAAAAGTACAAACTTCTTACCATTATTAAAGTTATTAGTCATTAAATAATCAAACTGATTAAATTTTTGGGAGTAATAATTTATCACAAAAATGTACCTTGGGATATTTTTTTTCACTATCATGTAACGCTTAATTCCTTGTGATAAGGTTTTTTTTTTTTTTTTCTCGAAAGAAAAATATTGTGGAGACCCATGCACACAGCCTCTGTAAACTTTTAACATTTTTAAAGAAGAGTAAAATTGACAGTTTTGAATTTTGATATTGGGAAAAAAATATTTGTATTTAATTTTCAGTCTGTCCTGTGTTTGTCCATCACTGTGTGGTTTGGTTCATCCTCCAAACAGGACAGGACCAGAGTACAACAAGCAATTAGGTCTATAGAGAGGATCATCTGGGCTGACCTTCCCGCCATCCAGGACTTGTACAGGTCTAGGGTCAGTCTCTGCAGACCCCACACATCCTAGACACAAACAGGTTTATGGAAACCAGTGGCCAAGAAGCAGTTTCATCCCCGTCGCTGTATCTCTGATGAACACTTACTGCCCAGATTGATACCATCCATATTACACTTATTCAACCTTGTCTTCCTCTTTTGTAAAAACACATTATCTATAAATTTAGAAGAAAAAAACCCAACTTTTTTTTATTTTTTATTTTTTTTTATTTATTTATTTTTTTTATATTCATATTTTAAATGTCTTCATTGAGAGCAAAGTGGAACCAAAGTCAAATTCCTGGTTTATGTGCACAAACTTGGCAAATAAATCGGATTGTGAATTTTTTTTCTTTTTTCTTTTCTGTTTTGTGGTGTGCCGATCCCTAAATCATGTCTTATAACAATATTGCAACAGGTATCATAAAAAAAAAGTTTCCTCTCCTACAAATCAGAAGGTGATGAGTCTGCTTCAGTAAAATGTTTCAAACCTGAAACTAATTTAGAGTTTCCATTAGAACAAATTACTCATTTGTTTGGCTTATTTGTTTTGGGACTTTTTTCAAACAGAATCATGCAACCAGGCATCTAGAATAAAGTGGCTTTTTCCAACCCCTGTGACTGGGGTTGGTGGGAGCAAGAAAGAATACCTGTATCCAAATAAGATGGAGACAGGTGGAATTGTGCAGTAGTGAGGAGTAGCAGTGAGGAGGAGGATGAATTTAAGGACCTGGGGTCAATCTTTTGAAGCAGCAGATGTGCAAAAGAGAAACCAGGAACACCAGATTTGTGACAAGGATTTTTGTATTATTGAAATGGAAAGTTTACAAGATGGTAGCTATGGCAACTATGATAGACTTGGGAGAGAAGCACTAACAAAAAGACAGGTGGTGGAGCTGGTGGCAGAGCAAGCCACTTTATTGTGAGGAACCAGAATGGACAGGATTAGAAATGAGTATATCAGAGGAGGAGCTCAAGTTGAGTGATTTTTGGAGATGGAGTTAAAGATGCAAGGAGGAGACAGTTTGAATATGTGCAGAGGATAGATTGGTCAAAAGATGTTGGACATGGAGATGCCAGAGAGGAGGAAAACAGGAAAACCACAGAGAAGATTGATAGCGGTAGTTAAGAAGTGCTATTCTGAGTCTGTCATCCTGGAAGCATTAAAACACAAACAGGTTTGCCATTCTCATGTAACCAAAGAAATATTAAAGGAAGCCAGCGAAAACCAACAATAATACGCTGCTGATTAATCAGTTAAACTGTATTCTACTGTAAAACATTTTAATATCTGGACAAATCATCCCAGAATGAACTTGTTTTTATCTGTGAGTTCCTCCCCCCTCCCAGAAACCCAGTTGTTTTGCTTTGCCCCACTTTGTGGAACAAACTGTAATTGATGTGCTCCCAAGAGCACAAGGCTGTTCATTTTCTCTCTGTCACAACAAGAAATCAGCATGTTGCCTCGGGGTCGCTGAGTTTTGCTTATTTATTTAGCCTCAAACTTGACTTCAGCATCATCGTGTGCCACCGGTTCATAATAATGCTGTCGTACTTCACTTTCTGCCGTTTGCTTATACCTTACCATGAGACTCACATGCTCACTCCCACAGAGTGAGTTTAGCGAAAATGTTGACAGAATTCCTTTAAATAGGCATTTAAGCATCGCAGCGCAAAGAAAGCACAGGAATATCTACCAATAAATGTTCTTGCAAAGGTTATTTACATGTCATGCACATGTGCACATATACTAATAAATGCGTTACAAAGCTCTATACAGCCTGCCATAAATCATACACACTCCATCCCACAAGCACAAACGCAGAGTGCAGCTGAGTTACAGTAAAGGGACTGAGACTGAAAATCACTGCTTATTACTTTGTCTGTACTGTAGCAGGGCTGCAGGGCTCCCCTGAGGTTGCAGTAATTTACTTGTCCAATCCCTCTTTTCTACACGTTTTTCTTTCTCCGCTTCCTCTGTCCGGTGTGGGCCCAAGGGACCAGGCTGACACATAAAAGATATTGGCCATGGTGTCAAAACTCACGGGTGGACAAAACTCTGCCGCCATAATGAGTACGGCCACGGCGCAGAGACGTCAGCTCCTGTTTTAATATCCCAGACGTCCTCTTCCTCTGCTCACAATAATGAATATTTAATGCACTTGTCATTGCTCAAAACCTCCATGTCCTCGACGAGATTTTAAGGTCTGGTTCGATTCGTCTTGCGTTGAACATCTTGTCTCCGTTCTATTAGAGTGCGGCTCCCCAGGGGACGCAGCAGTCGACTTGTCGTAACATCTTATTTGAAAATGTTTTTCCTACTCTTCCTTCTTGGGGGCAGCAGAGCAGCCAAATAGGTGGAGGTTTCAGTGATAACTGTCAGCTCAGCGCATTGTCAAGTTCTGAAACAGCAGCTCCTGTCAGTCTTTCTGATGAGCACTTTGGGTCAGAGTAACACTGTTTAATTCCTGGTTGGTCGTCTGACCTGAGTGGTCATCGTTTAAGCTGTCAGTCGTTCCATGTATTTTAGTGGGGTCTGATAGACCAACACAAAGTAGTACTGTAATGTGGAACTTAAAAAAGCTCCTTTACTCTGACACACCTGAATAAATCCGACCAATTGCCTTCAGAAGTCACCAAAACAGTAACGCAGTTTCTCTTCTGTGTAATTGATTCTCTATTCTCTATACACCAACCTTTACCTGTTTTCATGTCCCAGTTGAAGGAAAGCATCCCCGCACCATGATGCTGCCCCTGCCATGTTTCACTGTGTTCAGGGTAATGTGCTGTTCTTGTTCTCTGCTACACATAGCGGTTTGAAACTAGGACAAAGAGTTCAGTTTTGGTCTCATCTGATCTGACCACCGTCTGCATGATTGCCCTGTCCCCTCGATGACTTGTGGCAAACAGGACTTCTTATTAGTTTCTTTCACCTTTTCTTTTTTGTCGCCATTCTTTGATAAAGGCTCAATTTTTTTTTGAGTGTTTAACTAATCATTGTGTTTTTAATAGATTCTTCTATCTGAACTATAGTTCTCTGCACCTTCTCTAGTGTTACCAAGGCCTTCCTAGGTGCTTCTCTGATTGATGCTTTCCAAGCCCTGCCTGTGTTTTTAGGTTGGCAGCCATGTTTTATTAGGTTTGCAATAGCGCTGCAAAATATACCAAATTACAGTCATCACTGCTATGTCAGTGTGAGTAATAGCACAATTGCATACAATATGTGGTAACATAGTATCTTTCAAGTCCAAGGCATTCACACTCTGCATATCAATTATATAGTTGGTCAGCTGGATGAGCCCTTAGCTGCTGTTAATGCTCACACCTGATGTATAGTAGACCCCTAGTATTACCTAAAATAATTAATGAATACTTGGGACCCTCTAAAAACGCTTCTAACTGCCTATTTTAACAGTTCGAACACCAGATATACCTAATAACCTTTAATACGCACAATGGACAATTTCTACTGTGCGTATTAAAGCGCTTCTACAGCACTTCTGTAGAAGCTAATATTTACAGTCTTCCTTATCTCTTGGGTGTGGAACCAATCAGCGGCAATGAAAATTAAAGGCCTTTCTGGATTGGCTGCTTTGCAAACAACTGCCAGTAGTGTGTCAAGTGGCATTGCATCCAGGTATTTCAGCTTCCTGAGCTGAATTTTCTTTTGAAAATTTTACATATGCTCAACAGAGAAATCCATAATTAGGTGAATTTTCTGAGAATAATTTGAAATCACTTTCCACAGAAAAATCTGTGGATTGGTCTGCTGTATCTCTTTAGTGGCTAAGATATTAAAGCTTACTGACAGTAGTAGGGACATTGTGTAATGGTCTTACTTGACATTTAGACGAGGAATAAATTACACACAGGAGGATCCTATTTACCAGTTAAATGGCTTCTATAGACAACTGGTTGCACTGAATTTTAAGGGTTTCAGAGTAAAAGGGACTGAATACATGTGCATGCCTTCCTTTTCTGGATTTTTGTGTGTAAAGGAAAAAAATAAAAAAGGTTTTCACAATGATGTACTTCTTTCTATTGGTCCTTTTGATAAAATCCCAAGAAAATATATCAAAAATGTCAAAAAAGTAATGAATACTTTTGTAAGGCACTGCATGGTTAAACTTCTATCTGCTGCAGGTAAGGCACACACTGCTAAGCACTTGACAGAATACCATAAGGGGGAAAAAAGATCCTGAAGTTTTCCTTGATGCTGCCGCAAAGGCTCCTTTTGTCCATACAGCTGCTCTTACTAAAGCCTCAGAGTGGGCTCAGTAATTGCCATCAGATCTATGCTTTGCAATTAAATGATCAGGGCGTTTTGAGTTTCCTGCCAGATCCTCCTCCATGTCAGCTATTTCAGCTTATAAATCTGCTACATGTGTGTTACAAGTAACTGTTCAGTGTGATGAATACGCCATCTTATCGTTTCTGGTAGATCATCCATGCTCTGAACTATCAGCTGAACAATTATTCACACTGATTATTTGCTATTTTGAGATGCGTCCCATTGACCAACCGTTTTACAGCATCGACTGCTGATGATATCATGAAGCCGGTGAACAAAAAGCTCATTTAGAGCGTAGACACATCTATGATGGTGCTCCTCCAATAAGATTTTCCAATATTTACTTAGTTAATACGTTTTTTATCGCTTTCAGTGCCAGCAGTGCAGAGAATGTTGCTACTTTTTCTTTCTTTTTTTAAAGCACATGTATTCTTTAACCCATGCTTACAGATTTTCATGAGCTGATAATAGAAATGCTCCCTGTGGTCTGTGTACCTCTGACTGGGAATTCTTATCAAAGGAAGTGAAGACAAGTGAAAGTGAAATCATAACAAAACCCAGTAAAGGAAATATTAAGATAGGTTTCTCAAAATGATTTGATAGCCACATTTTTTCCACTCTATTAAATTAAATTACCATGAATACTAGATCAAGGTCATGTTGTTTTATGTTCTTAAAAAATGTTCATTCGGGCGATGCTAAGAATGAAAACAAGCTGATAATTGAGTTATTCAAGGCAGTTATAAGAAAATGCATCAAGCTCTGTATTACTGTGGGCAGGCATGACACCTTGTACATTTTCTTTCTGAGAAACGTTGAAAGAAACTGCACAGAGCATATGTGCATGTCTGGATTGCACTCTCCTTCAGTGATTGCATGGGTGCATTATTCCTTATCTGCTCTTAAATTAGTGTTACATTTTTCTAATTTCACCACAAACTACAGACAGACCTGTTTCTTTTTAACGGATGGGAAAAGAAAGCAATTTTATATTCATATGGCATTAATACATTTTGTATGTATCCTTATCAGTCAACAAGACTAAGATGTGGAACAATTTTACAAAGTGTTATTGGTCCTCTTTTTAATAAAACAGAACTCTAAACCACTGTTGTACCCAGAAGAAGTAAACAAGATAAATGTCCCTCATTTATTGGCCTTAATAACCATTTTTGTTTTAATAATTTCCATTGTGTTGCTGATAATTAAAAGAAGCTGACATTGACTTTTTATTTTGCAGAATCATTCAGAGTGCATTTTCATTAGTCAGGATAAAATAATTCAAACATGTATATTTTTTTAACACAACCGCATAAATATGCGTCTCCCAGATGTGTTGTGTACTGTACTCCTTAACTGCTATCTAAAGGCTTTTACCTCCATATCTGTGTTCACAAGCCACTCGGACTCTACAGACAATTAGATTTCAGCTGGAGAGCTGTGTTCCACTCAACTTTCATTTTTATCTCCTCAAAGATGATAATGTGGTGGTATATACACTCTCTCCTGTGAAGAGAAGAAAAGAACCACAAATAAAGGAAAAAAGTGTTTTCTCACCAGAATGTCATTGCAGTTTTTGTTTCCCTGAGAGTTAAAACATCTACACTGTGAAAACAGCAGATCTTTGTTTGAGAATGCCTTTATTTATGAAGAAGTCTTTTGATGTCTTCGATTTATTTTAGGGGATAATTAGAGGTGCTGGTCATTTCACCTTTTTACAATTTAATGCATTTGCAGTTCTTGTCTTTTGATGGCTCACTTTTTCAGGTATGAAAAGAAGCAGTCAGCCACGGGATGTTTCATAGCAGTCCGTACCTTCTTTTGGAAATGTTTCTTCTTTGACAAATGGCATTTTAATTTCATTATCTTTGATCTACTCGTTTACTGTAAGAAAACTTGATTAAGTGACTCTAAAAAAAATGCCAACAGTTTGGTTTGGTCTCACATATTTCATAAGATTGAATAAGATCCTAAATAAAGATCCGAACCACAATCAATGGAAACACACTAATATAAAATCGTCAAAAATCTATAATCATTGAAACTATCAGTGACACGTAAAGCAATTTCTTATTCGTTAGAGGTTTTGTAATTCATCACAATTAATTGCATCTTTGTCAGCAGTTTTATACATCACAGTCTTCTAAGTCTGTGTGCTGCTGCCGGTCTTGGCCAGGATTCTCTTGTAAAAGAGATTTTTAGTCTCGATGGGATTTTCCTGGTGAAATAAAGGTTAATATTAAAAATCTTGCACTTATGTTTGGGAAAAAAAGTTAAAAACTTCTATCTTTTACTGAATAACAGTTCTGCCTTGTAGTTCTAAAGTGCTCAGCCTCTCTGTGTCACTCTTTACAGACACTGCATTTTACTGAAAATTTGATCTTTAAAGCCTCTTCATGTAGCATCATTTTCTCAATGCCTCGACCCCCAGCATGAATGCTGCATTATTAACCAAAAGGCAATGATCATCATCATCATCATAACATGCTGCATTCACTTGCACTCTAGCGTCTAACATTTACTGATTTAAAGCATGAGTTCAGATGTTTTTTTTTTTTGTTTTGTTTTTTTTTTTGTAATTAATTGAAGTTAAATCGCAGCCCTAATTTAAGCAAATTTATTTGTGAGGCTTGATAATATTTATAGCTACTTATCCCTGTCATTTTTCTAAATAATCACCTTTATGTTGTTTGGGTATGAAATGGTTTGTTTATGGATATAAAATGGAACTAGGTTACGGGGGAAAAACATAACGCATTTATACGAAATGCCAGTACAAATTGAGTGAATTGACCTGAAGCTGTGGTTCATGAACCCCATCACGAAACCAAAATAGTTCGATATAAAGCACTGTATGAGATTAGTTAGTATAATCCACCAAATTTAGAAGTAGTCTTTCAATTACCTCTCCTATTCTGCACCACGATATCGTCTTTTTTCCTTCTTCTTTTAATAGAGAAACGCAGACTATGACAAGTCGATTCTACCTAAATAATTAGTTGGGCAATCTGCTCTGGTAGCTAAGCTGCATTTGGCTGCTTAACAGACATGCTGCTCTGGGTTTTCCCACTATGGTTCTAAAACAGCGTCACCTTAAGTAGAGTGACAGGTGGAACTTCTTAAGTTTCCAAACAACCAAGTTGTCTCTTTGTTATAACCCAGGAAAAAGGGTTGCTTGAGGCAGCTGACCAGCAGTGCACAGCAACAAGCAGAGAAGGTGCAGTGCTGTTCCTCTGTGCTTCACATGTACAGACAAGAAAAACTCAGGTCACTTTCTGGCATTTAGAGTTAAAATTACTTTTATTTGTAACAATGGAACAACATAACATTTCAGAAGACTGAGACAGACAGAGTGGGGATTCAAACTGCCAACCTACTGGTTACAGGATGAACTCTTACCACCGTTACCTCCTCCTGGTAGGTCAGAGGAGTAACAGAAGTGGGTCAATTTCAACCCCCTCATGTTCCTTTGGTTCTTTCAGAAATCACAGAGATGGCCAGAAAACATCCAAGACCAGTCTTGAACTGTCTTGTGAAAAAGACTGTAATATAATATGATGTTGCAATGCAAACATGTAATGAAGTATGTAGTTCAGGAAACTGCTGTTTTCTAAGAAGAGTTGCATTTAGTTTTTTTTATTATTATTATTATTAGCTCCGTTTCACTGTCTGACAGCTCAATACAGAATCTGCTCATGTTTCTGGACCATTCCAGTAGCTTTCACTTCAGGCTCTGCTCTCCACTCCCAGGTTTACCTCTTAATCTCTAATGATGATTAATGTGGACTGTGTGCTTATTGGCAGCATTGTGTTATTGGCATAGTGACAGCACTGTTGAGATGAATAACTATGCAAGGTGCCGATACATGTTAGTCAGGGAGCTTTCTTTTTTATTTTTTTCTGTGAAATCCATTGATTCTGCATCTGTTAAGCGGTGAAAAATGGATTTGTGGAAAAGGCTTGTAAACTACATCTAAATTACTCAGATTTGTCTTTTGTTAAAATCTCCCTTCACCAAATGAACAGCAAATGGAGATTTATTATCAGGTTTTCAAAAAAAAAAAAAAAAAAATTTGCAATGGTGTTTTTGAACGTGTCTTACCTGCTGTGTTTGTAGGAAATGGTTCGTCGGGGGGAGATTCTGGACGACAGCATGGAAGATGAGTTCTACCTTCGCCGTCTAGACGCCGGACTGTTTGTTCTTCAGCTGCTGTGCTATATTATGGTGGAGATCAGCAGCTCAGGGGTCTCACAGGTATACACACACACACACACACACACACACACACACACACTGACTCTGGCTTTTAAATGAGTTTTCTCACCAATCAATTATCATTAAGGCTTTCGATCAAGAAGCCTGTGGAAGCGGACAGCCATCAGATTGTTTATATGGTTGTTGTACCCAATTAGCTCTCACAGTTTATACCTAATATGAGTTAACTGAACTCGTTGAGGGCTTCTTTTGTTTATGAACAATGAAACACGTTGTATTCACAGTTTGACCAGATGTTACCTTAACCCTGTCCATTTCATGCTTTTTAAAGAAAGCTAAAAATCATTAGGTCCTTTAATTCTTCTTTATTAGACCAGCAGTTGGTCTGCTATTGACCAAGCCTCCTTGTTTTTATTAGTTATATTGATTGGTTGGTGCATGTCATTAAAGTGAAATTGAAAAAGCAGTTCTGCTCACTTTGTATGTTGGGAGATGTAAATGATACTGATCTAGCATATTTCATACTCTCTAAAAGGTTGTACACACCCCTTAAATATTTTATGATTTTTTTTTTACAAGATGCTAGTCCGATAGAACAATTTATAGCTGAAATAAGAACTTAGAGTATGTGTAATGAAAAAAAAAAAAAAAACTGACTAAATGCTAAAATGTCAGCTGGATTAATATCGTATACTTAACAAAAAAAGTAAGGAAATTTGTGTTTAGTTGATTGTTTCCTTATTGCAACAGTGCTTCATGGCAATAAATCTCATACTATTGAAAACTTATTAATTTTCCTTTAAATGGTGCCACATTTGTCAGGAAAATTCATTCTGGATTGAGGAGCAGATTTAAGTATGTTGGTTGTGCCGATAAAAAACTTAAAGGGGACTGAGTATGCAATATTCACTTTTTGCATGTTTTTGTTCTTCCATTTGGGTCTTTACTGCTTCTAGAAACAGTCTGACTGCTAAGAAAAAAAAAAAAAAACCTAGACATTTTCTGGCAATAAGGTCATGTTTTTTGCCTGGATAACGAGCTAAAACCTCCTGATTATTAAGTCACGATCGGTGGGCACTGCTCCTCAACTCACAACCCAGCCAAGCTGGTCAACTGGTTTTACCACTGTATTCGCTGAACAACGGCTGTTGGAAAAGACAAGTGTTTGTTGTTGACTTACTTTTCTGAAACTGCTGCTGCATCCTTGATGGTTGTGCAGCAGGCTCCACTTCTTTTGCTTATGCATCTGACTCAGGGTCAAAGATGCACGGTTGTACAGAGTTGACATTTTTTAGGGTAGTTTAGCCTCTAAAAGTGGAGATATCAGATTGTCAGTGGGGGCAGTCTTATATGTCCATACTTGGTGTATTGAGATTGCATCCAATTATTTCCAATTAGGGAGCTGCACCCCTTCACCATCACACCAAAAGCTGTTTGGGATTGTTAACGAACTTTTGGCAAGTTTTTCAAGGGACAACACACTCTACTCTGCTTCTTAACTGATACATTTATTTTTTAATCAATAACCCATCATGTCTCTCTTAATCAGTCATTATGTTGAAAATATTGAATGTGGGAGCATTAGCAATACGTGCTTTTCTGGTAAGACTTTTATGCTAACAATTGGTCAGTGAAGGTGCTAAATAATTAATAGACAAACGTGGAAGTTGCTGTTTATTTCTTCATGCGTGCTGCACAGGCTAAAGTGTAGTACAGTACATGCTGAAACAGCAGCTTAAATAGGAAAACAGAGGCACATTTCTGAAAATTTCCTTAAAAACAACAATTCTAATAATTTTGTTGGTTTTTTTGCTTTTAGCTGCAGCAGCGGGTTCATCAGATTCTCAATATCAGAGGAGGTTCTGTCAAAGTAGTGCGCCACATCATGAGAGGTGAGCTCTGTGTCTTCTGACCAAGTTCTGTAAAGTTCTTTAGGTCTTCTTTAATTCACCCATAGAGTGTTTTCAGTTGTGTTTCCATTCTGTGTGCCACACATTTTAGATTGTCACTCATACACATACAGACGCTTCAGCAGGGGGTGCAGTGTTTTTCTCAATAATGACCACACTACCTCTGAGGTAGACCCCTCAAACTTTTATCCCTGTAAGAATTTCCACCTTTAGCATTAAATTATGTAAAATTATGGTATTAAGGACATTTTTGCACATTTAAAAAAAAAAAAAAAAAAAAACAACAGCATTTTTTCTTTGTAACTATTAAGTGCTTGATTTATACATGGATACAATTCCAATCAGCTCTTTCTCTCTGTGAATGATTTGAAATGATTACATCATACCTTCTCAATCCCCAACTGGTTTTTAATATGTGAAACTAATAAATCACATTTTATCAGATGTACATATTTTACTCAGTGTTTATTAAATAGATAAAACTACCTGGCAAAACAAATATATTTTAAATAAAGGCTCATAACTTCTCAGATTTAGGCCTCTGGTCAGGCAAAGCAGGACGGAGAGTGCACATAGAACTTGATAACAGCACTATATAACATTTTTTCCTCTATTTGCTGAACATTTATCTGGACTATCTATTGGGTGTCAAGGTATTTTGTAATAAGCATGTATACTTTAATGTTAAAAGGGAATTATTTGATTGTATACTGTTTCAAGAAATTTCTTTTATTGCTGCATTCTCTTGGAAAAAAAAAAAATGCAAATTTTATTATATCCAAGTGGTTTTGTGCCAGAGGAACCTCTTAGTACTTCTAATTAATCATTACAAGAAGTCCCTCCTTTCTAGTCTGAAAACCACTAAGGGTGGGACAAGATCTCATGACATGAGATGCAGCGGTATTGAAATGGTCCAATTGGTTGCTGTCAGGTTGAGCTTGTGTGAAGTAAGTATTTTTAATTATGAGCTCTGGGTGGGAAGGTGTTGTGGTGTTAGCTTGAAATTCTGTCATATCTCAGTTTAAATAAAGTTGTTTTTTGAAGGCCGCAACAATATCCCAAAGTTAGAACATCTAACACAACAAATTGTAGGAAATCATCAGAAACTGAATCGAAATGGCACAACTGTAGACTTGCAAAGGCATGGATGTTTACGCTGACAGGTCAGGCAAGGAGAGCATTAATCAGGGCAGCAGCCAAGAGGCCTGTGGTAGCTCTGGAGGAACTGCAGAGGTGGAGAGAATATTTTGGCAGGTTAACTTTTAGTCATGCACTTCGTAAATCTGGCTTTAGACTGGAACAAGAGTGGTAAGAAGGAAGCCACTGTTTAAAGCATGTTATGAGAAGTTATTTGAATACTTTTCCAGGGTGCTGCTTACATTTTTATACTTGCGCATCTTTATAGTAAATAGCCATGCAGTACACATCTAATGGCTATGTAGAGACCTCACAGATGGAGTGTAATACTAAGGCAGATCTGAAGTGTCTACAGTATTATAAGATACAGATGGAAAAATAAAGCAGTAACGGTAGTAAACACAGGAAAACACATCCAGGCAGAAGTGTTTATTGGTTTTTATCCATCTTGACAGTGTTCAGATGATAAAACTCTACACTCAGATGCTTCCTGGGATGTATATTTGCACTGCAGTGTAATCAGAGCCTCCCTGTGAGAGTGAAACAGACTGTTTCTGCTTTAAAATTCCCTGTCCTGCCATATTTATTTTGTGTTTGCATTTCAAAAGACATAGCAGGTGTGTTATTTTTATCCTCGCACGACATCCATCCTTCCTGTTTAATCGCAAGGTACAGCTTGAGGACGACGCTCCGATCACACACCCTCTGGCCTTTGTGGCGTGTAAACGCTGTAGATGGAGTCATCCGTCACACTCGCCAGCACGCGTGGCACCTCTCCAGTCCTCGGAGCGCGTTTGTGTTTGTGCACACATACGGGAACCTGTTGTGTGCTGTCGCTTTAGTGTTCATCTGCATATTTGCATACACTTGTGCCTGGCTTGTCCATGCTATGTTTTAGCTTGCTAACACTGTTTTTGTTTGCGTGTATAAATGTTTTTTCATTATATTATTTACATATTTATGTTTCCACTGTTGAACTTTGTAGGGGTTTTTTTCTGTGGGTATTTCTTTTTGTGATTCAATTGGCATTTACTATTCAAACCTCCCTTGAGTGTGTGTTGTTGCACAGTCTTAGAGCCCGAATCTGTGTCTGCGCATGTATACTAGTTGAGAACCAGAGCATCTGATTGCTTTTAATATATTTCTGTTTTTCTGGCTCACAGTGTGTGTCTTCACCCATTCCAGAAGGCCAACATGTGCAGACCTTTCCTATTTCAAGTGACCCACCTGGTCAACTTGAAATTGCAGGAAAAGGTTAACCACATGCAGAGTGTGCCACCGACTGAGCTGTTTTTGACCCTTAATGGCTTCAGCTCACCAAAATTTAAAGCTTCACCGCAGGAAAAAAAAAAAAGGCTCAGCTCCAAGTGATACTGTGAAACCCAGCTGTGTCGTTTTAGATTCTTTGAGACTTGATTTCACTGAGTCTTTTTCTGAGGATGAGAACAATATCCTGTAATGTTGGGCTTTGTTAATGAGGAATTTGGTGGCACAAACTTAGGAGATAGTCCCTCAGACTAAAGGGTTGACTGTTACACAGAACAGGATGCAGTGTAACAGTTCATCTCACACATCACTTGTGCCTGGATGAAGTTCATAGTTTGAACTGAGCTTTTGTCAGGAAAGGTGACAGAAACATATTGCATGTGATTCTGCTCACCCTGCAAAGCTTCACAGTTTCCTGCGATTGATGAATTGTTCAAACTTGTTCCTTTCTTCGTTCAGTCTCTTGTAATCATCATTGTTCAGAGATGGTGATTAGAGTTTCAGACTTGGAGTCGAGTAACTAAAACATTTACTTCAGACTTGACTTAGTCTTGCACTGTAAAGACTTTAGTCTTGACTAAAATCTATCAGTTCCTCCACGATTTTGTGACTTTGTGTGTGTGTGTGATTTTTTGCAATCAAAATCACTGATTTTATGCCGCTACTTTAGAAATATTTGCAAGAATTTTGCAATATTTTTTTTCCTTATTAAACTCCTTCCAAAATGTACATATAGAAGAAAGAGGAAAAAAATAGCTAGCATACAGATTGGACACAAACATTTTTATTCTTTAAAGAATTTAAATAACTCGATTTTTGTTACTCGCTATTGATCACAGATCAATGAGGTCAGATCTGTGAACAGATCTGTGAGGTCTTGATCACCTGACATGAAATAAGGCTAAGGCAGCAGTGTAGTAGAAGTAAGAAATACTGCCACTCGCAGGTCAGAGTTAGCAGTCACTTAAACCCAATGTTTTGACCATTTTTCTGGAAAATTTGCAATAAACTCACAATTAGCATTAGCGCAAAAAAAAAAAAAATGTAGAGATATGTTGATTTTGTGTGAATTTTCGTGATCAACTGGAGGAAGTGATTTATAGTCAGTCTTGAGTCTCATTAACAACCTTTTTTCCTTATGTAATCCAGTAATTCCTTATGTAATCTGGCAGCTACAGGCTGCGCCTCTTACAGGTGATGCCATGGATGCCCATATTTTACTGTGAAAGGATGCGCCTTATTTATTTGCAAGTTACATTTGCAGATTGTGGGCTGTTATTGGCCCCTAACCATCTGTTCATGTATGTGGTAGCTCTACAATAACACCCTCAGGGATGTCTCTCCAACTGAACGCTGCATTAAATGACTTTGACTTGTTTCAGAATAAAATAACACAACTTACCTCCGACATCATTGTCTCTCACTGTTGAGCTGAGTCATTACAAATACAGTAAACCCCTGGTCTTCACAGCGGGTAGGGACCACAGCCGCCCACAAATGGCTAAAATCCACAAATGCTGGAGTCCCCCTCTAAAAATGCTTCTGTCTATTTTAATCCCAAAACACCAACTATACCTTAATATGCAATAATAGACACTGTGGAAATTGTCTTAGCACTACAGTAGAAGCCAATATCTACTGTTTTCCTTACTTCCAGTCCTGGAGGTGCATCCAATCAGTGCCAAGGAAACAGAATGACACTCCTGGATTGGCTGCTTTGTAAACTCCAGCCAATACTGTGACAAGTAGCACTGCAGCTGGGTAGCATCCCAAGCTACATCTTTTTTCAAGTATTTTAGATCTGCTATATGGAAAAATCCTCAACTAGGAATATTTTCCATGAATAATTTGGAGCTACAATCCACAGAAAAATCAGCGAATACTTAGTTGTGAATAGGTGTGGGGGACCACTGTATAATATTTATTGTGAAATGAATACTTAAAGAATGACTACTTATTGAATACTTATTGTATGGCTATTTCAGATAGTACTTTTTCGTATTTCTTGACAACAGTGTCTTTAAAGGTTGTATTTTAGAGATCTTATTGTATTATTTTTCAGAGAATCTGTTTCTTAAAAGCACACACAGGCAGTACAACTTCATAGGTCGTAGTTATCAGCACTCCCCTGCATCGTCTCTGCCTGCTATCTTTGGTGAAGCTGCACTGGTGCAGTTTCATGCCTGCATAGTCGTGTTTTGAATGACTTATGTTGTTCCATCTGCAGCTGTAGCCACAGTCAAAGCCCCTAACTGTGCTCCCATCCTTGGCTGCAGTTCCAGAAACGGCTCCTGGAAATGATTCTGCTTGTATTCATGGCAGATCAGTCCTAGTCACTGACCTGAGTAATGGCAATGCTCAGCACTGTATTGTCCTCTACCGTGTTGCCGTGGTGACAGGAGGGAGAGGGTAGCAGCACGCCGAAGAAAAGCTTTGGCAGAAAGTTGAAGAGTCGTAAAATCTCTGACCTTTCTGTATGTATGGCTGACTGTAGAGCCTTTCATAGACACTGAGACGCAGAAACAGGTTCACAATGACAGGCAGGTGGTAAGAGTCTGTGGATTCTCATGTTTTTTTTTATGGACCCTCCCTCCTTCTGTCCCTTTAACTGCTTTTAGGGCTCAGTGAGCCTTAAAATTCAGCCATTTTTAGGCTGGTGTTATTGTTATCTTGGGATCAAATCCAAATGTTGTTCAAGCTGGGGATCTTCACCCCTGTTTCTTTAAGTACAGCTGCCTACACTTTCATAACTTAGTTTCAATGACAGGGGCTGGTCATAATTTAATTCTCCTCAGAATACCAAATGATCCAGTGACCTCTGTCTTCTGGCTTGGGTGACTGTCACTGTTTGCCTTCTGACCTGAGCGGCACTGAAAACTTCTCAAGAAGCCTATCACGTACCCCGCGGCTCTGCTTTCCCAGCAGCCCTGCTTCCATGCTCGCTTCCTGTTTTTTGCAGCTTTTTTAAAGGTTATGCTTGAAATTAAAACCTCCAACATCTCCAATTGCAGCCTGACTCTCTTTAAATGTCATTTTACTCCATATGTAGGGAACAATGTATGCATGAAAAGAAAAAAGTGTAGATTTTTTTGCCCTATTTTAGACATGGCAGAATAGGGAGATACATGCCAATAGAGTTGGTTTCTTCTTTATGGTAACAAAGAGCAGTTGTTTAGGTTCTATTACGTTAAAATGAAGATTCTACATTGTGGTCCAGTTTGGATGGAAATTAAGTTTTAGCCACAGTATTGGAAGAAGTTTAGGCAGTGACAGAAATGTTTTGTCACATTGTGACTTTTTTCTAGGGTTCATTGCTCTATTATGGACAGATTTTTATAAGTTTTGAAAGTTTTTATTAGCAACTGCATCCAGTTTATGGGAAAGTTCAATATTTATAGCACCGTCGGCTCCTCCAGCTATCAGTTTACTCTGATATGCTGAATATAAACTTGTGTACTAAATCCTGACTGATATTGACCTGTACCTCTCTTACGAGGGTGTTTTCATACTTGATAGTCCGGTAGACTCGGTTCGATTGGGGACAAAATCGATTTGCTTTCACATTGCACTGTCAAATGACCCAAACCCTTTGGGCATCATGTGTGGTGCTGACCACGAGCCATTTGTCCTGCTAGTCCAAGACGCTTGTTTGTTTTGGTTGTATTTACCCAGAATACCCTGCACTATAGTCCACTGTCTGCTTTTTTGAGCCGTCTCCAGTCTGCTTGACATTCACATATGCATTCAAACCGCACCAGAGTTCACTTCAACCGAGCTGAGACCTAGGTTTTTAGGCGGACCAGAGTTTTGGTTCGCTTTAGAGTTTGAGTACGCATTGACACCTCCCCAAACGAACCGGACTTTCTAGGCCAATGAACTAGAGTTCGATTACAGGGGTGGTGTGAATGTAAACTTAGTGCTTGAACTTAATCATACTTTATAGCATTTCCCCCTGCTTTTTGGGAGGTAACTACAAGTTCTCAGAAGAGTTTCCTGACCACGAAGCCTGAAGAGCCACTATTTTGCCGCCACTTATTGTTACCATTTTGCAATTTCACAATTCTCCGTCATGCTGGAAAATCCCTGTTATGACTAAATTGCTTCTAGATTGTTGGAAGAAGTTCCTCTTGGATGACATTTTGATCCCACACTTTGATCCCTGTAGTTCTCGCAGAATTTCCACCTGTGCCTTTCTTTGAACAAGCCTGTCGTCTAAAAGTCTTCATGTAACCGTGCGTGCAGATGCACTCGCACTTTTGCTGCCAGCGTAGAGCAAACTCTGCACGGGTGGCAGCAGAATTTGCAGAGAACTTCCCAGGAGGGGACGTCCTGGCATTTGCTGGACGTTTTTGGATGTCCTGAATCTTCTTCGGAGCAACCAAACACCTTAAGATTCTCAATCCAGAAAATATTTTTTAAAGCAACCTGGTGAGTTCAACTGGACTTTCTGAAATGATTCCACTGAAATGATCATTTTATTTCATGGTCAAAAATACAACCAGAATCGTTTTTGTGTCTGTCGATCTGACGGGTAAAGGGATTTACTGGTTGATCTACGTCCCCACCCTCCTCTGTGGTCATGAACTCTGGGTAGTGACAGAACAAACGAGATCACAGATACAAGCAGCCAAAACGCGTTTCCTCGGCAGGGTGTCAGGCATGAAATAGTCTGTAATACAATTACTCCAGTGAATATTTCATCATGCTTTCCTTAACATAAAAGTACAGTATTATTTGTTCCCAATATCTGTAAAGTCTTTTCTTAGTCCCATTTCATCTGCTATTATCTTTTATTTACAGTCTTACAACGTAAAAGCATCTCTGCCTGCAGGGGAAAAAAACAGAAAATGACAGCCGTTCCTCGTTCTCCTAAACCCTGCTGGCTTTAGTCAGGAAAGCTCCCTTTATTCTATTGTCTCTGCAGTGTCTCCCAGAGAAAAACACTGTTTTTTTTTTTCTATCTTTCTGTCTCTGGATTTAATGTGTAATCCCTCCATCAGAGACAGAGCGAATGCACAGATTCCACCGGGGCTGCGGCAGCTGCAACTTCCTCTTTCTGCACATTAGACTCACAAATCGACCGTCGAGCGGTCTCAAAGGCCTTGTGTGGGAGGCAGAAACACAAAATGAAGAAAATAGTCAAAATGTTCAGCAGCACACAGGAAAGCACTGCAGAATGTAGCAGGACCTGTTTCTGGGTTTTAGAATAACAGTCAGGATGTGTTTATGCTGAGGTAAGGTATGCTAAAAGGGAAGAGGGTTCTGATGCAGGACCATAAGTGGAATAAAGATGTTCTTTAATAGTTGTGGAAAGCTATTTCATATATCACAGTTTTGCCCTTTACTTAATACATCAAAATATAATAAAATATTTAAATTCGGTGGTTTAAAGCCATAGAAACTATTCTGCCACCTTTAAATAAAAATTTAAAAATCAAATCTTTAATAACTTCTGGGATGTCAAATGGAGAATTTACCTTAGATACCCTCCTGCGGTCAGTTCAAGTATGCTTTCAAGCATACTCTAGAATGAATTTGTTCAAAATCAAAGTGCCAGAGATACAAAACAAACACAAGACCACAAATTGAAAAACACATTTATTTGCCTTGATCTAAATTTTTTATCTGATCGTTATTTATCTGCAGGTGATTCAGCCTCAGATTTTTGACAAACTGTCTGCTAATGCTGCTGTCTTCTATTATTAAAAGAAACAGCATTAAGATGTCACCTTGGTGTCTGAAAAAGGCAAAATGAGGAATCAGCTGTTTGAGAAACTTACATTAACAATGTATGACAGTGATTCTTCTTTGTATTCCCTCTGTGAAGTAAATTATTAAGCCAACTGGTTATTTTCATTCTTTTAGTCTAGCTTTATTCAGTATTTATTAAGTCTTTGCTGTTCGTCATAATAATAGTATATCTGTATCATCAGGGCTGCGACTGACTTTTTTTTTTCTTTTTTTTCAGTCTTATAACTTATTTTTTAAATTGCTTAACCAAAAGGACATTTTTGTTTTAGATATATAAAGAAATTTCATTGACTAAACAAAGTCAAGTGTATTTATATAACACATTTCAGCAACAAGGCAGTTCAAAGTGCTTTACATCATAAAAACATCAATCAAGTATACAGCAGAATCATCAAAACATCAAAATCATTGAGCAAAATCATCAAAGTCATTGGCAAAAACAAAGACTTCACACATTTAAAGCATAAATTTCCTTTGTAGACTTTAAGTCTCTGGAAAAATTACCTTAGGGCTTGAGACTTGATTTTTTTTTTTTTTTTTTTTTTTTTTTTTTTTTTTTTTTTTTCTCCTTTCTGGCCAACTGTTCGCCGTCCACAGATTTAAAGAAAAAAAAAGTTTGGTAGGGTGGGGGTTGTTTGTGTGACTTATGCTTGGGCCAGAATGAGATTCTAAATTCGAGATTTAAAACTACCACATTTTTTTGTGTCACTTCATAAAACCAAAACTGTGATCTATTTACTTCTTTAACATTTATTTTATATATATATATATATATATATATAACAATTGAGTGCATAGAAATGAATTTACTTTTCAGAAGCCTGACATTTCTGTTTAAAATATTCTTTTTGATTGATCTGATGTGATATTCTAATTTTCTGAGATGCTGAATTTTGGGTTTTCATTTATTCTATGTGAAACTCCTCTAAATCCTTGGACGGATTTTGGTTGAAAATGTCTGCAATTATCCCAGTTCGTGGTGAACCTTTTCCTACCAGACTTTTCTCTTCCACTCAACTTCCTGTGAAAATGCTTGGATACAGCACTCTGTAAACAACAAACTTCTTTAGCAGTGACCTTTTGTGGCTTACCCTCCCTGTGGAAGGTGTGAAAGACTGTCTTCTGGACATCTGCTAGGTTAGCAGTCTTCTTCATGATTGTGGAGGCCATAATGTGACCATTACATAATATTTATTCATTAGGAATGTTTTCTTTTTTTAAATTAATAAAATTGGTGTTTGTAGTATTCAATGTTTCTAAGACACTAAATTGTGGGTTTTCATTGTCTCTGGGTTCCCTTTCATTTTAATTCTACACTTTGAGTTGTACTTTCTGAAATCACTGACTAAAGTATTGAAATTTTTCATGATATTAAATTTTTTTTGTATGTACTTTGTAAGTGTGGCAGGACTTGATGCTCCACAAAATGTTCTTTATTTCATCACAGTCATAATGGGATACAATTACAGAAATAAAATGAGACGGTAACGTCGCAGCAAAAGTGGCTTATCCGGGGTCTTGACTCAGTATAACGCTGAATTCCACACCCTTGATCCCATTACACACATACACGCGCTATTCAGAATGGAATTATATCAAAAGCGATGCACGTACTTCAAAATCATGTCAGGATTTAATGTTCCACAAAATCTCCTTCAATTCCTCATGTTTAGATCAACAAAAGACCAATTTTTCAGTATGATGTCATACATGGGAAGATAGGAGACTGTGCTTGGCTGCTCCATTTGTTTTGGAGTTGATTATATTGGCACAACTCAAAGGGAGTTACAGGAACTGAAAGTCTAAACATTGTTTTTACTTGATTATTGAAGAAGTGTGAAGAATTTCTTTAGTTTTCTTATATAAACACTCCACATTCATTATCAAATCGCAACATGATTTAACTGCTATTCAAATCTCTGAATTCTTAGGATCCTTGTTTGGTGTTAAAAGAATAAAACAACTTTCATCTTTGCCTCCCTGTGTTTTACAATCAAGTCACGACAGGGTCTATCTGCAGAAGTCTAACCTTAAAATCTCGGATCTTCCTCCTCACATTCTTAAAATCCTCACTATTCTTCTGCTCAGTGTAAAGAGCGGGTCCATCAGTTTCCGGGTCTTATAGATGTTCTGATTAAAAGTCAACCAGCAGAGCCTGTGCTGTCAAACCAACTAATCCTCGGGTTTTTCTTTGGTCTTTTACAGAATACGCAGAGAGCATCGGAGATGGAAAGAGTGACGAGTTCAAAGAGACTGAGAGGAAGAGGATCATGGACCTAGCAGACAACTTTTAATTTTTTTCTTTCCCATAAAGACACAGTAACCCTTCAGCACGACTAAAACACATTTTTATTCCAGTTAAAACTTTACTGAAACTGAAATGAAAATACAAACTGCAAAATAACAAAAATGTTGGTTTGTTTATATAATGTCCACAAATGTACACAAATGAAGTACTTTGAGTACCTCCCTCTGTGTTCTTACATTACCTGAATCGTTTACTTCCAAGGTTAAGGAAACTCAAACCATCCACTCGAATAAATAATAATTTAAAGTTTTATTTGATTAAATTGGTTTGCTCAGAAAACCAGCTCAACTGAAACGGAGAACTAACATGAGATCACAGCAGATAAATGAAACCCCTGCATCTCCTCTCCCATTTAACCCGCTCTGCCTGTTTGTGTTTTGAATTTAGCTGTAAACTATTTTCTAATAAAACATTTGGTATTAAACTCCTGCCTCCATGTGCAGCTTGTTTCATTAATGTCACGGTTTACAGACTGAGACGTGCGCCGCGTCCTGATAGCAGTCTGCGCGCATGAATCTCATTACGCTCCCCCTTGATTACTGTTGCACAGGAAGCAGCGACGGAGATCGGCGAGCCGTGTTGGCAGCTTTCCTCGCAGCGTGAGAATCCGCTCAGAAATCCAACCTGCTTGTGCTGATTTTCCTGGGAACCCACCCACGGATTGATCTCAGCAGCCCCCCTCCCGAAGCTCTTGCCCCACTGCTGCTCTTTGTGATGCCACTCGCATCAGTGTGGAGGTGTATTACGGTACAGCTGTACATACAAACATCCACTGTTTTTCTCCCCATCTTATGTTCCAGACTGTATTGGATCGTTGCTTTTTTTTATGCTTTGATGCCAAAAAAACCCCTAAATTTTTAATTACTTTTGCAGTACAAATCAGTGCAATGAAGATATTTATATAGATATGACCCACTTAAACTTGTTTTACTATCTATTGTTGTTGCCATAAAGATTGTAGGATGCAGTTTACTAAAATATGTAAACATGAGATTTGATTTTATCAGCAGAGAGCTGCTGCTTGAGAAATCCTGTTCCCTGCTGATACAAATAAGCAGCCAGTGATGCAGCTCCTCATCTGATGCTTGACTTTCTGACCCAGCGCAGCAGAGAAAAAGCTCATTACCACAACTGCAAAGGAGGATCTGGATGTAATATTGTGCTTAGGTAGCTTCACCAAACCAAAGTAGTTTTGAATGTTTTAAGGCTGTGGTTTGCCTCAGTAAATACTAAGTTTTCCATGTACCACCATAATGACAGGCATTTCAAAGGTGTCCATTTTTTTTAGTTTGTCACTTTTGTTATAAAAGCAAAACAAGAACAAAGACATTCATATTTATTTCCGTTTGGGTGCAAATATTTGCTCTGAAAGTGGGAAGTTCAGGATTATGTTTTGGATTATGAGTTTTAACAATAAAAATGCTGTTTCATTGCATTTTTGGCCTCTACACAGCTTAACTCAGGCTTTTAAAGTGGATGTGTTGTTGGGGAAAGGAGTATTATGTAAAATCAACTTATTTGAGGTTCATATCATGTTATGAAATTCCCTCATCAAAAACTTACCTGCAGTGTTGCTTTCAGTCTTTCATGCATGTTTGAGAAATCCTTAAATTTCCTCTGGCAGCCATTCAGGAGTGCCTAAACGCTAGCTCATACAAAGCGCCGCCTATTCATCCAAAGCTCCGCTTTGAAGCTGCACTCTTCAGTCGAGCAGAGCACCATTCCCCCACGCCATTCCCTCTCAGCTCCTCCAGACTAGCAGCAGCAGCAATTAGGAAACGCCTGGTGAAACTGGGTGTCTGCTGACCTCATCATATGAACTACATCTCAGTCCAACGCTCCTGAGAACAGTTGGAAAAGGCATAATGGAAATGTGATGATGTGCTGAAGGCAGAGTGTTAGAAAGACCAGCAGCTTCTCAAAGAGACAAAGGCCAAATTTTTTTAAAGTTACATTTGAGATAGACACCATTTTTATAACTGAAGGTAACATAGTTACTTGACTGTGCTATAAAATGTCACTGTGCTTAGAAAATATACAATACTGCCCCTTTAAACTGAGCTTGATTTAAGGTGGTTCAGATGCTGAACAAATCATTGAAACACCTGTTTCTTTATCTTTGCTGACACAATAAAGGTGTTAATGATCAGAAACTGCTTTAAAAAGCATGTCCTGATGTCAAAGGTTTAAATATAATTCATTTTGAAATGAAATTGCTCTAAGTAACTTCATATACCAAAAAACTGTTAAACAGCCCTCAACAAAACTGTCACATCTAGAATTTTAATCTTATGATTTGTGGATCCCATGTGGAGGTTTTCCAGGCATATCCCATAGGGAGGTGACCCCAGGGAAGACCGAGAACCTCTAGGAGGGAGTATGCATCCCATCTGGCCTGGGAATGTTTTGGGATCCCCCAGAATAAGCTGGAGGATGTCTTCTGAGGAGAGGGATGTCTGGGGGTTCCTGTTGGACCAAAAATAACTGACTTTGAGTGTGCATCCCACAGTAACAGCATGCACAGCAACGAGTGTTGTTCCAACACATTGGTGGGGCTTGGATAGAGTGCGTTGACTTATCTCAAAACATTTCTGCCACACGGTCAAGTTGAAAATCAACTGAGTTTGGTCACCAGTTGATTTCTTGATGTATCTCTAAGAAATCCATTTCTTTCAAAATAATTTTTAAAAAATCCCTCGTTTTGATGATTATAGTTATTGATTATTGATGATTATTTTTGCTTCAGCCAATTCACCCCCTCAAGTGGAAGTATACGTTTCATTTTTAAACTCTTCAAATAGTTTAGTAGTCCTTCAGTGCTCTGGACAAATTCTGAGTGACCCAAAGCAGATGCCCTCGCTATGGGGGCTAATGGTTCAGGTTATCACTGGTTTGTCCATTTACACCCCATTCTGTGGCTCTTTATGCTAAACAGTTTTTTGTTGCTTTTTTTTGCATGTGAAAAACAGAATGATTGAAACCAACCTTTTTTGTGCCTCATCTTTTGTGTAGTTCATATCTGTATTAAGCTCTCATTTAGCACACGATGTCCTCTGTGGACCATGATTCCTGGCAGCAAACAGTGGTGCTGGGAGGGAACGGGGGCTACTCGTTGACAGATGTCACATCTGCTTCCTCTCCTAAGTGTCTTCAGCAAGTCTAATATGGCTCAGTAACAAGATGAAGAGAGCGGTGGGGTGTCAGCTGCGTACCATATCGGCGGAGGAGGCGCGGCCCTGTGCATCTCTTATCAGTGATTATGACTGCAACGTGTTTAACAGCGGTCGTATAGCAATTTCACAGCCGAGGGGAAGGGGAATAATTGTATTTTCCAAATGACTGAGTGCAAACAGTACACCACTGTGCTGTTGGGCTCATGTCTTTTGGTCGGGACAGAGAGGAGAGGGTGTGTTACTGATGGCGAGGACAGGAAGAGCAGTAATAGAGAGTGTACAAATCAGAGATTTGATTTTTGCAGAACCTGAAATTCAGCTCTTTCCTCTTATTTTTCCCCCCTTCACGCATCTATAGACCCACAAAAATTGAACGCCCCTGATAAAAGCCATCAAGTAATTCATTTTTTATAGCAATCTCACACTGAAAAAAAATCCAAACTTGAATATAATAAGCATTTTATGTATTGTTTTTGTTGAGCCTAGTCATGAAACTTTCAATGAACAATCCATAACTGTTTCTTGGGGTAAAAATATGATGTAACACAGAGGTCCATTTCTTTTACCCACAGGACCCATATGTATCTTGCCACCACTCAGTGAGGAAGATGGTAAGGGAGCTAAAAAAAAATCTACAAAGCTCACTGCTTGAGAACAACAGCAAAAAGTGGCATCTTGGGATCACCAAGTCTCCATAACAGTCCTTGCATACTATCTACATGCCAACTGGTTGTTTGGCAGTGATGTAAAAAAAAACATTTTCTCAGTTCCAGCAACAAAAGCGTAAACGTAAAATTTCTTAAACTCTGCTAGGCCATGAGGTTTTCAGCAAAAAAAAAAAGTTAAAATTAAAAGGATTTCAAAATTCCTACACCCATAGAGATTGTTCGCAGTATCTCTTACAAGCATCATTTTAAGCTGTACTTTCCATAAGCTTTAACTTTGTTCAGCTTAGAGCTGCATTCGCTATGTATAACATTGATTTTAGACACACTCTTACATGTGTGTCTTGTAAAATAAACATGTTTCCACCAGAGACTACCACTGTTGATGCGAGGAGCGGCCATATTGAAATGCGAAGTCGGCCTTCCAAGTCTTAACTACCGGAGTTATGTTGGCACCCTCCACCTTCTTCAAATCAAACAAAATTGGTGTCAAACCTTTGTGCTACGATTGTGCAGCAAAAATTTTCGTTTGTGCTGCTATCGTTTTTAAGATTTTAATAAAAGCTTCCGGTGGTCATAGAAGGCCAACCAGCCCCTCCCATAGTTATGAAATGAAACAAATATGGTGTCAATCAACTGTCCTACGTTTGTGCTGGAAACATTTCCTTGCACAAAAGTTTAACACCAGCTTTGTTTGATTAGGGTAATGTGTGTGTGTGGGGGTGAACTTTTGACTTTTAAACTTTATCTTCAAAACAAAAGCAACACAAATAAATTTTTTAGCAGCACAAACCAGCACAGATGTGGCACAGTTGATTAACACCAGATTTGTTTGATTTCATAAATGTGGGAGGGGCTGGTTGACCCTTTTGCTGCAGAAACATTTGACACCAGTTTTGTTTGATTTGAAGAGGGTGGGGTAGCCAACTTCACTCAGGTGTCATAGCTGGGGATAGCTGGAGTTGCTCCCACTTTCTCAGTGGGAAATCTGACTTTGGAGGGTGTTCCAGTTGATTTTTCCGACTGGAAAGTTGGAATTTCCCAGTTCCAACTATAATTGGAACGCAGCATAAAGCCTGTTGGTGTCTACCAGAAAAATGAAAATGGGTCGTCCCTGGGTCTTTCAACAGGATGAGGATCTAAACCATATGGTCAAATCAAGACAGATCTAGTCATTCAGACACAATTTCACTCTCAGTCCTCAGAGATTCATCTTATTTAAAAATGTGTTGGGAAAAGAGAATATTCAAAATTAACTTTTTGTGCTATTGCAAAAAGGGGGAATTATGAACAGCAGGAGGGCTATGTGTTGTCCCACAGGGGATTTAGTTTTAAATAATCCTTTTATTGAGTTTTTCTTTCTTTACGCCATTGAAATGTATTTCATTTTATTTATTTACACAGCTAAATCTCATTGAGGTACAGGGTCTCATTTTCAAGAGCAATCCTGTTTTAAATAGGCATACAAAATAATGTACTCTAAAGGCTGTATTTTTGTTCATTTTGCAATGTTAGGTTACTCTTCTGCTGCAACGGGGAATTCATTTTACAAAGGGGTTCAACAATTAGTCCACATCTGTATAACTGACACCAAGGATCTTAATTCAGGTGTTTTGCTTTTTTTTTCAGGATAAAATATATCAATAAACATTGGAAGATGTAGCTAAAAATGCTCAGTGTTGCTTCCTTGGATGCAAATGAACAGCTTTAGTATTAGACTAATGTGTCTTTATTGCCTGATTAGCAACTTTCCATGCGTTAATATGTTCAAATTACCCAAGAAAACATCTGTCCTCTCATATAAACATGTTTTTCTGTAAAGTTTCTGTAAAGTTTGAATGTGTTATGATTGCTCTATAATTAAATAATAGATTTATTGGATTTTTAGCACTAAGGTCCAGGATTTATTCCCTTCCAGAAGGATTTTATCTTCTGAAAGCAAAACGGCAGAATTACAGGACTGATGAACTTTATTTCTTATTTCCATCGTTGTTGCCTTGCATCCTCACATTAATTTAAACGCCTAGACATGGTAAATGATCAGAAGCCTAAAGCAGCTGTTGGTAACTGGTGCACAGCTGTCCAGCTGCAGCACAGCGCCAGAGCTCAGCTGCTGTAGACTCGCTCTAGCTCTGCTGGAGAAACGCATTCGTCTCCACTGATTGTCCTGGAAGGATATGTGGCCCTAATGACCACTGCAGGGGCAAATGAACCATCATTTGTTAATCATCATGAAATAGAAGGATAACTATCATGTACTGCCCATTTGTTCTTTCCGTTCTGAATCCTTGCTTTGTTTCCCACAGGAAAGAAGCAGTTTCTTTTTCATGATGATGGAAATGCCTTAGGAATGTCAGACTGCAGAAAACTACTCACATTGTCCAAGGAGAATGTTTTTCCAGAGCTACTGGAACCAAACACTGCACACACAGAAGGCAGATCCTAAATCGTGTGGTACTGACACAGAAGGAGTCGTTTTAACTCGCAGGTAAACATGCAGAGAGCGACAGCTTTCAGTTAGAACCAGCAACATTTGGACGATGGCTCGGTTCAAGTTATTTTAGCTGTTTACCACAACGTTCTCTCTTACAGCCCAACTTTGAGGAAATATTTGTTCAAACCTCCGTGTAGACAGAAAGTACTGAACGCATCTAAACTACCCCAGAATGGGTCTACTGCTTTATGACAATCCACCAGGCATGGATGGCTAGACGGGATCTGCCTGCAGATTTCAGTATTGATCAGACTCCTCTTGGCTTTTTTTCAACCTCGTCATCAATAAAGTGGTGAATCGGAGTGATTGGACGATGTCAGGCTGCCTCCATTCCCATCATTCACCCACAGATTGATCTTTTCTCTGTCTGCACAAAAGCCCTCCAGAACTACCATGGTCTTTAAAGATTATTTTAATTAGACAAAGGCTTAAGAAGGGTATGTATATTGTTGTTATCCCTCTGCTTTTGCTTTAATTAATCTACACTTGGCTCTTAGCTATGTAAAGGTTTCCTTTCCATTTGGAGCATGAAGCAGCTACTGAGGCCTTTTTCTATTGTATTTTATGCCCCTCGTGAGTATTGGGAATGTATCTTATGCTGTTGAAAAGCCTGTTTATTCCTTCCTTAAGTCGTGCCACGTTTGGTTTGGTGCCAATATCTTTTGGTGGAGGCAGTGGGGTGGTATATCTATCGCTGTAAAATCAGGGTTTGTCATAAATGGAGGCAGTCAAGATAAGATTCTGCAACCCCTCACCCAAAATGACCATCACAACCAGACTAGCTGATTTGCAACAATTTCTGGTTGAAGAAGCAGCGTGCATGTGTTTGAGTAGGATGTGGCCGTCGTTTGCTAAATAAATAAACTGTGAAAATGGCTTCCTTCTTAAAACTTACATCCTCCTTCAGTAGCAATACCAGGCAAGATTTAACAGCAGAATACACTGTTTGGCACTAGCAGGGAGGATTTGGCATCTTTTTAATGGGCACAGCCCACATACAGTATGCTCTGCTGCTCAACCCGCAGATGTGTTTTGTCTTACAACTGTGGCACTATTTAAAGGGAAATAATCAGGGCCCTTACCAGGATGAGGTTTATTGCCAAGAAGCATTATAATAAATAAATACCAACCCAATACAAGTTTTCTTACTCTTTGTATGAAGATTATTTGATATTGTAACATACAATACCACTTTAAGCTTTGACTTTGGTTCAAAAGGATTGGTGTATTGAAAGAAATATACTATTATTATTATTATTATTATTATTATTACTTTTATTATTAAATATTATTTTATTTAGTACTGTAAAGAATTCAAGCTAATTCAGCAGTCATTTATTTGTTTATTTCTCAGATGTATAAAAATATATATGTAGGGAAACTAAACTGTTTCTCTTGTTGTGATGTTATTGAAGCAGAATCTTCCACACCACTTCGGAGGGGGAACTTGACTAAAATTCAGCTGGAAAATTGATGTTCAGTTGGACAAAACAGAGCAGTTAATACGTTTAGCCTTTCTGTTATCTGCTATCATCTCTCTCCTTATTTAAGTGGCAGCCATAGAAAATAGTTTCCTTTCTAGAAGCTTCTAATAGCTATTGTTCTTCTTCTGACTTAAATTTTCAACACCTTCCTGATGTTAAAAATAATCATAAGAGTCTTGTTTAATCAGAAACAACTTCAGCAACAGAGTATCGTTGTCCGCGGGACTGATTAGTGCTTAGTAAAGTGCATTCACTAACCTGAACAAAAGATTGGATTTTTTTTTGTTTTGTTTTTTGTTTTTTTTGTTTACAAACAGCCAATCACTGGTCAGGGCCAGTAGATTGCAAAATTTTTAAACATAATTCAGCATAGTCATCAGTCAACTTGGCAAATCAAATGAAATTACTTCCTTTTTACCCAAATCCTGTAATACTGTTTGTGATGACAGTTGTTTCTTAAAACTATATCCCTTGTTTCTGAAAGAGTGACCAAGCCTGCCATTCAGCACCATGGACAGAGAAACAGCCTCCTCCATGTCTGATGGGCGCGAGGAGCTCACAGGAAAATTCAGCAATTTTTTTCCCCACTTCCATTCACAGAAAACTTCATACTAATATACTTTATTGGATAAAGCAAGTCACAATTTCAGTGATATACGACTCAATTTAATAATACAGTGAGATTGTAATTCAGTAATGCTCAGTTTAATTGTATTAAGTTATATTACTACACATACAGATTTAGTAGAATCAGCAGAACATACATAGAGTGGTAGTTGTAAAACCTAGTCGATGCAATCCACCATCCTTAGTAAGCACAGGGTACCAGTAGAGAGAAACAAACCCCATCTAACAGGAAGAGATCTCCAATTCTTTACGCCCTGAGGCAGCAGGGGGCGCAGGCCGAGCTTCTTCTTTGTTTTGTAGCTGAAGTAGCCATTTGCTCAGGACTATTAAAATAAGCAAAACGTTAGTTATTATTGAGTGTACCTTTCATACTGTCACCGCATTTTACTTTTAAGGCTATTAGCAAAAATTAAAACTGCAAGTCTGTTGACAAATATGTCACTATTTAACTTTAGTTTCCATTTATCAAAACATAATACAGAGTTTGGAACCCTTTCTGTCTTATAAAAGAAAATTCCCAAAATGAAAGCGTGTTTGATTTAGTTTCACGCTAAAGAAAGACAGCGTTTTTAATATCCCTCCTCTCGTAATTGATATTCCCCGCTGCAAACCGCGGCACTTCCCGTCGGGGCAGCGGTCTCCCTCCGCCGCATGTAGAGCCGACAGAGCGGAGGCAGTGAGTCAGTTAGTCGGGCAGCTGGTATAGGAGAAGACTGCGCAGACTTTTTCCCTTGCTCTTCATCCCCAGCTCTGCACAGAAGGAACCGCTCGCTTGGAATTAAAAAGAAATAAACTAAATAAAAGAAAAGAAATCTTCGCCAAGCGCTCTACCCGATGTGAAGAGAAAAAAGGGCTGAAAAGAAGAAAAAACAGCAGAGAAATGGGAGCGTTCAGGCTGCTGCTGGGGAGTTTACATTACCTGGGACTCTATCTACAACTTAGTGTCTCCACAAGGCAGGCTGGACACCGAGACCTGGAGAACCACATCTCTGGGAACGGTAGGTTGTTACATCTTTCTTTTCCCCACTCTTTTCCTTGTGTGAGAGCGCATCAGAAGAGCAGAGGAGAGGCTGGCACAGGTAATGCCATCTGCTCACCGGCAGAGGAGAAGGCAGACAAAGAGCACAGGCTTGAAAGGTTGGTGCTGATTATATGCAACTGATGCAAATGAGTGTTTTCCTTCTCTGTGTTACTGAAACCAAAAGGAGATTTTTCATATCATGCATGTGACAGGAAGTAAGTTTCTTTTTGTGTGAGCACTGCAGCAACCTGTAAGTCCCAGATGAATTTAACCTCCTGTTTTTGTTATCCATCCTGATACAGTTGCCATGGACAGGATTTTGTTTCCTCTGCTCCTTCCCTCCGTCCTGTCAGTGGCTGATGGATTGATATTAATATTCTGTATTAGTGCCCCACATACTGTTCCGATCCACCTCCTTCTCCCCAACCAGGAGCTTTCCTAAATGGCCTCTGATGTTTGTTCTTGGACACAACGGAGAGGCTAGCAGAGTAAATGTACGAATCCTTTGATTTTTCCCTGGTTACTTTGCTTTGGGATGACAATCTCCACAAGTTTCAAACTGACAAAAATGTAAAGAGGACACGTTTTAGTGTATAAGTAAACAGCAGGAGGCGGAGTGAATTTGTGGAATAGGATGAGGATGATTTAAAAAAAAAAAAAAAAAACTAAATTGAATTATGGAGCAGGATATGTGTGAGACACATTGAAGTGCTGAAAGGAGGTTTAATTTGCACTTTGTTGGTGTTTGATTTAGGGGCTGTACTGGACTTTAAATATGATTAACTATGAAAAAAATATGAAAATTATGAACGCATCAATAAGCTATAGGTATTTAACACTAGATGTTGTTTTCTCATCTCATTAAAATGACTGAAAATAGCCTAATTGTAAATATTTTAATTTTTGAAGTCATTAAAAAAAAAAAAACAATGTAAATTTTATAGGTAATGATGAACATGTACGGTTAATAAACAGTTTTTTACATATTCACCTGTTCCTACTCTTTTTGACCTGGAACTGGTTGATTTTTTTTTAATTCTTATTATTTTATAATATAAAATATAAAATGAGTTATTGTGTTTGACTGACACGGTGTCTCATCACACTAATCTCATTGTTTTCTGTGTACTATCTCAAATTGCTTACTTTTTTCAAATAAATAAATGAGCAATAATTAAAGAAATTTGTAAATTCATTCATATCTTGCTTCATTAATTGTTTAACACTGACTGCCTACGGTATCACCTCAGCTGCAAGTTCTCCCTCACAAAACCTAGAGAAGTTTTACTATTTAAGAAAATGCGGTCAGGTGAGGCACTGACTTACACAGTAAAAGTATGCTCATGCTCAAGTCTTTGTCTATTGGAAGAGATTTGTGGAAACATCAGGAAGCTGATTTCATTTATAGTTAGGAATGACTGAAAGTGGAACAAATGCAACTTAAAGTCAAACACTCCAAACACTTCTAGGTTTTCTCAAGATATGTTTGGCTCAACACATACAGCTGCAGCAAACTATTGTCATGCTCCTGGTGATGCTATTGCTGAGATAGGCTAACACTAGCGTGTTTCTTCTTCATTTTGATGAGAACATTTTTTTTGATAATTCTAGTTGTAAGTTGTTTCAGTGCGGTTCTAGTTCATTTTATGCAAAAAGAAATTGTTCAGCTTTTACGTTGCGCTTTGCTTTGATGTCGTACAATTTGACGACTGGTGTTTCAGCTGCTCTCTGCACCGCTCTTCCAGGACATGCAGGGAACATCTGAGCGCAATGCAGAGTAGAAAGCATGACATAGACTGGAAACTGCAGCACCTATTAAGAGTTTCTCTTTCACTGTGAACATCACTGTAAAAGGCCAAAAACACTTTTTAGGGATTGTTAGAGAACAGTTTTGCAAGTCATGCACAGAAAAATTGACCATGATTGCTAAAAACTGTGCCATGCAAACAGCAGAGTACAACAACAGAAACTTTGAGATACCCTGAGTTTAGTCAGGAATCAAGCAGTAATAATTTTAAAATGCCTTAAACGTGTCTTCCTATTTTGAGTTGCATATATATATAAAAATCTGTTGATAGCTTTAGGCAATCCACCAAGCAAACCAGCTGGCAAACCAAACAAATGTAAAAAGTCATACCACTGTTTGCCTGGAATTAAGTGGGCATGTACCAAAATTGGCTTTGAAGAAACCTAAAGCTGAACAGGAATTGGAAAAGATTCAGACTGCAAATTAAGAGAAGGATCTTTCACTGAATGAGGAAAACTAATGCTTTTGTTACTCTTTCACTCACTCTATAGTGATGTTTAGAGGTTTAACTGGAGGGTAAGGTTAATGGTTGTTTTTTATACCTATGTACTGAGTGTTCCCAATTACATGCTGCTTAATTACATTCCATCAGAGATATACCAGAAAACACATTCAAAAGTGATCATTAACACACTGTAATTGGGCTTTGTTGGGATGAAAACTTCTAATTTACATCATATGTCTTAAAGCTGCAGTATGTAACTTTTACAAAAATATGTTTTTTGCATATTTGTTTAAACTGTCACCATGTCGTGACAGTATGGTATGAGACAGATAATCTCCTCCACCTCCTCCCTGAGCTATTACTATTGCTATTACTATTACTTTCTTTAGACAGCTACTATTGCTGTCTAAAGAAATGCACTACTCCCGACCTAAAACAACCAATCAGAGCCAGGGGGAGGGGCTTAGCGCTGTCAGTCACCCTCGCGCACGCGCTGCTCAATGTGCTAATGATGAAGAAACAACTTAAGGTTCCAGGAAAACTGTTTAGCCACCGTCAACAGTGGCCATGCTAACTAACCTTATGTTGTGGTGAACCTGCTGTAACATAGCAGAGAGCAATGGGGAGTGTGTGAGCGGTGTGTACATGAGGGTGATTGACAGCGCTAAGACCCTCCTCCTGATTGGTTATTTCTGAGTGAGCGGTATATTTCTGCAGTTTGTACTGGGAGCACTGGGAGAAGGCAGAGGAGCTTGATTTTTTTTTTTTTTTTTTTTTTACAGATTATCTGTCTTATACTGTCATGACATGATGATAATTTTAACAAATATTTAAAAAGCATATCTTTCATAAAAGTTACATATAGCAGCTTTAATAAGACTGATCTGTTACTGGTTACTGGTTAGATGGCTTTACCTTAATCTGCCAAGGGTTCTCACAAGCCAGCCGTATTACACTAAATTGTGTAATTTCCTACTGTTTGGGAAAAACTTTGTCTCCATTTTTAGTAATTTTTTTTGACAATCCTCTTTATTGATCCCCTTTCACATCTGAGACAGATGACTACTGATTGGTAGTTCGAGTTTTGTGAGAGCGATCAGGTGTGCAGAAGAAAGACCCAGCCTTGCTGCTGTTAGTGATCATTAAATAATTATATTATGAGAACAGTTGATTTCTAGTTTGGGAAAAATGACTAGCATGACTAAAACATTCAAATCTGTGTGTGGTCCTAAAGTATATAGGTTCTTAACTCTCGAAATTTCTAAAAGGCTTCTTCATTTCCAAACTTCCCATAGTCCAAGATGGACAGAGTTTGAATGTTCAAATCGATAAAACAAAGCAACTTTAGTGTAATACATTTAGCCTTCCTGTTATCTGCTGAAATTCCTGCTTTCTCTCACTCTCTCACAGCCTGAGTGAATCACAGTCATGTCTCAGTGAAAGATTCTTGTCTTCATTTGAAGTCTGGGTTTTCTAATTTCAAATGATGTTTACTCCTTAGAAAAGTGTTGTTGTGAACGTTACCCAGTGGTGCTCACGTATGGCGCATTTACTGATCGCAAAAAAACATTCAGTTGCACTTTCCTTCCAACTGGTTAGGGCCAATCAGACTGAAAATCACACTAGAAAGGTAACCAGGGCATAGAGCTGGGTAAAAATTGCCAAAATAATTTCAATATTTTTTTTCTCTATTGAACAGTATTGGTGGTTGCTACATTACATTTTCATATTATTAATGCAGTAGCATCTGTTTCAATACAAACTTAAAGAACAAATAAAAAAATATGATTAATAACTAATGAGATTTATTTTAACATCTGGCACTAACTAAACACAATTCCCTTCATCAATGTGGGAAATTATGGAATAAACGAGCAAAGAATGACTCTTTCTCAACGAACAAAAATATTGATGCATATAACCCATTTGAAGTGCTTTAGAATTGCAAATATTTTTCACTACAAGCAAAACACAACACAAATCAAGGTCACACTACTTGTTACAAATATTTGTCCATCTTGTAAAAATGCTAAAATAATGGTGACCCAATGTATGTGTCTGGTAAACCACATGTATTGTCTGTTTAATTGAATTTTAAAGTCTATCTTTGTTATTGTTATTTGTTATTTTTTGTTCCACAATAAAATACTGTAATTGCTTTATTGCCCAGTACTACCAGAGCCCACTACATATAACTGGATTGGATTAAACAAGAACACCAAGTGGCTTCCTTTGAATTTATGAATTCAGTATTATAATCTTGATCCATTTTATGTGTCTGAACTGGTGTACCCATATGTACCATCTTGTTCTCTCATGTCAGTGAACCAGTTGCTTTTAGTGGTTCCAAGACAAGATGTAAATTGAAAGGTGACAGAGCTTTTTCTGGTCCATGCTCCTAATCTCTGGAACGTTTTATCATTGCACATCCACCCGGCTCCTTCTCTTATGGTTTTTAAAACCCCTTTACCGTCACCCCCAAAACACTTACATGTAGGGTCAATGGGTCCATGAGGACATCGGCGTCATCATGAGAGTTAAGGGGTTAAATCTGGTTTAAAACCTACATTTTACTCCAAGGCTTTCAACCCAGCATAAGATGTTGACTATGTCTCTGTTTTTGTTTACTGTTTTTTGTACTTGTTTTATTTGTTTTATATTATTTCATTCTTTTAATGCTGTACAGTACTCTGGTCAGCTTTATTATTAGTTTTTGATTCCTTTATAAATTGAGCAGTATAATATGGTACGTACGGTATGATATGGTAAGGAATGATACGATACGATACGATACGGTACGGTAAGAAGCAGCATAACCCAAAAAAGACCAAACCTAACCGGAACAGAAGGCCAGACTGATCGCTGAAACATTGAAGAAAAAAAGACCAATATGATACATTTACACTTGAACAAAGCTTAAATTAGATATTTGGGCATAGTGCTCTAGAAAGAGCGAGCAGCACTACTTTCCAACATCGTAAAAGCAGCCAGGCTCATAAAATGAACAAGTAACAAGTATATTTCCCAGAGTCTGCTCAGTTGAAGAGGAAATGGCTCATCTGCCTTAAACTGGGAGTCTAAGGGTTCCTACAGTTGTCCTCTTGACTTCTGGAGGTTGTCCTGCCTTCATTCCCACAGGGAACTGATGTAGTCTGTTCTCCAGGCTTTTTAGCTTGTAACAGCAGGCATTGAAAGATATCGAACGGTTCATCTTTATCTCCATAAATCTGATCGTTCTTACTTGTGGCCGCTGTAAACAAAGCAGCGTCTGTCTAACGGAATAAAGTGTGGGCCGCATCCACGTTGATCCCCAGCGTTCCTTAAATCCTTCCTCCTTTCTAGTGATAAATGGTTTCTTGATTTTACTGTCTTTCAGTTTTAAAAAAATTGAGTGTTCATTATGCTGCTTCCACATGGATCCATATGAATAATATGTCACAGCATGCCGTTGCATCTGTGACATAAAGGATCTGCGTCTGTGGTGTTTTTTTTCTTCAAGCTGAATGATGTGTTTGTTTGTGTGAAGAGATATTTTAGAGCCGTGTGTGGGGGATTTTTATGGAAATGAGCTTGCGCATCTACACTTGTTTTTGTATTGTCCTGGGGGTAGAAAGCGAGGAAAAGAGGAGGGCAACAAGAGATTTCAAACTCAAGTGCTTTACCAGATTCATGTAGTGTAATTCCCAATTCTTAATTGAAACAGTAAATGGCTTTGTGCTATATTAATTAACGAAGAATGGAGCATATTAGTGTTGTATCGAGTAAAGGCAAATCGGATTTTCTGATGGAATTCTGCTAAAATAACTCGCAGAGTGGGGATGATGAGAAGATACATGCTCAAGAAATCATGTAACACCTTTATTATTTGCAGAAGAATGGTTCCATTTTTTTCCCCTACTGTTATGAGATGAATCCAACCTGTGGGTGATCTCACAGTGAGTCACATCACCCTTATGAATTAAAAGGGTCTGCTGAGAGAAATGGCGAGGCTCTCATTTGCTTTTCTCAAGCGTTGTTACAATTCCGGCCCATCTTGCTTGTTTCCAAGTCCCTGAGGGTCATAATTAATCTTCCTTTTTCTTCACTGTCACTCCACCAGCTGGAGCAGAAATACACAAAGGACAAACAAAAAGAAAAAGAATAGAATAAAAAGAATATCAATTAGAAATTCTCGGCGTGTGTTTCCAATCTACATCTGCTCGGGCGCTGTTTTAGTCATTGATACTTTTCAATTAACTTCTAATTAGGTGCAAGTGAGGCAATTATTCCAGCCAATCAATTGCTTTAAGTATTCAGTGAAGGGTAAATGAGCCATTTTACCACCAGGAGACCAAAAGTTTCCAAAGAAAATAACTCAAAACTATAGCAACACCCACAATTAATGGCATTCCTGGTGAAAGGCAGAAAATATCACAGAGCAATGTTGAAAAATCCAACCTTAAATTTAATTAAATTTATTCAGTATGGTGATAAAAACCCTATATTGGAAAATAACTGTTTTGAACAGAGCCACCTGTGCCAAAATTAAGGAATGTAACTGGTGCATATTTGACATTTATCCATGATTTCCTGTTTTTCCTCCTAGCGTAAATATGTAATACAAGGCCTATTTCTCTTAGCTATTCTTCAAAAGGGGAAATAATAGGGGACAGGACATTCAATGAAGGAATATGCTTGTTGATCTTCATAACTTAGGAAATGATGGCAAGGAAATACCTCCTCCCTAAACCTGCCTATATCTGCACTCAAAATGTTTAAGCCAATCATAACCCAACATGCACAATGACCAGAATGGTGAAGCTGGTAAACACGTCTGTAAAGCTCACTATTAGAGATCTGTTGGAAATGTAGTTGTAATTTTGTAATTTTTCTGGAACTTATTTGTGTACTTTAGTGCCATCATATTCATGTAACTCTGAGGGTACTGAGGATGTTTTTTGAAGCACATACATAACGTTATTATTTAAATAAATGTCAGTAGACTGGAGTTCCAGCCAGTGATATTTTATCTAGCTTTTCTTTGGAACGGCTTCACCTCTGAAAACATGATAGTAATAGAGAAGAATAGAATAGAATGAAGTAGAATAGAATACTTGGCTTGGATTTCAATCCCAGAGCGGGGTCTTTATGCACAGAGTTTGCATGTTCTCCCTGTGCATGCGTTGGTTCTCTGCAGGTACTCTGTCCTCCTTCCACAGCTAAAAAGCCTCACTGTTTGGTTAATTGATCTCTTTTAAGTGGTCCCTGCTCTCGTCCAGTGATGGATATCCGGGACAAGCACCAAGATAAGCAGGTGTAGACTATGGATGGATAGGGCCCACTTAAATCTGAAAAGCTCACTTTTTGAGAACTACATGGCATCTTCAGGTCACCTAATGCCAGTAACTATGTGCTTTAAGGCTTTTGTACGCATCTTCTCAAGGAGGTATCAATGGTTGTGGAGGGCAGTGTGGCAGTATCGAAGTTCTGTTAATCAATTTCCAACACGGATTACTCCAGTTTAAAATCCATATGTTGAAAAAAGGTCCTCTGAGCGTATTGGCAAATAAACCAGAGCCTGAGTTTTATATCTTCACCCTCTTTTGACCCCCATCACCAGAGAAACCAGCACCATCCCGACTCCCATTATTAGATTGGATTTGAACCATTTTTTCTAATTTACTCATTCAGTGGATCCTTACTGGCTGCTGCACCCACTTTAAAGGCTTCAAGCATGGCTGCTCCTTCACACTGTGGCAATATTTGAGAGGGATTGAGTAGATGGATGTCTGAGTTTAAGTCTGGCACAGACACAGCTAGAGTCTGTTATGGTTAAGCCTATTCTAACCCCCATCTCTATCAACTTAAAAACTGGTGTGTAATCTGGAGAAGGCAGAGGGCGACAATTAAACTGAACCACGAGGCGGTGGCATCATCCTTCTATTAGACTATTAAATATTTAACAATGGCCAACGCAGTATTGCTGTCAGACTGGCAGATGAAGCAGCTTGTGGAGTTTACTCGTGTCTTCTGCTGAATAAGACACCAAATGTGCCCGTTTGCTCCTCTTCTCCTCCCACTCACTTACAGTTCATCATGTGTGATGGTGGGCGGTGTGCTGACATGACAGTGGGCTTCGGTATATTATTACATCAATGCCTCCACGAGGAACAACTGTCATGGAAAACTCAATAAGGAAGAGTGTCTGAAACATATTTGATGCTGAGCAATCTAATGTGAGCACTGATACAAACAGTATTAGGAAATTATTACAATCAAATCAATCAAATTTATTTATGAAGCACTGTAAAAACAACAAGAAAAAAAAAAAATCCTAAAACATTTTATTCATTTATTACCCTCATTATACATAGTGCTGTATAGAAAGCAAAGTAAAATATTATAATAGCGTAAATTAAAATAAATAACAAAGATTAAAAGGGGGAATTAGATGCCAACAAAATCATTCACTTTAGAAAGTGAGTCACACTAGAAATGTGCTTTTAAACAAGATTCAAACAATTTGATTTGTAGAGGCAAACTATTCCACAGTGTGGGAGCCACAATTCCAAAAGTTTTTTCACCCCTTGATTTATAGCAGACCTTAGGTACTGGTAAAAGTCACATTGATTTGGTGATCTCAGTGAAAAATAAACAGCAGCAACACCAAAACTGGTAGTTCTACATCTCTTTGTAGCCTTTAACTCTATATATCAAAATATTCATCCAGGTACCGGTACTTGTGCGTTGGTATTGTATTTTCTGAGATGACATCCAACGCGGAAGAGTACGGTCATGTTCTTTGTTTTAGCTAAACAAAACAAAGAGCCAAAAACTGCGTTAAAATCAGTGCATTAGAGATCCAAGATTACAGGCTTCTTTCACATGAACGCTTTATGTTTACTACCGCCTCCACCACTGCTGACATATTTGATGTGTATTGATGTTTTTATTGATGGCACTTGACAAAATGTGATGTTTGTTACTGGTTTCATAATTGGTGACTGTATGATGTGTTTATGATGTTTTGATGTTTTCAAGACGTAAAGCACTTTGAACTGCCTTTTTGCTGAAATGTGCTATACAAATAAACTTGATTGATTGAAACTTGATTGATAGACTGTGACGTAAGCGTGTTTTCATCCATGCTAGGCTAAGCTAATCAGTGGCTGGCTGTAACTTTGTATGTATACCTTAGCATACTACTGGAAGCAAAAAAATTACACAATTTATATTACATTACATAAAATTTTTAACTTTTGCCTTAAATTAGAGTGATTTGTTCGGAAGCTTGTTCTCAAAGACTCTGTGATACAAAATTTAAGTTTCTCAGCTTGTTAGTGTATCAGTGTTGCTTTATGCTACTAAGAGTTCTTATTTATAAGAAAGCACCAGTTCTACCTAATAGGTTTGTTACATAAACCCCCCACCCCCTACATTCATGTTTCCTAAGAGAAAATGCCTGGAACTATGGGGCTAACCTGTTTGAGCTACAATCTAAAACATTGTTATCACACAATAGCAAATAGCCACTTAAGCTAGCACGAAATTCAGTATTTCTCTGCCTTTTAACACTATAGTTCAGGGGTAAAAAGTTGGTTCAGTTCAGTTCAAAAATAGTTTATTTATCCCAAAGAGAAATTAAATGTTGTCTTAACTCCTATAATCCAAGTGTCTTCAAATAGTCGTGGATGATGATGCTGTGGGCAGGAAGGATCTTCGTTAGCAGTCAGTCTTGCAACAATTCTGAGGAGGCTTCTGACTGAAGACTGTTGCTGTATGACAGTCTCATAACTGTTATGACATGCAACAGCTCCATATCCAGGCAACAGAGATATTTCACAGTAACATGTCCTGGATGACACCATCAGCTGTTGGCACGCTCTGCTAATCCACCTCATTTGCTTTTGCCACTCCTCTTTAAAGCTCTGTCTGGTTGTATCCTCAGAAAACATATGGTTAGAAAGGTAACTGATTTCTCATACTGTAGATCCATTGATTTTAGACAGGATAAATGTCTAAATTAACATCTGTTATTTTACTCAGAGCAAAGGATTATTACTTATAGTTTTGATCAACTGAGTTTTTAAACATGAAGTGCTTTGACATTTATGAGCAGCTCCATTTTGCCTTTAAAAAGTGCTTTTATTCATCAGTGATTGATTAGGGCAATAACTGTTAGTCGAGCTGAATAAATGAAGTAAAACAAAATGTGTGTTTTGCAAAGCAGTATCTGAAAAAAAAGTTTCTCAGCAATATTTTTGTTCGCTTTTTAATTCCCATTCCTCATAAGTAAATTCTTAGTATATCTTTGGTTAAATGTGAGAAAACTCATTATTTGCCTAAAGAACAATACAAGATGTAGACTTTAACAGTATCAAACTTTATTCATACCCCTGAGGTGTTAAGGTGTATTTGTGATAAAAACCTTGTTGGATCCACAATTAGAAGCCGACAGCAATTTTACAGCCCCACATTACAAAGTCAATAAAACTGCATTTTCCAAATGTTATTTCCGATTTGAGCTCCAGCCTAAATGTCTTTTGGTGATTTACTCTTTGTGTGCCGCTCAGAATGTCTCTTGCTGTCTGTAAATAGAGGAAGAAGGTGACTGTCAGAACAGACAGGAAGAATGCGTTGGGAGAGTCGGACAGGATGACAGTTTTAAAGCTTGTTGGCGCTCAGTGGTAGGTAGAGCCAATGTATTTGGGTCCTGACCTCAGTATATACTCCTCACTGAGAAGACAAGTGCTGGAGGGCAGCCTGTGATAAACGAAGAGAGGGAAGGAAATTATTAAAGTAGCTGCTTCTTTCTTTCACACAACACGCAGTCTGGTTTTCTCCGGACTTAAGAGCCAATCTTTTCCACATCTGCTACTTTTTTCTGCATATCCTTCCTTCGATAGACTGTGTTTAAAACTGGAAGCTACTACATATCAGATTTGATAGGAAGCCAAGCTACATTTTTATGACTGTTTTTACATTTTAGGGATTGCAGCATGCTTTTTTCACTCATACAGATATTAAACTGAATTGTTTCTAAGAAAAAAATCATAAGCAGAAAATTATATTCTTAGTTGAACATTTGAACAGCATTACATCCCTGCTATTCTTTGCAGCTTTTCTTATAGTTTGATATTTTTTGTGAACAAATGTATATAAAGCATTATTTTTTAAGTATCCCAGCTCAGATGAACACTTCTTAGAACCCAAGTATGCTATTTTTATATGATACAAATACAGTATTTTATCTCTCCTTGTAAATTTGCCCTTACTAGTCTCTTATGTTTTATTATTTTTTATTATATTTTACCTTGTGTAAATCTGCATTCTTCTGTCTACCTATCACTTTGCTGCTGGTACACCTGAATTTTTGCGCTGAGGAACACTAAAGGACATTTCTGTTGTATTTTATTCTTCGAAATAACAAAAATTATGATGGTAAAAAGGAAAACAATATATTGGTTCTTACCATTATAACTGATTCAGAGAATGTTTGGATATAGTCAATCAATAATCAAAGTCACAAGTCTCTCACTGTTATTTTATGGGTTGGAGACATAAAAATCTGTCATCAACTGACCTGATGGGCGCCTGAAACTCTGAAGCCCTATAATGGCTGGTACTTTAACTTCAATAGTGAGATTGAAAGAGTAATACTTTTCTTGAAAGAGAAATGCAAATGTGATTCTACTATCTAAAACCTCCCGTGTTTTTATTCCCCAGGGATTCACATAAATAGATGAAATGAGCCTGACTTACTAAACACAGCTCATTTTAATGTTGCACCAATAGTATATGCCAAGACTACAGATACACTAGAAAGTAAATTAGAACCTTGCCTTTTTTTCTATGACGTTAATCCAAAAGGAGACACTCACATGGTGTCTTTCATTGAAAATATGAATTATATAGTCTCTTGCAAAAGTGTCTTGTTACAACATACATTTTCAAGTAATTTACTTAAACTGTACGTGCCAGCCAGGAGTGTCTAACTCCAGTCCTTAAGAGCTGCATGTTTAAGTGTCCCTGCTCCAACCCAGCTAAACTAATACCAGTGTATGTGAGTTATGCAGAGGCCTGGTAGTGAACCATTTCTTTGATTGAGGCAAACATGTTGGGCACTGGTTTTTTTTTATGACATGGCATTGGAGAGCTCTGTGACAGACCAACTCAGAATAGTGCATAACTGTAAAACAGAGAAATCTGATATGTGGTTTAACATTTTTTTATGAATAAAAATCTGAAAAAAATCTTTCTAGTCTATATGCAAAATTCATGCTGATTACACCATCCCCATTGGAATACACATGTTGGCAGCATGATGGTATGGGCATGCTTTTCTTTAGGAAGATGGATAGAGGTAAATTCAGGGTAGAAAAACTATAAGACTTGAGAGTGGGGCAGAAGTTTCCAGCAGGAAGTATTAATTATCACATAAAATCCCAATAAAGTCTGTGAAAGTAATGTGAAAAAATGTGGCAAAAGTCAGGGGTACAAATTCTTTTGTATGGTACTGAAATAAAGCAGCTTTCTTGAAATGAGTGTCATCATCATTGAATGTTGTACATTTGAGACAGAAAAACAAGGATCGTGTTTTTGGATAGAAAGTCATTTTGTAGCTATAAAATGCATATAAAGAATGCATTTCCTTCACCTTTCCTATCTGGTCCTGTTTTTGCAGCCTGGAAGGACATTATATGTGAAGACAACTCCATCTGACTATATCTGAAACACACCGACAATTTATCAGTCTGCACCAGTACAGAAACATGGCAGCAGGTCGCGTGTTGTACTCATTGCTTGACAATGTGGACTCAGACCTTTTGTGTCCTCCATCATTCTTAGCTCTTCCTCCATCCCCTCGCCTGTCACTGTCGGTTTCGCTGCGCCTAATAAAACTGAAACCACCCCCCGTTCTCTCCACTTCCATCAGAAAGCCGTCTTCAGAATCGGCACAAACAAGCTGCAGGGTCAGCTGGCAGTCAAGGACTCTTCCTCTGTCTTTCCACACAAGTGCCGTCTGTTGCTTTCGTCCTTCGCTTTTTTTTTTTTTCAAAGCACTCCACTGCTGTGCTGGGGTGGGTGTACGTGTGTGTGTGTCTGTGGGGGAGTTGGACACACTTTAAAGGAAAAAATGATTGCGGGTAGCTTTCACCATATTGGTGCAAAGCTGCACTTTCTCTTAAGTGCCCTTCAAGAGCTGAAACTCATCTCTGGGATTCATCATCAGACTTGGGGATGTGTGCGTGAGAAATGATGCAGGCAGCTTTGAGACAAAGGATCTAAACCCTTTGTGTTCTGTTCGTAAAGTCTATCTTTGCATGGATGGACATAGAGACTCGTGTGTGTATGTTTTAGAAGATAGAAAACGGGATACAGTATTCCCTCTATAGCGCTCAGCCTGATGATGTTGGGGGAAGATTGGCCGTGAACACTTGTCTGAGAGAATGTTGCTTATCTTCTATTAGACACATTACTGCCAATGTTGCCATGAAAGTGGAAGGGCACTCTCATAAAGAGTCACATACTCAGAGAGAGAGAGACATCGCACACTTCTCCCGGGGAGACTCTTGGCAGGAATCATCTGTTGGCACCCTCACTGAGGGTGGAAAGTGTAAAAGGAGGAGGAGGAGGTGGAAGGCAAAGAGGGGAATGTGATGCATCCATGGTCTACGATCAGTCACTTCCAGCCTGAAGAGCTCTTTAGCTTCCAGCAGGCTGCTGTATTATTTTGTGAAGTTCCATTGTTCCCCTGAAAGTAGGCATGGGTAGTGTTGGATCTTGAGCGAAAAATAAAATACAGTTTAATGAGGTACACCCTGGACCAGTCACCAGGCTACAACTGAGAGACCAACCATGCAAGCATTCACTCACTCTCGAGGGAGTGGGAAAACAAAAAAAGTCTGAAGGATTGTGCTGAATTTCAGTCAATGCCTGAGAACCAGGAAGTTTTTAAAATCTGCCTGAACATAAATGTAAAACAACCACCAGTAAATTTAGTAATAGTTGTTGAATAAAAGGGATTAATGGCCAGATAACTACTGTTGTCCTCCTTGTAAAATAAACATGAGCAGTCAGATAAGTTGGAGTTAGCTACTTAATTAGCCAGATTAGCTCTCTTGCTAGCCACCTCCAGTAGGTTTGCAGTAAACTTTAACACTGAGAAATGCACAGTAAGTTGATCAGCTACAATATCCTCTTTGGTATAGCTAATAGCTTTGAACTTGGCAGCTAGCAGTTTGTCAGCCTCTTCAGCTCAGCTGTGATTGGTGGTCCCTAACCCTCCACAGAACTTCTCATTAGTGTAATGAGTACAAAGCCAACCTATTTAGATACGAAATTATAAACTCGGTTGATTTTACTGCCATTCGTGATACATCTGTAATGGAATTGGTACTGCTGTGGACTTCCTTGACATTTACAGAGATGATGAAGTCTCTTTGTCAGCATAGCAACAGAGCTGGATGAATTCTGATTGGATGAAAACTGGCTGCTTTCAGATAAAACAGGAAATTCTGACCCATACCCAGCATTTTGTTTTAGTGACTTTATTTCTTTTGAAAATAATCAAATAGAAATGTCATTCAAATATAAATACAAGATTATTTTTTATTATTCAGTCCATTCAAACAATTTTAAAATTAGTTAGTTCCTTAAAGAGGGCCTAGATAGCCCTAAAGGGTTGCCTCTGCTTTACAGCACTGTTGCATGGATTATATTTTGAGTCATTCTGACACAAAGATTTGAAAGTGCTGACTATTTACATTTAGTACAGTCACAGAATCCCAAGTCTCCCTGACCTGTCAACAATGATTCACAAACTGTTGAGACATAAAAAGAATTAAGCCATCATAAATACATAAATGTTTCTTTCAGCGGAAGCTAAAACAAAATAATCTAATGAGTGCTAGTTTAGTCTGAGGCATGGGGAGCTAAACTGAATTCTACAGTTATCTTTACCACATGAGATTACTGGCATGTTAGTATAAAGGTAATATAGCAGTTAAGACATAACCCTGATGTCACATTATACCACAGTAACCCTAAATAGCTCAGGTTTTCTTAAACATGCAGCCTTAGCCTAAGACTCATCTATAGAGAAAGTAACATTCTGGAAAGATGGGATGTACTATCATCTTTCTCAAAATCACATTTCTTATTTTGTCACATCCCATCCTCCGCTACAGCTACTACCCCTTGAAGACCTCATGCTATCAAAAATGTAAATCCTGTTGTTCTAGAAGAAGTGGCCTTATGTCTCTGTGTCAGTCCTTTGAAATCAAACCTTCACACAATCAGCAGACATCACGACTTCAGGCATAAGAGAGAAAATGACTTTCAAGATTGCTTTAATGTGTTCGCTTCCCGTTACGCCTTTCATCCAGCACATATCAGAAAAGCATTTACATTTTGATGATTTTCCTAAGAGGTGTTTTAAGTGAAGCTCAGAAAGGTTACATTATGTATACAGCTCAGTTTTTTAGGCTTTTGGTATGTATGCTGTTACCTCCCAACCCTTCCCTTCAATCTTACTGATGTCATTGGCCCAGTCAAACTCAAGACCGCAGCATGATTGAAATGCTCTGATGGGGCCTGAAGGAAATTGTATTACTGAACAACATTAAAACTCTATAAGCTGAAGCAATGTTGCAAAGAAGATTTTAGTCTTTCGAAATTCCATTTATTTAATAGCATAAAGTGTTTTATTTAAAGGGAAAATATGCTTAATGCTTTATGTTAAACCACATTATTGAAAAGCCTTCTATTGTTTGTTGTGGGAATGTATTTAAACCTACACAAAAGAAGACTGACCATTTCTGCTATGGATTTTTTCTGTTATCCTGGGAAAACAAAAGTTATCTTGTGATTATGGAATATTCTTCTTAAAATGAATGTTGGTACCTTGTGATGAAAATATCTCTTTATCACAACATTATAAGGGTCTGAATCAGCTTTATTTGCCAAGTTTGTGCACACAAACAAGGAATCCGACTCTTTGTTTGGGACCCGGTTCTACTAATACTTTGCTCTCAGTTTACATATTTACATATAAATAAGTAGATTTGGTAAGGTATAAAAAAGGATTTATTTAAAGGAAAGATATACACTAATGTAATAAAAGAAGAACCCAAGGTTAAATTTGTGAATATTTGCAATATTTATAAGGTTATTTTATGTTTCTTATTTTATAATCTTTTTTTTAAGTGGACAGGAAAGTAGGTTTTTCATTGTACCATGAAACGTGTTTCTACTGTGCACAGGACAAATAATTGTTGAACTTGAATAAATATGCTAAGTACTGTTTGACTACTAAGTGTTCATCAGAGAGACAGCCTAAGGGAAGAATCTGTCTCTATAGCGCCTGCCCAAGTAAATGTCTAAATAGTTTGTGTCCAGGATGTGTGGGATCTCCAGAGATGTCGGTGGCCCTTTTCCTTACTCTGGTAAAAGATGACCAGCAGCTCCTGTGGCAGGCTATACTTTTTCAGTTGGGAAAAGGGAGTGTAAGAGAATAGATTCTTAGCTCAACCTCAACCATTTAGAGTAATCCATATTTTTAAGTGACTGTTTTTCCTGCTTTTACAACTATTGTGGTATGGTGACTCTTCTTGCAACACAACAAAGCTACTAAGATTTTCCTTCATACCATTCCAGCCATTAGAGTCCTTTATTGAGATGCAGAGTAAGTGCAGGATGGACCTTAATATTCTCCTACGCTAATCCTCCCCCACATGTTGCCACAAAGTGCCAGTAACAACCTGTAAGAAGGCTCCTACACTCTCACCCTGGTTTATAAGTAGAAGAAATGTATTTGTTAGTGGTCGCTGAAAATTAGGAAGCTCCACTCATCACTCTTCTTAAGGTAAAATTGTTTTTAAGAAATACAGCTAAGCTACGAGTGGCATAGTGTTAAGCTGCCAACTTCGTGCTATTGCTCAGGAATAGCCTGAAGTTGGCTATTATTTTCTAAAATATAACACTAATAAAGCACTGTTAAGATATTCTATAAAGAGAGGGTCAACTCGGGTATTTAAATAAATGGCGTGGATGTTTCTATCTTCATTTTAAAAATCCCTCACTTCTGGATGTGTGAAAAGGTGCAGAGTTTGAAGCTCTGCATTTATTAATGTGCACGTAATCCAAAGAGTCAACATAAAACAAAGCAAAGTGCGGAAAAAATGCCATTTCTCTACCTCTGCACCCTTCCTGATGAAGCACACACACTCACTCACATCCATACATAGCAACAGCATGCTCAATAATGTGTGCTGCCTCTGGCCATTTTCAGACAGGGTTATCCATTACAGCATTTCTGCAGTGACCAGGCCTAATTACACTGTGGAGGAGAGGCTCTCTCCTGCACAGCGGACCTGTGTGTGCACTTGTGTCCGACTGGAGCTTATGAATGACTTTACAGCTGGTGGTTGGTTTAATAATTACCAAAATATGAGCCAAACGAGGAAGCATACATAGCTTTAAGTGTTGTTTTTTTCTGGGTTGCACACACACGCGCGCACACACACACACACACACACACACACACACACACACACACACACACATACATATTAATACACACAGAGCCTCTTGAGTCCAATCATTCTCCTTCCTTCTTTTAGCCGGCTGCCAGAGATTCGCATATTCTGTCTTTCATGTCCAACTAATAGGCTCTTGGCCGTCTTTGAGGCCCTGCATGGTATTTACAAAAGGCCGCTGCGTTGGACAGCTTGATACCTCTGGGCAGTGTAAAATGGAGCACACAAAGGCACACACTGACAGTGCAGCACTCAGCTTGGTGTGGAAAAACAGCATCATGGTAAATCTATTTCCTCAGTGGGATTTTTAATGGTTGCTTAGACGTCAGACGATGTTTGCCACTTTGACAAATTTCCAGTGTCCTCTAGTTTTATTTTCACTCTCTAATATTGCAAACATTGATCCTGATAAGTGAAATTGTCTTACTACGTTTCCCTTAAAATAGATTATTTGTTGTGTCAAAAACTTGCAAGCCGGTTAACTTTAATTATCAGTGTTGTTCCCTTTTTTGAATAAAATAATGAGAATCAGGAATGTGTTGCATAACCCACATTAATTTAACATGTACTATTTCATGTTATGAAATGTAAATGAATTTTGAATTGTTATGTGAGTAAGACATTAGTCTGGACAGGTTCAGTTATCATTTAAAACCTACCATGGATACAATTCTGACTGGTTTTACTGGTTACCATGATGCAACCATTAGTATTTGGTGTTTTAACCTTAAAATATCAATAAAAGTGTATTCAGTCATCAGCCTAAATAAAAATTCCAGTTTTCCAGCAACTCAGACGCTTCACAAGCATAGGGCAGTGAAACTGAAGCAGGCGTATTTCGGATCTTAAATGTATTTATATGTTGGTCTGCACAAAGAGGAGTTTAGAAGAGTGATTTGTTCAAAAACAAAGGAGCAACCTTAAACCTCCAGCAGCTGGTGTATCTGCCTACTGGCTAATGCAAAGGAAGTTAGCTTTCAGCCTGATCATTCAGTCTTCAGGATGGTTTTCTCTTTCTGTGAAGTTGTTACCAGCTTGTCAACTTGGTTTGGTGACCAAAATAATACTATAAGACTTATAACGAAAGCAGCTTCACAAACCACAATAAAAGCCTACACATTGCCATACTCTGAAACTTAAATAACATACATAAAGCCTGAAAGAGCTTACAGTAAGAACTAGAGACAGGTAATGATATTCATAAATCTTTAGGAAAAATACACGCTCTTTCAGCTATTGTGGGTTTTCCATTAGTAATTTGTTTTGCAATCTCAGACTTTACCATTAGATGCCTCTAAATCTTGCACAGTGTTCAAACTACTAATAGAACAACTGCTTGAACTTCTGATGCAAAAATAGTTTAATCATGTTTATTATTGTTTTTCAAGTTTTATTTATTAGATTAATATTAGGCACTTGCCGTCTTAAAAACATTCAAAACACTCGTTTGGGATCAGATAAAACATGGTCATTTGTGAATATTTGCATCACTCGGTCATTCTGGTGTCGAGAATTAGATGTTTTTTTATTCTGATTTTAGGAGGGTTTTTTTAACTCAATCGTCAAACAAGTTTTAATATCGTACAAAGATAACTTAAGTAAATACAAAAAGTAGTTTTCAAATAATGGCATATTTTAATACCTAACTAACCTGTGCCTATGTGAAAAAGTAAATTCCCCTTGAAACCCAATAACTGCTTGTCAAGCCATTAAGTGTTTGTGATAACTAGCAGTGTGTCACCTTGGAGGAATTTTGGGCCACTCTTGTTTGCAGATTTGTTTTCACTCAGACGTATTGGGGGATTTTAGAGCATCAGCTCTAATGCAGGTGCTGCCACTGCATCTTTTAGCCCAGATTTGACTTTGCCACTCCAAAACCTTCACTTTTGTGTTTTTCTTATTCATTCAGAAGCAGACTTTCTGGTGTGCTTCAGATCATTGTTCCATCGCACAATCCAAGTATGCCAGACCTTAAGGTTGTAAACCAATGTCCGGACATTCTTCTTCAGGATTTTGTTTAAGAGAGCACAATTCATGGTTCCATGAGTTACGGCAAGTTGTCAGGTGCAGACCCAGCAAAGCTGCCCCAGTTGATGCCACTACCACTACTATGTGTGACTGTTAATATGATGTTTTTTCCTGAAATCTTGTCTTAGTCTTACACCAAATATAGTAGGATATGCACTTTCTAAAATGAAATGGTTCTGTTTTTGTTCAGCGGAAGGTTTAGACCTTGGAAATCTCACATGGAGGCCATTTTTGCCCACAGACTTTCTTATTGTTGAACCCTGAACACTGGCCTTAACTGAAGCAAGTGAGGCCTGCAGTGCTGTTACACAGATTCCGTTTAGGTGGCTTCTTGAGTACACAGGTATGGCAGTTATCAGGCCTGAGTACGGTTAATGAAAAAAGCTCAACTTTCCAAAAAAAAGTGGTTAATCACACTTAATTCACGATTGAACAGATAATGCAATTACTTTTTCACATAAAGCCAGATTAGTTTTTGGTAATTTTTCCCCCCCTAATGAATAAAATAAGCATTTATCAGATATCAAAATTTGTTTGATCATCTGAAACAGTAATGTGACAACAACAACAACAACAAAAAAATTTATAAAACAAAAATATTTAGCGTAAATACTTTGTCCTAGCACTTTATGTGGACACAAAAGCTTATCTGTAAGAAAGTCACAATATGTGGTAGAATATACTATAAGATATTTGCATACAGTGGATTTACCAGACCATGAAAGACAGAGCAGAAAGGGTTCTTAAAGCTGAGAAGCGTTAAGATATTTCATAGCTCCGAGGTGTGCTTAACTATCCCTCGGGCAAACTTCCACCTGCATCTGGCTGTGTCACTCCGAGAGGAATAGCCTGGCCAGAGAGGATTCAGCTCAGTATTGGAGCTCCATTGCCCTGAACATGACACACTATCAATGATGAGCGCATGCTGCATATCCAGTCCAATTGCCACCAGAGGGATGCTTGAACCATGAAAATGCTCAGCGCTGAAGCTATAACCCTCGACAAGGGATTACTGATGAGAATATGTTGCATATCACCTTTTGACTGGAGGGATAGCTCTGCCCAGAGTTGATGAGTGTCAGCACTCCATTTAGACTGACTTTCCTCGTCTCTTCTCACAGGACTCTCCCATTACCTGCTGTGGAGACCATTTGCTTTATGTCTACTATATCCTCATTAAACATCTTCAGGATCTCAAAACGGTTTTTGAGTAAGTTTTTAACAGAGAACTGGTTTTAAAATAAATGGTGTTGATATGGTCCAAAGACCAGAAAATAAAACATGCCCTTCAATAGCATGGGATAAGTTACATAGCTTTGATTTACAGTAAAATATCTCCATTATCCAGTATTACTGTATTGTGATCACTAACTGTGAAATTTGAGTATATTTATTCAGTGTGTGGGAGGAATCCAGCACATAGCCCATCACACTAGAAGATCCACAGTTTTAAGTAACAGTCCAACATCATCTTTCTATACATCTAATACTGTAGCATGTACAGTTTTATCACCAGCTACGCAAGAATTCAAGGATTGTTTAGAAATGTCAAAAAATTCCACTTCATAATCGTTGCAACTCTGAGATGCTACATACTTGTATACCACATATATGTGCCACTGCTAAAGAATTTACTCTGGTGTCTAAATGTCACAGCAATGACTCAACAACAACACTATGTAAGCTCATTCTACCCAATGCCAGTGCTTTGTCTGCACTCATGAAGATTTACCTACCTCCGCATGGTGAATGCTCAAAGAGGCTCCAACTGACGGTAGCCAGACCTACTCATGATGAATTCAGCTATTAATTATTTGACTACTTGGGGTCACTCTCAAAGCATTGAACTTTTCTTCCTGGTCAGATGGTCCTTAAATACGGAAAAGAAAGAAAACAAGATGTTAGCGTCATGGCAAAAGTACCGTACCTCTTTGAGAAACAGTGTGAATTTAGAGCATCCCAAAAACGTACAATGGACAAAATTGAAGCACACCAGAAGGGCAAAATGCTTTTTATTTGCTCACAGGCTGACACATACACATTTCGACATACATGGCTAGACGGGAAACAGTGTGACAGTAGAACAAATTGTTCTGTACAAAATCTCAATTGCCACGATTAATGACATGCCTAATGTAAATGCTTTGTACACTCTATGCTCGTCCAGATTTCTAGATCTTCCAGTGTCCTGAGTCCTCTCTTATGTTGCCCTTTCTTCAGCCCCCCACATATGTTTACTATGGGATTTAAGTCTGGGGACTGAGGAAAGTTGACATAGGAATGAACCATTCCTATTAAAAGTCCTGTTGAAAGACCAGTTTACAACACATTTCAAGTGTACTGGTAGAGTCCACATGATTTTGTTTTTAACATGTCCTGCTATTTTAAAGAGTTAATGATACCATGCTTTATAACTGGGTTCCCAGGAACTTTGAAAGAGCAACAGGCCCAGAACATCACACATTCTCCACCATACTTAACAGTGGACACGAGGTGCTGTTTTGCAGATTTGTCCTTTGTTTGAAACACTTACATTTATTCCATGTGGACTGCCAGGGGTGTCAACAGTTGTGAAGCTAGTGCATTTTGTTATAGAATTATTTCTTGACAACTGAAAATTTAACTTAAATTTACTCTAATTAAAGCATCTTTCTAAATTTTTCATCCAGAGATTGCGATTTGCATCAAAAGCAGAAATTATTTTTAAAGCTTTTCAAACATTTCTATGATGCTTGCCATTAAATGTAGAGGGAACTGTATTAATCTATGAGATTGTGGGTGTTTTTAGTAGAAGCAAGTTACATTCCATCAGAATTGTTGAGGTCAAATGCAGATGAGGTGTGTGCCACTCATGTCTGAACAATTACCGTCTCATTAGATTTAAAAGACACGTTTAAACGACTAATTTGAAAATGTCACTCTTCCTAGGTTAAATGTTATCGCACTTGTAACGCTGAGCCTCCGATAAGCCGCAATGTTTCTCTTTGTCCTGAGCTGTGCTGTACGTGGAGCTCATTAACCAGACCAAACTGTAGTCTCAAGAAGACAAACACCACAAATGAAATCTCCTCCAAACGAAGCTCCGCATCGCCGCTGCAAATAGATTACAACTGAGGAGTTGTATTCCCAACGTCAGCTCTGATTAGCGCAGCCGAGGACGCCACTCATTCTGTTTTTAGAGGGAGACGTTGCTGCGCGACAGCTTGCCGTCTCAAAGGAGGCTTGATGTGTCGTCCTCCTATTAGATGTGACACTTTCTGCGGCTGTTATTCTTTTTTAATCTGCTGTGTGAAAGTCACGCTTTCACTTTGTTTATTTTATTTGTCTTCTTGTCTTTTTGGGTTGGGTGTCACACTTCTCGCACCCTCCTCTTTTCTCTCTTTCTCTTCTCTCTGTTTTTTTCTGTACATGTTAATGTGGTGGAGGTGTCACCGATGTGCCAACTGCCAAGAAATTTTGGAAGATAAAGCACTGATGCAGCAGAGCAGGCATTCGCCTCTCTCTGGAAAAGTAGTTTTTTTTTTTTTTTTTACTGTCTGATTAATGATATTTTTTTTTAAATGTTGGACAGGTCCTGGAAAGTAGGCCAGAATAATATTTCACTATCGTATTTCTTTTGGGAATGTGGGGAAAGTTACATTTGTATTGTTATTGTAATAGGCAGTTGAGAATTGAGACTACTTGCTGGTGAAAAATGAGGGTCCCCTCCTCCTGGTTTGTGCAAACTTGGACTAGGTGAAATATTAATTTTAAATCAGTGTGCTGAAATACTAACATTTTAAGTTTACACATAAAGATTCATTTCTGTATTATTTGTGCTTAGCTTTGCCACCAGGACCCTGTAATAAACTGTAAAGCTGCAAGACAGCAGTGACCCTCGGTGTTCACAGTCATTGCCCACAAATTCACTGTCTGTCCGCCTACTTCATTACATCACATTGAATGTTGTATAACACACAAAGCACTGGTAGCGTTTTTTTGTTAACTGTTTTTTCATCAACAGAAGTACTTGACAATCAAATCCCTGACAGCTTGATTCAGATGTGACTCAATTTCCTCACCTTCCAGTTTACACAGACAAAAACAGTTAGTAAGAACAAACTGCAACTACCTCATGCACTTGAATCAGATCCAGGAAAGTAAACAGCGGGCCATGTTTCCTTATGGCAGCTTTGGCAGGAGTCCAGTCCTACTTTTGGTGGCATTTTCAGACTCATGATGTTATAGCTCCAACTGTGCATATTGTGTAGGATGTGTGTGGCTAATGACCCTTTAAAATAACTGGCTGGAAGGCTGCCGGACAGGTAGCACTATTTTGAAGTAGCTTTTTTGGGTTTGAAGCACCTATGTGTGTACTACAGACCGAAGCAGCTGTTTCTTCTCCTTTAGTGCATTCACAGATTTGGTTTTCATGCTTCGACTACAGTGTTTTAGTGAGGTAATTTCCTTATTCCTGTTAAATAATGTTCTAAATACACGAAGCAGTGTTTTCAGATGGTATTCTAAGGCAGGTCCTGCAGAGACACCATTCACTTTTTTTGTTGTCCCAGGACAATCAATGATTTATATATGTTGGCATGATGATGCTTGTTTTTTCATGATGATAGTTTAAAAATCTTGTCTCTAGAGCATTACACTGGTTTTTCTCAGATTGCAGATTTCATTATGTTGACATAAAAATCAGGATTTTAAGCCTGACAACAGATTCAATCTGTTTGGAATTTTTTTTCTAAACGGTTAATACCGTGTGATCTTTTGTACTAGGCTTCCATAAATATTCTAACAAAACAACTGTTTACTGTGGTTTATGCATGGCCTGTTTTCAAAATCATACAGCTGTAAAATTTTGTAAAATCCAAAGTGCTTATTTAAAGCTTGTTGAAAGTGTAGCTCAATCTATCTTTTAAAAGGTACATTTTTAAAAAGGCACAAGAAAAATTTCACATTTGTTTTGATTATATAATTATATAACAATAACAAAAATTTAATTTGCATTAAAAGGTAGGATTTTGTTTGTTGAGGGGCTGATGTCCACTATAATGAGCACACAATGTAATCTTAATATCTGTTTGGAGAGCCATAATGAGTTTAACGTAAAAATCCACTAACTCTCCAGGCTTTCATCTTCAGGATCATTATGTTGTAGCTTTCTTGTGCAGGATACACAGGACTGACTTAATCAAAGATAAACCTTTTGATTTAAGCTTTATCTGTGGTTTTGTTTACGTGAAAGCTACAACTTCAAGTTGAAATAAATTTCAAATGTATAAAAAGAGGCAAGGTTGGGCTGGAAGTACATCACTCTGGCATTATCTTGAGTTGTTGCCAGGTAAACAAAGATAAGTTTGAACAGCAGCTTTTTATATCTTTTATCTGAGCTGGTAACAGTCTCAGACTAGAGTTTTGTTTTATGTTTCATTTGAATGCTATAAAATCACTAGAAGATCTATTTTTCTTTACAATAGATGAGCAAGTCCACAATTCTCATTAAAATCACAGACTTCCATGTATTTTATTGGGACCAACACAAAATAGGGTGTAATTTTGGAGGGCATTGTAAAAATCTAAATTAGGTGTCTTTCCCTGAAAGGGTGGTACTTCTAGAGATGGAAACCTTTGTCTATTATTTGCAACAGAGGTTTGGCTCAATTAGATTGGATAGAGAGTGTCTGTGAATATTATCTTCCATGTTTTCCCACAGATTCTCAATTTCATTTAATTCGAGTTTTTAAAAAATATATACATTCATTCATTCAGGATTTGCACTCAAAAATGCTATTTTTATTGTCATTAGGTTTGAAACAATGTGCTTTTTTATAATATAATTTTTCATCCCATCGAGAAAATGTATCCATCCTCTTTTTGCAAAAGATATGTTTTTCTTTTTTTTAAAACCTAAAATTAAAAATAACATGATGGTTCTTTCAATACATTTCCTACAGTAGATATTTATCAAAACTTAAGGTCATGTAACATTTGTGGCTCTTAACAAGTTTTATTTAGGTATAGGGAGGGCAAAAAGGTTGCAGACCCCTTGTCTAAACCATTTACTTGTAGCTCTCACATTATATTTAAGGTCATTGCTCTGCTGAAGGAAGCATCCTCACAGCATGATGCTGCCACCAACTTTTTTTTTACAGCAGGACTGGTGTGTTCAGGGTGATGTGAAGTGTTTGTCTTTTCCACATTTTAATAATGATTTTAATGGTTACTATCGTAAAACACGGAATTCATACTTGGCCACTGTTACAGTTTGACAAAAAATTAACATGAAAACGAACACATTCTTTTTTATCAAACCTCAAAAACATTGTCTCATTGACACAAATGGCATCAGAAGGCAGTGAAGGTAAATCAAGCATATTTCAACCACAAAAGAGTTAAATTTAACTGTATGTTGGAATTTATACACAAAATTGTTTCAGTCCTCATGACATGCACGAATGATACCACAGTCTCCACCAGACATTAGCAGCCTAGCGGCTAACACTTCAGGGTGTTCTGTTTGTCTGTTCAACCTTTGACCAGCCTGCCCATACCCGACACTACGGTCAACGTAGTCATATGGTTCTGACGCAGTTTAAGGGCCATCTATTTTATAGTGGAGCGTGCTCGAAATAACTGAGGCAAATAAGAACATTAAGAACATGTATAGGCTACACTGTGTGCTGAATTTTAAATGGAATGTTTTGAAAGTTAATTAAAACATCTTACAGTATCCTGAACATTCGTAAGAACTCAGCAGTGAGGAAGCTGGGTCTGCTGTGTGTTTGGGCCACAGACTATAGCTAGTCCCTATCAGAAATAATGTAATGCTGAAGACATTCTGTGTGTGTTCATGAATGTAATGAACTGATGAAAAATAAAGCTCACAGAAATGTTCAACAGTAACACTGTGATAAATTTGTGCACAGTAATCTTACATACAGTTACACACAGTTTCATCTTTATTTTGGAAGACTGCACTTTAGTTGTGTGTTTTCATTATTTTTGCACAACTCTTGACATTGCACAATTGGCATTAATCTTTACACGTATACAAGTCTGCACACTGCTGTGCCATTTTATGCAACTATTATTATACTTTCATTGCTTAGATTTCAGACATTGTCTTATTTGGTTTGCTATTTTCAGATTTAGTTGTTAGGCTTACACCGGGACCAGAGCAACAAATTTCATTCCACTCCATGTTTTCAACATGGGATTGGAAGGACAATACAGCTCCTTGAATCCTTGAGTAAGATTTTGAGTTGGGCAACACCTGCACTAACTAAACGTTTAAGGTATGTTTTATTGGCACATGTTCTCAGTGGACACGATGTGATGTTTCAACGTTAGGAAGTCGAGACAACATTGATATTGTGATTTTTCTTGTAAAAAAAATAAATAAATAAATAAATACTATTTGATATTTTTGCCACACATCTTTGATGGCTTTTAGCAAAGTTCAAATAAGACGAGAGTTACCATGGGCCTCTTGGCAGCTTCTCTGATTAATGCTCTCCTTGCTCGGCATGTGGCTTTTATGTGGATGGCCATATCTTGGTTGGTTTGTACGTGTGCTCTACCTTTTTTCACTTACGGATGATTGAAAAGTTCTCTATGACATCTTCAAAGAGTAGGATATTGATTCATAACTCAAGTGTGCTTTAAATTTCTCCAGAACTTTATCCCTCACCAGCTGTTTTCTATAAATACATGTATATGTTTAGGACTGGTTCAAGAGCCAGAAATCCATTTTCCTTTAATAATCAATGTGCTGATCTATCATGCTATGAATTTATCTTTTAACTGTTAAGCTGCTTTTATTTTGCATAAAACTATTAGATTCTTGGCGCCTCTTCTGCAGCTGGAGAGCGTTGTTCACTGAGAAAAACAATATTACCCCTAGAAGCAATATCACAGCTTATTTTATCACCTGTTAGATCATAAAATAAATAACTCTCACAAACAAATGCTTCAAGTTAGATGCCATTGTTTTATAATAATCTTCCTAATCCACAATTTCTCACAGAGGAGTAAATCATTTTCATCTTATTTAAGGCTATATTAGAGCAATCAAGTGTGCTTCATTACTACCAAAGCTGCTGATTATTGCGGGTCCAAATAATCACCGCTGTGAAGAAGGTATTGTTGCTAAACAGTGCAGGTACTGAAGGATTTAGTTCCTGCCAACAGAGTGAGCATTTTTAAAGAACCACTCCCAGACCATATCACCCCAATCGTCATCTCTGCACATAACAGAACATCTGTAGCTGCGGGTAAACAGAAATGTGCATGTTTGAAACTTGAAAGCCACAGAGCAAATTCTGCAAAAGGACGATGTATCATACCTGCTTCTTCATAAATCCGAAGCTACTGTGTTAAACTGTGAGATCCATGCCTCCATCTTGCAGAGTATTAAGTCCCCTGAATGCTGCTCATGTCTCTGTGTTTGATTACATTCATTCTGTGATGAGGCTAAGCGGCAGTCTGTCCTGTAATCTCTGTCATTCATCAATGTCAGCCTTAATAGAAGCAGAGAGGAAAAGGGGAGTAAGGGAGCCCTGTGGATAAACCTCCTGTGGGTATATATCTGAGTGTGTGTATATATATGTGTGTGTGTGTGTGTGTGTGTGTGTGTGTGTGCGCAATAAAAGTTCCTCAGACTGTATGCTTCCTTTAAAAAAACAAGCTTATTCTGAGTTAAAATAAGTGTGTTCAGGAATATATATTTGGTTTTGGAATGCTGTGTTAAGAGTGTGTTCCTCCGTGCAGACAGGTGCATGTGTGTGTTTGTGCTTCCAATAAGCCAGTTCGCCCATTTATCCGTGCTGTCAGCTGGTCCCATGAGAGCCTCACTTGCACAACAGTAACCTGCAGGGAAGAGAGGGATGAGGAGGAAGAGCGAGAAAATAGCAAGGAAACAGGAGGTGGAGGAGGAGGAGGAGAAGGAGGTGTGATTTGAGCGGAAGGGAATCTCAACACTCTCTGCCAGACACCGAGGCTCAGTTCCAGCTGTCCTGTCTACCAGCATCCCACCTCCAGCTTCTGCCCCCCACCCTTGTCTCCCTGTTGCTGCCTTTATGCCTTCAGCGTTGGACACAAAGGCTCTCCCGGCTCTGGCTTTTAACAGTGCGGCCATAATGGGGGACCATTTGGCTGCGGCTCTATCTAAGTTGAAAAAATGCGCTTTTAGTCACACTGAGCAGAGCATCTGTCATTTTCTGTGTCAAAAGAAGTCGCTCTTTTCCGACGGCACCCACTTTATGGCCTGAACCCTACATGTTCACTTTACAATGAACAGACATTCAGAATCCAGGCAGCTCTAAAGTGCTTCCGTACGTTCTCCCAAGATGACAGAACAACACAAAGCAGTGCCTAATTGAGAAGTTGCGTCTAAAGTACACATAGCTTTTATGTTTTCTCACAAATAAAACTTGCTCTGAAAAGTGTGGGGTGCATTTGTGTCTTTCCCCATCTACCCTGAGACCCCTAAATACAATGCACAGCTGTCAAACTACCAATACATGACCATTCAGCTAAGCTGAAAGGCGAGGCAAGAGCAACATCTTCTGTTGACAGGACAACTATCAGTTGTAGACTCCTTAAATCTGGCCTTTATGTAGGAGTGGGAAGAACAAAATGTCCTATTTAAAGACATGGAGAGGACACAGCAAACATGTGAAGGAAGGTACTTTTGTTTGATGAGACCAAAATTGAACTGGGGGAGGGGGAGGGCTGTTTGCTTGATGGTGTTCTCTAACTGGAGAATAGGAATTACGTAGAAAGATAAACTGTTCTCTGGTTTGTCAGCGAAGAAACAAGCTGACCGTCTATGAGCAGGGCTTTTGATACCAACTCTTGACATTCACATGGCCTCATCAGTGCACAACAGATCATATTATACCCCCAAAGCCACAGAAAAATGAAATTTGTTGTCATGCCCCCTTTAAATGTGTCTGGTCAGAGTTGATGGGAAGAAGGATGGAGGAAAATATCAGGCAGTCCTGGAAGAAAACCTGGTAGAGGCTCCAAAACACCTGAGACTGAGATAAAGGTTCAGCTTTCAGCAGGACAATGATCTTAAACATACAGCCCGATCTGCAATGGAATGGTTTGAATCAGAGCATATTAATTTTTTGTGAATGGTCTAGTCAAAGTCTAGACCTTCATTCAATGAGGAATCTGTTGAAACACTTGAAAATTGCTATTCATCCAATCTGATGGAGTTTGACCTGTTTTGAAAAGAAGATAGGGAAAATTTCAATCTCCAGATGTACATAGCTAGCTTGGACATCTACTAAAAAAAATTACAGCTGTTATTGTATCTATTCAGGTATTGTGACCTTTTTCTTCCTCTTAACTATTATGGAATACTTCCTGTTGGGCTATCACAAGAAATCCTGATAAAGTATAACAAGGTTTGTGGCTTTAGTGTAACAAAAAGGGGAAAGGGGAACTTTTGTAAAGCCCTTTATGCATCTTCTATTAAAAAAAAAAATACATAATACAATACATCAGTGTACATCAGACAGCATGATTAGGATTCTTCACATTTGCCTGGTTGTATGTAGTTGTGCTGGATTATATGCTGTATATTTTATTCTTATATGATAATACATGGATATTTTTTTGATACATGACTGCTTCAGATGATTACAGGTGCAATGAAGAAGTGCTGCAGGTAGTCTTCTTTTCTGTCCAGTGGTTTTGAGTATTACACTGTTTCAGTCAGGCTTTCCAATCCTGCATGCAGAAACATGCAGGCTTTCTGCCAGGCCGGCACCACTGACAGAACTGTCTGTTGCTTCTGTAGCTTTTCCTAACCAGACTTTGATCGATGTGCAGGCAACTGTCTTGATGAAGGCTCTATAGAACCGGATAAACACCTCTGCAGGCTCCTGTGACATTTTCTACTGTGGCTTTAAGAGGATCGGGTCAGTCAGCTCAGGTCGCCCACATCAGAACTTGAAGGACTGTAGGTTCCAGACCCCTGACATCTATGCTTGTTAAGAAGCGTTGAAAATTAAAATTGCCTCTGCTGGACTTTTTCTCCAGTACAGATGCGTCCCTTTAAGCAGGCTGACAAATGAAACAGACACCGTACTCTGTTAGTACTGGAAAACTGCACTGCATCCAACATTAATGTTGGAGATACTTCAAAGCAGCGTTGTTCAGAAAAGCACCGCATCGCAGCCAGCACTGTTTGCATGGCTGATGAAATTGTTCTTCAGAGAAAAAAAAAAGATACAACTTTAATTTGTCTTTGTAGATGTATTCTATCTTCTCTTTAATTTTCTTTCTGACAGCTTCTTACTGCGTAATTTGCCTAATTTAAACTCCCGAATTTACTCTTCCTTTGTTCATTATTTAATCTTCTCATATGTTTGCTTGTGTGCCTGCTTGTTGAAGATTAGCACATGTTTGCACATACAGCAAACCAGCTGTCTGGAGGCTAATAGGCAGGAAGTTATTTCTTAGTAATTGCTGGAATTAACAGCATGGAAAAGAGCCTGTAACATCCAAACACTAAGGAGAAATATAAATTCAATGTAATTAAAAAATGGAATTATTTAGTGTAAGTTTTGTACTTTTTTATTATTTAAAACAGCAACAAACATTGTATTAAATTTTTTTTTAAATGGCATCATTTCTCTGTTTGCCAGTGTCCATCTGTCAGGCCCAGCTGAGGAAAGCCTACCTTTAGCTTTAAACCTGGGGTGCCTACATTTATCTTGTGCAGCTGTCAATTCCTATCTCCCTGCCCATGTCTGCGCTGCAGAGGATACTCTTGGGTCCTTTAGAGAGGCTTGGAAGATTAGATACAGGGAGCTGATATCTCCAGTCTCTTGCCCAGCATGTGTCTTCCCCGCCGCCGCTGTGTGACCCAGGAGAATAGACTGGTGGAGGCAGCTTTTTGAAGAGGCAGAGGAAGAAAGATGCCCCCTGTTGTGATTTCTGCAGGCCTGGTCTTTTCATTTTGCTGCTACTCTCCTCGCTGTTTTCCTTTATTCTTTGAAACCGGTGCTGCACCGCTGCATAGCAAACTAAAAACCAAAAGACACTGCTTTGCTTCACAGTATGAACATGTTTTCTTTTCTGACAAAAAGAAAAAGGGCTGCGTTGCCGCTTAGCATTCTGCACAATGTTCTGAGGCATTAAGAACATGGCTGTGCCTTGGTACAGTCGTTTTCTATGGGGAGCGTCTATAGACTCACCTTGGAGATGACTCTATTGATTGTTTTGTCTCTTGGGGTGAGTCACACTCACATCACAGTATCACAGTGACAGATTGCCCCGTGAGGTGTTTTAATTGTTGTCTTTTTGTACGCTGTAAAAGTGGAAACAAGAAAATTAGGGCTTTAGGGAGGAGCTGGTGGAGGAATAAAACTGCTGAGTAAAGAGCAACTGAGACAAAGGAAGCTAAAAACAACTCAAGATGCAGACATATGCAGCTATGTACTAAAGTGGGGATAAGAATAGTGTACATGTAGCTTAATTATAACATGTCAGGCAGTGAGTAGCATTCATCAGCTTCACCATGAGACCGCCTGGATACATTTTTCTTCTCCATGTATTTTAATGACATTTTCATCAAATATTTTAATAGCAGTTACCTCGGGGACAAGTAAAGGCTGACATCTTTGTTACTTTTCTGAAAGCCAATAATGCATTGCACTGATCCTACAAAAAGCCCATTGCACCAAAAGGATAAATTATATCAGTGTGTATATGAACTTTTAGTGGATTGTAGGATTTGATAAGCTGTGCTGAGGATACACTTTAGCTTCCATCTGCTGTGTCACATGAGCAGATTGTGGCAAGTGGCCCCCCGAATTAATATAAAGACCGAAAGACAGTGCCACAGTTAAACTACAAAATAAATCATTGACTAAAATATTCACGAAAATATATCAACAATTAATTAAAATGAAAACATTACACTTTACATTACATAAATATTATTTTTGTATTTATTTTTTTTAATTGGTAAAAGGGCTTTTGTCCATTCTGCTTCTTTTTTATGAAACAAACAGCAAAAAGACTACATAGTAAACTGATTTTATCTCATGGATTTCTTTTTAGTTGCACATTTGTATATGCATATCATATTGTTTATTTTCACTGTCATTATTTTCATTTTCTGTTTTATTTATTTAACTTTGTCAGTTGTAGCTTTGAGCTTCCACTGTTGACCAGATCTTCTATGGAAAGTATTCACTCTAATGGCATGTTGCCTGATTTAATAAGGGTTAAATAAAATAAAAATATCCAATCAATCATCATTAATTAGAAAAATATTTAGTTTAGAAAAATATTTTCTATTTATTTATTATTTATATGTCTATTTATTTGCGATTTCATGGTGCTGTGCTGCAGCACATCTAAAGCCTAAAACAGGTCTACTTGATTTCATTGCAAAGATTTGGTCAAAAACCTGTGATGTAGGTTAACCAATCAGATGTTGGTGTAAGCTGACTGCAGTGACACCTTTGATTATCCCACCGTACTCTACGGCTCAGAAAACATGAAATACAGTAATTGAAAACTCCAGATGTTGCAATAAGAATCACTATTAGATGGTTCTTATTGATTCTGTCTGAGCTTGCAACTTGATAAAGTTTATGTAAATGAGCCACACCACCAGCCAATCACCGACAGGTCTTTTTCATACAACCAGAGAGTATTCCTTGAAAATATTGCATTTGCTTGGATAAATAACAACCAGTCACAATCAGCAAGTTATTATACTGCACCAAGTAGCAGACATTATGAAACAAAACGGTAGGATTTAGGGAAACACTAGAAAACGTAATATGATAAATACTTGAATTTTATGCCATTATAATATTTAGCTTAGCATACTTAACCAAATACTTTAGTATTTAGACAATGATGCTTATTCATCATTGTCCATTTTAGGTCATATTTCTTTTAATTTTTTTTTTTTTTTACTTTTAAATGTGACCAGCATTACATAGCTGGTCACATAGGATTTAACATACATAGGATTTAACTTAAGTGCAAAAAATTTTATTATTTATTTTAATTATATTTTATTTGTATTTGCATTTTAAGACTTTATAGTTGGTGTTTAAGTATTTTCAATAATGTCTTCCAGTAACACCTAACTACCTTGTCATATTTTCAGATTTCCTGTCAACTTTTAACATTTTTTAACACAAAAACATGGTGGTCTGCTGGTGGACTGCTCTAGTGCCCCTACCACTGGGCTTAGCAAGTTTTCTGGGGGAAACCTTGATAAACTTATTGATTTGCTTATAGATCCATGAAAAATAAAATAGTGGCTGGATGGTTCAGTGGGGACAACATCAAATCAGAGACATGATAACAACAACAGGTATTGGAAGGTAATTGCAGTTATTGATCATTTAAAGAAGTCTTAATTGGGACCCCGAACCAGTACCTGGAATAGGATCAGGGCATTCTTCATATTCTGAAATAAATGTATAATTATAATGCTTTGCAATCCATATAAGGAGCCACGATAAAAATTTAACAACCGTTTGTTTTGGCTTTTTTTTTTTTTTACAATCAGCTGTCCTTCAAAATGATCCAATCTGGGGTTTTTTTTCTTTGGGATTCATGCATCAGTTACTTTTAACATTTTAATGTAACCAATACTGGCACTCATACAATGTAAGTTAAAAAATAATCCCGCAAGGTTTTAAATTCCTTTATTTTTTTTTTTCTTTTGTTTCGGGATCATGGATAGTTTAATCTGACAACCAGCACTTGTTGCTTTGAAAGATGAATGCATTGTGCTTTATCCCTCTGGGCAAACACATCTGTTGTGTGAATGTAGTGTTATGTGAAGAAAAAGCTGACAGACAAACTTCTGTTCAAGCTCCTTACCTTAGGTAAGGGTCTGTACCGCATCAGAAATCTTAGTTTTAAATATGTGTGTTAGTTAGAAACTCTGCTGAATCGGTGTGCTATTTAGAAACTCACATGAACACAACCAAGTGGCTCATAAACACAGTGGCATTTACACATGGCTGTTTATACCTTCATGTCATCCATCTCTGTTTTCTGCCTAGTTAGCTCAGCTCCTGCTACCCTGACCACAGACACCCTGCAGGGCATTTTCATCCAGGCTTGTAAAAAGCATTACACACCTCACAACGATGTGTCCTTTTCAAATAGTTTCTGCATGCTGGAATGCTGTTGTACATGACTGTTGGAGGTAAAAGGAGGATTTGGTACTCTCTATGAATTTGCCCATATTAGATTCTCACTGTATTGTACCCTTGAGTAAAATACCACAGTTTTATGGGATAACAGTATTGGAGAACAATTCAAACTTAAAACAAAAAGGGCATAATATTGCCTAACTGCACAACTATTCTTACTGCTGCTATAGTAGTACAGGTTAGTGCGTAGTTTTCTAAATATGTATGATTTAATTAGTCTGGACAACAATTATGTATGTCAAAAGAACATTATTTTATCATATAGTGAAAACACTTATCCCCTTAATTTGCCCTCCTAGAAGCAAACGAAAATGGTAGCAGCCTTTTTCCGCCAGCTCATTGGCAGTGCTTAGCAGCAGGTAGGGGAGGGGCAGAACTTAACTCTACTAAATGGAAAACAATGTTTTTCATAGTTTTATAAAAAGAATCCTACCTGCAAACTAACCTGTATTTTTTATGCTGCCTCCATTTCATTCTGTTCTCGACTTATAAATAGGGAACAAACACCGTAAATTCCAGCTGTGCCTTTTACTGTGTATTCATTTCTAATTTCTCATTAGCAAGTTTAAAAAAAACATTTTCCATGGAGACAAAACAATCCTGTGGATTCTGCTTGCTCAGGCTGGTTTTATCTTTGAGTTTGCTCAGGCTTAAAGCTTCCGGCAGGTTCTCTGTGTAGCTGACGGCAGCTGTTTACTGCTGATCTGTTCAGAAGCTCATTATCAGAGCATGAAGCTTGTTATTAAGCCATGTGAGAGACTCGTTACTCGCTAATTATTCTTGAGGAGATGCCTGGCAAATTTGGATGGAAATGAAATGTGTGACACCCATAGGAACATGAAGCACATCAGGGGGAATGAAGGCTGGGTTGTAGGAAGAAAGGCCAGATGATCCCAACTCTCTGAGAGTCTTGAGCCTCCGGGGTTTCCACTTAGGTGGGCATGTTCAAATTTAGATTCAAGTTTTTGCGAAAGTTATTTCAATGGTTTTAGATTTATTTAAGAAAAACTGTTCTTAATTTATGAAGTCAGGACTCATGAGCCTTGTAATCTACCAGATTCATGTGTTTTTATAAGATTTGATGAAATCCCATAATCTCTCAGTGCCTTTCAAAGTGCAGACTTTTAATAAAAAATATGGCAGTACTACAGCTAAGATTCCCATTAATTATGTCCTGACTTGTGATAAATTACTAATTTGGAAATAAGGGTAAAAATTTGGGGGGCTACCAATCTTCCCAAGTGTAGAAGTCCAGTAATTCCTTAATCCCAGCTGCATGCTCTGAAAGTCCTCAATGGCCATGATCTCGGCAGGTCGACTGGTACAACGTCAAAGAACACAGTGTTCTATAGTGGGTGGGGGGGCTGGGTTGTTGTCAGACAGTCCAAAGAGAAGCCTATGTTAACTCTGTGAAACAACACGCCAACTCAAGAACTACCTCTGGAGTATGGGGTATAGCTTTTCAACCTAAATCACATGCCTTTATGCTTTGAGGTTATAATATTAATTTCAAGAGAAATATTTTGGCATTTTAATATTTGAGATCTCACAGCACGAGATTGCTAAAATTCTGATTCTTTTTTAGGATGTGTAGCATACAAAGGAAGTTCAATTAAGCAGCATTTCAAGTCAGTAGTAAAGTGCACTTTCAATCCTTCTATATTAAGCATTTGTTTGTAAGAAAAAAGGGCTGTCTGATTTTCCTGTCTGTTTAGATACTGACCTAACCTATTTAAAGGCTTTGACACTCATTGAGAATAATGATGAGGAACTATGCAGTTATCAATGTTTCTTTTCCCCAGTCTTAGATCACAACAAGGTCTACATTTCTACATTGTTGATGTTCCGATCAACATTTCGATTAGGATCAGCATGTTAGTTTTCTTGGTACCACCTACTCTACTGTCTTGGTGTTCAACTTGCTACAACCATCTGCATATATAAAAAAACAGGTGGACCAAAATTTATATTTTGAATGGGATTTTAGCTGTGAAGTTTTTTTTTTTCCAGAACAGAAAATTAAACAAACAAGTATAAATGAACAGATTAAACAATAATGGCATAAATCTTTGTTGAAATATTCAGTAGTATCAGCTTAGCAACCAGCGGTTATCAAAGAAGATGGGTCTTCTAATTCCTCGTCTTCTTGTTCAAAGTGTGGATCATTTATCTAGTTAAGCATGGCTGGAAGGTGGTTGCGTCTGTGACTGTGTCCCTGGGGAAGAGAAACAAGAAATAATACCTGGTTGGCTGGGTGTTTTTTGAGAATGGCTCAGAGGGCTGCTGAATTTGTTGTTGTTCAAGCTGGAGGCTGTGTGTCACAGGTGGTAGTTTGGTCCTGCAGAGCAGTCAGGGATGTGCTAGATGAGATTCTTGTTGCCATTTTATTCAACACACAAAAACTGAGATTACAAAGCAGACATATGTGCTTATTGTAGAGAGAAATTATTGACATGATTTATCTATGTGACTATTATCTGCAATAAAACAATAAAAAATATAAATATAGAACAATGGGTATTTCAGTTGTTTACAGAGTAAATATTTAGTTTTTTTGACGGTAATTTATCATATTCATTGGATCCCCTGTTGTTCTAATTTGTATTAGGATAAGGAATGCTTTATGTGGTTTAACCCCAAACTACTTAGTTCTGTAAGGCCTTTATTACAATTCTGATTACTACTCCCACCTTTTTTTTATGAAGCAGAAGTTGCTAAGTGATAATGTAATAATTTTTTGTGGAAAATTGGCAACTTTGACACGTGGAATCACAAAAAAAGGACTTGTCCTTGGTGTTCTGGTTGAACCCTGTGGCTCTGGAAGTCATGTTCTCACTTAACCTTTTTTTATCTGATTAGAAGGCAAAACATTGTCTGACCTGCTCTGTAGGGAAGGCCGGCCAGCAGCTGGGATCTGGGCCAAAACAGCAGGAAATTGAGCTTAAAAAGAAATGTTGGGGAAATGAAGGGTGGTGAAAGTCCACAGCATATGTACACTTGTTTACCTTCAAGTATATGTCATTTTCAATTATAGTATAGATAAGGAGAACATGAACATTAAATATGTAAGCATTAAAAATTTACAGTATTAGAAGAGATAATATATATCACTGTGGTAAATCCTTAATGTAATCTAGTGACAGAAACCCTTGAAGATTATTGGAGGAAAGTGATCCAGCATTTTACTGCATGAAAAAATACTCCAACACTTACAAAATTGGAATAATTACACTGTAACCACAGCAACCTGAGACTGCCCAAAGGTAGCTCTTAAAACCACTCATAGTCCAAGCTGGATGAAACTGTAGCACCATTTCATGTTGGCATAAAACACTATGTCAGTAATTTGCAATAAAGACTAAACAATTCAACATTAGAAAAGCACTGAGAAATTGGCTTGTGACAAAAATCGGCTGATTTTTTTTTTTTTTTTTTTTTTTAACTATTTCACCGTTGATCTGCCTGACAGAAACTCAATAATCTGATCTTTTTCCACTTGGTAAATGAATTGTTTTAAGCATCACCAGAACATGCGGACATTAATGCTCTTTGGAGTGTGGAAGCAGTTTCTGAGAGAAGTAGCCAAAGTTAGCTGTTTGAAAATGAAGTTAGAGAAAGCACAGAGAGGAGAAGTTATTTAAAAGGAAACAGTACTTTCTACAACATGGTGGGAACTCTAATTATTTTGTTTTTAAAAAACAAAATCAAATAAACTCCTTTCTCGTGCACACACACTCAATGTGATGTCACCTCTGTTTCAAATATAAATAATTAATGACCATGCAAGAATAAACTATTTCCAAAGCTGCTCCAGAAAAGCCTCTTACTCTGTAGCTATTAAAATGGAAATTAGAATCAGCTAAAATTGATATTGGCAGATCAAAGCTTTACTCAAACCACATGTAGGAAACTGCCCATAAAATTCAAATTAGTACATCTCTAGTTTATTCCTTGGCTGAAGAAAACAGAACTATAAGAAGATATTCATAATAGTTTTCAGAAAACTAGATTCAATTAGACCCACTGAGAAATATAACAAAATGTAGTTCTTTGTAAAATTAATTAATGTGTCTTAAACCTTAAACTGAATTCAGCCTCCGTTTAGCTCTAGTTTGCTGTATAGTCCTATCATAACTATCATTCAATAAAAGTTTTGTTTTTCTACATACATACATTTTCTACATAAATATGAAGAATGCTGATCTATGTAGAATGCTGCTATGTATTTCTTTGTGTATTTATGCCTGTGTGTGTTCCATTGTGTGTTTACATCAGTGTTGTTTGCTGCGGTTTCGGGTGCAACTTGTAAGAACATCAAAGCCAATGAAAAATATAACACTAGAGGCAATTAAAAAGGATTTTCTCTTTTTTTGTGAAAATGTTAAAGCTTCTATTTAAAGCATGACATAGTACACTAATTAGTTTCCCTTGTTTGGCATTGTTAGGAATATTTGTTACACTTTTGTAGCAAAACCAGTTCATAATTGGCCTGTAAAATAACTCCCATGGATATGTTGAGTTTGCTTTGTCTTTTTATGATTCTCTAAATTAATTCAACAGAAATCAAGCACTTCTTCTCATCAATTGTCATATAATCATATTATATTTTGGCAGAGTTTTGGCACTATAAATCCACTGACCTTGATGTTGGAGACCATGTTCTGATAGGAGACTAAATCTCTAAGTTTGAGCAACTAAGTGAATCGTTCTCTGGCTTTCTGAGTGAACTAGACAAGTCATGAAAACCCTGAAAACACACATTACATGCAAAGCCTGTATTTCACAAAACAGGATGCTGCTCTTGGTTTACCTCTAAACCTTCACACTTAAAATGCTGTGTTAGCTCAAGACACTTCTCTTTTATTTTAAACATAATTCATAAACATAACATAAAATTTTAAGTAATTTAAACAAACTGGTGACATGGTGTTAAATCAAGCATTGCAAATTGTGGCACAGGTAATGATATTCATATGTATCCTGCAAGATGACAACAGAGACTGATTTGAGAGAAATCATTTTATTGCATGACAAGGAATGCCGCATAGCATGGCCATTCAGCAACCAGAACGGGGCTGCCTGAAGCATTCCTCCCACTATGCTACCACCCACTGGTGAACATAGGCCAATATTTCCTGTCGTCATTTCATTAATTTTTTCCATGAGTTCAACAACTGTTTAAATGGTGTCAAAATCTTATTCTCAGGTCAAAAATACACAATACATTGAAAACAGATGCATAGTGATAAGCTATAGTGGTCTATTTAAGTTCACATTTCTGTGGTGCAAGATGGTGACATTATTAAAGTAAGGCTATGCACTTCAAAATAAAAAGTATGGCAGTGGAATAGTCATTCAAGAATTAATTTCATTTCAAAAACTAGCCATAATCTATGAATTATTATTAATTTCATAATATTCAATGTACTGTGTGAAAACATTGACAGCATATGATACATGTCCAAAAATATGCATACACCAATATAACCTCCATATCAGTAGTTACTATGACACAAACTCTCTGGCAACCAACCACCAATCCACAGCCTTGTGGCTTTGCTATCCCCCTTTGTACCGTTGTACTATTGTCATCGCCTCTGAAAAAAAATATCCACAAAATATCCACAGCTGAAGTCCAGTGATCTGTTTTAATTTAGCACACTTCAGCTAAACACGTTTTATGTGTTGATTGCATGAACTGATGTGCATCCAGTCACTCCTGACACAGCATACTGATTTCATCTTAAAATAGATTTTTTTTTTTTTTTTAGACTACAATGAGAGTAAATGTTTCTTTAAAGAAGCTTCTTCAAATTCAGCTTGCTACAGATAGCTAGGAATATGCTACTGTATTCTACTTGCTTTCCCATATCCAGGTACACACTGTGTGATTATCTCAAAATCTTTTGTCATGAGAGACTCATAAGACCATCTCTGCTTGTGAGTTTAAGTCGGTGGTTTGAGGCTGTCCCTTTTGATAGAAACTCTGACCCCTGATTCAGTGCTGTCCCATAAAATTGCTAGACTGATATCTCTGTTGGACCATTCAGTCACCATTCAGCTGCAGTAACAAAGCTTGCTTTCTGGTGTCTTCCAACGTACAGTTTGACAGGAACTTCTACAAAGATTCATATCAAGCTCAAACAGTGTGACAAGTTCAACCCTTGTACATTTTTTTTTAACTCATTGTGTGTTTGGCAGTGGAAAATAGATCAATCTTGCTTGCTCGATAACATACTGTAGGTAGGTGTAGGAAAAGCTTGACAGCTAATGAACTGGTTATGGGACTGCTAGCTTGGTAAACTACAAAAGTACATTGCCCACAAAGTGTGTATACTGTAACAAACCATGTAACATAGCTTAAAATTAATTTCTATTCTAAGTAATAAGTAAGCAGGTGAAATTGTTTGTTAAAATGTTAAAAGATGTTATATATTAAAAGTTGCAGAGTCAGGGTTGTATCTAATCTAATCAGTGTAGTTGAGAACAGAGGAAGGCTATTTTTTCCAAAATTCATACTAAAGCATAAGTAATAATAGATTTTATTTAAAATGGTTGTGTTTAATGTGGAGATGTTTTGCAAAAATTGGTTCAAAATGCTACAGTATATGCAACATACAATGTGGAAGCTAAAGCTTATAACTCAATAGATTAACAGACACCTATCTGACCCATCAAAAACTGTAGATTTTAATAAACAGTAATGTATTAATTCATCTGATAAATAACATGTAGATTTATTGATTTAATTGAACTTCAAGTTTCCTCAGATTGACAGTTTTCTGTTGCTTCAAGAAGTTTTTTTTAACTTTTGCTGTGATGACAGCATCTAAGTTTTTTTTACCCTGGCCATTGCCTTCCTACGCAATTCCATTCAATTCTCATCTCCCTTCAGTGCTTTGTCTGGGTTTTCTCCAATTGAACTAGATTTCTCTGATAGAATTTCAACGTGGCTAATGAGTGAACAGAACAACAGAATGAGAACAATGACATCGAGTTTGGTACTTTGGCAATGGCAGCGGAGGAAGTGAACGAAGCCATTCTCTTGCCACTTCTCTTTTCGCGATGGGGGATGGTTGTTTACAGCGCAGGCAATTTCCAGTAAGCAGCATAGCGTCGAACTGACGTATTATATATGTTACGGCCAAACATTAATGATTGGGTAAGATGTAAAACTTCAACAGAGTCCATACCTCCAGCAAGCAATTGTTTCTCAATAGCCGAGGGTCCAGACCCTCTGTACGAAGCAAAGCGTGGAACAATGGCCTGTTTTTTACCAGGCTAAATTTTTTCATATCCAGGGATCACCTGACCATCTAGTACTGAAAGATCAATGGTGTATTAGTCCCCCCAGGTACTGTAATAAGTAGTATGAGCCAATTCAATCATTCAGCATGCTGAGATAAGTGAATCCTCATCAGCGCAGACAGAGCATCTTCTTAGCATGCATGAAATCAAGTAACATTTTTATTGGGTCATTGCCCCCAAGATTTTATTAGTACTTGGGTACATTGCACAGCTGTGGCGCACGTGTGCGGAATTAATGGTGTTTAATAATGGCTTCATGCCAAAGTATTTTTTTCCCATGGCTAAAAACCAAAGTCTCTGACAGCTTGGTTTAGTCGCAGATCAACTTGTATACGCTGCAGTATCAGATTAATAGGACGGCAGTAATGGAGCTTCATTTACTTAAAGCCATGTGAGGTACAGATGTGTTATAAAGGTATAGGTGGTTAACAAATGTTCTTTCTCAAACAGTTTCTGATTTAATTTAGTTTTAAAATAAAGAAAGTTTCATTTTGACTTTTAAAATCAGTAGTTAGACTTTGTATGATTATTAAAGTCTTATGTTTCGTTAATTTTTTCCTTCATTTCACAACATTCTTTCATACTTCACAGCCAAGTACAGTGCTTTAAAAATGTTTCATGACTAATTGAAACCAGTTTTACTTGTACTGTGTGTGCCCACAAAATCCACAAAACTTTAGGATTATTCCAGCAGAAGAAAATTTAAATGCTTTTAGTGGAAACTTTATATTCTTTTATGGCCTTTTGAAACTGCACAGAAAACGTCCTTTCTCATTTTCTGAGATGTTGGTATTCTTTAAAGTTTGGTCTTGGTAGATCTCTTTCTATTCTGTATTTGTAGATAATTAGGTAAGGAGAGTAAAATGAAAGTTCAAGTATGCTGAAGTTAGACTATGCCACTTATCATGGCTGTAATTACCATATTCAGTTTATAAAAGAAATAAAGGATCAGCAGTCCCTCCTTCAGTTATCTGCTGCCTTACACATTGTCCTCCGCCTCACCCCCACTTATATTCCCACACACCCAGTCTAATTTAATCCTTTTTTTAAATTCTTCTAATATATTAGTATCTCACAAACACACAAAGCCTTGGTCTTATTAATACATGATAATTTCTTCAATTTTTGGTGATGATTTGTTTTCTCGATCATTGCAGAAGCACATAAAGAGTCTCTTCTTCTGTCTTCTTTCTTATTGTACTTCCCCTCTCTATCTCCCACTCCTGGTGTAGTAAACGACTTGGCCACCTCGCTCTAGTTTTAGACCAATGACTTACAAAGTTGCCCGAGAGACTTCCACTGTTTATCTTGGGGATAGCAATAATACTTCAAGGCAACTCACCCTCAAATCATTTCAGCTGTTTCACAGCCTCAACTCTGTGAATACTCTAAGAGTATTAGATATGGCTGTTAATAGGAGATACAGCAATTGAGGGCAGTTGTTATAAAAGAATAAAAAGGAATGTAGGGATTTGCAGAGTAGCCATAAATAATTAAACATACTGTAATAATGTGTTCGACTGTATATTTCTCAAATAGGGTTCCTTTTTTCCACTTACATGCTGTTGGGATTGAGAAGAAGGTCAAGTAACTAAGGCAGTAAACCAGAACATTATGTCTGCACTTTGGATTTTTACAAAATGCTGGACGACAACCATCGCTTACAGAGCCTTGCACAAATATTCACACCCCTTGAACATTTTTTAAATTTTTCACATTTTGTCCACACACCTTAATTTATAGTTGTAAGTAGACGGGATGCGAGCCATGATTTTCTATATTTTTTAATTTGAAATGTATGACATGCTTATACATTCAGCCCCCTTAACTCTGATACCTCTAAATAAAGTTCTGTCTAATCAAAGTCACCTAATTAGTAAATAGCGTACGCCTGTAATTTAACCTAAGTGTAATGACAGCTGTTTTGTGAAGTACCTTACTGTTTCCCAAAAATAAGGCACAACTCCAAACTTACCTAGACATGGCTATCCACCCAAACCGACAGGCATCATAAGGGACACATTATTCAGAGAAGCAGCCAAGATGTCCATGGTAACTCGAGAGGAGCTGCATCACAGTTAGGATAATCAATGCACAGCAAATGCATTGTTGTAAGAAAATAAGACATTTTTGTAAGAAACCACAAGCCATGCAGAAGACACAGGAAATAGAAGACGATACTCTGATCAGATGAGACCGTAGTTTAGCTTTTTAGCCTACATGAAAAAATTATGCTTTGTGTGGCAGAAAACTAAAATTGTACATCAGTCTCAACAAGGGCAGACCGATCTGAAATATTGATAATATTGTATCAATAATGTATCAATATTGTATCGATATGCTAGTATCGATCAGTATTGGATCGATATTAGCATGCTAAGGTTAATACATCAGTTTCAGATTCCATCTTGAAATTTTATTTTATTTTTGCATTGTAGCTTCTCAACTCGACCTCAACAAAAGATTTTGTTTTTATTTGCTCTCAAATAATATTTTTTTGCACTTTGTTTATTTTAAAAAATGCACACAAATCATGTTAATATATTATTAATGTATTTTGTAGATACTTATAAACGTTCTCCAAATTCTGTCCAAGGATTGAAAATAATTCAAGGGAAAAACCACAAAATATCTAAAGGTCAGAAGTTTGATGATATATAAAACTTAAATAAAAAGTATCGGTATCAGTATCAGCGATACGGGCCCTGTATTTACTAAGTATCTGATCGATACCAAAATATGCAGTATTGCACACCTCTACTGAACAGCATCCCCACCATGAAACATAGAGGTGGCAGCATCATGGTGCGGGGCTTTTTTTTTTTTTTGTTCTGCAGGGGCAGAGAAGTTGGTCAGAGTTCAGATGAATGAAGCTAAATAAAGGACAGTCCAGGAAGAAAATCTGTTAAAAGGTCACTTAAAAATTTGTAAGGTAGAGGCACAACCTCACCATCTTGGTGTTTTTTCAGTGGGGTTTATGCCAGAGCTACAGGTGAATAGTTTAGAAATAAAATGCATGCATTTTATAAAAAGGCCCAGTCAAAGTCTAGACATAAATCCAACTGAGAATCTGTGGCAAAACCTGAAAATTACTGTCCATCCAATTTGACTGAGCTGCAGAGATACTCTGTAACACTTGCAGCTCCATATTTACCTCTTTCATCATTTTTGCTTGTGAAAAGATTTTAAAAAGCATGATTTTTTTTTTTCCAATTCACAATTATGCACTACTTTGTGTTAATTTACCCCCCCAAATCCCAATAAAACTCATTGTTTGATACTTCAATGTGAAAAAAGTTCAAGGGGTTTTCACACTTTTGCAAGCCACTGTAATAGACTGATGATGACTGTTATATTTTTCTGGGCTCCATATGTGGAAATCATAAGGCCACTAAAATGTACCTGTTGATTGTGTTGTGTGCCTCGCAGCTAGGTGGGAAAAAGAACATCATTGCTGGGTACAATTTCAGAGGTTCTTTGTCTTACCCAGTAGTTTTTATGTCTCAGCTTTGAATATTATCTACAAAAGAGGGGCTGTAGGCATTGTTGCTGGCTCTGTAATGTCAAATCAATACCTAGTGTGTTTCAGGTTTCACAAATGAAAAATACAAGCAGATTTGATCAATTTACAAGGGTGGGGGGTGTATGACTGTAGGCTTGTACTGTTCTTGTAATACAAGAGAGATCTATAATGCAGGCTCACAGGGTGACAGTCTATGAATCGAGAGGAAAATCAGCACTCTGTTGCACGGGATTGACACATTATAATGACTGTATAAGACAGAGAATCTAAGGGTCGAGGTACGTGGTAAAGGTTAAGAAACTGTCAAAACTGCCAAGAATGTCACAATGGAGTTGTTAAATAATTAAAAACACAGACTAAGTGTGTCACGCCTCTCTCAGAATGGAGCTCAGGGGGCTACAGTAAAGAAACATGTAATGTGATTTCAAGAGGATAACCATCTGATAAGAATGAAATATTTTGACAGTTAACTGGGTGATACATGAGACAACCTTTCAGTCAAAAAGAGATTGAGCTTAATGTATTCAGTGCAACTGTTTGGAGGGGATGTGTGCTCCTGAATAGAAAGGTATTTCATATTGTCATATTTTAATTAATGCAATTTAAATTACTTTTTGTAAAATAATTAGCTGATTACCAATGGATAGCTTTGAATGAGACTGACTATAAAATGCAATGGATTAGATTAGATTTTGTTAAATTACTCGATTAGATTAGACACTACGGGTGCAACAATTGCAGATTTCTGGCCGATCACTTATCTTTACCTGACCTGCAGATTCGGTTCTTTTGGCTGATACCCTTTTTTTTTTGAAGAGTCGCTAAATATAGCGACAAAGTCACTTGGCTAGCAGCAGTGGGGTGACTATTGTTAACCGTACATGTGCAAACCTGGTGGATTAGTCAGATCTCTCTCATGGAAGGAAAAAATAGGGAACAGTGGCTGATTTTCAGACATTTGCAGAGGTATATAAGATCGGTAGATAAGATTTGTTTCTCATGCAAGTATCAGCTGATCGCTTACTCCCCCCAAAATTAAGGAAATCAGGGCCAATTTATCAAGCACCCTTATTAGATACCTTTAAAATACTTTTTTTAAACTCTACCTTTTTTACCATAAAAATACCAGATAATTCTGTCTACATGTTTCACACAATATGCCCAAGATGAATAAATTATCTCAAACATTATAGGGGGTATCAAGCATGGTTACTGTTGGAGACAGGTACAGCTAGAAGGGACCGCATATAAATGTCTCACTGGCTGTGGTAGATGATAACTTCTAATGACCATGACGTTCATGGGCTTTATTTTTAGCTTAACTGTTAGAATGGAACCATAACGTGTGCTTTTGTCGTTGCTGATTTTAAGTCCAGTTCATTTATAAATGCACATTTAAAAACATACATAAGCTGGACCAAAGTACTGACATGGAGGTTAAGTCAATCAAAACCATTTAAATACTCCATTCAATTAAACTGAACAGTACACAACAGATAAAATTGATCGGACCAAATAAAAACAATTAAAAATTCATCAAAGAAAGTGAAATTCTATTCAGTGAAAAAAAAAAAATCAAACAAATTGCTTTGTTTTGGTGTTAAACACTACTATAATCATATACCAATAAAATGAAATGGGTAGTCATTAGTGTTTGTCATTTTTCTCTTTTTTGACATGAGTGTCTGAGTTGAAGCATAGTAATTTTAGATTTCATTGAAATTAACTTGTTGTGAACTCAGATTAATATTAAAGTCTTTGCTGTAATGGACCATGAGCCACGTTTTCTCAGTCCTGGTAAACAGCAGACACATTTTCACCAAACAAAAGTGATCTCTTCTGTTGTTTATCATAGATTACTACATGTTTAATTTATTTCTGCTTTGATTTCATCCCAAGAGTTTAATGAAAGCTTTAGTGAATCTTTAGTTATAAATTTTAAGGTCAATTTACATTTATGCAAAGAGAGAAATGGACAGCACCCTAGTTAGGTACTTGAGGAACTCCACATGGAAGGCTTGAAGTTGAAGAATGTCAATTTATCTGAAATTAGAAACTAATTTCTGTCAACTATGACCCAACCAACTGTAGAACAGAACCTTTTACCACCATGTGCTGTTGAAGCCATGAAATGATAACATTATGATCCAGTGTCAAAAGTAGCCTTTAGATCTAAAAGCCTAACAGAGATTCATGAATCAGCAGTTTAAAAGAAGGCCATTGAAAACTTTTAGAGTTTTCAGTACCTTGGAATCTTTTAGAATCACAGAGAAAATTGTTACATGCACTTTGAAGTTGGCCTTAATGTTTCAAAAGATGGATATAGGTTGTGTTAATTTTAAAGTCTCTATATAAGATGGTAAGATAGTAGGTAACCTTTTGTTTTAAAACTTGCTTCATGAGAATTCTTACAGCTCAAAGCTCAGGAACAATTAACATTTCCAGCAGGGTCTTATGGTTACATTACTGCCAATCAGATGTGTGCCCCAGCTACTTTGAGTGATTTGACATTTGATGCTGGACTCAGTGCTGATTGCAGCTTGCCCTTTCTCCACTGAAGACAGTTCAGGGAGAGAAACCTTTAAAGTCTGAAAGGGTAGCCTGCCAACCTTCACTCAAATAATTCTCCATTTTGTTTTTAATATTTTTGTAACATTTTATCTAAGATCAGGATATCTCACATAGCAGCTTTGTTTTACATCTATGATCATATTTTTTTACATACCAAACTCTTTTAGATGTAAAATATGTGCAAATATCTTTAAAAGCTATGTTCTTTATAGTGTTTACCTATTTTTGATTCACCTGGCTTCACTCCAGTTTTGCACTTTGCAAAAAAAAATTATACATATCAACTATATCAATAATGTTGGTGCATGAAGGACACATTAATTTTGTTAATGATGAGTCATTAGTCTCATGAGTTTAGTGCTGTTCAACCACTTGTACACTCTGCAACAATTATATAATTGGCTGTATCATTTCTAATGATTCTTTTATTTAATACCCATACATGCGTCAGTGAAATATATAAGGGTCTCATTAATATATGGTCTGGTTTATCATGGTTAATGGGGTTTTTCATGATCCTATTCATTACATTTTGTACAGTTGGCCCTCATGCTTACTGCTGCCTCCCACACTAATATGTTCCAATTACAAAACGGACTGTAAATAGTGGTTTGGTCCTAATAGCTGGATGTAAATAATGGTTTTCTAGTCTCGTGTGAGGATCTTGCAGATCCAGTTAAAACTTACACAAAACTTCTACACTAAGATTAATTAAAAGACTGATGTGTGTATTTTTATCATATGCATCAACAAATATGCTTTTAAATAATCTGTTTTCTCTAAAAAGCTATAGAAAATGTGTTCAGTTTCTAAGTAAAGATTCCTTTTAAATTAAAATTGATCAATTTGAACATTTCAGCTGATGTTTGTAGAGCATATCATAAAATAAAGACAGAAAAATCCTCAAAAATTCTATTCCATAAGTGTAAAAGTTGTGCTACATTGCTTTACACATTTGGATTTTGTCCAAAATATTTGTGTCCCTCAATCTGCATCTTTGTAGCCTTTTTAATTTGTGAGAGATGTTCTGAAAAACTTTAAGTTGTGTAAACAATTTTTTTTTTTTTTAAAGTATTGGTGTAACTATTGCCACATTTACAAGACAAACACATAGGTCATTGTAGCATAATGTTTTCCACTGTGTATGTACTGTCAGATTTTTCTTAAAGTGGTTCAACATAAGCTAAAACTTTTAGTTGATACAGATGAAAATCAGTAGATGAACAAGTACTTAATGTTGCTCATGTCAGTTTTTGTTGAGTAAATCAAAAGAGATGCTCCTGAAACAACAATAACATGATTAAACTTGGCAAAAGATGTATTATTAATTATTAAAAATACTATTGATTGTTATTGATTGATTGATAATCCATTATTACTTTTATACTGTATTATTAATTAATTAAACTAGTCATTTAAACTTAATTCAACTAACCCAGTTCAGCTGAGAGCCTATGTTAAAACAGATTATCCATTTCTTTTTATATGAAAATTGTTTTTATTATAGATAAAATTTAGATAAAACCAACAAACAAATTGCTCCAGAAAGATATGCATACTTGTTTTTTTTTTTTTATTTTTTATGAAGTCAATCAAACAATTACCTTGGTTGGTTGCCCTAACCTCAGCTCACAAAGGTTCTCCTTTCTCTCTGGTCTAAAACCACTCATAATGATAACCATGTTTATTCCTTGTCTTTCCAGCCATGTTTACTGAGGTTCCCCATGATATGACTGCCCAAAGAGGTCAGGATGTGGAGATGGCTTGTTCCTTCAGAGGAGCAGGGATGCCATCCTATTCACTGGAGATCCAGTGGTGGTACATCAGGAACCATCTGGAATGGACAGACCGACAGCCCTGGACAACTAATGAGGTATTTTTACTAGAACTCTGACTGATCTGATCGACTTATGTACTGCATATAGTATATAATCTATCAGAATTTTTTTTTTTACTTTAAGTGTAAAGATCTTTAAATGATTTACTGACTGTATGCTAGCACTGTTTTAGTTTAAATTTAGCACAGCTTTGCTTTCCATCTTAATATATAAATGTGGTTTTCACAAAAAGATGACTATCAATGTCTAAGTGTGCTTACAAAGTTATTATATTGTATCCATGGGTATGGTGCAGGATTTTATCTTTTTGGAGATGATGGTGCAAAGAAGGATTCTTCATAAATTCGAGAAAATTATGGACAACCCTGAGTATCCTCTTCAGGAGACTGCTTTACAATCAGAGTATCTTCAGTCGAAGGCTTCTTCAGAGCCGCTGTAATACAGACCGCTACAGGAGGTCCTTCCTGCCCACAGCCATCAGCATCTACAACAACTCTTTGAAGAACCTTGGATAATATGAGTTACTACAACATTAATTTCCCTTTTAGGATCAATAAAAGATTATTGAATTAAATTGAATTTAACTGAATCAAAGGGGTCAACCAAGCTGATACTCAGCTTCAGTGTTTCAGGTTTAATTTAGTCAGTACATTCAGGCAAACAAAAAAATACACATTTTCAAGTTTGTTTGTTTTTTTGTTTGTTTAGCTGAATAGGGACAATGACTGGCTTAAATGATATAGTGATAAAAAGACGTTCAGTGTTTGGAAGGAAGCAGTAATATTAAGACTTTGGAGCACAACACCTTTATATCTCATGCAACTTTATTGTCCTCTCCATTCTCACAATTATATTTCAAACTTGAACACTGTAGAGTGTTCTTGGTGAGAAAAAAAGACTGCCAAATGGTTTTCAAAAGCTTTTTTTTTGTATGCATTTAGACTTTAGAAAAGAATAATTATCACAATAATTGTGATCATTTTCTGACCAAAGTGGAAAAATATGTTAAAAAAAAAAAAAAAAAAGAATGAAAGAAAGAAACAAATCATATTTCTCCCAACACTTGTGTCACTGGTTTAGCCAGCTCAGTATTAGCAAGCACTGCTGTTGGAGGTGTGCGATACTGCACATTTTCATATCCATCCAATACGTTGTAAATACAGGGCCAGTATTGCCAATATTGATATCAATACTGATACTTAAGTTTGATATATTATCAAACTTCTGACCTTTAGTCATTTTTGTGTTTTTTTTATTTGAATTATTTTGTTAAAACTTAGGACAGAATTTAGATATTTTATAGGTGTCCACATAATTTTATGACATATTTACATGATAAACAGAAGCAACAGAAAAACACATTTTTGTGCAACATTTTCTAAATAAACAAAGTGCAAAACATGATCATTTAAGAGCAATTCTAAGCAAAATAGTTTTTTATGGTAGAGTTGAGAAACAACAATACAAAAATAAAATAAAATAAAATTTCGAGAGGAAATCTGAGACTAAAGTATCAATCTTATCACACCAGTATCGATCCGATACTGATACCAACTTGGTATCAACATTATCAATGTTTTGGATCAATCCACTCACCTCTAACTGCTGTAGTTGTGTAAAACACAGACATAATGAATGGCAGCTGCTAAAAGTCTTATTTTTCACCACATCATCAATCCATGTTTCACTCATTAAGGTTTAAATGTATTATAGTAAAGTACCTGTCAAAACACAATTCCCCACTTCCTTCCACAGTAAGCTAATTATTTTTTAGATGGTATCTTATTGTCATAGATTCAAAGTTTTATGGTGCTCTATGATCTGAACAGTATGCAGCAAATGCAGAAAGAAGTTGGATTAAAAAACTTAACAAAGCCACAGATTTTTATTAAACACTCAACATTACCTTTGTCCTACTGGGTTGTTTTATTCAAGGCTTAAACACAGGCACTCATTTTTAGAAATTAAAAGTGCGCATTACATTTCAAAAGCCTACTGAGTTTCAAACTAACACAATAAAACCATTTTTTAATAAATATATTCACAGGTACCTCGATAAACAGCTCAGCACAGCAGCTTCATGGCCATAAACACAGGCACGCAATCTGTTGAACTAAAGATTATTTTAGCTCAGGTTGATGTTATGATGAAGGCCTTCACAGCAGAGTTTGCATATGTTTTCAACATTAGAATTCTGAGAGTGCACAATGCCATCGCTGCCTCAAGGCTTTACAAAAACTGAAAATTAACCACAGAATTCTCAGCAGTGCATCTCTAAGAACATAAATGTAATTTCTATAAAACACTATGTTCACTACTTCAGTAGCTAATATTGACATCAAATGCCTGTAGTCTCAGTTAAACTTTAAAATATAACCATTTGATCTTTCTTGCTTTCGTTTTTGCTATTTTCCCTAGGTGGCTCCAGAGGAGGAAACACCAAAGGACGCTACAAAGATAAGTGTGAGTCAGTGCTCTTTCTGATGTCATATGGAGAGGAGGTCATAGTATGAATGCTGTAATGGCATTCACACAACTGAGATCCTCCAATTTTTCTGGTTGCCAATTTTTGGACTGCTACTCCTTCTACAATTATGTTATTTTAACCGTTCAACTTCTACAATGTTCTGCTCATTCGGAACATTCCAGCTATGACTTTTGGTATTGATATCTATACCAATATGATAATTTTTGACCTCTTTGAAATGAATGGAACATCCCATTAATTCTGCCAAATTCAGCAAAAAACATAGTGCTCTTTCACAGTTAACTACTTCCACATACTTTCAGCTAGAAATGCCTCTCAAAGTTTATAATGTTGTCATACCCTTTGGCTTCTGCTGTATAATTTAGCTTTTTCATATTTTTTTTTTACAGTTTTCATAAAATCCCTTTTCAAGTTTTTGGTCTTATTATGGTCATTTTTCAGAAAATACATGTGTTGCTCTGGTCGCTAAACAATTTAGCTAGAGTGGCCCAGCCAAGCTTTTTGAGAATTCTCAGGGTTCCCAAACAAATTCTTCTTACTCACTCATACTTCACTCTTACTACACATATTATACACTAAAATATAGGTTTCTCCATTAAATCAGAAAACATAACCATAATTGATGTGACATTTACAGATGTATGGCAAATAATGCCAAAGCAACGAGGCATCAACGCTCTGGGAATAGGGCAACATATTGTAAGAGGCAGAAAAATCAGAGCATGGTAGTTGTATTCTGACCTGTTTTCATAACTTCATAGCTCCTGAATGATGCAATGTAGAAGCATTCACATTTTTACAGCATTACAGCTCCTAGACAAATTATGGTACACACATGAAACGCTCCTCAATTGTTGACTGAGGCTTCCTGATGCCTACCCTGAAGAAATCATATCAATAGCTTTTAGACATTTCGAGTTAGAGGATATAGATTAGGACCAAGTAAAGGCACTTTTCAGCATTCTTCAATTCTGTCCACAGATTTCACATAGTTTTGTGCCTTTAATATTGTATTTTTAACAAATTGGATTGTTCAGGAATGTTCCCTTATCCGTTCTGATAAAAAACGGTCCATGAATAAAGTCTGTAGCCCAAGTCAAGTCATCAAGGGTTGTATAGCAAAATTTCTGCCTATGAAAGCCATAAGAATATATTCTCTGCTTTTCTCTGCCTCCCTCGCTCACCTGCTCAATGTTAATTAGACTTTTAGGCTCTGTTCAGCTCTCTTTGGCTCTATTCAACTCTGTTTGTCTTTCTTTCTCTGTTTGGCTCTCTTTAAGCACCGCTCCACTGGCAAGTTTCACTTTAACTGGTCAATGTCTGGTTTGTTTCTACCTCAATTTTGAGTGTCTCTTTTACAGTCTGTTCCTCACTATTGTAGGTGTGAATATGGAGAGGAATGTGGGAGGGCTGTGAGCACGCAGGAACTGTGGTTGATGCTCCGATCATGTTTTTTGCAGCTACACTCAGCAATGGTAATCCTGCTCAGTACGAGAGGAACCGCAGGTTCAGACATTTGGTGTATGTGCTTGTATATGTGCCTGGAGGTTGGGGTTTAGATGGACACAAATAAACCCAGATATTTAATTTTGTCTAATAGAAATTCATTGCTGGCTCAAACATATTGAAAACAGTCCAGATTAGTTGATTATTTTGCTACACATATAAATATAGTTATATTATTTATTTTTTAAAATGTAAAATGTTTTGGATTTAGGTAATCCAGTCAAAAGCTGTACACTTTTTTTTTCCACACATGAACCTTATTTAAAAGAAAAGAAATTTCCAAACAAAGAATAAAATGTACATCATGACACCAAACCGGAGCAAACTGTAACTCTGACAGAACGCTGACCAGAGCTGCACAGTTTCTCCTTTCTTCATTGTCTTCAGAGAGACATGCTTCTTGCAGGGCTGCTAAATCACAGTCATTCTGGCACTTGTAATTCCAGCATCCAGTGTAGCACAGAGTGGAGATTCATCCTCCAGATCAACATCAATAGTGAGATATTTGATCGAACTGAATTGAAACTGATCCAAGCACACCAGGAAGTTGTGAGATTATATATGTTTAGGCCACCGCAGATGAATAGCTCAAAATTAACATGCAATCCTTTATTTCCATTGTTTATATGTAGCTACTGGGGCCATAGTCAGTATTTTTTTCCACTGGGGAGAAAAAGTTACATTTATTCACGTGCTTAATGTGTGATGGCACAATATAGATTCCCTGTTCTTCTTCTTGAATGTTATTTAAACTGAATTAAACTAACGGCAAAAAATAGATTATGACAGGATTGTTTTGGCGCAGTCTGTCAGAATGATGGACATTGAGAAACTCTTATGAAACCTTCGACTGAGAGATCTGGAACATGACTCGTCACTGTACCCATCCCCATGGAAAATTAACCAGTCAACGGCTGACTTCAAACGGGCCCCATCTGGCCATTCTGAGTTGAGTAACAGAAGAGACCGCACATTTCTTGTCTTGAAGCTCCCTCCTGTGGCAGAATTGAGTATTACAATACATAATGTCCCATGTATTGTAGAGCTGATGTTTCAGTTCTGGTTTGACTTATTTCTATGAATCATCTAGTTTCATAGCTCCCAGAGAGGACAGAAGAAAGTGGCTAGTTTGTGTTAGGTATTTAAACAGCTTTTTCTGCTGTTTCAACACCTGGACAACAGTGATTAGTTTTAAAGTTTTTCAGTTCCATGTCGCTCACAGTGCAAGCAATGCTCCAGATCACACATTAACACTCTCAACTCATCCTTGATGGCATTGTAGTATCACTGTATCAGCCGGAGTACTAGCATTGGTGGTGCACGTGGATGGTTAAGTGTCCTTCTGAAGAAGGTGGGGCTTAGAGTGCATTGTCTCCAGATTCTAAAAACTCTTCCTTATGTTTATGGTTACAATTACACATCCCAATGACAAACACTGTCAAGGAGAGATGACAAAGGAGGCACAAGATTTTGCACATCCTCTTGTATCCATAGATCCTCAGTATGTAAGTAAAATTTAGCAAAACTTGGAAATTACCTCAGCAGATTGATTTAAAATATAGATTTTCAAATGCAAAGTAGAGTTGCTGCATGGACCAATGCACATTACATTGAGAAAATATTCACTGACTTTATAATTACCAAACTCGAGCAAATGTAAGTTTCTAGAGTAATTAGATTTAGGTGCATTTAAAATCAAAGCTCCACAAGTAAAGAAAATATTCTTATTTCATTTTCAGATGGATGCACAAACATAAACACAAATCTACTCTCCTTCCCCCAGACAGACTAGATGCTGCTGCTGCTGCTGAGTTTCTGTAATGAAGGCACTAGTCACTGTTTGAGTGACTGAGTGCATGTATGGGTGTGTTGTGTAGGTGGAGTCAAATGCTGCAGGCTATGTTGCTGTGAAAGCATTATGAGTTCTCGTTCAATGTATAATAGAAGCTGGCTCGTATTCACAGAGTCAAATAAAAACACGACAGATCCTTATATGTAAAGACACAAACATGTTTACAGACGTAGGGGCTGTTGCTGAACACACACACCTAAGGGCATCATAAGGAGAGAGATGTGTGATAAATGGGAGTCATATTTATATCTTGGAATGTCAGATCTCATGATGTCCCCAGACTCATCTTCTCAGGAGTGTTGTTCTGTGTACTTCCCAAGCTTTTACCTCCAAAAACCAGTCTCTCCGTACTCTCAGGGTTCCGAATAAAATTAGTTCAGCAGCACCTTTGTCTCACTCTGTGGGAGTGGGAGTGATGAACTCAGGAAAAGTGAAGCTGTGAAGGGTTTTTGCTATACAGGGATGATTTCAGCTCTAAACCCATGCTGCTGCTTTTATGTGACTATGTTGAACCGCCTTCATCTTATCTTCCAAAGTTATATAAATATATTCTATAAAGTCTTTTCTTTGGAATCAAGAGAAAAGATGTGGTATGACAGGCTAACATCTGTGAGGAAATAGATCATGAAACTATCTTTCTTCATTAAATGCTAATGCCAGATATATGTTAACACCTTGCAAGAAGCGTCAGCTAATTTGGTTATATAATCTACACTGTGTCCAGAATCAAACACTTACAAATTTTATTTTCCCTGTAATTGCATTACTTGTGCCTTTGCTGTTAATCAGATGTTAAATTCATTTGAAATTATTATTTTTTAACTTTACACCTACCGTTAGGGTAAATTTAGGTATGATGCTAATTGGAGCATAAAGGAATGAAACAAACTTTTCAATCTCACTATGGTGATTATTTTATTGTTGCTGCTATTGCTGAAACAAGACTGAAATTAAATTAAAATAGATGTTTTTGAGCAACCGTCGCTTTTTCATCATTAGTGTTTTAAGTACAGCTAAATACAAGATTTATTTGCACAGTCCCATGAGCTCCCATCCCCTTTTTTGCTATATGAAATCAGTGTTACAAATTGAATTCCAACATATATTTTTGAACAGCCATTGTTTTTCATTCCGCAGTGTTTCAGATATAGCTCTATACTGAAAGATCCCATAACTGTACTGTATTTTAGGGATTTTATGTGATAGACCAACACAAAACAGTGCAGAGTTTTGAAGATGAAGGAAGATCATAACATTTTCATATTTTTACAAAAAAAGAGATCTGAAAAGTGTGTGTTTATTTCTTTTCCCTTTTTACTCTGCTATCACTAAATAAAATCTAGTTCAGAGATGTCACCTGATTAGTTGACAGTCCACCAGCTGTTTTGTGAACACTGCAAATACACAAAGTTTTACCAAGTATTTTTGATCCAGTTTCTCAGGCAAATATCTTGAATACACTTGAAAGAAGACAAAACTAACTTACAAGTAACTTTTCAGCACAATATAGGATCTTTTTGGATAACAGGACATTTGAACGTATAATATGGGAAAAATGTCTTGTTCCACTGGCAGATCATTTCACTTATAACTAGTAGGTTTTCATCAGTATTAAGGAATTACTGACATAAAACAAGCTCCTATATTATGCTGAGAAGCTACTTGTAAGTTAGTTTTATCTTATTTCAAGTATATTCAAGAAACTAGACCAGAAATACTTGGTAAGAGTTTGTGTTTTTGGAATGTTGAACTAAAGAAGTTTTCAAATGCTTTTTATTTTTCAACTCACATAGACCTCCACTGTTTATTAGGCTATTAAACTATAAAAATATGTTCTAAGATTTAAACTTACAGAACACTTTTTAATCCATCATCCCAAAATGGAAAGATTATGGTACTACTGCTGGATAAGGAAACCGTTAATCAGAGAACCAGCCAAGAGTCCCATGCTGATTCTGGAGGAGCTGAAAATACCCACAGCTCAGGTGGAAGAATCAGTGATGCACTCCATAACTCTTTCCTTTATGGAAGAGTGGCAAGAAGAAAGCCATGGTTAAAAGAAAAGCCAGAAGAATTGTTTGCAGTTAGCAAGTTTTGTAGGGAACTCAAACATGCTGGTCAGAACGTGTTCTGGTCAGAGGAGGCCTAAATGAAACCTTTTGGTGTTGCAGAAAATAAACACCGCACATTACCTCAAACACACTATCCCTATCATGACACATGTTGGTGGCAGCATCATGCTGTGGGCATGTTGTTCTTCAGCAGGGACAGTGAAGCTGGTCAGCTAACTACAGAACAATCCTGAAACAAAACCTGAAAGGACCAAAACATTTGAGACCTTAATCTAAATGAGTCTGTGGCAAAACTTGAAAACTGGTGTTTACAGAAGATTTCATCCCATATGACTGGGCTTGGGCTGGTTTGCAAAAAAAAAAAAAAAAAAAAAAAAAAAGTAAAAACCAGTGTCTAGATATGCAAAGTTGGCAGATGCATTGCTGTAAGATGCATACATACATACACACACACACATGCAAGGAGTAGACTAAAATGTGTGGAAAAGCAGCTGCAATCCAATAACAGGGTCACATTGAAATTGTTTGAAAATTCATATAAGATCAAACCATAAACAGTGTATCAATTCATCACTTCTTTATAATTCAGTACTTGCTCTGTTGTTTAAGTTTAGTCTCATATCTCACATTAAATTTTTTTACTCTCTCTTTGAAACTGTCTTTGCCAGGTTGTGAAGGTCGTAGGCAGCAACATCTCCCACAAGCTCCGCCTCTCCCGGGTCAAAACGTCTGATGAAGGTACCTACGAATGCCGCGTGATCGACTTCAGCGACGAAGCCGGCGCCCGCCACCACCGCGTAAGAGCCTACCTGCAAGTGGTGCCGGAGAGCAACGTCGTCAACTCTGAGCACAACAGCAACTTTGAGGCCATGGACGACACCAAGAGGGGGGCGGTGTTTGTCGATAGGGAGTTGCACGGCGGCGCCAGGGAGCACAGCCATCACCAGAGCCACGGGCACCACCAGGAGCACAGCAAGCGGCCTCAGTCGGCCCCCCACCACGGCCACAGTCACGGCGGCACCGGTCAGCAGCACAATGCGGGCAGGGAGCTGAGGAAGAGGGACGTGGACAGTAACCACAGCCACAGTGACTGCTCCAACGAGCCAAGCTGTGCACTCTAAAGGGTTGTTACACCTGAGTGAGAGGTTATAGAAAAGATTATATAACAAGATGTTTTGTCACAGCATAAAAAGCTACCCCTCTCACACAGTGCAGGCCTGTAGAGAAATCCAGAATCCATAGAATTGTGTAATATGGCTTAGGAAGAGCACAGGGGTGTGAACTGTGAAAGGAGAGTGGGTTTTTTATGCTGTGCAGAGGTCTGGGTTGAACTGGTCCCTGTCTGTAAACTGCCTGTAAAGCCTGGCTTCTTAACATTCAATGAGGGGTGGGGGCTGGTGTGTAGATCTAGGCAGCTTTACTGTTTCTGATCTCAGCATCCACAACTAGATAACCTATTAAAAAATATGAAACAAAAAAGACTTTAGTCTGTCTATTAACCAGTAAATAATATGTTGCTTGTACTCCAGATACTGTACATGACACAGTCCTTCACAATCATACACCTTCCACTGCCTTACTCTGTCACTCCATACGACCAGACAAATAGGAAAGTGGAATATTTTGTAACTGGGTTCAATTTCAAGTGCTTTTATTTACAGAATCCTCTAAATTCCAACAAAAAATCTGCTGATTTCTTTCTAGCCTGGCTTTATACCTTCAGCTCTTGTGCTGTTATTTTACTGTGTGTATTCATGGATATTATGATGATGTAGAAGCTGCATACACCCAAAAGTTGGCATATAATTTCCCCCAGTGTTTGTTCCCAGGGGTGAAAAATGTGCTTTATTCAGCAGGAATTCATAAAGGTCCCCAAACAACAGCCTGTCTGATCAAGGACAGATTCTGTCTTCATTTATTTTGTTCAGAGTGAATAGTTCAGAGAGAATGGGGGATTTCAATAAAAAAAAAAAAAAACAAAGGATATCACAGGCTGTATTCTCCCCACAAGCACTTTTCAGTTTGAAAAGTATGAATTTTCTTCATTACCTTAGTGCTGCAGGTCCAAACATAGTTTAGTAATCAATTAAACTGTTTCATGTTTGGTTTACTAGTTCAGAAAGGCAGGAGAGGATTAAACCCTAGACACTAAATTAACAATAAAATTAAATATGCTTCTGATCATTGACTGTAAATATATAACCAGACTGTGATCTTGGTTGAATATATAGGGCCCTGCACAAAGTTTGCATACCACTTGAAATTTTCATATTTTGTTACATTATAACCACAAATTTCAGTGTATTTTATTTGGTATTTTACGTTTCAGACCAACACAAAGTAGTGCTTAATTGTCTAATTGGGAAAAAATGATTCATAGTTTTCAGTTTTTTGTCATATATGGAAAATCTGAAAAGTGTGGTGTACATTTTTAGAGGAAAATGCATAAAGCTACCATCAGTTTGATATGAATGATTTGGCTTGGGTGTTAGTAACCAAAAGGATATCTGAAATCTCTGCACTTTTTTAATTGAAAGGCAGGTTTTCCTGAACTCCTTCCTGTACAACCTGGAACTGAAGCAAGGGTGTGAACAGATTTTTTAATGTGTTCTCTTTGTTCTTGAAAGTCGGGTTTTCCAACTTCCCAGTCGGAAAAGCAGCGAGAATGCCCCTTTCAAGTCGGAATTCCAGCCGAGAAAGTGAGAGCGTCCCAAGTTTGATACCCAATATGACTGCATGTAGCATCAGTAGTAGCTATTTAATAGCACTGTTGAAGGTTATCTCATCAAAGCAGCGTCACATGTAGTGCTGTACACTAATTGTGAACATGTTTCTTTAGGTGTTTGAATACTTAAAATGAAGAACATGTGTTGCTATCGGCTTGTGTTGCTAATCCTCGTTAGCACCAGAAATGGACAGCAGATCCCACGGTTTTAATACTAGCAACCAAACTGAACACAGCATTATGCAACCAGTGGCCATGTTGACTGTATCTGCATCACAGTGTCCATTTCATCTTTTACCACCATGAGTCAACATTTGGGAAAAAAAACACTTTTATGTAGCATTTGCAACTGCAAGTCTTTAGGGGAATGTCTTTATCAGCTTTGGACATCTACAGACTGAGATTTCTGAAAATTTTTCTTAGCAAAATAGCCCAAAAAATATGCATCCCAACACCATGATGGTGCCACTAGCTGTATTTATTCTGAGGTTAAATTAGATTAGATACAACCAGACTTACTAATTTTGTGACTTTTAAAGGCAGTTGGAGTAAGTGGATTTTATTGGGTGGTATCAAAGTAGGCGGATAATAATGCCTTCCACACTTTTCAGTCCTTATAGTTTAGAACATTTTGAAATCCACCTATTATTTGCTTCATCTTTACGATTTTTCACTTCTTTGTGTAAAAGACCGTGCAGTTTGTGGCTGTAACAAGACAAAATGTGGGAAAGTTCAAGCCTTTTGCAAGGCACTGTTTTTTTTGGGAGTAAATAATTCCTCTCCCAGCTTGGTTCCCGTGTTCTCTCACCCAGTGCTCATTGATCATTTTAAAAAAGCCTCAGTCCTCTCTACTACAAGCCTCTAATCCACTCTGTACATACCACTGTATATTATGAAAACAAAGTAAGTGCATGTTTAGTAATTTTCTTAAAAACAAAACAAAACAAACTTTTTCAACCAACATACATAAAGGCAACGTGTTAGTATTTTTTGTCACGTATGAGTTTTATTTATTTCTAAAAAAAGGACTCAATAGTGTCTGTTTTTATTCCTTTATTTATTCTGGCTTATGAGGTCTTGTCAGTTTGACATTTTTAAAGCCATCCTAGTTGCGTTCCTGCTCTCCAAAAGTGCTGTACAGACAGATGAATGACACATTTTCTTCATAGCTGCTCAGAAAGGGGCTTTCCCTTATGTATCTTAGTATTTGCGTGTCTCTAAAGCTACTGTATGTATAGGGGTTGCAAACAAGGGTAACCAACTGAGAGACCATTGCACTTGTGGCAGTTTTGCAACTCTGCAATAATCTCTTTGCATGGGTGCCAGTGCGAAGCTCAATTTGTAAAAGCAGAAAGAAGATGCTTACTTGCAAATATTTCTCTCTGATGGGATCTATTAAGGCAAAGTAAAGGGTGTTAATATACTAGAGAACCCCTTGGGCAATGAAAAAGAGAAGTGTACGAAAAGATGTTGCCAAAACACTAAAACTGTCTTTCTGCTTTTTAATATCTTTTTTTTCTCCAAGGCCACAAGCAGTTTTAGCTCTGGTGTATTGACCAAAAGGAACAAGAGCACTCCTGGTATTGTGGGCAGTCACTGTTTGCAGACAGAAAGATGGATTTAATGAACGACTGTTTGTTTTTCAATCAGTAACTTTGATTTGATGTTTCGTAAAAAGGGATCTCTGTTGAGGACAAGAGGTAACATGTACATTTCTTCTAGAATGTTTGGTCTCACACTAAGTGTATGCCTTTATCAAATGAAATAAATTGTATATGAAACAAGAATAAACTGGCTCTCATTATTTATGTGAAAAAGTGATTGACCCTTTTGAACTACAGCTAAGCGGTTCTAATCAAGACTTTTTTTCTCTCTCTCTTCTTCGTCACCTCTGGTTTTGCTTTCAGCTCTGCATGTGTCTGTCTGTGCACATTAAGGAGAAACGGCGTTAAGCTGTTGACTGTGTGTAATGGGTGCTGCCAGACACCTCCCCTCCCTCTGCAGCTGATGACTAATGGTGCTATTGTCAGCAATGGCAGCAGGATAAATAGCAACAGCACAGGAGGAGATAAAGAGGCACCGTGCCACGCTCGCTAGCATTAAAGTCAGGCCAGCTAAATACAAAACGTGGCGATCTTGTCCCTCTCCCCCACACTCACACACCAGAAGTTGCATAGGTACATTCATTACAGAGCAGGGAGGTAGGCAGCTTTCAGGTGCTGGCATCTCTGAGGGGATGTGATAACGGAGGTGGCTTCCTGTTTTCTTCATTTACACATGATCCCTTGGACCCTACCAGATTTTAGTGTCATGGTGTATGCTTTACACAACTTTATGCTTGCAGTCATCCTGAACAGGACTGAGATCTACTCTTTATGTATTTAGCTGTATCTGCCACAGTTTTCCAGTAGAAGAGGCATTTTGTTCTAAACACCAACAGTTGCAAATAATCTGAGCTCTTCTTAGTATTTTCGTGACTTCTGTGTAGTACTTTCTAGTTATACTGACCACTCAAACTGCTTTAGCCACATTCACCCAATCACACTCAGTCAAACATTTATACATTCATATGCAGATTGATAGGTGGGAAATTTGGGATTAGGTGCCTTGTCCAGGGGGGATATCGACCTTTGTCATGAGGAAGCTGGAATCAAACCTACAACTTTGCTATTGCAACTACCTACTGAGACGCAATCTGTTTTTCTTTGTGCCTTGTGTTGGAAAGGTACATAAAAGCTCTACAGTTACAGCTAAAATTATTCAACCCCACTAAAAATTAGCAGTGGGAGCTGAATAGCTATGAGCAAAATTCCAAAATGTTCAAGTGTTTGCAATAAACAAGTTACACAAGAACAGTTTAAAATGGTTAATTAAAACTGGTATTACAAGGATCTAATCCAAACTCAACACTAAGTCTTAGGGTGTTTTCACACCTGATAGTGCGGTAGACTTGGTTTGATTGGGGAAAAAATTGCAACAATGCGACATTTTCAGCTGCTGCACACTTTCACACTGCGCTGTGTCAAATGAACCAAACCCTTTGAGCGACCCATTTACCCCCTTACCTGTGGTGGTGCTGTACCAAGAACTACTGAAGGAAATGACATGGAAACCTCTAAACAAGACACTGAGCACAACTTCTTTCTTCACAAAATGTACACAAAAATGGAGTGGCGTCCAATTTTAGCAGTTGTAGGTTTTCTCTTTTGTCACTGGCAAAAGACCACGAGTCATTTCTCATGCTAGTGCTAGACACACATTTGTTTTGGTTGTATTTAACCAGAAAGCCTTAGGCATTAGTCTGACTCCTGCTTCTGAAGCTGTCTCCGTTCTACTTGGCCTTCATATATGCATTCAAACCACACCAGAGTTCACTTCAACTGAACCGAGACCTCAGTTTGTAGGACGACCAGAGTTCACTTTTTTGGTCCGCATCAGAGTTTGATTGCGCAATCACACCTCCTCAAACAAACTGGACATTATAGGCAAACGAACTACAGTTAGATTAAAGCAGAATAAACGGGTGGTCTGAATGCGGCCTTACTTTCAATGCCTAACTATTCAGTCCCCTGAATACAATTCTTCAAGAGGGGCAATTACAAATCAGGTGTGGTCTCAGAACAAACTAATGGCTTCATTAGTTGCATAGGCATGCCTAAAAAGAGTACCCTAACTACCAATGACTCATTGAATGCTAGAAATAAGGTTTAGAGGGTTTAAAAAGTAATAAGGTAAGAGAATTGGTTAAAAAGTGCAGAGAAGAGTGCATTGCCTTACACAAACAAGGAAAAGGGGTAGAAAAATATAGCAAAAGCCCTGAATTTTCCTACAGATACAGCTGGAAGCATAGTCAGTTTAAGGTTATAGAAGCAGCACCTACACCACCTAGAGATGACAGAAAGAAAAAGCTATCAACTGCTCCCACCATATTCTTGGGGAAGGAGGTGGTCAAAAACCATCAACTCACTGGAAAAGAAGTGCAACAAAATATGGTAGCAGCAGCCACTGAGATTTTCCTTTCACTTAAGCCAGATACAAAGCACTAAAGGACTCCTGGCTTTAACTCATAGACATACTCTACTACTGAACCCACAATCAAACGAAAAGTCAGCGCTAATTTACTCTCAGCTATATAACCCAAAAAGAAGTTTTAGGATTTTGTTCTGCGGAAGTAAGAATCAAAACTGGAATTTTTCATGCCTGTGGATCTGTGATGTGTCTGGAGAAGAAAGCATACGCAAGGATATAGGAAATTCTGGCAGATAATACAGCAGCCATCATGTAGTCACCCAATTGAAAAAAGGCAGTTGAGACCCAGGTATATGAACCCGAGGCCTCTGTTGGCTGAAATTGTTCAGGAACAGCAAAACATTGACAACAAAGTCAATAATTTGGAGTGGCCTTTACAAAATTCCAACTTTTCCAGCAATCCATCAGCACCTACTGATGCAGGAGCCTGGGGATGTCAGATCAATTTGAAAATTATCCGTGTTGGGAGTGTCTGACAGCACATAACATCTAATATCTGTTGTACTGTATGGAATTTTGTTGCCTATAACCAATGAGTTAGCAAGCGCTGTTTTCAGCAGCCAGTGACAAGGTTCTCTAAATCATCGGTGGCTTTGGAAACTTTGGTACCTTTCCACTGTCTGCATAGCCAGACAATGGGGTCTTGATTTTTAAATGAAATGAAAAGTAATTACTTTAGCCTGTATGGAGTACTTTAGACCCCTGAACAACTGCAAAATCCTTTTCTCCTTAGCCCAGGTAAAGACCTTTTGACAACATCTCTGTTACAAGTATGGCTTGACCTAAGGAATGTTATCCTAAATACATCTATCTATGTGTGATTCTTCTTGAAGCACTGCAGTTCATGCCTTATGAATCTCCCCTAAATCCTCAAAAAGGCTTTGCTTCACATTCTTCTAAATGCTGCAGTTATCCCTGCCACTTGAGCATACTTCTACTACCACAATTTTTCCTTCCACTCAACTTTCCATTAACATACTTGTTCTGGCTATGTACTCGGAAGAGCCAGCTTCTTCAGTAATCACCTTTGTCTGTTGCAAAACTGTCAAGTCAGCAGTTTCCCCTTTCATGACATACTGTAATTTTCTAAGAAATTAAATTTTGTTGTGTTTTTTAATGACTATAAGTCATAAATCATAAAAATTAGATATTTTTAAAAATTTAATAGCTAATATAAATTAACTTAAGACTACAACTCAGTATCAGCAAAAGCCTTTTCCTTACTGTTTTAGATATGTATAGGAGAAAAAAAAAATCCTGATTGAGCCAGCCTTAGCCTTCATTGTTTTTCTTTTTGACACATTAAAAAGAGGTAAATATAGAACTTTAACTAGGACTTATAATAAAACACTAAATCAAGATGCATATCTGAAAGTTAAGCCTCTAAACCAAGAAATAGGCCACCGATTCAATTTTTGTGTGATTAAATAATTAATTTATTTAAAACAGGCAGGATGAGTCAGTCACTTCTTTGAACAATAAAGAAATAACATGAAAATAAACATTTTATTTGCATTTACAATATGCACCTGTCTGACAGACAGATGAAAAAGGAAGCATCAGACCTCTGAGTGTGTGTCAAAGAGCAACCAGTTTGTCACTGGTTTAGATATTTACTCAAAAGTTAACAATTGCGTTTTTAACCTACGCCATGATGTTAAACACAAGCTCACATAAAAGTTGTCAAGTTCTTTTTTTCAGTTCATTTAACTTTTGCAGTCAAAGCCGGTTATCTGTCTGAGAGTCTGAGGTGAACTCCTCCCTCAGCAGCTTCAGCACGTTGTCCGAGTACTCGTCTCTTGGCCTGCCCATCCCGCTTAGCTGCAGAGGCTGGAGGTCAGGGTGGGGCGGTGTGTAGGAAGAAGGGCAGTGGATCTCATTTAACGTAAACCAGAAACTGTCCGGATCCACCTGGATTAGGTGTTGGAAAACGCTGTGAAGGAGGGACAAAGATGTTGACATTTCTTAATGTCACGTCACAGAGCAGCTAATGCCTTTCTACAGCTTATATATTAAACAGCATTGTGGCAGACAGTTGTTCAATAAGTCATTATAAGTCATATGGTGGGATGGGATTGGTTAGGTCGCAAAATGCTTCACATCTGTTCAGGTTTTTTGTAGAACTTTAAAAATGGTCAGTAAAGACCAAAAATTGTTTCCTTTAGCTTCACGTTCATGAAATAAAGACTTAAAGATAAGGAAAAATCTTAATTTTTGTTGCATTTCAGAGAACATAACTTTATCAGAGTGGGGTTCAAAAGAAAAATAAATGCACAAAAGAGGAAAAACTCCATTAGTTAACATCAAGAAAACATACTGGAGACCTCATTTGGTCAGGTCTGTCTTGGAAAAAGATTTTCATCACTGAGACTTTTACCTGACAAAATAAAGGATTTAATTAAACAAAAATAATGGCGACCATTTGATTTAAATGGCTGATAACAGCTAAGCTATTTTGGTTTCATCAAGATATTTATGGATATCCTTTTTAAAAGTATAAGAGAAGCTCTGATCAGAGGTGGGCTGATATCCGACATTCTAAAACGTCTTTAGCAATCTTTTAGAAGAAATTAGCATGTTTACCACGACTGGCATTTTTAAAACTGTAGTCTCCAGATGTACTTCCTAGACAATGTAGGGTTCTTATTGTAAAGGCCATTAATTGATACTGATAAAGCAATATAGGAAACAGGAAGTTAGATTTTTTTTTTTGTTTGTTTTTTCTTCTTTATTATTAGATACTTTAATTCTTACGTTGGTTGAGAATGAATGAGTAGGAGGACGTGTCTGAAACCATCAGCCAGTTGCTGTGAGCAACGGGAAACTACACTTAGCCTCACTCTACACTGCCAACAAGGCTGCCAGTATTTCTACATCCAGCAGCTTTCATGAGAGGCAGAGGTTGAAACCTCCACCGAATAAAACTGTGACTTTCTATGTTTTAAGGCTTGCTCTTTCTCGATCTCTCACAGCAATAATAAACTGCAGACATGTCTCCATGATTTAGAAAACAAAATCTTACCACTCTTTCACAACTCATTAATAATAAAAATCACGGCCTGTTAGGGTTTAGTATGGTTAGTTCAACCATTTTCACTCAACAAAGGTTGAATTTTTGACCGGTCAGAGGGAATCAAGCTAAACATCAACCCATTCCAGGTCAGTTTCTTTCTGTACGTCTAAACAAAAACAAAAAACATTAAACAGCTGGATCAAAATGATAATGGGATAATGGTAGGGAAGAGGAATGATAGGTCTACAGTCAACTACAGTACAAATGTTCCTGCAGAACTGACTTCCTTCAATATCTCCCTCCACTGTAGAGGACTTTAAGGAAAGTCTTACCTTAGACAGGCCTCTTGCAGTCTGGTGGGCTGTCTGCAGCTCAGGTAGGGGAGACAGGCTTCAGAAACAACATCAAGGTCTGCCTCGCCTACGAAAACCAAACACAGACCCATCATTTTTATCCCAACATGGGAACACAGAACATCTTAATCATGACACCTGGAACATATTCCCAAAACTCTGATTAAACCACCTCAGTTCTCAGAATATTGGTGAAACATGGCAGAAGGATAAAAAGGAAGATGAAAAAGTAGTTCAAGCCTGGACTTTACCTTTGCTAACTCCTAATGAGCTCAGGAAAACCGCTGAGGTGGCTGAGGAAAAATCTCCCTCAGGCTGGATTTCACACATCCACATTTAAGAAAAACTGACTGTTCTTCCTTTTCCTTTCCTCCGTCGTTGTTTCTTTTACTTTTGCACTTTGATGTAATCAGATACACCTGCCTCCGTTCCCTTATCTGCCATTTCGCTGTATTTGTCATAACATTGCCAGCTTCTGCTCACTCTCTTCCTCCACTTGACTTTCTCGCCACTCTTTCATCTCTTCCACCCCGCCCTTCCCCCCCATTTCTCTCTCTCTCTCTTCTTCCATCCTTCCCAGCAGACATTTAGCAATTCCCTAAGCTGCAAACTGGGCTGCCTTTCAAGCCTCATTTCAAAACATGTCTGTCTCCTTCTCTGCTTACTCTATTTACCAATTCAGCCCACACTTGGCTGGCACATGCCTGCTTGATGTGAGTCGAGAATAAAAGCAGCAGCGCACATTTCAGAGTTAAATGGGATTATTTAGAAACCGCTTTTATCCCCTTTCTTCTCGCCCTTTCTGCTTCTGCACTCATAGCCTGTATTCATTTATGGGATCAAGGTGTCTGCAGGGCAGCAGAGAGGTGAGCAACACCAAAAAAAAGGGAAGGCTAGCTGCTGTTAGATGCTGAGGAAATGCATCTGCAAGTTGAGCTGAGGTTGGAAAGTATCATTGGCTTCACTCAATCAGTGGTTCTGTCTTTCTCTCGCTGTGACTAAGGCTTGGTAATTGGCTTGCTGCAAGTATCCCAGAGGTGAGCAGTAGCCAAATCGGTATTCACACGAGTGAGGCTGCAGCCGTTGACTGTTTCTCTTCTGCTCTTTCACATTCTCTTCATCTCCAACACCAAATTTCTTCCCTTCTGACAGAAAGGAGAACAGAATTAAGTTCAAGGAAGGAAAGCCAAGCACAAGAAGCACGGCCTTTTCTTTCTTCAGGCTGATGAGATAGATGTTTACAAGGTTCCACTTAAATGATGTTCACAACGCTCTCCGATGGGTACGCGAGAGCTAGAGGCTGTGTTTTCACCATTAGGCCTTGTAGCATAATACTGCTTTTTATTGAACTTGGGAACTAAAACATGGATTTGGGAACTTAGCTGGGAAGCCCGCTAGATTTCCTACTTGTTGTTCTCAGTGATCAGAGTAACTACCTTTAACCCTGCAATATATTGCTAAAGGTAGCTAGCAAACAATGTTCATCAATAATCAATGATATTTAGTGCTGTGTGTGCCTGATTTAAGTGGACACGAGATGTCCATAGAGATATTACTACAATTTATACCCAAGGTAGCCATTTTGGATTTATGGGTCAGAACTTATAAAAAAATGTCGACTTTCAAAGTGAAAATTCCAACCTCAGACTACTACATATTTATCCATGTCAAAATTCCATTCCATACTTTTTCAAAGTCAAAGTTCCCAGTTCCTTTTAGCCCATTTTTGTTGGGCTATAAATACAATAGATCACTTAGAATTCTTATTTATTAAATATTTCTACAGAAGTCTGAGTTTACAGTTTTTCTTGATTGCTTTGACCTGCTTAAAGGAGCAGTATTATGTAAAATCAACTTTTTTTGAGCTTTACATCATGTTATATTATCCCCTCATCAAAAACATACCTGGAGTGTTGCTTTGATTCTTTCATTCATGTTTGAGACATCCTTTAATCTCCCATAGCAACCAGTGTAAAACGCCTGGATGGACCTAGCCCCACCTTCGAGACCCAGCTCCTCCTTAGAGTTGCAGTTTCTAAGCTTCCGAGCTTCCGCCTCACAGAGCCCCCTCCCCTGCGACTTCCCCACTCAGATCCTTCAGACTAGCCAGCAGTAATTAGCAAACACCTGGTGGAACTGCGCATCTGCTGAGTTCATTATATGAGCTGCTTCACAGTGCTGGTAAAAACGTTGTTAAAGGGTTAGCTGTTGTGGTGAGTTCCTGGAGATGGCGTTTCAGAGACAGCAGGACTTTCTTAAAGAGACAGAGGCCCAATTTCAAGGCGTTAAATTATGAAGTCTAATTTCTTTTAAGTCATATTTGATATATACAGCATTTTTGTAACAACTGAAAGTAACATAGTCACTTGATAGTGCTATAAAATGATTCCAAGACACCTCTTGCATATCTGTTCACCCCTTCTCATTGGTTTGACACATTTTCTTCATCCTTTTGTAAAACAGTTAACACAGATGTCATTCAAGCAGTCCAAACTCCATTATTTTAGCTATGGTAACCAAACAGAAATCACTTCTTTCTAACTATTGGAAACTACCTAGATCAGTATGGAGCACCTGTTTCACACTCCTTCACACAAATCTTCAACTAGCAACTAGGCCTTAAAGGTTGCCACATCCGTGTTGTTCTTTAGCAGCATGAATGGAGGCAGTCCAAGGCATAAAAGACTGCCAATATTGAGTATTTCCTATACTTTTTATATATTTTCTTATTCTATGACAGATTTTATTTGGACTTACTTTTACAGTATTTTCAGTAATATTTATTGTATTTCAGTGGTCAGCCACAGTTTGAAGACAAAATGTCATGGAATTAATAAAATTTGCATCAAAGCATCTCTGATTCTGGATCCAACTTTTTTGCGAGAAGCAAAATTTGACACAGCCTAGTAAGACAACAGATGGCAGTGGCATGAAAGTGAAGTAATGGGCTACCATGGTAAACAAGTGCTGTATTTTTTTCTCCATTATGTAATGATTGATTGAAAGAGCTCACACTCTTGGTTGCAAGTTGTATTGTTTGAATGCAATATTTGCTTTTGTTTCATATTTTAAATGTTTTGGTGTGGTTAGAGCCTTTTGCAAACAAAATGTGTCAGTTTGACAATGAGTTCCACTGTTTAGGTCTGTGTGCTGAGTGAGAGTGAGAGTGAGAAAGCGCATTTACTTTTTAATCATTTAAATATAAGCTTTTAAAATGATGTATTAGAAAGAACTTCATTGCTAAAAATCTGTTGGAAAAAAAAATCCCCAGATTTAAATAAAACAAATTTCACTTCCACTGCAGTCCTTATCACAGCTAAATCTAATACTGGCTGACCAGACAGCCCTGACACCTCTGTGACATGGTGTGTCACAGGCTGCTAACTCCCCATCAGTCAGTGATGAGTTTCAGACGGAGGTTGCAACATTCCTAATATCACTATCATCTGTTTCACCTTCCCACTGAGAAGTGGAGCAGGCCGGAAAATCCGCACCTCAACTTCAAACCTCCATTTTCTCTGAACAGAGACTTCAAACAGGAGTCTAACATCTACAGAGCCTTGAAAAAGTAGTCCTTTCCTTTGAACATTTCCACATTTCACACAACCACAAATTTTCACTGTGATCTGGGGATTTTAGGTGAAAAAGTGGTGCATAATTGTTAGGTAGCAGAAAAATGACATGGTTTTATATTTTCCTCTAGAAATGTCTAAAAAGTGTCCACTCTTTACTCTGATACTCATGAATAAAAATGTGTGCAATTACCTTTAGTGGCCACATTTTAGCAAACTGGAGTCCACAATAGTTTGTTTTAATCTCAGTATAAACATCTGTGAAGCCAAGTGACCCATGGGAACTGTGGAAGAGCTGCAGAGATCCACAGCTTAGGTGGGAGACCGCTGACAGGACAACTATTAGTCCACAAAGCAGACCCTATGGAACTGAGGCAAGATGAAAGCCAGAATAAGTCTTGTTTACAGTTTCCCACAATCTATTTCACACACGGCAAACATATGGAAGAAGGTGTTCTGGTCTGGCTGACACCAACTGAACCTCTTGGCTGGTAAACCTGGTATGTGTGGTCAGAAAACTAACACTGTGCATTAAAAAAAACAAACAAACAAACAAAAAAAAAACTTTCTCATGATGAAACATGGTGGTGGCAGCACCATGATGTGGTGATGCGTCTCTTCATCAGGGCTGACGGGTGGATACGTTGAACTAAATACAGGAAGAAAACCTGTTAGAGGCTGCAGATGACTTGAGACCAGCTTGGCAATGGTCCTCAACATATTTTTTGAAACTCATATATTATATAGCATCATCATATATCGAGTGAAACATTTCAAACCTTTATTTCTAGTAATATTGATGATCATGGCCTACAGCTAATAAAAATCCAAAATTCGGTGTTTCAGAAAATATGACTATTGTGAAAAAGTTAAATATTGTAAAGTCATGGTGTCATACCTTAATTAGCTATTAAACTCCAAATACCTGCAAAAGTTTCCTGACCCTCTAAATGGTCTCAGTCTGGGTCAGTAGGCAACAGATGTGCAGAAGACACTCTGCAAGGAGGGTAGGTCACAAAAGGTCACTGCTAAAGAAGCTCGTTGTTCACAGAGTGCTGTATCTAAGCATATTCATTGATAGTTGAGTGGAAGGAAAAAGTGTGATAGGAAAAGGTGTACCAGCAACAGAGATAACTGCAGCCTTGAGACAATTGTTCAGCAAAATACATTCAAGAACTTGGGGTAGCTTCACAAAGAGTGGACTGAGACTTAAGTCAGCACATCAAAAGCCACTACACATGGGCTACAGACGTCTTACCTGGGCTAATGAGGGGAGGAACTGGGCTGTTGTTCAGTAGTCCAGTAAAGCTTGCATTTTATGTGAAAATCAAGATCCCAGAGTCTGGAGGAAGAATGAAGAGGCACAGAATCCACGGTGCTTGAAGTCCAGTGTGCAGTTTGAACAGTCAGTGATGATTTATGGCTCCACGTCATCTGCTGGTGTTGGTCCACTGGGTTTTCTGAAGTCGTTTTATTCTCCAGCAGGACCTGGGTCCTGCCCACACTGCCAAAGGTACCAAAAGCTGGTTGAAAGGTGTTACTGTTCTTGATTGGCCAGCAAACTGACCTGACCTGAAACCCATGAAGACTTCCTAGAGTGTTGTCAAGAGGAAGACGAGAGACACCAGACCCAACAAGGCAGATGACCTGAAGGCAGCTATTAAAGCAACCAAGACTTCCTGAACACCTCAGCTGAACCACAGGCAGATCGCCTCCATGCCACGCTGCACTGATGCAATAATTCATGCAAAAGGAGCCCCAACCAAGTATTGAGTGCACAGAAATGAACATATTTTTCAGCAACTTGACATTCCTGTTTAAAATATCCTTTTTTTTTTTTTTTAAATTATCTTATGTAATATTCTAATTTTCTGAATTTTGTGTTTTCATTATCTGCAAGGCATAATCATCACAATGCCAAGAAATAAAGGCTTGACATGTTTCACTTTATGTGTAATGAATCTATTTAATATACGAGTTTCACTTTCCGAAACGAGTGACAATAAATGTTGAACTTTTTCATTACATTCTAATTTTTTCAAGATGTACTGGTATGCACAACTTTTGGAAAAAAAATAAAAAATAAAAAAATAAAATAAAAAACAATAAAAGAAAATATGTGGTTGTAATGTGACAAAATGTAGAAAATTTCAAGACTCACGAACATACTGTACCTTTAAGCATATTTCTAAAGCTACTAATTATGTATAGATGAAAAGTCAGCTACTACTACAAAATCAGCAATTGTCATAGCATATATTCAGTTTATATGCTCAAAGTTGGGCTTAAATTCAGTACAGAGGACAAACACATCACCAGACGTAGAGGTTAAATAGGCCTACTTCCTGCAGGGTCTTGGTTTGCTGAGTGAACATTTAACAGCATTGCTTGCTTTATTGTTGTGTAATGGAGCTTGAGAGAGGGTGGGTTGCTTTGCAGAGGTTACTGTGTGAGCAACTGAGGACTCGGTGGCATCCTGTTGGCTCAGCTGGCTGGGCTTTGAATCTTCAAAGTCATCTTTAAAATATGCTGAACCCAAGTGCTTCCACAGCCTCAAGGTTTTTTCACTGATGATTTTCCATTATGGTTTATGCATGAGAGCAAATTGAATTTATAATTACATTTTTTTTTAATAAAACAACATACCAATTTAAAAATCGGAGGGGATGCTGACTCTGATAGAAAGCACCACCTTCTTCCCACCACCAGTAATCCTGATTATATTAACACATGTGCTCAAGGTTTTACGCTTGTGGGTTATTTCTAACCAGGAAAAAACTAAGTCATAGCTTCATACGTTAAATATTAGCACAGAAACGGAGAAAGAAACACAAGTTAGGCTACAATTGTCACTGTTATACAACACTGCCACCTGGTGGTACTATAATAAAACTACATGGTTCCAAATTCACAATAATGTGAATTGTATTAAATATATTAATTAAATTAAATTAAATTAAATTAAATTAAATTAAATTAAATGTATTAAATTGTATTAAATTATATGTACTGGTATGAGCGAGAATTACAAATAAACATTTGATATTGTGTCTAAAATAAACAAACAGCAAAAAATACCCTCATATAACATGTAACAATATTTTTGATGATTTCCTTAGATTTATAAATAAATAAAACAAGATCTCCGTAACTCTTCATAAATATCTATTAATTTCTTTGACAAACTAGGCAATTACTTGAAGATCCTGTTTGCTGAAGAGATCATTATAAAACAATCCAGGTCTAAAAAGGTCATCTATCATGCATGTCCTAGTTCTGTTGTGTCCTGTGAAACCTTTGCAGGTGTGTTTTGTTTCTCTTACCCAGATCCAGTCTCTGACAAAGCGATCCCAGCCCCTGCAGGACAGCCAGCTGCAGTTTGTAGGCCAGAGTGTGGGAGTAGACCGGTCCAGCCTTGGCGCTGATGGGAGCCTGCCGTGCCAATGAGGAGCTCAGCTTGGGCAGGACTTCCTTAGAAACCCTCCTTCGCAGGAAGTCGCCGCAGGTTTCGCCCAGTGTACACAGCACCTAATGTGGAAGATGGAGAAATTCACAGGGTTATTAAGTGCAATTCAATTTTAAAACAAAGAATACAATAACTAGGGAAGGCTACGTGAAAACTGGTGCTAACACTCAAAACAGGCTACTTATAAGTATAACCAGAGTGCAGCTTCCACAAAGTCTAGAGTTGTATTTTTCAGTTTTATTAGATAAGATCCAAATGTGATTCCTTGTCCACAGTCCTTGCCATAAGGACCTGATGTTGTGTAAAACTTAAATTCAGATTTCTTTAGCCATAAGTCAGAGTAAATATAAGTTGGGTAAACCAACCCTGAAGGCTCTGAGGACTGCTAACGGGTCATCAGCTGTGAGTCTCTGAAGCAGGGCCGGCCAGCAGCGATGAGCCATGGGCAGCAGCTCATCTTCTCTCTCACTCAGCACATACACACACACCTCCAGCACATCCAGCACCTTTGGATGAGGACAGAGTAGAGCCAACAATTAGAAATCTTATGACTGTGCATTGGTGTTGCTCATCCAGGTTTCAGGTGATGGAAAACAAATCTTGAATACCAGATCTAGATGGCCAACAATTGGGATTTTGGTTTCTCAGTAAGTGTGGCTAACCTGACATAATATTTTTATTTTGTGCCATGGAGAGAGTTCAACAAGGCCTGCTGAGTTTCAGCTATAATACCGATCACCTGGATTAGTACCTCTATCATTAAGTGATTTTGACATGTCCAGTTGGATAATATTTAGTGCAGACAGTGATCTATACCCTTCATAAGAGACCTATTCATTTAATAAAAGAAAAATCTAAATCTACAGGGGTCTGTGTTTCATTGAGATTTTATATGATAGAATAACACAAGGTTGTACATAAATGTTAAGTGGAAGGAAACTGATACCTGCTTTTCTAAATTATTTACTGATATTATTTGTATTTGGATTGAGCCCTTCGATCAACACTTTGAATCCACCTTTGGCTGCAAACACAACTACAAACCTTTTAGGCTATGTTTCTATCAATGTCGCATCTATAAACTGATATTTTTGTCTGTCCTTCTTTGCAAAACAGCTCAGGCTAAGTCAGATTTATACCCTCCTTGTGCAGCCTCTGTCTGTTTCGGTAGATGACCATGTCTTGGTAGGTTTGCAGCTGTTGCCATGCTTTTTCTATTTTCAGATGATTCATCAGATGACCAAAGCTTGGGATATCGTTTTAGAACCGAACCCTGCTTCAAACTTCTCCACAACTTTCTCCCTGACCTGTCTGCTGTGTTCCTTGGTCGTCACGCAGTCGTTCACTGATGTTCCCTAACAAACCTCTGAAGCCAGAAACAGAACAGCTGGACAAAAACACACAATAGGTCTCTTAAGATAGATTATCTCTCCAGTCTGTCTTGCTTATTGCTCTGCTTAAAGCCAAGATCGCACACAAACATTGTATAGAGACAAAATTACACAAGAAGGTGGACTCTACCTTCAAATAAAGTGTGAATCTTGAAGGCAGTTAGTTGCACTGGATTTGATTTTAGGGGTATCAGAGTAAAGCATGTATCATTTTCCTTCTACATCAGAATTATGCACTACTTTGGTTCGTCCCATGAAATCCTAATAAAATATAATAAAGTTTGTGGTTGCAAAAAACAGGGAAAAGTTTAGGGGTTATAAATACCCTTGCGTGGCACTCTAGGTGTTGTCTACTTGCTTGTGCACATGTAAGCTTAAAAGGAGTTCTTTTTAGAGGACCTGAAGTGTCAGTGGAAAGGATTTAAGGATTTAAGTTAAACCCTGAATCAAATGGCTGAATTCCCTCATCAGCATTCAGTTCTGCAGAGGTCTGTTATCAAACCATTCATTGATTTAGGTGGAGAAGGGATGCGTTTAAAAGTTGCAGGATGGTAGCTCTCGAGGACGACTTAAACCAAGCATCTAATGCCTCCAGGGTTATGATGACGAAAACTAAATATAATGATAAAAATGATTCACGCCACTTCCACTGCTAACACATCACCTTGAGTCGGAGCCTGAGGCTGGGGTCGGACAGCAGGTGAATGCAGCGCTCCATGACGTCTTTAGCGATACTGAGGTGTGAGGGAAGTTCTGCTTTCACGTCGGGACCACCAGCATCATCAGCATCATCACACTCTAGAGGAGGAGGGGCCTCTGGAAGGACAGTTAACATGCACCGTCATTAGTTACCTGACTGAGTCCTGCCTCTGTAACCCGATTTCATTTATATGAACCATTTACGTGAAACTTCTAATCTACTCTGGAAAACATAAATCCCACAGAGACAAAATCTATAAATATTATTAGGGATGCATGATATATTGGCATTAATATTGGTATCATCCCATGTTAGTCAATTTATCATCAATTAATCGACATATCGGTATAGGTCCAATAAGTAAAAATGTGCCGACATTAACAGCCGATATTTGTTTTCATCTTATTGCTGTTTGTGTATGAGTTTTGGGAGGGTGTTGGTCATGTGGTATACGTGTGATTGTTTTTTATGGCGCTGAAAGTGTAGGGAAATATATACATGATATCGGTACAAATCATCAACAGGTCAGTCCTCATTTCATTTTGCTACACCAAATGACTGGAACAATTTGCAAAAAACACTAAAGCTCGGTACGCTAACTTCAATATCGACCTTTATCAATTCAGCAAAACTCGTAGTACACGATCAGTGTACCTGCTTTTAAAAACCACATTTAGTCAGTATGAATATGGTGTATTTTTATTTTTATCTCTGTTTTATGATATTCATCTGTCTCTTGACGTATGATATCATGTTGTATGATGTTTTAATGTTTTCTGAACAGGTCGTTGTTGAAAATGAGAATTTGTTCTCAATCAACTTACCTGGTTAATTTTTTTTTTTTTTTTTTTTTTTAAATATTGGTTATCGGCCATCACAGCAGTATTAATATCGGCCCAAATTTTCACATCGGTGCATTCCTAAACATTACCAAGGTCCTCTGTCTCATCCACTTCAATCCCAATGCCCTCTGCCAACTCCTTCTGCTTGTGGTAATCCAGCAGGAACTGGCGAATATCGAAATCTTCCTGGTCAGCAGAAGTCTTGAAACTCGGTAGCTTACTGGTCCTACAGTATGACGGAGGAAACCACCTGGCTAAAAGGGAAAAAAGACCGATATGACATGCATGGCATTATTAATTCAACAAGAGATTATTTAAAAATGACACCTGAGAAACGGGTTGCATGACACAGAACAGTATGAGTTACTTGCTCCAGACATATGCCATAAATTAGATGATATCTCCTTAGTATCCTTACCTAGTGCCTTCATGAGCGCGTGCAGTACAGAGCAAAAGAGAGCAGCTGAGTGGTCATAGCTGAGATCCAGAGACATCAGTACATCCTGGACTATGTCCCTGACTAGGGGCAACAGGTTACAGTCAGAGTGAGCCAGCATCACCATTAAAACCCGCGGAGCCTGGTCAGCAGGATGGGAAAAAGGCGTCACAAGATAAGAAACACCTGAACAGATGTGCTCAACGATTATTTTCCTTTGCATCTGTACCTGTGGATGTTGACCGAGCCTCTGCAGGTTGACTGAAATGTCATTCAGCAGGTAGTCTGAGTTGTCATTGATCAGCTCCTTCGTGGAGGAGTAACCGCAGGACTTGCTGACGTCCATCATGGTGCTCAGCGCCGCCTGGCTGACCAGCAACGTCTCCTCACCAGCCTTCTCCAGAACCGGGTAGAGCGACGTCATCAGCAGTGGGCGGAAGTCGTGCAGCAGCGCCTGGGCGAAGCAGGCGACGCCCTCAAGCTGGATGCACAGCTGCCAGATGTTGCTGTTGAGCTGGTGGATGGTGGATACTGATGATGAGGTTGGAGGGGAGGCGGATGAAGAAGGAATCACTTGCAGAGAGTTTGAGGTGTTACTGATGATTTCGCTGCTTGATATAGACTGAAGTCTGAAAGGACTCAGCAGCTAAAGAAAGAATAGAAAGCAAAAAAAAACAAATGTTAATACTGAACAACAGCTGGTTTTCTAGTTTTGATAAAAAACAATGACAAACCAAAGACAGAAGACAAAGTTTTCATTAGGAAAAATAAAATATTAATATACTAATAAATTCTTGCTTATAAATATTTCAAAATCTGGTTTTGTTTTCCAGTTGTGAGATCCAACATTAACATGAACTAAAAACTTTTTATGCCTTAAGTATACTGTCCATAATATTTATATTTTTTTTTTTTTTTTTTTTTTTTTTTTTTTTTTAAATTAAACAATACAAAAGGAAAAACAAACAGGAAAAAAAAAAATACATGAAATGCTTCCTTAAGATATTTCGTTAACAGATGTTCTCAACTGGTGGGTTGGGGCCCAAAAAGTAGGTAATAGCTTCGCAATTTCAGGTGAAAAACACAAACAATCCAAAAGGTGAGAGGTCACGCAAATACAGGTTCATATTTTATTACTGCAGCCTGTCTACTTTGATGCCCTGACTTAATAAAGTCATTCACGCTGTTAGGATACTATGGGTCCTGCAGAGGTCTGGTTATTAGCCAGTCATTTGATTCAGGTGTGTAGGAGTACGGACGCGTCTAAAAGGGCAGTAGCTCTCGGGGACGTTTTCTAATAGTTGTTGCCCTTTTTATGGAATGTATTGAGTCTGTCAAAAATGGCTGTTACTGAGTGTTAGAAAGGATTAGTGATGATTATTGTTTCAATAAGTGACTAAACAGTTTTAGCATGACATTGTTATATATTCAGTGATTGAGTACCAAGTCAAGGCTAAATATTTTCAAACTTCTTCTCAGTAGAATGACCTCTCTAGTTTATGTTTGTGCATTAAAGCACTGTTGAGTCTGTTATAAAAAGGCTAAAGTTTTTTAAGTATTTTATTTTTAATTTAAATTCACTTAGAGTTAAAATGTTTTAGTTCATCGCCAAACTGAGATATTTTATTGTAACTCAGGTTCAAACAGCACAATTAACTTGAAATATGAAGTTGTCCTTGATGTGGGTCACAGCTTGTCATTAAGGGGTAATAGTGCATCTTAATCAGTTGAGAAGCACTACCTTAGAAAAACGTACATACATGAACTCTTATATAGTAACATTTCATAAACTGAAGAAAATTATTTTTTTGTCTTTCTCAGGCTGAATCCAAACAAGCTGGATGTTGCATTATGATGCACCAAAAAAACAGCCCCAATTTCCTTCATTTTGGATGATTGACCAATGCTTACATGAAAAACCGATCTTATCTATCTCCGCAAAGGTCTAAAAGTTAGACGTTTGTGGAGGTAGATAAAATCGGAGGATTTTTGCTCTGCCCTGCCGTGAGAGAGCGCTGACAGGCCTGCCCACCAGGTCTGCATGTGCGCGGCTAACAACAGTCACTCCACTGTTGCCAACTTAGCAACTTTTCAAACAACAAAAAAATTGGTATCGATCAAAATCGGAATCGGCAGATCAGGCTTTTTAGGATCGGTGATCGGCCAGAAAACTGCAGTCCGTGCACCCCAAATGACTCTCATTTACAAAAACATCAGAAGAAGGGGGAGAGGAAACAAAAAGAAAGGAGTTACTTCAAACAACCGATAGTTAGCATTACGGGAAGGACGTTTAAAGATCAAAATCACTAAATTCCAGTGGCAAGGGTTAATGTATTGAAACTGATCAATGGCAGCTGTGTACATGATTTTTTTCATATTAGATCCACAGTCCACCAATGAAAGCATAACATATGACCCGTTAGACTCTCTCTGCACTGGCTTAATAACCCCTAATAACTTGAATTCCTGTTCTTAGAAACCCTGTGATTTAGTGTGCTGCCTGGATTTGCAGCAAAGGTGTTTATCTAGAGCCAACAGAGAGCCGCTTGTGTTCTGGTACCCTCTTTGATGGAGGTCTTGACAGCTTTCTTTTTATATCAGGTGAAAAATCCAGCCTCAATAGTTCAGAGTCAGTAAATTCAAACCTTAAAGGAGCTTTTAATTCTGCGCTGTCTGTTCAGCAGAGATCAGTCCAAGCTACCAGAAAAAATAAAGCAAATGTGAATAAGCTTCCTGGTGAACCATTTTCTTGAGAGAAAAAGCACACGAGATAATTTTAATGACAAAACATGTTTGATAGGCTGTTGCTGCAATATCATATTAGACAATAAAACGCTTGCAGAGAATAAATGGAGTTAAAACATCACTTTTTTGAGAGATTGGTCTCTCTGAGTTAGTTGCAAGCTTTCAGCTGATGAGCCTCCCTCACTGATATTCTCTCTCTTTCATTCCCTGATTTTCTAACCAGTCTGTCAGTCCCTGCCAATGAAAAATATCCCCCAGTACTTTTTGTGCTTAGTATAGTTGTTCCTAAAATAGCAGACATTAATAAGAATCATCTGCAAATATACTTTGAATATACTGAATATTCACATGCATTAAACTACATCTTTTAACAATTGTTCATATGAGCATATTCAATCTCTACTATGTTTGGAATTAATTATTAAAAATTATATTAATTACAATATTTTATATTTTGGAACACTTTGAATTAGACATTTTAAAGTAGTAATAGTAGATTGCCAATAAGATTGTTACCTGAGAAAATATTTATACTTGTCAGGGGGGAAGCAAGCGCTGCTCTTATCCCTTTGTTTCCAACTGTGCCCCTTAAAAGTCTCCGTATTCAATAGTGTTGCGTATTGCTCTGCATTACTAGCAAATAGGAATTAAGAATTAAAAAAATACAAACCACATCACTTGGAAACAAACTGAATATGAATATTTCCTAAGAAAACTACGGTGCAATGTGAAGAACTGTGTGATAAACCATCTGCTTAGTTTATGCAGCACTATTTTAGAGCCTCAAGCAAAAGTTCAGTGCAGTGAAATTTTACAACATTTACACAAAAATCCCAGTTCAGTTTGTACCCCGGGTTTAAATTCACAGTTTGGTATGCTTCACTCAATCGGAACAAATAATTTTTTGTTTGATCATATGTTTTAGAGCTGAAAAACGTGGCTCGTTTAGAACGGACTGGAGATTTAGTTTGATTATTTTCAAGTAATAAAGGATAAGCAGGTATAGCCGATGCAGGGATAAATCATACAACAAGAAAACCACCTGAAAATTCTCAAGATTTTTCTTTAGTAATTTTTTGACTGTGCTGATATTTGAGAATAAAAATGTTTGGAGTTTTTTGACACATAGAAAATCCAGTGTACGAATTGTCCCTGAATGCACCTTAAACGTTCCTCAGAGGGAATCCTGCCAACAGATCCGCTGCTGTGCAGCATTTTAGGCTAGTTGAAAGCTACTACAGGCAGCTAATTTTTCTCCAGTAACAGTACGACAGTTATTCAACTTGATGTTCTCTCAGGTTACTGCAAAGTAAAGTGTTGAAAAATACTCTAAAAACTTTTGTTCACTCCTTTGTTTTCTTTGTCATCACTGTAGCTGAATAAAAACCTTACCTTCCCTAAATAGCAGGATTTAGTGATAGCTGAGTAAGTTGTGAATTTTCTTTGCTGATCATTTCAGATTTGTGAAGCCTCACCTGTTGATCCTGACGATCTGTGTCTGTCTCCTCACTCACAGTTATCAGGTGCCAGTTGCTCAGGCTGGTGTATTCCTCCATGATAGACACCACTGCAGCTTTAAGGTCTTCCGTGGAGGCAGATAGACCCTGGAATTCACCACGGTCCAAACACTTTGCCTGCACTGCCACCGAGATGCCAGCAGCACCTCTTACCAGCTCGTTTAGGACTATGGCGGCCTGCTTTCTGTACGCTGAGGACTGCCGATACAAGTCCAAGAGGTGATCAGTGAGAACGTAGATATTGCCATAGTAACCTGGGAAATGAAAAACGAGATGATAAAGAATACCTAAAAGGTGTCAGAACTGTGATAAATTGCTGTAAAAGGTATCTTACGTTCATGATAAATATCGTTACATCCATTCATCACAGACGTTTGTTCGGGGTTTGTAATAATTTATTTGAATTATTATCTCTTCATTATACAAGAACAAGAATTACATGAAGGAACCAGAAGTTACTGTGGAGTCTATCTCATCTTTACAGGGTCAACTCTATATATACACAGGCTAAAATAAGTTCAGTTTAAGTTCCACTTGTGTTTGCTGAAAAACGGAATCATTAAAGCTGAACTCAACTGAACTTAATCTTTTAATATGGTCCCTATAGTCTTAACTGCAGAAGGCAAAGGTCTACCAGCTTTAAATTAGTGATCATAACTGATTGCATCTGGTAGTTTCTGTTTGAGAGCCCTGATTGGATTTAGCAATCCTCAGTAGAAGCAACTAAAGAACAGTTTTATAGTCAACAAGACAAATATTGAGGTGTTTGGTCAAAATGACAAGCAGGTTTGGAGAAGGAAAGTTGAAGAACACTGTACCAACTGTTTAGCATGGTGCTGGTAGCATCATGCTGTGGGGGTTGTTTTTCTGTGAGCAGTACCAGTACATTGGCTGCAAAATATGTCGCAAACTCACTATTATTTCAGTATTACTGTATGCAGTATACATATCGCAAAGAAGTGCCTGGACTGCAACATTTAAAGTAGGGGTGTTATGTAAAATCCACTTTTTTGAGCTTTACATCATGTTATAATGTTATTCCCTCATCAAAAGCATACCTGAAGTGTTGCTTTGATTCTTTCATCATGGATGTTTGAGAAATCCTTTTCCGTTTGGAGGTGCCTAAACGCTTGGTCTCACAAAGCTCCTCCTTGGACCTGCAGTCCCCAAGCCGAGCTCCCCCCCCCCCGAAAGCACCCTTTCCCCATGCCTCACCCCCTCAGCTCCTCCAGACTAGCGGCAGCAGTAATTAGCCAACACCTGGTGGAACTGCACGTCTGCTGAGCTCATTAATATGAACTACCTCTCAGTCCAGCGCTCCTAAGAAGGTTGTGAATGGCATAATGGAGAAATGTTGTTGCGATGACATGCTGAAGGTGTAGTGTCGGAAAGAGGAGGAGCTTTTTAATGAGACAGAGGCCAATTTCAAAGCGTCAAACTGAAAAGTTATGTTTGATTTATACAACATTTTTATAACAACTGATGGTAACATAGTTACTTGATTGTGCTACAACATGGCACTATGTGCCTGGAAAATACATAATACCGCCCCTTTAAGGCTCTCTATGACACTGATATATTTGGTGACACTTGCTGTTTATAGCAACATGAAAAGGTTTATAAGGTAAAGTGTTGGTAAGGTGGCCAAGTCATCAAGAAACTACAACTAACTGCAAAGAAACCAACTTATTTAAATCAAATATCTGGCCAGAATTACACCAGAAGCTTCTTGGTGGCTGAAACATTGTGTTACAGGTGTATCTTGCAATGGGACATTTATCCAAATATTACCAAGGGAGTATGTTTATATTTGAGCTTTTGTATGTAATTCTGACCCAGTGAGGATTAAAGAAAATCCGCAATTCAATCTTAGGCACACCATTCTTGCTGTTAAATCTATTGGCCCTTTATGAATGTGATCACTTCACACTTGGAAAAAAAAAATTCTAATAAATCCCATGAAGCCCATGATGAGTGTATGCAAACTTCTGTATAATAATACCTAATGTTCGGCAGATTTCCATGAGCACAGAGAAGATCTTCTCATTGGTGAAGTACAGGAAGTGCTTCCTCTGTGTGTGTGCGGTGTGGGAGTCATGTGAGCCTGAGCTGCTCTCTATGGGATCAGTGTAACTCCTTTCTTCCACAATACGAACATCTGTCACATCCAGCTCCAGCACCTGCAAAGACATTTTTAACAATAACTTAGGATAAACTGTAACTTCTTCAGGATAAGACTGGAAAGTCCATCAGAGTTCATGTAATGATCAAAGTAACTGATTTGAGGGCTGGAACACATTTGTTATTTTTTAATCAACTCCACTTGAACCTCACACACAGGCTGGGATTACTTCATATTTTAAAATGCCTACTATAATAATAAAAAGCTAATCCTTATTCAGTATCTTCTCTATTTGAGTAGTTTTGTCAAGTTTTAATGACATACATCAGGAAGCCAATATAAATGCTAATGTTGGTGGCTGGAATATGTTGAAATGTGACTGAAATAACATAAATACATGACCTATACAAAGAAAACAATGTATTTAGATGTTTGTGACATTAAACAAGAATAAAAATGTTTCCACTTTTCCACCAAACTAAGTTCAGTTAGACTGATAAGAATTTAGAAGAATCAAATCTATGCCACAAACCCAAAATAGCTGCTTTGTACTGAATACTAAATACTGTTAAATATCTCTATGAATCATATCAGGAAGTTTGAAAAGGTCAAATATGCCACCTGTATATTTTTAAGACATTAATTACGGTGCCATTGGGTTTTTTTGGTCACATTTAAATATTTCAAATCATCAAATTTTAATATCAGACCAATATAAGCAAGATGAGTAAATACAAATAGTAGTTTTCAAATAATAGTTTCACTAGTTAAGTGGAAACAATTATCCAAACCAACCTGGCCCTATGTGTAATAACCAAAATACAATAACAGCCAACAAGCAAAAAATTACTGCCAATAAGTCTTTTACACTACTTTGAAGGAATTCTGGCTCACTTTTCTTTGCAAAATTGATTTAATTCAGCCACACTGGAGGGTTTTCGACCATGAACGGACTGTTTAAGTTCATACTACATGCTATTTATGTCAAGTCTTTGACTCGGCAATTCCCAAACCTTAATTTTGCTTTATTTAGCTGGTGTGCTTAGGATCATTGGCCTGCTGCATAACTTCAGTGTGCCTGAAGTTTAGGTCACAAAATGGTGGCCGAACATTCTCCTTCTGGATTCTCTGGTAGAGAGCAGAATTTATAATTCCATCAGCTACAAGTCATCCAGGTCAAGAAGCAGCCCCAGACCATCACACTATCACCACCATGTTTGGCTGTCGGTATTGGCTGGGTTAGTTTTACACCAGACATAATGGGATGCACAACTTTCAAAAAGTTCAACTTTTGCCTCCTCAGTTCACGGAAAATGTTCCTAAAATTCTTGCAGATCACCGAGATGTTGTTGAGAAATGTGAGACGGGCCTTTGTGTTCTTCTTTGGTCAGGATTCGTTTTCACCTTGGAACTTTCCCATGGGAGCCATTTTGGCTCAGTCTCTCGCTTATTGTTCAATTGTGAGCACTCACCTTAACTGAGGCAAATGATGCCTGTAGTGCTTCAGATGTTATTCTGGGTTTTTTGTGACTTCCTGGTTGAGCTGTTAACACAAGCTAAGGTTCAGAAAAACTAGGCAGGTTCTATTTAAGTGATTTCTCTCGTCTAGTGAAATTGATCCAGAAATGTGGGATTAATCACAGTTAATTCTTGATTTAACAAGGGGGGGTGGCGATTCAGTTTCCATACAGCACCAGATTGGTTTGGATAATTTTCCCCTTAATGAATGAAATCATCATTTGAAAACAGCTTTTGGTGTTTACTAAGGTTATCTTTGTTTAATAAAAACATTTATTTGATGAAGTGAAAGACAGTGAAAGCAAAATAAATGTTTTCATTTTTTTCAACACTAAGTTTTTAAATGTTTTTGACACTAAGCTTATTTACTTTTTCAACAATACTCTGCTTCATCTGCATCCATATCCATCAGAAACGCAGCTACTAAAAATGATGTCTGGACTTTAAATGCATCTTGATAGAAAAATAGAGATCATGCAACTTCCATCACCTTGTTGTTCTTAACGAACCTCACATTAAAGTTTGTTGTGATGTTAGTTATACGCAGAGCCTTTCGAACTGTCATCAACACATAGATTTGAACCATACTAACTGACAGTGGAGAATATGAAGGATTGCACCCTTTAAGCTTGGGATGAGAGCACCACCTTGTGGCCAATTCTCCCAGTTAAATGCATCTTCCTCTCAGCCCGTTCCCACCTCATTTTTGCTTTACTGGCATGTAAAGCTGTAGGGCTATGAGATCAGTCTAACTCATAATTCAGTCTCCATTTCAACTCCAAATGATCACCAAAACAACAAAAAAAAAAAAAAAAACCCAACTATTTTTAAAATTAATTGAACACATTTGTATGTAAAGGCTACTCATTTTTTCATGTTTAAGTGCAATAAATGCAACATGTTTCCAAAAAAAGAAAGTAATCATTCAATGATCGAGCTTTCAATACTTGCAATGTTTTTCTGTAATTGGATAAAATCAGCCAAGTTGATTAAAACCCCTAAATCTGATGCAAAAGGGAGGGCATAAATACAAGAATGTTAATTGTAAAATAAAATTTTAAGAAATTTAATTCAAAAACAAAGAAATAACATGAACACAGACTGACCTAAACTACTGATTGCCTGATTGCCATTTTCTTTACAGTTCTACACACCATAAACATAGCTTTTAAGCTAACCATGTGAAATGTTTAGCAGAGGCTAAACAGAAGACCTGCTGTTGTTGAAATCTAATCCAGAAACTGACCATCTTTTTAACCCCCATTAAAATGTACTAAAACATATGCGGCATGTTCATTTTTTTTAGAAATACAGATTCTACCCATTTCCGATATCTCTTTTAGAAGTATGATTTAAGGAGATTTTTGTTTTCAGCTTTCCAGCCTTGAGAAGTCATTTTTATTTAGTTCAGGAGCAGAGGTGATGTCACACTGTGTGCGTTAGACAGCTGTCATCTTAGTCACCTTGAGTGAGTGAGTGAAACTTGAGTGGAAAGACTTGAGATTTACTTATGATTTGCAAAACAATGGCTTGGTCCTACCTCTGGTAACTAGACAGGAAATGGGCTGCAATAGAAGGGGGAAGATGTGTGGCAAAGGTCTCAGGGTTGGGAATGGAACCCAGGAAGGCTGCTCTACCCTTTCCCCACGCGCCACTCACCCATATTACGTCTCTATCAGGGTTTATGAGTTAAATTTTGCAGAGTAGCAAATGTTAAACCATGTGTTACCTGCATTAATGCTTTAGAGATCCTGTCCAGGTGTGCAGCAGAGTTTAGTACTACAGAGACAAGTGGTCCCAGGACTTTCAGGTAACCTAGGAACACATTGAGGACAAACAGCTTCTTCTGGTCGTCGGAGGTCCTCATCAGCCGGGGGAGGGAGGTGGCTAAAGAGTGGAGATTCTCAGACAAGACATCAGTCAAGTTCTTACTGCTTGTGCCACTCTGATTCCTCTGGGATACGTCTCTAAGAGCAACCTCACACCTAAAGAAGAAGATATGAGCTTCACTTAAAAGCTTGAGTCAAATTATTCTCATTCTATTTCCACTCAGAATTAACAGTAAAAAAAAAAACAAAAAACAAACCTCTCTCTGACTCTGGGCTCTTCATCGTTGATTGCTCCCACCAGAGCTTCCAGTAGCGGCCCTACGCACTCTTTTAGCGACTGACCACACGTTGCCAGCAGATGGTCAGCCAGGTCCACCATTTCCATCCTCACCCTCCAGTGTTGGTGGGCTGAGGTGCAGGAAATGATCCTCTTCAGTAACACACACAGCTTCCCCGCCGTACCCTTCACCCAGTCTGGCGTCCGCTGGACCACGAGCTGTCCGATCCTTCCCAGATCTGGGGAGGGGGTGTTGCAGGACTTACTGCGCTGCAGCTGGGAATCCTCCATGACCAGCCCCACAGACCGGGACCACACCTGAATAATAAGGGGGATTTTATTTTCCTATAGTGTAAACTGTACAGTGTAAACTGTATTCATGGCCCTTGAACTTATCGCATCAAGTTACAATTTTTCAATGTATTTTCTTGTGATTTTGTGTGACTAGTGCATGGAGGGACAAGGATAAATCATTTTCAACACTTTTTACAGATATATAAAAAGTATACATACATTTGTATTCAGCCCCTCTGAGTCAGTACTTTGTAGACTCACCTTATGCTGCTTTAGGGGTCTGTACCATACCCTTTCTATGTTCAAATGAAAAACTGAGATGTTTAATGCTTAGGACAATGTTTTATACAGGGTTTCTATATATTTTCCATATCAAAATCCCATGTTTCCAGACTCAAATGTTCTTTAATTTTACCTATTTTTTTAAAAAGGAGATTCTTTATCACATTCTTTATCTTCTACAGTGGCCTGACTTTAATTATGCACAGGCAGATGGATGGACACAACTATACTCTGGTACAAAGAATAACAGAAATACAAATGTTTTTTTTTTCATATTCCAATCTTCTTTACCCACACTTAGCCAGACTTGGAAAATAAATAAATCAAATCTGAATCTAGAACATGCCAAACTCCATAGCAACCATGTTTATAACTGCTTTGAACTTTGAACTCTAATGCATGTGTTGATCTTTATGACGCCGTTTGTTCGATGATGTTCTGAGTAAGATTACAGAGATCACTGAGATCAAATGGCAGATGGGGAGACTCTATTTGCTAATTAGGTTGCTTGTGAAGATGAATGGTTCCACTGGACTATATTTAGGGGTAACAGAGTTAAGGGGGCTAAATAGAAACACAACTTCAAATTATATAATTATATAATTTTTACTTCCATTTTACAATTTAGCGCTATTTGTGTTAGTCTATGTCATGAATTCCAAGTAAAATACATTGAAGTTTGTCTTGTAAAATGACATAATGTTAATAAGGTTAAGGGGTGTCAATACTTATGAAAGGCACTGTTATTGTTTGCGCTCTTTTTATAAACAGCCAATATTGTTGACATAACATGTTCACCTATTTTGATTTCAAGAAACAAATCTATTTTAGCTGAGATATGTTTGAATTAATTGACGCAAACACACGTAAGGTGTTCAAAAAATAGCGTAGATAACTCCAGCTCTACAGTGTAGCACACTGTTTATTATATGCCACAAAATATGAAAGGGGCAGTATTATGTAAAATCGACTTTTTTGAGGTTTACATCGTGTTGTAATGTTCTTCCCTCAACAAAAACATACCTGGAGTGTTGCCTTGATTCTTTCACGTAAGTCTGAGAAATCTTTTAATCTCCCGTGGCAACCATTCAGCTGTGCAAAACGCTTTGGTGGGGACCAAGGCGCAGCTCCTCCTCTTTTTGAGGCTCAGCTCCTCCTCAGAGTTACAGTTTCCAAGCTTCTGAGCTTCCGCCTCACAGAGCCCCCCTCCCCCGCGACTTCCCCACTCAGCCCCTTCAGACTAGCCAGCAGCAATTAGCAAACACCTGGTGAAACAGCTCATCTGCTGAGCTCGTCATATGAGCTACTTCTCAGTTAAATGCTGGTAAAAACGTTGTTAAAGGGTTAGCTGTTGTGGTGATTTCCTGGAGGCGGCGTTTCAGAAAGAGTAGGACTTTCTTAAAGCTGCAGTATGTAATTTTGCACCGCTCCCAACCTAAAACAACCAATCAGAGCCAGGAGGAAGGTCTTAGCGTAGTCAATCACCCACGTGTTAAGCAGCTAGATGTGCTAATAAAGAAAAAACAACTGCTTATCCACCATCATTGGTGGCCATGCTAACTAGCCTTAGCATCAGGGACAGGCTATGTTGTTATGATCCAGCTCTAGCAAAGCAGAGAGCAAGGGGGAGTGTGTGAGTAGAGCCTACATGAGGGTAATTGACAGCGCTAAGACCCTCCTCCTGGCTCTGATTGGTTGTTTCTGACTGAGTGGTGGATTTCTATGGTTGCACTGGGAGAAGGCAGAGCAGCTTGATTTTTTACAGGTTATCTGTGTTATATTATACTATCACGACATAATGATAATTCTAACAAATATGTAAAAAAACATTTCTCATAAAAGTTACATACTTCAGCTTTAAAGAGACAGAGGCCCCATTTTAAGGTGTTAAATTATGAAGTTAAATTTCTTTTAGGTCATATTTGATATTTATAGCATTTCTGTAACAACAGAAGGTAACATAGTTACTTGATAATGCTATAAAATAATTCTATGTGCCTTGAAAACACATAATACTGCCCCTTTAAAGCAATTCATGTTATTTTAAATTACACAGAAGTATTTTACCTTAATGGCCCGGACAGTAACTGCATGGCCTTGCCTCAGATCTCCAGAGATGATCCTTGCAGCAGCCGAAGTGATCCCAGGTAAGAACGAAGCCATGGTGCCACCTACAGAACATCGCTCGTCCCACGATGGGACAACATGCTCCTGGGTGCAGTCACAATGCAGAATCAAAGACTGGAGGCACTTCAAGGCTGCTGCCTGTATATCTCTGGATTTGTCCTTCTCTCCTACAGCAAGCAGAAGCGAGAGGGCAGCGCCCATTCCAGGCAGCATCACGGGTTCATAGAGTCTGAAGACTATATCCCCATAAGCAGCGTGAAGCAAAGCATCCATGCACCTCAGCACGGCTGATTTCAGCTCCTCTGATGTATCTGCAGGTTTACCCGGGTCTGTGGGGGAGCAGAGGCAGATGCAGAGCTCTGAGAAGAGGTCACGGAGGGTGTCCCAGCTCTGGACACAAGTCCTCTCCAAGACGTAGCTCACTGCTTCAGCCACAGATTGCACCAACTTCTCCTTTTTCTGCCCCGGGACTTTGAGGACAAAGCGGAGGGGGAAGAGGACGTACTCTTGGAGCTGCTGCAATGAGGCATCATGAACGTCTTTCAGCTGTTCGCTCAGCGTTTCCACGTTGGTTACAGTGGGCTCCTTGGTGAGCAGGACACAGGCTGGGCGCAGATAGGCAAAGGCAATCTTTGGGTCATTAATCTGAGACATGGTTGGAGGCATCACAGAAGGGCCACTTCTGTAAGAGGACAGGGAGCAGTTTTAACATCTTAAGTACTGTGTGTTCTTTAGTTAAACTTGGTTCCTTTTTGCATTTTCGCTGAATTGATGAGACAATACTCAGTTGTTAAGTGGTTAGAGAACAAACTATAAGGTGGTTCAATGACAGCCAGCCTCTCTACCTCCAATATGGTGAAAACAGCGAGTGACCACAACAGCAGCGATGCTGATGGCAATGAGAGCATTAGCTTTACTTTTTCTCTGCTCATAAGTCTCAACTAGGTTTAAGCAGAAAAAAGTAACAACTTTGGTTAGGGTTTTATCTAGTATGATTTAGTATAAAGATAAACGCATTAAAAAACATGAACACATAGTATAATAGTGAGTAAAACGTGATGTCACACCTCAGTGTTGTTTAAATTAGACAAACGCCCTCAGTGCAAAAGAAAGACAACGGTAAATAACTGCCTACCTTAATGCCAGCAACAGTAAGAATTACCACTGAGAAAAGTTAACTATAGTACAGAAATAAACATTTCACACTAACGAAGTTACCGCTGAATGCGGTGTGATTTCCGTCATCATTTTGCGTTAATGACGCACAGTTTTGACGGAAAATAACAATTTCCGGTTCTTTTCAGAATAAAACCTCTCGACAGTCACAAACTACTACAACAGAATAAAATATAAGAATTTATGCAGTATATATTAATAGAATATAATCGAATTTTTTAAGTGATATTAAAAACTGATTTCTGTTTGTTGATTTACCTTGTAGTTTAATTTAGGTTTGAGAATAAAGTGACTCAATTTCAACCATCAAAGGGAGGTGCCCAGTTGACATCTTGGTCAGATGACTAAACCACCTCAATTGACCATCTTTGATGTGGAGAAGCTACACAGTAGTATCTACACCCAATATATAAACTGCTTTCTCGGTCATTACCTTTCCAATGGCTGCAATTAACTAGGGAACGCGAAGGTTTTGTTTTATTGTGAAAGAATAGCACTTTGAACGGAAGTCTACCCTTCACTCACTTTTGCTAAGCTGACCCCGGGCTGTCCTGTGGTGGAGCTTTTTTCATGGCTGTACCTTATTAAAACAACGAACCATGTTGCTGTCACTTTTACCTTAGCCAGAGCTGATGTCAGAGAAGCTAACTACTTACTGAGGTAATAAATGTGCTTTTATAACTTGTGTTGGTCCAGTCTAACCTTAAACACGACTAGCAGCTAAAATAATATCTCAGTGGGTTTCAGTCTCTAGTCTACAATAGTAGAAATATTTGATTGTAGCTTACTTTACGGCACTGTAAGAGATTATTGAGTTTATGTTCTTAATACAGTCAGAACACAACGCATGTCTCTCTAGAGGAGACTAGCTGGACCCACTTTGTGTCGTTTTTAATGACTTTATCTGGAAGAGTTTACATCTTTTGGCATGATCCCATGGACGGAGGGGATTATTGTAGGCTACACTTAAAAGTCTTAAAAAGGAAATGTGTGGAATCTGTTTTAGGTTTGGATAATAAGGGAAATAGAAAAAACAAGAATATGGAAAAATATTTGTTCTTCAAGACTTTATTCCCTGCTTGTCTCATTGTCGACATGATAAATATCTGAATTTATAAACATAATTTTAAGGTTGTTTGAAAATTATGTGCATAAAAGTGTTTTATCCATCCATCCATTGACATGCTCATCCATCCATCGATGTGCCCCCCCATCCATCCATCCATCCATTCATCCATCCATTCATTCATTCACCCATCCATCCACCCACCCATCCATCCATCCATCCATCCATCGACGTGCCCATCCATCCATCCATCCATCCATCCATCCATCCATCTACGTGCCCGTCCATCCATCCATCCATCCATACTGCTGAGCTGTACTGAGTAATATACTCCCTTTGCTGATTTTGTTTATCCCTATTTAAATCAGCTTTAAATTTCCATCCTCTTTTTTTAGTCGGGGCGGTTTGATGGTGGCCACTCCTGTTCCACCCGGTGCCAAGCTGTCAGTATGGATGAAGAAACCCTGGAGGCTGCGATCGCCGCCTACGGTGCTCAGCTGCAGCAGGTGGAGACGGCCCTGTCAGCGGGCCTGGACCCCAGCCAGCAGCCAGACCTGCTCAAACTGAAGGAGGACCTTCGCCAGCTGATAGAGCTCACAGAAGCCAGCCTGGTGTCTGTCAAAAAGAGTCGGCTGCTGGCCAGCTTAGAGGACAGTAACGAACTGCACATAGGCACCACCGAGGCAGCAGCTGATACCAGCAGGGCAAACGAAAATCTGAGCGCAGAGTTTGCTGCTTTTTACTCAGAACTGGGAGAGTGTTCAGGTAGCAGCTCTGACACCAGAGAGAAGGACGAGGACGTAGAAGGTAGAGGAGTAGATTGTGAAGAGGAGGATGATGAGGAGGGTGAAGATGAGCTTAGTGGTACCAAAGTAAGAGCCCCCTACAGGACGACATGGGGGACGCTGGAGTATCACAACGCCATGGTGGTCGGGGCAGAGCCACCAGATGGAGAAGAGGCACAGGTCAGAGTGCTCTACGTCTACCCCACTCAGAAATCCATGAAACCGTGCCCGTTCTACCTGGAGGACAAATGCCGCTTTCAGGAGAACTGCAGGTAAAGCGATTCTTGGTCAGTTTTGGAAAAGTGTAACTATTCCACTGAACTTTTCATCAGTTTACCTCATAACAACCAAACACTTCAATGTATTTTACTAGGATTTCATGTGAGAGAGCAACACAATGTGGTGCTAATTTGTGAGCGGGAGGGAAATAAATTTTAGTTTTCAACATTTTCAACACACAAAAATCTGAAAAGTGGGGTGTGTATTTGTATTCAGCCCCTTTAATTTGCCATAATCCATGTACTGGACACAGAACACATATGGGACAAGATCCTGTGGTCAGATTTGACCAAAACTGATCATTTTTGGCTAAAGTTAAGACCAAAATCATTCATACCCCTGGTTGATTTGGATTTAATAGTAATAATAATACATTTTTTTGAGTTTTTGGAGAAGTGCTATACAAAGACACTTTACAGGAATCAAGCAAAATTACAAACGGAGCACTTAAGTACATCAAACAAAATCATAAAAGGAAAACAAAAAAAGAACACTAAATGCATAGCACTGGACATTAAAAAAAACACACGATAAGCATAAAACATGACATTAAGCATACATTAAAAGCTGTAAAGACAGCTTTTAAGCGAATTTTCATTAAATGAGATGGGCAACTCTGAAAGGATGATCTAAAAAAAAAAGGCGAAGAGAAGTATCAGTTTTGAAAAATAATTTATATTAACTTGTTTATTAAAACAGTACGTTGAAAATCATTAATACCTTCATCAATAATCAATGGGAAAGGCTTATTGACCCAGCAAACAAACCCTTTGATTTGCTGACCAGCTTTTTGCATGCACAGAGTCATTGACTTGCAGCATTCGGTCCTCCTGGACAGGAACGTAGCAACAGACTATCGCTTGTGTTGTGTCATTGACTTTACAGCAATCCCTCATACCGAACATGCATGTAGCGACAGCAGAGAGGAAAAACTCCCCCTTAACAAGAAGAAACCTCCAGCAGAACCAGAACCTGGCTCAGTACGAGCAGCCATCTGTCACGACCGACTGGGGGCTTGAGAAGACAGAGAAGAATGCACAAAAAAGAAACAGAAGAACTGATATAGGAGTACTTTCTATGTTGATGAAAAGTAAAAAGTTATCAGCAGGAGAGGGACACATTCGATTGTTGGCAGCAGTATCTCAGCCGATGCCCCCTCCAGGAAGGCACCTCAGCCAACGCCACACCAGATATAGCTTCTATGGAGAGAAAAAAAAACTGAGACAACATGAAGTTAACAGTTGAAATGACAGCAAATAATGCAAATTGGTGAGTAGAAGAAGAAGAAAGTGAGAGAATGTGGTTAGTTTCTCAATCAGCAGCCTAAACCTACAGCTGCATAACCACAGAGATAACTCGGGAGAGGCAGAGCCAAGTCAATCACGAGAATTTATAAAAACTGAAGTTTGCAGTTGTAAAAGTTCATTTCCGTGGCACTATACCCTAACTGTGAGTTTAGCCAGGAGCCTCAGTCAGTAGAATGTGTTTATTTATAACATTGTCAGCAGCTAATCCGATTTACCTCCATTTCTAAGGTACTTTCTGATTTCTCAAGGTTTTCCCATGGGGAGGTGGTGTACGTGTCCGAGCTCAGGGAGTTCTTGGACTGCGACCTCAGTAATCTTGAAGAGGGTTCTGCCTGCTTGGCTCGACATGAGGACGGCATCTGGTACCCGGCCAAGATAAAAGGTCATTCTGAACTGTCGATACATAGTTTACATACATAATAAGCTCTTTAAGTATCGCATAAAACATTTTTCATTTCGGTGTTTATGATGTTTTCTCTCCCGTTAGAAATCGACAGCGGTTTCTTCACTGTAAAGTTCGACTCGCTGCTGATGAAAGACGCCGTAGTCGAGGCCGACGGTGTTATCCCACCTCTGAGGGAAGATGACCCGCTCTCCTCTGACTCTGATTCAGACGACACTGGAGATGCAGATGCAGTGGCGTATGCGAAAGGTATTACAAAAATAAAAGAACGCAAGAAAACTGCTTGGCAAAGTATAGACCAAAACATACTATTTAAATTGAGCCTGTCAGTGAAAGGTTTTCTGTAAATTTTTCTTTTCTGTTATTTTTCGGCAACAGTTCTAGACTCTGCTGCAGAATCTGCAGCAGCAGTAAACAGTGCTAACTTTGGTGGCTGGGAGGCACATACCAGAGGCATCGGATCCAAGCTTATGCTCAAAATGGGCTACGAGTATGGAAAAGGTGAGAAAGACAAACATGTTTAAGTGAACCTCCCCTCCCCCCCTAAAAAAATCAAAACACGCATTATTTAAACTGTTATTTTTTATTTTAAATTAACATGGTTTAACTTAATCCAAGTTCAATTTTAAATATTTTTATCCTCTTAATGATTTCTCCTGTTTTTGCTTGTCTTGTCACATCCAAATGTTTCAGATTGTCAAATAAGTTAGATCACAGAGCTATCCAAACAAATCTAACCTTAGCTGAAAAAGTAGCCGTCTCCCTAGCAACTGGTTGAGCCACCATCAGCAGCAATAACCGCCATCAGGCGTTGCTAGTGGATTAACTTTTACATCGCTGTGGAGGAACTGTGGCCAACTCTTCTTTGCAGAACTGTTTTACTGCTGCCACATCAGAGGCTTTTTTTCCACCATGAACGGGCACGGTTTCCACCATTTTAAATGGCTTGAGCCATTCAGAGGTGGACTTCACAGAATATTTTCCCAGAAGTCTTGGGGATCATCAAGATGTCTTCTGGCAAATATGTGTCTTGACTTGAATTGCTTTAGGTCCGGGCTTGATGTGTTGCTTTTTGAGATCTTTCGCGCAGCTTCATGTTATTAGACAGGCTCTGTTTAAGCGATTTCTTGTGGATCTGGTATTTATCAGGCTTGAGTGAGTCTCATTTGAGCAAAAATGGTTGTCAGTCTGAGTTAATTCATGATTTAACAAGGGGGGCAATTTCTTTTTTTACATAGGTCCAGATCGGTTTGAATACTTTTCGTCCTTAATTAATGAAAGCATCATTTTAAAGCTGCTTTTTGTGTTTACTCAGGCTACCTTGGTCAGAATTTGAAATTTGACACCGAACATTTCAGACCAATACAACAGAATAAATCTGCTGCAGAACTGTGAAAAAGCATTTGGCCCCATACAAACGTTCACTTTTTAACCACGTTTTCACCTTGTTAAGAGAGAAAGTCGAGCCCTCTTCTTTTTCTATTCAATGAAAATCTGAACATATATGAACACTGATATTATTCTTACATAAAAAAGTTTTGTCAAAATGAATATCCATTGAGCATAATTTGAGAATGCATCAATCTAACTTGTAAAAAAAAAAAAAAAAAAAAAAAAAAAAAGTTAAGGCTCATTGAAGCTCCCCTTGTTAAGATCTTATGTGCGACTTGATTTTCGACTCAAAGCTTTTTCTTAGAATTGTGCGGAACGTTCCGGATAAATGAGTCAGGAGTGGATTCCCAGTGTGGCAGGGATCCCAGAAACAAAAGATTCATCAGTGCAAGTGTATAAAGATGGGCCTAATCTGCAAAAAGCATTGATCCATTCATAAGACTTAATAAATGAAAGGCTCCTTCAGGCAGTGCCAAAAAAAAATGCATGTTTGAAACCAAGACTATTTCTGGAACCTTTGTCTTTGTGCAGATGAAACTAAAGTCGATCTGCAGCTCAATGATAAGAGGAAAAACATTTGAAAGGGACTTTAAAGGGTTTTTGAACTGAAGAACAGAACCTCAGATTCTAGAGTTGTAAACTGTAGAACTGCGTCGCTCATGGTGGTGGCATGTTGGAGTAGCTCAGATTTGGGGGTTTTTTGTAGACTATAGTTCATATCTTTTTTAGGCTGAGGTGTTGCATGAACACAATAATTCTCTCTGATTGTGGATGCGGTGCAGCTAGAAGGGTATGTGCTCTTACTTTTTTTTTTTTTTTTTTTTTTTTTTTTTTTTTTTTTTGGACAGTTTTACGTTGTGTAGCTATGACAACAAGGTATCTAAAACTGGAAGCAGCTGATTAGCATCTCAAAAGCTCAAATAATACCTGAAATACAATCCCAAATCTCAGAAGATTGAAAAAGAGGCTTCATGGATGCAGAGCAGAACAAAAGAGCAGAGACAGAAGGAGGAAGTTCAAACCATCTCTTCCATTTAAGGATCATATTCTTGACTCCAACGTCTCTCTGCACCTCTTTCTAACCGTACGGCCAGACAGATTTAAAAAGGAGCAGCAAAAGCAAATGAGGTGGATTAGCAGTGCTTGCCAACAACCGATGATGTCATTCAGGACATGTTACTGTGGAATATTGTCTCTGTAATTGAGCTGTTAGCACATGAGGCTGTCATTTAGCAACAGAGGCCTCTTCAGATTTGTTGCAGAACTGACTGCTACACAGCATCACCCTCCACGACGACTCTTCGAACATAAGTAGATGTGAGTTACTTTGCTAATTAGGATGCTACACCATGATTTTCCAATATCCAATTTTTTCCATTAAATTCTAATTTTATGAGACACTGAATTTTGAATTTTTATTACCTGTAAGCCATAGGTTCTCAACTTTATATAGTAAAGTAGAAATAATAATAACGAATTTAATGGATTAATAATTATTTAATTACTGTGCCAGTGCTGGTTTTGTTAAATAATATTTGTTAATTTGGGATTGCGTTTTTCCTTTAATTAATAAATGCACTGACATTAGGATAGAGTTTTATTGAAATTGTTCACTGAGAGATTCTGCTGTTGCAATACAAGGTTATTTTTTTTTAAGGTATTTTCCACATCCTAGTACACATATTTTAATAACTGGGTAGATAAACTAAATATGACCTGAGAGTGGAATGGAAAAACAAATTTTTAAGTGCTATGCAATTTCTTCAGAGATTGGTTTGTCTCCTCAGGCTTAGGGAAGATGCAGGAGGGTCGAGTGGAGCCAGTGATGGCTGTGGTCCTGCCGAAGGGAAAGTCTCTGGACGAGTGTGCAGAGCTGACACAGAGACGCACCCAGAGCAGGGCTGCTAAAGACGGCACACACGGTGCCCGGCCAAAGCGCTGCAGAAAGCCCAGAGTCTCCACCAGAGGGCGCCGTACCGTCTTTGACTTTTTAAACCACAAGCTTGGAGACAAGAGCTCAGATCCTGCTGAAGGGGGTGCTGCTGCGGCGTCAGGAGCGACCGGGGTGGAGGCTTACAGGGCCGGGAAAAGCACCAAGAGGAGTCTGAACGTGAAGCTCTTCCAGGCTGCAGAGAGGGTGGCCCAAACCGAGAGGGAGATCCAGAAACTGAGCGAGTCGCTCAGCAGACAGACGGGCAGGTCAGTACAGGAGATAGTTAGTTTGCTACTAACTGCGCTTCTGTAAAATCTGGAAACAATAAGTAGTTGAGCCAAGATGTCATTATTAACTGTAGCAGACTTACAGCAGTATTGTAGTTCTCAAAAGTGTTTATACCCCTGGTAAAATGTCCGTTTTTTTAATGTAAAAATATGAGACCATTTCAGATCTGGTCATAGCTCCTTCCATATATAATCCTGTACACTTCATGTAAAAAACAAATGAATCAGTTGAAAGCAAAAAAACCAAACAAGCTGCATCGACCTGGTTACATAATTGTGCAAACTCTTAAACTAATAACAGGTTTTCTGATTTAAGTTCAGCTTTCAGTCTTCTTTAGTGAGTCTCTGTCAGCTTCCCACATCTTGACTTTACAATATTTACTGAGTTTGTGTTGAAAAAGTTCATCAAATCAATCAGATTGCAGGGACATCTCTTTTCTACTGCCCCCTTCAGGTCATTGCACACTTTTTCTTATAAAATTGAGTTTCGGACTCCTGTTAAGTCTTTATTCATGCCCACTGGGACATGAACAAATATGTGAATCTAAGTCCAAGTCATTCCAATGCTTGAACTTGTTGAGTCGGATGTATGCTTGGACATTCTGCCATGCTGGAAAATACAAGCCCTCTTCATCTTCAGCTTCCCAGCAAACTTCTGAAGTCTTGGTGCCAAAACTGACCAGTATTTGAAACTCATAAGTTCACCCACCCTGACGAAAACCTGCTGGTCTCATCAGACTATAAAAGATCCTCCTACGAGGTTCTGGAAGACTTTCCACCACCAGGCCTTGATGTTTTCTTTAGAACAAAGGGGTTCAGTCTTGCAACCCTTCTCCGGTTCCTGTCCCCTCTTTTCATCAGTTCTGGAAAATCGTCGTTTTTGCTGACGTCCCTGTTGTCCCATAATTGCGCCGGTTATTCTTACTTGTCAACGCTGCGCCACAATGTTTCTATATAACGCTGTAGGAATTGTTTGCACCCTTCTGCTGACTGATACCTTTTTTTTTTTAACGCTTGGATGTCTCTGATTATTTGTAACCTTTCTTCAAACTTTGGTAAAAGCATTAAAAAAAGTGAGCAAATGTCAAGAAAATCCTGCTCGAACAACAGAATTTTATTTGTGGTTTCAGTATGATTTATTTGAGGAGTTCTTAAAAAAGATTGAAGGTTAAAATTAAATCGACCAGGTTATTGCAGCTTTTGTTTTTCATTTATTAAATATGTTTGTTTTTCTCTTGAATTGAATTGTAAAAATGTGACGTCATATGTTAGAAAATGTTTTGAAACAAGGTCACATTAACCTGCCAGTTTAACAGGGGCTGTGTAGACTTTTTGTCTCCCTTTTATGCCATTATGTACTGTCATCACCATTAGATTACATACAGGTAAGCTACTATTTAATAACTCAATGCACAGATTACGCAACTTCCAGTTTCTGTCTGTTTCCAGTAGAAGTAATAAATTCATATCCCCAAACAAGAACTGCGGGAGCAGTGTGAAACTGTAAATGGGGTGGGAACATTTTGTGGAGAAACTTTAGTTTCCACGGCCGACAGTGCTGCTAAAATCAACCTGACTTGTCATCTCTCCCGTCCGCCTTCATATCTATTTGTTGTTTGTGTTTGTGCAAAGGGATTCATCCAGAGTGAAGCAGCTGGAGGAGAAACTGTCAGCGGCCCGCCGCCTGCTGGCCCAGCAGAAAGCACACGAGCTGTCCATCCAGAAGGAGCACAAGAAGGCAGACACACACAAGAAGATGACTGAGTTCTAACCTCAGATTGCCCCAAGACTTTAGAAAGAAAGGGAGGCACCGCTTCCCTCTAATGAACTCATAGTCATTGCTTATTGTCAGTTCTCTGCCTTGTTCTTTCTTTTTGTAAAGATTCCTTCTGGATATTTTCTTACCAGCATCATGGGTTTTAGCTGGCAAGGGAGTTCTTTTTTTAGTTGTTGTTTTATTGTGGTTGGTTTATGGAAGTTTAACTGTAAAACCAACAATGTTGTTAAAAATAAATTTTTAGTTGTCACGAACAAATGTTGATTTTATTCCAGTTATTTTTGGGACCAATAGTGTCTTGTTTGTTTGGTTCTTACACCACAGCTGAGCAATTGTGTAATTCCGTGACGTCACGACCACAAAGTTCAGGGGATTTTACATAAAATGGTGCATAATTGTGGGAGGAAAAGATACCTTGGTTTAAGAAATTAAAGAATTGTGCTGTGCATTAATTTTTCAGCCCCCCCGAGTCACTACTATGTAGATGTAGATTCACCTTTCACTACAATTACAGCTGCAGGTGTGTCTCTACCAGCTTTGCATGTGTAGAGACCGAAATGTGTCTGCCTGGTATTTTCTAGAAAGCATCCCAAATTCACTCAGATTGACTTTGACTAGGCCATGTAAACACATAACAGGGCTTGATTTAGACCATTCCATTGTAGCTCTGGCTGTATTTCTAAAGCAGTGTTTCTCAGTTCCAGTCCTGAGGGGACCACTGTTTTAGGTGTTTCCCTTCTGCCACACACCTGACTTGAATAACTGGCTGATTAACAGTTATGAGGTGTTCTCATAACATCTGAGGGTAAATTACAGCGGGATTCCAGTTATTAGCTATTGTTTCTGCGCTATCAGAGTGAATGGGGCTGAAAACTGCAACACACCACACACTTTAGATTTTTATTTGCATTCATTTTTCTTTCTTTTCACAGTGTACGAAAAAAAAATGTTGGATTGTTTAGGGTGTATGAATGTTTTTGTGACATACTAATAGACATTCATCTGTATTTGAATGTTTTCTACCACTTTTCTGAGATGAGTTCTGACTGGAAGCTGCTATTGTGCTTTGTGCCATTTACTCAGTATTACAGAGACTTTACTATTCCATCGTCAGGTGTTTGCAGCGTTTTAAAACAATTCCCAAACCTCATATAGCACACACATGGCATCTGTGAAGCTACAATAACCTCGCTGTTTAATAATAAATCTGGGCAACAGCTTGGCACACTGTCTCCCGGCAGGTTGGGTACTGAACGTCTCCTCCACCTCGCAAAGGCCTACAAACTGCTGCTGCAGATCAAATATTCATATTCTTAAATCTTTATTTTGCCTCATATTCTTATCTAAATGTAAGGTTTGTGCCAGGGTAAGATTTAAAAACTAACAAATGATTACTTCCCAATAGAATCAGGTAAGCCCAGCTCCACTAAAATTCAGGGATAGCTTCAGACCATGAAGGACAGTTACTGGAGAAACTAATGGCCGTCAGCAAATCTTAACAATCTCAATAGCCCTGCAGGGGAAGCGATAACACCAAACTTCATGTTAAAGTTAGAACAACATCAAAGAGATACAGGTTTAGGTGAGTGGATGGAGCCTGTTAAAGATGAGGGCATATCTATAAGCTCCTTCCCCTCTCTCCCTCCGAGAGGGGGGGGCATTTGCACTCTGTTTCTGATGAGTGGCAGCACGTCGCCTGCTGGTGACCAGAGGGGATCACTTGGAATTTGCTGATTGTGGGAGAAAATGGCCAAATGCACCATGTGTGTGGATTTAATGGGATCCCTGGAGGGTCAGAGCTTCATGCCTTCCCCATTTATGAGCCTCAAAATTTTCAGGGAAAGGGAGGGGGTGACAGATTTACCCCCTGTGTCATCTGTATGCACCACACAACTCCTGCAGACATCTGTCAACTGACCTATTAGGGAAGTTTTTGCAGTTAATCGGCACTCATCACGCCCTGCATTATGAGATTAAGGAGGAGTGATGGGGGAATTGATTGGGAGGCCACGCTGATAGGCATTTTATTTGAAGCGGCTAGTTAAGCTGCTCACCTGAAGGTTTTACAAGGCTGCAGGGGTTAATCTCTGACTGTGCAGGCTGAGTGTTTTTACAAATGAAGCTCTGTTGTACATTTAATCTGCACGGGTCAACTCAAAAATCCAATTGTTTCTTGGTGTCGTTAAACTTGGAGAGGAATGAAAATAATACTATGTTTTTTTCTTACTTTTCACACTCTGGTAAACAATGCAACCCATCTAGCCATTGTTTTAGCATTCACTGCCATACAAAAACAATAATATCCATTAAATTTTGTCATATTTTGTCACATACAGCCACAAACTTTACCATACTTTATTGGAACCTTATGAAATTGTCATTTATTTATTTATTTATTTATTTTTACAAATAATTAGGGAATAATTAGGGTATGCATTTGTATTTAGCACCGAGGGTCAGCATTTTGCAAAACCACCTTTTGCTATAATTACAGTATTTGGGGAATAATCTGTATCAGTATTGTACATCTACAGATTGAATTTCTGCTCCACTCTTCTTTGCAAAGTAGCTCAACCAGCCTCCCTGTCCCTGCTGTAGAGAAACATCGCCACAGCATAATGCTGTGGGTACAGTGTGTTTAGGGTGCTAGTTTATAGCAGTGTTAGTTTTCCATGTTTCACATCCAGGCAAAATATTTTAAATTTGGTCTCCTTTGACTCCCTTTGTCCCCTACATGTTGCAATCAATAAATGGGACTTCTTATAGTTTTCTGTCAAAGGACTGGTTAACTAACAGTAATCTATCTATCTATCTATCTATCTATCTATCTATCTATCTATCTATCTATCTATCTATCTATCTATCTATCTATCTATCTATCTATCTATCTATCTATCTGTCTATCTATCTATCTATCTATCTATCTAAGTAGATTGCGATTTGTGGCTGTATTGTGTAAATGGTAAAATAAAATCTACATCTAGGTTATAACATATTGACACATAGGAATAATCTAGAGCTTCTCTAGTCCTAATAAACACTAAGATAAACTGGAATATTTTACACTATCTCATGTCAATAGATAAACATTGCCAACTCCAGCAGGAGTGGATGAAAACAACCTTGTGATTGACCGCTTGTTTATAAAAAGATCATATCATTTATTGTGAGTTTTCCAGCTGAGCATCTTCAAAAGAAAAATACTTCAGTTCAGGTATTTTGGAACTGCTTCATTAAGGCATTTGTGGATGATTATTTCCAAATTGTCATAATCACTCCTTTTATACACATATGCTTTATAACAGTATATGTTAAATTGAAGCATGAATCGCCTGTGAACTCTCGTCTACACGTCTCCTCATATGTTTATTGTGTTTAGATCAGCATTCACCTTCTCCTAGGTCCCAAAATGAAAGCCAGAACCTGACGCTGCTCCAGTGTTTCTTTCTTAAGCCATCCTGAAAGGTGAGCCGTCAGCAGTCTATCAGGTTGCTGGACTCTACTGCAGATGTCCTTTCAGCTCCTCCCTCTCTTCGGATGATCTGCAGGCATTTTTAACCCTACCTCTGTGTGCCAGCAAAATGAGGGATTTAATGCCCATCATTTTTCAGACAGACTGCTTGGAGTTATACTCAAACAGTTTTCACACGGTTTAGAGGATGATTTTTGAATGTGTATTAAACTTCAAATGTGCTTTTATTTTTATTGTTAGTGCTGTATCTATCCAACCTCGTTACCATGATGGCCTGTGAGCCTCACATGTCCTAGAAAAACGTTAAAAAATCTGTTCCAGGAATCATAGAGTACCCTTCGCCTTCCCTATGGGGAGAAAATAGACTCAAAATATCTGTGCATATGTAATGCTTGATTTGTAAACGCACCATTTACGCAGGAATCTATGAGGCTCTTGGAAGCGTGAAACGAGTCTCAAAAAACCTCCTGTACTTGCAAATTGATGTGTGTAAATGTCGTTTCGTCCGTGTCGATTTGTGTACACATAGTGAACGATTTGTAGGTGTAGGAGCCTTTTTGAATTCGGAATTATTAGATTTGTGTGTGTACTTTTATTTTGTATTCATAATTTCTTAATATTTGTATGTGCATTTGAACAAACATTTGCAAGTACCTGAAGTTACACACAAAACGTTTTTTTTTACGGTTTACAAATAATGTTTTACACGTACACATACCCAAAGCTACACACAGACAAGGTTACACAGATTACAAATCAAGTATTACATACGTGCAGATATTTTGAGTGTATTTTCTCCCCATAGTCTTCTGCTCGATCAATCTGTTTGGCCAGAGAGATGAGGAAACAAAGAAACTTGATGTTTTGAGCTTCATCCTTTTTTGTCTTTATCAGAAGGGGGGGGGAGGGGCACCATTCCCCTGAGAACACTAAAACTTGGAACTCATTGATTCCCCGCCCATGCATCCTAAACTATACGCCTGCACCTTAGTAATGTATGTATCTGAACAAACATCACTGAATTCTGTTTACCTAGATTTATGCTGACCACAATCTGGATCAGGAGTCAAATGTTTCTCACTTTTGTAAATGAGATCTGTTTTATTTCAATAGATTAATACAAATATTCAGATTAGTAATTTTCAGAGTATTTAACCAAATACTGTGCGGCTCATGGTGTTTGATCTCAAACCCAGAATCTTCCCGTTGTTCCACATACTCGGTTTAAAACTAGGGGAGATAGGACCTTTCAGTCAGTGGCTGCAAAACTGTGGAACAGTTTACCCCTGCAGCTTCCTTTTGCTGACTCCGTGGAGGTTCTTTTGTTTTCCCCGGCTTTGTCCACAGTGGCATGAGTTTTTACATCAACATGGACTGAGAGGAGCCCAAAGGAAAGAACTCCCTGCTCCATAATTGAAACACTCAAGCTTGACTAAAAGTTGCAGCCAAGTATTTTTTTTTAGAGAAAAGTTTTATAGTCAGAGGAGACCAAGACAGAGCTATTTGGCCACAATGACAAGACTTATGTTAAGAAAAGTTAAGGTGAGACTTTCAAATCTAAAAAATAAATAACTGAACCAGTTATCAAGCATTGGTGGTGGGAGCATCATGCTGATGATCTGTTGCGCTCTCTAGTGTTACTCAGGCATTGCACAAAATAGAAAAGGGAGGACATATTCAAATTGCTTGAGTTAGCTCAACTGAAGAGTGAGATGGTTGAAACTTGGATAGAACTGGGTAATCCAACAAGACGGTGATTCCAAACACATCAAAAAAGGTTTTGTGAAGGATAACGCTGGCTAACGTCAAGCTTTTGCAGGATTTTGCAAAAGCAGCTACCTTGGTCATATGGAAAATATGTCGCTAGGAGGAAACTCTACCTATTTTAATAAGAGTGGTCAGATATCCAGCCAGATTCATACCAAGAGCTTGTCGATGGCATCCAGAACAGCTTCCTAATGGATATTTATCCAAATATATGAGCCTATATGTATAATTTTGTCTGTGTGTGAACTAGAGAAAACAACACATTAAATTCAAACATGGGCACCAAATTCTTGGTTTTAAAACTATAAAGCTGTATCACAATTCCATGCTGTAAAAGAACTGTTCAAATAATTCATTCAAATCTCCTGCTCAATATGAGATTCATTCATTCAAACCAATGACTGAAATTCTACGCAGCCAAGAAAATAGTAGGAGCTGTGTCTTTGTGTATCTCCAATCCTAACTGTACGTACAGTGCATACACCCACAGATAATGCTCTGCACAGAGAAATAATTGTTCAGGAAACAGCTTGTAGGATTATCATGTTGGTCATTGTGGGCCAAACCTCTAATTACTGGGTTTGGCCAGTTATTAAATTAAAATGTCTCTCCATGTCCAAATTAATTACTCAACCCAAAAGCATATGATCTTCATAGATCATACTTGAAATTAGCACTGAAGGCAAGTTCTTTATCTTGGTAAATTTAATAACATGACATTTGAGTTGTAATTAATAACATGGTGACCTTGCATGGTATTTTGCTCATCTTTCTTAGGGGAGCCAGTGAAAGAGACCTTTCTAGATCTCCACCTTCATTTTTAATTTTCCTCTTTATATATTTTATTTTACAATCATGCATGTGAAATCAGTGGTGAAAAGGCATTTGTTGTCATTTTATGGTAATTAGCTTATCACACAAGGACCATTTTCAGTAGAAAAAGATCTGGATGGGATACAGGAGGGGCAAACAGAAATGAATATCCATTAATGGGTTAATTAAAAATTAAAGAGGAGATGGAGTTTACATTAAACTCTGAGGTTTTGCACATTTGTTGTTAGAGCAAATCCTTCCTATTACTTTGTATTCCCAGTTGTTATCTAATGTTTTCTCTGTTGATCACAAAGCCCTGCAGTAACTCAAACCTTGTTCAAAGTGCTGTGTTTTCATATCGAGCTAAATTACCATTTTGTACCTTCTGTGAAATCTGCATAATAATCAATGGTAGCTCCTCTGCTGAGCTAGTGGAAATACAATAGTTTGTTGGCTTAGGTCAAAATCGAGGTCGTAGCTTAGGGGACTGAGGTGTAACATTACATGCTTTTTAATCCAATTCGAGGTTTTATCCAGGCGGAAAAGCAGGACGCTGATGTATGGGAACCAATTTAAAGTGAAGATGTGTTAATTAAAGCGTGATGGACTGCTTTACGTGGAACAGACTGAGTGAGAAAGTGTAAGTCATGTTTAAGTTCAACTACCTGCCACCAATCTGAGTTTCTGCAGTTATATTAAGGGACAGAATCGGTATAATTTGACATATGATTAGCAATTTGAGGGAATCCAACAGTGTGCACATAAATAGCAGTTCTTTCTAGACTTTCTGCTTTTCTACTCAGGATAATAGGCTGCAGCAAATTTTGAACAAGCTCTGAAATGAAAAAGAGGGACAGAAAATATCTTGAACGTGTTTTAACTCCAAGTAAGGCTTCTGTTCCAGCCATCCATCCATCCTAGAAACTGTTTTAACATGACAGAAGTCCACTCTGGTTCAGTTATGTCTATTTCAGTCGTTAACATACCAGCCGATTATAACCGGTCTCTGTTTCATAAACATACAGCCAAGGTTTTCTCTGTTTGAAGTTTTAATGAGATGCTGGTCAACCATAGTTCAAAATCCTTTGGTGCTGGACCTTTTAACAGTTTTTAAAATCACAAAATGGTATCTAGGTGGTAGAATTTTGATGCTTTTGTCACACAAATTTAAAACATCTCCAAGTAAACCCCTGACTTCTGTTAGAAATGTAAATCCTTTACTTTTTAATGCTGGCCTTATACCTGGGCAGCTGTCTCTGTTCTCACTCAAATACAGTCTCTCTTCCCTCAAAATCACACCTCCCACATACCGTACTTCCTGCGCTAACGCTTCAGCAAGTATTCCATGAAGATTTTGTCCATAAAGCTGTCAGAAACCTATATGAACATTTTGAGCGTGGCAACGGCTAACCCAACTACTTTCATTTAGCTGAAGTTCAGCCATAGTTTGATTGTAGATGATAGTGTTCTTGGTCAGTATGGACTGAATCATAAATGTGTTGGCACCTTTAAATATTTTAAAGTAGGCAGAAATGAGGTGTATGTTGGACACTGTAGTGGTAATAAAAACTTGGAGGTATAGCTGTTATAACATGTTCATAATGCCCCCCCCCCCCCAACAACTGGTCCTATCCTAATTATTATCATTAAATAAACATTTTAAACATTAACCAATGTGGTGACTCTGTGTGAAGTTTCACAGCATTTCAAACAGGAATACACGTGATTTTTCTGCTATTGTCTCGATTAACAATGACAGTTATATAAGTCATCCATGTCTCTCTTTTGACATGATTGTGGAAGTGTTTCATTTTAACCTCACCCAGACTTTCACCTAGTTTTTTTGTTTTTTGTTTTTTTTTTTGACACTACTCAAAACCTCCAGCTCTTTATGCACAAATAGTAACAATAAAAATATTTAGTGCCTAAATCTTTTTATAATTCTTATTTAGGCTGTGGATATGAGGTGGTTATGGGATTCTGTGTATGATGCAGTCTTCACACTGAAAATTAAAAGTTATATAAATTAATCAAACTATATCATTTGAAACTCATACAGTCTTATTACTTTTACAAATTCGTTGTTGTAGCTGCTCTTATGCAAATAAAAATCTAAAAAGCATTACATGCATTTGAAATCCCCTAAACTTCAATATAGCTCAGACTCAGTCAAGGTAGATATGACAGGAATGAAGTTTTAGTACAGATTCTCAATTGGATTTTGGTCTGGACTTTGACTGGGCCATTCTAACCCATGAATATGCTTTGATATGAACTATTCAATTGTATCTCTGGCTGTATGTCAATGTCTGTTTTGCAGACTGTAAAAGCATCTTCCATAAACTCTAGCCATCTTCCCTGACACTGCTGAAGGAAAGCATCCCACAATATGATGCTTCCACATAATCTCTCAACGCTGAGATAGTCAGGGAGATGTGCAGTGGTTGTTTTCTGCCACAGATAGTGTTGCATTTAGGCCAAAATGTTTAAATTGGTCTCTTCTGACCAGAGCACCATCCACATGTTTTCCTGTGTGCTAGCCATGGCTTGTGACAAAATGCAAACAAGACTTCAATTGGCTTTCTTTCAACAGTGGCTTTCCTCTTGTCACTCTTCCATAAAGGTCAGATTTGTGCAGTGCACAAGTAAAGGGTTTGACTTACCTTTCTTCATCCGTGTTACTATTTTTAGCTCAACTAAACAACCATGTTCCACACAAAGCCCTTAAGAGGGTGAACAAAGCATTGGTTTACACACTGTCTACTCAGCAGACAAGAAAAACATCAGAACTGAAAAGAAAGAATAAAGTAATTTCTCACAAGAACAGCAATGCTATATCTTTTTTGTACCTTTGAGATAAATCATCCACATAGGTAAAACAATAGATCTCCCTACAGTGTAATTCTTTAAAACAAAAATCTGTAGTTTTTCTTCTTCTACTCAAGATTTGACCGTTATTTTCTTCATTTGACTGAGAATATCTTTGTCTTTTTCAGCATGGACAGGCAAGATGGACACAAAAATCTGGGCTTCACACAGGTGTCCGCAGAGAGCACTTGTGGTACATTGGGGATGGGTGACATATAATGAAAACTACACCACATAGGCTTTGCAGATGACTTCGTACTTTGTAGAGCAGACTAAGAGGTATGAATTAGTTTCAAAAACTATCCTGCCAACAGATCCTCCCACCTGAACTGTAGATCCATGCAGCTCTTCTAGAGAAACCAGGCATCTCTTAGCTTCTTGGCTACAGGTTTAAGGCTCCATTGTGCTGTCACCGTGTGTTTTGGGAAAGAACTGATTTAGTGAAGGGGATAGCAACAAGCACATATATACCATGGCCCTGACTTGCCAAGCAAGGTTTGTTATGGCCCCATGAGGGTATGTTATGGCTGCCATCGTGGGTTGAGAGAATTATGTAGTGATGGCAGGTGGACTTTATTTGCTAGCACGAGGTGACTAGAGAGGGCAATTGGTTGCACTGGATTCTTTTAGAGGTATCAGAGGGAGGCCACACTTTTAAGATTCTTATTTGTGAAAAATATTGAAAAACGTATAATTTTCTGACTTTGTGTTGATCAATCAGACAAAATGCTAGTAAAATACATTAAAAAAGGGGTTCAATTGAAAAAAAATGAAAGGGGGGGGCATCAAAGTGTGAGAATACTTTGTTGAGCATGTCCATGTGTATACTTATCTAGGAAAAATAATAAAAGTGCATGTGTTTATCTGTTACTGTAAGGAGGGATGCTTATGAAGCCTGAAAGGCCTGACAAAATGCAACATTTTACAGGTGGTCAGCAGTCACATTTACCTAAAGCCTAAAACGCATAAAGACATATAAAATATCCCTCCCAAGAAAGAACTCTGACAAGTTTTCACAGAAACATGACTTTATAGGAATCTCATGAGTATTTCATGACATCAGTTCATTGTTAGCTATGATTGTTACCCAGATGCTGCAAAACTGTCATTGTTGGAATATTCCACCTCATATGGTCCTATTAATAGCAGTCGAGATCTTCAGTCTTCTGGTGTATCAGAATTCTGTTTTTCACATGTTTTATCACAAAGTGACAGTTTGAGCTGTGCAGCTCAGTGTCGAGATGGAGTGGCACAGAAGGGTATTTTCGTTGTTGGCCTTTTGCCCTCATAAAGAATTTATGTGCCCACAGGGATCAATGATAGATATTTCATCTTGTTTATCTGTGGGTAACCTTTTATTAACAAAGGATAAGAGCAAAGACTATGACATGGAGTTCCCTTGAACAGAAAATAAAAAGATTCATGATAAACCTTTTTCTTACAATATGTGACAAGCCTGTCGTCCTGTTAGTTCTCATGTTCCTCAAAGCAGAGCTTCTAGATCATCCCAGCCAGCCAGGGAGGAAGAAAGAGTCCCACGGATCCCAGAATACACACCAGTACAAACATCCAGAGGAATATTCTGTCAATGACCATTGCCACATACTTCCAGTCCTCCTTCACCTGGCAGAAAAAACAAAACAAGGAGGGACATTTCAAATTTCATACCACACCACTTTTCTCTTTAACAGCTGGCAGTTTTCACCTTTGATTGATTTCTCTTGAATGGATGGTGCTTTTTTCACCACGAGGCTGCTTCCTTCTAAATGTCACTCAATCTTTGCTATGAAATATTCACGGTCAAATTATAGACACCCGGATGTTTTGATGATTGGCATCCTGTGGCTATAGATCATAAGTGTAATGTAGTATTTCTACTTTTTACATTGTCAGGCATCTGTTCTTTCTGTATCTGATTTCCAGTGCAATTGTATGGGAAGCAGGGAATCACCACTACATCAGTGCATCCTATATAACTACTGCAATAAAAAGTAATGTTTTGATTCTTGCATTACCAGTTCTTAACAAATTATATTACTATATGTGAAGAAATACTTTAGCACCCCTAAACCTCAAAACTAATTGTGCCACAGATGGCAGCAGCAACTGCCTTCAAACATTTGCGTTAACAGTAAATGGTTATTTTAAACCATTGTGGTGGAGTTTGGACCTATTAGTCTTTGGAGTAATGTTTTAACGTAGCTTCACTGTAAATTTTTTAAGCATGAATGACCTGTTCAAGGTCATGCCGCATTATCTAAATTGGATTAACATCTGGACTTTGACTAGGACACTCTTTGTAAACCCTTCAGATGTGGACCTGCTGGTGTGTGTTACATCATATTTCTGCTGCAAAACCCATATGTGCTTGAGCGTGAGGGCATACGCTGACGGTCAGAACTTCTCCTTCAGGATGTTCAGATAGAGAACAAAATTCATGGTTTTATCAATAACAGCAAGTCATCAATCATAAAACAAAAACAAAACAAAGCTAATCATGCATAGCTTTTTAAATTTATTTCTGTTAAGTTGCTTTAAGGTGGGAGAAATACACTTTGAAACATATCCTACCCTGACTAGCTGTTATTTCAACTGAAATCTGTTTTTTATGTGACAACAATTGTATACATGAAATAATACGGCTGAAACCAGATTTCTACTTGGTTTCATCGTTTGCATACAAGCTAGTGTTAGCACTGCAGCACAACTAGCTGCTTCAGGAAGTCAGAAAAGCTGTGAGTCTCTTTATTTAAATCAAACTTTAGATGTCCCCCAAGTTGTGGTGTGTCAGACAAAGATAAAGCCTATATTGAACAGCATGTGAAAAACTAAGTACAACCTTGAAACCATAGATATGTACAAAATAAAGCAAAACTTGGATTTCCAAGAGGAAATGCTTTCTTATTATGATGACTGTGAGTAATGAACATGTGTAAGAGAAAGCGGTGCAAGACATCACTATTTTCAGTTTACATGAACTACTATGTACTTTTGCAACGTGTAAACAGCCCTTCCCTGGTTGCTGTTTACACTCAACTATCAGGTGAGACCCTCTCTCTTTGTTTCTCCAAACTGAGGTTAAGCTGAGACTTCTCTACTTCAGGCAAGGCACTGATTACTGATAACCAGGGGGATGGAAGCTTACAGTATTATAAGTGGACAATATTTCCCAAGAGAGAGTCTGTCTCAGTAAGAGCTTTTCAGTTGCTGTCATTATGGGATTTTGTTAGGTGATGCACAGTGGCTTGCAAAAGTATTCACATCCCTTGAACTTTTCCATATTTTGTCACATTACAATCACAAACAAATTTATTTTTGAAAAAATTATACTTGATTCAAAACATTTTTACAAATAAAAAAACTAAAAAGTGTGGTTTGCAAAAGTATTCAGACCCCATGAGTCAATACTTTGTGGAACCACCTTTTGCTGCAATTCCAGCTGCAGGTCTTTTAGGATCTGTCTCTACCAGCTTTGCTCATCTAGTGACTGGAATTTTTGCCCATTCTTCTTTGCAAAACAGCTCAAGCTCAGTCAGATCAGACGGAGAGCATTTGTGAACAGCAGTTTTCAGATCTTGCCACAGATTCTCAATTGGGTTTAGGTCTGGACTTTGACTGGGCCATTCTAACACATGAATATGTTTTGTTTTAAACCATTCCATTGTAGCCCTGGCTTTATATCTGCATTTGGTCCAGAGTCACCTCGGGCCTCTTGGCTGCATCTCTGATCAGTGCTCTCCTTGTTTGGTCTGTAAGTTTAGGTGGACGGCCTTATCTTGGTAGGATACCAGTTGTGCCACACTCTTTTCATTTCCGGGTGATGGATTGAACAGCGCTCCAAGGTCAAATCTTTTTACAGCATGCTTTAAACTTCTCCACAACTTTCTCCCTGATGTGTCTGGTGTGTTCCTTGGACTTCATGATGCTGTTTCCTCCCCAATATTCTCTTAACCAACCTCTGAGGCCATCACAGAGCATCTGGATTTGTACTGAGATTAGATTACACACAGGTGGACTCTGTTTAGTCAGCAGCAATCATCAGGCAACTTCTGAAGGCAATTGGATGCACTCAGAGAAAAGGGGGCTGAATATTTTTGCATACCACACTATTCAGTTTATTTGTAAAAAAAATGTTTTGAATCATGTATAATTTTCTTTCTACTTCACAATTGTATACCACTTTGTGTTGGCCTTTCACATGAAATTCCAATGAAATGTTTGTGGTTGTAATGTGACAAAATATGGAAACGTTCAAGGGTATGAATACTTTTGTAACACACTGTATTAATCCTTCAGATATGAAGGCAAGGGCTTCAAGCTTGACTCTTCTTGTGTTTATATTCGAGAGTCCTATTATAAGTAGGAAAGGGAGTTCTTGAGGTGTCCTGTAGTGTTGATGAAGCTAACCAAAAAGACAATGTCAGACTGGATGGCAACACTCAGTGAAGAAACCTCCATCTCTTTTAGGTCAGTTATCTGGCAGCATTTTGTATACTCAGTAGGAAAAAGAAATGGTGACAGAGAGCCAGATTGTGAGAACAATGCTAATGGATAACAGTCAGCTGCTAATGGCACTAATGTTGGTATCTGCTTTGTAGCTAGCAAACCTAAAGAGAGATTTCATTGTTTTCCATGGTCTGGACTGAACTTGACCATCTCAAGTGAACATGGGAAAACACGTAAAAGGCTTTTTTAAGTGCTTGTTGGTATTAGGATTGTCTTAGAATTAGACAAGCATAAAAACTGCGATGTATGTTTTAGTCAACTTGGACTAGAACATTCTACACTGATTACAAATTCTTCTGAAGTCCAATATTAAATATGATCTTGTCTCATGAGCTTGATGTAAATTTACACCCCAACAGATAAATTCTCTATAGAACTCATGCCAAAAATGTGAGCTTGTCCTTTAAAGCACATCAAGTCTCAATGAGTTTTTCTTAGTATCTTTCATGTAATCTAAGTTTTGAGTCTGAATGTCTTAAAAATTAAGGCCAAAGTTTTAATAGGCTCATAAATTATTAGGGATGGGAATTGATAAGAATGTATCAATATCGATTTCATTATCAATCTCACTTATTGATTTGATTCCTTATCAATTCTCATTGAGTTAGGAAATAAACTCTTCAGTTCAAAATACACACCATGTTGTATTCGAGTCAAACAAAATTATAGCTGGCTTAAAAAACAAGAATCCCTCTGTCAAATTAACATTTTAACATGAAATGCAACTTTTTGTACATCAACAGTTTTTGTGCAGACAACTCTGCATGTTTGCCTTTTCAGGAAGAATCCTTCAAGACTTAAAGGTTGTTTTCAAAAGCTGCTTTTAATCTGACAAACGAGGCTCATCGGAACCCATATTCTAATTTATTGAACATGACTGTAAATGTCATTATGAGATGGACATTATTCATACAGCATGGTGCTATCATTAATACAATAACCAGGAGGTGGAAGAGTTTAACGTTACCTGGGACATTCATGGCAGGAGACGCTGTGCTGGAAGCCCCCCACCCCAAGAGTCACTACCGTCGCTAAACAACATAACAGTTTACCTTTGTGCCAATCAGTTGCATGCTGTGTGGTCAGCTGTTTGAGAAGGTTGGAGGTATTTAATCCATTTATTGTGATTAAATCTCTGCACATGTTGCAACTGACCCTGGTATTGTCTGTTTGTGAAATGTAATCATACTTTGGAATGCTTATATTGTGACACCATCTTGGATATTTTCTAAATCAAACTATAGAGCGTGTACAAAATGTCAACATGCAAATACGTAACATGTTACTGGAACCGACAAGCAGAATCATCAAGCAGGCAGGTTAACGATTCCGACAACTACTGAGAACCGGTTCATGTAGAGGACTCAGCTTTCACAATACAGCCCAAAACACAGGAAAAACACCTTTTATTACATTTTACAATGTTCAAAGCAAAATACTGAGCTTCAGAAGTAGATAGCATTTTAATCCACACCCCAATGAAATGTTGAAATGTCTTATGAGCCATATAATCAAGTCATATCAAAAATAATAAGTAAACATGTTAACATTAGCACCTTAGTAACTTAAAAAACAGTGACATATGAAAATAATTGGATCTGAGTTTATTAAAGACTGGAGCTTTTGTTCCCAGCTTGATTTACGCTGAAGTGACCTGGTTTAAGAACATATAGTTTTCATAACTCAGCTAACAGCAGCATACAATGGACCCCTGCCTATTCGCAGTTCATTACTTGCATATTGACCTATTCACAGATTTTTCTGTGGAACATAACTCCAAATTATTCATCAAAATTTGGCTATTCATGGATTTTTCCATTGAGTATGTCTAAAATATTCTATAGAAAATGCATGTTGGGATACTGAAATACCTAGATGCAATTCTACTTAACAGCTATTGGCTGTTGTTTGCAAAGCAGCCTATCCAAGATCTCTATTCATTTTCCTTGCCAGTGATTGGCTGTACCCCTAGAGTGGAGATAAGAATATTAACTTCTGTTGTAGTGCTGATGGTTTCCACCGTATTAAAGCACATCTAGGTATATTAGTTGTTTGAACTATTAACATAGGAAATTATAAGTATTTAGGAGGTCTGAAGTATATGAGCATTTCAGCTATTTGAAACCCCCACAAATACTGGGGGCCCACTGTATTGAGAATGACCAGCAGAAACTGGTTTGCACAAATTATTGATCGCATTCAAGACAAGAGAACGTAGCAAGAAAATTATGAGGAACTGCAATGGTGAATTAAATGTGATGAAATGTAGTAAGTTACTTTTTGATTTTATTAACTTTGATAAAGTATGGGCTGATGGATAACCATAAATGAATTGGATCCATATAGAGGAGATGAGAAATCCTGAATGGGACATCCATAGTTGATATGAAATCTCCTCTTTATGTGTTGGTTTGCATACAAGCTAGAGTTAGCACTGCAGCACAGCTAGCTGCTCAAGAAAGTTAGAAAAGTAGCTCTTTAAATATGATAAGCAATTGCTTCAAAAGTTGTGCTGTTATTTGTGATTTCTTGATTTTTGCAATATGACAAGCATTTCACTAAATATCTAATGTAAAGGAAATGTACTGTACTTTCACTGTTGTTGTTCTTGAAGATGTTGCTTTGATATTGCCAATCTATAGGTATCATTATATGTGTTGCCCTATCAAAGAGTGATATGTTACCAGTGTTCATTTAAAGCAAACTGTAGGAAATTAATTTAGCATCTTGAATCTGTTATAGCCTAAGCTTGTCAAAACTGGAAAACCAAAGAGGAAGACAACATAATTTCATATAAGCAAGAAGACAGAGGAGTTTAACACCAGGGATAAATATATCTCCAAATGTATGTTTGTTAGCTGGTTTTGAAGCTCGAGCTTGTGTATATTGTTGGACCACTGTCAAAAAGTTTAAAATAGGAAGGCGAGAAGTGATCTGTTACTGTGGTATTCAGCTACATAAAATAATGGCATTTTAGCGTGGCAACTAAATTTATTTAGCTTCAGCTGATCTCTAAAGAATCAAGCAACATCTGTAGAAGCTGTCTGAGTCATCTGTATTCTCATAAGTGGAAATACTTCTAAGAGGTGCCTTTATAAAGCACACAGGAGGAAGGACATATAAAGTTGGACTATGGAAACTGCAGTGTTTCATTTAGAGGGTTAAAGAAGGAATATTTGAAGACCCGTGTCTGTGGACATTTCTATAGCCTCAGAAATGAGACACACAGAAGTGAGTATTCAGCAGCAAACACTATGGGGGAGCATACTGGCTTATCTTTAAATTCAGTAGAAAATTTCTCACTCGGTTCACAATCAGGTTTTAGCCAGGTATTTTTAGCTTTTTATTGTAGGCAGGCCACTGGACATTTTTCTACCTTTCTGAGATCACAGTGAACTCAGACATTTCTCATCTCTGATATGAAAAACAACAAGGATAACCTTTCACTTTAACTACACATTAATTTAGAATCTTTTGAAGGAGAACAAAATGGAAAGCCTGTCTTTAAAAAGTAATGTTTAATTTCCTCAGTCTAATTAACCTGCTGGAGTTCTTTCAGTCCTGCATTTTTCCTTATATTTTGCTTCCAAAGAGTCAGAATTTGGTAGTCTTTTGAAGTGCTCTCTATAATTTGTTTCTCAAGGTTTTTGAAAGTCTTGTTTTCTCTCATTTTCAGTCCACTGACCATTTTCGATCTGTAGATATAAAAAAGTTCCTAAATTCAGGAGATGGACCAGAGTTACGTTAATACAGAACAGCATATCTGACAAAGAACCAATTTCAAATGGGATCTTTAAAGACTTTGTTTTAGCAGCTTGTCACAAGGACACATTGTATTCCCATTTCTTCGGTTAAATCTGTAGAAAATATACCAACAAGGTGATTCCTTAAGGACAGTCAGCTGAAAACTTGGCATAGAGTAGATGATCAGCTGATGGATAATGGATCTCGCAGTCCCTGACTTGTGGCTTCACTGGATTTTTTCCGTTTCCTCATAAAAGACACACGTCTTTGTTTGTCCTTCATCTCACAGCTTTAACAAATTACTTTTCACAAATTACTTTCTTTGTGCCATGATCAGAACCACATTTAAAAGATTACAAATGAGCCTTGCTCCTTGGAATAAAAGTGTAAGGAAAAATGACCAAATGTTTAACACTTTTTGACAGAACTATTTATATGTGAAATCTAGTCTGGCAGCAGTTTGTTTACTCAATGCATCCAAGGTCTCCACCTTAATCATAATCAAAAGTTACCAGCTCTTTGTGTGTTATAATAACTGCCTGCTTTACCAAGGCTTTTTGAGTTTCTAGAAAAAAGTTAATTCTTATAACGTACCGAAAAGTCTGCATCCTCTGCCTTGAGATGATCTGCAATGTACTGAACTCCCTCTATGGCTCGTTGCATAGCTGGGGAAATTGCTGGAATAGAAGTATCTTGTTGGGTGCTTGCTTCTTTGGTTGACACTGCTGTTGGGGTTTTGGCCATGTGCTCTTTAGAGACCATTTCTTTCACCTGTTTTGGAGTCCCCACTAAACCATCATCATGCAGACAGCAGTACTGGAAACTCTGCGAGCGACAGAGATGTTCAGATCTTGGTGGAACCTGCTCGTGCTGGTTGCACATTTGCTCTGCACTTTGGGAACGGCCATTTAGGGGCAGAGTACTTAGCTGTTCACCAGACAAGTTGTGAAGTGAGCCCAGAGGCAAAGTTGGAGGCAAAGATAACTGAGAAGCACACATGGTTGCAGAACTGTGTCCACGTAGGGAATGCTTTTCTGTGAGAACCGAGTATTTGGCAGAGGCAGATCTGTGGAAAATGTTGGCATTTAGTGGATGATCTTTACTGTGGTCTTCTTGAGGGGAAGAAGGTGGAGATGGTGAGCAGACAAGGATTCTCGGACTGTCATTTGGAGTTTTTGGGACTGTGTTATCTGTCTGTGTCATCTGTCTCAGCTCCGTGTCTAGACCAATCCAAAAAGCCTGTGAGTTGTTAGTTGTGGAAATCATAGTTGGGCGGTGCATCATCTCAATTAGCTTCTTGCAGTGCTGCTTTGCTGTGCCCGGTGGACGTTTCATGAAGAGGACTCGAGGCACCAAGTCCAAGAAAACTCTGCGTACCCAGTGAGGCATGCCATGAGTTTTGGGCGACCGGTGATGCACATTCAACACAAAGACTGTGATTATGATGGAAAGTGTGACAAAGACCATGGTGAACAGCAGGTATTCACCAATTAGGGGGATCACCAGTGATGTGGATGGGATAATCTCTGTGATTAGCAAGAGAAACACTGTTAAGGAAAGCAGAACTGAAATGCATAAGGTTATCTTCTCTCCACACTGGGATGGCAAATAAAAGACTAGAACAGTCAAACAGGAGATAAGCAGACAGGGGATGATCAGGTTAATGGTGTAGAACAAGGGAAGCCTCCGAATGATGAAGTAGTAAGTGATATCCGCATAGATCTCTGTACAACACTCGTATTTTTTTGTATTGTACTTGCCCACTGCGTTAACAATGACCCACTCGCCGCTCTCCCAGTAGTCCATCTGGTCCACATCACTGGCCATGCTGATCAAATCAATCTTGGCTCGATCGTAGGTCCAGGAGCCAAACTTCATCTTGCAGCTCTGCTGGTCGAAGGGAAAAAATGTGACGTCTATGCTGCACGATGACTTATAAATGGCAGGAGGTGTCCACTTTATTTGGCCATCATAGAACAGGTGGGCTTTTGTGAGGTGAGTTACAGCAAAGTCGCCATCCGCACTAAAAAAAGAGAGGGACATAAAGGAAAGAAACGTATTTTTGCCATGATTAAAAGCTGTGTTGTAAGGCTGAAGTCTCTGGAAGATTTGGTTAGCACACATTTTGGATTGGTTAAGGTGTTACCAACTCCCAACCACATTACACCACAACACTGGATTTAAAAAAAAAAAAAAAAAAAAAAAATGTTTAATGGAAATAGCCACACTTGTTACATTTAAAATATAAAATAGGTAAATTTCCAAATAATGGCAAAATATCTTATTAGTTTTTGTTCATTTAAATAGAAATTCCTATGACTGGGAATAGAAATGTATGTTGTTTATGTTTATGTTTATGTTTTTTAATGTTGATTAAACAGCATTATATATTGACATTCCAGGCATCATTGTGTTATTATAGGTAATTTTTATTTAAATCATTTATGGACATGACCAAATATTATAAAACTATACAAATTTAGCTAATGATTTTATATTTTTTGCAAGGTGAATTGTGCTGTGTGATTAGTATACCCTAAAATCTCAGCTAAAGACAAAAAAAAAATGGAAAAGTCATCACTAAATAATTCAAAAATTCTGTTTTCATGCTAGTTTTGATGATAGAGCTCTCAATCCCTTTGATCTGTCTGAGCAACAGCTGCTCAGCTCTCCTTTCTTTTAATTATCTCTCTTTAGTTTGGCTAATCTCTTTGTGGACACTAAAGCTTTCATTTCATTGCAGATTTGCAATCACACACCTGAGCAACACATTACCCCATCATCTGAGTCATCTGAAGTATATGACTATCATATAGGTTGAAAGCAGCAGCTCATCCTAAATCTGATAATGCTTGATTATAACACCGTTTTATCATTTGAAATACAAAAAAACGATATTTTTTGGAGGATGAAGCCAGTGTTTTTTAGATGTGTCTGGATCTGATCTCAGGTATTGGTTTGTGGTCCAGATCAATGCAATTCGAAATGACCAGTATCTGAGTTCCTGATCTCTGTTGTGGGTCTCCTGTCTGGGATGGTATCTCAGGATGTTGTGCAGCTTGCAAAGCTGTATGTTAGGCAGTGTATGTACATAATTTTGCTGAATTTAGGATTTTTTTTCCCCTTACAATAATCTTCAAGGGTAAAAAGAGACTGAATTGGCTGTTGCAGCTTTCTCTCTGTAGGTGTCATTAGACGTGTTTTGCATGCTAAAATTCATGTTACCAATTTAGCTACATTGTTGCTATGTTTATTTCTACCCCTGTTTTTTAAATTTTTTTTTTTTTTTTTTTTTTTTGAAAAAAAAAAAAAAAAAAAAAAAAAAAAAAAAAAAAAAAGCAACTGGCAACAAACCTTGAAAAGAGACAGTAAGGAAAAAAAAAATGTCCATTTCCACTGCAGATATTGATTTTACCAAAGTATCAGACTGGACTCAGCATCAGCTCATGTGTGTCCTTAAATGACTTGAAACATCCCTATAGGTTTTCTTTTATTATTCAAATAAGGTTTGAAATATTATGAAGAAAATCTACTGAAGAAATAATGTGGTCACCTTGCTTTTTTAATTAAACCTACACTACGTATAAATGACAGCTTCTTTTTTTTTTTCCAGTGCAGTTTTTAAAAGTTGGTTAACTTCCCTGATTTTGGGGCAAATGAACCTATTTCACAGCACTCTCACTGCAGACACTTTATCTGCTGCCCCCTCAGACACAGCCAATTACAGTTCATCCTTCACTCCTAACAGAAGGAATTACTTTCTGTGATTTGGAAATTTCTTTGTAAGCTTTTCCATTAAAGCTAACCTGGTTCACATTTATTTCCACTAAATTACTTTGTGAAATGGACACATGACAGGGAAAGTGATTCATCATCCCCCCACCTCCTCCTCCATGCCATCTGTTGGAATTAAGTCATCAAAATCTGGAAGTGACTTGACATATGATTTTGAAAATGATGACAATTATGAGCCACTGGACAATGGAAAAGGAGTAATTTCAGGTTACTGAAATAGATCCTTACTTGTTGTAGAGGACAATATCAGGTCTCCAGATGATCTCTGATGGGATACGTATTGAGGTTACGTTTTCATATTCCTCTGGGTTCCAACGGAGTTTATAGTCATTCCATTCCTGCAGGAAAATATCAGTTATATTCCTGCATTGCAGCTTTGTATCAGAATGCATATTTTGCATTGGTTTTGTCTCTCATAATCTCTTACTTGCTTAACCCAGACATTTGTTGTCATCATCTGGTTCTTCTCATCCTTTAATAGAAAGAAAAGCAAACATTGCAGAATAAACTTTCTCCCAACTAAATACATCAGTCTGGACTTCAAGAGATTCATTGTGCAACACACCAAGAAAATAAAATATCAGCTTCTTGCAGAAGCACCCTGTTTCTTTTCTGGCAATCTGCTTTCTCCAGCTCTTCCCCAACAGCATCTAAGATGTGGCAGTCAGCGAATATACTCCATAGGAAAAGACAACTTCAGCTGGAGTTGACACTCACAACCAGGCATTTGGAGCAAGCGCTGTCAGCTAACTGAATGTCAAAAAAAGGGAAAATCTTCCCTAAAGTGAGGCAGGCTGCATAATCTGTAAGGTCCTTCAGCAAACTGTGTGGATATATACAACTGTATTGCATGCATATAAAAAAGATACACATGCATGTGTTGGAAACCATGAGGAAAATCATGAATATAGATGTTCTGGCAAGATGTAATATGAATTGATATCTGTTTGGATGACAGCTGTGAATATTTACTGCATGCGTTAGCATATCTGACGACTGGATTTAATTTGGTGGAAACTAATAGAATCCCTTTTGTTGTGGTTTCATTTCCGCTGATAAGTGATCTGTCTCAAAATGTATTTTAGTTGCTCGATGAAGGCTTGAGCTAGCCATAATGAATCTAGATAAACAGAAGGAGTGCAACTGAAAAGACACATTAATGCTGCAAAAGAACATAATGGCAAACCATAACCCCCCCATGCAGTGTGATTTACTGTGGAAGCTAATCTGCTAATTAGCTATGGAGCTTTCAAATGTGTGTTACCAGTACAATTTAGCCAGTGCTGCGATTTGTTTGTTTATTTGAACTTTTCTCACTTTGTCACATGACAGCCACAAGTTCTGCATAGTTTTTGTATATTTTATGTGATAGACCAAGACAGAATACTAACTGTGAAGAGCAAGGATGATTACAAAGGTTTTTTACACTAAAGCTCCCAGAAATGTATAGCTTTGTATTTGTAATAAACTCCATCTACTCTGATACCCCAGTGTAATCTCACTCTAAATCCATCTGATCTGTGAAGGCCTCAGAGGGTTGTAGGAGAAGAAAAAAAGGACAGATTTATGAAGAGCAAGAAACACACCAGAGTTAGGTTATAGACATGGAGCACTGAAAACAAAAAAGCATGGCATAAATGTCAACCTACCAAGAAATAGTCACCTACCTACACTGAGAAAAAAATATAGCTCCCATTTTTCATGAGCTGAGCTCAAAGATCTAAAACATTTTCTAAATACACAAAATAACCATTTCTTTCAAATATTGTTCACAAATCTGTGATAGTGAGCATTCATCCTTTGCAGAGATAATCCACCACACCTCACAGGTGTTGCATATCAAGATGCTGATTAGATAGTATGACTATTGGACAAATGTGCCTTAGGCTGGCCACAATAAAAGACCACTGAAATATGCTTTTTGGCAGCCCAGGTAAGGAGACTATTTATCAAAAGAAGCAGCCAAAACGCTCATGGTCACGCCAGAGCCGCTGTGGAGATCCACAACTCCAGCAGAAAAATATGTCAATTGGAGCAAACATGTGGAAGTGCTGTAGTCAAATAAGGTCACCACTGTGGAACGGAGGGGCTTAGAGTGAAGCCATTGCTCCTCCACACTGAGAGGAGCCAGCTGTGGTGGCTCAGGCCTCTGGTTAAGATGCCTCCTGGTGAGGTGTTAGGGGCATGTCCCACTGGGAGAAGACCCAGAAGAAGACCCAGGACACACTGGAGGGACTGTGTTTCTCAGCTGGCCTGGGACAATCTTAGGATGAACTGGCTAAAGATGGATGGATGGATGGATGGATGGATGGAGAAACATGGGTGTGGGAGCATCATGCTATAGAATATTTTTTCTTCAGCAGGGAAAGGGAAGCTGATCAGAGTTGATGGGAAGCTGAATGGAATAAAGAAAAATCTGGAAGTAAATCTGTTAGGACTCAAAACAACATGAGCAGGGCAGAGGTTCACCTTCTGGCAGAACAACCCTGAACCAACAGTCCAAACTACAATGGAATGATTTAGACTGAAGCATCTTCATGTTAGAAGGACCAAGTCAAACTCCAAAACTAAATAAAATTAAGAATATGTGGCAAGACTTGAATATCCCAACATATAATTGCAAGAAAATGTGGTACTGAATTGGAAGTGGAATAAAAATCTGTGCCACATTCTTCAGATTTTCTTTAGTAAGAAAAATTTAAACCTCATATCAATTTCTTTTCACTTTTAATTCTGCGCTACTTGGTCTATCAAATAAAATACATTCAAGCTAATTGTTGCAATGTCACATCATTTAAAAGGCATAAAACATGTTTGCAAGGCAGTGTATGTAGATAGACATTGACTGAGCTGAAATTATATAATATATATATATATATATATATATATATATATATATATATATATATATATATATATATATATATATAAAGAAGCATAAAGCATGAAATGTAAATTTTCTTCTTTTTTAAATTTTAAGGAAAAATAACACATAAATGTCCAATACAGAGAATGTACAAATAGGGGAAAGTCTAAGAAACTAGCATGAGCTGGACTTTAATATGACTTTTCTTACTGTTTGCTGATGAAGCTTACAGGTTTTTTTTTGATTGCTTTGACCTGCTTAAAGAAACAGGGATCTGCTCAGTTTTCATCATCACTATCTCAGCAGAGCAGAAGACACCTCCTGCAAATGTGTTCACCCTTTCTCATTGGTTTGACACATTTTCTTCATCCTTTTGTAAAACAGTTAACACAGATGTCATTCACGCAGTCCAAACTCCATTGTTTTAGTTATGGTAACCAAACAGAAATCACCTGTTCCTAACTATCAGAAGCTATGAAAACACTGGTGCACCTGTTTCACACTCCTTCACACAAATCTTCAACCAGCAATCAGTCTGTAGGCTTTAAAGAGTGCCACATCTGTGTTGTTCTTTACCAGCATAGATGGAGGAGGTCCAAAACAGATGAGAATGAGTCAAGAATGGGTTTTTCTTATACTGTAAGAGATTTTATTTTTATTTTCTTAATTTCTTATTATCTGCTAAATTTTATCTTTGCTTTACATTTACAGTATTTTCTGTAATATTTACAGTATTTCAGTTGTCAGCCACAGTTTGAAAAAAAAAAAAAAAAAAAAAAAAACTGTCATGGAATCAATAAAGTTTGCATCAAAGATTCTGGATCCAATTTTCTGCGAAAAGGAAAATTTGACACAGCTTAGAAAGATAACAAATGACACGGGCCTGAAAACGATGTGATCTGTGATGAGTCTACACTCTGACCATGAGTACCGCTGTTTGGGCCTGCGTATTAACTGTTTTGAAAATGTGGAGTTTAAAAGCAATTAAGAAAAATTGTAGCGAGGCTGTGATATTTCACTCACCACATCAATTAGCTGGGCAATAGACAACCCAAAGTGGACCAGCACTGTGTCTGAAGTGTTTTGCACAGGCCGAGAGAGCTTATTGTAATGCGCGAACAGATTCTGGAGAAGCCTCTCTTCAGCATGGGCACGAGGTCCAACTTGGGAATACACTGAGGGAAGAGAAGAAGACATTAAAAATCAATAAAGAAAGCTTTACTTTCTACTATACATGTGCAAATTTTACAAGGAGACTGTTATGCATTGTCTTTACTGGTTTTATATTCATGCTTGAAATAGATGAACCTCACATTGATTCAAATGCATATTGCTTTCCATTTACAATACATTCATCCTCTGTGAATTTAGCTGATGCGGCTCAACTGAAGAATACAGACTGTAATGTGAAAGTAGGGTGACCTCTATTATACAGGTGGCGTTTGGTTACATGAGACAGTAGCTGAGAGATGAGACAAAGGGAGGCGGGCCGGCAGAGGGACAGGAAAAGCGAAAGTGAACGGATGCATCTGAACTGAGTGTTTCAGTCAAGATGTCTCACGATGCTCCTCTTCCTCCACCCCCCATTCCATTTTCTTTGGAAGTTATTTGATTTTTTTTTAGCTGGCCTCACTGATATTTCATTATGTTTGCCCAAAGTACATTTTTCAATGTCTTGTCTTTCCTTATTTGAACTCATTGTGCAAAATATCAATTGTACTGGAGCTCAGAGTGATTTTTCTGTCCCTAATAGTCAGTTTAGTCACGTGATGGAACAGAAAGCAAAACCTTTAGTGCCACAAGAAAGTTTTCACACCCTTTCACTTTTCCTACATTTTGTTATATTAAAGATCTATTTCAAATGAATCTGAGATTTTTTTTTTCTCAGAGCTAGACACACTTTTAGAAAGATGAGTGATTTTTTTCTTAGTCAAAAGCTTGTTAATCCAGTGTTTCCTAAGTATTAAAACCATTGGCTTAATTGTTTTTATTTAAGCACCTTGACAGCAATGCCAGCCTCAAGCCATCTTGGATATGTCCCTACAAGCATGACACACCTGTTTTTGTGTATTTTTCTCCAATTTTTTTTGCAGATGGTCTTAAGCTCAGTCAGCCTGGATGGGCAGCATCAGAAGACAGCCTTCTCTGGTTATTTCCAGAGATGCTAAATTGAATTTAATTATGGGTTTTGGTTGGGGCTACTCAAGGATGTTCACAGACTTGGCTATGTGTTTTCAGGTCATTCATGTGTCAGAAGACAAATCATTATCCCAGTCTGAGGTCCAGATCACTCTGGAGAAGGCTGATCCCTGATCTTGGTCAGGGAGATACCCAAGAAGACCTGTGGTCTTTCCACAGAGATTATTCATTTCAGTCTAGCAAGGGCCCTAGTGGTTCCAACTTGGTTTATTTCTAAAAAGTGGGAAACATGGAGCTTTTTGAGATGTTTAAGGTTCCAGATTTTTTTTCTCTCTACTAAATTATATCTAAGAGGTCTACAGACAATTCTTTTGAGTTAATTGATTGGTTTCTGCTCTGATACGCGCTGTCAGCAGTGAGACCTTATATAGACAAGTGTATGTCCTTACAAATCAGCTGACAGATATTTTCCACAGGTTGATTCTAATCCAGTTGTAGAAATATTTGATGGATGATCAGATGTGGAAATCAGGTGAAGCTGAACTTGATTTTGAGTGTCATAGTAAAGGGTGTGAATTCAATTTTGTTGAAATGTTTACATTATTTTTGGATAAATTTCTAAAAACGTCTGAAAATATTGTTTTCACTTCATCATTATGAGTTATTTTGTGTCAGTCTTTTTAAAGAAAATTAGACTCAGATCCATTTTAAACTAAACATAAAGTAAAACAAAAACAAATGTGAAAAAAGTGAAGGGGTGTGAATAGTTACAGGAGGTATTTTAGAAGGGTAAGTTTTGTTTTCTTCAGTGACATTGTTTTCAGATATTCTTTAATGTATACTCCTTGGCTGTATTAACATGTGTCTTCAAAATAGTGACACAGGTGTTGCCATCATAGTGCTTCACTCACATCCCCTGCCCACTCAATCAAAACTGATGGGCTGTCCTTTGGCTGACTGAAAACTGGCTTCCACCATTTTGAAAGGATTTGGATCAATATCTTATTAAATTGATATGTCTTTACCCACGTCCATCCACCACAACCCCAACTCTTCGATTGCTGTTTGAACCTAAGTCTGTTTGACAAGTCCAGACACCTGATAACCTTGAAATACTTGTGCATGTTTTGATGAAAAACTGATGTTTACATTTTTGTTATTAATACAGGGTTAGAGAAATGTGTGTTGATGTATTTATTAATGAAGTGATGTCCCAGATGACTCCAAAGCTGCCTTGCAGCTAATGGGATTGGATAGGAGAGCTCCTCGTGTGTCCTGACAGTGTGTGATTCTGATCAAGATTTGTTTGCTGTGACATTCTGTAAATCTGCATTCTCTCTGATCATTGTGGCACCAGCAGCAAAACTGAAAATACTACTTTTAAGCACACACACACACACACACATGCACACACATATATAAAGCTCCAAAGCTGCAGCGATAGTGCTTGCTTTTATTTAATTAAGAACAAAAAATGCAGAAAACACATTTAGTGTTCCCAAGGTTGTGTGTCTATCAGAGATTATGAATCATATTGTGAATTTAGCCTTCAGTGATAAAATCCTTACCCACTTAATGAATAGTTGGACTGAATCTGGATTGTACTAAGATGACTTAGATTAGTAGAAGATAAGAAGAAAGGCTGAATTTTATTTTTCAGAAAGGCAAGTCCATCTGGTGCCTTTTTTATTTTGTGTGTGTATATATATATATATATATATATATATATATATATATATATATATATATATATATATATATATATATATATATATATATATATATATATATATAAGATAAATAGACTACAGTGAACCCCAGATGTTCGCGAAGGTTAGGGACCAAAGCCGCCTGCAAAAAGTTAAAAAAAATGAGAATAGTTGAGACCCCCTATGAAAAGATTTATAACTGCTTGTTTTATTGGTTCAAACACCAAATGTACCTTAACATGCATTAATATGCACAGTGCACCACCACAGAAGCTCAAATCTGCATCATTCCTGATTTCTGCTGTTGGGGCTACAGCCAGTCATCGCCAACAAAAATAAATGGTGCTCCTGGATTGGCTTCTTTGCAAATGCCAGCCAATAGTGTGACAAGCAGCATTGCACCTCGGTGTTTCAGCTTGCTAAGCTACATTTTCTTTCAAATATTTTAGATGTGCTCTGTGAAGGAATTCGCAAATAGGTGAGTTTTCAGTGAATAATAATAATAATATGACTGTTAGGATGTGATACAGTGGCATACAATAGGATCCAGTCTGATACAATGTGACTGAATGTGATACAATATATGATACAAAGTGATATGCGATACAGTGCTATGTGATGTAATTCCCTATGTACAAAACAATATGATAAAATGTAATACAGTACAATACAAAATAAAATGTATTATGGATTGAAGCAATGTGACACAGCATATGTGATATGATGGTATACAGTGTGATACAGTATGATATAAAACAATCTCATGTGATATAATATGAAAATTATGTAATATCATACAATGTGATACAATGCAATGATTTGCTATGATACAAAACAATGCAGTAGTAGGTTATGTGATGTGATCTGATGTGACGTGATAAGATATAACACAATGTGATACAATGTGATATAATGTTATGCAGTTTGATATGATACAATTTGACACTGTGATATGGCAATGCACTTTGATACAATGGGATATGATACAATATGATGAGATATTTTATGATGTGAAGTAAAGTGAAGGCAATAGAATGTGATACACTGGGATACAATTCAGTTTGATTTATGATGCAATGAAACACAATATGACACATTATGTGCTTTGTGATATATGATTTAATAAAACCATGAGATGTGATAACATAATAGAATGCCATAGCATAATGTGTTATTATGTGATACAATGTGATGCGATGCAATACAAAGATTAATAGTTAAATCCCTTTTTCTCTGTCTTTTTCCTTCTCATGCCTTCCAATATTTTTGGACAGCTATTTATGTTGCCAAAAAAATTAGAAATGATACAGCTGAGGAAATTAAACACCTTACCTCTTGGAGTTAAAGCAATGAAAATCAAGCACAGGCATGTGTGAATTTCCATTGTAGCTTCAGCAGTTTCCAGCCTTATGAGTGAACTTCCCCCAACTTCTGGATTTTAGTCCTGCCGGCCAGTCATCCTGGAAGTGACCAAAGCTATCAACTCCGTCATGTAGCAGCAGCTCTTCTCAGAGCAGCTTAAACAACCAGATAGAAATCATAATCATGTCAGCATGTGTGAGCTAAGTGTCCAATTATCCTGCGGGTTCCATCTGTCCAACATTACAGTTGGTTGTTTTTAATATTTGCAGCAGATCAAAGGACCAGAGTCATGAAAAGTAGCCTCTCTGAACCAACTCTTGAAAGTCCCTCTTCATTCGTCCGGAGTCCTTCATCCAAGTGTAGCTCATCCTTCTCCTCCCCACCCTCCCTCACTCCTCATCTCTCCGCCTCCTCACCTCGTTTCCCTCTCTCTCTCTCTCGCTCTCTCATCCATCCCTTGCATTCTCTTTCCCTTTCAGTTATGCTCTTTTTTTTTTTTTTTTTTTTTTTTTTTTTTTTTTTTTTTTTTTTTTTTTTTGTCTCTTCTTTGCTTTTTTTCTATCAAAAATAAACTTTTTCGACAGCCACTGCATGCATGTGAGAGTGAGGAAACCAAACTGAGATCCTCTAATGAGTATATACGGCATACATGAGCACTGTGGAGTTTTTCTGTATGTGAGGACTATTACAGTATGTGTGCAGCTTGCTACCTGTCAAGGTCCAGTGTGGTAAAAAGTGCAAGTGAGTCATAGCACCTGTGCTCTTCAGATTCTTCTCCATGCTGATTCCCAGAAGCAAATCATCTCTACTCCCCACCCCTCTTCGATCTTAACCCTGCCCTGACCCTCACCTGCTGTCAGTTTTTCCACCATGCTATGCTTAAATCGTACACATGTGCACACTGGTTTCTGTTTCTTTGCAGCCTCACAGCTTTTGCACATCTCCAGAGTTCAGCACCAAGGCTGGCCATCTTTTTCCTTTAGTATGTGTTTACTTTTTTTTGCACTTTTTCTATTTCATGTTTCCCCCAGCTATAGGAACAAGTCATGTTTTGATGTTGCAAAGGAAGCCACTGACTGAAACAACAAACCTTGACTCCTCAGTCGTGAAGACTGCTTTTGAGTGAATATGTTTTTCTAACTACTTGATTGAGAGAAACAAAGGAGTTCCGGGCGGATATTTTTCTTGCTGTCGTAAGTGTTTTTATCAGATCTGCTCCTTTTCAATACTCTGTGTGCCCACAGAGAGAAGTGCACTTCACAACGCAGCGCACACATTAATTACTTAACTAAAGACAACTTTTTCTGCCAATGACTAACTCTGACCAAACTAAAGAAACGCCATTTTTTCCCCCACCAGTTTGGAGGCAACAAGGGCAGATATGTTTGCATCATCGGAGATGATTGCTGTTTATTCGGTTGGAGTCTTGCAGGAATTTGTAAGTGGGACAGCACAACAGCAGAGGGGGCTGGAGAAGGAAATCTCACTCAGTGTAAGGGCAGGGTGCGCAAATAGGCCAATATAGCCTGTTGGTTGACACATTAGTTTATCTTCCACCCACATGTAGGCACACACATATAAGCTCTCTCAGATGAGAAGAACCATCTGTGCTTCTTTACCATCAACAGGGGATCACTTTCTTCAGCAGCCACCTTAATAATTCAACTTGTCCTGATATTGGAAAACCTTTACTGATCCCCCCCCCACAGATTTGTTTGACCTCTGCCTGAGAGGATTGCAACTGCTACACACTGGTTGACCTCCAGTAAAAAACATGCTTAAAATAGGTGAAGATGCTCCAGGTCCACAGAGAAATGACACAGTTTTCTAAACTGCATGTTCAAATGAGTAAATCTGCTATGTATAAAAATATTTTAAAAAGATGGCATCCAGTGCCAGCAGAATTTCTTCACTTCTGTTGAATTGAAGGATTTATTCTAAAACCAATTTGAAAAATAGTTGAAATGTCAAAGTAAAAACATAAAAATTCAGCCATTTTTGTAAATTTATGTTAAAAAATGTAAACATTTATACATGGTAGGGTACATAGTGAACATTTTCCACCATTTACATTGACTATCAAAACTGAGCTCAGGTATATCTAATTTCAACTGATCAATCTTCTGAAGTTTCTACAAACTGACCAGAGTCTACCTGTTGTACATACAGCTGACTAAACATGATTTGGAGTGGAGCACAGTTATCTAAATAAAGTCTCAAAGCTGACAGTTCAGATCAGATCAGAAACCAATCAATGAAGTCAAAGGAAGGGTTTGAAGACCTCAAGACCAGAATGTCGATGCATGTATCCAGCAAAAAGCAGAAAAGATTTTGCAGTATTGAACTTCCTGGAAGGTAATGTGATTTCCATTTAGGATCGTAACAGAAGCAATATTTTCACATAATCATGAATAAAAACAAAATGTTTTTTAAAAATTAACCATAATACACTTGGTAACCATTAACGTCAAAACTGAGAAAATATTCATCTTCCCAAGTTGGTACATAACTTTGCAAAGGCAAAGCCGACACTCAGCCTGCAGTGGCTTACCTGATTCAATTCAATTCAGTTCAATTCAATAGTACTTTATTTATTCAGGAGGGGGAATTGCAAAATGGTTGAGAATCAAAACACTGAGCTGCTGTTGGAAGCTTAAAACCCCTGTGACTTGAAATGTTTGAGCCTTTTTGATCCTCTCTACTGAAAAAGGCAAGAGGTTAAGCATTGTTTGGAAGTATTGTGCCTATGTGCAAGATGAACAATGAAAGCTAAAGGACATTATTGCTAGCTCTAAACATGCCAGATAATATTTTCCTATTTACCCAATATGCATGTCTTTGGACTGTTGGAGGGAAACCGGAGTTACCGGAGAAAGCCGCAATGGATGTATGGGAGAATTCCACAAAAAGCTGCAACTGGACCATGATTTGAACCCAAGACTTTATTACTACTCAGGAGCAGTGATAACCATGTTGCATTCACATCTTAAAATGTAAAATGTAAACATTTACAAGTTATATGAACATGTGACCTTCAAGCTGCTGTTACATAGCTTCCCGTCTCGTCATGTTTATCAGTGGTAGTTTTTGCAAGAATGGTGCCCTAGGCAAGCCCTTCCTTCTCTCACCCCACAACCAATTGAAATGCAAGCAATTATCAGAATTTTTTCCAGCAGAGAGTATGTAACCTAGTGTCCCAGTACTCAGCAGCAAGCAAGGGAAACTTATTCCACTGCACAGGCACACAAGTAGTAGCAAACTTGTTCAGGGCACACCTGATAGACAAGATTTTTTTTTTCTAGATTTTCAAGATTTTTCTAATTCATGGTCACCCCACCCCTTTCCAGTGCTACCCTGGATAACTGCCTATATAGCCCATTTCAAAAAGTGCCACTGATGTCTAAAGAAAAACATGTTTAAAATGGGTCTTCCCATTGGACCCCAATGGGTCCATAATTATAATTTAATCTATGTCGCGAAGGCAGCAGCAGAGTGGCTCAGACTTCTCACTTCCAAGCCACTTGGGCCAGCTCCCCCAGGGGAATTCCAAGGTGTTCCCAGGCCAGCTGAGAAACACTGGGTGCATTCACACCAGCCCTGTTTAGTTCGCTTTAATCAAACTCTAGTTTGTTTGCCTAGAAAGTTTGGTTTGTTTGGGGAAGTATGAATGCACAATCAAATTCTGATTCAAAAAGCAAACTCTGGTCCATCTAAAAACCGAGGTCCTGGTTCATTTGAAGTGAACTCTGGTGCGGTTCGAATGCATATGTGAATGCCAAGCAGACCGGAAACCGCATCAAAAGCAGGAAGTGAACTATAGTGTATAACAGGGGATCCTCGAGATGTACCATCCCACAACTTTTAGATGTATCCCTGCTCCAACACACCAGAGTCAAAAGGCTGAGTTCCCTCACCAGCGGTAACTCAGCTCTGCAGAGGGCTGGTAAGGAGCCATTCATTTGATCCAGGTGTGTTAGATAAGGGATGCATCTAAAAGTTGCAAGGTGGTAGCTCTCGAGGACTGGACTTGGGCAGCCCTGGTGGAAGGCATTCTGGTTAAATACAGCCAAAACAAAAGCATGGAGTCTTATGGTTGTGGGAGAAATTGCTCATGGTCTTTTGTCAAAAACAAAAGAGAAATCATACAAGCGCCAAAATCTGGTGCCCATCTATTCTTGTTTACATTTTGTGAAGAAGGAAGTTGTCTTCTTCTGAGGTTTTTGTGTCAATGAGGTAAACAGGTTTTTCAAAGGGGTTGGTTTGCTTAACACAATGCAGTGTGAAAGTGAACCACACCATCTGAAAATGTAACAAATGTTGCAATTTTGGTCCCCAGTCAAACTGAGTCTACCAGACTATCAGCTGTGAAAACACCTTAGTCCCTCCAGTGTGTCCTGGGTTTTTCTTTGGGTCTCCTTCAGGTAGGACGTGCCTAGAACACCTCACCAGGGAGGCACCAAGTCTAAAAGTATAGAAATTAAGTGCATTTGTTAACACCTAAAGTCCTATTGATCAGGATTGGATGTGTTCCATTACCTGACACTACACTGCCCCTTTTTTTTCTTTATTCAGGTGTAAACTGAGCATCTTTGAATTACAGTTACATGCTCTATGAGTGCCTCCAAGCATTCAAAAAATTGTTGAAAAATTACTAAATTTAGCAGAAAGTGGTTCAAGTTTAAGAATTCAGCATATGAAAGTGAGTAAATCTTCATTGGTACAGACAGATCTTCTGCAGTGCGTTAACAGGAGATTAAGTAATGTTCATATTGATGTCTCCTTAAAACTCCATATTTTTGTTTGAAACCACAATGCGATGACTCCAGTTGCAGTTCACATATTGAAGTTTGTGGTTGTAGGTTAACAGAATGTGCAAAAATCCAAGGGATATGAATCCTTTAAATCAAGGCTAAAAAGCCACCTGTTTAGAATTGCCTTTGATCAATAGTAAGTAGAACATTGAACTCTATTTGTTTGATGATCCTAATGATTTTGATGCATTGATATTTGCTCGATGATTTTGATAATTGTCGTGTATTTGCTTGATGATTTTGATGATTTGCTGTATACCTGATTGATGTTTTTTATGATGTGAAGCACTTTGAACTGCCTTGCTGCTGAAATGTGCTGTACAAATAAACTTTTCTTGACTTTGCAAGGCACTGTATTCATGTGAATTTCAGTTCAGTTCATACTTGTTTAGGTCATGTGGGAAAAAAAGATTAACAAATATTTTAATCTAAAAGTGGTATTCTGTTGAATAATATGCATTACAACAAGCCTAGTAGGAGGTGAAATACAGACATAATCATCCAGTCAGGAGTCACTGGGGGATTGAATCATATGTGAGAAAAGCAGCATTTCTGATGTGCTCCCAGAAGCATGTGAAGTATCCGGTGTATTGATTGGATCATAGTGTGATTCAGCTGAAGCCTGCTATCGAGAGGAGAACTCCCTAAAACAGCCCCAGGTTCTGGGTTCACCTGGTCATCTTTCACTCAGCACCTCAATTTTTGCCACAGCACAGTGATTCACACAGCTTTCTGTGTTGGTTTCATACTGACGTACACTCACACAAACACCTAGATTCATCCAATGCATACGTAAACACATTGCCCACCAGGGTTGCCAAGATCAGCTGTCAGTCACGGCATCTGAAAACATAAGTCCCACTGCACTTTTCCTGCACTGGTTGCAAGGAATAAAAGGAGTTTACACTCTGTCTTAAAGGAATATGAACAGAAGCTTTAAATATTAATGACACAGTTGTTATATGTTTTTACTGCCATGTTTATTTGAAGGCTAGAGCTGGTTTGGATACAACAAGCATCCCCAAAGCAGCGAATGGATGCTGGAGCCACCCGGAATACTGTCAGGAGAGGCAGATATTGACATTGCTGGAAGTTGACCATGAAGCCACCAGTGACTGCCCAGGGCTGAGGTCTGCTGGCGTACGAACAGGTATCAGCAGCAGAGCACCTGCAGCATCTGTTCACCAGCTAAGCACACTTTTTTTTTTTTTTTTTTTTACTAAATGTAAAACATTCAGTGCAGTGGTTCTCAAAAGTGTATAAACTTAAAAGGGTACACATCCTGAAATTATTATTTTGTTGAAGGACGTCTTGATTTCATATAATTCAGTCTTATTTGGAAGGAGTCTATAGGTGTACCACATCTTCACTCTACCTTTCCTTAAGTTCTTAAATCTATCAGATTCTGAGGATATTTCTCAACCCCCAGGCCTCTTTAGGTCATTTCACAGAATTTTTGATTGGATGCCTGAACTTACAGTGATGCTGAAAAATAAATTCCTCTTCATCTTTAGTTTTTTAGCAGACACCAGAAGGGTTTGTGTCAAAACTGACTAATATTTGGAACTGGTCACCATCCCTGGGTCATTCACCTTGAAAAAAAAACTTCAGTTACATCTGAAAAAAGAAATCCCAGAGCATCATGCTACCACCTCCATGTCACTGTGGGTGTGATGTTCCTTTGGTGATGCACAGAGTTGTTACCTTCAAGGTTTTGGGAGATTTTAGCCAGGCCTGGGTGTTTTTTTTTTTGTTTTTTTTTTTGTTTTTTTTTTATTTTTTTGTGGAAGAAAAGGCTTCTATCTTGCAGTCCAACTTCTTAATCCAGGCATATGGAGAATACATTTGGGTATTGTCACATGTAGAGCTGAGTTTTTGGAAATCCCTGCAGCTCCTTCAGCATTGCTGTCAGCCTCTTGGCAGTCTTCCTGACTAGTTCCAGTCTCATCTTTTCATCAGTTTTGGAGAAACATTCAGTTTTTGCCATGTCTCCGAAGTAGCATATCTCACCAATTATTGGTGATGGACTGCTCTCTGCCATGATGTATATATAATGCAGTGAATTTTTTTTTTTTTTTTTTTTTTTTTTTTTTTTTTTTTATTGATGGGAGGTTTGAACTCAAGAACACTGAAAGCTTAAAGTGAATCAAAAGAACTTTAGCAACTATTAGTTTTATACATGTGTGCTTTTCATTTTAATTTTCTGAATCTCAAACTATATTTGATTTTTTTTAATATGTCATGTCCAACCTTATGCCAACAAGGTCGTTCTTAAAGAGCTATTAGCTGAAAAGTTGCTCTACAGTTGCTCTACAGTGGATGGACACTCAAGAACACACAGCTGAAGGACGACGCATCTCTCATCTTGGATGAATTTTTTTTCTTACTTCTTAAGGAAATGGTTTTAAGATGTTCATCTGCTACAAACAGTGGTTTCCTGCTTGACTCGTTCAAGGTTGTGATTTTTATGTCATATTCAATAAATTAGAATATGTGTTCTGATGAGGCTCATTTGTCAGATTAAAAGTACCTTTTGAAAAAAAGAGTTTCAATCATAACATTTTCTATGTACTGTGGGTCATGGGTTAAGAACGGCACAGGGAACAGCTCCATGTGGGAACAGCTGCGTGACTTTATTTCTCCTTTCTTCTCTTCTCTCCACAATACACACACACGTACACACAGTGAACGAAACCGAACAACCTCTTTTCTGGGTGCATTACTCCACCTGATACATATATCGGATACAGAAACTACAAAAATAAAATATATGTGAAGGTCCTGCCAAAGCATCTCAATCAAATCTGAGTCCAGACAAGGGAGCTTTTTGAACCATTTGGATGTGGAATCAGTAGTGTGTTTTAGAACGTTGTGACGCTGCTTAACACAAGTACTCTTGAGGTCACAAAATGATGGCCGGATACCTCCGACAGGTGATTCATGTTTTGCTAGATAGCAGAATTTGTGGCACTACCAATAATGGAAGCCTTTAAAAGTGTGTTTAAATTCATGATTTACACGAGAGTGGGAATGGCTTTTTCACATAGGACCAGGTTGGTTAGGAGAACCTCTTTTTTCCCTTAACAAATCACCATTTGAAAACTGCTTTTTGCATTTACCCAGGCTACCATTGTCTGACATTAAAATATGTTGGATGGTTTAAGTGAACTTAAAAAGGCAACAACAGAAAACATCTGTAAAGCCACAAAAAACATTTTCACAGCACTTTATAACAATAATTGCTGGGCAAACATTGTATTGATATTGTCCTAGTTTTTTTCTTCTATCAGTGTTTGTTAACCAGGGTTAGGCTGAACTGAGTACATGATGATCCATTTTGTCGAGCTGTCGAAGCAGAGCGATGATATCGTCTGTGAGACAGATTCTGTCCTGTGCCGTTTATTTATATATGCACAGATTCAATTTTATTTCCCTCATTTTTCTTTAGCTTTATACGCTAGCTTTTATGTTTTTTTTAAGAGTGGTATTGTTTGAATTTTAAATAAAGTACAGTTTTCAAGTTTAGCTTAGCAGTCGTAGACAGAGTGCACATCATGTCTTAAATATGTACAAGTTGGCAAAATTGCAGAAACGAATTGCAATTTATTCACAGACATTCTTTTTATTGTGATAAATCTGTAAATGTGATTTTTTTTTTACTGTCAGGAAAATACTAAATATCAAACTAATTAAATAAATACAAGTTATATATTGTTTTCGATATATCCTCCACCCCTAGATGACCCATTGTAGGTGAGGTACTAAAACAATGTTTATTTAAGTTATTGAAATAAAACTCAAATGTATGTGAACTTACAAACTGACACTGGGGGAAAAAAAATAATTCATTTAATCCTTTTAAAAATCAAAAATGAGTCTCACTGACATGAAGGTCTGCTATTTGAATAGAAATTGGGAAACCCTGGGAACCCAAAGCCATAAATATATACTACTTCAAATTATTTTCAGTCTGGTTCTGTAGAGAGCTTCTGACTTTCATATACAGAGAGAAAAGTTTGGACTTCAGCAACAAGCTAGCCATAAGCTTCTATGTACAGTGATTAGCAGTCAAATGAAAAATCCCAACTAAATAAAGGCTTATAGATTAATGCTCACATGAATCACCACAACATTTGTGAGATTAGAGATGTTTTCAGAAAGAAAACTGTTTTAAAAAATAAATCACAACCGCTCCATTGAAGTCCTCTTGAAAAATCCTTTCTTTCACTGTGACATAATTGCTAATTGACAAGATTTAAAAAGAATGATAATTTAATGTAAGCTTAAGGTAAGCTATTGATAAAAGAAGTTAACCTGCTGTAAAATGGCTGCTTAAAAACATTGTACAAGACTTTAATTGGTTTTGCTGTTATTAAAACGTGTCCATATAAGGCTGAGTAAACTCCAGTCACCCGAGGTTTAAGTTAATACAGTCACACACATTGGATGCTGTGGTGTTTAATTAGCTTTTAATTAATCTACACAACAGAATCCTCTGCTGCTTATTCTGACGCAGTATTATTAATGCAACTTTATGTGGTAAATCGCTTGATTTCACATGCTCTACACAAAGGGACACATCACAAGTGAAAACAAAGGAATCATTTGCAGACTGACAACAAGAGTCCTCACATGTTCTGGTTTTATTGTAGCCCAGAGGGAGGAAGAATGAATCTGTCAGAAATGTAATATTGTTCTTCCTGACTTACATTTGCATCACAGTGAGTATATAAACACCTGGGACAAAGCAAAATTACAAGTGGGAAATAAGAAGCAGCAGTAAGTGTGCTACTATTGTTCTTCCCTGAGAGGCAGGTTCACCTACCTTGGTAGAAGTACCACAGTGCTGATTAGATTTGAACTCTTTGAGTAATTTAGTCCAGCAGCTTAATCTGCAAGTAAACCGTAATTCTCTGCCCCCTGCATATTTGTCTCTGCAACAATCATGTATAAAGTAACTTGAAGTCATAGGAAGGAGCTTAACTATGATCAAAGCAACATGCTTATCATGCAGAAAGTGTTCTATTATGTAAAAAAGTTGCAAATTTCTATTGGTTGTCAGTTATTGTGAACACAAAAAGAGACAGTAAAATACAAAGGGAACTCTCTTGAATATACCTCTCCCACACATTTCTACCTAGAAAAGGCTTACATGTTTATGAATCATAGAAAGTGACGATTTCATAGGAATAAATGGTACAAAAAGGTTTTTTCGTTTTTACACCATAAATAATGGTTTCATGCAGGTGCAGCCTGTATTTTAAAATTCCCATGATGCTTTTATAAAGATCAAAAGTTCAGCCGGTTTTAAAGCCATTAGTAAGAGAAAGGTCCATAACAAAAACCTGTAAACAAGAAGTTCTAATGTACTGTCCAAGCCCCCCTCCCCAAGTGGAAATTGTATCCATGTTCCTCTTTTCTAATACTCGTTTCTGTATTTTATAGAATTCATATTTGGGTAGTTGGGCTCTTAAATCTCTCTTTTATGATATTACACAAACCAAAACTATACTTCTCGTTCTGTTCACACAAAAAATTATAAATATTTTCTTCATGTATCACCTTAGTGGTATGGCTGAAAAATGTGAAACGTCTGGGGGATGTGTTTGGAGAATATTGTTGTATGTGGGGGAGAATGGTGTGAAGTCTCAGGAAGTGTTTCAGGAAGATCAGATGAAAAGCATCTTAGAAGGATCCTCAGAGAAACAAGACATGGAGCCAAAGTTACCTTTTCCTTATAGCTCTATTCAAGCCAGCTTTTCATGCTATAAGATATAGAATAGGTGTAGTATACATATAACACAAACAATAAACAGGAAATCATAAAACACTACCATTTGCTCCATTTTTTTCCCCAGATTTTTCACTGTCTGCTTTACTTCTGCACCAGATTCACAAAGCAGATACCAGCTGATACACACAGACATAAACCCTCATATCATGTCCTGCAGATGTTAACTAATTTCACCTGGTTTTACAGAGTGATCACAGCAGATGCAAAAGAGTCCAAAGAGATAGAGAAAAATATATTTAGAATTTAGAATTATTTTAACCACAGAAAAATCCAGGTCCTTACACAGCACCCATAAAAACGGACTGTTTACTAATTAGTGATATATTTGGTTAGAATAAAACAGAATCACATGCTTTTTTACCTTTGAATATACCTTTGATCGTAAATGAATTTATGGCATTAGTCATGGTGCACTAGTTATGAGTTTACACACCACCTGTTTTGACTGTAACTCAGCACATGAAGTTCCACAGTAATAATGTCTATTCTCTAACAAAATCAGGATCAAATCATCAGAATTTGATTAAAAAAAAACAATTTATTTAATGTGAAACAATTTTTCTAAAAAATATTCACACCACATTCAAAGACGAGATGAATCCCACCTTGTGTGACATCATCACCCTGTGCTTTTGTAAAGAATTTAGAACAGCTGTATTTTTTCTTCTGTTTACAATCTTAGTGACACAAATGGCACCATTTTTTGAGAATCCAATGTAATGTGTACTGGCAGTAGTTTACATGAATATAGGCTAATCTTCTCCTAAATGCATGCGTAATGTCTCTACTCATGTAGCAGAAAGATGATATTTGCTTCGGTCTGTTTTAGAAGCAGGTCTTTGTTCACATGTAGCTGAGAATCAGGAGGATCCACAAACTTTTTACATATTTAGCACACAAACAGCTTTATGAATTTGCTCCTCTGACTATCATGACTTTATATACTGAGATTTCTTAAATTATCATTACAGTGGAAAATATACTATAGAAGTATTGAACAAAAACTGTGGATATTTCATTCATCTAATGTTGATCCTATTCTCTTGGGAACATGTGAGCACAGACGGTGGCAATTAGGGAGGAATCCTCACATCCAGGTAGTCAATGTGGAGTTGCAACATTTAAATTAATTTAAATGTATTAGCTTTGAACTGAATTGTTGGAATGTGAAATGTATTGCTTTATTTCTTTGTAAATAGCTGAGCTGAAAATGTTTGTATTCTTTGAATAGTCAAAATATTAGTGAAGACAACATTTTCATATCTCAAGGCCCACCCGTTACGCTTGACCATTATATTGACATTTGTAAAAGTTTTAAGTATTGTTGAGTGAGTAAATGGCAACTCGTCCATCTGTTCATCCATCCATCCATCCATCTGCTACACCTGTTTGATCCTTGCAGGGTTTCAAAGAGGTTGAGCCGCTCTCCAGCTGTCAAATGGGGAAACAGCAGGTACAACCCTGGACACACCAGGGGCCATTCCAGAGCAGCACAGAGGACTGACCAACTGCAGACAAATAACTGACATTATATTGGCTGATATCCATTTTAATGATTGCTTTCCATCCAATTGATTATTTGGATGACACTCTAAAAATGTTGCTTACAGCTATAGTCACACTGAATCAACCCTTGCTTTTATTACCCTCTCCGGTTGCTTGCTACATTCTCAGTCATCATTTCTGTTGAGCATAAATTAGTACTTCAGAAGGATTGCGGCAAATGACTGTTCTTCGCAGGGGAGATGGAGCTGAATTAACGAGACGTCTCTGAAATGTCAAGAGAGTTAGAGGAAATCTCCAAGGCATATTGGGGGTAATTTGTCTTGGTCCCATGCGTCCTACATGGCGACACCAGGATCTTGAGCATCTTTGTAAGCCTCGAGCTTGTAGTGAGAGGCTCGCTCGTTCATCACCAGCCGACATGACAGCTTGACACAACGTACCAAGCTGGCTGATTTTCATGACTGTTGGCCTCTGGCCCCTCTTTTATGTCCAGCAGAGTTTTCCAGAGGACATGCATGTTTCTATGCTTTGAATTTTTCAAGCTGTGATCTATCAATGACATTTTTACATCAGGTAACATTTCATGTTGACACCCTTTCAGCTCTGCCTTCTTTATTACCAAAGCTGCTCTAAAGCCTGAATTGTGATCATGCTTTTATTAACTCCTTGTTACAACCTTCAGACAACTTTAAAAAAATGCTGTTGTATATTTATGCTGAGATGCAGATATGAAAAACTAAGTACATCTTATGATTTAAGTCGTAAGTAGTCAATACTTGTACTCAACAAGTTAACAGAATTCCTTTTAGCAGCATTAATTCTCTGCAAGACTTTATTAGTCTCATCATTGTGAAGCAACTTTTCATAACAACATTACTTACTTTCTTCAGTGTTTGCAGACATTGATTAATCCGCAGCTCTCTTAAAGCCGCAGTATTTCAAACAGGTTGATGACTGGACTTTCACTGAGCCATTGCAACACCCTGATTCATCTCTTCTTCAGTCATTACACTGTAAATTTGCTCTGTGTAGGATCATTATACAGCTGATGACCCTATTTTGGGCAAGCCTCAGCTATTGGACAGATGGCCTCAGATTTTACTCTTGAATACTTTGATATAAATAGGAGTTCATGAGAGATTCAATAACTGCAAGGTATAAAGATCTTATAGCTACAGAACAAGCCAACAGCATCACGGTTCCACCATCTGTACCTTGTGATTGGTTTGTTTTTTCTATATGGTCTGTCCCCAAGGTGGGGGAATTTCCTGGAATGTTCACTCCTATGAAGATTGGCAGCTGTCCTAAACTTTGTACACTAAATGATAATCAGTCTCACAGTAGAATGAGGGACTTCTAAGTATCGGAAATAGTCTTATAACTCTTCACAGACTGATAGACAGAAACAATTGCTTTATGGCTGTCATTGCTTTTCCACCTTGGCATTTTTGTCCTTTTGACCTGCTTCCATAGACATGTTCACTGGCACATCATCAATAAATTATAGCTGCTACGTTCCCTCTTAAATTCCCTCTACATGATTGTATTGGCAGCCTTTGGAACAGTTTTTTCCTAGAACCATTAATGTGCACATTATGTGAGGATTTAGTCAACTTCTGTCCTGTTTACATGCATTATTCAGGATTCACTGTATTCACAGTCTCACAGCTCATCATGAAACTAAAGATACATCAGCTGTTCTATGTTCACTACTTTGGTTTTTTTGTTGCTTGTGGACCTGTAGATACCAACAGACAGGAACACAGTTCCAAATCATGTCAAGAAATAGCCACAAAAGAATTGTTTCCTTGTTGAAAAAAGATGATAAATCAGAGTGCTGGGTTTTGTGACAGGAATGTTATCCAAATGTCTTTTTCCCCGAAGATCTAAATTCATTCAGTTTGACCAGCACGGTTTCTGAAAGAACCATCAGACTAACAAGGCTGTTGTGTGTCATCCACTGCTTTTTGGTTTTTATTTCTTTGCTCCCTGCAGCATGGTGTCAAGAGACAGTGTGGCTATGCAATGCCAAGATATATGTTATATAATAAGAACATTCCTATGCAAGTACCTAACTTGTTTTCTCCTATGTCATATTCTTTCAAACAGCACAATGCTCTTTACTATGACTTTAATGCACAAGATTTTCCAAGCTGTTATGAGCTTGGAAAATCTCACTCAAAATGCTGGAAATGTGTACAGATGAGACAAAGTGTGGCCAGTCAGGTGGTATTTATATAAACTCTTGGGAGATTACACTAATCTGCATGAGTATTTTTAATATTTATCAAATGTTAAATATTTTTTTTCACTGTATAGTTTTACTTTGTATCTTGGGCTTGTATTTCTGATTTGCTTCACTTCTGAGTGTTTTATGGTATATCTTTGTTATTCTGGTCCCAAAATTCCTTCTCTTGGTTGTCAGATCCTGTTACCCTGTTACAAAACAGGCTGGTTTTCATCCTGGTTCCTGCCTACTGGGTCTGTAATATAAAATCCTGTCATCATTTCTTACCATTTTTTTTTTTTTAATTTTTGGACTCTCAGTTTTGATTTTTTTCATTTTTATCGTATCTTATCCATGTCTAGCCTGCACTTTGAGTCCTATAAGAAAAATACATGATGATTTAATGAAATCCAATGATTAGATTTAAAACTATTTGGTTGGGATGACACTTAAAAGTAAGTTTCATCCCTTCCCTTTAAGGGACTTCAAAATCACTTAATAGCAATATATGTTTTGGCACTCATCATTTTACAAGTTTGGGTCTATCAGAGAAGAAACAAAAATGGTACAAGCTGAGGAGTTTTAAATAGCTTATTAAGGTTTGATAAAGTTACAGTTTCAAAACTACAACGATTTTCCACCATACCTTATCAGGGGTTCTAGGCCCTTTCCATTAGATGCCGAGAAGGTGGCCGAGTGAGGGTTAGGGAAAGAGTTTACTTCAATTTCAGAGCATGTCGTGATGGACGACAGCCCCTCCCCGACAAGCTGCTGGACCCTGAAGGTTGGTGGGCTGAATTAAGGCTCCAACACTTTTTCCACACTTATAAATAAGACTAATCTGGCTGTTTAGAAATATCTTGGGTGGCAAAAACACAAACAGTACAGTGGATCCATGGTATTCGTGTAGGTTCCTTGCTTGAGACCCCCTTCTAAAAAGCTTAGAACTGTTTGTTTTAATAGTTTAGACACCAAATATATTTTAATTTGCATCAATACACACTGAAGAAACTGTCTTTGCACCACAACAAAGCTAACATCTACAACCTTTCTTATTTCCACTTTTGGGAAACTGCCCATCAGCAGCAAGGACATAAATGCCGTTCCTGGATTGGCGACTTTGCAACTCTTGCCAATAGGGTGTCATGTAGCATTGTGCCTTGGTATCTCAGCTTCCCAAGCTGTATTTTCTTTAGAATATTGTTGATAATGCACTACAAAATAATCCACACACAGGCAAATTTTCTGAGGCAAATGTAGGCAAATTTTCTTTTCAATAATTCTGAGTCATGTTCCACTTAAAAATCAGCAAATAGGTGAGTCTGCGAATACTGAACCACAAATAGGCGGGGGTCTACTATGTCGGTGTGAAGACTTGAGGGACGCCATCCATCATTCTAAGTTATTCTGTTTTTAAAGCTACAAGCAATATGGCTGTTAGAGGTATTCTAAACAATACTCCAATTTTCAACAAATTTAGTGTTTTATTCTTATTTTTTGCAAAACATATTTTTGTAGAAAACTGTGATAATCATTGTTATTTTTATTGCAGTATGAATAACTGGCTTTACTGATTGAAATATTTGTAAAAAAAATACTGCAAAATAGTGTTTTTAATAAAAGTTATACTATTATAATCTTACACCAGCCATGCCAAAACAAAAATGTATTCCTTTGAATGTTGTTAATTTCCTGTTATGTGAGACCCTTATGAAGGCAACAATAAGAGTTTGAACGCTTTATTGTCAAAGAATGAGAAAAGATTTCTTCCAGGTTCCAGGGCGAAATCCAGGACATCACTGAGGAGGAGAGGAAAGTGATTAATTGAGGGGGGATAAAAGTTGTACGAGTGGTATATAAATAGGATGATGGAATAAAAGTGTTTTCCTACTGTCAATGAGTTGGTGGAATATCCAGAGAGAAGGTGAATATATCAACAGAGGCTGATGTCAGTAGGTGGTGATGAGTAGTGTTTGTGATACAGTTTTTTCAGTTCTTTTCTCAGGGAGGTGACAGAGGGAATCGTGGAGCATTGGACAGCGGAAAAGCTGGTGAATTAGATGAATGGATATGGAAGAGTCTAGACCAGTGGTGTCCGAAGTCGGTCCTCTAGGGCCGGCACCCTGCATGTTTTAGTTCTCTCCCTGATGGTAGTAACTACCTACTCAGCATGTCAATATTCTGCAGAGACCTGCTAATGAGCCATCATTTGATCAAGGTGTGTTGAACCAGGGAGAGAACTAAAACATGCAGGATCCTGGCCCTGGAGGATCGACTTTGGACATCACTGGTCTAGACGGCATAAACCAGAGGGGCATTCAGAAGAATGGTAAGAAGATTCATGGATGGATCTGGCGGTGAGCTCGCCAGCAAACTCCAAGAGCAAGAAAGCAGAGAAAATGGATCCAGGAACTGGAGCACGTTTCCTGAGAAGGACAGCTAGGAGGTGAGCATAGATCACCAGAAGGGTTTAGGAGCAAACTAAAGACATCTGATTATTACTCATAGAGAGAAAACAATTTTGGATCTGACTCATGGAATCCACTGGTCCAGATAGGGATTGACAAGCACCAGCTGTGAGGAAACACACCTGTTCTGATTATACACCCTGTAATCAGAGGAGGTGGGAGCGCATGCACACACACACACACACACACACACACACACACACACACACACACACACACACACACACACACACACACAACACCAACTTGCACACAACCCTGTGGATATGACAGTTGTATTGGGTTTAATAATACAATGTTAAACTTGTATTAAAACAAATGGTTTTGTGCCTAATTTAACGTTCACTATGTGAGAGGTTTGCATTACAGGATTCTAATAAGCCCCAACATACAGTCTGAGAAACAGTGGAGCACATTAAATTGAATATAATTGTTGTGAGCATCTTCATGCCTCATTCCTTCAACTTCAACTGAGAATGGAAGTTGGTTTGAAAAAAAGACAAAATTGTGTAATAGGAAGCTCTTAATTATTTAAAAGCTAAAATAATGTCTTATTAAATAATTTGTGAAAACATTATACCAATAAAATGTAATCTAAATCAAAGTGTAAATGTGCTTCAGTGTTTGATGAGGTAGTTATTTGACATTGAAGTGTTTAATAGTTATGAGAAGCTTTTTAATAAATAAGTAAATATTCAGTTTGTCCATCTGAGAAAAAATACAAGTTTCTGTCAGATTTTTCTGTGCAAGAAAAGATTAAGAGAAAGTTGGATTTTTCTGCAGGCAATTTCAAAACTGAAATTGTAAACTTATAACCTGCTTCTGACCAGATTATGAGATCAGCCTGAATTCAGCCTTCCTCTGGTATTCAGCTAAGTTCAACTAAGTCCACCTTCACAACATCTAAAGTTCAGATAAGACACAAAGTCTGCTTCATAGTACAGAGCTTGGGTTCAGGTAAGGAAACGGTGCTTGTTTAAAGTCAGGAGTAGATCATAGATTTGTTTTAAAAATTTCACAATGTCTAAAATTTCTTTTCGCTTGCTGACTTGGTATCTTATTGTCTGCAGGAAACTGAAGATGCTGAGGAAGCACGTGTCAAAGCTCCCACCCAGAGACAGAGGCAAATGATCAGCTTTGGTCACCCATAAATTGAGTCGTTAAATGAAGGCTTGGCTTATTTTTTAACCTTTTATGTCAGTTTGTATATGGAAATACATTAGTGACTAAAAAGTATTGTTCAAATGAACGTGTCATGCTTTGCTATTGTAAAGTTTTTATTACCCACCATTTCATCTGTTCAAAAGCATGACCTGATGTGAGTAAATTTATATTGTGCTAAAACTGCGTCTGCAGTCTGGTCCAAAGAAGCATCAGTTCTAACACTGTCAACAATAAATTTGTAATCAAACTTGCAATAAGACAGTGTGTTCACCAGTTGGAGCAACAATAAACATAATGAAGCCAAGCTAATATTCTCCTTCATGCAAGTAAATAGGAAGAGGGTGACTGACTCCAGGCAGCAACAACTCCTCACAGACTCAAAGGAAGTCATTTTCATTGCCCAGCTTATTTTTTCGGAGTGTCAACAGCCTGGGGGCTTGTTTTCTGCACTTCCCATATACACTTCATTCATCAGTTGATTGAAGTGATACAAGTACAACAAAGCAGGCACTCTAATCATTGGCAATATCTTTCTAACTTGGCGTTTTTGCGGCAACACACTTTCACCTCATAACATTAAATTTCAGGAAGATGTAAGTCGGCCATCAAAGTGAGACGTTTGTCTAAAAATACTTTGAACAGAGAAGCCTTGAACACAGATGGCAGACTGTACTGGTGAGTCATTCAGGAACAATGTCTCTTGGATCTCTGCCTTTCTCACAAATAACTTCCACAGACATAACCGAGGTGACACTTGGGTACATAGAGTGTGTACTTAGCTTAGCCAGTCTGTGTACTCATTATGTTGCCTTTCTGCCTCCTGCCTCTCACTTTCATGTTTATGTTTCGTTTCCTTTTTTATTGTTTATCTGTTTCTGGGAAACAAACAGACTCATTATGGTGCTCAAAATCCACCAAATGTCATGTTATAGGTGACCAAGGGAGGAAGAAGATGAAGATTGGTGTGTGTGTGTGTGTGTGTGTGTGTGTGTGTGTGTGTGTGTGTGTGTGTGTGTGTGTGTGTGTGTGTGTCCATCTGTGTGTTTCTTGACCTGCTTTTCAACACTGTATACATTCTACAGCAGCTGACAGGATCACTCATTTGTCATTCCTGGTAAAGCAACCACAGTGCTGTCTTTTGCCTAACGAAAATATATAGAAATTGAGTGGATTTCAAAAATATCCACATCCTTTGTAAGTTTCCTATTTTGCCATGTTACAATCAATATACTTCAATGTATTTCATGGAAGTTTAAGTAACAAATGGCACAAAGTAGGGCATAATTGTTGAATGGAACAAAACATACACACTTTAAATTTTATAGAACTACCTTACTTTGGAGTTACAGCTGTGGGCTTTGTTTCCACCAGAGGTTTTCCCCACTCTTCTTTGCAAAATAGAATTGATGGAGTAGAAATCTATCCATTCATCCATTGTCTTGTACTTATCTTTGGTTGCCCTAGGCAGGGAGACCTTGACTTCTCTCTCCCCAGCCACTTGGGCTAGCTCCTCCAGAGCAATCCCAAGACATTCCCAGGCCAGCCAAGAAACATAGTCCCTCAAGCGTGTCCCGGGTCTTCTTCTGGGTCTCCTCCCAGTGGGGCGTGTCTGGAACACCTCGCCAGGGAGGTGTTCAGGAAGCATCCTAATCAGATGCCCGAGCCACCTCAACTGGCTCCTCTCGACATGGAGAAGCAGTGGCTCTACTCGGAGTCCCCCACGGATGACTGAGCTTCTCACTCTTATTTCTAAGGGAGAGTCCAGACACGCTGTGGAGGAAACTCATTTTGGCCACTTGTATTCGTGATCTTGTTCTTTTGGTCACGACCCAAAGCTTATGACCATGAGTGAGAGTAGGAATGTAGATTGACCAGTAAATCAAGAGCTTCGCTCTTTGACTCAGCTCTCTTTACACCACAACAGACCGGTACAGTGCCCACGTCACTGCAGACGCAATACAATATCTCTCTCCATTTTTCCCTCATTCGTGAACAAGACCCTGAGATACTTGAACTCCTCCACTTCGAGCAGGACCTGTTCCCCAACCTGGAGAAGGGACTCTACCCTTTTCCCTTTACCAGCTCAAGACCGTGGTCTTGAGCCTCGGATTTGGAGTACAAATCCATTGTTGAAAGAAACCCATAAGATATCTGTTTTCAGTTTGTCACTGGCCATGTGACACACGAACAGAAGAAGGTGCTCTGGGGCTATGAGACCAAAATCTAATGTTTTGGCCTACAAGTAAAATGCTGTGCATGATGGAAAACTAACACTGCACATCCTCCTTGAACCAATCATAACCATTGTGAAACATGGTAGTGGCACCATTATGTTGTGGGGATGTTTCTCATCAGCTGGAACAACGAAGCTGGTCAGGGTTGATGGAATCCAACTACAAGACAATCCTGGAGAAAATCCTATCAGAGGCTACAAAAGACTTGAAGCTGGATCTGAGGAGCATGCTCCAACAGGATGACCCTAACCTAACAGTGGCCAGAGCTACTGTGGAATGGTTTAGATCAAAACATATTAATAAGTTATAATATTCTAGTCAAAGTCCAGGGTTCTATGAACTTCTGAAGACAACTAGAGGATCTGGATTTTAGTTTTATTAATAAAACATTTTGAAAACCATGTCTCAGTTCCCTTTTTACTTCACAGTGTTTGTGTTGGTCTGCCACATGAAATCCATTAAAATATATTGAAGTTTGTGTTTGTAACATGACAAGTTCATAGAGTATGAATATTTTTAGGAGACATCGTACCTGCTAATGCAGCAACTACAAAGCTGATTTAAAGGGGCATTATTATGTATCTTCCAGCCATATCGAATCAATTTATACAACAATAAAGTAACTACTACGTTACCTTTAGTTGTTACAAAAATGCTGTATATATCAAAAATTACTTAAAAGAAATTTGACTTCATAATTTTTTTTCTCTTTCCACAGGCCTTTAGACCTGCGGAAAGAGAAAAAAAAACAACACTGAGAAACCACAACAACAAACAACATATACATATATAATAATAACATCAATGCAAAGTACACGGTACAAGGTGATACAAAATCTATTTAGTGGCAACCGCAGCCCAACTGAGAGTGTATCTGACAAACATCGGAATCCAAACATCTCTGTGTGTGTGAGTGTGCTTGTGTCTTTAAGGTTTCTTTGTGACTTTGTAATTTAACGCTTTGAAATTGGGCCTCTGTCTCTTTAAAAACTCCTGCTCTTTCTGAAACTCCGCCTTCAGGAATTCACCATGCCAGCGCTCCTCTATTAACCCTTTAACAACGTTTTTTATCAGCGTTTCACTGAAAAGTAGCAACGTATAATGAGCTCAGCAGATGTGCAGTTCCACCAGGTGTTTGCTAATTTCTGCTGGCTAGTCTGAAGGAGCTGAGTGGGGAAGTTGCAGGGGAGGGCTGCTCTATGAGGTGGAAGTTTGGAAGCTTAGAAGCTACAGCTCTGAGAAGGAGCTGGGACTCAAAGGTGGCGCTAGGTCCACCCAGATGTTAAAGGATTTCTCAAACATGCATGAAAGAATCAAGGCAACACTCCAGGTATGTTTTTGATGAGGGAATAACATTATAACATGATGTAATGCTCAAAAAAGTCAACATTACATCATATTGCCCCTTTAAGATCAAAACCTTGCTTAAATTCATCAATTGGTTCAGTTGGTATTTAATATACAGCAGAGATTAACTTCTTTCTGAAAAGTAAAAAGACAGAGGGAAGGTGGAAAGTTCGACAGTAGCAGCTTGTGTGGAGCAGAATATGGTGTACAAAACTTAGAATATGTTTTTCCTTTTTTTTTCTTTTTTTTGTTGAGTTGCTTGCGATTGCTTTTTCCATCCAGGCATGACAGCTGCACACTGACTCATACTTGCAGTTTTGACAGGGGGAATTTGGGGAAAAGAAGGCTTTCTGTAATGAAGAAGTTTCTGAACACAAGGCAGAATAATGGAAGGTAAAGATTATCTCAGAAAGACTTCCCAGCAGACTCAAACACATGGAGCCAAATGGGTAAAACGGTGGTTAGCTTCATGAGTAAATCTGTATGTGCTTCCAAAGGCAGACATTTGCATATGCACTTTCATTTGCCAGATTGAGAAAGAGTGGGTATCCATAGTTCTCTTTTATGTATCTTTTTCACAGTGAAATAGCACACATGATCATGAGTATGCTAGAGGCTTCTGTAGCTGTGAATGGATGTACAAAATCCATAAATTAGTCATTTACATAAAAATATACTGTATAGCCCAGATGTTATCAGACATGGTCATGAAAACAGCAGCAAAGAGAAGAGGTGCAAGACACTTATTTTATGTAGTGGCAAATAAATAAATAAATTTTAAAAAAAATTATGATCTGGAGTTTTGGAACCTTGACAAGAAAAAAAATCTCAGAAATGTTCAAAGAATTGCATAACCGTCTTTCATTTCTTTCTTTTAAGATCAACTTGCTCACAAGAATTCAGAATGGAAAAATTTATTTTATGAGCCATCTGGAAGGACAGGGAGCTCGAATACAGCACTTTTTTCTTTTTAACCCTTTGATTTGAGGCCAAAAATGGAAAAACTTCTTTAGTTTGGTGCATTTTAATGAACACGTCTTAGACACTACTTATTCATTTAAATTCTAAGCAGTAAATTAAAAAAGGTCTGCTTAAGTAACATTTTGGTTTAGCTTCTGTATAATAAATATTTACTGACAGGGTGCTATAAGTTATGTTGTTGTTGATTAGTATTACTTGTATTTATATTATTCCGGGGTGTAAGATGTTTTTAATTAAGAAAATATTATATTTAGGATGGGAATAAGGAGAACTGGGTGCCACAACAGTAATTCAACAGAGACTTCAAACTTTAAAAAAATATATGAATATGAATCAAAATAAATTAGGGAAGTTCCAATGTGGTTTAGCATAGTGAAGCAATCAATAGCCTAGCAGTGAACTAGCTTTTTTTTTTTTTTTTTTTTTTTTTGAGGAAAATGTGTGAAAATTATAAAAAGGCAAGGATAAGTGTAACAGCAGACTATCTACTGAACTTTACTGCAACCAACATCTAAGTTATATTCATTAAACAGTAAAGCAGAAAACAAGTTATGACGAATGATTCTTTGAGACATTCATTTCATTGGGTGGCTCCACAGTTGTACAACATTCAGGACATTTCCTGTAATTCATTTCTTATTGTGTTTTTACATTCAAAATGACATGGACTGTAACCTATTAGAGCTATTGAATGTATTACAAATTAATGAAATTATCATTTTAAAATGTCTTGATTTGGATAGGAAGCTAGAAATCAAGCAGTTCCCATTAGAACCAAACTTCATAAGTTAATCAGGCTCATCTATCTGCAGTTGAAAGTAAGTCATTTCTTACGAATCACTGCCTTTGTATTTCTGATTAACAAATGCCTGTGCATCATTGCGTTGTTAGAATTTTATTCCTGACAGCACTGAGCAGAGCCGTTTTCTTATTTATCTTTTTAATGCATTCATATCATAGATTTTTAAAAAAAAGATGTATTCAGAAAGCAAGAATCAAATCCTTTATTTCACTGTTTATGTCAAATATTTGCTCACACAACTCTTTGTAACCTTGATTTTACAGATACATCTCCAGTCAAGGCTCAAAGTTTTGTGTTTTTGTTTTTCTGGCCATAAGATGGTTTTGCAAACTATAAGATTTCAGATTTGTGTGAACAATTCACACTGCTGTGGAGATGGGTCCAGCAGATTCAGTAGAAAAAGAAGATAAGGCCGGGTCACTATCAGTCAAGATTTGGTTCGGAAGATAATACCTAGCAATCAAAATTGAGGTCCTAAACTTTGAGGTGAAGATGATGGTGAATGATCAACTTGTGTGTCTGTCCTTATGATGAAAGTTGAAGGAACTCAGAGTTGGAGTGCAGTCATGAATGAATCATCTTCAGTCCAGCATATGATTTATTCGGCCTCAGTTATAAATAACTAAATAGCATCTAGAATAACTTAGTCATCTGGGACCATGTCGCAAAAAAAAGAAAGAGAAAAAGAGCTTTGCAAGCACACATTATACAGATGGTGCCTACCGATGAGATTATTTTGTATGGTCATGTTCAGGCTAGAGATGATAAATTAGTTATGTTTATAAAAGTGTAAGTTTAACCATTAAATAAAATCTTTCTCCGTCAACTGACTTTTAGACAACTATGTTACACTTCCCTAAATGTCGTTGTTCAGTCAAACATAACTGTGTCAGTAAACATGCCTGCATGGCAGACAAGGTAAGATCTTTCTTTTACTCATCTGAGATCAGTTAGCAGTGGTAAGGGAGCAAAAAAGGAAACCCATTCATCCCTCACCCTGGCAACACTCTCAAGGTTACTCTTAGCGTATCTGAAGGTGTTCCCAGGCCAGAAGGGCTATTTAGACCTTCCAGGTCTGCCCCAGGCCTTCCTACCAGTGGGACATGCCCTGGAAACATCCACAGGAAGGCATCCATGAATGATCCCAATCAAAGGCCTGAACAACTACATCTGGCTACTTTCAGAAGGGAGCAAAAGCAGCTCTATCCTGACCGCTCCTTGGATAACCCTTTTGCAGAATCATAACATAGTAGGAAGCGTTGAGCAGTGATCCCAGTCGATTATGTCCTCAGAAGAGGGGTCAGACTAAAGCTGATTTAACGATTTTGGTGATATAGACCACAATAACAGGCTAACCTTAGCTGGATTTGGAAGACCAGGGCACCCTCTTGGAGCCTGGAGAGTGGGACCTCTCTGGTAAACAATGTCGAGGTCAAGCTTCTGCTGCTCAACTAAACTCAGACCGAAAAAGCAAAAAGAAGCCCTTTCCATAAGGGCCCACCACATGCAGGAAAAATTGCTAAGTGGTTCATACCTAGTTCAGGGGCTTGGGTATGAGATTTCCTGGTATCATAATCTAGCTATAGGATCAGGAAAGGAGATGCACTATAAATAAAATCCTCATCACTACTTGGGGTCCTTGCTGGCCACTATCTGCAGTCATGGGATTTCTTTACTACTTCTTCAAAAAAAATACATTTTTTAAAATCATGTGAAAACCTGTCCAGTTTCACAAGGAGATTTTTTCTGTTGTTTTTTTCTTGTTGGTCTTTTATTTATGAGAATAATCCCTTTGGAAAAGCATTGAGCCAGTTCAGACTGTATGAAACAACTGACTACAGAAAACTGAAAAGCAGGGAGCAGAGTCCTTCCTCTGACTCAGGCCTCTGAGGTGTAAATCCCAAGGTAGTGCAAGTTTTAAGGATACCCTGAGTGTGTTTTTGCTGCTCTCAGCTGCATTCTGTGCACGAGAAAATAGAGGTAAACATTTTGTTTTCCTGTGTACTTCTGTTACTCTAGTCTTTTGTTTTGTTGGCAAAAGACCAATAGTTTGCAGCAATATATTTTCAAGGCTTATGTTGATGTCTGTTTTTTTGAGTGTTAATTTTGCTTATCACAGCTCACCTTGGGGGACCAAAACTGTAATAATGACTGTCACTGTAGATTTTACTTCACACAGGCACTTGTGTTGCTCCTAAAAGAGATTTTAAAAAAATAGTTTTACTTCCTCTATCTGTGCAAAAATGTTAAACACTTGAGTATTCTGATGGTTCAGTGTTTTAGATAGAGTACTCACCTGACCCGATTTATTTCTCAGACACATACAGTACTTTTCTAAAAGCGTTCATAACACCTAAACCTTTTTGCATTTTGTCCCATTCCACAAACTTCAGAGTATTTTATTAGGATTGACCAACACAAAGCAGTGCATAGTTATGAAGTGGGAGGCAGATGATGCATGGTTTTCAAAATTTTTCAAAATTAAAAATCTGAAAAGTTTGGCATATATATATATATATATATATATATATATATATATATATATATATATATATATATATATATATATATATATATATATATATATATATATATTCAGCAGTCTGATGTCCCTAAATACATTTCAGTGCACTGCCTTTGGTATTAACATCTCACAAAGCGCTGTTCAATCCATCATTCAAAAATAGGTCGCTGTGCTGCAAACCTACCAAGAAATGGTTTTCACCTTAACTGAGAGGCCACGCATGAAGCGTTCTTCAAAACAGAACGCTATTGGTCAATGGGATATAAAGAGGAGTGGGAAACCTATCAACACAACTATCAGTTTGGCCTTTGTGGACAAGTGTCAAGAAAAAGATATTGTTGAAAGAAAACCATAAGAAGTCCTGTTTGCACTTTGTTGGGGGCATAGCAAACACATGAAACAAAGCACTCTGGTTAGATGAAATCTAAACTTACATTTTTGATTGACACTCAGAACAATGAAAAAGACACCCACAAGGTGAGGGACAGCATCATGCTGTGGGGATGTATCTCTTCAGGAAGGTCAGTGAACCTGTGCAGAACTGGTGTGAATGGAGATAAATACAGGCCAATAGATGCTGCTAAAGACTTGAAAAAGAGACAGAGGTTCACAGTCTTGAGGGAAAACAACCCTGAGCATCCAGCTATAAAAGAAAACTGCATTTACATCATACACTATGTGTATGTTATGTGTACACACATAACATACACTCAAATTTGTTTTGTAATGTGACAAAATGGGAGAAAAAAAATCAAGGGGTATCAGTGCTTTTTTGTAAGGCATCCTTACAAACTGACCTTTAGTTTTGGACTTCTGACAAACCAAAAACTATGGACATTCCTTGTTGCGAAATATGTGAAATATAAAAACTAGGAATTTCAGCAAACTAAATAAATTAAAACATCACCTGTACCAAACCTGTGTGGGGAAAAGGCACCACCTTTTCAATTCCATCCTTTCACGAACCTATTATTATACGTCTTTCATAATGCATGTGGATTACCCAGTTTAACGAGCATCCCTTTTGATAGCTTTAATTAAATGGGGAATACTAAAGTGCATCTTGAGTGACTAATCCTGCTCCCCTGATGTTCAGGTTATCATCTTCGATGCAGTGGGTGTCTGGGGCTCCTCAATACCTCAACATTTCTTTAACAGATAAGTGCTACCTCTGAGACACAGAAACATCAAAATGATTTCAGAATAAGTTTGTGAAATAGTTTTCAATGATGTTTGCCTTTTGCTGATCAGTCTATCTTTAGCTATGCTAATGGAAATTGTGATGTATTTAATTCAGAGTGCTTCCTAACCAAAGTCTGGGGTCTTTGTGCTTCTCCTAATTCATTTGATGAGACTTGGGCACTCATTCTGTCAGGCTCTTATCCAGTAGCACTTTTAATTTAATGGAAGTAGTTTTAACAGTGTTCATATTAAAGGGACAGCTGTCTTTTATTCCTATAAGGTGCCAAATTCTTGCTTGAAAGTATTATTTTGTATTTGAGTGCAAACATGATTATTTAATACTAAAGGTTAAAGAATATTGGGAGGAATAAAAAATAATGTATGTAAAATAATGAAATGAATGGAAAATTTGTGGAAAGTCCTGTCCAAAAACATGAAAATTGAGAGTTGTTCACAAAAACTTGAACTTTTTTATAACTACAGATTAAAGTGCAGCTGAGAGGCAAGATAAACATACCATCTCCTCAGAGCGCTCATATTTGGCAAACAACCAACAGACAAATTGACCCATGGAGCATAGAGAGTTGTGTCCTTGTTGCTGCATTAGCAACCAGAGTCTTCTCATAAACGGGATTTATGATCCTGCATCAAAGCGTTAGCAGCCAAGATGTTATCATTTCACTATTGGACTTATAGATCTTCTTTGCAATCGACTTGTAAGTGAGGCTCTGCAATACCAGATGTTCAGATGAGTGAAATGAATGTTGCTCCACATACAAGTAGGGTCAGGACAGTACCCTGTTGGTGCCCATGAAATTGAAATCTAGTAGGAAGTATTTCAAATGGTTGTTCACAGCATGTTTTCATCAAATTTGTTTTAAGTTTTCAGAAATATTGGTAAGAAATAGATAGAAATAGTAGAAAATAAAAATATATGTTAAGACGGGAAGAAATCACACATTTTCACATGTCAGGTCGATGGATTGTAACCAGGTTGGAAGCAGAGTTTCAAAATGTAAAAAGAAGAAACAAACCAAACAGAATAGGCACATTTTTGAAAACTCAAACAGGCTTTTCAGCAGCTGATCAAAAGTTCAAAAATCCTTCAGAAGTCAAAATCTCATTGTTAAATAATTTTCTGTCAGGCATTCACCCTGTTGTGACCACCGAGGGGGAAGGGAACAAACCTTTTTGTCTTTGAAGATAACAGGATTCTTGAAGTGCACAAGCCTTTTACAGTGTTCCAGGTTGAAAAGCACCCTGTCTGGATTAAAAACAGAGATACCACTGCACAGATCACTGACCACTTACAGATCTACAGGAGCTTCAAGCTTTATCCAACTGCTTCAATGTATTGTTGAAATAAGCTGAGGAAACAGAATAAATTCAATGATTTAATATGTTTTCGTGAAATGAAAGGTTTAAACAGAAACAGATGCCATTTCACACACAATATAATCCACAGCCCAGAGTAAAGGGAGGACTGAGTTATACTGGTAGAAAATGCTGCTTCCGATCAGAAGGCTGGTGTAGTGATGCACTGAAATGTTGGAGTATATCAACCTGCAGCATGCAGGGTTGATTCCTGTTCACCATCCACAGTAAAAATATGGGACATTTAGGTTTATTTCAAGAAAATGATAGATGAGATAAAGACATCAGCACTTGTTTACTTTTCCGTTGGTAGGTTTCTTTTGTAATCTCATCAGTATACCATGCCAAATAATACATTATCAATAGAACAAATATAGCCTGGAGAGCTAAGAGTCAACAGGGTCAGTGGTGCTGTTCTCTGAGCAGCGTCTGCAGCTCGCTGGATTTAATGTAAACATCTTTTTTTCCCTGTTGCCTCCTAAATAAACACATGCAAGTTGGTGACATTGAGCTTTAATCTGTACAGCTAGCCAGACAAAATATTTTTAGGAATCTGTTTATTGTCACCAGTTGTAGGTCTTTTTATGTGTTAACTCACTGAGCAAATTATTATTAATATTAACTGTATTTTAATCTGGTATTAACTGTATTTTAATCTGGTATTGAGGTAGCCACATAGCTTTTTAACACTTTGAAAACATCAACTTCATACACAGATTCTCACCTGTTCTAAAATCAGGCTGATCTTGAACACCAGTGGATCAGGTGGGGTGTCCATGAAGACACAAGTTGGCCCTTGACCTAAATTAAGGCCCTGGCAGAAGTTGACTGCTACCCAGAAACAATAAGTCAGCTTCTACAACAGAAGGGCTCAAAGAAAGAAAGGATGCACTCCAAGCACATGCATCGTTTTGTCTTACAAACCTCCTCCTTTTGACTTCGTAAGGGAGCAATAAACATGGAACATTGAAAAGTAGAACATTTTATGCTCTCATAATAAAAAAAGTAATAATGTGAGGAACTTTTTTTCTTCAGTGAAACACTGGAGCCTCAGGTTGTGCAGGAGCATCAAACCCAGGTTGACTATGTGACTATGTTGCAACCAACATATTGCCCTTGCCTGTTAAGTGATGACAAGGTCATACAACAGGACAACACTGCAGTTCACGACGTGTCTGACAAAGTACTTCATCCAGCAGATGACCACCTGGACCATCTTGCTTGGTTCTCTAATCCAGACCCCACTAAAAGTTCTTAGGAATAAATGGCAAAGGCAAATGACAAAAACGGGCATAATTTCCAGATCATGAGTGTTCTTCACAAAGCTGTCTTTACCACATGGAGCAATTTTCTCACTCTGTCAGACTAAACAAGTGTTTCCTGTGCTTGCCATGAAACCCCAGAGAAAAGGTGTTTTTTGATGTTTCTCAACTTCAATCCAATGGATTTAACTGAATGAGTCATTATTAATCTTTTAAATATAGAGGACATCTGGGAAAATTAATAAAAGCTTTGAACCATGTGTGTTGTAGCATGAATAGAGAACCTGGGTTTGGGTCAGCAGTGCCACAGAACAGATAGCTGAGCAAAGGAAATCATAATCATGCAACAACTAAGCACTTATACAAAAGCTTCAAGCCATAAAACATTATTGTAGAACATCACTGTTAGGTAATGGCACCTTCCTTCCTGCCATTAAATGTACTTAATACTCTCGGAAATTGTTCTAATCTGTAACTTCCCCAGGAGGATAGAAAAAGACCTTTTCTCTTCTCTGACAGCAAGGACATAACTTACATGGGTATATAGTAAATTGAAAAGATAGTTATACCTTCATGTGTCCATTTTGTTTAATATATTCAAAGGCATACCAGCAGATGATATTATGGTCTCTGTGTTAGCCTGACATCCTTTAGTATATCTGAGTTAGACATTTTTTAAGTTCAAAATGGAGGATACAGGAAATGTACAACCTTAACTTTCCTCTGGCATCAAAGAAGAGATTCTGACAAAGAATATTATTAGGTGTGGCTCTGTTGTAGAGCAAGATAGAAATTGAGAAAAAAAACCACATGCTCTCTTGTTCCTGTTTACACACAAGCTAGCATTAGCACTGTAGCTGGTACAGGAAGTCAAAAACGTAACCATGTGGAAACCATATAAGCACTTAAATATTCTAGTCCATTCTGTTCAGTAATTTTCAGTTTAACAGTTGCTGGAGACTTTGTTTAATTTTTGGCAATAAGAGTAACCATAATGAAAGTTCCTCCAGCAACGACACACATGTTCCCAATGTTCTTAGACTGGCACTACAAATAAAAGCTGCAGCTTCCAGCAGCAGACATATGTACAAGATGTGATTTCACTAGATTTTAAGTTGGAAAACAAAAGCTTCAAATTGAGTATCCTGACATCTTTTTGAGAAATATGTCCCTAATTTACGACAGGCTGTACACAGTGGAGCAGTCTTGTCACTGTTACAGCAGATCTTGGCAATATGATTTCTAACTGTTTACCCAGACTGCATATTTAACCAAAGATTTAATAAAGTATGCAACTTCATCTCGTAATTCAAACTGACCTATAAGCAGTCCTAAACCTTGTGTAAATGCAAAATATCTAACATGTTAACTTTGGCAAAGCCGTGTCAAAAAGACTGCTTCGCTTTAAAAACATATTCCCAATGGCCACTTTATTAGTCAGCCCAAATTTTGCTAGTACTGGGTTGGATCCTCCTTTTTCCCCTCAGAATTGTCTTAATAGTTAATGCTGTTAATTCAACAAGCTATTAAAAAAATTCCTAAGAGTTTTTAGGCAATATTGATGTGAAAAACTAATATAAGGCAAGATCAATCCATGCTTTCATGTTAGTTATGCTAAATCCTGCAGCTGTCACGTGAATCTTGTAGCTGAAATGAAGCCTCATCAGACAAGGCAAAATTTTTCCAGTCTGTTATTGTCCATTTTTTGTGAGTGTTTCGGATTTATGGCCAATATTATATATTTTTCATTTTTTGAACCATTCTATGTAAACCATTGAGAATGTTGAGTGTCAAAATCCCAGTAGATCAACAGTTTTTGAAATACTCAAACCAGCCCTTTTAAAGAAGCAACCATGTCATGTTCAAAGTCAGATAAATCCTGTTTCTCCCCCATTCTAGTACCAGGTTTAAACTTCAGCAAGTCGTCTTCAACATGCTTAGATTCCATAAATGTAATTAACTGCTCCTCTGCGATGAGCTGATTTTCTATTTGTGTTTAAAAACAAAACATAATTGAAACAGATAGGCTGTGATTATATATTACCAATTCACCAAAACTGGGTTTATCACTATGTCATTTTAAAGCAAGCTGTAATAAAATAACTGATGTAACGTCTTCTCATTTCTAAAACAACTTCATCAGACAAAAAAGGAAAAATGACACTTTGTTTAAAACCTTTAAAAAGGTTTTTTAACCTTTTTTTAATTAATTGGCATTAAGCAAACAAAAAATGAGACAGCTGAAACAACTGAAACCTTCCAAGATATAATTAAAACCTTGAAAGTTAGTTGAAAACTATTATCCTCAAGAAAAAAATTAATAAGCAAAAGGCATAAATGTTTAATAAAACTGTATTGTAGTAGTGCTTAAGGAGATAATTAAAGGTGAAAGTAAGTGCTCTCCCAAATGTGCAAATCGATGACAACTTTAGGAACAATATGAGAATAAATAATGAAGTAAGTTAACTGTATAAGTATTGCAAATTGTTTTCTTTCTGATTTTTTTTTCCCTCCCTGAACGATGAAAAAAAATCATATGATCATATTTCTAGATGACAATGGTAGGACAAATTGAAGATGGAGTGGCTCACAGAGCTTGATAGATCATTTAAGCACATGCATTGTCGACAGCAAAGCCAGACTCTAACACCACTGAGAACCTGTGGAATAGAAAAACATGTTGTAACACTGTATTTGAGATGATATCACTATTAATGCATGCGACAGTCAAAGTCAGAAGCATATAAACTGGTATAAAAAAGTATACTAGTCCTAGTATAATATTTTTATAATACTAGTATAAACTAGTATTATACAAAGTATCAGTATTTTAACGAAGACCTCACTTGAAGAGGCATTTTTTTCCCCCACAGGGTGCAATAAACAATCAAAATATGTTTTGTTTTCTTTCCATTTTTTGCCTACATCAATCATTTTTGAAGGGCACAGGATCTGATTTCTCTAATGTAGATACCAACTGTGATAATAATTACAAAGGTGAATACCTCTCTGTTGGTGGAGAGGGAGAAAATGGATGAGATATTAAAGATAGATGAGCGATAATTGTGCTGCAGAGCTTGACAAGACTTCCTCAGAATCCCCATTGTGTTCTTCGCCCTCACCCACTGTGGTTTGAGCAGCACATCCCAGCACTGCTGGATTTTACTAAGGAAATATAGTTCATGAATTTATTTGTGTTTTACATTTCATAGACATGAGCTGTTTGTTAGGACCAAAGTTATGCACATTATTTGACCTACAATCTTAATTAATCAGGATCACTGTTATTGTTTAATTATGTCTAAATTGACTCAAAGCAGTTCCTAAAGCACAACTGTTATTATATTTAGAGCCAAAAATTATGTGTGGTACACATAAATCATAATCAGTCTTTTCATTGTTTTTAAACATATACTGTATCTAAGGAATTTCAAAATGTTTCTGCAGGAGAATCATTGGAGCCACACCCCTTTTAAATGAAATATGTGGAATAGATGTGTGGTCTTGTACTGACAACACAAAAAGGGGTTGAGTGAGCACTTTTTTTTCCTCTAAGTTCCTCTAGTGGGTGAGATTAGATTTGTTAAATTAAAAAGTGCTGACTTCATCTCATCTACTTCTGTACAAAACTCTTTTTTCAGGCAGCAAAACTAACACAATTGAAATTAGGCCTTTATGGAAAGGAACAAACCAACGCAGAGGAAGGAGGATATAAGACGGTTCATGCCACACCTATGACCGACCATTTTCGTAGAATCATTAGTCAGACCATTGAGATGACAGCAGGTGTTGTTTGTGAATGTAACGCTTTCTCAACTAGGCAGATGTTGCAATTTGCTATGGTTTTTATTTTTAATGTCCTCTGTCAGATTGTATAATTAAAACAAAACTGCTTTCTCAAGATGTTCCTTCCGCACTTTACCCAGAATATTTGGCAGCTGCAACTATTATTTTCTTTATGTCGGAGCCAAATAAACAGCAGCATAAGATGCAGTGTACAGGATTTATGAGTATTTTGACTTCCCTTCCATTTGCCAACTGTGTAGTATTAGCTGGAAGAGCCAAAAAGCATCTTCTTGTGGGGAAATTTACTGTTGCCCAAGTGTCAGCTAAATTACTGTGGGGCAGATTCAAATTTAGGTTTATTTGAGTCCCCTGAAGGGCGGGTTAAAAAGAATATTAAAAAACATAAAAACTAAGAGATATAGCAACAGTGTATATCAACAAACCTTCAAAATTAAAATGTGATATTATCATGTGCAGAAAAGTGAGAAATTCAGTTGGGTACAGTTATTGCTCGTTTCCTTTACACAACCACTACACAGTTCAGTAATACAAAGTAGGCTACAACAGAATGTTAATGCCTGTTTGCTTCAGGGTGACAATGCCGGTCAGAACTGGAGCAGAAAAGACAGCATCAAACTGAATAATGTCAGATTTTTTAGGATTTTTTTAAATTACAATTTTCACTGAATTATGTTTTTCATTAAATTTGTTAAAAATTGTCTTTTATATCTCAGGGTAGGGTGCCAGTATGCTGGGTCACATTGTTATGTTATTGCCTCTTAGACAACACTTCTCATTTCTTCCTGTTCCTCTAAAGCAGATCATCATAAATTGTCGTCTTATGAACTCAAATTTAAGCTGGAACCTTGGAGGAGATAATATTGTGTTCTTGTGCAAAAGTTCGGTCCTCGGTACCTAATTTCATTATTCTTCATGAACTTTCAGCTGCATTCTCAGCACTGTTATGCTTTCTTTATTACATGTGTTTTTTAATGTATGTTTTCACTTTGGTCATGGAAATGAAAATAACTACATTAAGCTACAACCCCAAACTCAAGAAACTAAAAAGGTGCAATGAAGATTATTTGGTTTTTGAGATATTTTTTTTAGGAAACAAAAATAACAGAAGTACATGTTTGTTTGTTTTTTCAAAAATGTATACTTTTGGATTTTACAGTAACCTAAAAATATCCAATTTAATTGTAATTATGTGCTTCACATGTGGTCCATTACATGCGCACATCTGTCTTCAACTTTATCTACCTTCAGCCTTTAAGAGTGTTTCTTCATATTTATAAAGTAAGGTATTTTGTTTATTGTCTATGCTGACTGTGAGCCAAGAACTTGGAACTGCTCCACTATAATCAGTGCAGACCTTGAAAAGTTGAGGGACATGATGTTGATTATCCTCCCTGAAAAACAAGCACATTGCAGTTCTGTTTATTCTAGTGTTAAATGATTTTGAATGATTAATTCACCTTGTTTAGACAGCGTGTAAGATAGATTAGCATGTAATCTATGTACATCCATTACTGTAGATTTGGAAATGGGACAAGTTCCCCAGAAAATAAATGACTGACAAGACCACTAAAACAACAGAATATTTAGCACCCAACACAGTCTAGCGACAGTTGAGCGTCATAATGTCTTTGAATAAATTCTGCTACAAGACATAACTTTCTATGCAGATTCCTCTTCCTCTGCTAGTAGACCTTTCTTGCTTTGAATTAGATTCTATTAAATATGCTGCTTCTTTGGACATGCTTTTTCTTCCACTTAACTGGAAGGGTCAACCTGGTAAGCGACCCGAGGTTAGCTTGCTGGAATAAAAGGTACCGTGGCGAAACCAAAACATTCATCTTTCCAGTCTCCCTTGCTTGTTCTGGGGGATCCCAAGATGTTTCCAGAACTGATGGTATTTACAGTCCTGAAAGCAAGCTCCAGGCCTGGCCCAGAGTTTCTTCCCAATGTAATGTGCCCAGAAAAACCTCCAAAGGGAGGTGTCCAGGAGGTACCCTGATTAGATGCCTAAACTATCTCAACTGACTCCTTTCGATGTGGAGGAGCAGCAGCTCCAAACTGTTTATTCATCACACGCTTGATCCTACTATCATTCAGTTTGTCAGAAATAAAAGCCGGTTTTCACACACTGGCAGTGTCAGTGGTGTGGCTGGTAGGAGTGTAGAGCTATATGTAGGTCTGAATGTGTCTGTGTGGAAGTTCAGCCGTGGTCAGGTTGGAAAAAAAGTCACCACAAGCTCCAGTTCTGTTGTTTTCCTCTGCCTCCCTGTTGGGTTTATGTATGTTTATTGAGCCAGAAGGACACAAATTTACCAAGAAGCCTCAGTGGAAAATTCCTCCTGACAGAACTGGAGTACTGCTTACTGGTGTAAAGGATTCAGGTTTGTAGGTCGCCTTTCTTGCACACCTTTTCAGCTCCGCCCACATGTTTTCTATTAGACTGAGAACAGGGCTTTCTTTCAAAAGATGACAGTTGTCTTTCAGACACCTTATAAGTATAATTTGGTTGTATAATTAGGGTCATTGTCCATTTGGAAGACCCGTTTGTGGCCAAACTTTTGGGATGGTGTTTCCAAGTTTGACAGTTTCCATGTTTTTCCCCTAAATGTATAATTGGTCGTTCTGGCCAAACAGTTTAAATTTAGTTTTAGCATTTAGGAAATGTCTCAGTTTTAAGTCTTTGTACTTGAGGAAACTGGCTTTTTATGCTGCTTTTGGAATGATGGAGTACACAGATCTCTTCATTGTATCTTGACTGATTTCTTTTGATTTCCCATAATGTCACAAAAGACAGTCCCTTAAAATACATCCATATGTGTGCCTCCATTTAACTCAAACATGAATTAGGATCATCATCTTGACTTTCCCAAATTGCCTAATGCCATAATGATCTTGATACCAGTATACTCTTCAAGGACAAATAAATGTGTTGTGTCTCCCGGGGATGCAAGAACAAAATGACATCATCATGTTTTTGTGGCTCTGGTTTTGGAGTTCTTATAACTTGTTCTCAATGCATAGTCTCAGAGGAACTTTTTCTTATGCTCGAGAATTACAAAGTGGATTATGTGTAGTGGGAGACCTATGAAGATTTCAGTAGGAGTTCTGCACTTGAGTTCTTGTGAGGGATGAAATATCTTTTGCAGAAAGGACTTAATTCTTGCTCTTGCAGAGTTGTGGGGGGAAAAATCAGTGCTGTGTGTCTTAGTTTGTTTAAATGTTACCAGTTTTTTCTAGCTTTGGGATTTTTAATGTTATTTGCTTGCCAAGGTTTGTCCTTGGTTTTGTTTGAAGTTACAAAAAAGTTTACTAAATGCATTTCCCAAACTCTTTTCTTACATCCAGTTGTAGTTTATGAAATCCGTCTGACATCATGTTTTACAGGGGATCACTTAGACTCTTTCCTGCAGAATATTTTGACTATTTCTGACAATAACTGCCACTCAAACACTTCAGATCATTTCTGTCTCTTAGAAAGCTTCTTGAGCAAAAGCAGAAAATTTGACCTGTGTGTAACCTCTAAATGCAATCCTACCGTTGTGCTCGTCATAGACACGTCGAGATGGAATTGTTTTATTACTTCAATTTGTTGATTTTAATGCGTTCATATCTTTTTTGCCTTGTGCTTCATCCCTAATGCCCTGAACTGAATCCCTTTAGAGCTTCCTTTATTCTCTTTTTCTCATATTTTCTTGGAAATTGCTGACTTGTTCTTTGACCTTCAACTTCCCATTTTTACATGGGACAGATGAATTAAAGCCACCTTTTCCTCCTCCATAAAGCCTTTATTTTTCCCTTGAGACTGCAACGTCTGAAGCTGCAAATGAACCTAGACCACAGATGTTATTTCATTTCGAAAGCCCAGCAGCTTATGTTAAGTTTTGTGAAATTATATTAACAACATATGCTAATGATGCTTCTTTCCATCATCCCTTCCTTATCACAAAATCTAGCCAGGTCTCGATAGACCCTTTGATTTCAGCCAAGCTATTAACATAAGATGGCAAAATGCTGAGGCAATAATTAGGGGATCAATAGATTATTTTCTACCTGAAGTGCAAAAAGGGATTAAACTATAAGTCATATTCACACTTGAACATTTATGGCTTGCTTTTTCTGCATGAGTTTTTATGTAAATCATGCCCTCCTTGTCCCCCTTATCCTCTGTCAAATAAAAATTAATAGTCAAACAGAATAAGCATAGAAATCAGTCTCCAGATGTACAAATCTAGAGAATGGCGTGTTCACTCATCTTTCTTTATAAAATAGCACTAGCTCAGTCAGATTGGATGGAAAACATTTGTGACATCAATTTTCAAGTTTTGCCTCAGATTCTCCATTTGATTTTGGTCTAGCCTTTGACAGGGCTGTTCTGACAAAGGAATATGTTTAGATCTAAGCATTCCAGTAATTCCATTGTTGTTTAGGACTGTTCTGTTGGCAGGTGAACCCCCAGCTGTATTTATAATAAGCCACCTTGTACAAACAAAATTAAAAATCATGTATGTTTTTCCTTCCACATCAATTATGCACTAGCTTGTGCTAGTCCAACGCACAAGATCAAAATAAAATACAAAAAAACTCAATATTTTATATATATATATATATATATATATATATATATATATATATATATATATATATATATATATATATATATATATATATATATAAAAATTCCCTTCTCACCCTCCACGGGTGGTCTTTCTCAACCTCTGAGCTCGGGTCCTCTACCAGAGGCCTGGGAGCTTGAGGGTTCTGCGTACTATCTTGGCTGTGCCGAGAACTGCGCATTTCTGGACTGAGATGTCTGATGTTGTTCCTGGGATCTGTTTTAGCCACTGCTCCAGTTTGGGGGTGACTGCCCCGAGGGCCCCGATGACCACAGGCACCACTGTGGTCTTCACCTTCCAGGCCTTCTCCAGTTCCTCTCTGAGGCCCTGGTATTTCTCCAGTTTCTCGTGTTCCTTTTTCCTGATGTTGCAATCGCTTGGTATTGCTACATCCACCACAACGGCTTTCCTCTGTTGTTTATCCACCACCACGATGTCCGGTTGGTTCGCCATTACCATTTTGTCTGTCTGGATCTGGAAGTCCCACAGGATCTTAGCTCGGTCATTCTCCACCACCTTTGGGGGTGTGCCCCACTTTGATCTCGGGGCTTCCAGTCCATATCCTGCACAGATGTTTCTGTACACTATGCCTGCCACTTGGTTATGACGTTCCATGTATGCTTTCCCTGCCAGCATCTTGCACCCTGCTGTTATGTGTTGGACTGTCTCAGGGGCCTCCTTGCACAATCTACACCTTGGATCTTGTCTGGTGTGGTAGATCTGAGCCTCTATTGCTCTGGTGTTTAGGGCCTGTTCCTGTGCAGCCAGGATGAGTGCCTCTGTGCTGTCCTTGAGTCCAGCTTTTTCCAGCCATTGGTAGGATTTCCTGATATCAGCCACTTCAGTTATTTGTCGGTGGTACATCCCATGTAGGGGCTTATCCTCCCATGATGGTTCCTCCAGCACCTCATCCTCTGGTCCCCATTGTTTGAGACATTCGCTGAGCACATCGTCAGTTGAGGCTTTGACCTTGATGTATTTATGGATCCTGGATGTTTCATCCTGGACAGTAGCTCTCACACTCGCTAGTCCTCTGCCTCCATCCTTACGGCTCGCGTATAGTCTCAGGATGCTGGATTTAGGGTGGAACCCTCCATGCATGGTTAGTAGTTTCCGAGTTTTAACATCCATGGTCTTTATCTCTTCCTTTGGCCAGCTTATGATTCCTGCGGGGTATCTGATTACTGGCAAGGCATAGCTGTTTATCGCACGGATCTTATTCTTGCCATTGAGCTGGCTTCTCAGGACTTGCCTTACTCGTTGGAGGTATTTGGCTGTGGCTCCTTTCCTTGTGACCTCATCGAGGCTGCCATTTGCTTGTGGTATTCCCAGGTACTTGTAACTGTCCTCAATGTCTGCTATTGTTCCCTCTGGGAGTGAGACCCCTTCTGTGTGGATGACCTTCCCTCTCTGTGTAACCATCCGACCACACTTCTCTAGTCCGAATGACATCCCAATGTCAGTGCTGTAGATCCTGGTGGTGTGGATCAGTGAGTCGATGTCTCGTTTGCTCTTAGCGTACAGCTTGATGTCATCCATGTAGAGGAGGTGACTGATGGTGGCTCCGTTCTTGAGTCGGTATCCGTAGCCAGTCTTGTTGATGACTTGGCTGAGGGGGTTCAGACCTATGCAGAACAGCAGTGGGGACAGAGCGTCTCCTTGGTATATGCCACATTTGATGGACACTTGTGCAATTGGCTTGTAGTTGGCTTCAAGGGTGGTTTTCCACATCCCCATCGAGGCTGCAATGAAGGCTCTTAGAGTCCTGTTGATGTTGTACATCTCTAAGCATTCAATGATCCAAGTGTGTGGCATTGAGTCATAGGCTTTCTTGTAATCAATCCAAGCCGTGCACAGGTTGGTGTGTCGGGTTTTGCAGTCTCGGGCGACTGTTTGGTCTACCAGGAGTTGGTGTTTGGCTCCTCTGGTATTTATGCCGATGCCCTTCTGTGCTGTACTCATGTATTTATCCATGTGCCCACCTATCTTAGCTGCTATGATGCCTGACATGAGCTTCCATGTTGTAGAGAGACAGGTTATTGGCCGATAGTTGGATGGGACCGAACCCTTTGAGGGATCCTTCTGGATCAGGATTGTACGCCCTTCAGTTAACCATTCAGGGTGAGTCCCACTTTGTAGCAGCTGGTTCATTTGAGCTGCCAGTCGCTCATGGAGGGCAGTGAGTTTCTTTAGCCAGTAGGCATGGATCATGTCAGGACCTGGTGCTGTCCAGTTTTTCATACCTGAGACTCTTTCTTGGACATCTGCCACTGTGATAGTTACTGGGGCTTGCTCAGGGAGGTTGCTGTGGTCATCGTAGAGAGATTAGCCACTGTGCATTGCTGTTGTGGGTCGCCTCCCTTTCCCATATGCCTGTTGTTATTACCCTGCCATTGAGAGTACACTTTAGCTGGTTGGGTGGAGAAGAGCCGGTTAATCCTCCTGGCTTCATTTTCTCTCGTGTACCTCTTTCTCAACCAAGCGACCCGGCCTGGATTCGAACCCCGGTCTCCCGGGTGAAGGTCGGGTGACTTACCCATTGAGCTACCCAGCCGCTCATTCATATATATATATATATATATATATATATATATATATATATATATATATATATATATATATATATATTTTTTTTTTTTTTTTTTTTTTCCCATGAGACTGCAACGTCTGAAGCTGCAAATGAACCTAGACCACAGATGTTATTTCATTTCGAAAGCCCAGCAGCTTATGTTTATATATATATATATATATATATATATATATATATATATATATATATATATATATATATGACCGAGCTAAGATCCTGTGGGACTTCCAGATCCAGACAGACAAAATGGTAATGGCGAACCAACCGGACATCGTGGTGGTGGATAAACAACAGAGGAAAGCCGTTGTGGTGGATGTAGCAATACCAAGCGATTGCAACATCAGGAAAAAGGAACACGAGAAACTGGAGAAATACCAGGGCCTCAGAGAGGAACTGGAGAAGGCCTGGAAGGTGAAGACCACAGTGGTGCCTGTGGTCATCGGGGCCCTCGGGGCAGTCACCCCCAAACTGGAGCAGTGGCTAAAACAGATCCCAGGAACAACATCAGACATCTCAGTCCAGAAATGCGCAGTTCTCGGCACAGCCAAGATAGTACGCAGAACCCTCAAGCTCCCAGGCCTCTGGTAGAGGACCCGAGCTCAGAGGTTGAGAAAGACCACCCGTGGAGGGTGAGAAGGGAATTTTTTATATATATATATATATATATATATATATATATATATATATATATATATATATATATATATATATATATATAATCAAAATGTTTTGTTGTTATTGGATGAAGCCTTAGATATTTAAAACTTTACTTTTTGAAAATTGAAAAAACAAAACAAAAAAAATGTTTGTCAGAATTCATTGTCAGACCAAAAAATAGACACACTCATATTTTATTAAGCCACTTTTATGTTTTATTACACCACACCTTCTCTATGACATTTCAATAAGTTTCCAGAATGTCACAGTGTTCATTTCTGTTGAGAGTTGCCTTTTTTTTATTGCTAGGACTTTTGAATTATTCAAAAGAGAGTCAGACCACTGTTTGAAGTCATCCTATTGTTTCTCAATGAAATTGTTCTGTCGTGGCATAATCCCTGTTTAAAAATAAGGTCTCATTGTTTTTTAACCACTTCTTCCCAATTTCAAGCAAATAATATCCTTGCATTCATCTGTCAATTGTCTATCCTTGCAGAATGCCTAGCTCCAGCAGTCATTAAGCGAGAGGCTCAATGACAAGTCTATCTCGGGGCAACAAGGAGGCAAACAGGACAAACAACCAAGCACACATACACTCTCACCTAAGGGCAATTTAGTCAGCTAAGCTCACTGAGTCCAGACTGGACCAACTAAAACACCCCCAGGTTTATATCCCTGTCCTCCACAGGTTAGTGCAGTACAGATCATGTTCAGCGGAAGTGCCGATTTATCCACAACTCTTTTTAGCCCCATTTAGCCATCATTCTGGTTCAGGATTCATCTAAGTTGGACATTTTTTTCACTGATCCTCAATTCTATCTTTGTGCTCCATTCATGCTTATCTTTTTTCACTATAAACCTCATTAATGATTCATTCCTGAAGGCTACACAGTGGTTAGGTCTGAATAACTGGTTTTTCTAAGCTGTACATGTAAACAACTTTCATTTTTATGATTGTCACGAATTGTATTGTTTATTTTCAGAATTTAAGTGAAATCTGTTTGTTTTGTCGTGTTTTTTTTTTTTTTTACACCACATTGCCATCTGAAAGATGAGATTCACCTCCGTCCTTTCATGTATTATTAAGTCTCTCAGCAATTTTAACTTAATTTTTCTTCGTTGTTTTGTTTAATCAATGAAGGCCAGTATTTCACTTAAATGAAACTAACTACGTAGAATGTGTTACTTCACATTCTTATCCAAGGATTGTGAAGCATCAGTCAAGGCTGCACACCTTGTTGCCACTGGAAACAGTGTTTGCTTTAACAGAACATTGTGGATGTCATCACTTTACCTTGAAACTCTTAGTTAAATTGGATGAGAGGTTGAGTTAAAATTGTCAGAACAGCATAAGACTCAAAATTATTACAGGTGCAGTATTATGTACGGTGGCTTGCAAAAGTATTCATACCCCTTGAACTTTCCATTTTTTGTCACATATGAAAGCTGAAACCACTGCTGGTTAAAAAAACACAAAAACACCTCTCACATTTCCCAAAAAAACATTTGGATGTTTTCTAAGAGAAAAAAATCCTTTGGACTGATAGGACAAAAATTAGAACTTTTTGGAAGGCATTGGACCCATTAAATATACTGCCAACATAACACCAAAAAGGACACCATAAAGACAGTTAGACATGATTGCGGTAGTGTGATGGTTTGGGGCTGACAACAATAAAATAAAATGAAGAAAGGTTTTGAAATGTTCTAGACAAAGTCTGGACTTAAACTTTTTTGCAAACATTTGATGGAAGGATTGGCTGTGAATCGTATGGTCTATGTTGAGGTAAACAAGGGGCACGGTCTTTGCTGAATACCTGTTGAGGGGATGATATTTCTTAGGAACATTGGAGAGGTCTTGTGGATCTGCATCCTTATCTTTTGCTAGTGCAGAGTGGAGGAACAGCTAACTGTAGACCAATTTCACTCAGGATTTGACTCCAAGATCCAACCAGTTTAGATGGTTGTGTTTTTTTTTTTCATCATGGGTTGCCTAAAACCAGTGGATTATGTGAGGTGGCAGAGACAAAGAATGAAAGAGACTCTTTGTGAGTTCCATAGTCAACTCTATAGGAAGGGTGTGGTGAGTTATCCACACCCTTCCTACAATAACAAGATGGTGACTGGTAATGATAAGAGGGAAGTGTTGCCTCATTTGAGATGGTCTGGCGGCATTCCCATGTCTCCCTTTTTATCTCAGATATGGCAGGAGAAGATAAAGCACTCAGGATCCTTAACATAGATAAACTCTTTGCTTCAAATTGATGTTAATGTTCCTCTGGGATTAATCTCATTTACCCCTCCAGCCTGGCTCTACAATTAAGGGGTGGTTGTACTGAGAAGAGGATGGTGTAGACCTTCCAGAAATATGGTGAGGCAAACTACATGCAGCTGCTCAACTGGTTAGTTCTCTTTCATTTGATTGTCAATGCAAGTTGCCAGTAAGATTAATTCTAGTTTTAGTTTTAGGTTCGTCTCTGTGAGCCAATTCATCTTTTAAGGGTGTACAAATAGGCATTCTTAATTGTGCTGGAATTCCACCCAGAACAACTAAGTGTTTGTTCTTTTTTGTTCTTTGCCCACCTCAGTGCTTTCTCAAGGAAGAGTTATTTACATTTTAATAATAAAAAATGGCATGTAGAATTCCTTTTGTATTACACCAATCAAACCCTTCTTGTAATTCACCAGCTTTCTGCAAGTTGCCACTGGTAACAGGATGATTTATCTTTGGTGATGAGCTCCAGCCTCCATCCTTTCACCCTGATCTTTAGCTTTTTCCACAGATTCTCTATCGATTCTGCCTGGGCCACTTCAAAATGTTAATAATATTTTTGGTCAAAAGCATTGGTAAATTTGAAAAGCTGAAATTGATTTAAGGTTCATCAGATTCACAAAAACTGATGACAGGTGTGTGCCCAAAATGTCTGGCTGCTGAAATTAAATCAAAAGGTGTTTTAATCAACATTGATGAAGATCCATTGCATTTCTTCTCCTTACAGATTTGTTTGTTTGTTGAATTAAAAAGGCTTATGCCACATTAATAATGTAACAACTTTAAAAATGATATAGTCTAATTTTTTTTGCATTACAAAAACTGGCCTTTTAATTGGGGTTTGTCGACTTTTGAGAGACACTTTAGCTGGATTTGATACTTTTAGTATACTGAAGTGGTTTGTTGTTATTTTAGATTCTTCTGGGTTTAGAAAATAAACTAAATGTTTGAAAGGTTTGCTATCTCCCATCATATGCTCACTAATAACACGCTTTAATAGTTAATTATATTAGTCTGCTTAATCTCAAAGTGTGATAAAAAGAAATTAATTGAAACAACTTTAAACTGTTGATCTTATAGTGTAGGGGTCCCCAACCCTCAGACTCCTGTCCGAATCTGGACCCTGAGAGGGTTTTGTCCGGACCGCAATGCATTTTCTAATTTACTACGTAGTTGTGTTTAGAAATTTTATTCCTGCCGGCAGTGCTGTCTGACTTTTGAACAGGCACAACTTTCATTGTTCATCATTTTGACTGATGGATTCAGCATTTCATCTTATTCTTTAACTGACTTCCTGTGACACTTAATTAATTTCAAAGTCCTTCTTGCAAAAACACATACCTTCCTATGTAGATTATATGAATAAGTGTGTTACCACGCTGTGTAAACCCCAGCATGCATACAGGTGTTGCAAAATGTTCAAGTAATTATTGGCTTTGCAACAAATCTGTTGCCTCAAAACATCTTCAGCTTGTATAATGTGTTTAAACATGAAAGCCACTAAAAAATTGCAGAACATCTCACCTGCATAGCCCTGACCAATCTCTAATTAACAGAGATGATTCTGGAAGTGTCAGAGTAATCATGATTGGCATGAAACATTACCAACATTAAACTATGAAATGAAGATCTGTCAGCTTTAATTTGTTGCTTTCAGTCCTGAGGGTATCATGTAATTACTGTTTTGGTCACCTGTTTCATTCAAACTTCTTTAAAATTAAGGTCTAGACAAAAGTTCATATTTGCTAAATTTTATGGTTAGTGCCAAATATTAACTTGACGACAAAAAAGATCATTATTAGACAGAGAAGAACATATTCAGGCAATCATTGCTATATTACAACATCAATTTGGAAGAAATGCAGAACAAATCCCTGAAAATGATTTTAAGATATTTAGTTTATTTTCTATTTGGCATTCAAAACATACATCTTTCAATAAGCTATCTTTCATTTGCTCTGTTTTGATTTTGAACACATGGAAAAAAAAACAGCTAACCTTGGTTTTCATCCTGTGTTACCAGGAACAAACAAATCTCTACATAAATGATGTTATATCACTGGAAATCAAACACAATAATTCTCTCACTTCCTGAATATCAGCCCACATCTCTTTTCTGTTAAAAAGTTCTTACCATTGACTGGCATCCAAAGAAATTGTATGTGAAGAAGAAATTTTTTTTTTTTTTTTTTGCTTTGTAATAACGCCAACCTACAATGATTATTTGTCTTCAAGTCCCTGAATTATGACTCATCTCCAGGAAACTGTGCTTTATGAACATTTCAGACACATAAAGTTGGTAAATATCCCTACCACTCGGGTTTCAGCTTCTTTACACAGCTTTGATTTATATAAGCTAGTGATGATAATATGAAAATCCCAGATATATGATAGATTTGCTTCAAGAACTATTCATAAAGACTCAAGCTTCACTCTCTTGCGTGGTCTTATCTGTCTGCAGATTTTATGTACAAGTTTAGATAAGCTTTTCACACCCATGGTTCTTAAAACTGCAGTATGTAACTTTTATTAAAAAAAAATATTGTTCTACATATTTGTTGAAACTGTCACTATGTCGTGACAGAATGGTATGAGACAGGTAATCTGTGAAAAAAAATCGAGCTCTTCTGCCTTCTCCCATTGCTCCCAGTGCTATCTAGAAACAACTAATCAGAGCCAGGAGGCGGGTCTTAGTGCTGTCAGTCACCATCTGTGTGGCACTGTTCATCCCTCCCCTTGCTGCAGCTGTTATGAATTCTCAGACTAGATAGCATAGCCACTGATTACGATGGATCAACAGTTTTTCTGTGACGGGAAGTTGTTTCTCTGCCAATAACACATTGAGCAGTGAGTAAGAGAAGTTGACTGACAGCATTAAGACACTCCTCCTGGCTCTGATTGGTTGGTTTTGGTCAGAACAATTCAGGAGCGGTGCATTTCTTTAGACAGCAATAGTGGCTAAGGGAGGAGATAGAGGAGATAGATCTTTTCACAGATTATCTGTCTCATAACATACTGTCACAACATGATGATAGTTTTAACAAACATGGAAAAAATATGTTATTTATAAAAGTTACATACTGCAGCTTTAAATTGTGGTTCAAGTTCCCCTATGATAATTTGTTGGTAATTGGTGGTATTCAACTAGTTTTGATATCAACCATTAAATACAGGTATACCAGTGTCATAAGTTGTTCAAGCACATACGTAGATCTTTGCTTCAGACAGTAACTACTCAAAAGATGGCTGCTGTGGAGAAAAACTCTGTGAACTCCCTATGCGATCTGAAGCAGACAGCTGTGCTATAGGCCACTTATTAACCTCTGAATGTGGATCTGGGAATGACAGCAAATGCAACTAAACCCTGTTCCAGCTCCACAGTGTAAAACTACTTGGATATGCTAATTGCTTTGCTCATTGATAAGGTGTGTTTCTTAGCCTTTTCTCTGCCCAAATAGAAAATAACCATGTTCACTTGCTGAAGGTGTACAGTAATATGTGTGTAAAGCATCTGACGAGATTCAAACTATAAGAAGTACAAATAAACACTCCACTTCAGCTATGACTAGGTTTTAAACATGGAGCAGCCATATTGGATTGGCAGTCCCAGTTGGTTGGAAAGCTCAGACAGACAAATATTGAATTTCGGAGGAGTTTTCTGGTTCTTTTTTTCAACTTGGAACTTCTGATTAATGTTTACATGTGATACATACTTTTAACCCAGGGGTGTCTAAAGTGCTGCCTTGGGGTCATTTGTGGCCTTTGGAGCAATTTTGTGGCACTGATACTTTTTAACTTCGTAGTGGGGAATTCCCACTGATGTGGCCTTTCAAAGAAGATGCTGTGAAATTAAAAAAGTATGAATAAACAAACAACAAAGTATTTTGTTTTGTGAACCACATTTTTGTTTTCTTCTAATTTCATAGTAAATAGAATCAAAAGTGTCCAGTAACTTTTATTCAGAAGCAGATACCTGAGTAAAAGCACCCACTGAGCACCCACTCATTAAACTGTGTTTTTGAAGAAAGAGTAACCCATATTCGTGTTGCTTGGAATACAGTAAGAAATGCTGCTAGACAAGGAAAATAGAAATTAATTAACACAAACATTTTAAGCGTTATGTACCTTTCTTTCAATATGGCAAATATGCATGATCCGTTTTATGATTTGAAAAACCCATTCTTGCATTATTATTGAATTTTTCTTGTGCTTTGAATAAAAAAATTAATATTCATATTTTTGTGAACCAAAAGTACTTTTAGGTTTATGATCTTTGTCCCACATTGCAAAAGGTTTGGACACTTAAGGAAGCATGCATTTCCAGTGGACACCCAGACATCAGTTCTTTTTGGGCTTTTCAAGGCTTATTCTCAGAAACCCTTAATAGAATAGAAGAATAGAATAGAAATATCCTTTACTGTCCCATGATGGGGAAATTTCTGTGCAACAGCAGCAAAGTGGCAGTGATAGGCAATAACAGAAAACAGACTCACACAAGAATTTAAAATATATATGAAAAACAGAATATTGAACATTAAAAACTTAATGTACAGACAAAAGTAAGACAAAGCTGTTATGAATTCAAAGTAAGACAAAAGTTCAACATGAATACTATGTAACTGTAAAAAAAAAATAATAATACTTCAGTCCAGAGAAATGTGCAGCTGAGTTGGTTAATTAAAAATGTACAAGATGTGCATGTCTCAGAGCATTAAAAATACAAACTATTTACAATTAGTGACAACTGAAAAACAGTAGAGTTGTACAGATACTAGCATGGATATAAACACTTATTGATTTTGTTGGGGGTAATGATGGTTATAGAGTCTAACAGCTGCTGGGAGGAGGGATCTCCTATAATGCTCTTCAGTGCATCTAGGATGCGGCAGTCTGTCACTGAAGGAGCTCTCCAGCACAGCAACAGATTCATGGATGGGGTGGGAGACTTTGTCCATCAGTGATGTTATTTTAGCTGGAGCCTTTCTATCTTCTACCACCTGTACTGGGTCAAAAGGGCGCATCCTAGCACAGAGCTGGCCTTCCTGATGAGCTTATCTAACTGCTCCCTCTCAGCTGTAGATAAACTGAAGCGGTTAGATAAGCTCATCAGGAATGACTCAGGAGGAAATTTTAAAATTTTTATATACGCTGTAAATGTGGTGTTTAACTACCTAATAGAGCCAGATGTCTTATAACAGTATACTCAGTCACAATGGGATTTCAAACTTTGCTATATACGGTTGGTTGACAACCTGAACAGTAAGAAAAATTAGGAAGTTTAGGACACAAAAGCTCAACTTGCTCTTTTATGAGTGTTCTAATCAGCTACACAGAAAATGCCAAATTCCTTAAGTTCCTTTGGGTGTAGGGAAGTCAGATTCCTAAAAGAGGTTTTTAAGAATCTAACTTGTTCATCTGGAACAGGTAAAATTTCTAACAAGATCTCTGAAGGTGAACCTGTGGCAAGATCATTAACGGTTCAACCAGTCCTCCACTTACATGAGAGCGGTGCCTTGGTTCTTGGCTTTAAGCTAATAAATAGACATACTTTCTGGCTTTCAAACAAGAATTTAAAATAAGTATCAAGTCTTATACACTTGAAACATATACAGTTAAATTGTGTGTTCATTCTGACTACCCAACATTGTACTATTACCTATGACTCTGCAAGTAACATAAAAAGATCCAACAAAGAGATATTGGAAGGCAGAGTCAAAGAAAAGAAAGTCAAGAAAAAGTGAAATGGGGCCAAAGAAACAGTATAAATCCCAAAGGGCAACAATGGATTTCAGTTAACAGGAAGCCTTTGCAGGATCAGTGAACAGCTACCACTGCCATTTATACTATGGAGCTAATTCAAGTAACAAGGGACAGGTGTGCTAAGAGGAGCTGGGTCAGCTCTCTGGCAAAGGGCAGAAAAGTCTGTTTGGGGTAGATCCTTAATGAAGGTTTACCAAAAAAAGCAGTTAAAGGTAGGAGAGAAGAGTGCGAAGAAGAAAATGTAACAGGTTCTTTTGTTAGAGATTGGGCCATATGGGAGCTAAGGAAAGAGAAGCTGAAAACAAAAAAGTAAAGTTTTATTTCACTAAAACTGAAAATGAATAAAAGCAGCTAAGATCCAACACTGAAAGACTTATAAATTTTAAATGGCTGTGTGTGGCATAGCTATAGAGTCAGTGTTCCATTTATGAGTCCTTGAAAACAAAGACAGCAAATGGTTATTTGTGATAGTTCACAACTTATACACATCATTTCTCCTCATTGATGTGCTTATTGTAATATCAAACATATGTCCTGATATAATGCCACTCAAATTGAATTAGGCCTTTATAATATCAAAGGAGCTTGTTTTGTCTCATAATAAAATGAAAAAAAAAAAACTAAATCTTTTGTTCTGCAATTATGCATCACATATCACATAATACAATGAAGATGAAGAGGTGTTACCTAATTTATGAGTTTTTTAATAGTTTTTACCAAATTTTTCTTTTGTTAGGTGATTAAAATCAACTTTCCTAATAGGACACTGGGTCATTAAACATTTAATATTGTGTGATAATGCTGATTGTACTGTACATTTGGAGATCAACTTTGTAATGGCAATCTTGGATATGCAGACCAAACACAGGTGAATCACTGGAAATCAAACCAATGTTTTTCCTATGTTTTTCACCAATAATAAATAACTTAAAAACCTTATTAACACAGTTCATCTAACTGAGGTCTTCCTCACTCAGCTGATCCAGGATCTGCTATTCATTGCAGACCTGCAGCCACTTCCTTTTGTTTGTGCTGAGGTCTTCTCGCTAGGGATCTTTGCATTTCAACATTACTGTCACTTCACTAGAATTATGATTGCATGAATACAGACTGTATATATATTTACACTTAGGGTGTTGTACCAAAGCACATGTTGCTAGGTTCATTCAGTGTTCAAACCTCAGACTGTCTGCTATAGCTACTAAGTAAAAACCTGCAAGTAATATCAACAGGAAAACTGTGCTCTGATTTGTCTGTGTTTGCTTAATCCATTTTACTCAGTTTTCTCAATATTCCTGTGGTACATATTGTATGTGATTGTGTTCATCAGTGGGGGTTTATTTGCTGATACAGGCATCAGCAAATGTCAAAGTGTCAGTATAACAAACCCAAGTAAGGTTTTGTTAAAAAGAATGAATGTTTGACCACTTTTTTTTTTGTCAGAGTGAAAAATAAAAATGGTGAGATGACTATTTACCTTTATGCTGATAATAATTAGGTGGAACGTTAACAGCAAAAAGAAAACCAGAAAGTTTCCGGTTTGAACATCTTGTGCTGCGTTCCAATTACCTCAGAAGTCAGAATTCAGAGCTGGGTTTGAAGTCACACCCAGGGTAACAGCATTTCAATTAACATAGTTGGAGAAGTCAGGATTTCAACTTTGTGATACAAATTACAAACATTACAAAGCTTTACATTCTTTAAGTAAACACCACTTATAATTTGTTCAGTTGCAGGCACCACATGTAAAATTGATGTTAGAAGCACTCTTACATGTGTGTCTTTCACCACAGCTTACTATTGTGGATGCAAGTAGCGGCCACATTGAAACATATATAGTTTTTTTTTTCTGTTGTTTTCCCCAAAATGTCCCTGATCCTGTGCTTCTAAGGTTAGTTGTACCTTCTTCCTGCCTGCTCAGGGTGAGGGATTACTGCAGTCAATAACTCACTGCAATTAGATGGACTTGCTTTCAGTAACCAATAAGTATTATATTCTCAACTAAATTTGACTTTGTTGTATTGTAGTTTAGATTAAATTGGACTGTATGTAATTTTATCTGAATTTGTCTATGCATTTGTATTATATGGGAATGAATGAATGAATAAATCTAAAGATAATTCAGATTGAACCAAATTTTATGAAGCTGGACATGTATTTGGTTCTGTTTGTCTTGTAAATTGCCTTTGAGATAAGATTTGCTGAGATTTTGGGCTTTATCTAAATTAACTTAACTGAATTGGTTTTGATATTCATATACAGAAATACACTGATCAGGCACAACGTTATGATCACTGACAAGTGAAGGGAATAAAACATTTCTTTATCACTGCCCCTGTGAGCAGGTGAATATTGTGTTCTCAACAGTGATGTGTTAGAAGCAGGAAAAAAAGTGCAAAAGTAATTTTTTGACTGACTTTGAGTATCAGTATACCAGCAGATAAAAGAAAAGGGATACTTGCGGGATTTAGCTCCAGAAGTTTTCCTGTGAAGGTTAAGAGTACAATCTCTCAGGAGTTTGCACAGAAAAAAACATTCTCTTGTTAGGCAATCCAGGCACATAAAATGGGTGAAACAAAAAGATGTTTCCCCAAATTGTATCCCTTTGCTCAGCAGATCAGGCTCGACCTTATGGACACCATGTCTTGGTTGGGGAGTAAAGCTACATGCTTTTTACGTGTCCTTAGAATGTCCACATAAAAAGTGTCTCCCACTCTTGGGAGTTCCAGTCAGGGGGATGTTTCACACCAGTCAAAATAAAACATGTTCTAGCATGATGTGTCGGATCCTCATTTCAAACTGGACAGACTCACACAAAGACAGAGCAGCAATTAGAAAGTGTTATTGACATGAATGAATAAAAGTTTTTGGTGCTCAGCCCCCGGCAGAGGACGAATACGCTGTGAATTGCAATGAACATGGATGGGCAGTTTAGGATTCCCCTTGGGGCCCGGACACTGGTGGTGGAGTGGAGGCTGATAGAAGGAAGGAAGCCTGATGGAGCCATGAGAGAACAAGGGTGGAGAAGGGGTGGAAGCAGGTTGTAGCACAACAGGGGAGCAGATGGAGCCATGGATTGAGAGCCTTATAAGTGGAGACTTTAATGATGACTGGCTACGGCGAGGCGTGGTCCGAAGCTGGTGGGCTGCAGCTGAGACGCATACCAGGCGTTTGGATGATGCAGGTGAGGCTCGGAAGAGTCTTCTAGTTTGGATTTACACCTAGGCTTCGTTAAGTTACAAAGCCTCAACCAACCTTTAAAAAAGGAGGAAATGTTTCTCACACAAGGTGTCAAAATATTCTCAACCACAAAAATAGCTCTTTAAAAGCACATTTAAACATGAAAGCTAACATTGTAATTATAATCAGATGTAATAATTCAAAGTCATTCATGGGACAAACTCACACCATTGAGTAAAATACTATATTTATCAGTGTGACACAATCATTATGAATCATTAAAGCTACAGCTGCTAGATTTCACAGCTAGAACCTCTAAAACTTCTCATTCTGATTAAAGGCTTTTCAAAGTCTTCTAGAGTTTCTAGGCTGGTTCTCTTTGAAGATACAAATGGTCCTGGCTGAAACTAGAATACTGAAGATGACCTCATGTGCATGGCATGAGGAGAAAATGGAAATAAGCCAAATGTCACATATTACGGGGCATGTGCTATGACTTTAGATCTTTTCAAAACAACGTCCCATAGAGATGGTGTTCCTGGATCTTCTCCATGCATTAATGTTTTTATGACTCTGAACTGTTATGCAGTTATGATCAAAAATTTGAATGGGAGTGCAGCTTTCAGAGAGATAGTGAGGATGTTCTATTCTACTCTCCTCTCTATATGATGGTTTAAAAAGGTGGTGGAAAAAATATCTACATTTTTCTCCCTCGCTGTGAAATGCGACTTGGTCACACATTTCCAAATGCGGCAGCGATGATCAGGCTAATGAGGTTTCCTCTTCCCTAAAGTTCCTACCCTTACTTTGCATCTCAGCTTAACCTTGACTCAGACTAAGAAGTCAAGAGAACCTCACAGAAGGAACAAGTTCTGTCTGATCAAACCGGGACAGGCTGATCACCTGATTCAGTTTGTATGGTCCAAATGATTTCGTTGACTTGGTCAAATCTTTGTTGAAAATTACAGTTATTTCTTGGTTTTCTTCAATCTTCAAACATGCTTAGCATCACTCAGTGACTTTCTTCAGGAATTTTTTGTTCATGTCCAATTTGGTTGTGGAGTTATTCATAGAGGGAACCCATGCAGTGACCTGGTCCCTTCTGTGTAAGGACCTTCAGTCCAAAATAACACCTATGTGTCAAGTTTTTCTCTGTCAGGTGTGCAAAGGTTGTTCTAAGGGAAAGTTGACACAACAATCAATTTCGGACTACAGTAAGGTCTCCTCTTATCGGTTTTATCTCTGGCTTTTATGGTCAGAATGTTCAATCTCAGTCAGAGACATTTCCTTTAAGCAGTTAGTTTTCATGTGTAGCATTTTACATTTTTTATTATTAGCTCATAATGAAATAGACCCTAGTGTGAAAAATAATAAATATGAGCCTTGATTACATGTAATTAATTGTGAATGAAATGTTTGAATAAGAATACTAAATAATTTCTTTCTATCAAATTATGCGATCAGGTAGCTCAAATGATGAAGGAAAATAATTCATCCTTCAGACTGATTTTTCAAAAGTCATTGAGAATGTTAATGATTATAAACATTTAAAATCTAAATATGACCTAAAGAATTCATCAAGTCCTCTACAGTGGGAAAAGGCAAGCTGACAGAGGCAGTGGGAAACCTTTGGCCCTACCATTCATGTAGTTGTTAGACTGACAGGTACCACCTACCTAGGCAGTGTTGCAGACCATCTGCACCATTTAATAGAAACAATACCCCCTAATACCTCTGGCCTCTTTTATCAAAACATTGTGCAATGTTACAAAGCAAAAATGGTACAAGAATGGTTTGAAGAACAGAGCCAGATGTTTCTGACATGACTACCAAATTTGCAAGATCTCAGTCTAATCAAGTATCTGGGGGACATGATGGATGGAAAAGTCTGATCACAGAACCCCCCCACCTTGGAGCTTAAAAGACTCACAGGTCATCTTGATACCAGATATCACAGCACACCGTTAGGTGTGGTAGAGTCAGTGCCTGAACAAGTCAGAGAAGTGAATGTGAGACCAACACAATATTAGGCAGGTGGTCATAATGTCATCCCTGCTCTATGTATGTTTATACATATGGAATGTGTGAATATGTTACATTTGAAAGGATACAGCTGCAAAATCATAAAAAGAGGCTCTCATAAAAACAATTTAAACTGTTGTGTGTTTTGTTATTGCTAATGCATAAAAGGTGCCAAAAAACTAAATTACCTTAAATCACAATAATAAGAAATGTAAACAGGTAGCCAACACAACTCCTCAGTCATCTCTCTGTCTTCACTCCCTAACACAGGTGCAGTCACAGACCCTGACTCTGCTTAGCCAGGATTAGAGGTTTTTTAATACTATATGCACGATTGGAATATTTTTATTCTGGTAGAATCTGTGATATTTAATGCGAAGCTTTGCACCTGAGGACAAATATGTATTATACACATAGTCAATGTCTTACCTCACATGTGTTCACCTATAAATCACCTCATAAAAGCTGTGTTTTCTATATGTCACAGTGTAATTTTATGTGAATGCATTCATATTTATTATTTACAGCTTCATATAAGAGTCCTATTCCTTTGTGGCAAGTTACAGTCCATTGCAGTCACATATCAGTAAAGCATTACAGATTACTTCCCGTCATCTTCCAAAGGCTTTGTCTGAAATGCAGCCACTGTGTAATGACTGTAATTGAGATATATGCTAGCCAATATTATTTCTACCACTAATGACCCCCGGCCAGTGTTGCAGAGGGAGGGAGGAAGGTCACCTGTTTGTGTTTGCCCTTGATGGACACTGAAGACTTATTGGTGATGTTACCCAACACCATAGAGAAATAAAGTGTTTACATGGAAACCACCAGAGCTGTAAACAAACACAACTGACATCAAGGACATCCAGCTATTTCCTCCACTCAACTGTAAAAGTAGACAGTCTTTTTTGCAAAAGCTCTTGGTTTGATCTGAGCTCATTTGGTTAGGAATTCTTCTTCATCTCTGAAGTGAAAGACTAAAGGTTGGTAATGGGAGTACAAAGTGGCTTTTTTGTAAACTGCATTTTTCTATTGGTAAAACAGTTTTGCATCAAAATGCATTCTGTCAGTCTGTTTCAGCTGGTTATTTGTCAGGACTTCTGTAAGAGTCAGCTCGGTAATGGTTTCATTGATTGTTTATCGTTCACATCCATCATAAAGGCATCAGTTTTCTGTTGCTGCATAATGACACTGATTAAGCACACATCTCTCATCTTTCAATGAAATGCTGCACTAAAGTATACAGGTATAGCTGAAGTTTTTTCTAGGCTTGTGTTGGGTGTAAAATTCTCTTGCAATGATAAGCTTAAGTGAAAATACCATGGTTTTACTGTTTTGTGGTATTTACACAGAAAAATTAAAAGAGAAATGAAGATTATGATCTGTTTTTATTTAAAACAGAAAAGCAACAATAGTAGAGGTGCACCGATTGCATTTTTCTGGCCGATCACTGAGCTTTAAAAATCCTGACCTGCTGATTATGATTTTGGCCAACAGTGGGGTGACTATTGTTAACTGCACACATGATGTTATTTGGTGGGCAGGTCTGTCAGTCAGCCCACTCTCACAGCAGAGAAAATGGAGACTGTTGCTGATATCCGATCACCAATCTCCCAAAATTAAGGATATCGGGGCTGATTTTATAGGGTAACATAAGCTTTACAAGCTGACACTAGCTGGTTATTTAGTCAAACTGTCTGCTCGGGTAGGGCTGCATGGTAGTGCAGTTAGTAGAACGGTTGCAGCAAGAAGGTCCAGGGTACAAATCCCAGCCTGGGGTGTTTCTGCATGGAGTTTGCATATACTCCCTATGCATGTGTGGATTCTCTGGCAGTCCAAAAAGATTACTGTAGGTCAACTGGTCTCTCTAAATTGTCCGTAGATGTGTATGCATGGATGTTTGTCTGGTGTACCCTGCCTCTTGGTGCTGCTGGAGACAGGCACCAGGCCCCCAACCCTGCTAGGACAAGTGGATATAGACAATGGATGAATGGAAGTCTGCTGAGGAAGCCAGCCTACAATCAGCTACTTAATAGATATGCCACTTGGAACTTGGACTTTACTTTAATGCCATTACTGTCTATGATTTTCACAACCAGAAACATGGTTGAAATCAGATATTTACATAGTCTGTATGTAAATATTTTTTTTAGTCTTTTTAGATCACTTTGCTCAATGCCAGAAAAATGAAAAAGAGAAACTGCCCACAAATCTATGAGATTGAGATCAAAACTTTTAATGGCCATTCCAAAACACTGACTTTCTGACTTTGGCAGTATGCTCAAGGTTGTTGTCCATTTGGAAGATTCATATGTGACCAAGCTTCAACTTCCTGGGTGATGTCTTGACATGATGCTTCAATAATTCCACCTAATGCTCTTTCTTTGTCATCGTTATGGTATTCAATGCTTAGTACAATCACAGAACACTCTGGTCAACTCTTTTTGTTTCATCTCATTAAAAGCATTTTGAACCTCAGGAACAGTATGGCAGGAATTTTTAGTCATTTTTAATTACATTTTTTTAAAAACCTTGTTGATACCAGAAGCTGTCCCATGAGTGCATAATTAAAAAGAAAAAAAAAACTGGTGTAAAGTTCAATTCCATCTTCTTGATGTTATTTTGTTTTCTAATCCAGTTATTAATATTAATGTTTATATGCGCAGTTTGTGGATGGTGTGGTTGATCAAACCATCTGCAATGCCCCAGATGATAGAATGGACTCTTTATGTTCTTCGACTTTTATAAATGAGCAAATCAGTTGTTATTTGTAGCATCCTTTCGACAACGGACTGTATGGCTTCACAATGCTTAGCGGATTGTGACCTGATCAGCTTCAAGCATGAAAATGCCCCACACCACTTTCCTGATGATACCCAGAGGTTTTGTAAAATCTGTCAGGTGACAGCAGTAAATAATGTTTTATTGATGAAAGTATAAAACACTGTCTTTGTGTAAAAGCCCTGATTCACCTCTCACTTTTTTAAAATTTTCCTCCAAGGAGCCAGACTGACTTTTTAATATGGCCTCATCAGTGGTTCAAGCTTTCTGTGGATAAATCAGCTATTCTTAGAAATTATTGTTGTTGTTTCTTATTTTAAATACAGAATCATTTTAAAGTACCCCCACCCCTTGAATCTTTTCACTTTTTTTTTAATCTAATACAACAATAAAAATCAAATATTCTTTTTATGTTTTTTATGTAACTTGAAAGGAAAATAATACCATTTATTCAAATCTTTTACAAATAAAATTCAGAAAATTATAGACATGTCTATCAGCTTGGCACATTTGGAGATTCTAGACTTTACTTTCTTCTTTAATTGCTCAGACTTGGTCAGATTGGATGGAGAGCATTTGTGAACGTCAGTTTATAATCATTTTTAGGTCTTGAGTTGAACTAGGCTATTGTAACGCCTCAATATGCATTGATCTAAATAGTTCCTTTGAAGGATCTGGTTGTGTGTTTAGGGTTGTCCTGCTGGAGGGTCAACCTCCACTCCAGCCTCAAGACCTCTGCAGCCTCTGAAAAGGTTTCCTTCCAGAATTGAAGGTGTGTTCAGGGTGACGTGCGTTGTTAATTTTTCTACACAAAGGCTTTTTGCATGCAAACCACATAGCTTGTTCTAAACAGGACTCCTTATGGCATTACTTCAGCCACTTTTTCATAAAGGCCAGATTTGTGGAGTGCACAATTTGAAGTAACTGTTCAGGTGACAAATTCTCACAACTGAGCTGTGGATCTCCACAGTTTATCCAGAACTATCATAGGTCTATTTGCTGCATCTCGATTAATGCAGGGTAAGGTTTGCAGTTTGTGCCAAACTGTTTCAGTTTTTGGATAATTGACTGAACAGTGTGTGGGATTTTATAAAGGGCATCATTTTTCTTCTGCTTCAGTATGTGTTGGTCCATCACAAAAATATCTATAAAATATAATGAAGTTTATTTAAGAGGTGTGAATACAATGAACCAGTAAAGCCAAACAAAAAAAGACTCCTGAACTCAAAAGAGATGCTTATTTTGTCCTCAGAGTTTCCCATATCTTTAATTAAATCAATGAAAATACAAAAGATAGGAAAATTAAACTTAAGATCCATGAAGGTGATTCCCAAAGAGTTGCATATCATAGATAATCAGCTGAAGAACTGTGCCAGGCCATGGGTGTATGATTTTCATTTTTACTCAAAACATAAGTTTCATATACTCTTTATCTGTTGTCTACAAACAGCCTAGAGAATGACTCAACAAGATCCTTTGAAATATTGCAAGAAAGTCTGGCTCCTTGGAAGCAAAGTATAATAGAAATTAGCCATGGTTAAACCTTTTACTGTTCAAATACAAGTTCTTGGTTGCCATCTAGTGAAACATTGCCATTAATACATCATGAACACCTTTTGAACAGGAACAATTTCTCATCTAAAAAATTAAAACAGAAGCAAACAAACTCAAACTTTTCAGTAATGTACAAAGTTTTATTCTTGAAGAAGATGAAGGTGCACTTACATCATATGTTGAACACGAATCCATTCTCTGGTGTCCAAAACTTCTCAGGTTAAATCAGCTTGCTATTAAAATAAAAACATGCCTGCAGGTGTTTGTGTCGTTATTTTTCCTTTTGGTAATGTGGATTTTATAGGAACGGTATCTATTAAATGATATTTCTTGTTATGGTTTTCATGTTAGAGTATTAATGTTACAATGTTGGGAGTTGGTTAGTACGAATAGGAGCTATTCATGCCGAAAATCTGTAAATGTTCCATGTTTAAACTGAATCGAACTGAACTGAAAATGTTAAATCCATGTTCTTAAACCACAAACTCTCACAAGACCACTGATTGAACATCAGCTACTGTCACCTCTTTTATAAAACATTAAAAATGAAATGAGTGGTTTAATGGACTTATAAATGGAGTCTGGTGTGAAAATAAGGCTTTGAGTGTTTAAATATGGTTCTGAATTGCACTGTTAGCTTCTTTATTGCATTTCCTTTTTTGTTGCAGAACTGACGTAGCATCAGATAATCTACTTGAAAGATCAATGCAATTCAGGATAAACATCATCATGTCTAAGTAAGGTTACACAATCCAACTTCAAGAATGTATTTGGTGTGAAACCCATAAAAATCTACAAGCTGCATCAAATTCAGCCCTTTTTTCCTTATATTTAACATTGCACAATAACTGTACTCAAGTCTGCCCAAAAAAGTTGTTTTGGTTTTAAAATTTTGCAAGCTCAGGCAGCATTTGCATGATTGGAAATCAAGCAAAGCCTTTCAGGAGCATTAAAAACACTAGCTTGAAACCACTCATGCATGCATATCGTGTTTTGCTTCATGTTTTATGCACCACTTTGTCTGTCTCCTCAGAACAGTAACACAACATACTTGAGGTGACTTTTTTCTGCTGATTTGGTTTATAGCCTGCCTAACAGTCCTAAAATCAACCATTTAACATGCCATGCAAGAGGTTCTCCATTTTACCGTTGTGAAAATATTAGTATTACTTTCAGGGGAGTTTTTTTTCTGCAGGCTGAATTAACAATGTTGTAAGCAAGCATATTTGTTACTCTGCAAGAATCTAACGAATTACCATAGCGAAGGGTTTGGCATCATAATACCTCAAGTCATTCAAAGATATAGAGGTTTGCAGGACATTATGCTAACCAAGTGATAAGTTTTCACAACTTTGCATTACACAAACTCTCAGTATTTTTTTTTAAATGCAAAATGTTTTCAACATAAAAAGTGACGTTATGAACTTTAAAAAACTATGACAATATAACTCATGTTAAATATTAGCAGAGTGCAAAAGGTTTATATGTTACTCATTACTTTTTTTGACTAAAATGTTCCTCAAACTTAGTCTTTACTTTTCCACATTATCTTGTTGAACTGATTAAAAAAATCTGCATTTTTGTTACCTGGGATTCCAGTCAAAAACGCTGTATTGCCTTAGTTGCACCAGTAGGAGGCAATAATATCAACAATAACATTCAAATTAAAAACAGCCTTTGCTTTGACACTGGTTGCCATTTCCTCTAAGTCTTACAACTTTTTGAGTTCCATTTGAAGCTATAGGGAAACACAGACAACATTAGTGGGGATAGAGGAACATGGCCTCTGGGTCATTGTTGGAATAATCTCCAACTATCTAGTCCACACAACTAGACCACTAATGGAGAAGATATCTACTTTTTTCACGAATAATACTGGATGAGAGCTGCCAGCACAGCTGAAAATCTTCTTTTCTTCAAATATCCATGTTCGTATTGACAGGGCCTCAACATATTTTCCAATCTTTAAAGTTCTACAAAATACATGAAGCAATTGTCAGTAATCAATACTAGTGAAATGTTTGATTATAAACATAAAATGTGAGAAAACATGACCTCTTTGATTTTTACGAGGTTATTTGACTATCACTTATAGTAATATAACCTCTGTCATAATGTGCAACCTCTTATTTGAATCCACTCAGAATTGAATAAAAAAACATCATCATTGTGGACAGCAAGATGGTTGGATAGGAGGTCTGATGATCTCGTCTTGGCACTGATCTGTCACCACCAGCCTGGGCAGAGCAGTCCTCCGGCCTACTTCAGTCCTGGCCAGCCCCTCTCTCCACAGGAGGCCTCTCCGGTGAAGGACAGAGGTGATGGAGCATACAGGTCCGAGTCTGTATCTGACTCCCCTTCGGCTATGAAAGGTCGGACCCTGGCGCAGATTGAATGTCCGCCTCCAGCCTCACCTGCTGCACCACCTCCTCCTGAGCCTGTAAAGAAAGAAGGCCCGAAGAAATCCTCTTTAGCCTGAGAGATGCTGAATCCGCTGAAGGAGCGCTCCAGCTCCTCATGGTCAACAGATGGGATGGAGAGAGAGGTGTCGCTCTCCACGGCGGTGGCGTCATGCTGACACCTGTGCCTCCTGTGGCGCCTTTTGCTCTGCGAGCTGCTCTCCCTGCCGCTCCCGCATGGGCCAGAGGAGGATCTGTCGTGCATTGGAGCAGGGGGAGGAGGAAGGCGGAAGACGGTAGGCGACTGGTCACACCGCCACCTCCGACTGGGGAAGGGGTGTTGGCCATGCTGCTGCCCCAGGCAGGCTGGCTGAGGGGGTGCTGCAGCTGGTGCTGCCAGGAAGTAGAAGGGCGGCTGTTGCTGCCAGATGGAGTACCTGCTGACCTTGCCACAGACTGACCAAGTAATGGATCTTTCTTTTCCAGAGACCTATCAGAATGTGAGACATCTGCTGCTGTTGAACATGCCTTGACCTTCTTTTCCACCTTCATCACTTCTTCTTCATCCTTTTTTTCCTTGGTCTCCTCTGGGCTGTGGTAAGGTGGCGCTGGATACGGCTCCTTGGAGTTAAAAAAGGCCTCTGTTTCTGAATGAGTGATGCCCATACGCTGCACGTACACATTGACCAGGAAATCAAGTTTTCTGTCCATGCAAACCACCTACAGAAAGAAAAAGAAACACATAATACAAAGTTTACAACTCAGCAAATACCTAATTAATATTATTTATACTGAGCATTTTTTTAGCTATACATTTTTGCAAGATAGCTGAAGTTCAGTAAGATTGAATGGAGAGGAACTGTGAACCTCAGTTTTTAAGCCATGTCATAAAATTCCCCACTGGACTTAGCTCTGGACTTTGACTAGGCCATTCTAATACAGGGTAATTGTTCTGCTGAAAGGTCAGCTTCCAGCCCAGTCTCAAGTGTTTTGCAGATTCTAACAGCTTTTCTTCCATGACTAACTTGTATTTATCATCCAGCTTGAAATCAACTCTACCAAACTTCCCTGTCCAAGCAGAAGAAAAGCATCCCCATAGCATGCTGCTGCCACCACCATGTTTCATCAGAGTGGATGGAGTGCTCAAGGTGATCAGCAGTGTTAGTTTTTAATCACACATAGCATTTTGCAAATAGGCAAAAAAGTTCAGCTTTGCTTCCCTGACCAGAGCCTCTTCTTCCACATCTGCTGCAAAATATACGTCTTATGACTTTTTTGAACATTAACTTTCTCTTTTCCATTCCTCAATAAAGGCCAGAGTTGTGGAGTGATTCTTCCACTTCAGATGTGGGCTTCATGGTTGCTCCCATGATTAATGGAAAGGCAACCTTGATAATCCAAAGAGCCATTTTTACATTCAGTTCAAAATAACAGAATTTGTTTAAAACCACATGTTACATGACCTTTCAAAAAAAAGACAAATTATCATTTTTTGATAAATATCTACTATACATAATTTGTTGTCATTTCTCATAGAACCATCATTTTAGTCTGTTTTTACGTTTTAAAATAAACAAAAAACAGAACACTTTTGCAAAAAGAGGAGGGACATTTTTTGCTATGGGATGCTGATATTTGTGAAAACCAAAGCAAAGAACATATAGTAGTTTACAACCTAATGACAAGAATAGTAGGTACTTTCAGTGTCATTCTGTTGTGCCCACCATCACCCCCGCAAAACACACACACACACATACACACACACACCCGCATGCATGAACTCTTGGTACTCTACTTCCCACAGTGCAAAGTGTGACTGTTAGGTCAATTGAATACTCTAAATTGTGTGTTGCCATGTGTGTCTCTGTATTACCCAATGATGGACTGCCTGTGACCGGCGGAGACACTAGCCCACCTATGACCCTACGTGGATAAGCAGGTATGGATGATGGATAGTTGGTTCTTTATCATTTTTAGCAAAGTTACTAAGAACCATTGTGGAAGGTGCAAAGTGCAGACCGCTGGTCTAGGTGGATGATGAATAGGTTTGCAGCTATGTCATTTTCCTTCCCTCTCCAGATTTACAGTTTCACTAAAGACAACATTTAAAGTCATTATGTGACAGAAAGTGAGAAAGTTTAGACAGCACGAATGCTTTTACAGGGAATTGTGTAGATAGTTTTTGAACTGGAATTCCTACCTGTTTTTCCACTTTGACTAGTCGTCCCATCATGCTCTGATCCTCTGCACCCTCTCCATCAACTTTGGAACCTTTACCAACTATCTGGTCAACCCTAAGATTTAAAAAAGTGCAAATCATAGATTAAAAAAACAGTTCAGTGTCAGACAGAAAACTTCAGAAGTTTACTGTTAAAAATTTTTAAAATGCAAAGATGTGAATGAGTCTGACATGGAAAAAATGAGAAAAGAATCTTGTCTTCAAGCTCCACATAAATGACGGCGTTTTAAAAAGTAGTAGCTTTCAGTGAAATGTGTGGATCCATGCATTATGAGACAAAGTATGAACAAAGCCTGGAAGGCATTTTCAGTCTGAGGCCAAAATGCATCACTTGGCATGCCTTTGCTATGCTGATCATGCTTCATTTCCATTGCATCCTATGGGGGAATCTCTTCATCTGTCTCTCCACTGGGAGAACAAGCATCCAGCACTTCAAACCCCTGTTGAGTGAGGCCATAGGATGTGGCTCATTAACATATGTCAGTATTATTTTACTGATTTGGTTTGTTTTTCTCCTCTTGTTGGTGACAGATGATAAAAAACAACTATATTTTAACAAAGAAAACATCCTGAAATTATACCTTAAAATCAGTTAATTAATTTGATATCTTAGTCGCTTAATGAGATAAATCAAGAGGCCTAAGCTCAAAAGGGGTTCATCAGTTAAAATGATAAGGCAGCACGAAACTGCTCCAATACTGGTACTATGGTACACAGAGAATAAATGCTGTTAAAATGGTCTAAAGGTGCAGTCTATTAACCTAACCTAGGAGCTTCAGTTGACTTCCTATGGCGAGGTGTTGTTGGGGGAGGGGGCCCCACAATCATATCTATCCTGGCAAGGCACACAGAGACGATATGAGTGCAATGCAAAATGAAGCAACGTGTGAATCACGTTAGCTATGGAGAACAAGTTTCAATATATTCCACACACACACAGGGACACATGGTGAGTCTGACTTGCTGCATGGATGAAAAGTGTATGCATTTCACTGCTGGAATATATTTTCTTGTGCATGTTAGACCTTAGGGGTATCAGGATTTTGGGGAGGCTGATAAAACTGATACACAAAAACACAACAATGTTACACTGAATACATTTGTGAAGGAGTGAATTGTACTGTGGTACTGGATAAAAGCTGCAGATATAATACAGATCTGAATACAGCACATGTGGCTGGACAAATGAAACAGGCAGCTCAATGGCGTGTGTATCACAACATGTGTGTATCCACTGTGAAGTCCATATTTCAAATGTATCATAGTACTACACATATAAAGCAGCATAAATAGTAAACGTGCACTTGCCTGGACTGCAGGTTCTTAATGCGACACAGCATGTCCAGGTGACCTGCAGAGTACTGTTCAATCACGTCCATGACATCATAAGGCCGCAGACTCTCTTTGAACCTCCTTTTTGACACCAGAAACTTCATGACGCTGTGGGAGATGACACCTTGTTTTCACATACCATGTGACACAGTGAATTTATCAGACATTTCACAGCAGTTATTTTGAGCCGGCAGAGGAGAACTGCTGTAACACTGCTCTGTTTAAGTGTCTCACTGAGAATTAACAGCCTGAAAGATAGACAACAGAAGATCTGGGCCCTGCATTTCTGTTTTTCTTTCAGCAGTACTTCAAATATGTACCATTATGGTCCATTATGAAAAACTGACATACTCTGTCATTTTAAAACAGCTTTCTGAAGCTGTGATAACCCAATCACAGTAGGCATCAAAAGAAAAGATGCCTTTTATAAACACCACTCCCACAAAGTCTTCCTAAGCAGTGGATATTTTAGCATACACTGCTCAATACCAAGAAATTTTTCTGGACATGTGGAAAGATCCTGTGACATCAGCATTATGACAATAAGATGATCTATTTACCCCACAGTTAAACCGCTCAAACAAAAATTATGCGAGTGCTGCTCAAATATCATAGAAATTATCCAATCATAAAATTACTTGATCTCATACTATGGTATGCAGGCACTTTGCCTTCTTTCTGATTAATTCAGGGGCTTTCATAGCACAATAAACTTTCATCTGCACAGGGTCAGTCATTAAATATGAATACAAATAAATCAAGACAGCAACATCATGGCTAAAATAGAGTACCCGATCCTGATGCAGTAGGAACATATGACTTCTATTATCTACATCCCAATACACAATCAGTATTCAAAATATAGGTGTGTCTAAAGTGACAGACAGACTTCACAGATGTGACTGAACTTCATGTTTCGGAGGAATGAAAGAAGCCATCTATTTGAAACATGAAAAATATTACATTAAATAGAGCAGAGACCTTCAGATTCTATCTATCAAACACCTACACTACAGCCTTGACTGGACTTGGTTTCACAACAAATAACATCCTGAAACATGTGGACTTTTACACGTTGGCCTCTTGAGGAGCGCTACGACAACCTAAACACCTAAATTCCAGCAACAAAAAGGTGGTGTTTAATGAATTGACATATGCAGCAATATAAACTCCATAAAGTAGTTTATACAGTGATGTCACCACCCCTTTAATATCTATCAATGTACAAGACATTCAGCTGTAATGGTAGAAAACATCTCAGAATGGATTTTACTTGAAAACCCAATTGTCAGAATAACAATATGTATAATATCTGAGACGGTTTGAGACAGGTGGTATTTATGTACTGTGATATGAAAAAGCAAAATTTACCCCCTACAGTTTCCTCCTGTGATTGCTTCAGATCAAACAAATTTTAATACAACACACAGATAGCCTGATCAAATACAAAAAACAGCTTTCAAATGGTGATTTAATTTTTTAAGGGAAGTAAGCAATCTGAACCAACCTGGTCTAGTGTGAAGCAATTTGCCCCAAACCTGATAGTTGGTTTTGCCAAACTTGGTGGCAACAACTGTCAACAAGAATTTGCAAAATCACTGAGGCCTTTATCTTGCTGTGGAGGGATTTTACTGAGGGAAGTAAGGCTTGCAGTGCTTTACAAGTTGTTCTGGGTTCTTTTGTGACCTACTGGATGAGACATTGATGGGACACTCGGGACAGTTTACCACTGTTCCATGTTTGCTCCATTTGTGGATAATGGCTCTCACTGTGGTTAAGTGGAGTCCAAAAGTCTTTAAAATAGTTTTGTAAACCATTTCAGACTGACAAATGTCATTCACATTGTTTCTCATCTCTTGTTGAATTTCTTTAGATCAGGACATGTTATGTTAATTTAAGCCATGTTTTAACTTCATGTTGTCAGACAGGTTCTATTTAAAGGATTTTCTGATTCTACAAGTCTGACACCAATCATATTTGGGTTCACTAGTGAAATTGACCCAAAAATGTAATGAATCACAAAACTTCATGGTTTAACAAGAGGACAATTCAGGCAGACCATAGTGGAGCAGTAGAGCAGGTGTCCAATATATGGCACCTGTTAGTCCTTCACACAGTCATCTGGGGTTTGATTTCTGAGAATAAAAGATTTGCTTGTATATCTGTCCACTTTCTCTCTGATTACTGTCAATAAAGGCCATAAAATTAAAAAAAGAAAGAAAAGAAAACAGGGGTGTAATTATATGTACAAACACTGCCAGGATGGTTTGCTTAGCTTTTTTCCCCTTAATTAACACATCATCATTTATCATTTTTAACATTTCTTCAGGTTATCTTTGATACTAAAATTTATTTGATGATCTGAAATATTTAAGTTTTACAAAAAACAGGAATCTGTAACAGATGAAATACATTTTCACTGCACAATCACAGGTTCGAAAGTTGGTAAAATATTGATTCAGCTAATAAATAAGACCAGATCTACACTGGATCAAAATAAGAGTCCAAAAGTCTAAACAGGATCATTTTCTAATGTTGTTTGTGTTTAAAGTTTATAAACAGCTCTGCTGTGCTTTAATAAACCAGAGGGGACCTCAGACTGGGTTTCAGATGTGCAGATGTGAAGTGGGAGGGACCTCAGGCTGGTGCTTGGAATCTAGAGTTGTCTAATAATTAGGGTGGTGACTTTAATGCATGAATTTCGATTAATTAAATACATAGATTTTAATATGTTAAAAATTTTAATGCAATTAATCTCTGATTTTTTTTCTACACACAAAAGTCCACAAGCGGAACCTTTGTAGTCATGTGTTTCTGGTATGGCCATAAATCTGACGCACAAGAGACATCCACAAACAACAGCAATGGAGGACAAAGCCGCTTCTCTTGGCCCACTGGGGGTTCATTTTTGCTTCAAAAAATGATCCAATGGGACACTAGAAAAGACTATTGTTGTGTGCAAGTTGCGCAAAAAGGAGTTGGCCAATCACCGAAGCTATTTAAGACTAAATTACCATCTCAATGGAAAATATATTGCAGCAGCACAGATTACAAGAAAAAACTATTTTTTGAAAGAAGTTACATGAATGATCAGAGGTTCCTGACACACTTGAAATCAGAATGGGCATAACAGCACTTTGCACCAATCTGATGGTTGAATAACTAAATAACAAACTGAAAACAATAAATATCTTTATTGTTGTGCTCACATGTCTATGTATTCAATAATGTAGCAGCAAAAAGGGGTTTTGAATTGAAAATGTTGCTTATTTTGTCAATATATTGTTTTCAATTAAAATGTAATTAATTGCGATTAAGTAATTACAGACCCTGGAATTAACTTGATTAAAATTTTTAATCTGGTCCCACCACTACTAACATTGGCTTGTTTTGTTATCATTAGCAAAAAGTTAAAAGGAAATCCTCAGTATAGTGCATCCTTACCAAATAGCCCTAATTGTAACCTTCAATCCTGGAGGTAATTCCTGGGTGAAAAACTCACAGTGGCAGCTCTTATCATCACCAATTTCCTCTCCGGGGAGGCTTGCCTCTGGAAAGCAAAGACAAACAGACTCATAGGGAATATTTTTACCTTTTTTCACATGTGGACTATGAGCAACAGAAGCAAAGCGTAGCTCTTGGTTTTATACAGGTTACACATTGGTGTTATGCCAGTTAGCCTGCTGTAAATGCAGTGAGCGAACTTTGAGGAAACAACAGAATAAAGAACTTGTGTATAGCAGAATTGAAGGACAGAGCTGATGTAATAAAGAAAGCTACTGAGACCTTTAATGACAAGTACTCTCTTCCTGCCACCAATTACTGGATTAGCATTGTCGGCTTTAGATTTTGCATGTTTAGATTACCCAGAAGGATAAGATTAACATGCTGAAGGTGTCATAAAGGTGTCAAGACCTAATTGCAGAAATAATTTGAAATTTTTGTGGTGAAAGTGAGGTCTTTTTCATGCAAAATAAAGCAGGACTTTTGGCTATAACATATCTGGGTGAGTTTGTTATTATCTTAATGCTTGACTTGAACCCGCTGTTATCTTAGCCTCCATTTGCTGGGGAAAAAACAAGCTTTATAATTGTTTGAGTGTTTTTCAACAAATCTATTGAGTAGAGGTATTAAACTCATACCATGCTCTCAGCTATACTCATGCCTTACAGCCTCCAGTCAAAACAAGGAGAAAATAAACATAATAGAAAATTATAGAGGGGTTCATGTCAAGTCAACAAATTTCAGCATGCAGTTTTCTCAGACCGGGTAAAGCCAATTTTTTTTTTTTCTTTTTTTGATAATTTCCTTGTGGAAGCCAACCAAAAACAAAAAAATACACCCAATATCTTACTTATTAAACCTTCAATTGCTGCAAAGAGAAAGAGAGGAGAGACATGAGGGGAAAAAGATTTGTTATGGATTCTATAGCTGGATGACAATGGTAGACAAATCAGTTGTAAACATGAAAGCATATGGAATCCACTCAGTAGTTTCTGATTCATGTTTAAATTGCCTCTTCTGTCTTACAGTAATCACTGGTTGCTATAACTTTACAAAACATTCGACACTACAGAAAATTACAGATTCAGATTAAATCAGAGGTAAAACTGAAGACATGTCATAGTGACTTGTCTAACCTGGAGAACTCTTCAGTCCAAAGTCTTCATCCTGCATTTCAATCAGCACTTTAACATGTCATGAGGTGAAAGAAGAAAACATACAGCTGATGAGAGTTGGGTCAAACTGTTTAACAAAAAAGGTAAAGAGATGATGAAGAAAAGATCTATATTTGTTGACAGTGATACAGTGCCCTGGATGATGCATGGATGTATGTGCTCTGTCTAGCATAGGAGACAGAAGCCTTTTAAATGCAAACAGCTATTTTAATCCTCTAACCTAGAAAATAACATTTGTCTATAGCTGTGAATCCTGAAAGATCCTTTTAAAAAGTACAGACTATCAAGCTTAAAATATAATGAACTAATATGAATAATAGTTTACAGTTAAATTAAAGGAAGATGACTTTTTCTATTTGGGTTTCAGAACAAAAGGAAGCAAGAATTTGCTTTCAGAACTAGCAGATCCACTAGATTTTTACACAGCTTCCTGCATCGAGCTGGTAAAATGCTGAACTGCTGTTAACAGTGGCAGATTCTGATATAGATTGATATTGATATGGCTAAACACCCAGGGTGGGAGGGCCAGTGGGGTGGCATTAGCGCTTAATGGAAAAAATTGAAATACATTAAAACGGGGCTGTTAGATGAACCCTGAAAAATTTCTCAATAGTTTTTGTATTGCATGTCCATTCAATGGTTGAGTGTGTTTACACTGTAACATATACTATAGGTGGCTATTAGGGGTTACAAAAGCATTCAAGTTTTAAAGTGCTGGTTCAGTACAATTTTGGTATCCTTTAATCAAGAAAAATAGATAAAAATGTATTATTTTTCATCATAATTATAAAGTTGTTTTTTTCACCTGGATAGATAAATTGTACAACAACAGAACCACTTGAAACTGGTCAATGTTAGTGTTTGCAGTTGGGCTGTGCCCATTTTTGTTTAGACCATGTTTAGATCAGTTTGGAGTTGTTTTCATATTTCGACCAGTGCTGTAACACCCCCCTCCTCAAGACACACTGCCCTGCATGTTTTAGACGTTTCCCTGCTTTAGCACACCTGATTCAGATGACTGCAGTTCAGCAAAAGCCTGTTAATCAGCCATCAATTAAAATCAGGTACACTGAAGTGGGGAAACACCTAAAACAGAGGTCCTCTGGTCCAGTCCTCTAGAGCTACCACCCTGCAACTTTTTAATGCATTTCTTCTCCAACACACCTGAAGCAAATGAATGTCTCGTTACCAGGCCTCTGCTGTTGGCCTTATTTAGACGGGATTTTTCTCCTGTGAATTTTCATCTATGTTTCTACACTGAACTAGTTTTTGTTGTATGCTATTAGTTTAAAAAGGAAATGACAAAAAAAATCAGTTGATAAGAAAACAAAGGAATTTTATTGAATGTTCCATTCAATATTTATTGAAAATGAAGACAAGGACAAGTCTAATGACAAAATATTATTTGTTCCATAAGCACCCTTCTGTTATAGAGTTTCTATACAGATCTTGCACCAAAACCAAGCTGTTAAGACTAGGCTTTTCATTAACTTTATAGTCAGAAAATATGATCAGTTTTGTATAATATTTAACCAAAGTTATTAAACCACTGTGGAGGGACCAAAGAGCTACATGTGGTCTGGAGCCTAGGTTGCATAACCCCAGTAGAGACCAATAGCAGTAAAAACACAGGAATATTCTCATTCTTACCTGACTTACTTTCTTCAAAAGAACTAAGAAAAAAAGAGTTTCATGCAATCTTCTCAAGAAAACACCGAAACAGGGAGTTAATGGACTGCCATTGTCATTGAAGCAGCAATTCAGTTTAGCTGCTGTTTTTGATTTGACCTCTGAACTTGAGACATTCTAGAAGAACTTTCATCTAAACAAGAAGCATGTTTTGCCTTACTTCCATGCTTGACTGGATTGAATTCTGGATTCTTATTCAACTGAACGGAATAAAATAGGATTATGTCATGATTTTTCTGGATTGCCTTCATTTTTGTCAATGAAAATCATTTAAAAAACTTTTTTTTTTTTCAATGACTGCATATAATCCTTGAAGCTTTGAACAATACATAGAGTCTGAGTTATGCACAGTTTGTATTTGCTTTAACTTGCTCAATCTCAAAGGTTTGCCACTCTGCTGGGTAGATGTTTTGCAGCTGCAGCTCTTTGGCCAGACATTGCAGCCCACCATTGCACTTTGTTCTATCTGCCTCTGTGTGCTAAGAAACACAGTAGCCCCAGAACTATTAAGACACCGCTCCAAATAATTTAATTTAGGTGTTCCATCACTTCCAAGGGCATGTGTATAAAATAAAGCACTCAGGCATTGCTTCTACAAACATTTGTAAAAGAATGGGTCGCTCTCAGGAGTTCAGTGGATTTTAGTGTGGTACTGTAATAGGATTGAGCATCCAGATCTAGGTACAATTCAAAGTGCAGTGATGTAAAGCATGCTCCAACTGCACTCTAGAACAGTGAAACATGATCTGTAAAGTGACAAATCACACCTCTCTTTAGTAATCCCATTGGCTGTCTGGGTGTAACAATTGTCAGGTAAACAACACTACCCTGACTACAATGTGTCAAGTGCAAAGTTAGTTGAAGAGGGGAGTATAGTGTCAGGCTGTTTTTAAGGAGTTGGGTCGGCCACTTGGTTCCAAAAAGGAACAATTTTAACGCTTCAAAATACATTGTCATTTTAGACAATTTCAGGCCTCTGGAAACAGTCTAGGGATAGAATTTCCTGTTTCAACATGAGTGTGAACCACTGCACAAAGGAACGTCCAAAAGGATATAGATGAATGGCTTTGGTGTGAAAAACTTGACTTGCCTCCACATGTTCCTGACCTAAACCATATCCTCCAACATCAGTGCCTGACCTCACAAATGCTCTCCTGGGATTAATATCCCATAAAGACACACCTAGACCTGGTGTAATGGCTTTCTTTAAAGAGTTCAAGCTGCTGTAACTAAAAGTCTGAGCCAACTTCAAATTAAAGAAAGCCTATCTAATAGGAATTGGAAGTTTCTGCGCAGTTTTGTGACAGAGTGTAACAAAACTTTCAAAGACAGCTGCTTGAGCGTTGTGAAAATGTTTTAGTGGGCATGTACATTTTTGCATAGACTTTTAACTTAAGGTTCTTTATCAAGTCACTTGAATCATGGTAATCTTGATAACATCAAACAATGTATTTTATTTATTTATTTTTTTGCTTGAGCAAACCTCTGCTGTTGTAAACGAAGCGGCTTTAAACCAGACCCTGGCAACTTCATGCACAAGATGGTGCATGACTGCATATTTTTCCTCGAGTGTAGGCTCTAGTTGTCTGCTGTGTGCACACTAAGTTGTCAAGCTGTTATTCTCATCTCTGTAGGTGCCTTTGTAGATAAAAAGTGCATGTTTTTTTTACTGTTCTTTACTCTAAGCTTAGAGATAGCTTGAATGTTTGCCACAAAGAGTGACTTTCAGCCACAGAGTGCGAAATCTTTTCATGCTAGAACAATTTACAAAAAAAGAGGTCAGGAGAACAATTCTGAAATAGTGTTCTTTTGGTGAGCTCAACTTTATTCAAGCTTTTCTGGAGGAAGAATCTGCATGAAACTGAGCTGCATGTTCTTGGCCATTCTTGAACACTGCTGTAAAAAGGTATATGTCCCTTTCAAACTAATTTTAATTTTAACATCAGATAAAGATAATCAGTAAATGATCATTTAATTTATTAAGGAAAAAAGCTATTCAAACCAATTTGATGAGATGTGCAAATATATTGTAACTGCCTCCCTTTGTTAAATCACGAATTAACTGTAATTTACTGCATTTTTGGTTAGATTTTACTAGCCACACCCAAGCCTGATTACTGTTCTTTATAGTCAAAAGATAACAAAACATCTCAAAAAGCAAAGCATTCATTAGTCCAAAAAAGATTTTAAAGTCATTTCTAAGGCTTTAAGACTGTGAACCACAGTGGCAGTCACTACTCACACATGGAGAACACATTGAACAGTGGTGAACCTTCCCAGGAGCGGCCAGCCTACCAAAATGTTGACGGCTCATCTAAGAGGTCACAAAACAACCAAGAACTGCATGTAAAGCACTGCAGTTAAGGTCAGAGTTCATGATTCAACAATAAAAAAGGAGACTTGACAAAAATGGCTTTCATGGAAGGGTTCCAGGTGAAAATCACTGCAGACCAAAAATAAGACAAAGGATTGTCTCACATGTACAAAAAAAAAAAATCTTGAAGACTTCTGGAAAAATATTTTGTGAACTTCTGAGACAAAAGCGGAACTTTACGTTACATTTGGTGATACACCTGACAAAGCATTTAAGAAAATTAATATCATTGTGACAGTCAAACATGGTGATGGTAGTGTGATGGTCTAGCTTTGGTGCTCCTGGGAGATATACCATAACTGATGGAATCATGAAATTCTGCTTAATCCTGAAGGAGAATGTCCAGCCTTCAGTTTGTTGCCTTCTGCTTAAGTTAACTTGGGTTTTCCAGCAGAACAATGATCCAAAGGACACCAGGAAATCCACTTCTAAATGGCAAAAAAGAAGTCTTTGGAAGTTTTGACCTAAGTAGAGTGGAGATACTGTGGTTTGACCTTAAACAGGCTGTTCATGCTCAAAAATAGTCCAATGTATCTGAATCAAACAATGCTGAAATCAATACTGGGCCAAATTTCTTCCACAGCGATGTGAAAGTTATCAAAGTGATTGATGGCAGTTATTGTTATCAAGGGTGACTCAAGTATTTAGGTTCAGGGGTGATGACTTTTCACACAGCAGCTTGGTTTAGATAGCTGTTTTCCTTAATAAATAAAAATAATTTGAACACTACATTTTGTATTTACTGATCTCTTTTTTTCAAGACTTGTTCTTGATCTGTAAGGGGGCAAATGCTTTGTCACAGCATTATATAGAGTCTTTTAAAACTGTATGATCATTTTTACCAAACAGACAATATATTTTGTCAATAAACATGCAGTTTATTGAGAAAGGTCTCTCCTATCACATTCAGTTAAAAAGCACCAATAAATTTTTGTTTAATAATCTCAATAAAAATCACTCAAAAGCATGCACACTAACTTCATCTCACCAGTTCTATAATGCTCTTTATTATTCTGATCGCCTGTATTTGTGTTTCTTACCATCTGAGAAAAATTTCTTACCATCTGAGTTTTGACGAGAGGTACTGCCCCGGACTCTGCTCCAGCTCTTGGTGACCTTGCTTGGGCTGGCTTCGGCCCCATCTTCTGCCCCTGGAGAGAGGGCTTTCCCTTTAACCACAGGGGCTTTGGAAGGACTGGGAAACACCTTGTCCTTCAGACTGGCTTTCCGACTATGCAGAGCAATCAATAAGAAGAAATATTTAATGAATGTGACTGATTTATTGCTTTACATCATGCCCAAATTAAATTACAATCTAAATTGTATTTATCTTTTTTTTTTCTTTTTTTTTTTTTCTTGCAAAACCTTTGAGAATTTAGCACTTGCAATAATTATTCTTACCTCAGAAGAAACGAAAAAAGGCCAATGTCCTACAGCAGAAGGAGCCATGTCCACATACGAGCATAGTGGAGCATTCAGTGGGTCAGGCAAGCAGCAGGAAGCTACAAGCGGGCATGCATGTGAAGCAAAGTTGCACTGTGCGCCTCAAAAGGAAGAGATGAGGTCTCACTCTATGCAGAACAAAAAAGTGAACACTAATCATGCAAAAAATAAAGATAAATCACCCTGATACTGTATGCTCTGTCAGATTTTCTGGAACTGTAAGGCACTCAGCAGTATGCAGTTTGCCTGCTGAACAGAGTTTCACAAGGGCTGATCTGGCAAAAAAAAGGCAGCAAGCAAATTAACTGCATAAAGACATTACTAAACAAAACCATAAATCAACAGTGGCAGGGAACTAAACAGGGGTGTATATCTGCATGTTCTCTAAGGGAAAAAAAAAACACGTAAAAGGTTGAAGGAGAGTAGCTTTTCTTATGTACAGATCGCTGACAGAACTTCAACATACTTATAATCATCTAGTCCAATCTTGATCTAAAACTCATGTACTTGTCATTGACCCTTCTCGGTTTAGCTTTTGTTTAAAGAAAGAAGGAAACAAGGTGGGGAATGAAGGAAACACAAGAACTTGCAGTGCAGCTTTAGTATCTGTGCAGCAACTATACCTAAGAGTTCTTGGGCAGCACCCACAAAGTCTGTCTTTGTGTGCATTTTCACTACTGGAGTGGTGGGCAGTAAAGGAGACACAAAAAGATACAATAGCAGTGGAAACAGTCACAAAAACACAAGTGTGTGCCATAATATGATGCCAGTAACACTTTACTATAACTAGAGTGCAAAGTTAATGGTTGTTGGTCATATCAATTTAATATATTACCCCTTTTTAAATGGTTTTGCACAAATTGTTTAAAAAAAAATTACGCTCAAGTACACAACAAATTGGTAATTATTTAACTAAGGGGTTGGTTATGATAAAGTCTTACTGCATCGTCAATTATTTCCCATGTTTTCTTGATCAAAAACAGTGAGGTACAATTCAAGCACAGCTCTTAAAGTGTTCCAAAGAAATTATGTTGAGGCAATGCTGGAAGCTGAGGGAGTCAAAGAACAGCTTCTTTGTGAATATTTAGGGTGGCCAGGTGTCCCTCTTATGTGAGACTGCAAAACATTTTAATACCATATCACACAATTTCAGAAATGGTCAACATTTTCCACTGCTCAAAAGCCAACACTGCAGTACAGACATTTAAAAAAAGGAATTTATTGATGGGTATTAGATTAAAGGGGACTAAATACATATGCACACCACACCATGCTGATTGCTGTTTGCTAAAAAAAAAAAAAAAAATTTAAAACAATGTGTTTTACACCCCACTCGTAAGGGGAGATGATGAACAGTCCTGCATTTACATGAACAAGGTGAGATTTTAGAGATGTTATTAAATCCTTATGTTTAAGCAGAGATTTCACAAATCACAACCTCTGTTTTAACTAATCTGTAATAACTATAAAATATTTCATTCTAGGTCGATGAAGTCCTTAAGTTCCGTGTGTAAAAATAAACTGCAAAGTTCTTTTTATTTATTTAACCTTTATTTAACCAGGAAGTTGACTCTTTTTCAAGGGATACCTAGCAAAGTAGCCTCTTGGTTTATCTTTGATAGGAAGCTGAAAAGCAAATGCTAACCTCAGTGGTGCTAGCAGCTAGCCTGTAACCATATCTTAATGCCCAAAAGTCAGTTGTATCTAGACTCTCGCTTATTATATTCAATCAAATGTCCCAAATTCTGGAAGAGAAAAATGTTCCAAGTGGTAGGAAATTTTTCTGTGCTTTTGAACAAACTGTTGTCAGCTAGCCCAAAGAAGTCTTTACTAGTCGATTCTGCCTAACAACAGAGGCAACTACTTCTTCTTTTCAAAATAAGTCGCAAACATATACTATTCAACAATGTGCCAAGCATACAGCAATTACAGTCATATCCAAAGCCTGTTAAAAGAGCTGAGTCTTACTTTGAAACATGAAGTCATATGCTATGACAGCATATAGATGACCCTTTGAGAGACAGATTTCTCTTTGACGAGAAACATAATTTGTTTTTGTTTTGACAAACAGCTTTCACAGCTAAAAAAAAAAAACTGATAAAGAATGTTTGGTTGTTTAGTAGTAGTTTAGGTCTGAACCATCTATAAACTGTGATTTTCAGAGGTAATAAAAGATTTTAGATCTCTAACAAACCTCTTGCAATACCTCTTGTAAATTAGCACTGAAGAAGATTCTATTTAGATACCAACTTCAGTTATGTTACCAAGCTGCTGTTTATGGTCATATTTTCTTACAGTCCAAACACTGCACAACTCCAGGGGGTTTTCACTCCCATTGACTGAGCATAGCAAGTAGGAATACAGATTTTTGGACAAGTAACAAAAATGTTTTCTTCCAAAGCATCCTCGTCATCATCGCCTCAAAGAATGCCACCCTGGGTGGTTGCCCATATTGCCAATAAACTGTACAAAGGTTTAAAACACTTTTTTTTTTTTTTTTTTTTTTTAAGCTAAGACCTGAGGATGCACCTTGCTTCCATCGATAATGTAGAGTATTAAAACTAGGAGCTTTTTGTATTAAAAGCTTTGTTAGGCATCACCTTGTTGTAAAATAATGGAAGGTGGCCACATGGCCAGTACTGTACATCTAAGAGAATTCTCTGTCTGTATTATCCATAAACTGAGCATGCATGAATAAGATGCAAGTTACCAAGTCATGATCTCTGCTAGTTAAGTGAACCCAACAGTGAAAATCATCAAAATCATAAAATTAACATCAGTTGAGAAGGTGTTGCTTAAATTTACATAAGAGGAGCAACAACCAAGCCTTTTTGAAGAATTTTGTGACAATACAGATAAAAATCTTTACCCATAATGCCACTTGTCTGTGGGATTGACAACACATATAAAGCAGAAGCAGCTGAAATCATTACCAAACTGTGCAACACGCTGAGAGTATATTTTCTCAAGTAATAATCTGTCAAACCTTCAGCCTTGCCTTGCTTACACATCCTCCATAAGCATAGTCTCACAGATAGTTAGTTGGGATCTGGTCACCCTGTGAATATCTCGTAAAGCTGGGAGCTGGGAGAGAAGCCAGGGTGAGCTTATCTTTGAGCAAGAGAGCAAATGCAGCAAGACCATTCTTGAAGGAGGCACTTATCGCTCAGCCACGATCATGTCCGACACAGCAAACACACAAACCCCGGCTCGCACGCAGATGTACTTTGCACACACTCCCCCAAGAAGAGTGCCTCAGCAGCATCTAAGAGCAAAATTGAAGTGAAGCCAAAGGAAGGTGAGAGGGGAGAGTAAAAAGGAATCATTTCACGGACCTGGGTGAGGTTTCAGCCTGAGAATCTTTCCTGTGAGGAGAAAAGGCACAACTATTAGACGTAGCTTCTTTGCATTTGTATGTAAATGATTAATCAACATCACTCCATGATGTTCAGAATTACAAATGAAAAAACAAATAAAGAGTACAAAATAATTGTGGGCTGGGAAATTCAATCTCCTGCAGTTACAACACAATATGTGGATTTGCAAGAAAATCATCTTCTTATGCCTCCTATAAAATACATACCAGAAGGGGGCAGCAGTAACTGCATGCTTTTCCAATCACACATAGCACTGTTGCCTTGCGGCAAGAGGGTACCCTGTCTGAATCCCGCCCTGGAGTCTTTCTGCATGAACAATGCATGCGTGGGTTCCCCCCACAGTCCAAAAACCATCACTGGTAGGTCAACTGGTCTCTCTAAATTGTTCTTGAGTGCTGGTGTGTGCACATGGTTGTTTGTCCTGTGACTGACTGGCGACCTGTCCAGGGTGTACCCTCCATCTATAACAGTCTAACATCGTTTCCTCATTATCCTGTCTGTTGCTGACTTGATCATATTCCTACCTGAATGATCTTCCCTTCAGATTCCTCAGCAGGTCCAGTTGATTCAGCGGGGGGATGATTCTGGGAAAAGAGAAATAGGATTGCATCATTCTGTCAAGATGGTTTAACCAATTCAAAAACATTAAGGCCTTTGGGTCCTTTCAAGCTTATTGCATCAAATTTGGCACTTAACCTTCACCTTTTCACCTCAAATTACAACTCAAGTGAAAAGGACACAGGATCTTTCCAGCAAGAAAGAAAATAAGCCTTGAAAGTCATAAATCTGTCATGTGGAAGTTAAGCTAAAATGCTTTTTTGCTGAGTCACAGGACTGGACATCAACTTAATTTCTCAAAGAGGCTAAAGGGAGAATTGTCTTTGAAATGTCATTCAAACAGATATCACTGCCAAGGCTCCACTGAGCGATTCCTCAAAACAGATAGCTGCACCTGATCCGACAAAAGATTTTGGATGGTAAAAGGATACATTGTGGGTCTGCGTTCCACCGTGTTTATAATAATAACAATGGTAGCAGAATGTGATACAATAAAACAGATGAATTTCCAGAAAATGCTGATTAAATAAGTCGCATTTGTAAGCCATCACTTACCTGTACATTGGAACAGCTACAGTCTGCTCATAAAAATCCCAAGTACACAGCAGATCTGTGCGGGAAAGGTTAGTGGCATAAAACCTCCAGGCAGCCTGGAGGGAAATTTTTTCCTTTAGCTTTTAATCGAGAGCAGAAAACAGAATTTGATAAGAATACATTGCAATGCATCATTAAGTTTTTCTTTGAGAAATACCTGGATTAGGCCTGCTGCAGGGTTACGTCTCTTCTCAAAATGTTTCTGCCTGTGTTGCTCTTGAACTTTGAGGGCGAACCCTGAGCCAAGAATCCCCTAATCAGAGACAGATAAAGTTTAATCTGAAAGAAGAAGTACATTGCACCCTGAAATAATCAGTTATGCACCTCACAAATGTACCAGACTTTCAGTGCCTTGCAAAATTAGTTATGTAGTCTCCCTCAGTGTAATAAATCTGAAAGCACTGGCTGTGTAAAGGCCCCAACGGTTTAGTAAAGAACATTAGTCAAGAAACAGCGTCAAGAAGACCAAGGGACACAGTGAACAGAAATATATCATACAGCACTTTTCAGTCCATCATCTGAAAATAGAGTATTGCACAACTTTATACCTACTCAGACATGGCCGTTCACTTAAAAGGAAAGGTCGGGTGAGGAGAGCATTAATCAGAGAAGCAGCCAAGAGGCCCATGGGAACTCTGGAGGAGCTGCAGAAATTCACAGCTCAGATAGCAGACTCTGTTGGCAAGGAAACCAGTAGTTGTGCACTCCATCAATCTCACCTTTATGGAAAAGCAGAATTAACAAAAACTGCTGTTGAAAGAAATCCACCCAAAGTTATGCTTGCAGGTTTTTGGGAGGTTTTTTACACGTCATGTAAGAAACAGAGTAAACGTGCAGGAAGGTGCTCTGGTCAGATGAGACCAAAATGGAACTTTTTCATCTACATGTAAAATGCTACAGTTGAACCTGTAACTTATCAGAGGTTTCTAAAGCCATGACATTATCATCTGGACAGTATATGAGTATGAGTATAGAGTATGCTATAGAGACAGTAATCCTTCTATATGTAAACTTCTGATATTGAAGACATTAATAAAAAAAATCTCAATTGGATTCTTTTCTCATTATTGTGGCATTTAGCAAATATAAATGACTTGGGTCATTCTAACTGACTTAAAACAAGAGAAGGTTGGTCTGGTTTAATTTCTGGCAGTGAGGAAAAAAATATGTCTGTCTTTTTATTTGGTGTATGTAAACATCTGGTTTCAACTGTATGTGTAAATCATGGTAGTAGCAGCATCATGCTGTCAGGATCCTTTTCCTTGGCAGGGACTGGAAAGCTGGTTGGAGCTGATGGGAAGATCACTGCAGCTAAATTCAGGGTAATCTGGGAAGAAAACCTAATGAAGGGCTGCAAAAGACTTGAGACTGGGGTGAAGGTTCACCTCCCCATAGTTTAGCAAGGCACTGTAGGTAATCGATCTGACAAACTACTGAAAGCAAAATGGATGAGTGAATTGTGTCTTCGGAATAAGCTGCAACTACCATTGTGCTTAAAAAGCCATATTTTTAAATGTGTTATTTGCTAAGGTGTCTGTTATGTGGTTCACAGGTTCATCTATCAAACTTAGGAGCCTTCTTTTTGCCAAAGTGAGGGGTGTTATGTTCTGGTGTCACCAGCTCGTTCAGAAGGAGGAATTGCTGCAAAGTAAATCACCTGCTGCAATCAGAAGCGTTTCCTTAGACTGAATATTTTTTACCAGTTGGCATGATCAACTGAAATGGACTGAATTGGTTTATAATCAGGATTGTATTGAAATAATGTGATGACGATGAAACTGTTCATATGATTGGACTGAATCCACTATATGGTCTGTATACTAGTATAAAAGGGATTTGTTTGCTTGGTAAAGTGCCTTGAGGCGACATTTGTTTCTACCCAGTACTAAGTTGATAAAATTAATTCAAATTTAACTAAATACTAAAAATGTTCAGGTACTGGATTGAAAATGAGTGAAACTCCAGGTGATTGCTTTATATTTACGTGAATGCGCTACTGTGAGGAGAAATTCAAACTTCATGAAAGTAAACCCAGAGAAGTGCACTTGTTAATGTGATGTTACTACTCAGGCACTGTGATGAAGAGGTTTCTTTCTGCAATAAATGTTTGAACAATGAAGAGCATCAAATCATAAAACATTGTCACAGAACAAGATATAGGGTTTCTAATGAAGACATAGAGTAGTAACATCACATGAACAAGCTCTCAACAATCATCTCAGTCAGTGCTTGGGTTTAAAACTTTACCAAGAAACCACTATACTCACAGCAGGAAGTGCAAAGAAAGCCACGCCTATCATGCTGAATGCAGCTCCCAGTAAACGTCCATTCCAGGTTTTAGGAACTTTATCACCATAACCAATGGTGGTGAGAGTGATCTGATGAAAAAGTAGAAATTTCAGGCACTGTGATGAAGAGGTTTCTTTCTGCAATAAATGTTTGAACAATGAAGAGCATCAAATCATAAAACATCATCACAGCACAATTATTTTATCAAAACCTTACCAGTCCCCACCAAAGAGCGTCAGCATAGGTCTCAAACTCTTCATTCGACTCCTTTTCCACAGAATAGACCAAGAAAGAAGCCAGGATGAGGCACAGAAAACCAATATACCAGGCTGTGATGAGCTCCTGCAGAGCGAAACAATAGAGTGAGCATCAGGGGATCTAAAGTAATAAAGTGGCATCAAGGATGCCTCACAAAGGCAGGAATGCTACCTCTGTTGACTGGTAAAACAACCAACCCATAATAATATTGGACACAATGATGTGAGCCCAAAGCCCTGAGAGGTGTTTCATAAATTTATTTATTTCCCTTGGTTACACACATGCTGCAGACATTCTGGTTCAACTTGTCACATTCCATAGAAATGTGAACACAGTAGCAATGTTTCCGCAGCCTATTAGTGCAAACCAACGATTCAGTTTGAAGGCATATAAAAGGAAACATGTTTCCTCTCAATGGCAGAACAAAAAATATTGGGGAAATATTGGGAAAAATATTCATCATTTGTTATCTTGAGGCAATAAGATAACACTTTTATTCAAAAAAAAGTACTTTACTTTGAAAAAAATACTTTATTTATTTACTTTATTATCATTATAAACAAGTTCTAGTAACTCAAGATACTGAGATAATTTATATTATCTCAACTAAACAAACTTGCATTGCTATACATGATGGTAAATAATCCATTATTGCTAAATCACAAGATCAATTTCTAGAGATAATAAAATGTCATCAAACTAAGCTTTTATATGTCAAGGTAGCCATTTATTTAAATGTTAGTAATTTAAAAAAAAAAAACTCTCAATTTTAAACAGATGTTTAAACCATTATTATTGCTGAACAAGCTCCCTGTCTTAAGGTAACAGGATATTTTAACAACTATATCAAAACAATCTGAGATAGCTTGTGATAAAAGGATACTTCAACCAATTTAACTGTTATCAAAAAACAATTTATTTACTAAAAGTAACTGAGATATTTAAATCCTTATCAACCAAAAAAAAAAAAAAAAAAAAAAAAAAAAAAACTCCATTATCTCAGTATAATGAGATGTATTGATGGTTACCAAGTCAAAATGAGTTTTAATTGTTTTAATGACTTGATTTTATGAGATATTGATTCCTCTATCACAAAGCAGATTGGTATTTCAAGATGGCAAGATAGTTAAACCACTATCAATATAAAACAAAATCCGTATCTTAGGATGAGATATGCAAACTGTTTACATAAAAATCTAACTCTGTTATTTTGAAGTAACAAAGTTAAAATCTCAAAAGAAGCACCCATTAGAAGAAGGTTATAAGTTTAACTCCAGATTTCTACACCACATGTGGCTGTACTTTATGCTCTGAGTGGTTAGAATGACTGGTATGCTTTCTGAGTTCAGCAGATTAATCACATAATAGTGGGTTTGATTTGTCCCGGAAGTTACATCCAGGTTTGACCTTACACCAAAATTGAGAATTTTCCAGCTGGAAGTCAGAAAACCAGCTGTAGTTACTATTTCCCAACTACTTTTGACAACACAAGCTGATGAAAATATATTTATTTCCATTTTATGTGTTCAAAAACTAAAAGAACATCACTAGAAAACCAAATCTGTTATCTTAAAATAATGAGATAATGAAACTGGTAAAACAATTTTAACAAAAACAATTAACTAATGAAATATTTGAAGGGCCGCATTATGTATTTTTCAGGCACATAGTACCTTTTTATAACACAATCAAGTAACTATGTTACCTTCAGCTATTACAAAAATGCTATATATATCAAATACGATTTGACCTAAAGGAAATTTGACTTTGTAGTTTAACACCTTGAAATTGGGCCTGTCTCTTTAAGAAAGTCCTGCTCTTTCCAACAGGCTGCCTTCAGGAAGTCATGACAAAATCACTCCTCTATTAACCCTTTAAAAATGTTTTTACCAGCATTGCACTGAGAAGTAGCTCGTATGAGCTTAGCAGACGCGCAATTCCACCAGGTGTTTGCTAATTGCTGCTGGCTAGTCTGGAGAAGCTGAGAAAGGAAGTTGTGGGGGAGGAGTGTTCTATGAGGTGGAAGCTTGGAAGCTTAGAAACTGCAGCTCTGAGGAGGAGTTGCATCCCAAAGGTGGCGCTGTATCCACTCAGGCATTTTGCACAGTTGAATGATTGCCATGGGAGATTAAAGGATTTCTCAACCATGCATGAAAGAATCAAGGCAACACTCCAGGTATGTTTTTGATGAGGGAATAACATTATGATATGATGTAAAGCTCAAAAAAGTTGATTTTACCTAATACTCCCCTTTAATCAATTCTCAATAAAACAAGGTGCTATCACAATATAGTGGACCACTGCCTTTTCACGGTTCAATATTTGTGAATTCACCTACTCACGGATTTTTCTGTGAAACATGACACCAAATTGCTTGCAGAAAATTTGCATATTCATGGATGTTTTCTTAGAGCTTAAGAAAATGCAGCTTGGAAAATTAAAATAACTAGATGCAATGCTGCTTGACATGCCAACTGTTTTGGACTTCTATACCAAATGCATAAAGACAAATCCAGGCGCCTAAAATGTGTAGATCACCTTGCTGTGGGCATAAACGACGGATCCGAGCAGCTTCCAGGTCCCTCCACGGCGGTCCATCCGAAGCATACGCAGGATCTGCAGGAATCTCAAACTCCTGATGGCCGAGGTGGCAAAGACATTTCCCTGAGATCCCGCTGCCAGTACAGACACTGAAGCAATCAGCACCATTATGTCTGAAGAGACAACAAGAAGATCATATTTGAACACAGCAAAAATTGGCAAAGTTGTGTTTAATAATTATTTCTCTGTTATAAAAAGAGAGTATTGTAAACTTGATGAAAGGTTCAAGAATTCATGATGAGGAAAATTGAAATACACACCAAAATGTCTAAGATATGTTCTGTTGATAGTACAAGGTAAAAGAACTGGAAAAGCAAACAGGAGGCAAACTGGTTTCCTCACCTATGACACAGAAAGGCTTTCTGGCGAACTTTAACCTCCCTCTCCATCCTCTGTACCGACAGCAACATCCAGCAGCCCAGATCCTTACAATGTACTCAACTCCAAACACCACAATGGTCACAATTTCCTGCAAAACAAATCAAAACCAGGGAATAATAGGAAGTCTGTGATATGAGTTTGTTTGTAATAGATGAAAGGTCTTCAAAGAGAAAGATGAGCTTCTAAAACAGGCTGCCATAGTGTTTCAGGGAGTTTGAATTTATTTACAATTCTTAAAAAAATGTTTGGGAGGACCATTTTCCAGGCTCATAAACAAATACAAAAAAACTGTTTCACAGCCATTTTAATATGTTTTCATGGTAAGACTTTACATCAAACAGTGATCAAGGTCTTATTTAGCTTGCTGCCTGAGTGTCTATGAAATCAGATAACATATGTTATCATCCTATAATAGAGAACAGACTGAGCAGTTTTTTACAGTATTTGCAGCAACCAGACTTGGTGTTTCTGCAGCCAAGAGTTAAAACATAAGATGATACATACCAAGATGTACAAGGCATTTTCTGAGTTGTCTTTATACTCTTTGATGGTGGCAAAGACTGAGAGGATAAGACAGGAGAAGACCAAGAAGAAGCTGCAAAAGACAAAAGAGAGGAGTTAGTTAGTTAGTTAGTCCACTGGAATCACAGCTTGATTCCAAGGAGGTGGCTCAAGGGATTTTCTTCAAAAACTTGTCACAAACTAACAAACAGATTAGCACAAAAGAAAATATTTGCAGTTTTTTAAAATTCCCTTCAAGACATACAACACAAATTCCTAGAAAAATACCAACATCAAAGCCTTTGCTTCACTGTTATGACTGAATCTTTTTCATTTTATAAAATAACCCCTGGGAGAGGTTGTGATGAATATGTTTGTGTTGAATCCAATAACTTAATCCAAAAGTCGTTGGTGTACAATGGGGAAACAGCAGCTGCTTTTTGAATTTGCATATTTAGCATAGACCCAGAAGTAGAAGATTGGGCCAAGAGACAGTAGCCTGTGGTCAGGAATGGTGCCCTGGGTAAGCCCCTCCTTCTCCTGCCCCCCAACCAATTAAAACCCAAGCAATTATCAGAATTTTTTTCCAGTAGTAAGCAGGTTATCTAGTTTCCCAGTACCCAGCAGCAAGGAAGGAAAACTTACTCCACTGCACACACATACAATCAGTAGCAAACTTGTTCAGGGTACAACTGACAGATACTTTATTTTCTCATTCTTGGGCAACCCACCCCTTTCCAATGCCACCCTGGGTAACTACCCATGTAGCCCCTATCAAAAACCGCCACTGTCTGGGGTCCTGAGATGATCTCTGTCGTTAAAACCAAAACTGTAAATGTGGCTTTGCCACATTCAGTTAAATATGCAAATACCATGACAGAACAGGCTTCTTTTCCTCATAAAGTTCTGCAACCAGATTGTTGCACCATAAATAGTAACTTAGTTCTCTTACTCGTTTTTCAGCAAGTGTCTCCATGAAGCAAATCCATTTTGAAATGTTACCTGAAAGCATGTTTTTGAGATTATATCACTGTCATGTACCTATTTATTGTCTTTATTTACAATGTTAGAACAGTTCAAATAGCAACAATGTAGGTTGTTATATGCTGTCACTGTTAATCTGTGGGGAAAGAGTTTGTGCCTCTGACAACAATGAGTCTTCTTATGAAAGTTCATCAAAACATTAAGGTTTATATAGGCACCATGCATATATGTCATTTTCTGAAACATTTATAGCATCATACTGTACAAAGATATGAAAGGACATTTCATATTATTATAATTTTCTTCTGAAGATCCAGACTTTTTTGTAATTTATTAGGGTGATCTTGATCAAAATTTATCTGGGCTTTTTGAAGTTTTTCTTTCAATTTTGGCTCCTTTACCTCCTTTAGTCAGTCCATTCCTTGGTCCTGACCATGACAGCATATCGACCAGCGTGAGCTTAAAAAATACAAACAACAAAAAAAACAGCTGAAAAAATAAAAATCTGTCTACATCAGATGAACAGTATCTGAAAGTTATGTATTGAAGAAACGTGTGGAAAAATTGAGCAAAGATGTAAGACAGAACTTGCGAGATACATCCTCTTTTATCTGATTATCTGCTGTATGCTAAGCTTTTATTCCCTTGTTTTTACTAAAATACTATATGCTGTTTGTCAAACTGCGTCATCCTTTGTATTTTTCATAGATTCAGCTCAAGAAATAGGCACCGGAAGCTTGTTAATAAAAAAATATAACATATACTTTCTGTTGTTCAATTAACTAAATTTGCTGCTGTGTATTTTCTGAATCCCTTGAGTTATCTGCTGGCTCTGGCTTTTTGTATTGCACTCTCAAAACACAGCCTGCCATTTCCAGTACTCAGCCTTGTCACTACGACTCACCATTCCACTACCTAAACAAAAACATTGCTTTTGTAGAGTGATATAACTGCTCTGAGACTGCAGTCTTGCACTTTGTGATACTGTAAATAAATATGATACTCGGAATCTGAGTATTTATGATGTCACTAGGCAGAGATTTCAAAAAGTCTGCACAATAATCAACATTCGGTTCTTGAAATACATAAGTCGCAATAGTCGGAGGAAGGACTTATGAAATGCAGCAAAACTAGTGGCTCGCTGCAGGTCTGACTGAAAATCATTTCTGCCCGACCTTGCCAAGCTCATCAGCACCTACTAATGAGGAGGCTTGCGGATAAAGGAGAGGGACAGAACCTGTCTCCAAAAGCAGTCCAACAATTAGCTCCTCCAGATGCCCAACTATCTATCACTTTACCATCAGCTGAGCACAGCTCTAAAAGATTTGCTTGAGTCTCTCCATCATTAAGTGGGAAACACAGCCAAATCAAAGTCCTAAAAAAACTAACTGAAGTGGACTAGAAAGATCTTTTTGCTCTTACACTTGCAGATAAATTCTTGGGTTTATATAGTTAAATAAAATAGCCAGAAGCTAATTCACGTTGCACCAGAAACAGTGAAAATGTTAGCAAATAGCTTAACATACATAGAGCTCCTAACAAAGTCATGCATTCCTGTTTATACGCTTGTTTTTGCATGACTTAGATTATTTATTTATTTAGCTTCGATTTTTTTATTTGTACCTCTTCATATTTAAGTGTTAGCAATAGCACAGGACATTAGATCCCCTATATTGTAGTGGCTGAACGTTCTAGCATTTTAGCTTCATGGTAACTTTACACAAGTAGCACCAAAACATAAAGATATATTTCAAAAATATATTTTAAATGTTCCATTTTGTGTCTAAAATGTGATTTATGACATTATTTTTGGAAATGTGTCATGAAAATCAAAGTGAGAGTAATTTCATAAAACATTCTGCATCAGCACAGACAGTTCCCACTTTTTATGATCAGACCTCAATTAAGGCCTTTCAGTGCTCTCTACAAGAATCTGGGCGTTATCCATAGGTACTTCTCCTCATACAGAAACACATCAAGACTAATTGGTTTTTATAGTTTCTGAATTATCATTAGGGGTGAGGCACACTGAACAGGATTAATGTGGTGTAAAAAATGGATTGATGAATGGAAATCTCAATCCAATCTCAAAGAAAAAGTAAATCTTAAGACAATTTTTATCCTGTTCCTAAAAACTTAAAATAAAAAGTCTCCATTCATTTATTCAGTTATAAGGTACTACATCATATGAACACCCACTTGTTGTCACAGAAATCCAGACCTCAGGGATGTGTCTGTATATCACTCAGGTTGAAGGGGTGCTGTTGTTGCAGGTAGAAAAGCTTGCATTTCCTTCTGGGCTGCACATAGAGAAACATTGATTTGTCCTGCTCAACACAATGATGCCTGCCGAAACATACTCATCACGCTAAATTTAGACTGCAATAAACCAAGCAGGAATAAATGGAGAAGGTTTTCACTGACCCAATAGAGGCCACAGAAAGAATGCAGCAGCAGTGTGTGGTCAACTCTTGTAGATATTAAATGACTTTCTGAGGGATTGTTCCTGCATAAATGACACAACAGTGGTTCTATAGCCTTCTGATGTCTTCCTTTTGAACCAAAAAAATTATATAATAAAACCAACCCATATTGGGCAACACTGACTAGTTTTATCTATTAAAGGAAAATAAATTCCTTTGTCTTATATATATAGTAAATCTTTGGGTTTTACTATATATTGTCTTATATAAGACAATATATAATCAAACCAAAGCCAGTAAAATGTCTCACACTGAAAATAGATATGGATTATATTTGTGTTTTTATAATACTAAATATAAATAAGTCAGTTGAATTTAAAGTGCCTTGTAAAATTATTCTTGAAACTTAACTGTCTCAGCACAAAGTAGTACCTGATTATAAAGTGGGAAAAAAATCAAGAATGGTTTAAAAAACATTTACAAAATCTGAAACAACCTTTTACGGCAACCTGCCGCTCATTCAGTGTTGTGTTTCTACAATCTTTACACATTGAGAGACTGACATTTGACAATTCTTTGCAAAAAAAAAAAAAAAAAAAAAAGCAGTTATCTAAAGAATGTTAACCTTTAGATGACTGTGTGTAGTTCAGGCCCAACTAAAATTGGGTATAACTTTCATAAGTCATACTCAGCTACATAAAGATATAGCGGTTATAATCCTCACCTTTTGCACAGTGAATTTTGTAGAAAACTTTTGTTTAGTAACTAAGTTGATAACATAATTAATACTTTATTAGGGTCTAGAGGAGCAGTGGGCCACATTTCATCCCTAACCATGGAGCATTCAGGCTTTAACCTCCTCACAGCGGACCCTTGTTCCGTTGAAACAGGGCACTCAGTCAAATCCTTGGAGTTTGGCAGCCAACATCTGTTTGGTGTTTTGTCCTTGCCTTATTTCTTCCCCAGTTCTTCTTCAGCTTGCCAGCTCTGCAAAAATAGTGTATAACTGGATCATGTCCTCAATCTGTCTCCCAGATTCACTTAACACAACATTACTTTGTTGCCACTGATTGATCACAAACGTCAGTCTTAGTTCACCCTCCTCTCCTTATGGTCTTTTTTCATAATATTCTTCTGCTGAGCTTTGAAGAAGAACTGATATAATCGGGTTTTGCGAAAGCTTCTCTCCCACACAGTAATCAGGAAGGATATCAGACCAGGAATACACTGTCGAATTGGGGAGGTTGGAGATGCAAAGATAGGGCTTTATTGGTCCATCCTACAATAGTCTTCATGAGTCTTTTCCAACAAAAAGAACATGTAAAGCTCAAGATTTTGATTCATTGGAAAGTTTCTGATTGTGGATCCATGTTTGTCTTCCCTTAAACAGATCCCAATCCATGAAATGATGAAATGGAGGGGTAGATTTCACAGATAAACAAGAAGATGTTTCCAGAGGAGAATATGTGCAGACTTAAAATCCAGATTCTTCTAACATGTGACTTTATTAGATTTAGTTACAACTTTAATGCATCAGCTTTAACAGCTGGGACCAGTAGCAGCATATGGACCACAGCCAAGGAATTTTTCATCATGGTGGCTCTTCTTCTGTTTTTTTTTGTTTTTGTTTTTTTTTTTATACACACCCCATGGCTTTCTTGAAAAATAAATTCAGAAGGTATCAGTAAATGAATAATAAGCAAGCAGCCATGGTCAGAAAACATACAGACAGTTGGATAGGGAGAAGTTAAAACAAATCATGATCTCATAACCCCACATAGTGTCTGATAGCCCTGAGTGGGGTTCAAACCCACAGCTTTGGAATCAACTACAACATCATAAACTTAATGGATTCTCTACACCAATGTGCAAACACATTTTATACAACCAAACTTCAAATTTATTTGATCAAATTTCATTTTTACACAGAAATTCACAAAAAACAGTTACCTACACTCACTGACAAAAACTGCTAAACAGCAGGGTCCATAAATGGTGGCATCATGAATAGAGCAATGATCTTACAGGAAGATGTTGCAGCATCCAACTGTCATTCAAATTTTTAAGGGAAGCATACCAGACATGGTATGATGCCTCAGACATATTACACATTACCAGAAGGGTAATGTTGGCTGAGGTCTCAATAAGAATGAAAACACTCAGAACAATAAAAAACTACCAAAATGACACAAACAAAACCACTAACTGTAAATTATCTCACAACTCTTGAAGCAGTGATGTTTTATTTTTTTCTATCAAATTTTCTAGATTTTTACAACAATTTTTAGAACACTCTGTAGAGTTGAAGAGATTTACCCTGTTCATGTTCAACAAGGTTGGTTTTGGATTTGGCATTGAGGTGTAGAGCTTTTTCAATGTATTTTAGATGAGGTACTAGAAAAAAAAGCATCAGTTCTGTTTCAGATTATTTGACAATTACATTTCTAAAATAATTCTTTTAAGTTTGTGAACTTAAAAGTTTAAATAAAATATAAAATAAAAAAAAATAAAAAAAATTAGAATTGGAACCACCTTTGATCATATTAAGGGTGAGACCTGCCCATGCACCGGAATTTTACGAATTGAGATCTTTATCAGGACGAAAAAAGTAAAAATGTCAGTCAACAGATGTATTTTTCAGTATTTAGAAAATGATAAAAGCAAATTCCAATCTTTTCCAGACTGTGTGGGAACCTTGTCAAAAACTCCTTTTCTAGCTTCCTATGGAAGCTAGCTGTGCTGCAATGCTACTACTAGTTTGTGCATAAGCTGAAACCATGAGTAGAGTTTTAGCAGCATCCCTAAAACTATTCTCTCTAACAGTGCTACAGCTCTACATCAAAAAAAAAAAAAAAAAAAAAAAAAAAAAAAAAAAAAAAAAAAAAAAAAAAAAAAACACAAAAAACCATATTTGCTTCTGCTGCTTGTGGTAAAGTGACTGTTTGGATCTGGCACCCATTAACTTCCCACACTAATGGGAAAAAGAGCCTGGCCTCAAAGAAGAAGAAAAGGACTGAGCAAAAAAAGCTACAGACACACAATGTAACAAGAATGAAGTATATACCCATGTTCCACATACTGGTCCATCATCTGAAAGAAAACAGCTGCTATCAAAGGCTGTCATTTTGTTTGGGAAAAGCTTTTTCTTTTAGATCAGATAGGAGGGAAGAACAAAGAAGAAAGGGAAAGATATGACTGATGTCACCACATGCTAGCTTTATAAATCATAATGGTCGAAGCAATGAGTTGGAAAATTAAATGAAGTGTGATGTCTATGAATAATTCATAGAACACACAAAGTTGTGGTTTCCTGTGCAAAAATCCTTTGCAATAAGATTGAGTTTGAATGCTTTTTATGTGTGTTTCGCTTTTGACAGGCTTTCTGATAGCACTCTTATATTATATTATATTTACCAATGAGATCTTTATTTGACTCTCTAAATCCCATTAGAAACAGAACCATGCAAATAAAAATTCCTACTGGTCAATGAAGATCTTCCAGAGAGCAAAATGATTGTGAAAAGAGCTGTTTTCTGTTGCTACAGTAGCACTATTCCATTAATATTTCAAAAGTCCCTCAGTAGTAGGTGTATGTGTTTTCACATTAGAGCAAAGCCCTGCTTCTGGGTCTCCAGGAATCCCAGGGGAGTCCGATTGCTGTTCACAGTGAATTCCTTGATGCTGTGGCCATTTTCTCTGCTCGTTGCTAATCATTGTGTTCAGTATTTGAGCTGAAGTGGAAAGAATTGGGCAGAAACCGAAGGGCACTTTGAAAGAAATCCAACAACATTTTCATTGAAATGAAAATGTTGGTACCAAGGTTTTTGTACCAAAACCTTGGTACAAAACCTTGGTTTTGTACCAAGGTTTTGTAATCTTTGGTACAAAACTACCAAAGGTTAGAAGAATATAAAGTGCCTTAGTATTTTTTTTTACATTTTCTTATATTACAAACACAAACTTTAATGTATTTTATCAGGATATTTTGTGATTGGTCAACAAAAAGTAGAAAATGATCTATGGCTGCTTTTTTTAGAAAAGAAAAAAGAGTGAATATTAGAGAACAAACACCATCATAAGGACAAATTAACACAGGAAACAAGTCAGGGAGAAAATTTGGAGAAGGTTAAAGCAGAGTTACATTACAAAACAATATCGTTAGCAAATCTCACAGAGCTCTGTTCAACTAATCAACTGAAAATTGTGATTTTGTTTCTGTCTTTCCCAAAGAAAAAAAGAAAGAAAACATCCAGAGTTTGGCTGAACTGCATGTCCACGTGTGCAAATCTGGGAGAGAATGCTGTGATTGCAGCAAAGGGTAGCAGCATAAAGTACTGAATGGTGGCCTAAATACAAATGAATGCTTCATTTTCATCATCTCAGTAAAATAAAATCTCAGTAAAATACATTGAACACTGGAGATCTGACATACAAAATTTCAGGGGTTATGAAAACTTTTTCAAGGCACTGTGCATAGATTTGAGGTAATTATAAATTAAGGAGAGTTCAAACATACACTTATTATTGCATTATGGAAAGTATTGGGGTACCTTGCTAAAATTCTTTTGACTATTTTAACAGATTTCTTATCAATTGGTCAGCTTCTTAAACTACTGTGATGGGTCTTGAATAAAAACATCCATCTATCGTCTATACTTGCTTATTTTATAGGATGTAACCCATTTTCTTCAGAAAATTAAACAGCAAAACAAGTATTTAAAAAGAACAAAACATACTATAGACTTCAAAGGTTTTAAATAAGTATGCCATTTTTCTCTTGAAGACATTGTTTTTACAAAAGTGTGTTCCCACAGCATCACATCACTAACATTGAACTTATAAAAGTTTTAAATTACATCACCCAGTAATGCATTAAAAGCTTCTGTCTTGATTTTACTGGATCCCAGTGCTCTGTTTTATGCATCTGATCATTATATGCAGTACTGCTAAATAGATTGTAAAGTGGGTGGGATTCTGAGGTTCTCTGGTAAATATGTTCAAATCTCACTTGGCAGACCATGACTATTTGTTTCATTTGGTATTTAGAAATCAGGGAATCAAATATCAAAGATTTACTGTGGGGTTCCTCATGGCACCATTCTCGAGCCAATTTTTTTTTTTTACATCTACAGGCTCCCTCTAGCTCAGATTGTAGTGTTATTGCAACATCACTTATTATACATGTTGGTGAGGCACAAACTCGTATTTCTTTTTCATCAACTGAGCGCATTTGCTTACTGCCACTGAGAAAGTGTATCCAAAATGTCACAGAGTAGATGGAACAGATCTTCCTTCAGCTTAATGCAGAAAAGACAAAAGTTTTTTTTGTTTTTGGTCAAACAAATGCCAAGAAAAAGCTGAGAACTCAACTTGACTTAATGATACAGAACTAAAATGCCACAAAAGTAGGTGCCACTATGCAATCTAGTCTACATCTTGATAGCCTCATAAAGGCCATTACTATGTCTGCCAACTACAATCTTGCAAGAATCTCACAGAGGGAAAAAAATGTGTGAATGCTTTTAGTTTCAGTAGATTAGATTGTTGAAATGCCTCAGTAGAAATCTATCAGGCAGTTGCAGCTCTTAAGGTCACTGATCAATTTGCAGTCCCCGCCTGAACCTGGAAATCAACATTACATCAATCCTTACAAACTGCTCTGGCTCCCTGTATGTAAAAGTATACATTTTAAAATAGTATCACTGGCTTCTAAGGGATTCAATGGGGTTGAACCTTAACACACCAGGTATGAAGCATGCAGACCCCTCAGGTCATCAGCGAGCTGGTAAATATCTTCCCAGCACTAGAGCTAAACAAGGAGGAGAATGATTTAGCTTCTTTGCTCCTCAGCCCTGGATCCAACCCCCTGGAAACCTAAGATGTGCAAAGTCGTACTGTTTATTACTTTTTCCCCCAGTTCTTTTAATCATTTATTTTCTTTGTTTTAATATAGATTTGACTGATTCTTTCTTTACCCACAATGCCAAAAATATCTTGCTCAAATTTTTTTTTTTTTTTTTTTTTTTTTTTTTTTTGTTTTGTTTTGGGTTTTTGTTTACTGTATTACCTTGCTTCTGTAAGGCACTTTGAAGCCACTAAGACTGAATGTTGGCAACAATTCACCTTATGTCTTCTTCGTGCTCAAAATACACCATAAACAAGAAAATATAAATCCGGACAATTCCTCTCCTGACTCACAAAAGGCACAAAAACTAAAGTCTGCAAGATCCAGAAAGCTGGTGTGCTTGATGATGTAAAAAAAAAAAAAAAAAAAAAAAAAAAAAAAAAAAAAAAAAAAAAAAACCAGAAAGCTTCCATTTGATTGCACAAACTGGCTGCTGTATATATGTGGAGTCATCACTGAGCAGAGCCACACTGCAATGTTAGGCCAATTAGTGAAAGTAGCGGGGCGGCCCGGAGCTGTCCACAGATCATGGTGCTGAAACCTGCCGCATCACACCGTGAAAACGCGCACATGCGAACACGAGTTAGAAAAGCATGTACTCTGTAGTTACAGGAGCTAAACCGGTGGTTTCAAAAAGCAACTGGGTGAATGATGGCAGAGTGACTGCAGGTGAACAGAATACAGCAGCCGGCAGGATTTAACCCTGTAATGCGTCATTTGAACACTCTCGAAACACACACACACGCTGTAAAACTCGTAGGAAGCTCCCCCACCCCGAATCAGTTAGAAAGGCCGAGATAACCTACCCAAATTGCCAAGTAAACCTGGAAAAGCACTTACACGTAAGCGTGGTAGACAAACGCCCATCCCCGCGGTCTCTCCAGCGCGTTGTAGAGGAAACTCTGTAGTTTCCGATAGCTGGCATTTTTCTTCGACGGTCTGGGTCTCCCGCAGGAGATGCTGGACCTGGGTCTGCTGAGGATGCTGCTCCGCTTGGTGCTCTCTGAGCCCGCAATGAGCAGCGCCCCGTCCCTGGTGGATTCCGGAGCGCCGGGGTCCAAGCCGACGAACCCGACTTTGTGCTTCTTCTCTCCGGCTTCAGCTGGGTAAACCCCGCCGTTGAGAGATTTCTGCACCATCCTAAAGTCGAGACGACTCTGTGGAGGAGTTGTCGGTGTCCTTGCCGCGGGGATGCATCACCGGCGCTGAGGGGTGTGTGCTGCTGCTGCTGCTGCTGCTGCTGGATGCAGTCCGTGTCGGTCCCTGCAGAAAACCTGCCACTACAACGAGGCGAAAATACAGTGTGTGTCCTGTGTACTTATCTTCCCTTCCGGCAACCTGACGAGCACAGCAGGAGGGATGCTCATGAACTACACTCCTATGACTCTGATCAAACTAGAAGTATTGGATATAACGACTGAGACATGCATTAGGATGTAAATCCAAACCCAACATGCAGATCAGGGTTTCTATTCTGGTTGCTGATGCAGAATGCTGTCAGAATCATTGTAAGTTGGCAACTTGAAGGAGAAAACGCATAATTAATGTAGTTTAGAGAAAACTAGCTTCTCTAATCTGAAAAACACACCCTGATATAACCCTAGATTCTCCCCACTCAACTTCAGTCCAGGAGAGCAGCTACAATGAAAGCTTTTATTGGATGATACCCATCTATGCAATATTCATAGGTGCAGCTTTCTACACTCTGAAAAATGAATACCTAAGGGTATGTCAAGATAGATTACGATTGGATTTCACTGGAAACAATAAGGAAACAACCATCCCTCCAAACACGTCATCTGGTAGTCATCTTCTACCAGTACCTCTGTACCTGTACCTCTGTTTGTCACAAGCTAAAATGTAAAATGCACACAAAACTCATTCCTCTAATAAAAAAGCCCACAACTTTTTAAATGACACCCCAAGCCCTCTAAATTCACACCTGTTTGAGGATATGAAAATTTACTCCATGGAGACACAACTTGGGATTCACACACTGGATGGAGAGAATACTAAGCAAAATAAAAGATTCATATACTCCCAAATAAAAACTCACCTTAGATCCTTTCCTATCTACCACTGAACATCCTGCTATTGACAGGTTCTACAGGAAATGCTCATTCCTATCTATCCAGATGGAGAAATGATCTTCAGTCAGACATCAGTGTTGAGGATTGGGAGGAGGCCTGTCTTCTGGCTCAAACCCAAACTATGAATACATGATGTAAACATTACATAAATGACTGGTTAGGATTTGTATCACACCCATTAAACCGCCCCACTTTAATCCCAATATCCCCGACCAATGCATCAAATTGCATCCATTGCTTGTGGAGTTGTCAAAACTTACAGACATTCTTGAAGTTCTTCTTGGCACTGGAAGAACTGACTTACAGGCCAAAAGGAAAATTTAAGGAATTTTATAAGATGTGATCTTCTTTCCTAATCTTTATGAATAACTTGATTGTACAAATGCCTGGTACTGGATAAGGACTGATACCACCACTTTCAGGATATCTAGGGGAGAGCTAGTAGTTCCACGGTCAAACTTTTAGAATTCTGAAGTGAGATGAAGAGGATGACTCAATTATTATGACTTTTGATGTAATGTAAGATGTGTAATGTGCGTACTGGTAATAATATTTTTGTTTATTTACTGTATTTACTGAAGATCTTATTGAGGGTGGGGCAGTGGAGGGTATTTTGTTTCTGCTGTTCTCTTTTAAGTGTTATACTATTACAGTATGTTTAGAAATGTAGGTTCATTAAAATGGAAAAATTTATGGAAAAAAGAATTGGGAAAAAATTTAAACAGCAAATGGCACAAAACTGTGAAGGGGGAGGGAAATTATACATGGTTTTCCAAATTTTATACAAATAAAATCTGAGAAGTGTGGTTTGGGGTCATTACCTGGGCCACTATAAGACCTGGATATGTTCTGATCTAAGCTGTTCCAATGTAGCTCTGGCTGCATGTCGTGCTATGAACTTCCAGTCCCGTCTCATGTCAGCTTTTCTTTTAGGATTGTCCTGGATGGACCTCCATCCACCTTTCTGTCAAATCTGACCAGTTTCACAGTCCCTGCTGAACAAAAGCATCCCACAGCATGATAGTGCCCTCTCCATATTTCGTGTTTACGGTTGTCTTTTTGCCACTTTTCTCAATAGACCGGCTTTGTGGAGTGCACAAACAGCAAGAAGATGTGATTCCTCCAGCTCTTCCATAGTTACAATGGGCCTTTTGGCTGCTTCTCTGATTATTTCTCTGGTTGCCGGTAAGTTTAAGGTGGACAGCCATGTGGTGGTAGGTTTGTAGTTGTGCCATATTGTTTCCATTTTCAGATGATAGAATAAACATTGCTTTATGAGGTGTTCAAAGCTGAGGAGATTATTTTACAACTTAGTTCTGTTTTAAACATTTGAGTAACTTTATCCCTGGTTTTTATGATGCATTCTCACGGCAGAAGGCTGCCATCACCACGTTTCAATGTTGTGGTCTGTTTGTTAACAAATGTTCTCTGACAAACATTTGAAACCTTCACAGAGGTTTTTATAATGAGACTAATCTATTTTTAATAATTATGTGACTTTCTGGAGGCAACTACTTGCACTGGACGCGATTTATGGGTATCAGAGTAAAAGGGGGAGGATCACAAATGAATGCCACACTTTTCAGATTTGTTTAAAAAAAATATTGAAAAGTATATAGTTTTTGTTCCTCTTCATAACTATGTGCTACTTTGTGTCCATCTACCACATAAAATCCCAACAAGGTACATTGAATTTGGGATATTAACACCACAAATAGTGGAAAAATCTTACGGCAAAAAGAATACTGTTTCCAAGGAAAAAGAAAGTCAGGCTTAAAGACACATTCCAAGTTAAGGACACTGATAAGTAATCTGATGCAAACCGATTTTAAAAGTATAATGTAAAATGCAGAGGGTGAATTAGACAATGGCATCAGGAAGAAGAAGTGAAAGAGGAAACCATGTCAGAGGCCCAGCAGCACTTACTCACCTTCTGATCATATAGTAAGTGCAGGTAATCAAATGTAATGATCTTGAGTTCATTCTCTTTAGAGCTACAGTCATGGGTATTAGTTTAAAGGCAATATATTAATGGGTGGGACACACTAGTGAAGAAAAATGGAGACAAAGCTCCAAAAAAAAAAAAAAAAAAACAATAAAAAAAAACAGTCATGACAAGAACATTTTATTTACTAACTTGTTAAGATTCCATTTACAATAATTTTAGAAAGATTCAACAAAAAGAATATCTTTGTACAGTTATTTTCAAGCAACATAAAATTGCAGAAGTATATATACAAAAGAAAACATTAGAATTAGACACTGTGTTTGTCCAGATATCCCAACATGCTGCACTCATTAGCTAACCTGAACAGTAACCATTTTATGATGACTGATGTGAAAACAGAAATGTTTGTGCTTTGCTTAGGTACAAAGCTTGGATTATGAAGGAAAACATGTTGATACAAAAACCTCCAAGTCTTATGTGTAAAGTGATGGATGAATCAAGCTACAGCTAAAAGGTGAGATTAGAACAACAGGCTAATATGGAGTGAGGCTGCTTTCAAGTAAACAGAAATCTGCATGATGAATGCAGCATAAGAGGCTCTGGATGTGCATGTAAAACATTTTTAACAGTCAAAAACAACCTGCAGATACAGTTATGCTGGAAACAGAAAGGCAGCATCTTTTCAAATGCACAATCACCAATACAAAATATGTTTTCATATACTATATTATTTCCATAAAAATAATCCAATATAATTTATAACATTATTCTGCCGCTGTGACACCTGTACGATCTTCTGCTCTGACAATGTTACGTATTTATTTACAAGAAAATAAAATCTCCAGTAAACTAATATTACTTTGTTTTAATCCTCCAAACAATCCCTTTTGTTTGTTTTTTTTTGTCACTCTAAAACTGATTACAGTACTTTGTGCTAACACTGAATGGACCAATCACTGTGCTTCTTTCAGAACACCTGCAGTAGACAGGAAAAAAATAAAAGCCAATTTAAAAGTCAGATTACAGAAAACACAAGGCAAATGTTCAACAAGTACATTTGGATTAATATATTAATATTTTAAGTGATTTAGTAACTTAATGTTTTGACTTGGTTTCTTTGTTTTACATTTTGACCTGATTTGCATTAGCTAGCTTTAGTTACTCCATCCCTTACATGCCCTGATTATTAATGAAACAATTACTGACATAATTGAATTCCACACAATTAAATAAAATAAAACACACAAGCAGATACAATCTAAAAAAAAAAAAAAAAAATGGCATGCCATTGGTCTTTTAAATACTGATGTATACGTCGGCTGGAATGCTTTTAGACTCTTTAATACCTGATATAGAGTAAGTAAGCGATAAAAACGCTCCTTCTGGACACAATAAATAGCTATCCTTCATTTTGTGCAGTAATACAGTACTTACACTAAACCTACAGTAATTGCACAGTCACCACATGCAATGGGCTGAAAAAAAAAAAAAAAAAAAAAAAAACAACACACACAAAGCAGCCCCATCCAACCCCCTCTGCCATTTTTTTATTATCAGGCCCCTCAGTCCCTACTTCCATCTCTCTGTCTGTCTTTTTGACTTTCTGCATCTACCAGCATACTAAAATGTTCTTCTTCACTTGTGGTCCGAACTCTGAACCCTGGGGAACACCGGAGCATGCAGAAAGAGTGAGGCAGCTCTCTGGAGTTTGCAGTCCAAGGCAAAGTGGGTAAGATCGTTATTTAAGACGTTGGTCAAATACAGGTAGTTTGGTTAATCCAGTTAACACAAGCTCATTTATGAGCATCATCACTGAGAACATTGTCTTCTAAGTAATATGGTAAGCTTTATGTCAGAAGACAGTCAACATAATAATACTTTCCGGGACTATCTCAAAGTATATGTGACCAGTTGTAGGTCTCTGGCTGTAAGAGTCTTGCTTGAGTTGGTCCATAATCCCTTGTATTGTTTGTCTGAACAGTCTTTCTTAGCTTGTACTGAGGACACTGGGTTGGTCCTTGTTTTACTGGCAGTGTCAAATTGAGAGGAAGAGATGAGAATAAAACCCATCCTCTCTTAATATCTTCCACTTCTGCATTCACCCTCCCTGTGATAAGATTCTGTGAAGCGCTCTTAGAGTTCTCCATCTGAGGGTGGCAAACACAACTTGAAGAGCCTGTAAAAAGAGAAAGAAGCTTTCAGATTTATGTTTATGACCATATATGGGCTGATGTGCTGATTCATCCAAAGCTGTGCGGTGTTAGTGTCGTACCTTGGAGCTGATGGTGGCATCTGGTCCATTACTTTGAGATTTTTAGCAGACAGCTCCACCCTTGCCCCCTGGTAAAACCAAAGAAATTCAACATGAGTTTCACAAGAAACACCCTAAATACTTCGGCGTAAAACAGGTTACATGCATTTTATATTTTTCTAATATCCCTCTGTACTGGATAAAATAGACCAAAATAGTACATATTTGTATGTACATGTGTGTTGCCAAGACTTTTATTGCTGCATTTAACATATATAAGAAGTAGTTACAAAGATAATAATAGAATATCAGATCAAAATGTGACTGTTTTGACAAACACCCCAAAATTACAACAACCCCCTACCCTCCATACAATTCAATGTCAAATAAAGTAAACTCACAAATATTTAGACAATAAATAAAACTATCTTCTACTGATTTATTTAATGTTTAAATAATATTAACCTAAAATACTAAAAATAACTTCTGGGAAAGTAGCTTATATACGCTCCATTAAAGTTCAATGTAAGTTCTAGAAAAGTAAATACTAAGTTTCACTAAAGTCAATGAAAGTACATGGAAACCTCTAGGTTTTGGGAAAGTAGATTTTAAACTCTTAGAAAGTACCTTGTAAGTTCTGGAAAAGTAACATGTAAATTCCAGGAAAGTTCCAGGAAGTAGCTGATAATCTCTAAGCTCTAGGAAAGTAGCTTGTCAAATCAATAAAGAACCTACTAAGTTCAGGAGAGTGAAAAGGCAATTGTTTAATGGAAAGAACTTTTATAGCATTTTTCTAGTCATAACAACCTCTAAAAGCACTTTTACACTACAGCCACATTCCCAACACGCACACCTTCATACACCAACAGAGTGCTTAGTAGGCCTTGCCCAAATTCATACAGTATATAGACATGTAGCACTGAAAAGCTGGACTTGAACCCAAAATTTTCCAAATGCAAGACTACTACTCTACCCACTGAGCCACAACCACCACTTAAATTTTGGGAAAATATTTGGCAAATTCCAGAAAATTAAGCAGTAAAGGTTCCAGTAAAGTTCTGGAAGGTAACCTCCAAGCATTAGTAAAGTACCTGGTAAGTTTGGGAAAAGTAACTAGTTCATTTCTTGAAGGTCCAAAAAAACAGTACTTGATAACTTCTGGAAATGCAGGGTAACTTGTGGGAAAACAAACACTGTGTTCATAAAAGTTCTAAGATGGCCCTGGGAAGGCTGGAGAGAGTAGTTTCTAAGTTGAGGAAAACTAGTAACTTTCAGTAATTTTCATTCCAGGAAAGGAGCTGTCAAGTTCTAGAAAGTGACCACTGAGCATCAGCAAAGTAACTGGTTTGTTTGGGAAATGCAACCAGTTAGTTTACTGTAAGTTCGAAAGGAAAGTTCCAGAAACGTTCCAGGTAAATTCTGGAAAAGTGATTTTTAAGAATGGGGAAAATCCTTAGTAAAGTTGGAAAAAGTAAGCTCTAAATTCAGAAAAAGTGCCTTGTAAATTCTGCTAAATAATTAGTGATTTCCATAAACGTTCCAGCAAAGTAACTAGTAAGTTTGGGGAAGTATCTTGTAGGTTCTGGAAAGTAACTTCTAAATTCCACAAAAGTATGGGCTTATAATACATAGTGCTATCTAAGAAAGAAAGAAATCTAAACATTTTATTAAGCTTCCATAACTTAACCCCTAATTTTTATTGATAAATCTTAGTACAGAAGATGTATATTAACTCCCCAAATCCCCTGCGTCTGAGTTTTACCTGTTTCCTCATTATGTCCATGGTCTGCATGATGCAGCGTGGCAGGAGACCATGGTTCCTGGCAAGGATCATTGCCTGCTCCAGGGTCACATTCAGGGTGCATCTGAAAGCAACATAAGGTCAAATTTAACCCCGTGTGGTCCTCATTAACATCTGCAGGATACACTTTGAGGACGGATGCAGACAGTGTAGTGCAGCTGATGTTTTGGGATTCACAGGTACATTTCACTGTCTGTAGGCTGTTGTAATTTGGACTAAATCTGACAGGTCAGAGATTAGTACCCATGCAGAATAAGAAATACTACTGCACCAGCAGACTGACCTCTGCATGCCTGTGCCACACATAGTGATGTGGCAGGCTCCCAGGCGATTACACAGTTCAGAGGACACGCACAGCACGCTGACGCCTGATGGGTGGCCCTGGGCACTCGGACGCACGTTGACATACGACTGCATTAGTCGACAGAGGTCATCCAGTGTGTTGAGGGGTCTCAGCAGCTATGAAAGGGGAAAATAAGGGGTTGAAGAGGGTCAAAGAATGATACAATAACATACCACCAGGAGGCCATCTTGGCAAGTCATTTAAACTACAACTAAATGTTGGAATTGCTTTCTTTAAAGACACTTTCTACTAAAATACAGTCCTTTGCAAAAGTTTTGAGACATTTTTTTTTTTTTTGTAATCCTTTAAAGTGATCTTGATCAAAAGTTCTTCAAGCTCCCTGTAGATAAACAAACATTTCTCTTTGGCTGTTTTTTTTTTGGTTGCTATTTATTTGTTTTCTTGCAGTCATTTTTTGGTACAGTATCAGCCAAATTCATAATATTTATTGATTTATCTATTTTAAGTCACTAACAGTCATTATAAGACATGTTCTGTCAATTTCTATTCTTTAAAACCTTCATACTGGTAGTTGGCCCACACCTAGATTGCAACATGTGATTTTTTTTTTTTTTTTTTTTTAATCCAACAGAGATAAAACCAAAATGGACATTTACAAAAAAAACCTATGTTCAATCAAAAAGCCAAGATAAAACTGTAATCAACCCTCCAAATCCAAGCACAAGATTTTTCAACTACGAATTAATTTCCGATATCTTGAGAAAAGACTTTCCTCCACTCATGAATGTGCAGGAAGTCGTGCCTAGAACACAAGCAACCTCGCAGTGCGCCGCTTAAGACCCTGGCCTGGCTTTGCTAGTAGGCTTCAGCTGCTGCCATATGTGCAATGTTTCTCCCGTTATGTGTTTTCCAAGCATTTCCTACAGCTGCTACAAAGCTGCTGACAGGGGTGGGGGGGCTCGAGATGCTCACTTCCAATGGCACATTTTTGTGATATTCTGAAGTGCAGGCAAACACAAATATATATGGATCACTTTCTTGCTGAGTGTGAGCCAATAGACAGGTCCATGCGGTGTTGCAAAAAAAAAAAAAAAAAAAAAAACCGGCACAAGTACCCTTCAATATTTATTGGGTCATTAATATTTCACCCTACAATGCTTCTAACAATGTTTTTAGATGGGAATAATGCCTCTGCTGTGTTGAAAATGACCATGATTGTGAGTACTGCACACATTTTAAGAGGAGTTGGAGAAAATTACGTTTCTTTCTTTTACTGTCCTTTGGGAAGACTTGTTCCAACTTTAGTCCAGGACACAAATTGCTTGTTTGACTGGATTAAACTGGTATTCAGAGGGTTGTCTGTATCCATACCCTAGAATTTAAATGAGGTTTACTTTCTGATTTTACCGTGACTGTAACTCCTACTCAGTCTACACAAAACAGAAAAATCAAAGAAACAACTGATATCTGGATGTCTTAAAATTAGCCAAAAAGTAGCCAAAGTCCTGATAAAAACTTTCCAAGATCTTCAGAAAGCTTGAGGAAAGTTTAATTATGGCTCCTTTAAAAGATTACAACATTGCTGCCCTTCTTAAAAGCAAGAAACCCAAAACAAACTACATTTGCTTCCTCACTAATTTTCACTAGTTTATTAAGATAAAAAAACAATATTGCATTAAAAAAAATGAGCAAAATGGCAACCATGCCAATTAAAGCTGAAGTAAAAGGAAATTCAAAAACCTAAACTTGCATTCTGAAAATATTTCCATACAGATTGCTGTGCAAAGTAGAGTAACTGACTTGTAAGATGGGGCACCAAATAAATAAATGGATTGTTAACAAAAACCATCAAATTTAACACAAAGAGGTTTATTTCTGAGGTCTTTTTAAAAAATAAAAACTTGTAAATACAAATGGTCTAAATTAAAGTAACTATGTTCTACAGATTTTATTTCAGCTATAGTCAGTGTGGGACACTAGAGGTCAGGTTGAAATTAAATCAGAGCAGAATGTTGATGTGTTGAGGTTAGTTGGAGTTAATTAGGAGGTCTTGACAAGCTAGTGGGGATTTCCACAGGGACAGGAAGATGAACCATTCCTCTTACTTTGGAAATGCTTGGCTGAAGGTCTCTAACTTCAAGGCCCAGTATCTGTGCTTGCATTTATATTCAGTCACATCATCATATAAAAATTTACTGGTATTGCAAGAGTAAAGCTGTGTAGTAGCACATTATATAGATAATAGTAAAGGCAGTAAATGTGTAATCCATGAGTGCATATTTACCTGGTCTATTTTCATTGCTGTGGAGTTGGAGTCTGTAGGGAGGTTCGACTTCTCCAAATAGAAAGCCCTGTGGACACAAAAGCGTTTGGATTTACACTCTTTTGGTTTTGTGTAGTTAGAAAATGACTCATGTTGTCTGAGAGCTGAGTCAGATAGCATCTAGAGTGCAAAGTTTCACTGCAGATTGATCTGCTACAGTACATGCTTCATGTATTCTTGATGCTGCATTTATGAGTCATGTTCTGGGAATTAATGTGCATATAATGTATCAGAGATCAGCACTGTATTCATAATTTAAAGAAAAACATCATATGACCTTAGGAATAAAAAAAACAAACAAGCACACCTGTTAAAGATGATGAAAAGCCTTAAAATAATTTGTATTTTTTTTTAACAGCATTTTAATCTTAAAAAAAAAAAAAATTAAAAAAAAATAATAAATCAGCCTTTAATTTGGCTGCAGTTTTTTCAGTGGAGAGAAATTCTCACATCCAGAAAGAACAGGCCACAGCATCACATAACGTCCACCATACTTCTGTGGACTTTTTCATATTCATAAATTAGTTTTTAACACAGCTTCATAGACTGTTTGTCCTCTGAAAAGCTCAATCTTAGACCCATCTGACAGCTCCAGCTAAAGCTGATTGGCTATACCTTGTCATTATGTTCTCACTTACACCTAAGCCCAAAAATTATTTACATCTCTGGCATCTCTTGTAACCAGGATATTTTTGATGAAAAACTGGTTAGACATCCCAGTTTTCTTCCATTGTAAAATAAAATAGTGAGTCAAAAATGATTTGCACGTTTTCAATAATTAGTGTTAAAATCTTTATTGGCATTAATAACAGCTTTTTATATATTTGCTTAGCTGCTTTTTGCATTCCTCCACTGGTATTATGATAATTACCCTAATCTTTTACACCTTCCACACATTCCCAGTCAGATTCAAGTCAGGATTCTGGCTGAGTTGCTTCGAAATGTAATATTATTTCCAATCAGAAAAAACATGTTAAAATAATTCATATCCCTGGCAGATTCTTGTTTAAAGCAATCTTTAAGATCAACTGTAATTCATATAGAAGGGTTTAAGGCTGCACTTTCCAAACTATTATATAATTACAGCAAAATGAGAAATGGTTTGTTAATGCAGGCCTGTTATTTTCTGAGATGAGAACTTAAGGTCTGTGTTTTCATAAAAAGTTGGTCAAAATTAATACTGTACACTGAGCTGCCATGTTTAAACAAAATCTAAATGACTTTAGATTATATGGTGTTAATGCTTAAGAATCAGTCGATCTTAGAATGTTAAACTAGAACATTTGTTCATGCAAAACGAAAACTAAAGTTCTCACATTGAAATATTGGAGGCTTTTCAAATTATTTGAAAATGTGAAGAAATCTGCCAAGTTTTCTATGTGCTTGAACAACAAAAGCATGTGAACACCACCCCCCTGAGTGAAATCTATCCTGAGTGGTGGGCATCCCACTGAGGAGCTGTGATGTAGTGTAGAGCAGCGCACCTGAGTCTGCGGTAATAGGCCTTGACCTTCTCTAGCGATACAGCATTGATGCGCTGCTGGAACTCCTCCATGTCAACGCAATCCTGCGGGGACACTCCTTCTGGACGCTCCAGGGCTGAAAGCAAAGCAGATTGGATTTTGCTTGTAGCAGAAGACGAATACATGAGCAGAAAATTCTATAACCACACAATTTAAACACTACCATGTCAAGCTTTTAATAAATTTTGAGACACTGATAATAAAAATACGCCACATAGCGGCTAAAAATAAGCCCAAATGCTCTACCTTTAGAAGCAGAATGATTAAAAACAGAAACTATAATGCAGTAAACGCAAGGTGCTCTGGACTTCCCCTAACTTGCAGTCAGGTCTGTTTTCCAGCAGGCGGCAATGTTTACCCATCATGGTGTTGAGCTCAAAATCCCTGGGCTGTTTTGCACTTTGAAGCACATGAAACAATCAGAGCTGTTTCATTGGATTAGTGTTCCAGCTAGCACTCGTATATGGAAAAGTAATGGCAATTTGTCAGACTAGCGAGATCCATAATGCCTTCTGAATGACACTGATGGAGAACTAAAAGGAGAGCAGGAGAGTGGAGAGGTGGAAGTGTCCAATAAAGAGCCTCAATCTAACCCAATAAAAGAATCTAAAGCTATCAGCAAATGTACGTGTGAGAGGCAGAAGCATTGAGTGTTTTTAAATGGTTTAAGGCTATACCTAATGTATATGATTGATTTAAATTTTAGATCGCTTCTTGATGCACAGTTTATCTCGCCAAAATAGAGTTTGGGGAAGATTATAACTTATAGTGCTATAAAAAAAATATAAATGCTGCATCAGGGATGAAACAGATTAAACACAGACCCATTTATTAGTATCACTGCTATATCATATCTTTTATTGCACAAAATTCTTTACTTTCAATCTTTGCTAATTTGGGTATATTTGGAGAAATGTAGGTGAGGAAAAAACACTAACTCACATGTTTCACATGTTTATGCAGGAAAGGTGTGGGGACTAACATGACCAAAGAAGAAGGTTGATTTTGTGTTTGGTAAACTATTTCTACATGGATCTGGTCATTTGTTTCGGAAGCCGTGCAACCTGAAAAGGCTCTAGGAGAAAGAGAAACAGGCCCACAGCATCACATATCCTCCACCGTGCTTAGCAATGGACACTAGTTAATTTTGTTTTGTTTTGTTTTACATACTCATAATTTGTTTAACTTGACTTCGTTTTCCCAAGATGCTGCTCCATGTTCTCACTCTCCAAAAAGTTAATAAGGCGGAGTACAAGTTTTAAAAAACTGCTTAAGTTCTTTTTTTTTTTTTTTTTTTTTTTTTGGGAAAACAAACAATGGCATTTCCTCCCAGGCTGAGTCGATGTAATCAAATTAAAAGATTGGATTTTTTCTTTTTACACAACTGACAGTGTGAGAATTATCCCATTGTAATAAAAACGTACATTTATTGCAACGCTTTTTCCAGTGGTGAAAACAAATTTGTCTGTCTCTTTACAATTGCAAACAGAAGGGAAATCCTCCTTCTGCACTTGACACTGATACATCACTCTAAATCTGTAATTTCCCTTTAACCTGTCCCATCCTGCCCAGTTTTTACCTCTGGAGAACAGGACCGTGTGGAGCTTGAGGCTGCCTCCGTTTTGAAGACGACTGGGCAGCTCACTGAAATGGCAGCTGTCGAGGTACAGGGTGACCCTCAGGGCCTGTCTGCTGCCCTCCACCTGGTAGCACACAGGTGTGTCTGTGACACAGAGACACCAGGAAGAAAGTTAACAAGACAGGAACATTAAAATTTATGCCATTCACATATATACAGTAGAATCCAAGACAATAAAACTTTCAGAAATTTGGAGACTTGTGTTGATTCTCTAACATTTTAACATGAGTGACTCCTGAACTCTTTTGCAAAAATGGAAAGGTGACCTTTACTGTGCCACCTTACAGTCAGAAGTCCTTTCTAGAAACCCCATCAGGTATTATTCTTTGGAATCGGTGGCTTTAGACTGAAAGCAAGTACCTCAGGTTATGAGGGGCTGACATGTCAGGACCAATGACTCCCAGCTTGCTGTTGAAGCTATTAAGAAATCAGTACAGTACAGCATGCTCTGACACCACAAGCCATCTACCTGCAGTGCAGCAGTCTGAGCTAATATGTTACATTAGCAAAGAAACAAAAGCACGATCAAAGCACGCAAGAATATCATGGATAACTGGATGCCTGTGATTTCTAAGGTTTGATTCCAGCACAGTTTTAAATTGCTGCATGTTCTCCCTGCAGCTAAGCATGAGTCTAGAAAGCAAATTTCTGCTTAATCCACAACTTTGCCAGTTAAAAAGGGAAGTGCCTGAAGTGCTTTTCCTTTTTAGCTGCAATCTTCGCTGACCATACCGAGGCCGTTTAAAAGACGAGTAATGCAATATGAAGCCTTTTTTGTGTCTGCTGGCTTTAGGGTTTCCAGTAACCCGGGCACCTTCAGTAAATGCAAAAACTGGAGTTATAAAAACACACAACTGAACCCAGTTTTTCAGCTTGACACAGACAGTTTTGTAAACATGTCCACAATAGGTACATGCAGGCATTGTCACTAATTATAAATTGTTTTTTTAGTGATCAAAGAGACATGCACATCTTGAACATTTTTAAATTAACCAACTCAGTTGCACATTCCTCTGAACTGGAGTATTTTTTTTTTATATAATTACACAGCATTTATGTTGAAAGTTTGCCCATGTACATGTGTACAGTATTTTTATTCTTTATGCTGTTTATATATATATATATACCGCAGGTTCACACTGAGCATATGTGATAGATGTGACAGAGTCTGGAGACAGCATGGAGAACGTTATGCTGCCTGCAACATCCTCCAGCATGACCAGTTTGGTGGTGGGTCAGTCATGGTATGGGAGGCATTTCTTTGGATGGCCGCACAACCCTCCATGTGCTAGCCAAAGGTGCTCCGACTGCCATAAGGTACTGAGATGAGATCCTCAGACCCATTGTGAGACAATATGTTTGTTGGTGGGCCCTGGGTTCCTTTCTTATGCATGACAATGTTAGGCCTCATGTGGCTGAAGTGTGTCAGCAGTTCCTGCATGATGAGGGCATTGATGTTATGGAGTGGTCTGCCTGTTCCTCAGACTTGAATCCAATTGAGCACATCTGGGACATCATGTTTCGGTCAATCCACCAACGCCACGTTGCACCACATACTGTTCAGGAGCTAACTGATGCTCTAATCCAGGTCTGGGAAGAGATCCCACAGGAGAACATCCACTGTCTCATCAGGAACATGCACAGGCATTGTCGGGAGGTTACACAGGCACGTGGAGGCCACACACACTACTGAGCCTCATTTAGACTTGTCTTGAGGAATATTCACTGACGTTGAATCAGCCTGTCATGTTATTTTCCATTTTCATATTAAGTATGAATCCAAATCTCCATGGTGTAATAATTTTGATTTACATTGATAATTTTTGTGTTATTTTCTTCTCAATCAATTCCACTGTGTTAATAATTACATTTTTCAATGAGATTATTTAATTAATTGAGATCTAGGATGTGTTAGTCACTGCGCTCTAAAATAAATGTTTTGACCTTAAGCTGTTTACCAACACACAACCTACTTCACCTTGGAATAAATATCAAAGAACGCTTTAAATGCACATGTGTAAATATTGCATGTGTCTCAGAGCATCCTGTCAGGATGTATCATGATATCAGTGTCGCTAAGAGATTGAGGATGTGACTCTTTGTGAGTATAACTTATGGAGGCAGTTGAGCATTGTTTACATTCTTTATTCAGTGAAATCTGTAATGGCTATCTTAAGATCAATACCTCTGATCCATTCTAAAAGCAGGATTTGATCTACAGCTGGTCAAACTGTACAGCTGCTCATTATAGGCATTTTGCTTTAAAAAGGCAAAGTTGGTCTTTGTTAATAGAGTCTCTTACTTGCAACCAAACACTCATCTTCCAGTGGCCTGAAGAACACAGTGACTTTGTCCAAGTCCAACAGGGCTGCCTTGGTGTCCTCCAGCATGGTTCGCTCTGCTTTCTGCCAGAGGAGAAAGAAAGCTCTGAAGTTGAACCAGGAAGAGAGTTAAAGCCCGACCGATGCCAGAACACCCAAATCAACAAGAAAATAGAAGGCATTTTAAAAGTATTCACATATTTAGATTTGTAAAGTAATTTGAGTATATGTATCATTTTAATTCCTCTTTACAATAATGCACGACTTTGTCTTGATCCATCACAAAAAAATCCCACATATATAAAACTTTTGAACTCACTAGGTGAGGAGCAAGTGTGGACTGGAAGTGCAGCAAAACACCAATGACGGATATTTGCTCCAGCCACTTGCGGCTGGTCTCCTTGCTGTCTTCCTGGTACTCTCCGGCATTGTTGTACCGTGACCGCAAGGCCATCAGCAGCTGCTCTGCTAGCGTGCAGAGGGCGCCGGTCGCCGCCTGGCAGAAGATCACATCCCGCCGGAGCTGCAGAGACGTGTCTGTTGTTGAGGGTGGAAGACAGGAGAACAATGGTTGGAGGAAATTTAAGCAACAATATGCAAACAAAGGTGTTCAACTGAAGATATGCACTGTTGGAAAAAATTAGCCGGACTGTAACCTTTAGTGTCACATGGCGAGTACTCGCTGTGATGGATGAACCTCTTTGCAAACCACCTTTACAACTCTCCTGTCTTACTAGGAGCAGAGCTTCTCTCTCCTTCCAATTTCATGGAAAATTAAAGCTAGATCCTATCTAATTTTTATTATCTACTGCAGCCTCATTCTAAGCATGAACCATTACCTGTCTTAGCACTAACCTGTGCATTTGAGCAGAGCCAGAAGAAGCTGATTCTTCCCATCTGTAGGTGCAGAATGAAAGCAAGATAAAATGGCTGATAGTCTGTGTGGGAAAATGAGTGTGTGGCAGATGGATGTCTTCAGCTCACCATCCACAAATCTCTGCAGGCTCTCCACCAGGTTTTTGATTGAGAGCGGCAAGTTCCAGGGGTCCTCCTGGATGTTCTTGTGGATCACATAACGACTGCGGGCAGTCCAGTCTTCTGTTTGTCGAAACTCTGTTAAAAGAGGAAAAAAACCAGTGTGTGTGAGTTTCTCTGTCAGCTATCAGACCAAGGATGCCCCCTTCCACCTTGCAGAAGAAGACACAGACTACAGCAAACACATACCTGGCTGGCTGTGGTCAGAGTAAAAGTGCTTGATCTCTTCACAGGCCTTAGTCATAACAGATCCTTTGAGGAGGCAATTGATTGACTCAACCTGTAAAAAGATCAAACTGATTCAGAACATCTGTAGGAAAACTCACCATTTTCTGTTTTTCATTCTTCATACTTTCCTCATTCCACCTGTTTTTCCTCGATCATCTCTGTACTGTACCACACACACAACTTTTTATCCAACCCTAATTTTTTTTATCACAGGGCTCCAACACATTTTTAACATGAAAATCACCTTTTCAAACTCAGATTTTCAGAGTTGTCAACATTTTTTGTCTTTTCTCTAAAGTTTAGATTTTAAAGTTTTATATAAATTGTAAAATATTTATACTTTGGTTGAGCTGCAAAAACCATGGAGTAGGGAGGAAGGAAGGATGACGTTTTGATGGATGAATTGTAGGATGGAAATTATCAGAGTTGGACGGACGAAGGGATGCAGCAGTCCTACAGATTTTTTCAATTCAAAATTCTATGCTTTTCTAAACTCGCACTTTTCAGCTTTTTCAAACCATTCTGGACATTTGAGTATAAAATGTTTACCTCGAAGTCCACAAGACCATGAGACAATCAAATGCTGAAGTTGCCCTCAGATTAGTGTGGTAAAGGGCCATTTCCTTGTTTTTTGTGCTAACTTAGATCAGGTATATTTAAAAATCTATAACATTTAGACTTGGCAAATCTAAACACTACATAAAGAATCTTAAGTAATTTGTGATCTGTGAAACATATATGTTGTTTGTTAAAAGCAAAAAAAAAGAAAGAGTTTCAATGTTCTGAAGCTTCAGAAAAAATTCCTAATCTAACAGGATCTAGAGGCCAAAAAGCGGTAAAAACTCCTTTTTTACTTTGACTGAGGGCACATTTATCAGTGAGGTTTTTCAATAACTTCATCACAAAGACGGTTAACAAAGTTGGACAAATACAGAAGATACGATGTGATGATAAATGATAAACTAGATCATTTAATCATCAATGTAAAAAAAAAAAATTTTTTTTTTTTTTTTTTTTTTTAGAAGTTCTGACTTTTACATAGTGAGGTGAAAAAAAACTTTTATAATCAATTGTGTTTTTCCCTATATTTTTCCATACAAAAGAAAAGATCATTACTTTTCAGTTTTAACAAAACTCCAAGAGAACCGTAAGGGAGGAAGGCTGGATGGAAAATAATTTCTTTGTTAAGGTTTTCTTTGGTACCATATACTATGTGACGATACTGCAAACAATTCTGTTAAGTCTTTCTACACAAACACCTTTTTAAGCTCCAGTTTACATGCAGAAAGAACTATAGCAGCCTAACTGGTTGCTCTCCTACTGGAGTCAGAAGACACTGACAAAAGGAGATGAAAAAAACGAATGAATCTTTTAAACAGAGTCCATGTGTCAGTGAAAGCCTGTGTATGTTTGCTACATGTCCGCGTGTGGTAGAAGGCCAGAGGTATGAGGCAAAGAAACAGGGTTCAAGGGAAAGATGAGAGGGAAATGCAGGGACCTCAACAGAAGACAGCAAGCTGCTTGGGGTAACTCAGCCCAGATGTTGACTGATTATAATAGCAACAATCAGTCTTTAAAGAGAAATGATGACACGTGTGTTTCTTGTTTCCCATGTTTCTGTCTTATCTGTCACGGAGGACACTGTGTACGGGATTCTGGAAAAAACATCTTTTGAGGACTGAAACTGACAAAACCTGAAGAAAGAAAGGGTAAGTAACTAAATGAATACCATGACATTTTTATGATTCTGTATTTCACTTTTTAAGTCTTCTTTTTTGCATTTTCCCCTTCCCTAAACTTCATCACAGTATCAGAATTAGGAAGGCTGCCATTGGTGGAATGGGAGAAGAGCGCAACGTAAAGGTAGAAACAGTGTTAGCCACCCCTTCAGCACTGGTAACACACTTAGCACTCCTAGTGCCATTTAAACATTCAGCCAATGAAATGCAGCTGCTGAATCTCAACGCCACTCTAATTATTATTATCATTATTGTTATTATTTTCAATAGTATATTAGAAACAATGTGTATTTTTTTTTAGATTGTTGTAAAGTTCCATCTTGATTTGATTCTCTTTTGCATGTCAACGTCAATGTTTCACGTCTAACTCCATTAAACACTGCAACTCACCTGGTTGAAAAGATGCTCAAGGCAGCCATGCAGCTTATCCTGTTTGTCAGAGGGAATCCTCATATCACAAGGCAGCTCGTCCCCTTTTGGCCCGAATAAAAGTTTAAAAGGAAAAGTTCAATAGTGGACTGATGAAGCAAAGTCCTAAGCTTGCATATTTCAAGTGTACATTTAAAAAGGATACATGACAGGAAAAATGTAGCTCTGGGGTTTATAAAAAGTTTCTGATAAATGTGATCAGTCACCCTTTAATAATTATCTAAAGTACACATCTTTTTTGTATAAACAGAAAGCAAGAAAGTTGGACATGAAAGCAGTTATTTGGTTTTTCTGTTCTCTTAACCATTCCAGTTTACATCAAAACTCGAAATCCAAACACACAAGAATATTTGTAACTGAAACAAGATTTCTGTTACCTGATCCCATCTCATCACTCCCCAGGTAAGAACTGTTGCTCCGCACACTGGTGTAGGATAGAACTGAATCTCTGTTGCTGTTGCATTCACTGCAAATATGCAGAAACACAAGTCGACCGAGTAAGTGTGTGTTATAAAGCACAGCTCTTAAATCACAGAGGATTTATACTGTAGTGTTTCATAATTATGCATCCCACTGATTGTATGTGCCTTTTTTGATTTACAGCGTGTAAGATTAAACATAATTAAATGATAAAAAAAATATGTGTAGATTCACACATCGAAGCATCCATAAAAGTTTTATTAGGAATACATTCCTGCTTTTACAGTTTCATAAACTAGTTTCTTTAGAGTTACTTTATAGCGCTTTACTCACACAATTTCTACGTTCTTAACACAGTTTTGTAAAATAACGCATCTTGGCATTTATAGTCATACATTACATGATTCAACATGATGTCTGGGAGTGTGTGCAGGATTTACGTGGCTCAAATTATACACAGACTAAAACAAACACTCCTGAAATCCCCTTAGAGAAGCTCTGAATGAGTCACAGCCTGTATTACCATGACAAATGGCCGACTAGCGATTACGAGGTCCAAAAATGACAATTGTGGCTTTGTCTTCCTCTAGCATCAGGCTTGGTAGGATGAAAAAAATAGGAAAGCCTGGGCTGGAATTCACCTGCCTTGTTATTCTGTGGTTTTCAGTGTGTATCTATGTGTGTTTGAGAGTGTGTATTTGTGCTGGTGGCGTGGTGGGACCACAGAGGCAATAAAACTCAGGGGAGAGAGTTAACATGACTTGGTTGATTCCCCCATCTGGATATGTGAACGTGCACTCGGAGTATATTGGGGCGGCACACACACTCCCTACGTGTGTCTGTCTGAAACACACAAGAGGCCATTTTCCTAATTTAGCTTCACAGAACTGCAGCCAAACGTGTGAGCGCAGCTGAGATAATTACACTGTTTGTTGTAACGGGTTTGCCTGGAACGTAAACTCAACACAAACAGTATTGCTCACAATTTTGCTAAATTATTATTGATTAATATATTTGTAGTTCCAAAAACATTAGGAGAATAAGGTATTTTTATAATCTGAGTAACAGCTTTCTTTGACATTGCTCCTCTTTTTATCATAAGCATACTTTGTCACAACCATATGCTGTTTTCTTCCAAGACAAAAGGCTTCTAAAATGTGAATACTTATTTTACTCAATTCATTTTTCAAGGGTGACGTATCACCAATAAATGCATTTCAGCAATCTGAAGCAGGATGTACAGTAAATTCAATTTGAAATACATCCTATTTGACATTTAAAGTATCTAAGGAGAAACCATCACCTCATACGGATTCTGACAACAAGGTTGAACTGTAATCTGTCACAACTGGATCCAGAGACACAACAGTTTGGAATAAAACACACTTACTCCTGCTCTCCTGAATTAGACTTTTTTAATACTCTGACTTAAATTTTAAATCTAAATCATATACAAAAAATAATTTACACTTTTATTACTTAATAACTAATATTTAACTGTCTTAAGAACTGTTAAAAACTATTTAAATGTATCTCTCAACTTACGATGGTGTTTTCCAGCAATGAAATGATACTTTTAACAATTACATGATCTAAACACTATTTCAAGGCAAACAGACTTTGAGCTAACCATGAAGGCTCATTTGGCACGTCTCAGTTCCCATTAATACCAAACAGAGGAAGCATCCAGCTAAAGTGCACCCAGACTACACAGATCCCTGCACTTCAGACATGTTTTGCTCTTGAAGGAAATTGATGACGGGTTTTAAACAGTTATCAAGGGTATCAAGCTAAACTTTGTTAAATATACACTTTCCCTTTAGACTCTACTAACAGAGCTAGTAGTAGATATGGGGGCAGAGACATTTTAATATTACTTTCCCAAGCAAACTATAATAAGCCAGTTTCAGAGGGAGTATATCCAGGCCTTGTGGTGTTGTCTTAGTATAACTAGAGAAACTGTAATATCAAGTGTTGGCCGGAATACGACAATTTCCACGCTTGATAGGTCCTGACCATTGACTAACTGGTCATAAACTCAACATTTAGGTTTTGATTGAACCCACTGATCTAAGCACTATCAGATTATGAAAGCTGTTCTTAACAGAAGAATCACATATACATTGTTTTCTCTGCCATTTCAAATAATGTCTGCAGTTAATTCAGGTTGGGCGAGAGAGAATGAGACTTTCAGCTACTAACAGGAAGGCTGAATGGGGGACAACAAAGCTGCTCTGATTTATCGTTTTGACATTTCAACCTCAGTAGGTCATGGAACATGATGGATCTGGGAATATCAGCAGACTTTTTAGAATTTTCAGTTACGGTAAGGGTCTATACCAGGGGTGTCCAGTTCTAGACCTCAAGGGTCTGTGGTCTGCAGGTTTGAGATGTGTCCACAGTGCTGAAATACTTAGTCAGCATTTCACCCAACTCTGCAGAAGCCTGCTAATAAACCACTCATTTGATTCAGGCTTGTTGAATCTGGGCAACATGACTGAATGTCTGCAACCTAAAAAAGGCACCAACTCCTGCTATCAAAAGTAGTGATTTTGGTAATGGACACCATCAAACTTGTCTCTAGTTTGCACTTAAGTATTGCTGTGGTCTGTTGACTCCTCTGGCTTTAATTTCTTACTCTCCCAGCAGGAAAATAGTCTGCTAATCACCTCTTTAAAACACAGTAGCAGAGTTTATTTGCATTTCAGATAATTGATTCCCTTTTACTGAGGGTTAAATCACTGCTACCATATAGAGCCTTTCTGCCCTTACAACTTTTAGTAAACACCTTATGTGTGTGAGCCCATGCATTTTACACTCACCCAGAGCAACTTAGATATTCCTTTACATTTTATAACGATGAGCTCGCTGCATTTCACGTGGCGGGGCCTGGCTTTAATGACAGAGTTGGCGAGGAGGCCGCGCCCTAAACATTTTGGCCATATTACACAGGGGCCACCACACCAACAACCAATAACTGCATCTTAGTGGGTGGTGGAAGGTGGGGCTCAGTGGAGCTCGGCCCAGTGAACTATGCACGCACAGAAAGCTCTGAATTAACTCACAACAAGCAAAATGACATAAGCAGGCCTGACCAAATCATTTTGAAGTCATTTTTAGCTCCCAGTCAGAATCCCAACATCTGGGACTAATTGTAGTCTGCAAGGGGGGAAATGAGAAGCATTAAAACTCAGTAAAAGGGAGACTGAATGTTGTTTATGTTTTACGGATGTAGTAGCTCAAAACAATAGGTGTTAAGAACAATATAAAAACATTTTTCATTAACAGTCTCATTGTCCATAGCAAACTTGTCGAAAGAGTTGGTTGTGTCACTTATTTGATGAGTTTTAAGAGGTAATATAATAAAACTCACCTGTAGGAGTCCCTGTAGCTCATCGTGTCGTGTCCAGAGTCCTCCTGGTCCTCTTCATTCACCTTAAAGCAAACTTTTTTAATGCCGCCCTGCTCCGCTTTGTCCTGATCACAGCCGTCTTCGCAGGGGGCCAGAGAAGGTGGCTGACCAGACTCGTCAGCAGGAGGCTCCCCCCTCTCCCCCTCTAGTTGTGTGGGTTCAGTGATTGACGACAGGAGGCTAGAGAATGATTTAACAATGTGAAGCATTTTTTGTAACACTCCATATGGCCTAAAGGTTTAAGCTATGGTAAAATTAAATGCTTAATACCAAACCAATGTAATGTGCTTATATTTATGTTTTAATAAACACTCCAAAGTGAAACATACACATCTATTCATTCATGCTTTCACAGCCCTTCCTCAGCATAAACACACAATATGTGTCTCTTTCTCTTGATGTTATCCTGGCTTCACTCCCTGTTCCTGTTCTGGGCCTGGTACATAAATATTTTGGGGCTGAAGAATGTCCCTTTTGTAAACCCTCAGATTTAAACAAGGCAAAGGCCAGACAGACAAAGAGAAGCTGACGAACGGCCTTGGGTGGGCGTGGTCTGGGATAAGGACACATGGCTTTTTATGCAGACAGATCACAAACTCTCACCCTACAGGCGACGATAATGCATAGCTTACACACATCCAGAACCAAGGAATGAGAACATTTGAAAAGAGCACCAGGATGCTAAAAATTAAGGAGATTTTATACAGAAATACAACCAAAACAATTTTCCACTCTTGATTCTTTTCATGAAGTTCCAGTCAGGTGTTTACATACACTCATCGTGTGCATAAAAATAATTAATTTTAGCATTTTAATCATGTTCTTTTTTTTTTTAGGGTGGAATGATGATTCAATAAACAACTTTAATGATTTTTTTAAAAATTTATTGTGGATTTTCTCTAATCCACACAGCATCTAAATTAAACAAACAAGTTTAAATACACACATACAATCCCAGTAAGATTTGGATGAATGTCCTTATCAAGTTAGAGAGAAACCACGTGCTTTAGAAGCAATGTGCAAGTTCCTGGCATAATTCTTCCTGGATATTTCTCCATCCTTAACATAAATAGTAGAGCTCATTTTAACTGGTTGGTTCCATGCCACTGGCACAGCTTTTTAGCTGGAAAAATGTCAAAATGGTTGAGGTTGGGGCTATTCCAGAAACCTTACGTTAGCCTGCTTTATCAATTTGTGATTACTTTAGTGCTGGAACACCCAATTGTCAAGCAACTCTCTAAGGTTTATCTGATCAAGATGGAGGACGTCTTCCATCTTAATTATTCCAGTCACTTTATACAATGTAAAACTGTACACACAGGCTCAAATTACAGATAAATGTCCCTTAGCAAGCTGCACCAGACTCGCATTAAGTGTCTGCAACCACCATTTTTACTAGCTGTTACAGTGTTCCTAAATTTAAGAGCGTCATCTCGACTTCTCTAAACACACTTCTTGCCTTTGAAGTCAAATAGCTAAATCTGTGTCTTGTCTGACCATCAAACCTTTCTTAGGAAAGAATATGACAAGTCCAACAAGCTATGTTTGAAGGTGTTGTTTATGAGCAGCACTTGTTTCTTGGTAGGCACCCTCTCAGTCTATGTTGCAGCTTCCAGTTAATGACAAGCTTGTGCTTTTATGGGTTTTTGGCTCTTTTAGCTGTTTCTAAACATTTTAACCAATTTCCTTTCATCTTAAGGTGACACTTTTGGTCACATGGTTGAAACGTGGATGCTTCTAGTGTTCCAACAGGACAATGATCCCAAACTGGCTTTGGAAGGTTTACCTTGAGCTTTTTGAATAGCCTTCCCAAATTTCCAACTTCAGCCAAACTGAAAATTTTGGATGATGCTTAAAAGTTAGGGGTTTGCAAGGACACCGATCTATATAAATTAATTTCTTCAAATCTACCAAGAGTGTTCAGTTATCCATCCAGAAATATTCCAGAACCTTGTTGATGGCTAAAAAAAAATGCCTGTGGTTTCTCTGCAACTTGCTAAAATACATTTATCCAAATATTATGTGTGTATTCATGATAGATTCCGTCCAAGCTTCCAGAAGGTTAGAAAACAAGAGGGAAAAAGAGGTAGGACATGAGGATGAAAGTCTAGAAGGCCACAGTCAGATAGGAGTACACCAGGAAGAAGGAAGGCAAAGAAGACAGATAGGAAGAGGAAAAGAGGAAGGAAGGACAGAAGGAACGAAGCACAAAAGGAATAAAGGACAGAGATCAGGAAGCAAAAATAAACACAACAAAGGAAAGAAGGAAGAAAACAACCAAGAATGGAAAAATGGACACGAAAAGGAAGGAAGGGAAGAAAGACAGAGCAGGAAGGCAGAAAGGACAAACACAACAAAGTATTGTTGTGTTATATTTCTGGCAATTATATACAAGGAAGACAGGAATGAGTAAAGGAAGGACACAAAGAAAAAAGCAAGAACACCATGAAGGAAGAACACAATTTTCAGACAATGGGAAAGAGAATAGAGTCTGGAAATGCAGATAATTTTCCATACTCTTATTTACTTTTCCTATACTTTTCTGCCAAGGAAAGTATGGGACTTGGACTGCCTAGGAACCCTGGTGGATGTAAACATCTGACCAAAACAGCAGTGATAACATTTTTAGGAGGAAAGGTATAAGAACAATTTCAAAGGTAGAGCAATAATAACTGTTATACTTACTCATCTATTTGGGCAACATATTGCTTCATTTCCCTCACTGCAACATCCAAGCGGCTGTACAAGTAAATGTAGGCATCCTGCGTCTCAGTGTCTTCCTGTTTGAGCAGGAAACTCAGCCCACCTTCACCATGGACCCCCTGCCGACCATCCATCAAGTGCTCGCCTCCGTCCAGGGTCTCCTCCCCGCTGCCATCTGCCTCATACCCTTCCAGGCCAGAGCAGCTCCAGGAAGGAGCACCCATGCTGGTCACACAATGTTGGGTGTGTGACATGGGGTTCAGTTGTGCTACAGGACAGGTGAGGAGACGAGAAGAGAGGAGAGGATCAGCATGGATACCAGTATGTGTTGTTGGAATGAAAAAAAGCTTCCATCTCTGGCAATTATATGGAAGCCAGATGTTGGAAACCTATGAAATGACACTGTTGTCTGGTCTCTATTTCCTCTTAATAGAAAACAACTTACAAAGCACAACTGTTATGCAGGAAAAATAGCAGGATGCAAAACTGTTTACTTGTGCTAAATGCCAAACTCAGCAGCAAGTTGACAAAAGCTAGAACTTCAGACAGAATAAACTCATGTAACAAATCTTAAGAGGGTATAAATAAAATTAAAATATGTTCTTTATTTTGTGGATTATACACATTTAAAACTTTGAAAATGCTTCAAAAAGGATATTTTTTTTCTTTTATCGAAGACCTATTTTCATAAAAAATAAAATAAAAAAAAAAAAAAAAACACTTCTTGGTCCTTGAACATTTTTTTCAATGTCACAGTACAAATACAAACCTCAATGTATTTTATGGTGATTTTATGTTCAACTCAAAGGAGTGCATAAATGTCTGTAAAATATTTTTATCCATACTGAGTCAATACTTAGCTGTAATACTCTTTGCTGTAACTAAAGCATTAAGTCTTTTGGTATCTATTTTTACACATGCAGTGACTGAAACACTTGCCCATTCTTCTTGGTAAAATGGCTAAAGCTCAGTCCAACTCTATGAAGAACGTCTATGAGTATTAATTTTGAAGTCTTGTCACTGATCCTCAACTAGATTCAGGTCTAGATTTTCTAACATATAAATATACTTTGATCTAAGCTAATCCACTGTAGCCCTGGCTGTACGTTTTGGATTGTTGACCTGTTGGAAGGTGAACCTCAGCCCAAGCCCCAAGACTTTTGCAGCCTCTAACAGGTTTTCCTCCAGCATTACCTTGTATTTTCCTCCATCCGTCTTCTCATCCCCTCTGACCAGCTTCTCCGTCCCTACTAAAGAATACTATTCCCACAGCATAATGCTGCCACCATAACATAGCGTTTTGCGTTTAGGCCAAAAAAAATATAATCTTTTGTCCGTTCTTACATGGCTTGTGACAAACTGCAAACTTCTTATGGCTTTCCTTTCAACAATGGCTTTCTTCTTGACAGGTTGTCCCACTTTAGCTGTGAGTCTATGCAGTTCTTCCAGAGTCACCTCTGGTCAAAACTCTTTGTCCAGCCTATCAGTTTAGATAGATGCCCATGTTCGGGTAGGTTTGCATTCATGCCATACTCTTTCCTTTCCATTAGTGGATGATGGCTTGATGAGTGCTCTGTTAGATGGTCAGAGGTTGGGGTATTGTTTTATAACTTAAACCTGTTTTCAGCTTCTAAATGATGCAGTTTGTTCTCTAATATTCTATAACAAACCTCTGAGGTCTTCACTAAACAGCTGCATTCATACCGAGATGAAATTAGATACAGTTGGACTCCATTTACTAACTGGGTGAGTTCTGAAGACAACTGGTTACGCTGGAATTTATTTCAGGGCACTGGGGTAAAGGGGACCAAACACAAAAGCACCTCACACTTACAACACTGGTCTGAAAACGAGGCCTGTCACAATAACAAATTTTACTGGACGATAAATTGTCACAGAAATTATTGTAATAAACAATAATATTGTTGTTTTGAGATCATTTTCAAGTAATCCATTGATAATAGAATAATAATGCAAGTTCACTCTCTCAAAGACTAACAAACTTTAATTTTGTACAGAACACTCCACCCTGGAACTGGAAGATATTTTAAATATCCAAAAGAAAACACGACAACAAAAAACAATAAATAAAAAAGGAAATAAAAACAACACCCAACGAAATCCATAAATAATATGGATTATAAACAAAATTGCCCTTCAAAAAATATCAATCATCAGAATGGAAATTAACCAGCTCATTTTAATTTATCATGCAATAATCACTTAACTGCTTATTGCGACAGGCTTACTTAAAACTCCAACAAAATACATACAAAATGCAGAAATAGTTTCGTAAAACATTGCATCTCCAACTGCAAAACTAAGGACCATCCTTCTGCATCAATGCAGTCAGGTTCAACAGACAGAAAGCGGATCATGTGACGGTGATGACTGCTGGGCAGATATCTGCCTCACAGCTGGTGCTTGAAAGAGAATTGAAGACAAGGCATCCTCTAAAAAAGCAAGCGTGGCTGCACAGACTGCCGTCTAGACAGCTGTGTTGCATTTTCATCTTTGCTGAGAACAGACATAGCTCAGCAGTTAAACTTAAAAACTCCTAATTAATACCAAGTGCCATCATGACAAAGCTGATCAATGTAGCTAGCTGAAGACAGATGCTTTGCTTCTAAACACAGGATTTCTAAGATCCTTGTTACCCTTTGGTATGGTTACGTGGAGGTATGGTATGGTTACGCGCAGGGTCTTTTCCCTCTTTCCTCTCGTTTTTACTGTTTCTAGCGATGAGAGAATTTCAAACTTCCTAAACTTACTTCCTCTGCTGACATCATTCATTCTTTTCTAATGTCCATACGCTGAGAATCGTAGGAGGCTAATGGAGTCCTAATGGCAAACCACTCATCTTATTTGCAATGAGAATCCTTCCTGCTATTGTTACAGTGAGAGGCTGCGGTTGGTGTTTGCTTCTCGATAACCCAGGAATTGAAAAGACACAGATAGTAAGTGGTAAAAATGATCACTAAACCTGGTGTTGAACTGAATCATCATAGATCATTGATACTTGTTTTTTAATGTGATGTAGGTGTTTGTGTATGTGCTGTACCTTGGTCTGGGTCCATGCCATAAAGGGAGTTTTTGCGACCAAAGCGGATACTGAAAGTCCTGCCGGCAGAGGTGATGCTTTTGGGGTATGAGACCTGCATCAGGTTGACATGGCAGTTTGTGGGAATAAAGTCCATGCAGCCCAGTGGGTGAGGGCGAACGCCAGCCTGCCTGAAGGAGGGCCACACCTTGTTCCTCAGCTCCTTGGAAAACTGGGGGAAATAATATGAGAAAACATGAAGAGAGAAGTTGGAGGTGTGTCAAACTGGCCATTAGGTAAACATTAATTAATCCTGAGGCAATATTTAAGCAACTGTAAAAGCCTTATGTTGTCTCTGGTCTTAAAGGGTTAGGCAAATGTTTTGGATGATGATGTTGATAAGCAAATGCGGAACAGCCTGGAAGTGTGGCATTTGAAGTGTGGCAGAAATTGGAAGCATGGATTTCTCAGTACAGGCACAACAACCACTCGTTAGTGGATTTTATTTATATTCTTAAAATCTTCAGGGACTTTCCAGGTTTTAAATACCCCTTTACAACCAAACAAAAGTGTGTCTCAGTACCTGCTGATAGCTGCTGATACGACGCTTGATGCTCTCCAGCTTGGTATCACAGATTTGCCTGAACTCGTACTGTGGCATGGTAACGACCCGATCGCTCTGGGATATGAGCTGGCTGCAGTTGCGTACAAAGAGGCTGTCGTCACCAGAGAATGCCTCCAGGATCTGTAGAGATAAAAACCACAGGATACGGATGGATAACCTTAACAAATAAAAGTTTAGAAAATTTGATGTGGTCAGTTGCAATCTGGCTTGGAATCTCCCATACCCGAAACAGCTTTTTCACTAGAAACCAGAACCAGTTATGAATGGTTAGCAGTTCAGAACTAATAATGAACAACCAACAGCAAACTCTCATGGTTTCATTTACATCTCGTTTCATATTCTGTTACGTTACAACCAAAAACCTTAATGTATATTAATTGTATTTTATGTGACTCACCAACACAAAGTGTCACATAATTGTGAAGTTGAAGAAAAATAGGTTCCTTAATTTTTTTTTTTTTTTTTTTTTTTTTTTTTTTTTTAAATGAAGTGCAGGGAACATAGGTATTGACAGAAACAGCAAAATACAGGGAAGTCTGGCAAAAAAAAAAAAAAAAAAAAAAAAAAAAAAAAACCTGTTGAAAGGCTGCAAAAGACCAGTGACTGGGATGGAGGTTTATCTTGCAACAAGACAAAAGCCTTTAACATAAAGCATTTGTGGTTGTAAAGGTTGATGAAAAAGTTCAAGCACGCTGAATACCTTTGCTAGACATTTGACCAATTTATTCAGTGTTCTTGAGGTGAAAATATATAATTCATATAATTACATTATTGTGCCACTGATGCACCAACACACTTTATAAACCTGAAATAATCTGCTCATAGCTACCTTAGCAGTCAGGCCGAAGCAGCCTTTGGGCTCCACCATCTTCTCCAGGACGTGGCTCTTGATACCTGCAGTGCTCACGTATTCGTAAACCACTCCGTGCTCCAAGTGGACATTATCAACCGTCAGGCTGACCAGGGGCAGATCATTAGAGAGAGAAAGTCTGCAGAGCCTGTGGTCTGTAGATCAATTTTTCACTGGTTAACTTTGCACATTCAGAGGCATCCTATTTATGAAACAATAATGTTAAAAAAAACATTAACACAATTATACTTGAATATTCAAGATACAAAAATGATTGTATCATTGAAATTCCCTGACTGTAGACAAACACAACATTCTACCTTTAGCAATGTCACTTAGAGAGGAGCACAGTATGCTTTGAATATGTTAGGCATGCTTTAATTGACAGTGATTAAGAATCAGATCTGTTCAAATGAAAATAGCCATCTATTACAAATAATACAATGCCTTTTAACTAGGGGTGGGACCTTAACACATTATTTTCAATTAATTAATTACATTGATTATAACACGTTAAAAATTTTAAACGAAATTAAGTGCTTTTTTTTTTAAACATACAAAAAGTCAGAGCGGAGCCTTTGTATTAGTGTGTTTCTGCTATGCCCGTAAATCACTTTTGCCAACATAGTGACTTTGTTGCTATATCTAGCAACTTTTCAGACCCCTCTAAGGACCTTTTATTTTTAAGAAGCGACTAGCGACAAATCTAGAGACTTCCTTCTGTTATTGGAAACTTTGGAGACAACACATGAAAGCACCAGTCGTACTGCAGTTACAGCGAGTAGTGAGTCCTGCTATGAGCCCCTCCCACCTTCGAAGCACTTGCAGATGGTCAGTCTGTCAGCAGCTTCGTCGCACAGCGAAACCCAGCCTATGCAGTTAGCAAAGAGAGGAGGAAACCTACTCCACTCTGGTTCTATATTGCAATTGAATCATGCATGTGCAAAGCTGCCGGTGATCCCCCTCTGGATTACAAAGGATATAAATATAATGTAAATATATTTTTCATGTTGCCTAATGTTTTTTTACCAGAAAATGTTGAACTAAAATAAGTCCCTGCATTTGTTTCACACAGTCTAAGCCTCTGTATATCACCTCCTCCACTGTGCGTGCCTCTGATAACTGTCCTTTGGGTAAATTTGATACTATATAAAACTGATTTATCCAGTGTAGGTTCAGGCAAAGTCTTTACACTTAAATTTACATTGTTAAATTATTTAATAAAGTTCATTTGTAGTTCTAAACATATTTAGAGTATTTTTAATCACTTTTTGTCTTGCCAAGGTTGATATTCCTTTCTTCTACTGCCTGGATGACACACAACCAAATACGCAAATTAGTCAATGACATCATCTAGCAACTTCAAGTGACTTTTAGGACAGCCAGTAGCTACTTTTCTTGCTGAGGAATTGACAACCATGCCGTAAATATGACACACCAGTGACATCCGCAAACAACAGCGATGGACGACAAAACCGCTTCTCTTGGCTCTTTGGGGATTCATTTTTGGTTCAAAAATCGATCTGATGAGACGCTGGAAAAGACTATTGTTGTGTGCAAGTTGTGCAAAATTTCTAAAGAAGTATTTTTTCAAAGAAATTATATGAGTGATCAGGGATTCCTGAAACACTTGAAAGCTGAATTGGTATAATAGCATTTTTGCATCAATCTGATGGTTGAATAACCTAAATAACAGATTAAAGACAATAAATATCTGTGTTGTTAAACTGATATGTCTATTTATTCAATAATTTATCAGCAAAAAGGGGTTTTGAACTGAGAATGTAGCTTATTTTGCCGATATATGGTTTTCGAATAAAATACAATTAATTGCTATTAATTACAGACCCTACAATTAACTCAATTAAAAATTTTAATTGAGTCCCACCTCTACTTTTAACACAACAGATTTACATTTATTATCAAGATTGAGATAGGTACTTATATTTAAACTGCTCTGTGTAGAATAATTACATGCTTTAGAATAAATTGTTGTACAGTGAACAATTGTAAAGATTGAAGTATCATGTTTCACCTGTTCCATTAGTGGTGTTACCCTCCTCGTGGTTAGAGCCGTTCTCCACCGGGTAAGGCCTGAAGAGACTCTCCTCCTTCTCACCTGCACTGCTTAGTCTTTGTAGCTCCTCTACATCCTCAAAAGCGCGATAAACCCACTGAAACTAGAATGAAAAATAGATTTTAAAACATCAATGAAGTTTGGGGAGAATGGGATTTGTCTGTGTCCAGACATTGAAATCAATCCACTATACAGAAACTGTAGCAAATTACCAAAGGTGACGCAATGAGATGCAAAAAGAATAATACAGAATTAGTTTTATTTAAAAGACTGTATTAAAAATTTTAATACTGAGGACATTTTTCAACTGATCCATATAGACTAAATATACCTAACACAACATTGGAGGGAGAGAATCTAATGTTTTTTGTGCCCTTTGGGGGCATTTTTAACCCAACAGGACAGCCAGAACTAGATGAATGTACTTGAACTTGATAACAATGGCAATAATGATCTGATCATTTATCCTGCTGTTGAATGATCCAGCACACATCCACTAAAATCAGACCATAGTCAGGATGTTCAGCTGATCCTGTTCAGTATGCCGAAGCAGAAGGGAATAGTCAGAAAAGACAGGGCTGAAAAACACGAATCAAAACACCGTTTTACACCATACGGCGGACACTCGGCGCTGTCTGCAGCCTTGTGAAACATTGCCTGGAGAGACAAAGTGCTGCAACCAGAATGTCAAAACAAGCAGGGAAGAGCTTGCGTGTTTGACACCGGCCACGCGGTGTGGACTATCAGAAAGAGTTTAATCGTGAATCAGAGAACAGGAATTTAAAACATTCTTGGCAAAGGAATGGATGGAAAGTCAATGGAAAAGACAAGTTGTTACAATGGCTTTTCAATCCAGGAAAGATAGCATTTCAGCTAAAAAAAAAAAAAAAAAAAAAAAATTGAACCACACTGATGTAAGAGAATGTTAAACAGATAAGGTTAAAAAACAGATTTTCTGCTCTTAGGCTAATACTGGTTTGAGTAGCATTCCAGAAATGTTCTAGTCTCTGTGTTTACACAGCTATCCAAAATAGCAACATATATTATCAAGATGTCTTACTTTGCTGCCCTGTTACCTACTGTAACTGAAAAAGCAAAGCATGACAAGTTTTTTTTATTTATTACCTCAAGGAAGTATGGCATAATTAGAAATTGTAAAAGTATCCAAAAGCTGAGTCATAATTAAGTTGCTTGGTGAAAAAAAAAAAATGGACAAGTTTTTGGAAATCTTCTTCTTCAAAAAAGTTCAACTTGTGCAAAAAAAAAAAAAAAAAACTTAAATGCATTAGAAGAACAGAGTCGTTTTTAGTGTATTCTCACTGCCTGAGGGGGTTCCTGGTGAGTGTGCTGGGCGCTGAAGTGCTCCAGGACCTCCTGGTAATCGCTGCGGTTCACGTTGTTGCCGTTGACTTTCAGGATGACCTGGCCGGGCTGAAGACCTGCTGTGGCTGCCTCCCAGCCTGCAGGGGGTCAAAGCAAAATCAGAATGGAAAATGAACAGTGGCAAAGCCAGTGTTATGGTATAGCGACAAAAAAAGTTTGGCAAATGTATTTTTATGCCATCTTTTCCAGAGTATTCATACTCCCTGAACTTTTTACATTTTGACAAGTTACTATTACAAACTTCAAGATATTTTATTGGAATTTTATGTGAAACACAAACAAAAAGTGATCCATATTTGTTAACTGGAAGGGAAATGATTTTTTAAATGATTTTGCAAAAAAAAAAAAAAAAAAAAAAATCTGAAAAGTGTGGCATGCAGTTGTAATTTTGGCCCATTAAAGAAAGGCACGCCCACAGCATGATGCTGCCACAACCATGTTTTTACAATGGGGATACGATTTTCTTCCATGAAGGTCAGATTTGTGGAGTGCACAAGTAACAGTTGCTGGATCAAGAGATTCTCCCACTTTTTCTTTGGATTTCTGCAGGATTGAGCAGAGCTCAATGGACGATCAAAGCTTGCAGAACAGCTGGAGTTATAATTAATTTAAATTCCACACAGATTAACCAATTTTATCAGGTGTCTTTTGAAGGCAAATGGTTGAGGTGGATTTTATTTAGGCCTATGAAAGAAAAGGAGGGTGAAGAAAAAAATGCACCTTCCACTTCGCAATTATGCACTGCTTTGTCTCGGTCTATCACATAAAATCCACCTGAACTACACTGAAGTGTCTGGTTATAATGTGACAAAATGTAACAAAATTAAAGCGGGTAAGAAAGTATTTGCATGTATTAGACCCGCTTGGAATAAATCCAAATACGTGTATTAAATCTGTGATGTTGCACTTCGAGGAGAGGAGCAAATTAACGTGTTTAGTGGCATTACAGAAAGTCTCATTGTACAAACAGCTTCGCAGCCTGGAAATCTAATCAACACCTCCATCATTGTTCCTCACTGATCTAAAAATACAAGCGATGCCATCACTTCCACCCCAGGCATCAGCAATTACCTGACTCTGGGGCTTCTCGACCAGTGCTCCAACAGCAAATTGAAGAACCAGTTTAAGAGGAGAAAATACTGGACTCTGCACCATAGACTTACTGGAAAACCTGCAGCTCAATCACCAACAGAGAGCCAGAGGTAATATAGTACAGTAAGAAAAGAGGACGGAGAGGGAGAGGGGAGCAGAGCGGTGAAAGCAGAGAAGTGATAAAGTAAAACCAAGGAATCACATTCCTTAGTTGCACAACTTGGTAACTCCTCTTTTCAACATGTTTGTCTCCCTGCTTCTGTCTGGTTTACACAGATCCATCTGCCATTTATCATGTCATACAGTAAATCCTACTTTATTCCACTTTCAGTCAGTCTAAGAAGTGCAAACATCTAGTTAGGAGGCCATAAAGAGGGTTGAGATTAGAAAGATAAGCAATTTCTGCTTATGCTTTCAGCTCTGATCACAAAGCACACGTGCGTGCACAGGGTGGATTATATAAAAGACGTATGACTGAGGGTGCCGTTCTGTGAGGAGTTAAAACACTGAGAAAGTCATCTGGTCAACAGGCGCCCATAAAGCTAAAAGCAGAGTGTAACAGGTGGTTAGAGGCTACAGTTACCTCACTTATCATCTAAGATCACTCAGAATTATTTGTCATTTTGCCATCATGAACACATTTGACACGTTTCCTGGAATTGATGTCACAACAGAAAACTAAATTCATGCGTAGATCATTTAGTGTTTGATCAAAGTCTTAGCATACACATCACCCCTCACCAGATAGCTGGTTGTTTCAATTTGCAAAGAAAGTCTGCATCATTAGATCTTCTAAAATAATTTGTATACATGGTCTTTCAAAAGTTTTCCAGCTCCTTGATATCTTTCACATTGTGTCTCATTACAACCACCAATTTTGGCCTAACCTATCAATAAAAAGGTCAAATCGAGAACCTATTTCTCACCTTTTCTCACAGCATGGACGTGTGGAGGTTCAGACCCAGAGAGTCTGAAGGAGAGGCTTTCTGGGTTGTCGGGGATCTTTACCATCCTAGACGAGAAAAAGACAAGTCAGAACAGCTTGCGCTTTGTGTCTACTGTGCATGTATGCCTGATTGATTCATCACACTCACTCCTTGGCTTTGGTGGCGACCAGCAGCCGCAGAGAGCGTCGTATGCAGAAGGCCTGGTTGATCATTGCTTCCACCTCTGAAAAGGGCCTGAGGAACAGCAGGTCCTCGTTGATGGTGTAGATCTTCCTGCCCACCTGCAGGCCGGCCATCTGGGAGGACAGACGGACAGACAGGAGACAGAAGGCTCTTACTTATAGCTTGGCACTTGCCTTAGTGTCTTCCAAAGCGCTGTTCAGATGATAACTACATTTAGTTTACAAATGCCTCGCCACAGCAAGACCTCAGCTGTTTTTCTTCCGTATGATGCAAGTTTTTGCCTGACTAGTGTGAATTACCCAGAATAAAGTCAGTGTTTAGCATGCTTTGTCTCCAAGGAGCAGAGGAGAAGCAAATGGAAAAAAAAGACACAAAAATCAAAGTGTGCACTTGCTGAAATCTCCACAGTCTGCTCAGTCCTGTCATGTATTTTCCAGTCTGAGCAGGACTAAGCGGGTATAGAAAGTGGATAGATGGATAGATTATTGTGTTTTTATAGAGGAAGTGCATATCAAGATTTTTTCGATATGATTGTGCTGCACACCTGGTTAATGCTGGATGAATTTGCACACATCTTCACACCAAACTCACAGTTTTACAAATCAGAATGAAGACGTGCACCCTACATGTTTTCTCCTGCAATGTGATCGCTTGCTGTGTCTATGACCTTTGCCGGGTCAAGTTAACCTTTACATACCATCTCTTCAGCCAGATTGAAAGCATGTTACAATGCACTAACAGTTGCACAAACGTATTCGTGCTTCCAAGCTGTCAACTGGTCATATATCCACCTCTAAAGCCTATTCATATCGCACCGTCGCCTGCTGTATGTCATTAATGCAGTCATCTTTCACATCTTCAGTCACGTTGTCAGAATAATGCTGCCTCTGTCTGTGCGCTGTGTGAGCCCAGTGTCCTCGGCATGGATCCGGTCGGGGTGGCCTCAGCTGAGCCAGACACCCCGACTCTGGATTATAGCCCGGCATGGATGCAGGAACGGCAGGGAGGAGCCACGGCCGTTTGAATGAGGGAAGGATGTATGCGACTACGCAGCATGGGTGCCGGTCTACACGTGACTTTCTATAATAGCATCATATAGTGAAAGAGCTCAGTGTGCGCGAGTGTCTCTCAGCCCCTTTCAGAGCCCCATGGGAATCAGCTGAGCTTCATTCACTGTGCTGGCACACAGACTGAGTCACAACCAGCAATCCTGTTACCGCAAGGGGATGGAGGGGCAAAAAACAGACTAACGGGAGGAGAAAGAAATGAAGAAAAAGGAGCTTCGAGGAGCCTTGGAGGGAGGGCTTAATTGTGTTAAACAGGGAAGAGGATAGCTGTAAAGATTATAAAGAAAGTTTCTGTGCAATAAATAACTGCAAGAAGTAAAGAAACCGATTTTATGAGAAAATGTAGAAATTTGATTATTTGAGATAAACTAAGTTATTGGTGATAAATGTTAGGGAAAGGGCTTTATATTGTACAATACCTCGCAAGAATCTTCATCAAACCCCTTCAACTTTTTCCCCATTGTGTCCCCATCATAACCACAAACTTCAGCTTAAGTCACAAAATTCAGTTTTGGTCTTATCTGACCTTCTTCCACATGTTTGCTATGTCCCCCACATGAGCCTGCTTTCTTCAGCAATGGCTTTCTTCACCCCGCTCTTCCACAAAGGCCATATTTGGGGCATGCACGACTAATTGTTGTCCTGTCGACCGATTCTCCCACCTGAGACGTGGATCTCTGCAACTTTACTGTTATTATGGGCCTGTCAGCTGCTTCTCTATCGAGACCTCTCTTTGCCTAATTACTTATGTGATTGGTCAGATTATTTTGTGATTCAACAGTGGCATCAGAGTAAAAAAGAGGTTGAATACAAATGCACACCACACTTTCAGATTCTCTTTTGAAAAGATTTTGAAAACTGTTTCCTTTTCCTTCTACTCAACGATTATGCATTATTGCATTGGCGTTTGTGGCAGTACTGTGACAAAATGTGAAAACCTTTAAGGCCTGGGAATTATTTTGCAAGGGATTGCATCAGTGGATACAAAAACAATAAGAGAATAACCTACTGTTAACAAATAAAACGTTGAAACGTTTTTGAAAACATTTCAAAAAGGATGAAAAACTGCACTCAAAATTTGCTTCATAGTCAAATTGATCCTCCCCCCTGTACCTGTTTAAAAGAAAACAGGTACAAGCCACCAATATAAATGGAAAAGTTTCTCTTTTTTGTAATTGCTCTAAATGAGTTAGCATGTGTGTGTTTAGTAATTTGGGAAATGTGAATAAGCATGGCTATGATTCTGCAGCTAATTAGAGCCTGCAGAGTCCTGCAAAAAAGATAGAGACTGACAGCAGCCGTCAAAATAGTGGGCAGCCATAACTAAGTAGAGCTAATGCCCTGTGGCGGGAAGAATGTGTGCCAACTGTGTGTGGATGTGCTGGCTATTACCTCTGCGTGTGAGCCCCTGGTGACAGATTTCACCACAATGGCTTTGTTTTTCTCCTCGATCTCGAAGCCGTAGCCTTCCTCCTCGGGGTGAATCTAGCACAGAGACAAAACACATTTACGCTGGTTGATTGCGTGAGAAATATTTTTACACTTTTGCTAAAGTTTCTCTTTCCAACAAGTGCCACATCTGTATAAATCCACACATTAACTCAAATCCCGTAGGAATTCCTGATTTTCTTCCTGTCAGGAGAAAATCAATCAGCTGATCTTTCCCTTGTCCTATCCCCCTGTGAATCGAGGCTCAGCAAAACGTCATCGCCAAAACCCATTAGAAGCTTCCATTAGTTAAGCTCCTGCTGGGGCCATCTTCCTGCTGCATGGCCCTGATAAGATGGCGATCTCTTTTGTTGTATCAGAGGAGACGACTGCAGTAAATAAAGAGTTCCTGCACTTCGCTTCAATAACGGGGCGAGAGCGGGGGGGGATTAGTTCCGTTAATCAAGTAAAAACCATTTCCACTTCTTGTGGAAGCCCAGATAGCACACCTACTTCCCACTCGGACGTGAAAAGGGATGTTGGTGATGCCTGTTGGCTTCCGTTAGATACAATTCCCTTTCTCTTGCACCGTCTAGACTAAAAGTAGTCTGCTGGAGCTACTAGGTTGACCTCATTTCATTTGGCAAATTAATACATATTATAATAGAATGTCAAAAGATAAGAAAATTCCTATATAGGTTATCTGTAAATGAGATGAATGAAGAGCTGCTCGGAATGTAAACATCTACAGATGATGAGTGTGTAAAAACTTGTGCAGTCAATTATCTGTTTGGCAATCAGGATTAGAAATCAAAACAAGTTTCATATTGAGCAAGGCAATTAGAAAATGCTTCAAACAAAATTTAAACCTGCATTATTTCCTTTTTACAAGTCATGTCTACTGTTGTTCAGATTTGTGGGATCTCGGGTCGAAAAGCACAGAGGTTTCATCCTGGCTAATACAGCTGATGATAATGATGACATTAACGAAACACTTATCAAGGTGATCTGAGCAAATTCAAACATGAGGACGTTCAAGCCGAAGGGAATCAGAGCATTGTGATTACTGTGAACACACACATACACCCACACACTTATCTGAAGAGTGAAGCTTAATGTGTATTTATTTGGAGAAAGAAACAGTGGTCTGTTTTTACCTCAAATCCATAAAACCTCATTGTTTCCAATTAAGAGAATGTTATATGTGTATGTGAGTGGAGATAAAGCTGTCTGATAAAGTGAAGTGAAACATCTGAGTGCCAAATTTATTGTTCTTAAGATGTGTTCACAGTCATTTTATTTTTAGCATATATATGCTCCAGATGGTACAGATATCACAGTGTGAAGCTACTATTTTCAGCCAAGAGTGAGAATTTCTATGAACATGTGTGCATTACATATGAGGGTATGTGTAAATGTAAATATTCAAGCTCACCACAAGGGACTTGGCAAGGATGTTTTCTATGAGTTTGAAGTCATTTCGCTGGAGCTGCTTGCTCTTGGTGCCAGTTCCCTCAGTTTCTTCATCAGCATAGAAACGGAAGAACTGCGAGTCATCTTTAAACTCGCTCTTCTCCAAAACTAAGGGATGAAAAGAAAGAGGAGCAAACATGAGGACTAAAAACAAGGAATTACAGAAAGTATGTGCACTTCAGTCTTTCCATTGGCTGAAAGAATCAGCAGCAAGGCCAAAAGATTAGTAACCCAAAGCTGGAATATATGATGTATTGTGGAAACAAAGGGAGTTTTAATAGGCATCTTCAAAACAGAGGGTATTGGTCAATTAGGTCATAAAACGATGATGCCCATTTGGAACATCTGGAGCCAAAACACATCTGGATAACAGTCTGTGAAACTCTCAAGAGAGCACAAATAAATATCTGTTGTGTGTGTCAGAGTGCACTGGGAAATCCTGCCTTTGGGTAGAGTGTTGCTTTAACACATGGGGCACCTCAGACAGGTGAGAGCACAAGGCTAAAGCTTATCCAAACCCAGCATTTTTTTGAGCCTGAACACAAAATAAACATTCACCATCCTGCCAAAAATATTAAAATTAAATCTTAATGTTGTTTTATGGACAAAATACTTTCGGCAAAAAAACTAAATTCACAGGATATCTGTGGGTTTCAGCAAGTCCAATTTAAGACTTTTTAATGCCACCTTAATTGACATTTAAGACCGAAAAACCTAGAAATATAGGGGATGATTGGGGGATCCTGCTGACTAACAATTAAGCATAACAAAAACTTCTGAAATTTCTGGGGTCTGTTTGAGGCTCTTGGCAGTGGCTTTGTGCTTCTCTCACTGCATATGGGCTCTCTACAGCCTTAATCCTTTTAGTGCCAGGATTAAAAGTTCTTTGTCTTTTTGCACAGAATGCACTTAGCCTTGTATGGGTTCACAACAGAAGTGAGACAGTGGTGAAAACAATGGCGATAAATTTGTATTCATCCAAGGATAAATGCGAATTTTAGATACATGAATTTAAAGGGGTGGTGACATCACTGTATAAACAATTTCATGTAGTTGATATTGATATTTAAAAAAATAACGTCCCCTTTTTGTAGGGGTTTGTTTTGGCAGTCCAGATTTCCCTCCTTGGTAATAGTGTTGGGTACGGTAATGATATGTGGCTCTACCTAGCTGGCTTCACTCTGATTGGCTACAACCATATTTGGGAAACTCTTCAGTAAAATGTGTTGAACATTGTCTCAAATTGAGGTTATAATTGCGTGGCACTTCCCCATAAATGAACTTCAGCCACTTTTCTCTGGTTCTCTCATTCTTCGGGAGTAAGTGGAAACTTCCATCTGTTTTTGAGAACCCTCAGACATAACAGCTGCCCATCCTCTTCTCAAGTGGAGTTGCCAGACATGCTAGTGCGACTTAGCGCTTAAATTAGCCGGTGTATCAGCTGGAGGGAAGAGGGAAGAGGGAAGGGGAGGGCTGTATGCTTGATGGTGTGCTCTAATTGGAGAATATGAATTGAATGAATATGAATATGAATGAACTGTTCTCTGAGTCGTCTGTTTTTGAGCAAAGAAACAAAGCTGACCGCCTATGAGCAGGGCTTTTGATACCAATTCTTGACATTCACACGGCCTCATCAGTGCACAACAGATCATATTATACCCCCAAAACCACAGAAAAATGAAATTTGTTGTCATGACTTTGTTAAGACTTTTTAAGGATGCGTAGACACCCTGATTCACCTCATAAAACCTAGACTATTTTAACTGGTTTTCAATTACATGTTCTGTTAGGCCCTGAAGAATACTGCAACATATATTGAATTGCTACTGATCTAAATGATTTTTACTGGTGGTGTAACATCCTTTTAAAATGCCACCTGAATTATTTTTTATTTGTTAAAATCAAGTTTGTCTTGCGAAGCCCTACCGACTTCATGTTAGCAGGTGACTTTGTCTGATTAACAAAGAACGTGCCCAATAACTACTATACTGAAATCCTACAGAACATAATTTCAGTAACTCATGGCTTGTCAATTTATGCTGAAGCACAGCAGCATCAGGTGCATACACAACAATGCACCTCAACTACAGACAACTAAACTATTCCATCAAGTTCAAGTGTGAAATTTGTTACATATCACAAAGAACGTAACTTAATATATTTTAATAACCTTCCAGGTGTATGGCCCTTTAAGGCAACTCTAAAACAGGTCTTGTGGAGGCAAATGTAAGCAGTTAGGTACCCACGTATTCAAAGATTTGGAGAAAATCTGCCACCTAAAGATGAACAAAAGCCTACACACCTTCACCACACACCCTCACACCACACCCTGTCATCATAATGGCCACACTCCAACACAAACTATTTCTGAACGTGAGTTATTTCCTCTGACTCATAAAGGCTGGGGGCATTTAATACCTTTACACCACTTACTTAACTGAAGGGAGTGTTGGTCCGGAAACTGTTATAAACGAGACACACATACACATACACATATTTGTACACATTCGGAAATGATGTGCAATTGCAAGGGTGAAAACAACCTTGCTTAAGCTTATTTTTGATTGTACTTACGGAACAATAAGCTGTGGTTCCATTTTAAATGCAGAATATTACATATAAAAGTACTTTTGGTATTGAGGCATTGATGCATCCTTTAGCTTTATACAACAAAGCACAAAAGCCTCTTCAAATATTAGACAGACACCATTCATCACTGTCTGTCAGACAGTGAGTGGTGTTTTGAATTAATTTATATTTCCATTTAATGCTGCAGATGGGGTTGTGCTGAAGGAAAATCTGTTTTCATAAAACTTATTATTTACATTTGCAAATTGCATTTATATGCAGGATCCATTTAACCCTGTCACAACATAGGGCTGCTGCAGCCAATTTAATCCTGTATTTGGGTTTTCACTTTGCATGCTAAGTTGTCTGAAAGGCCAACATGCTCCAGGCTTTTATTACAGTAACAGGCATACTAAACTTGGCCCAGAAAAAGCAGACAAGGACAGAAAAAGAAAAACAGAGACAGAAAAAAAAGAGTTTTGAAAGAACAGCAAAAAAGCAGCAGATGTACTGACTAAGGTCTTGAGAAAGTGAATTGATTAGAGGTAAGAAGTACTGACAGGTCAGGAGGAAATGGGTCATGGCCTTTAAGAAAGGCAGAGAAAAGTCAGAACAGGTGGCACCTTCAAACAGATGGCAATGGGAGGTACTGTAGATGAGTATCTGAGGCAAAGTGAGACAAACTTAACAGTAAGAAAATGTCTCAATAACTATGTCTTACTTACAAAGCACTTTCAGAGATGTGTTAGCTTTTAAGGGTGGAGAGGTTGACATCCTGTACCTTCCTACAGAAAGCTCCAAAGCATGTCAATAAGAAACCAGTCAGGAAACCGTGAGACTGAATAAAGAACATCTAAAAAACATCAATAATGATGTCTCTCCCCCCCCCCCCAAAAAAAAAAAAAAAAAAATCTCAGTTGGATTTAAGTCTGAACTTTGCCTGGACCATTCCAAGACATCATTATGGATTTCAACAAGTCTACAGTAGCTCCGGCTGTGTGCTTAAGGTCGTTGTGCCGCTAGAGGTTGAACCTCTGTCCCACTCTCAAGTCTTTCACAGGTTCTAACTGTTTTTTTCCGGGATTACACTGTATTTAGCTTCACCCATCTTCCCATCAACTCTGGCGAACTTCCCTGACCCTGATGAAGAAAATCATCTCCACAGCCTGATGGTGCCGCTATTATGCAGTCCTACATTTTCACAGAGTTTTGCATTTAGGTCAAAACTTTTTGTTTTGATCTCATCTGACCAGAGCACATTTTTTCACATGCTTGCCATGTCCCTACAAAGTTTGTGAAAAACTGTATACAAGACTTTTTATGACTTTCTCTTTCATCTTGCCTCTCTTCCATTAAGAGCAAGATTTATGGCGTGTAGAGAGGTTTGTCCTGTCTACAGATTTACCAACCAGTCCTCCAGAGTTACCATGGGTCGTTCAGATGATTCTCTGGTTAATACTCTCCTTGCCCTGTTTGTCAGTTTTACTGGACAGCAATGTCTAAGTAGGCTTACAGTTGTTGTAAACATTTCCATTTTCAATTTATGGACTGAACAGAGCTCTATGAGACGTTCAACGTTTTGGATATTGTTTAAAAAACCCAACCATGGTTTAAAATTCTCCAAATCTTCCTCCCTGCCTTGTCTGTTGTGCTTTTATTCTTTCTCACGGTTGTTCTCTAATGTTCTCTAACAAACATCTGAGGCCTTCATAGGACAATATACTGAGATTAAAGGTACTTTAAACCAAGATAGTCCGGTTGGATGGTGAATGCTGAAAAATTTCATTTGATTGATTTGATTTCATTTGATTTGATTTGATCATTTGATCAACCTTCATTTGATTTTCACATTGTGCTTTTAACTGCACACAGTTGCAATAGTAGTGAGCTAGGAGACAAGGAAAATAAGATGTGCAGCTGTGGTAATAGACGTAGACCAAGGCATTGTAAGGATTCAAAAGTTTTCATGCAACATATGTGTCTGCAAATCCTACATCTCATCCTCCCTTTGGTTTGCTAGATCTGTTTGCTTTTGCACTGCAAGCGAACTGCACTAGGGTTCACATACAAGTCAACCAAAACCTATGTTTTCCAGCAAAGCAGAGGTTGCTTGTTTAATAGGCACTAGCGTTCCGATGAGCATTAACACTTACACAAATAAAGTGGCATACTAAACATGCTTCCAAATAACTACAACATACAGATAAGTCTTTACCCTCCTTGGTTCTTTGGAAGTGAAATGTGATCAAATGATAGATGACTAAAGACTTTTTTTCCCCAGTCACATAAATAAGCAACACTGACCTTCTACTGAAATTGTTAGGAAATCAGGAATTGCAATGATCAGATCCCTTCTTTAGTATTCTGACACTTCATCTTTTCAGAGCTTCTTAATTTACACTTCTTTCACCAGTCCAACAATATGGCACCTGTCAATTATATGTCCTAACCAGTGGTCACGGTTCATGGGTCTAACCCAGACGGCTGTGTAGCAAAGCCAAACAGCTCTGGTTAGGGTACACTGCTAAGGCTGTTTACGTTCAACATTCTGGGCTGGAACCAAATCCGCTTCAGCACATTGTGGTCAGCGAGGCTAGAGAAATCAGACAGGCTACGCAAAAGTATGTTGTCTGTTTTTCAAACAAATACAGTGTTTAAAGGCAGGGTGAAAATTAAATTCTTTTAGGTTGACAGCAGAATAGACTGAGGGCAAATACGGGACAAGATGATGCAATAAAGCAGCACCGAGATGAGGTTATTGGGCAACCTTTGAAACACAAACATTTCTGAATGAAATTCAAGTACTTGCATAAGAGAAGTAACCACAGTGGACGAGAGATGACATGCAATATTAAAATGATTCACTGTGTTAAACAAGTATCTTCAAGCTGAAAAAAGCAGCAATAGTCATCAGTGCATTTGTGTGTGTCTTTATCAATGCTTCACCATGTAAGTAAGAGAGAACTGAACTGACCGTGGTGCATGTAGCCGCTGTTGCAGAGCCCCACACCCAGTGTCACAGCGTCCTCTCTGTTCGAGCAGTCTCCCTGGGAAACCAAATCAATGACGCACACAGTCAGTCGGACAGTCACAATGTCTGTTTACACCTTCTTCTCAGACACAACACACAGCTGCACCACAAGGGTTAAGGATGGTGATCTCTGAAGAGCACATTCATACATAGCTTTTCATTTATGTGTTTACAGCAGAAAGAAATTTAGATAGCAAATCAATGAGTTCATTATTAATGACACACCCTGCTGTCACCACTTCGGCAGCAAGCAAAAACTAAGAAACTCCTTCATCTTTCCAGAAAACTAAACAAAATATCTTGGATAAATGTTTCAAGTACTTTTGTACCATAACATAAAAAACACCATAAATTAAAAAATGAGAACATCTGAACTGCATTTAAACTGCAAATTAAAGTATAAACAAACCAAATGCACATTTGGAGTAAAAATAGGAAACAATAGTCTAAAAAATAAACAAATATTGAATTGATCTCACTTTAGATCTGATACCTTCTTGTTGCTTTGTTTAAGAATAATAGATGCTTACCTGTGAGATTAACCAGTCCACCAGTTTGCTTGCAGGCAAAACAGATTTAAAGGTTTTCAGATGGTGGTCTCTGTCCCTAAAGGAGCAACAAAAGGAAAAACAATATTTACACTAGTTGCTTAATGCAGGTTGAGTAAAAACTCACATCACATGTAACACATTGATTTTTATCTTGACTGTTTTGAGTAATTTTGCTAATAAATGTATAATAAGCTTCAACCTCAGCTCTGAATTGATGGCCCTTCTACACATTGCAATCTTCCACTGTGTATACTAAGGTTGTGCATCAAAGGCTGTAAAACCCCAAATATATTACTAATATATAAACACTTGAAACATACTAGTCTGCAAAATATTAAATCCAAAAACTTCTTTGCACCTGCATAATTCAAATGCGATGGTGATATAAAGTGCAGACGCTTTGTAACTCAGAAAAGATTTTTTTTAACTTGTTTAAACAACCAAAATATGAAAACACACACACAAACAGAGAACAATGATGCGCTTAAAAATCAACTGTTCAAATAAATTGGACATTACTTGGGTTGATCGGCTATAAACAGTGACTGGCTGGGCAGAAACTCAAAAATACCATCTTTGAACATACCAGATATTATTACCAGGTTGCATTACCATCTACACTGTCAGTGAAACTACTTTCAGTATAAGTGAGGTGCTAAAAAATGACATCATTTGAAGAAGTGATGAAAGACACTATTTAAAAAGGTAACTAGTTTCTACTACATTTTGATATGTCTGTGTTGTTTGGGTTCATTCAGACTTTCAGCAGATAAAAGGAAGGCTCAACAAAGTACGGTAAAGTTGTTCTGTTTTGTCCTTTAGAGCTTTCAAAATCTGCCTGTCATTAAACATTTTAAATTTACATACACTGGCAGGCTTTTAGAAATCTCAGCAATGAGACTACAGCTTTAGCTAGGCGTGCTAACCATGCTAATCTCTAGAAAGTGGTAAATTTTTTCTCACTTCAATTAGAAGCTGTTAAAATGAAACTTAACATCAATATCTGATAAGTGCAGATTTGGACAAAGGAGCCTTTAATGCAGGAAATAAAAGAAACATCAATAATTATCTTTATAAGTGAAGACTTCATTATTAGACAAATTCAATCAGCAGCAGCTTTATCACTCTGAAGGCTTAATAAAGCTAAGGGAGGGTTTATAATTATTAATATTCATTAATCAATAAATCACTTAAACCTTTTAATTAATTGCTGCTACGGTACCAGTATAGTCACAGATTTAAAAAGAAAGACAGTGTTACATAATAGCTGGCTGGCAGGCACACGAATTGCCTTTGTGTGTTAATAGGATTTGTCCTCAGACCAAAAGCTCTTTGTTTGCTCTGATGGCAACCCTGGGCTTTTCAATCACTGGGTGAGCGATGAAGGGAAAGATAGGAGAGAAGATGGTGGCAGGGTACTAAAGGAGGGCTTGTGTGGAAAGCATTTTACGCAACTAATTTAAGTCTACACAATTATCATTAATCCTTTCAAGGTAAAGAGCTAATTTAATATTTAATTGAAGTTTTAACATTAAAATAATTTTGATCAGAACCAGATATTATTTAGGACTAAAGGAGAACTGAATTTATACAGCATAACTATTCTGGTATTAACACATAAAGGGAAATAAAATAAAAGGATGCATTTTTTTTTTTTTTTTTTTTGCACTCCTACATTAGAAATGTAATTTATTCCTCTCTATTTGGTACAAATAAGTCTTAATCTTAAGCTTTCTCAAATTAAAAGTCTCAAAAATCTGGCACATATAACGTGAACGGAGTGTTAAAAGAATTAACTTACAGGAGGTTACATTAGAGGAGAAAGAGGTTTTGAGGCCTGTCATTCCTGGCAGGAAAGCTGTTTGTTCAGTCATGACAGGAAAGGGTTGAAGCACAGTGAATGTGAACCCCAACCATGAATATGCATTTGTGCACCTGGAGGGCAGAAACATTAGCATATGGGGGGAGGGCAGGTACTTACTTGATGACGGGTGTGTGAAGGCTGTGAAGGCGGCAGTAAAGCCTAACGCCCTACAAGAGAGGAACACAGCGCTGCTGAGTCACAGATCGTACACGCCTTGGATAAACATGTATGATCATGAACGATCTGTGGAGCTTGAAAAGAGTTATCCTGAGGCTATCATTTTAGGATACAAATGTCAGAGCCAGAGTCTGCCTCTAAATGTAGGCAAACACAGTAACACATTTATTTCTAACATTTAAACAATCTCTTTTTCAAGAGCATTTTTGGCAGAGTGCAAAAATCTTACTTTTGCAGAGTCTTGCAAGAGTAATCATTCCCCTTGAAATGTTCCAAATTTTTTCACGTTACAGCCACAAACTTGATTGTATTTTTTAAATTGGACTTTATGTGATAGACCATACCAAAATAATGTACAGCTGTAAAGGGGAGTGTGGTGTGCGACTGTATTCAGCCTTCTTTCCTCTAATAGCCCTAAAGTAAATCAAGTAAAACCAACTGCCTGTAAAAGTCGTCTAATTAGAAGTTAATTCAATCTTAGTGTGAACCCACTTATTCTATAAAGGCCCTCAGAGGTTTGTTTGAGAGCATTAAACAGAGAAGCAGTTCACCATGAACGCACCATCTCTGCAAAGAGACATAGTGTTGACAGCATCATACTTTGGGATGCTTTTCTTCAGCATGTTGTAACTATGAAGTAACTCCAGACGTCTTCATTCTTACTTCATGTATTTATATTTTGTTTCCATGGAGCCAGAAGCCAGAGTTTTTCATGAATGTTTCTTCAGACTCTGTCTTATATCTTTTGCTTTGGGCTCTGGCTGTTTTTTCCCTCATTTTAAGCCCATGATATGAATATTTTTAAAGGATATTTTACTGTTTGTTTTTTAAACACTTTAATGGAATGAATACATCCAAACATAACCTTTTTAACTCTATTTGAAGCACTTTTAAGCTTTAACTTGGTGAAAAGTAGCCTATCACAATATTTTTCTTCACAATTTCTTCAGTTTAAAGATAGTAATGATGGGCAGTGACAGTTATAAAGTAAAATTCTTGCACCAACATTTGGCACACAGGAGATAGTTAAACTGTGTCCTGCATCAGGACACAATTACCTATCTATTTTGTCAAAGGAAAACTATATTTTCCTTTTCCTTAGACATTCCTTGCAGATATCTGCTATAAATTACAGGCTTGCCACTTCTCCTTTGTTTCCTTATAGTTGAACACAAACATGGCACAATATGATGTCATGGTCAAGTATAAGAACTGAACAGAAACTGCAGCCAAAGTCCAAAGAACCCTGAAGGAAAGGTGGGAACTGGCTGCAGGTATATAATCACCATTGTGATGATATTGACTGATATTGGTTATGATTAATCCAGAAATTCCACACCTTTCCTTTTTTCCCTCATAATCACAATATTTTTAAATCAGGTGTGAATTAAGCTAGAGAAAATCTATTTAATTGGCCAAGTATATTACTGGCAGAGTTTAAAGGGATGACACTTAAAATGTTATAGTCTACTAAATCACATCCAAGTAGTTATTTGCAATTGTAATATTGCACACATAGCGACAACTGCAACTGAATGTGTCATGCAGCCCTATGGTAGAATTATCTTTTTGCATAGAATTATATGTAGGGAAAAACACAAGGAAACTGGCATTAAAATTCATCCCTTTAAAATGTAAACAGAGTTTAAACTGTTTTTAATAGTTTTATATTTAATTAGTAACCTCAAACACTTTTACAGCTAAGAAATCAGACTACTGCATTTTGTTTTAGCTATTTTTATAAGACATAAATGATATATTTCAGCAGCAGTAGTCGCGGATACCTTTGACATGATGTCTTCCATCTCGCTGCGGGCCTTATAGGTGCCATCATCGTAGCGGAAGCGGTACAACACCTGCTCATTCTTGAACTGGTGTTTGTCTGACACTGAAAGATCGCCCAAAGAGAAAAAAGGTCACCGTTGGATTGCAGTTAGTGCAATAAATGATTAAAAGTTCATTATACATATTGTGGTTATCGCTCCGTTTCAATCGGAATCAAATGCAGATGTTCCTCCAGCACTGTTTTTTTTATGCAACAGTAACATACAACTTATGTGTAATGTTTTTGTTTCGACTTGTAAGTAGAGGGTGCATATATGAATTGATGGCTGGTAGTGGTCACAGTTTTGTCCGTAATGTCTTCTGAAATCACAATATAAGTTTGCCTGAAACTGAGTTTTATTTTCTTTTTTCCAGATAAACTAAAGATGCAACAATAAACCTTAGTGCTGCATACAAAATGTAAAATGGGACAGCCACATTAACATTAGTTTGTGAGGAAACTGCAACATAAGACAAAACAGTTAAAAATGCAAAAATAGAATAATTTATTTGTCTTTTCTACTATTTTAAACTTGCAGTATCCAGATGTAGGTTTACATATTCTGTTTTAAAACATTTTACATATTTAACTTCCTCAGTGTATAAACTAGGCCACACATTAAAAGGAACTCTGCAGTTGTAAATCTGCATCTGAAGAAGAAGCAATAATATTCAAATATTCAACAAAGCAAACAGCTGCCAATTCTCATAAAGCCTCACAATGAACATAACACAGCCAAAACGAGTTCTTATTCATGATGTCTCCACCAAAGTGAAATGGGGAAATGATCCACAAGGACTCGACTGTCTGAGAGCAGAATCAGCCAAACAGAGGCAGAGTGGTTCCACCACAACAAGCTGGCATTGACTCAAACAAGCTGCTGGGTTTTCCTCAGTCTAGACTTGAAATGCCCCTATAAAACCTAGGAATGCACCAGCAAATCAGCTTTTGGAAGGTGTCATATGTGAGACTTATTAAGGACATGAAACGATAGCTGAATTATCCTTGGAGCAAAGTAGATGTCAAAAGTGCAAACATTCATGTTTAAACCCGTGTTTAAGTGAGTCGAACATGTATTTGAATGAAGTGTACAGGAGAGATCAATGAGGCTGATTGAGTTTTATTGATATTACAACATATCATAAAAGATTAAAAGATAAAATGACTAACATATGATGCTTATATTTTGCCTGTAAGGCATGGATCTCTCCGGTTTGCCTGCAAAGTTCTCCACATCATTACTGTATCACTCAGTTGTAAGGGACCGTCAGGAAGAATCTCTGGGGATTCGCCACAGGTTTTAAGGAACGTGAATGTTGGGTTTCAGCAAATTTCCCCCAGAGTGTGGGGTGTATAAACTGTGACAGTGGTTTGCACTTAGAATGTGCCCCTCCAACAACATCCTGGACAACTGCTTTCATACATTATTTATACAAGTTTGGGGATGAAGAGTGTGTGTGTGTGTGTGTGTGTGTGTGTGTGTGTGTGTGTGTGTGTGTGTGTGTGTGTGTGTGTGTGTATACATTTTCTTTCATAATGTATAATTTAGTCTGGAGAACCTGCGAGTGCCATCCTAAAAACAAAAATCAAGAAAGTGGAAATAATGAGACACATTTCAAGAAAAAATATAAACAGAGCAAGTCAAAGAAAATAAAAATCCCGACTCAGGGAAACAATGAAAACTGAGTCCGACATAAACAAATGGAACACACACTTGTCAAGGAGAACCACAAATGGCAAAGAATTGTCAGAAAAAAAATATGTTAACACAATCTCAAAAAAACAACATAAAAAAAAAAAAAGATTTTAAACAGGGAGGCTAGGAAGGAAGGAGGGCAGACAGACAGAGATGTCTTACCATGGTGAATGATGCCATTTTCCAGTAAGGCTTGTCCCAGGTTTACTCCCTCATCGGCGTTGCTGATCTCCCCGCTTTCTATCAGCCACGACACAAACTCACTGAGGGACAAGAGGAAGAGGAACAGATGAGGACAGGTGTCTTTCAACTGATCCTCCTTTCATTTTAAAGTACCAAGTAAGTTTACTAGTAAGTTTACCAAGTAAGTAAAAGTAAGTAAGTACCAAGTAAGTTTATTAGTAAGTACTAAGTAAGTTTCATTTTGGTACCATTAGTACCAAAAAAAGAGTTGGGTACTAGATGACTAAACCTGCCAGGTTTCAAAACAGTAAAGTGATATGACTGGCCGCTGGCTTGGATTTTTCAACTCTAGAGATGTCAATTGATTGGCTGTGATGTAGAATACACACAGGAGAAATTTAGTTACATCTGTCTGCAATCAACAGTTGCTTTTTGTTTTATAGCTGATCGATGTTACCATTTAGAGTAGGTATAATGCTCTGTAATAATTCTCTGTTTGACAAACTGGTAATCTGCATGCATTATTGCTGGAGTTTACTACTAAGGAAACAACAGTGAGAAGACTATGATAGTAATCAGTGACAGGGTACATAAACACATTTCATCTACATAACAAACCTCATCAGTTTAGAGTTGATTCTGAGAACTGAAAATCTATCTACATTTAAACATGTAATCCTGTGGGTTCGCGTGGTTCGCCATCAGCATCCTGAAATCTGATTTGAAATGATAAACACAGCTGCCTGTGGCACTCGGGCTAATGGGAGGCCAAACGATCCGGGCTACCTGGGAAGTAAGCTGTTTACTCATAGGTCTCTGCTGTTTTCAGCTCACCCACAGGCTCCAACAAGTGAAACATATCCTTTCTGAATCTGAGCTGGCCTGAATGTCCTCTGGGAGCTCTAAACGATGCTGCGTGTTGACACGGTGGGGAAGGTTATTTATACACAGGCCTTTTACTCTTCCAAAATGGAAGATTTTACAGTATTTTAATGGCTTACTGAGACCACAAGTGCTGGTGATGTATACTCTACAAATGAACTCCTTCACAAATATCCCTCATATCTGCTCGGACACACGCTAGAACTATCCATATCCAAGCACTTTCATCTCCGCTGTCTTGCCTCTGAGCCCAGTGTCGGCTAAGCAAATGTTTGAGGGAGAAAATGAGTTTTTCCCCTCCTTCGCCTCTTTGCTATCTGAGTGAAATCACTTCCTCAGATAATCAATCGCAGTGAATCTGAGAGAGGCAATCTGTATTTATGCCTGTGATCATTAATCCTGACAAAGTACATGCTGAAACAATATTACCAAAAACATGTATTAGTGGTTGAAATTTTTGGATCTGCTGTTCACAGATTGCAAATCTGTTTGTCTGAATACACTTTGAATATAATGTTTGTATGAGCGTGTTTTTCACCTTTTAATGGTAATTGTTTTTGCCTGAAATTTTTGTTTATTTTATCTCTTAATCTCATTTTATGCTCACTTTAAACCCAGGGGTTCTTAAGTGATGTTGACATGAGGAATGACTTACCACCAGGGGGTTTGTGTGTGTGTGTGTGTGTGTGTGTGTGTGTGTGTGTGTGTGTGTGTGTGTGTGTGTGTGTGTGTGTGTTATGTAAGAGTCAGGTTAATTTTGGACCCAAATGTAATGGGAGCAGATTTGATGAGCAAGAGTAGTTAACAGAGTAAAGGGGCTGTGAGGGAGACTGAGGGAGAGCTGACAGACATGGATAATGGATTTTTAGGAATAACAGCAGCTTATACATCAATCTTGTGTTAATTCACTCTACTTAAACTGCAGTAATGTGTAAAAATACAGGAGGCCAAATTTCCTTGTAGCTTTTGTTAAAGTTGTCCTGATCAATAGTTCTCCAGGCTTTCATAAGGTGTCTCAAAGTTATTCCTTGGATGTTTGCTTCTTTCTCAATCATTTTCTTTTCAGTATTTGGATCTGAACACAATGGCACATTGTGTAGTTTTTGCTTAAAAATAAAAAAAGTGAAAAAAAGATATATTAGGCCTAAAAAAAATTATTTAAAGCTGATGAACAGTATCTAAAAGTCTTTGGGAATCATCTTGTTGCTGCTAAAATCCTATTTTCTGCCTGTAAGACACGGTTCTCAATGGTGTTTTTTATAGATCCAAGTAGGGATGCGTTCAGTTAATTAGATCAAACTTGGACAAGTTTTCCACTGTTTAAGCTTTATCCTTAATTGGCTCATCAAAAACTGAAATATCAAGTTTTTTCCTGTTCATAAAGCAACAACACTAAAACAACATTGATCTGGTCTGTATACAAATCATGAAGCAACATATTCTTTGATTACATATTTTTTTTATTGTATCAACCTTCCAGACCACTCAGGTCTTCTGGTTCTGGTCTGCTCTGCATCCCCAGAACCAAAACCAAACATGGAGAATCAACTTTCAGTTTTTATGCTCCACAAATCTGGAATAAACTTCCAGAAAACTGCAAAACAGCCGACACACTGAGTTCCTTTAAATCAAGGCTAAAAACCCACCTATTTAGAGCTGCCTTTGATTCATAGTAAGTGGAACATTGAACTATATTTGCTTGATGATATTTGATCCTTATGATTTTGATGCATCGATATTTGCACAATGATTTTGATGACTTTCATGTGTATTTGCTTGATGATTTTGATGATCTGGCGGCATACTTGCTCTATGGTTTTGATGTTTTTGATGATTTGCTGTATACTTGATTGATGTTTTTATGATGTGAAGCACTTTGAACTGCCTTGCAGTGCTAGACAAACAAAGTTGACTTGACTTTTAATGTTTTGTTATAATCATATAAAAGCTTAGAACATACAAACTGGAAGTATAAATAGAGATAGTCTTGTAATCCCTTAATTTCTGTTCAATTCAAGATTGCTTCCGCTACCAAATAACCTATAGTTAATTTCTTGCTAATTACAGTTAATATTTTTTTTTTCTTTTTACATTTGACAAAATTTGCCTGGCTAGTTATATTTATTATATTCATTCCATAAAAATTAACTGGAAAAAGAAAGCTGGGAATCTGTTCTGATCTTTAAAAGCCTGACTGGTGCTCTAGACTCAGCTAAAAAAAAAAAAAAAAAAAAGAATCGATGTCTTTGTAACAGGTTCCAATTAAAAAAGTGCCAAAACATTCAATTTAAACTGGTTCTTTACAAAGTTTTCTGCTATGTGTCAAGACAACACAAGTTTATGCTTGGAATTTATGCCTATTTTTTATGCTTCCATGAGTCATAAGTCAGAGTTAAGTTCCTCATCAACCCTAAAAAGCCTTAAGCAATAAATTGTCAGCTACAAAGGCAATCAATGTTTGGAAAAAGCATTCAAAACAGAAGCAGAAAACATTTTTTAAATTATCCAAAAAAAACTGGAGATATTTATTAAGGCTGCTTTAACAGATTACAAGAAAGCCTCCCTCAATATAAGTTTAAAAAACTAGACAAGACTTAGGATTTTTGCATATTACTATATAGGAGCAAATTAGTACATTTAGCAGCACTTTTGTAAAAGGTATTTGGAACAATATTTTAGTTGTGTGCATTTGTCAGAAAGCAAAAAACTATCTCCTAATTGAGTCCAAGTTTCAATCAACTTTAACAGAGCACCATTTTACAAATTCCGCACTAATTTAGGTTTTAAATTACATTCAAAGTAGACATGATTTACAATAAGTTATAACAATTGTGGGTTTTCTGTAATAGCAAATTATATAACATATGTTTTCAAGTTTCTGAGACATTTCTCCACATCTCCACGGTGTATTTTTAAATTGTTCAAGCACCATTTACTCTGTGCATCCGACCATGACCAGATCATTTCTGCTTCGATCTTTCTTCGATTTATGGACAAGGACTCACAGCCTTCTTTGAATTTACATTTGGCAAGGAGGAGGTGCAGATAGCATTTCTCCTCACTGAGAGCAAAAACAAATCAGAAGCCAAAAGATAACGGAACAGGAGCTAATCCAAAAATGAACCTAAATAGCTTGAAGACATTTCATGGCAAGAAAAAGCATGGTCAAGATGAAAAAAAAAGGAAACGTTATTATAGGATAAACTATCACTTTAAATCCTAAACACTACAATGTAATTTAAGTCGGTCAAATATATTTAAATTGTTTTAAACTTGCCCATTTTCAAGTGTAGACAGCAGATAGTTGATGGGATTAGGCTACAAAGACAGCCAGTGGCTATCGAACCGGCAGTCAGCCTCTGTTAATGAAATAAGGACTGAAGCTACGCTTGTTTCTGATTTCATCACACAGACAAATGCAGAGATAATGAAGAGAGCACTCATCCACAGGAAATGACTGATGAAGAGACAAGTGGGTGTTGGCTGATTGGTAAGAAAGAGTGAGTAGGGTAAAATAAGGCAGATCAGACTCATACCATGAGAATGAGAAAAAAAATTACACTGACAAGATCGATGTAAACTGGAATGTAATGCTGTTCTGTGATGCACTCAGACATTTGGTAGAAAACATTAAAGAACAAAGAGCATCATGAAGACTAACAAACACACCAGACAGGTGAGGGATAAAGTTGTGGAGAAGTATTAATTGGGTTTAGGTTAGAAACAATATTACAAACTTGGAAAAGCTCATGAAGCAGTGTGCAAATCATCGTCCAAGTGTGGTTTAAAAGAAAACCAATCAAGACATGAGCGTCCACCTGAACTGACATGTCAGGGAAGGAGAGCAGAGAGCAGAGAAGCCACCAAGGCTACGTTCACACAGCAGGTGAATGCGACCCAAATCGAATTTCTTGCCCATATGTGACCCATATCCGAATTTTTCACAGCAGGAATATCATGATGTCACCAAAATGACACAACACTCTTCTTTAGGGTTCTCTAGGGTTGCAAATAAAGATTATTTTAGTAATCAATTATTCTATCGATTATTCTGATGATTAATCAATTAATCAGATAAAAAATTGGAACATTCTGCAGATTTGCTATTTAACCACTTAAGCCTTTTTATACAATATTAGAAATACATTAAAGCTGAAAATATTAAATAATTAAATTCATTTTTAAATAAGAAAAACATTTTTGTTGTTTTTTTGTTTTTTGTTTTTTTTTTTACCTTAAATCCAAAATTTAAATATTTTTTGTACAATTTTGGCTTATTTACAGATCTGTGTATGTTATTCTTTCAGCAAATGACATTTTTTTGAGTCTGTATTCTCCAGTTAATGATTAATCAATTACTAAATTAGCTGATGATTATTTCAATAATTAAAATTAATCGTTTCAGCCCTACTCTTCTCCTTAAAATATATGAAAAGAATAAAAATAAAAAATAAAAAACTCATCAATTTCACATCTTAGGAGGCTGATGTGAAGAAATATAAATATTAACTTGCAAGAGGCCAGAGGCAGGTTCCTTAATAACAGCAGAGTCCCTGTTTCTCTTCAATAGAAGGTCTTATGTCCTTATTGTAATCCTGGCCTGTTTTGTATTTTGTTTCTCCATATTGGGATCAGTGTGAATTTTTATTCTTGTTCAGGATCTCACAAACTCTCACGTGTTTAAACCAAGTTAGAGAAACTTAAGTAAATCTCTCATCATCTATCCGCTGAATGGCCTCTTGAAAAAACTCAGCTAAACATCCTCCTCCAATAAAAGTCTTGGTGTGTCACTGTTTGCCAGATAATATGAGGATGCAGGGACCAAGTTGGCCCTTTCTATAACCCATGAGAGGAGACCGTGAGGGGGGCCTCATTACGGACAAGAGGACGTAGGGATAAAGCCTTTCAGGCTTTCTGCCAGGGCTCTGGGGGAGACTGGATTCCAGCTCTTTTGAAAGCCTGCTGATCTTACGTAACGTTTTGTAAAGATCCCCATGTGAACAGCATCGCGTTCCAGTCACATTCTTGGAACTTGAAGAAACCAGACACTGAGGAGGCAAGAACAGTGAGGAACCACAAAGACTCACTTTCCCATGAAGCACTTGGGCACGATGCTGAGCTTCTTGCGCCGATCCTTGATCAGGTGCCTGTTCTTGGTCATCATCATGTGGTAGAGCTTCTCTCCCTTCTCCGCTATCATCACATAGGCATCCCGCTCCATTCCCAACTTGAGACCTGGAAAAACAAGCGACAGAAGTAAGCCTGATCCAACAGGTTTTTCACATTTACCCTCAGCCAAGTGGAACTCTGTATGGGATACAGTCGGTGTAAAATGTGGGAAAAGACATGAATGAGCAAAACACATTTCCAGCCAAGAATAATATACAGGAGGTCCAGAGATTCAAACTAGATTTCCAAGGCTATTTAAATGTATTACAGCCAAAAGGCAAACACACGTCATGGTGCTGTTAGAGGACACAATCAAGCCTTTTCCTGAGTCATCTGGTTACGTTGGGCCCGTAACAGAAACAAAGCAGTTGCAACTTGGAAATACCACAAGCTTCAGACTTTTGCGGATGAGTGAAGTTCAGGAGGGCATGATGATTTCGGTCTGGTTTCAAGGGTTGACTTGTTAGTCATTATTCTTGCACTGTATAGTGGAACCCATGAGGGTCCATTGTAATTCTGGCTGCCCCTCTAAAACCACTTCAGTGTTTGAGGAGCTTAACTACACTGGGATCTGATGAACTTCTGAACTGGGCTCAGAGACTTTATGATCCAAGCAACTGAGCTCCATTTCCACAGGATTTTATAATCTGCTTAACTCCTTTGAGCAGCATATCAAGCTTCTAAACTCAAGACTACAGAACTCCATTTTACAACTGACAAATGGTTTGATAAACTTAATAAAATACTTAACGTTTGAAAAGTTGGCTCAGTTGCTGGTTTTTATGATTTCAATTAAAAACTTTAATAAAACAAATATTTTCACGATTAAAAAAAGTGCATTTTAATTAGGGTTGCATCATATATACAAAAATATATATAATTGGGACACTCGTGCCAAAAATTGCAATGATGATATTGATTACGACTAACCCATATTTTCCAGACTCTTTTTTTTTTTTTTTTTTTTTACCATTACACAATGTCATATCCACTCTCTGTGAGCTTTATAGAACCCCTTCAATCAAAACATACATCAAGTGTGGTAATAGTGGGAAACAGTCTATTCAATTAGTCAAATATATTATTGATATCAGAGTGAACATTTTTACTACATAAAGATGATTCAACTGTATCGATTTCTGATACCCTTAAGAAGTTTAACGATCAACTCAGAGGAAGCTCAAAAGCTATAAAGGAAACTTTATTTTCTAAAATATATAATGCTTTTATTTATATAGACTTCCACTTGAAAAGATAACATTACAAATGTCTGCTATTAGGATCAGGAGCAGACTAAAGCAGAAAATAGAAAAGTCAACAATAAAAAAAAAACTTGCAATATTTTATCATTTCAAGCTTTCAACCACTGCCTGTCAAAAGTAGGTAATCTAGGAAAAAACCCATACAGACCGGTTATAGCTTGCATGGTAAAAGTGGTACCAATGCTAATTGCTATAAAGGAGAGTTTAAAAATATCAGCTCTCTATCTGATTCACAGCAACTCTTCTCCATGGTATACAAACACGTCTGCACTGTACTTTATATTTATAATTAATGGCCGTCCACAAGACGAAAGCTCGTTAAAGCTACTGTTACAAGAAAATGAATTAATGATGCAATGATCCAACAATGATTCAGATCTTCTGGCTTGAAGGTTAATACAGAAGTCCAGAAGGCAATAAAAAAAAATATATATATAAAGTTCTACTATGGTATGTTGATGTATTGAGGTGCAGGAAAAAGCTGAAATGTTGAACAATAATATTTCTTATAAAAATGATATTTCATTTTTGCATTTTTGTTTTTCAGTGGGCTCAAATCTCTACAAATACCTCTGTCCAGTAACTTGGAGGATACTATTAATAGATATGCAGTCACACAAACAGGGAAAGAGCTGCAACTTGATGCTAGTTTGGAGAAAGTGGAAAAAAAATTACATATTTTTATCATTATGAGCAATTCAGACAGTCAAATTTTCAAGTCAGCTAGAAGCTAGAAAAATATTTTTAATCAGAAAGAGACGGAAATCATGTATTAGCAGGTCAGAGTTTCCCCCAAAAAAGTAAAGATTGGAGCTAGACTACAAACCTGTGATCAGTGGATCTCTAATAAATGATGGTGGAAACTAAGAAGTCATGTACTTCAAGTCCATTTCAGGCCTGAAGGTTGAGTGACGAGGTGGGAGTTTGAAATAAACAATGCAATAAGTTACGCAGCCTATTATCAACACCAATTTTCCCATCGAATCTTTAGAGATCTCCACTGGCCCACTGATGGAGGTGGGGTTATATTACATTTGGCAGCAGCTGGAGTAGACTTAAACAATAAGTGTCATTGAACAACAGACGGGGGCCTCTCCTGCTGCTCCAGCTGTCAGAGCTCGTCTTAAGGTGCCCCTCATCTTCCTGTGCTGTCTGGTGCAGGATAAAACCCATAATACTTTAACTGAGCTGTTGTCCCTCAAACTTCCATATAAATGCTGATGAGACAACACCCCCAGCTGGCAATTCCTGAACATGAAAGACCTTTGGGAGGACCATAAGACGAGCCCCATATGTCAAAAGACAGGGGAGACAAAAAAGGTTCCAGTCTTGTCCTAAAAGGTAATAATGCAGCTGGGCAGAAGGTGAAAATACTAGGTGTTAGGATTTATTGCAGAAGAAAACTCATGTTGTTGCCAGCTAGACAGGAGTAAAGAGATAGGTAAGTACACTGAAAGTAGAGTATGTGGTAGAAAGTGTAACATAGGAGCAGCAAGTGGAGAAACTGGGCTGTGTGACTGATCTGGCATCTGTTAGCCTCAGGTCAGTTTCCGCCAGGGTGAAACTTAACACCACAAGCTCCAGCACACTCCTTCAGACTTTATTCTACTATGAACTCCTTTCAATGGAATCAAATACTATTACCATCAAGTTCAGTGAAAATTTCTCATTTGCACGAGATGATTAAAAAAAAAAAAAAAAAAAAAAAAAAAAAAAAAAAAAAAAAAAAAACCCACTAATTTTAGCAATGCTTACTTCAGCTTTAATGGTTCTCAGCTAAACTGGAAACAGAATTGAGCAGAGCCTTTTGCATGCAATGGCTTTGACGATCCAGTTTTGATTCTTAGCATCAAAGCTATCAAGTGGCCAAAGGCTTTCGCACTCACCAACACACAGAACATAACAAAGACAGATGGCAAGTGCTGAACAGGTGGAAACTTAGTTTGAGGTAAAAGATGGAAGTGCAAAATTGGAAGAAAAAACAAGTAATGGAGAAACAACGATATCAGTTTACACCACTAATCTCAGACCTGTAAAAACAGCTTACATTTAGCAATAATGAAGGTATTGTATATTATAGTGGCTTTTCTTCTTTCTTCTAATCTGTTTACAACTGGGTACACAAGTTTGAATTTCATTTAAAGTTTCTCTCACTCACACAGGGACAAAACTGTACAAACAGGTTTAAATAAAGACATATATATCTTTATCCAGTTGCTATCAAGTTGTTGAAAAGTCAGACATTTTTGGTGGACATGAGCAATCTCCTGGTATAACTTTGGCTGGATATTTGACCACTCTTCTTAACAAAAATGGTAGCTCGATTTAAATCATTTGGTTTCCTGATATTGACTGGACTTTTAAGCATAGACCGTACATTTTTATAAGACTTTAGTTGGGACTTTGAGAAGGCCATGTCAGTTTTTATGTGTGTTTGGGATCATTGTTGTGTTGAAACACCAAACTATGTTCAAGGTTCAACTGTCTGACCCAAATTGTGATCTCCAATTAACTGGTTACAATGGTCAGGAACAAGCAAGAAATCACCACAGCTTAAGCCTATCATAAACTGGAAACTGTCTGAACACCAGTCTCACTGAAGCAAGTTATTATCAACATAGACTGAGCAGAAATCAAAACCTTTAATCATGACTGTAATTTGCAGCTGCCCACATCCACAAGCCAGATGCTTTCTAGAGTAAAGTTTCATGGTCTGATGAGAAAGATAGAGCTGTCTGATTGCAATGACAATACAAATGTTTAGACGATTTAAGCTGAAGCTTACAGACCATATGACACTGAACCAACGGTCAACAAACGTTGGCAGTTGCATCATCCAGAAGATCTGTTTCACTGCCAGTGGTGCTGGTGCAATGATCATTGTGGGTAGGACAACAAACATGAAGGACTACATTCAAACATTTACACTTTACCTAAAGTCAAACATAACTGGATGTTCCAATATGACAATGATCTCAAACACAGCAAAACTGAATTTATAAGATAGGAGGCTCCAAAACAAAAATCTGTGGAATAAAAGCTGGGTCTAAATGACCTCTATTATTCTGCTAAATTGGGTTGTTAAAAATAGACCCAAAACTATGCCTAATCTTATTTTATTTCAAGCATTTGAGAAGGATGATCTCTGTTTGCAAAAAATATGTGTCAGCTGAAAAGAAGAACAATGATCAGCTAGACAGCTACTTTTTCAGACTCAATTTGGGAAAAACTAATAGGTTCGCTGTTTGTATTGATAGGAGAAAAGAACTGATTTGGAGGAAAAACATGAACAACATACATTTGGCAATTAAACACCACAAAATAAAAAAAAAAAAACAACCTTTCCAATCCAGAAATAACAGTAAAAAATAAAATCAGATGGTAAAACAAGCACCACCTCTACAATAAAGTTGAATGATATAAATATTTAATCACACCTAGAGGCTTCCTTCTGAAACCTCTTTGATGTTGAAATCTCCTTCCTGAGTAAGGGTTCCAAAAAAAACAAAAGAGGAAATAAAAACTGGAGGTACCATTCAAAATGGCCTTTAACACACACACACACACACACACACACACACACACACACACACACACACACACACACAAAAAAAAAAAAAAAAAAAAAAGCATTACTCACTCTCTCTCTGCTCCCGTTCCCTCAAGATGGCATCCAGCCACTTCTGCTTGTCCTCTATATTTTTGGCCATGCAGACAAACCACTTGTTCTTAGCTGTGTTGTGAATCTTCCAGCCATTAGTCACTGTGTAGTTGTTGCTGTGATAGTCAGCTGAAAAGTAAAAGAATGAACAAATATAAAAGAAGAGCTGAACATGGAGAAGACTAAAGCTCGAGACTATTACAACAATCATTCAACAATCAAGCAAAATTCTTTGAACTTAAACTTTGTCATGTTCCAACCACAAATCTCCATGTATTTTATTGGGATTTCATGGGCTAGACTAACAAAAGTATCATGTAGTAACTCTGGAGGAGCTGCTGCTCAGGTGGTAAGAATCTGTCAACATGACAACTATCAGTAGTGCCATCCATAAATCTAGCCTTTATGAAACTACTACAAGAAGAACATCACTGTTGAAAAAAAGTCCTACGATTTACTGTTTACATTTTGACACAAGTCACTCAGGGTACCCATGCGCAACACTGGTACAGTCATGCCTTAAGATATTTAAATAAATTTTCAGCAAAAGGTGATTTTACACAGTAAGCAGTAAGGGGGCTGAATAAAATTGGACACCACACCAGATTTTTATTTATAAAACACAATAATTTTCCTTCCACTTCATAATTATGCATTATTTTATATTTGTCTATCAAATTAAATCCCAATAAAAACACACTGAAGTATGTGGCTATAAAATGACAAAATGTGAAAACATTCAAGTGGTTGCAAGGTACTGTAAATCTATTCTTTTTTTAACAACAGCCCATGATTTTTTGGCACTAGTGGCCTTTATTTAATAGTAAACTGATAGGAAATAGGATGAAGAGAGAAGGGGAATGGCCCAAACTGGGAATCGCACCCAGCACAACAGCGTCGAGGACTACAGTGTCTGCACATGGTGCCCAACTGAGCCACTCAGCACCTTGTTTATTCTATTTTTTCCATTATAGGGTTATGGAGAGCTGCAATGCTAGGACAACAGATCTATGCAATATCTACATAATTCACTATTTCACTAGTTACAGGTAATGAAAGCACACGTACCGCCTGGTTTTACATTTGTTAGTTCAAACTTACATTCACACTGCAAACACTACTTTAAGCTTTAAGTAAAGAAAATAATGCGTCTAATCAAATTATACTTCCAAAGAACTTAACATTAAGCATATCTCTAAAGAGTCAAAGTCAAAGATGAACATAAACGACTATTAAAAAGATAAACAGGCAGCAATATAAAAGCAGTAAAGAACCATTCTTCCACTGACTCATGAGAATCTTTCCTCGTACCCCGCTCTAATTCCATCATCCATTTAGCTGCAGGTGAGCGGCCTCTGAATAATGAATGGCCGCTGGTAATGGGGTGCATTAGTCTCGTGCTCAAAGGTCGTATAAATAGATTTGATACTTTGGGCCTGCAGGGAGCCGCTTCTGCTTTTCTGTGAGGCCAAGAAACACAAATGCAGTAGGCTGTGTGATCTGCTAGACAGAAGGATAGATTCCCCTTTAAATCCCATGAAAGTGCAGGAATCCGTAAACAAGATCTGGACAAGTCCAAAAATTTTTAAAGTACATGGACAATGAAGTTCTGTTTTTTTCCCCCCCATTTCTGTTTCCAGTCACACCCTTGTTTCACAATTTTCACACTCTGTGATCAGATAATCTGAAAGTGGGACCCCTGGACTCTGCAAGTAAGGCTTGTTTTTCTTTGTGGTTTCCCTTTCAGTAACCAGAATGTGACAGCCAGCAGCTAACACAAAGACAAAAAAAGTCATGTGAGCTTACAGAAATACACTGCCAGTTTAGAGAACACAGAAAAAGAGAGAGAGATTTAAAAAAAGAGGAAACATGTGAGAGGAAGATAAAGTGTTTCTACACCGGAGGACAAAACTGCACCAACTCCAGCAAACCACAATAACAAAAAAAAGCGAGAGAAGAGACCGTACCACTTAGCAGCCAACAGATGAGCTGCAATCTTTGACATATGATCTCAAACTGAGCTAGAGCGTATCAAGTTTATCAACTGCTATTAAGGTTCAGATTTGTATCGATTCATCAACCCGTCACTTAGCAGCTGACATCAAAAGGTGCAAAAGGCTGCAAGATACATCCTGTTCATGACTAGGTGCAAGTATGGTCCTCCACCCAAACTGTCAACAAGTCCCTGATTCAAATCAACCCGGTGGGCTGAAAAAAAAAAAAAAAAAAAAAAAAAAAAACACAGCATGATTGCATGAACCAAGATGGAAAATAAAAGAGAGCACTCTGTGCAAACTGAAAGGAGTGACTGTTGCTTTTGTATTATTTTCTTCCTTTCTAAAAACATAGTAAATTGATAGTCATTTGTATTTCAGAGGAAATGAGCAGAAACTCTAGTTTAACACATCCTCATAACTTGCACAGATACACAAACAATCTGCAGAGCTAATACTCTGCTGAGCAAACACAAACCTGTTCCATCTTCCACATTTTCCACTTCCATCACCTCTGTGTTGATCCGACCTCTGAACACATAGAGAGGCCCGTTGATAGACTTGGTCCTCTTTGTGGACTTCTTTCCAGATACCCTTGGAAAGGGGACAACACTGCGGTTACACTCAGGAGGAATAAACATCTGCTGATGCCAGTGCCATGCGTTACGAAAACAACTCACTACACTAAACTGCTCCAAAAAATACAGACATTCATGCACATGCAGGGACAGGAGCTTCATATGCATGGAGGCGTGCTTATTTTGCTTCTCGCTTAGTAAATAATTACTCTCAATTAACGGGAATCTGGGCATTTCCACTGATTTTATTTCCACGTCTGTTCAGGTCTGAATACTTTCTTGTTTTCCTTCATTAACGCATGATTTTCTGAATGTCTCACCTGGACTTCCTTTTGCAATAAACCAAAAGGTTGTCAAACAGAAAGAAGACACGTTCCTGAATGTTTCCTGCTGAGATTTTGAGAAGATTTCCATGAAGGAGCAACTCTGTGCAGATATCAGTCAGGTTGGTTCCCTGCAGAAAAAAAGAGAAAACATTTGAAATGGAAGACTGGATCCACACTATAAACTTCACTGTCAGCAGCCACGGTTTATTTAATCAGTGCACAACATTGCTGTGTGTACTCAAAACTGAAGAGTTCACAACCTCAACAGAACAATATAAAAATTAATCTTTGACACTGAGAGCAACTTGTTTACATTCTTGTTGTCAATGATAGGAAAGGCTGAACACAGTTGTCCCCACCCAACCCCATCTTTTTGGTTTTTATAGACAAAACTGTAAGATTAATTGTTCTATTTCAGGACATGTGCATCTTTGCAACTGAAAAAGAGCTGAAATATGATCTCAAAAAGTTGTAATGGGTAGGTTGATTTCAGTGAAGGAACTCCACCAAAACTATTCATTTTGAGAACAGAGCCTTGCAAAAGTAGCGATACAACCTTCAACATTTTACATTTTATTACATTACAAAAAGCAACTAAATTTTCCCATCAACTCAGATCAGATTTCCTGTCCTTGCTGGAAAAATATTTCTCAACAAGATACTGCTATCCCCCACCATGTTTCAGTGTAGTGATGGTATGTTGAGGTTGAAATTATTTTTTGTCCCTATATAGCATCTTGCACGTAGCACACACTGAATTTCAGGCTCATCTGATGAGAACCTCCTTCAAAATTTGTTGTCCCCCCTATATAGATTGTGGCAAATTGCAAATGGGACTTCTTCTTCTTTCAAGAAAGGTTTTCTTTCATGTGAGTTGTTGGTCTTTGCAACTCCTCAAGAGTTGTTAGGTAGATGGCCATCTGTTGGTAGTTTTGCAGCGGTGCTGTCCTCTATCTGTTATCAGAAGATGGAGTAAAGAGTGCTCTGCGACATCTCCAAGGCTTGGGATTATTGTTTTATACTAGGGGTGCACCAATTGCAGTTTTCTGACCTGCCGATTCCAATTTTGGTCGATACCAATTTTTTTTTTTTTTGTCTGAAAAGTCGCTAAATATAACAACAAAGTTGCCAAGCTGGAAACAGTGGGGTGACTGTCGTTAACCGCGGACGTGCAGACAAGATCTGGTGGGCGGGTCTGTCAGTCAGCACTCTCTCACGACAAAGCAAGAGGGGACAGTGGCTGATTTTCAGACCTTTGCGGAGGTGGATAAGATCAGTGGATAAGTTTGTCGTGCAAGTATTGGCCGATCACCAAGCTCTCAAAATTAAGGAAATCAGGGCCAATTTATCAGTGCACCCCTACTTTATACCCATTTAAACTTCTCCACAACTTTATTCCTGACCTGTCTGCTGTGTTCTTGGTCTTAATGATGCTGTTTGTTTTCTAATGTTCTCTAACAAACCTCATAAAGGCCTTCAAAGAACAGCTGTATTCAAATTAAATTGCACTCAGGAGAACTTTATTTATTAAATAGGCAACCGCTGAAGGCAATAGGTTGCACTGGATTTTATCTAAATGTATTAGAGTGAAATACAATCTTCAGATTTATATGCATCACTGCAGACAAAAATCACTTTCATTCCTCTCTCTTGATATCAATGTTTATACACAAAAAAATGTCAACACAAAATATTTAGAGGACAGATGACACTGCAAAGTAAGCAGAAATGCATATATCTGAATCAAAACAGGTGAATTTCATCATGCAAAAAGGAAGACTTGGAGATGTTTCCGAAGCTTCTTAATAAGCTATAATTTACCCATCTAGATAGTCTGTAGCCTTGCACCTTCACAGGATATGATTGAATCTCAGATAAAAGCCTTTTCTTGTAAACTATTGAATAAAACACAACCTGTTAAGAAAGTCTGTTAAAGGCAGGCCAGAACCCCATTACAGTCATCACTCCCAGAGGAGATGGTTGCAGATAGCGCTCTGCTAAACAGATTTTAGCATGAAATCATTTGCATAAACTTTATGAAAGAGAGAATTGGAAAACAGATGTCTTAATGAAAGCATAAAACGACTCTCTTAGTCAGTGTTCAAGAGATTGCTGACTTCGTTAGCATGGTGTCTAATCAGTTTTTGTTTTGTTTTTTTTGTTTGTTTTTTTTTAAAAAGCTGAACTGCAAAACCATTTGCTGATAATGGGCAAGACAATTATTTTTAGAAAGCCATTTTCAGCATTTTCACATTTTTAGCTGGGGACTGGAAATGGATTTCACACATAAAAAGCATGAGCAGATGTTCATTAACATGTTCCGTTCAAAGTTGTGAATGACAAAACTTCTTACAAAACCAAAACAGTCAACAAAACCGGAAAGCGTTTATTTTAACACATACAGGTGCAGGGAACAAGAATACAAACTACCAACTAAAGGTGTCAAAACAAGGCTGCCAATAAATTAGACAATCAGGATAAAAAACAACTCATTACTCATCGTTAAATGGGTCATTCCCCTCCAAATCATCTGGAACTAAATGTCTCCATGTGTAGACTGGAGCACACCATCATCCCCTCACCCCACCCAGGTTTGGAGTTGTTTCTGATAGAGACCCCTGCCAGGATTCAACCCCCTGGCCTTGTCAACTAGATTAAGCTGGCCCTACACTGCCTCCATAATTCCACTGTATTAGTTCGTTCTCAAGATAGATTTTAGTTTTTCCAAGCCTTTATTTAAAGAAAAATCTTCCTTATTCTCTTTAATGTTAAGGTCAACACCAAGTGGGATTGGGGAGGGGCTCCCATGTCCGAAAATCAATTCAATCTCAGGCCAGCACCAATAAACTAATGTCAAGATAGTAATGTGGTATGCATGTGTTTGCATAAAAGAATGTGTCGACAAAGAATTCTGCCAACAAACCTTCAATTAGGCCATTAAAATGTATGTGGTTGGGCTTAAAGCTACAAAACGTGCCTGTGGAGGATGCATGTGTGTGTTCATGCAAAGTGTATGTAAGTGCCAGTAATGCACTGGGCCTGATTCGGCACTACTGGTGGCCTCCTCCATTAGGGCTGGAGATGATCAGCCTCTGAGAGTGGCTGCAGAGGAGACAGAAGAGCGAAACTAATGCAGTTAGGTTAGAGGCTGAAGACTGTGGGGGGGGTTGGTTGGGGGTTGGAGGGTCGGAGTAAAGTGGCTGTCTAAGGTTCCTCTTTGAAGTTGAAAAGAAACCAAAATCGGAACATTTGGAGTTTATTTGAGGCTTTTCACTTCACAAACTTGACTAAGTTCAAGGCTACTTGCTGCTTCAGCTGTTTTTGAATTCAGAAACAGAAGTCTTAAGTTTAGCAAATACTTACATCTATAATGGAATGATATGTTTCACACTAAGAAGCTGAACTTGATTAAGTTGTCACTGCTTTGTGTCACCATTTGTTCTTGTTGTTAATAATAATAATAATAATAATAATAACAATAATAATAGCATTATTAGTATTATTTAGGGCTAAAGCAATTAATCAGATTAATCATGATTATTCAATCACTGAAATAATTGTCAACGAATTTACAAATTGATTAATCATTAACTGGAGTATACAGACTCAAGAAAAGGCCATTTGCTGAAAGAACAACACACTCAGAGAAGTAATTAAGCTAAAACTGTACAACAAAAATATATACATTTTGCTATTAAGATGAAAATTCTTCTTTTGTCTGTCAATATGTTCTACCCAGAACTCCTCAAGTGGCATAGTTTTAGCTTCACCTGGTTTAAACGCTGTAAAAAAAATCTCCTAATCTATCTCCTTAGCTATCCAATTATCAATCGGTAAATTGAAAAAAAAAAAAAAAAATCAACAGATTAGTTCTACACTGTATTGATGTCAAGCAAGCAAAGAGCTGACCTTCTCACATGTTGATGTTAGAAGTACGTTTTTAGCTGCAAATGCATCCTTTGTTACAAATTATCAAGCGCACATTAAAGGTGTGCTATGTTATTGCATTTTAGGCAATAAAATCTTTATTTTCTTATATAAAAAGAATTGAATTACTTGTTTATTTGCATTTTTATGTATTTATAATATTGTATAAAATAGGCTTAAGTGGCAAAATGAAAAATCTGCAGAATGTGTCAGTTTCTTTATCTGAACATAATAACTCAAGATATACAAAGAAATCAGATGGTAACCAACCAAACCTGAACTATTTTCAACGTAAATATTGTTGTCCACATTGAGACATGTTTGCGGCTCATTTAGACTGCAAGAGAGAGCAGGACTTAAAGCAGATAACAGGAAGGCTGAATGAAGTACAGCATCTATTCAGTGCCCTTTCGAGTTTTCAATATTTATCTGTTATGGAACATGTTGGATCTGTAATTGTTGGGAGTTTTTTGAAAACTTCAGCATTAAAGTCAGGATCTACGTTCTTAAAGAAATAAACATGGAGGATGCTGTTTTACTGTTGCTAGCTGGAGTAACCACACTAACTGCCAACATGGGTTTCTAAAGAGGGTTAAAAATGTCAACTTTTGACATCTTTTGAGTTTTGCTCTTATGTCTTCATATTCTGTAGTTTCAAAACATAAATATGAATTGGGTAAAATCAGAAGGGGTATGCATGCAAAGCAAGCTGATTTTTCCTATATTTGAACTTTATTATCAGTGTTAAATAATAATAAGAAGGAAGATACAAGTGTAGTCTGGCAAGCAGACAAGTGATGTTCAAATGAGGCCCATTCCTCCCAAAGGTGGCGCATAAAAACCTCCTCAGACATGTAAGTCTTGGGTTGTGCTTCTTAGATCTCGTTTGATTGGCCAGTGAGCCTGTTGGCATCCCCCTCAGCACCCTGTGTGGGTGAATTGTCCCCATTGGTGCCCACTAAGACAAGGACTCTGTTGTGGTGAGTGAGGGAGCCGTGAAAAATGCACCAGACCCTTCACTGGTTTCATTGGCCCTGTCTGTGGCCCCTGCTCTAAAAGCAGTGGTTTGGCTGGGTAATAATATAGCTGTAAAGGTATAGGAGAGTTGTGGTAGTTGAGGTCTTTCTGAATAAATTCTAGCTGCCTTTGTTGTGGTTTTATTAAACAGATTTCTCCTTTCAGTTTCCAGGGAATAATACATGTGATGCATTTATGACTGACTAATAAATTTGAATTTTCAAAGATCCCCTTTCAGATTCTCTTCCAGGCCAGATTTTACATTCTGGGTGTCGCAGCTCATCATGATGGCCACCTCCGCTCTTGTTCTCACCTCCCAGCCTTCAATGTGGGACTGCAGCTGTTCGAGAGCCTCCAGTTTCTCCATCTGCCTCTTGGTCTCATTGATGTTGGAGCAGACGGCCTTCATGCCTTGCAGAGCCTCCTCCACGGCGGGGTAATCTGCATGCTTTTTAGGAGTCCTTTTAAGTAGTTCCTATATCGTGGAAACAGGAAGTTCAGAGAATTAAACTGCAGCATTTTTTTATTTTTTTTTTTTTTTTTTTTTTTTTAGTAGTAGGTAAGCTAAAGAAAAAAAACACAACAGTGTTGAAGGGAGGTTATTTAACAGCATGACCTTTATCAGCTTAAGTTCCAAAACTGCCACCTACAGTTTAGGTAGAAATGTGCCCATCTAACAAAGTTTATAAATGAGTCATGATCTGAGCTCAAACATGCTCATTCACTTCCCGGCTTTGGGGGGACTGCAACACATCAAACCAAGCTGGTGTTCTCACTGGATGACAGCTCTGGAGCATTACTGCAGCAGCTGGGACAGTACCTTCAGCAGCAGAGGGTACTTGCAGATCCTCTGAATTGGAGTGAGAAGGTAACCCTCCAAGGGAATGTCGGTGCTCTTCTTTCCTCCAAGCAGCATGCAGTGCTTCACAGGAAACAGAACCAAAATGTATTACTTCATGTTTCTGAATTTGCATTGAAGCAATGACATAATAATATAATGTAAATAGCAGAAAGAAGTGAGGGAAGAAGAGTGCTGGTGAGCCCAGCTCTGCATACAGGATGTAAAGTTCTAGCTTGGTTCCTTCCTGTGTTCATTTTAAACAAATCTGTGCCATGGCTGGGGAAGTTAATGGTGGAAGTGAATTTAGGATTAATGCTGAAAATACATCGCCCAGTTGAGCATACATAAAGAGCAGCTGTATTTCTATAGAGATTAAAGTTTGACTCCATTTCCAATTAGGTGCCTTCTGATTGTAACTCATTAACCTGGATTTTATTTAGGAGCATCCTCTACCTTCCACTTGGCAATGATGTGCCTTTTTGTGTTGGTCTGTCCCATAAATCCCAACAAAAACACATTGAAACTTTGTGGTTAGAACATGACTTAAAGTAAAAAATGTTTAAGATTGAAAGTTCCACATTTTTAAGATACAGTACTCTGCAAAAAGTCTTAAATCATATTTTAAAGTGACTTTCTTAATGTCCGTCAAAGATTTTCTTTAGACTTTCAGAAAGCCTTATATAATGACCGAAGAGTCTTGCACAGCATACATCACTTAAGTAAAATAAATTTTACTGCATTTAAAGATTCTGTCTTTGCTTCTGAATGTGCTTTGAAGTTGTCATCAGTACACAAGCTTTAATTAGTTATAGTTGTCAACTTTCATTAGCTGCCGTTGTTATGTTTTAGGTGGCTGTAGATGTCATTTGAATCAATCTGTTAGGAAGCCAGTGTTTAATAGGTCAAAGTCTTTGAGCAAAGACTGGGTTGAAAGTATGTTGTCATTTATAAGGATGTTGTTTTGTTGAGTCAAGCTCTTTACACTAGTAAGGTAAAATGGGATTTTAGAACCAAAAGGCCACAACTGTAAAAGCCACAACAGATATCTTATATTTTTAGTAAGTTTTCTTTCTGCATCATTACAGAAACTCCATAAAGAGACTATTATATTGGATTGGGTTCTTGATCAAGGCATTTTGAAATGATTGCCATTTTGAGTCCCTGACTAAGCTCAGCTCCAGACACTTTATTTTATTGTACTGTTTTGCATTTTATGTCAGCCCCACCCATCTGTGGTCTATATTTGTGTGCACAACTTGCAGAGCCTAATGATAGGAGAGTGCACATTATGCTGTTGAATTAATCAGTCTGAAGTTCCTCTGTCAAATTGTTTTTCACCTTTTACAATGACGTTTACTTCCTGTCTCTGTGTTACGTGACCTGCTATGTCACCGACAGCTGTCTGGGTGAGAGAAAATTGTGTAAAGAGCAGCTGAAACACTAATCATTATATTTTAAGACTTTCAAAGAAAAATGCTCAGTTTATGAAGCAGGAAAACAACTTTTAATGTAAATTTTGCTGGTACAAAATTAACCATAAATGCATTAAAATGTTATTAATCAAATTATCAAAAAGTGAAATTAAAAAACCCAGCAAGGATCTGATTGTAGCTGTATGGGTAGGGAGGATATATACTGTTCTCCAGAAAACTGGACACTGCAGCATCCGGAACATCACAGATGGGTGAGCTGAGTGGAAATGTGATCTGGTATTTTACTGCACTTTAAAGCTACAGAATTGTACAGCATATACACGCCATTGATCTTGATAAAGTTATCAGACTAGGAAAGAGTCTCGGTAAATGCCTTTTCTTAAATGAAGAAACAAAACTGATGAACACAATGTGTTTGTTCAGACAATTTTCTCCACTACTTACCTTGCTGTTGTCAAACTTTAATAAAAATTGTGCCAATTACTGCCTAATTTTAAACTTTAGAAAACTTCGACTTCTGTCAAAACTGATGAAATTTAAAATCACCAAATCATTTAACAAAACAAGAGTAAAAGTAAGACATAAACTCTTAATAAACTCTTCCCCAGAAGCAGCTGAATCTTGTGCTTCTTCAGAAGTGGATGAACGGCAGCACAGGGAGAGCCTTGGTTTCACTTCAGCTTGTATTTAGATGGAACACAGCCTGTTGGTGTACTAAGAGTTTGTGGGATGAGAAGAAAGATCAAAAGCAACCATGTAGATAAACCACTGACGCGTTCTCCAGTGGGAAGGAAGGCTGGAGATCACTTTGAAGCATTATGATCACATGGCAATTCCTTTCAAGTCTAAACAAAGCAGGAGAGGCTGAATGGAGGTGTAAATAATTTCTCATGGAAAAAGTCAAACTAACCTTTATAATTTCTCTAACTTCTGCTATATTCATTTCTTTCCTTCACGCCCCCATTCCTACTCCAATTTTCACCCACTTCCTTTTCTCTCTCATCTTTTTTGTATTTGTAATCCACCAGCCTGAAGCCAGAATCACTCCACTCATCCTTCTGACCTAATTTTCTTTCAACTTCACTTCTCTTACAGCTCAAAATGCTATTAGCGCTTCATTTTGAGGTACAATTTCAAACCTCCCATCAAAGTTAAAAAATCAGTTAAGAAATTTTACAGAAAAATCCAAATCTGGACAAACAGACAAATGGAAAAAGAGCCACTGATGAGACATTTTTGGTGGCTAATTAAAGACAAAATAATAAACTTATTCATTTTTCTTGTATTACTACAAAGATCCCTGCCCATTCATCATATAGTCTATTTCTGTGATTCAGTTTCATTACCATTTGGCAGGATTCTGCTACACAAAACAAATCTGATAATTGTTTTGATACACAGCCAGATGTTGAGTAGTCGTTTTATTTTGGAAGCATCTGCATCACACAGAACCTGACCGGCTTACAGCTGCAAATCTGGGCCCAAGAGGAGAAAAAAAAAAAAAGCTAGCGGATGCAACAATCGTATTCCCAGTCCCCTGGATGTCATGGAAGCAACCCAGTCTGTGACAAATAGGGGGTCTCAGACCTCATCGCCTATCCAGAAAAGGCTGCCAACAGTCCACAGCTGGCTGATCCGAGGATGATTTCACTGCTTGGGGACCCCCCTGCTCAAGGGCCCCGGCGCCATTTTAAGTTCATTGTCTAGTGCCCAAAAGGTTTGGGTGTCAAAACATGGAAGCAGCTGCCAGCGGAAGCACTACAAGTGTAACAATACACAAAAGTGACCTTGATGGCGGTTGCATCCTGTCCGGGCAGGAAGAACCTGCTAACCTTGTCTTGTTATGGTTTCTGGCCTTTATTCAAGTGTTAACATGGAAATGGAGGTGATATGAATGGTGAAAACAAAGCAGAACCACAGAAAGAAGCCAGAATATAAAGCAAATGTAGGTCAACGCAAAACAGCTGTAAAATATATAGAAATGAAGGGGGGAAAACATTTGTGAGAATAGAAATCGTTACCAGAATAAAATTAGCTGTAAAATCATTCAGTGCCTTCCAACAGTATTCAGCCTCCTCAAATATTCTCACATTTTCTGAGGTTACAACCACAAATTTTTATTTTTTTTTTTAATTATATCTGCATGTGATAAAAGTAGTAGAAGTGATAATGTTGAGTGATGATGGTATGTCTTTCCTTTTCTTTGCCTCAGTCGTGACATGCTCTTTCCATTTTAGGATGATGGATGGAACAGTGATCCATGAGATATTTGAAGATTGCAGTGTTGTTTTATAACCTAACTCTGCTTTAAACATCCCCACAACTATATCCCTGACATGTCAGGTGTATCCCATGGTCGTCATGATGTTATTTATTAGCTAATGTTCTCTGAGGCATTAAGCAAACAGCTGCACAGGAGGAATCTTTATTAATATATTTCTCAATGCTGGCACTGAACACAAAAATAATTTATGCAGAAAAGGTGCATCAGTCTTTCCTTTGAATGAGAACTGTGAGAAAAGGGCAAGAATGCAAACATAGAAAGAGATTTGAAAATGAAAGAATATTTATTGTCTTACCAGTAGGAAGGTCCTTATGTTGGGAATCTTATTTAGTTCCATTAGAAGCCGCAAAGCCTTCTCGTGGTTACTGCAGTATTCGCCATATACTGAGAAACTCTGCTTCTGAAAAAGCAGAAAAACACTATTTCAAACTGTATCCCAGGATCTCCATAAGAGCACATTTCACTTGCTAGTTTACAACTCAAACGAATCAACTGTAAATGGGATGGAAAAGGAGGCATGGTTTTCAAAGTGTTTTCCAAATCAAAATGTGACAAGTGCATCAGTATTCAGCCCCCTGAGTCAACCGCCTTTAGCTGCAATTACAGCTGCAAATCTTTAAGTATATGCATCTACCAGCTGTGCACATACTTCTCAAGCGATTGGATAGAGAGCATATGTTGATGGCAGTTTTGAAGTTTTTCGAAAAATTCTCAGTTGGATTTATATCTGCACTGTGACTGACCAAGCTGTAATTCTAAGTCAGTGGTTTAAAACTTTAAAAAATTCTCAAAGTTGTTTTTGGTTTTTTTTTGTTTTTTTAAATGGGACTTCTCAAAGTGTACCACTAAAAGTATGTTTTTGAACAAAATGTACTCCAAAACCTCAAAATGCAAAATTCACACACTCTTAATGCAAGTCATGCATTTATGCATGTTTACAAGATGTGGAACATTTTCCCACATCGCTGTGGGTTGACAGACAACTCTAAATCTGCTGTTGCAGTTTTCTGATTGGCTTATTAACAGAGAGCTTTTTTTTTTTTTTTTTTTTTTTTTTTTTTTTTAAAGAATACATGGTCAGATTTAATTCAGTCCAGACTGCCGTTAATATCAAATTTATCAAAGTTCAACATCAGGTTAAGCAGAACATCAGTGTTTGTGTGGTCATACTGGTGCCGTTTTGATGCCGTTATATATATTTGTACAAAGTGGCCAGAATGACTCATCCACACTTGCATAAAATCAGGTTGACACCATCTTTAGATTCAAAACATTATGCCATCCCAGCTGATGCTCTCAGTGTTGTTTTGGACTGGAATCTCCAGCCAGACATGGTCATACCTGTGCAGTAAACATTGTTTGCCTGTCACATTGTGCTATTATTGCACAAAAAGGAGTTTGTTTCATTCTGGGAACATTAAAAAAAAAAGAGTTATCTAGTTTGTTTGACTTGCCATTTGGATCAAGCCTTAATGAGATCAATTTGACGTGGAAAGAAAAGTCCATGAAAATCAAAACTTGCTGTAAAGCCCACAAATAGAAGTTGCCTTTTATCATGACAATATTCCAATCTTTGCGCTTGAGATGTTTGACACAGACTGAAATTTTGTTCATCAAACCCTTAAAGGCCAAAGTACTGAACTTGAAGCTTAAAGCGGAAACCAAGCACCTGTAGTTTTAGATTTCACTTACAAGGCTGTTTCAGATGACAGGTTCAGTTTCTAGATGTCAAGATTAAGATCCACTCTGCACATGCTTTCACATCCTAGTAGTTACCGACAGTTAAGTCTCAATAATGGGCTTTAACAAGCAACAGGCTGTATGTTCAGCCTCAGATGGGAGACTGTGTTTATGCCGTTTCCTATACTGTGCTGCATGAATAATACATCTGAAGCCACACTGTGTTTTCACAGGCTCAGGTGTTGTATATCTTCTTGTAACTAAATCCAAATGCCAGGCTGACAAAAGGTTCTGCATCCGTTGCTATTGGGTTGCTTTTTGCACAGCATGATGCATCATCTAACATAAAAACGAGGAAGTGCTGCATCTTGGGATGCTGTTTATTCATTTCCACTATGACGTACAGCAAACAGAAAAAGAGAAGTGGGAGAAAGGATGTCTATGAATGTTAGTACAAAAAGTTTCAAGTTTCAGGTTTCATGCGAGTCTGTATTTTTACACCTTGCGTGTTGCCAAAACCTGTACTGAAATGAACGCTCGACATTCCTGGAAGCAAGGCAGCAAAATATATTAGTTTTAAGCTTTCTAAAGTGAATATTAGTGGGAGAAAATGTCGTCATACCCTGTTTAGACGATCGATTGCCGACAAAACATTTCTCAAGTGTGATTGCATAAGTCGTAAATAAATACTGCATTGATTTCACATTACATACATTTAAAGCATTACACCTCTCAAGTTGTGTGTAATATACTGAGCTTTGCAAAACTATTCATATTCCTTGAAATATTTCACATTTTTCACATTTTATGTGACAGATCAACACTAAGTAGCTCAGTGAACAGACAAATGTTTTGCATTCGATGGTTTTCTTCCATGATTACACAGTGATCAACTAGATTCACCCTCCCATCAACTCTGTAGAAAAGCATTCCCACGCCATGATGCTGCCACCTCCATCTCCCAACATGGTAATTGCATGTTTAGGTTTATGTGCAGTCTTAGTTCCATGACACATCTGACCAGAGCGCCATATTTTCTGTGTTATTTAAAGGTATCAGAGTTAAGGACATAATAAGTGCCACACTTTTCAGAAATTGTGTATAATTTAAAATTCACAATTATGTACTGTTTTGTGTTGCTCTATCACATAAAAACCCTATTAAAAAAAAAATAAAATATAGTTTGTGATTGCTATGTGCCAAAAATGAGCTAATAATACTGCACAGGACTGTAAACCCAATCTGCAATTACAGATATATTCACTTACTGAACCTAAAGTAACCCCTTCAACACTCCACAATCCTTTACAATTCAACCTTAATACTTAGAAAAACAGTGCGCTGCTTTGTGCCTGCTTAAAACTGAAGCCACTCCAAGGCATTTCCTTTTCATGCTTTGCAACAACTACACAGGACCCCTTAAAGTAGCTTATTTGTGAAACCAAAAAAGTTTATGCTTTATTTCTACAGTTCTTCCTGAACTTCAAGACCACTGTGAAAGACGTCATTTGTGCCAAGAATAGCTCAAAGGCTTTGGTTGTTCCTTTGATAAACAAATCTGTATTTAAATTCTTAGTCACTGGAATGTTATTCTGGAGACTTGGATGGGAGCGCGGGATCTCACACAGGGAAACACGTCGAGTCAGAGCATAGTGGGTGTATTTAAGAGAATTTAGAAAATGCAGAATGACATGACTGTTTCCTCTTGCACACTCACTATACATAGGTGCCCCAAAATAGAGCAAACATTGATGAACTCCAAAATCTCTTCAACAAGAGTCATCGTTTTCATCACTGCAGGATTCTATAATCCTGCAGATAATGTAAGCTTTAAGCAAGGGTTTTTACATCCCTAAGTATTTGCAAATAAAGTGAAAAAATTCTCAGATAAATACTTTGCAAAAGAGGAAATAGCTTTTGGTATACAGACGACGGTCTTGTCATTAAGAGCAGAGTTTTAAGCAAAATCAAATAAATAAGCCCTTCATCGTGGTAAATTAGCCACCTTCTAAGCCATCTCAGCAGCATCCGACTTTAAATGCCAATGAATCTTCCCAGTTTTCTTCTCTCGCTGTGGTGCTGTGGAACAATGCAGGAGGTTAATCAAATCCCAGTCATGGTGTTGACCTCTGGTGGAGGTCAAGGGCCACAGTTGGAGGGCACCACACGGGGCCAAGCGATTGGCCGAGAGGTGTCAGCGTTGAAGGAGACAAGGGTCATGGAAGTGTAATGGATACGCGTGAACAAAGGCGGTGTGTGGGAAGCTCAAACTCTTAATGGAAAATCTGAAAATCTTGAGGATGCTGTTGCAAAGCAACAAAATTTGTATAAATTCCTACATATTCTAGTTGAAACTAGAAAAAAAAAAAGAGAGGAAAAAGTAAAAAAAAAAAAAGCAAACCGGCATATAAAACCTCTGTCTACTTCTCGTTTGCTTAAAACTTGAGAGAATAAGGGTTTAAAATCTTGAGTTACAGCCAAAAATGTGTTTTGTGAAGCCTGACTGACCTTTGTCCCCAGAAATCTAATCAATTCATCATAGAGTCAAAGCGGACATTTGTGTCAGATGGAATGAAATTCCCTCCAGGTGTTTCTAAGATAACGCGTTCCAAGTCTGAAAGTCCAGAGGCACTCACCTTGACCTCTGACCCACAAAATCCTTTTGGTTTACCATATATCAGTGTGTATTGTCCTCCTGCACAGTATAACTTTTAAATTTCACTGGTTAAAAGACATTTGTTACATATTTGCACCTTTAAACAGGTAATATCTTTCCTGCCAGTATATAGCTCTCCTTATACGGAAGCTGAGAGCGGACGTGTTATGCATAAACTTTTTCTCGATGGTTTTCTCGAGATAACGACTCAATTTCTGTTTTCTCAAGATCACGAGATGATTGGTGTGTGTGTTAAGCCTGATTCTATCATTCAAATGCATGCCACACCAGCGGGAGAGGACTTATAAGTGTAAGTCATGGCATGCATGTGTAATTCTGTGAATAATTCTGTGAATAAGTGATAGGTAAATCATAATGACACCACGTTGTTGGTTGTATGATTAAACCATGGGGAAATTAACTTGTTATCTCGAGAAAGCGGCCATCGTTATTTTTGATAACGACATAATTGTCTCGTTATCGCGAGAAAACGGTATTCGTTATGTTGTTATAACGACATAAATAACTTGTTATCTTGAGTTAACCATCTGGAAAATAAACATGCGAGTACGACCGCTCTTGGCTTCCGTACTCCTAACTAAACTCTCGCTAGTATAGAACCAGATTAGTTGGTCCCAGCAGCTGAAGCGAACAGCTAGTCTTATAGAAGTCAAGACTAAAGTAGGTTTCTACAATCTTTAAACAATTCCAAAATCAAAAATGTCAGAGGTGTTTATGTCAATTCTTCTTTATGAATTTATTCTGCATTTGCATGGGGGAGGGAGTGTATTTCCAGAGAAGTCAAAGACTGTTTACACGGGAAGTAGAGGTCGGAGGCAGTCCGCCACTATCTTTATCTTCCTGTGTGAGAGCAAAACATGCAAAGTGTTTTGGTTAAAGTAACAACCAAACTGTAAAATAGAGTAATGTAAAAATCAGCTAAACACAATCTGACTTGAACATATTATGCTCTGAGTACTTGTTTTACACAGCTTGACCACTGGTGTTGCACTGCATCCTACTTCAGTTTTCCAGGTAAATAATCACAGACAATCAACACAACTAATTGATGAAAATGAGACGGTGCTTTGAAGGTTTAAAAAGTAGCATTTCCATAAACTGCCAAGGTATTTTGTGAGAGATGAATCATTTTAAGAAGATCGAAGTCATCTTATGTTTTATGCCTATGTTGGACATGATTAGTCAGTTGTTTCAGTCAAAGCTAATGGTATGAGCCCCATACTTGAAGGTACATGCTTTAAGCTTGACATCCTGCATCAAGTCTGAAACTCTTATTTTGAAGGAAGACAGGAAGTAGTTATTGAGTTGCTGTCCTTTTTGTGACAAAATAGAGACTATATATCGGGTTGGCCGACAACACTTGCTTGCAGAACAAGCCTCCACTATCTTAAAATACTTTTTCTGGCAACATTTTGGGTATACATGGGGTCCCTAACACCCCATGTTTGTGGGTGTTAGGGACCAATATAATACTTGAGACCCCCTCTAAAAATGCTTCTAACTGCCTATTCTAATAGTTCAAACACCAAATATACCTTAATATGCACAGTGGAAGCCATCCTGGGGCAACAGCTGAAGCTAATATCTACAGTCTTTGCCAAAGAAAATGAATGGTGCTCAGACTTCATAAGACTGGATTGACTGTTTTGGACACACCAGTCAACAGCGTATCAAGTAGCATTGTGTCGTGGTATTTCAACTTCCAAACTTGCTTTTCCTTTTGAATATTTTAGAAATGCTCTGTAGAAAAATCAATGAAAAAGTGAATCCGGGAATACTGAACCACGATTGAAAGAACAAACTAAGCTCTGCTGGACTATGGCAGGTGGCTAACCATTAGCTGGTGCTAAAATTGGCATCTGTTTCACGGCATCCCATCAGTGCAAAACGTAAGGGCTTTTTTTTTTTAACAGTTTTTAAGAGATCTGGAAGGCAGCTGTTGTCTCTATTTTAAAATGTTACATTTTTTAATTGGTTTCACAGATAATTCTAGACTGAGCTGACATACTATAAAGCACAGCTTAAGAATAATGAAACCTTTATTATCCTTTCCGGCATTAGGACCACCCTAGAATCAGACAAACAAAAAAAGAATCTAATATATGGACTAGTCAAGCCTGAACCAAATTATTTAACAGTGATTATAGATTCTTTCTTTCAGAACAACATTTAATTCATGAAACATTTAACATTTTTTCAATTTGGATTTTTAGTTTTCCCCAAAATACAGTTAAATTCTTGTCTCATGAGCTCTCATCTTATTTTGTGACCTGGATGTATCATTGCACTCCTGCTTAAAATCAGTTAACATTAGCTCACTTCAAAATCCTGAACTAATTAGAGTTGATATGTCTAGTACTGGGTCAAATTTATTTTTATTTTTTGGTTTGTTTGTTTTTTTCAAATTTATCTAAAGCTCCAGTGTAAAGATCAACTCAATTTCAGGTAAACTAAAACAAATTCACCTCTAGCTTCATCTTTCAGTCTTTCCTTTTCTATTCTCAATCAGAGCACAGAGTGATGGGTAAAAAAGCATGTTGGGCTTTATTAATCAATTCTACGCCGTGACACTTGGCCTTGCACCGTGACAGCTCACACATGTGTGCAGCTACATTTTGATGAGCTAATTCAGTGACAGAGATTAAATGTCATCCGTGCCACAAGCAGGTACCAGATAGATTGTTTCTGACTGTGAAATGACTCCACAACAAGTGTTGGAGCATTTTAGAAAAAGGGCATCTAGGCTTGAGTTTCAGTTGCGTAAATGTTCTTCAAAAGCTAAATCCACCCTGTGATTCAGTTTGCTGTACCTAAGAAACTGAAACTCCACTCTGTGTATGTCTGTGGTCCTTTAGCTAGGCAGAGAATACTGATGCTGGCATATTTTGTCCCTTAGTGAAAGTGAACTGAAGACAGATTATCAGAGAGGGACAAACGGAGGGAAAGAAAGAAGGAGCTTGAGATTGAGTGCTACCAGCAGAAACAGTGTCCCCCTTGCTGAGTGACACACCATGTCTTCCTCCCCGGACACAGACCCTTCTTTGTTTGTTCCCAGGGGCCAAACGAGTTCATACAGAGGGGAGCTGGGAGGGTGGGGGTGAGCTAGTGTGTGTTGGAGTTGGAGAGCAGATAGTGATGGAGTGGCAAAAGGGGAAGATAAAAGCACATACTGATGAAGAATCAGTGCAATACTGAGTGAGGAAATGTAAAGGTGGTGGTTTGTGGGATGACATAAAAAAAGGAGAGTTTATGAAGGAAAAGGAGAAATTTTCACAGCAGGTTTTTCCCTGCATCTATGGTTATGGGTAGCCAAGAAAATAGTTTGTGTTTTATTTCTGTGTTTTTGGAGGTGGTGTTCATGTATGCAAGCTGTGTGATTCTCAATCCACGTGGCCTTCTGCTGTTCTCTGGACTTTTGTGTGCACTTACAAACTGGAGGAACACATGGCCCAGCGAGTGGTTAGGATGGGGTTCGGGCTGCAAGCTGGCCTCCACAGCAGACAACACCTCTTTGTGCAACTCCAGGATGTCTTCGATGTTTGAAAACAGGATCTATATATGAAAAAAAGGATCATGTGAAGGGAGTGGATGCAAAGGAAGGAAGATACATAGTAGAAAGGTTGAAAAAAAAGCACAGGGAAATGGAGTAAAGAGATACAAGAAACTACAGTAAATGTGTCATCCAAGCATTTGTGTGTGGGAACTGTAATTTTTTTTTTTTTTTTTTTTTTTTTTTTAAGAGACACACTAATAATGATTTTTCTGGCCGATACCAATCTGCTAACCTACCAGTTATTTAAACTGTCTTTTTAAAGAACTATAATATAGGGGAAAAAAATCTACTCCAGGATCTTAGATAGAGATTACAGTTTTAAATCGGATAAAAAAAAACCCCAAAGGAATTACAATATTATCACCATTTATTCCCCCTTATCTGATTTTTATTAAATTAAAAAGTACATCAATCATCAGCTGATTGATGCTTTTATTGATAGAAAATAGTAGAAGTTCTTAGTTTGGAGCCATTTATTGAATAGGATAAGAAATTATCTGATTTATCTCGATTTGACCTGCTGATCACCAATCAGAAATGATCAATGAAAAATTGATTGATTCCGATTTTTTTGACCAATTCATCAGTGCATCTCAAGTATTGTTTGTTTGCTTTGGGGAAGTCTTACCTTGACATTTTCAGGGGAAAGACACTGTTGGTCATCTGGAATTTGTCTGATTCTGTGCAAAAACGCCTGAGGAAGAAACAGAAATAAATAATTAAAAATAAGACATTTGCTTTAATGTCAGTGAAGCAACTCAGAGGTTTTGAGAGGTGCCTTGGTCAGTAACAACAAAACAAGACATTTTGCGGTCAGGAAGTTGAAGTCAGTCAGATCCTTGTTTCAGATGTAGGATGCATGCATTTTCTTTTTTGAGGAAATGGATACTGTACAAACAGATTCTGTCAGAAGCCTTGCAGCAAAATACACACGCATGCTCATTTGCTTAATAGAACGTTGCAGAGAGTCATATTTAAGTTGTTTCGCTGTCCCTTTTGCTGCACAGAACTATCCATTTAATAAAAACACGTTCAACACCTTTTTCCCCTTACAACTATTTCTGAGTCATCCATAGAGGAAGCTGATGCACCTAAGTATTCAGTCTTAAGATGTCAAACCAAAATGATTGCTTCTTTTTTTGCAGCGTCTCTACACAAAGATAGCTGTAATAAGCTCACATCAAGTTGAGCTTTGCCTGTGCAGGCATATGTGTTGACGCTTACCAATCAGGAGCTTGATTGACAAAAAAAAAAAAAAAAAAAAAAGAAAAAAAAAAAAAAAAAGCACAAATGGTGAAGGGAGAAAGGAAGTGAATCTGCCAGCAGTTTCTTTTTTCTATCTTCCTCATTTCCCTTTCTATCACACTGTTTGACAGGCTAAACCTTCCTTCAGTCTGTCCCATCTCCAGACACTAATCGGGTCTTAAAAAGAAGGTGAAAGAAGATATGGATCCCATAACCCACCCATGGACACCTCTATCCGCGAATCCCCCTTCATCTTGCAGCCCCCTGTTTTGTCTCCCTGTTTTTAGTGCCTCAAGGCTGAAAATCAATAGCCTCTTATGCATATAAAGGGTGCTGAGGAACCTAGAAGCAATGGTTCCAATGATGAATGTACAATGGTAGAGGTGCTGCTTATGGTTATTGACCTTTTTACCTCCCTCCTATTTGAAGCATGCACACACACACACACACATATATATATATATATATATATATATATATATATATATATATATATATATATATATATATACACACACACACACACATATATATTAAAAAAAAAAAAAAAAAATTCTCTTCTCACCCTCCACGGGTGGTCTGTCTCAACCTCTGAGCTCGGGTCCTCTACCAGAGGCCTGGGAGCTTGAGGGTTCTGCGTAGTATCTTGGCTGTGCCGAGAACTGCGCATTTCTGGACTGAGATGTCTGACGTTGTTCCTGGGATCTGTTTTAGCCACTGCTCCAGCTTGGGGGTGACTGCCCCGAGGGCCCCGATGACCACAGGCACCACTGTGGTCTTCACCTTCCAGGCCTTCTCCAGTTCCTCTCTGAGGCCCTGGTATTTCTCCAGTTTCTCGTGTTCCTTTTTCCTGATGTTGCAATCGCTTGGTATTGCTACATCCACCACAACGGCTTTCCTCTGTTGTTTATCCACCACCACGATGTCCGGTTGGTTCGCCATTACCATTTTGTCTGTCTGGATCTGGAAGTCCCACAGGATCTTAGCTCGGTCATTCTCCACCACCTTTGGGGGTGTGCCCCACTTTGATCTCGGGGCTTCCAGTCCATATCCTGCACAGATGTTTCTGTACACTATGCCCGCCACTTGGTTATGACGTTCCATGTACGCTTTCCCTGCCAGCATCTTGCACCCTGCTGTTATGTGTTGGACTGTCTCAGGGGCCTCCTTGCACAATCTACACCTTGGATCTTGTCTGGTGTGGTAGATCTGAGCCTCTATTGCTCTGGTGTTTAGGGCCTGTTCCTGTGCAGCCAGGATGAGTGCCTCTGTGCTGTCCTTGAGTCCAGCTTTTTCCAGCCATTGGTAGGATTTCCTGATATCAGCCACTTCAGTTATTTGTCGGTGGTACATCCCATGTAGGGGCTTATCCTCCCATGATGGTTCCTCCAGCACCTCATCCTCTGGTCCCCATTGTTTGAGACATTCGCTGAGCACATCATCGGTTGAGGCTTTGACCTTGATGTATTGATGGATCTTGGATGTTTCATCCTGGACAGTGGCTCTCACACTCGCTAGTCCTCTGCCTCCGTCCTTACGGCTCACGTATAGTCTCAGGATGCTGGATTTAGGGTGGAACCCTCCATGCATGGTTAGTAGTTTCCGAGTTTTAACATCCATGGTCTTTATCTCTTCCTTTGGCCAGCTTATTATTCCTGCAGGGTATCTGATTACTGGCAAGGCATAGCTGTTTATCGCACGGATCTTGTTCTTGCCATTGAGCTGGCTTCTCAGGACTTGCCTTACTCGTTGGAGGTATTTGGCTGTGGCTCCTTTCCTTGTGACCTCATCGAGGCTGCCATTTGCTTGTGGTATTCCCAGGTACTTGTAACTGTCCTCAATGTCTGCTATTGCTCCCTCTGGGAGTGAGACCCCTTCTGTGTGGATGACCTTCCCTCTATGTGTAACCATCCGACCACACTTCTCTAGTCCGAATGACATCCCAATGTCAGTGCTGTAGTTCCTGGTGGTGTGGATCAGTGAGTCGATGTCTCGTTTGCTCTTAGCGTACAGCTTGATGTCATCCATGTAGAGGAGGTGACTGATGGTGGCTCCGTTCTTGAGTCGGTATCCGTAGCCAGTCTTGTTGATGACTTGGCTGAGGGGGTTCAGACCTATGCAGAACAGCAGTGGGGACAGAGCGTCTCCTTGGTATATGCCACATTTGATGGACACTTGTGCAATTGGCTTGTAGTTGGCTTCAAGGGTGGTTTTCCACATCCCCATCGAGGCTGCAATGAAGGCTCTTAGAGTCCTGTTGATGTTGTACATCTCTAAGCATTCAATGATCCAAGTGTGTGGCATTGAGTCATAGGCTTTCTTGTAATCAATCCAAGCCGTGCACAGGTTGGTGTGTCGGGTTTTGCAGTCTCGGGCGACTGTTTGGTCTACCAGGAGTTGGTGTTTGGCTCCTCTGGTATTTATGCCGATGCCCTTCTGTGCTGTACTCATGTATTTATCCATGTGCCCACTTATCTTAGCTGCTATGATGCCTGACATGAGCTTCCATGTTGTAGAGAGACAGGTTATTGGCCGATAGTTGGATGGGACCGAACCCTTTGAGGGATCCTTCTGGATCAGGATTGTACGCCCTTCAGTTAACCATTCAGGGTGAGTCCCACTTTGTAGCAGCTGGTTCATTTGAGCTGCCAGTCGCTCATGGAGGGCAGTGAGTTTCTTTAGCCAGTAGGCATGGATCATGTCAGGACCTGGTGCTGTCCAGTTTTTCATACCTGAGACTCTTTCTTGGACATCTGCCACTGTGATAGTTACTGGGGCTTGCTCAGGGAGGTTGCTGTGGTCATCTCGTAGAGAGATTAGCCACTGTGCATTGCTGTTGTGGGTCGCCTCCCTTTCCCATATGCCTTTCCAGTACTGTTGGGTCTCCAGCCTTGGTGGGTCTGCTCTGTTGTTATTACCCTGCCATTGAGAGTACACTTTAGCTGGTTGGGTGGAGAAGAGCCGGTTAATCCTCCTGGCTTCATTTTCTCTCGTGTACCTCTTTAGGCGACTGGCCAAGGCTTGGAGCCTTTGTTTGGCAGTTTCGAGCGCTTCAGGTATGGGCATCTGGCTGTACCGCTTGGGTACCGGTCTTTTGATTGCACCTCTTTGGAGCTCTGACAATTGGCTCACTTCCCTCCTTGTTATCTTGATTTTAGCCTCTAACCGTCTTTTCCATGGTGGGTATTGAATCTCATGGTTGCTCCTATAGCCGAGAATCTCAAGGATCACTGATGCTGAGTTGTACACCAGCTCATTGGTTTCCGTTATGGTGTTGGTAGGGATCGTTCTCAATGCTGCATTCACATCTTCAATGAGACTTTCTGATGGTACTTCACTCAGCCGTTGTAATTGGCATCGGGATTGCCTGGTGTTCATTCGGGCCACGATCCTACCTCTCAGGTCAGTTGCTGCCTCGTTCAGCTGTGATGGTTCGTTCATTATTGGGGCTGCGTACCCAATCTGCGGGTGGGGAGTTGAAGCTAACTCCCCTCTGACCTGGCGTCCTGGCTCCCCCTTGCCGTAGCATTTGTGTTGTACCTCGTCTATCTCAAGTTGTGACAGCATTCGCCGTTTGCGGATGTTGGAACACTGAGCTACTAGTTGTTTGGCAGTTAGCGTTGAATGGGGATGTCGACGTAACCATTCCTCCCGCATTCTTTGCATGTAACCCCTCTGACTAGGGTTACTTGAGTAGTAGCATTCCAACAGATCCAAGTTTTCACCTCTCGCCCAATTCCGTCTTGTTCCAGTAACCCATTTTTCGTGAAGGTGCCCTGGTTCCCCAGCACCTGACGCAGACCTTGTTTGGCCGGGCGACGTCTGAGCCGGCATGGCGTGTATTCCTTTATCACTCATCATGAGGTAGGCAGTAGCGCGAAGGATCTTGCCTAAGGACCCACACTGGATATCTCAATCAAGCGACCCGGCCTGGATTCGAACCCCGGTCTCCCGGGTGAAGGTCGGGTGACTTACCCATTGAGCTATCCAGCCGCTATATATATATATGTGTATATATATATATATATATATATATGTATATATATATATATACACACACACACACATATACACATATATATATATATATATATATATATATATATATATATATATATACACACACACACACACATATATATATATATATATATATATATATATATATATATGTGTGTGTGTGTGTGTGTGTGTGTGTGTGTGTGTGTGTGTGTGTGTGTGTGTATATATATATATATATATATATATATATATATACTATATATATATCTATATCTATATATCTCGATATATATATATATATATAGATATATATATATAGATATATATATAGATATATGAAAATATGGGGAACCAACATGTACTAAAGAATCAGCCAGCTTAGAGTGAAACAAGGAACTAAAGGCACTTTTTGCCTATTGGACATTATTCCAAACATTGCAGCTGACTGCTTTACAGGCATGCTGATCATATCTCAATCTGTGGTTTTAAAACAGTCGTCTTTTAGTGAGAGTAATGAGGGATACTCTTTTAGTTTTTACACCATGGGTGTTGGTCTTACTCACGCACATAAATACTCCCAAACAGACAAATTAGTATTTCCTATAAGCAAGACAAAATTGTAAGAGCCTTTCTTCAGCCAGATGACTAGCAGTCTGCAGCAGGGGAGTTTTGCATTACGTTATGCTCAATACAGCTAGAAAAAAAATCTCTGGTTACTCCAACACATTTTCTGTGATCTTATTAAAAGGACAAACCTTAGTAACCCATGATGGAAAACTTGTGGTTTTACCAGCACAAGTTTTTAAATCTTGGTACATCTTGAAACTATTAACCAGTCCGTGCTAGGACTGCACAATTTTCGGTAAATATACTATTGCTCAAAATTGTGATGGAGATGTCAATCATGATTAACTCATGTTTTACTGATACTTTTCTTTCCTTACCATTACACAACATTCACACCACTCTGTGAGCTTCAGCGTTTCAGCCACTAAAAGTATTTATCAGATGTAGCTGTTACAGCAGTTAAAGAGCACCCAGCTGGTCATATATATTTTCAATATGCAGAGCGTGACACTTGAAATATCACCTCCTACTAAATATTGCAGTCGTTAGTGATTACAGCATTGCACAGTGAAATTGCAACAATGATTGAGATTCGATTTATTATCCAGCTCTAGGCCATACCTAACCATCAGGTTGTTTTTATTTACAAATCACTGCTTAAATTAGGAAAGATACGTTTCATAAACCCAATGACCAAAGAAACGCGGAACAATGCATGTATCAACCTTTACATTAACACTTTTGACCAATACTCTGCATGCTCTGCTTTTGTAAGAACAAGGACACATGTAACCTAAAAGATACCAGATCTCTGGTCCCTATTTGAAGCCAGTGTAGATCCTGATTTTCTGGCACAGTCCAAAGATGCTGATTTGGATTTGGATCAGATATTTTAGTTGTTCTCAAGTCAGAGATTGGTACTGCCATTTGATCTGCAACAGGACTGAAGTGGGTGATATGTGATTTCACAAGGTTCTATTCAAGCGGGCGTTTTAGCTGTCTTACTGTGACCTCTGTAAGAAACGAAGAAGAATGGGAAGTTCAAATTAACCCACCACTTTGCAGCCAAACGAAGGAGGCCTCAGAGAAGAGTTGGTGAGTGGGTGTGAAGTGCAGGGTTGCGCTCAAGTAAAAGTAAAAAATAAAATAAACAAAAACATTGTAGATATCAAAGCAACTGCTGTTTTATTATTTTTCATACAATGCATTACCTTTCCATAGGCTTTTTTTTTTGTGCACACGTGTTCGGTTATTGTGGTCTTTTGTGTTTCACCTTGCAACCTATGTTTCATATGCAGCATTAAATGTAAAGAACCACCAACCAATAACGTCAACAGAGTAATTAACCATGTATATAAATAATCATCTAATGGAAAAGTGAGGGAGATGGTCTATAAATACACCAAGATGTGCATATTTGCACCACTTTAACAAAAAATATTGGGTGTAAATATTAATATATGTACATATTGTACTTTAAGGTTTATAATCTCCTCTAAAGTTGAGGAAATTCAAAGGTATTTTATTGATCCCAAAGGGAAATTAAATTATGTTGTAACTCAAATTATTCAAGACTCTTAATTAATAATGATATATTTAAGGTCTGTACACTGTAGGTATGTGAAACCAAAGTCAAATTCTTTGTTTATGCTCATAAACTTAGCCATTAAAGCTGATTCTGATAACTTTTGCGTGAACCAACATGAACTTTTCTCTCAAGATTGGAGATGTTTTAGGTGGGTAGAAATAATTTTTGGAAACCCACTTTGACTATCCATTAGCTCAACTATCTGTTCAGAACTAGATGATAAGACTCCAAGATGAGGGTATAGCAGGTAAGATGCCTGCTGATGATTACTCTCCAAAGAACTTTATTCAAAAATAAATCTGAACTATCCCTTTAATTTTTCTTATGCAAGTTAAGGGAAAGAATGTTAACGTTATATTTTTCATATTAAATTTAATATGTCAATGACACCAACCTGCAGACCACAAACATAAAGACACACTGTACAGTAATGGATGAAAGTTTTCTTGTGCATTAACCCATTTTTACTTGCAGTATGTATATTGCTATGGATGTACATAAATGCTGCAAACCCTAGAAACAAATCCTTAAACCTATTTAATTCATTCTTTCAGAAAGTGTGCAAAAAACGCATAGTGGCAGCATTCTGAAGAACAATGGCAGCCACAGACCTAAACCCTCTAATGTAGTATTTTACCTCTTGAGTTATTCATTGAAAACTACGTATTTTCCTTCTTTACAATTATACACGACTTTGCATAGGTCTGTCACACAAAACCCCAATAAAAGACACTGAAGTTTGTGGTTGTAAACAAGTGTGAAAAAGTTTAAAGGAGTATCAATACTTTTTTTGCAAGACACCATCTTAAAAGCCTGCTTACTTAGTTCCAGTAATTCCCCATCTATAATGAAAGACCAACTCTTGTAATCACACATTTGCTCTAAAGATAGAATCTTGCAAACCAGACTGTCAGACATCAACTGTATAATTTCCCCCAAGTCTGAGCAGTTTAAGGAAGGTTTGTTTCAATGTTTTCCCTTCTTTACTAGCTTTTGCATAGGTTTTTCAGATATAAAAAGCAAACGTCTTTAGCTATGAGCTGCGACCACTAATTAAGAGTAGTATTAAAGGGAAATAGAGGTTGTCATGTTCTTGACTGGGTTTGAGAGGGAGCTGATTGTGCTTGTGGCATTCACTAATTAAATCTCCCATATGGCAACTTCCATCCACACTGGTGGAGTCAGTGGTGTGAGACACAACTCTCTGAAAGAGGAGATGAGAGGAGGCAGGAAACAGGCTTTTCCTTGGTCGCCTTCAGTCAAAAGAGAACAGACTGAGAGCAGGGTGGGAGTAGAAGAAGGCAAGAGAGCCACAGGATGAGTAGAAAAAAGGTCAGACTGGAACGAACAATGAGGTCCAAGGTGAAGTATCTCTTGAGTCACATCTACTGTTGAGGCAGGATTCAAGCAAATGTGCCATGCAGATGTGGCCATCAGCAGGGAAGATGGTTGGAAAAAGTAATAAAGAGTTCCTTTATTTCACCCAGGGATGTGTTGTCTGTCTTCATTGTTCCATCACAAAGCACACAGGTTTGTTTGGACAGAAAAATGGAGGCTTTTACTGCTCGTTCAGACACACTCAACTCAGTAGAGCAAGAGGGGACAACTGGAAAATAAAAAATCCAAGTTCTGTAGTCTGAGCTGGTTTATTTTGAGAAAATAGCCATGATAAACAACTTTCAGCTGGCCTAAAAGAAGCTATTATGGGTTTAATTGGAAAGGTGTTGATGTCTGACGGACACCTGTTAGCCGTACCTAGAAAGCAAAGCCTCACGATCTGTCAAACTGCAGTCAGGATTTATTTTCATATTCATCTATTTTTGAGCATAATAACTGGAAGAGAGGCCAACTTCCTGCAAAGATAACAGGAAAGTCAGAAGTAGAAGTGAGTCCTCCTGATCGAGGCTCATTTGAACGGAGCTTCTTTTTCTTCCCGAACTTCGCTTGAATCGCGCAGCCTGCATTCTAGCGTTATTTCATTCCTGTTTCTATTTAAACACTACTGAAGAAGTCGACACAAAGCTTTATTTTTCTACCGTTTTTTTTTTTTTTTTTTTTTTTTTTGTTAAAAAGCACAAAAAAAAGTGAGACATTTGTAGAAGTGAGACATGAAACTGATTTGTTCTGACTTTCTCTGCCATCCAAATCTGCAGCTGGACATACGACAGGTTGTCACTGACAGTCGACTGATGCGTAGATTTGGTGTGACTTTAGTTAACCTGATGCGACTGGCGTGATAAATTGGCTGTGTGAATGAAAAAATAGAGCTAAAACAAAGCCAGTTTTTCTCCCACTCCCACTAAAAAGCAGATGTGATTGGACTTTCAACTTGAATTGTGCATCACTTGAATGGAAAGAACGATTCCATGTTGCAAACACACGGTGATATAAATCAAGATGCAATTATTAAACATTCATCCTTTCCAAAGCAGCTGAGCCTGTTGTTATAGGAATAAAGACTATCATGAATAAAAGTGATGTACCCACTGGGTGCTCTTTTACAGCTAATTACTTTCTAATCAACATGCTGAGAGGCAGCAGGATGCAGTTAGTGACCCTTGTTTACTTTCATATCTGCATCTCAAGTGACCTTTTCTACCTCCTTCCTGACATCATCATGCTGTCATCAGTAAAGAAAGCATGCCCTAACATTTGCACTGGAGAATCAGATAATCCTGAATCACTTTTGAATGAGGTCCATCTGCTTGGTTCACATAGGTAGACTTGAGTTTTCCTGCCTAAAATCTAAACTGGGTGCAGGACAACTGATGTAATCATTAAAAAAACGGAAATATTTATGTTTGGAGATGTCATGTTTTGGTTGACCTTACCTCAACCAAAACAAACAGGTTGTTTCTAAGTCAGAGTACATGAATTGGTAAGGTCTTCATGTAGTGAATACCCTAAAAAGATCGTCTTGACTTTCTAAGTAGGAGTGCACCGATAAATCGGCCCCGATTTCCTTAATTTTGGGAGATTCGTGATCGGCCGATACTTACATGAGAAACTGATCTCATCTACTTCTGCGAAGGTCTGAAAATTATCCACTGCCTCACGGCAACTTGGCAACTTTGTCGTTAAATTTAGTGACTTTTCAGACAAAAAAAAAAAAAAAAAAAAAAAAAAAGTATTGGCCAAAATCGTAATTGGCAGGTCAGGTTTTTCAAAGATTGGCGATCGGCCAGAAAACTGCAAACGGCGCACCCCTATTTATAACATATTGGTCCAAAACCTGTTGAGCATTAGTGGTAGGGAATGGACTAAAAAACTAATAGGAAACAGGAAATGGTTGATTTTCAGCTTGATCGACCCTGATAGGAGACTGGCTAGTTAGAAAATCAAAAACTGGATCTTTTTGTCCATTGGTCACACTTACCACAACACACTTCAGTGTGAAAGTTTCTACTGAGTGAAGAAAAATCAAAGGAAACTGTATTATCTGCTGTTCCTTCAGGGTCCAACAACAGAGAGTGAGACTTCAACAGACAACAGGAAAACTAAATGTCTTACAGCAAACTTGTTTTCCTTTTCCTTTTAAGCTTTCAACCTCTCTTTGTTACAGAGCATCTGACTTAGGACATGTTGGTTTAATTTAAGGTTGCCTTCCTTCAGAAAATACACACAAATACTGATATTTACAGTTTAAAATGCCAACCATGATAATCACTAATATAAGATGCTAAAGAAGGCATAAAACATCAAATCCGAAATCATTTTGTCTTTATTTTAAGAAAAAAAAACATTTAACAAAACTGCTTTGTCTTACACTTTGTGTAATGTCACCTCGGCTCCAAATAAATCAACGCCAATGGTAGGCAGGCTAAAGAAAGATGTTAATTCTGCTACAGTTAAGAATTAGAAAATCAGACTCAGCTAACTTTGGTATAAGTCAAAGCTTTACTAAACTAGAGACTAGAAACCAGCTACAAAACTGAGTCTAGAAATTGGTGTTTTCTAAAAACGTTGTGATCCCCATAGCCGGTGAGAGTTGTTCGGATCATCTTCTCTCCAGTCAATAAAACCAGGTAACTTAAGCTTCCGTTCACACCACAAATCAATTTACCTTAATACATCTTGAATAAGTTCTGTCTCCAACAGAATGATAAGGTTTCCAGGTCTTTTCAACCATATTAATTTATTTGGTAGTTTTGGGTTATGTTTATGCCTGAAAGGAGAAATTGCAGTTACACTCAGACATATTTCTGAGGTCAGACAGGGATTTGTACGCTAACAAATTAAAGTCAGTCAGTTTTAATAGCAACAAAGGCTAAGCATACAGAGTTCAAAACCATTTAGTAATGCTTTCACCCCTTTTCCCTTGTTCAAGTGTGTCTAAATCTTTAAATGATACTGGGAATTATGATATCCAAAATGTTTAGCAATCTGAGAGAGTATGACTGAAATGCTGAACTGTCTGTCTAGACACTTCATAAAGCTCAGAAAGCCTCCATCTCTTATGTTCTTATCATAACAAAGCTTGTTGCTATGGGTCTGCTTATTACTCTATTTTTGAGAATGTTTGTCTGTTTTTAGCGTTACACAACTGAGTCCGTTTTTTGTTACCCTATGCTGAGCCTTTCAGAAATCTGGCATCAAGCTTAAAAGATTTGTAAAAACATCACTTAAAAATTGTATTTAATGTCAAATATTTCAAATATATATATATATATATATATATATATATATATATATATATATATATATATATATATATATATATATATATATATATAACAATTGTTGCTTTTTGGTTTATTTACATTTTCCACTGCATTCAAACTTTTTTTGGAAGCATCTTTGTGTGTTACAGCCTTTCCTTCCCCTGCAGCTCACGTTGCATGTCTGAGGTGCCTTGTTACCAGAAGCCAAAAATAGCAAAGGCATCAATCAGTGCGATAATAATAGTTGGTCAGATGGGACACAAATTCATTTTTTGATACCCTTGGATTCACACTAATGAGTCAGACAAGCTTAGACGGGGGGCTCAGCTGCAGCATGGAGCAAAACAAAGATATTGCACACGATGGTCTCTTGCCAGGAAAGGTGACGGGCTGTCGGGAGGGGAAACTGCTCGTGATGTAATCCCACCGGAGACGAGTAACAAAACCATGAAGCTCCTTATTAGACCACAAAGCAGCTGCCAATTACAACACAAATTTGCAAAATACAGTAAAGATTGTCATTGTGGTGTACCCAGGGAAGTACAGTATCCTCTGCTGCGGAAACAAGCACTTAAAACTTACACAGAGCACATTGCACCTTCAGATTTACATGCTCTTAAATCCTTAGTGATCCCTCTATGAGTATAGAACACAAACCATGTACAAATGCAGCCAGTTCACTTCATTTTGCAATACTGGGCTAAACAAATACTCATATTATTACTTGTCACACACACAAACCATCCTTCAGGTTCTTCCTGTTACTCAGTAACCGTTCAGTAAAACAATCTTCTTAACAGCACTAATAAATCCAAACACTTAAAACCTAATTATGACACAGATACCCACAGAGATATCATTAAATCCTTCCAGCAAGAAGCAGGTATTAGCAAAATGTCAATCATTAGAAAACCGAGAATTATAGTAATGCTACAATGAAACATGATCATTTACAGTGCCCTGTGTAAGTATTCAATATATTTTTCTGAGATTTCATGTTATGAACCATCACAAAGCAGTGCATAATTGCAAAATTGAAAAGAAGATATTGCTTTCAGGATTTGATATACATCAAAATCAGAACAAAGGGTCTAACATTTGAAATCAGACCCTGTTTACTCTACCTACCTCCACATAAAATCCAGCGCTACCTTTTGAAGTCTATCTGCATATTCATCTCTACATCTTTGCTAAAAAGTAACAAAGGCAGCTGCTGCTCTGCATGCAAAACATGTGTTAGTTTTCTACAACATGTAGAAAACTAACACTGTACATCACCCAAAGCACATCATCCCCATGAACCCCCGCTGTTAGACATGACAGCTGCAGCATCATGCTATGGGAAAGCGGGTCAGAGTTATAGGGAAAGAAAAAAGGAGCTAAATGCAGGGCAATCCTGGAAGAAAACCTGCTGGAGAATGCAAAAGACTGGAGACTGAAGGTTTGCCTTTCAGCAGGATTATAACTGGAAAACATACAGTATGAGTTCCCATAGAATGGCTACATCAGCTGCTGTAATTTCAAACTTGGTTCCACAAAGTCTTTATTGAGGAGGGGTGAACAGAAATACATGCTACACTTGAGAAAATGATCCTGAAACAATGTATCCTTTTACTTCCACTTCACAACTAAACACTACTTTCTGACAAAATATGCTGAATTTTGTGGTTGTAAAATGTAAGAATGGGAAAAAGTTTAAAGCATATGAAAACAACTACAAAAATGCAACTTAAATGATTTTGCATTACAGCAAGGGGTAGGTCTAATCAACTCTAAGTTCCCAGAAGCAACCCTGTTGCCTCTTGTGTAGCACATAAACTTTTTGTTACCATTTTTACAACCCCACACCCCTTCCTCTCTCCTTCCGAACACACTGTTGTACAAGGGTGTTTTCACACTTTATCTAACAAAAAGGTTTTTCCTGAACCCAACTTGAGCGGTCTAACAGTTCTGTAAGTTTACAGGGAGGGAAACATCCAGCCAACAATCAGGTGCAGCTCAGAAAGGTTTGGAGAAAAGTCTCTCTCAGGTCCACAGGAAATAGTAATGGCAGTGATTGGCTAGCTCACGCCAGATGAATTCTGCAACACTAAGGACTCTGGCTGATAAAGACTAAAGTGCAGCACATTTGTGTGGTTAGAGTTTGCACAATTGAGGTCATCTAAAGCTGCTTCTGCATTTTATAGTCTGCCGTCAATGACCCCAGCATCATGCAACACACTTCTGGAAACCAAATTCTTTAAACGCCACAGATTAAAATGTTTTATCTGATCTGCATTGGAACGGGACACATTTCAACAATTGGACAAGCCACCAAGAAGCTCACCAGAATGATGTGAAATCTGAGTGGTACCACTTGCTGCAAAGTCACACGAGCTGGATGAATCAAGGTTGGGAATTCCTACCTAGGATTCTGCAGTGACTGCAACAATTTATGAGCAACAAAAGCTGAAGAAAAAAAAAAAGAAATTTTGCAAGAGAAGAGGTTTGAACACTTCTCTCCGTTTGTGTGGCATGCAAACAGGAAGTGAAAACAGTGTAATCACACAGAACAAAAACTGATGTTTAAAATAAAATTAAGACTGCTAAATCTATGACAAGAACTTTGGTTCTTTTTTTCCAGGTGACAAGGCAGTAGTTTGACTTAGCAGGGAAAGAGGCACAACCAGTCGGCGGAACAAAGCACTGCCTCTCAACACAAAAGAACCAGATGTCATTTGTGGACAGGATGTGCGGCTTTTTCTTAAAAGGAAGTACATTACATATGTGGCTGGCCTCCAGCTCGGCTGCATTCAAAGTCAGGTTTGAAAGCTGTGATGCACTGTGCACTAAAGTGTATTTTTGAGGAATAAACCACATCGTGGGCCAATGGTCAGGAAATGTGCTACCTGACAGGTAACATTTTTTTTAAACCAGTGAAGGCAGCATACCTACTGCTACCAAATCGGTGGCAGTCAGTTGGTGTGAACGCTCTGACTGAGGGAAGACTCAGTGTTAGTCTATGCACATGAGGCATTTAAAAATGGAGTCAAAGGAAGAACAGAGATACGAGTAGCAATTTAAAAGAAAACAGTATTTTCTATACAGGCATGCTGGCTATTAATTCAGCTAATACAACAGGTAGTTAGACTTCAGGTTGTTTCACACTTAACTTCTTCTTACAAATAGAACAAGTCTCCCACAGGACGTCAATTCATACCCACCTTGGAGACGTTTAGGAACAGAACTGACTCAAAGCCAACTTCAGAAGAAACCAGCATGGCTGAACAGAGTAAAGCAAATATGAGATTGAAGATGTGAATGTACACACAGACACGTGTGCCACCTAATCATGTTAATCATGCTAATTGCTTATTTAAAATGTCAAAGACTGTCTAAACGGTTAACTCAATAATCAACTTGCCTGATTGTCTTGACTGCAGTCTCTCATTCACACAGTGTGATATCACTCCTGCATGTATATCATTACTGACCACTAAACAGCAGGAAGACAAAAAAAACCTGATAATAGTTCTTAAAGGTAAAATCGGCCAACGCAGGTCAACACTTTTTAAAAACTGGAGAGTGTAAATCTTTGATTGGTGCATCTCTATTTATACTCAGTTTAACAACTGGACATGAGTCATACCTCAAGCTTTTTCTCATTTGAGGAACAACCAGAGTGTCATTGTGGGGAGTGGGAGCTAGACAATAAGGTGTGAAGCTAGAGACGGGCCATATGTCGGTGTGGGCTTACTGTTCGCTTCACCGGACAGGGAAGAGAAGAAGCCCTGCTGGCTTCCGGTCTGCTTTGTCTGCCTCTATACGGACTGTGTACCTGCAGCCAGACCAGACCCTTTACTTTGGACTGGAACCCCACACACAAAGAGACAGATACCGTCTTAAAAAGGGTAATTAATTTCTCAAAAAGCTAAATATCAGAGTTTAAATCTTAATGACCGCAATAGATTTCATAACTCAAGTAACTCTATAGTGTCACAATTACAAAAAAAAAAAAAAAAAAAACAGAAACCAGGAGGGAAATAACTAGAGAGAAGTGAAGAAATGTCATAGTTGTCAAACTGGTCAAGCTGCAACATGGGAGCATCACTCAGACGCACAGAGAGCTCATGTTGTGGAAGTTCACTGTAAGGAAGATGCAGGGGATGTTCATCAAGGGCCAGGTTCGAGTCAGAAGCAGAGTATTCAATTCATTTTAAAATTAACCATCAGTGATTGCTTGACGTTAACTTTATTGAGATGGTGATCACAGGGGACCCCAAAAAGGTTTGCAACATGCACAGAAAAAAGGAGAGGGTCACAAATATTCTCACTGTTTTTAACATTTGACCCAGGACTGGCCTATATAGAGCACAATATTCGTGTGCGTAACATCGATAACACAAACGAGGGTTTGCAATGGTATAAAGAAAACAGAGGTGAGAGAGAAGAAAGAAAATGTGGATTTATTACGTCTGACATTGCTATTGTAATATTCCTCTAAAATATTACCATCACAGGGTTCTCTAAAATTATGCCGTCCTAATTTGACCCTTTTTTAAAAGAATCTGTCAAACTTTTTTTTTTTTTTTTAACCACAGCCTCTTTTGGAGCCCATAATGCAATATATCTTCTTTTTTTTTTTTTTAAGGAGCAATGAATCCTGAGAAAATTAGCAGGAGGATTTTGCTCATAATGGAGAGATGACACTGCATCAATGCTTTACTTTCTGAACAAGAAAGCAGATTGTCTTCTCCTGTCCAATTTATCTGATTCTGGCAGGTTCTCTGTGATGAGAGGAAAGACGGTGGTAACAGGAAGAAACCTTGGCCATGTTTCCACTTCTTTTACCCCTGGCTACATCAGCATTCAGCAACAATGCTCAGCCATCTCGCTCAATTCACATACTTCACAAGAGACCCTGTATATCAAGAGCAAGCTCTAACACTTGTCAGGGGGGTTTTCCAGCAGGCCCTGAGAGCCCCCTTTTCAATTTGTTGCGGTTCCCACACCTTCTGTAACAACCTTCCAACTGAATCCCAGATCCACAGATCCAGGACTTTTCTATGTGGGTTCTCAGGTCACCAGCCTAAAACTCTCTACCCTTCCCTTCCTCAAGCAAAGAAAATAACAACAAGCTAAGTACAATGACCCATTAAGCATCTCTCTTTTAAGGAGGAGGATTGGGGTAACCAGCCACAGAGGGAAACGGGGCAGTTCTGGAGAGGGAGTGGGGCCATTTTGGGGCCGACATGGCATGAAATTGAATAAATAAATGAAGAAATCCCCTCTTTGTAGCCGAAGACCAGTGGAGCCAGAGAAAGGCCCGTGGCGTTGCCACAATGAGAGACCCCAGCGAACTATAGTAGACTTCTCTTTCTCCCAGAAGCTGTAATTCACATCTCTCCTCAATCCTCCCCCCCCCCACCCAAAAAAAAAAAAAAAAACTCCCACCACTCCTCCTTCACCCACCAGCCAGTCTCTAGCTGTCTTCCAAGAGAAACTCTTTTTGGCAGACCCAATCACCAAAACACAAAGTCGTCTTTGAGCCCCGTCCAGTTTTTTCTTCCCTTCTTTTTCTGCTCCTCATCTCGCTCACTTCCGCTTTGAAGGACTTTAAACTTCAAGCTTCTTTGAGGGGCTCGCATGGGCGGAAACTAAACACTACAGTGGGGGGGGGGAAACAAGACCTCAGAGGAAGGACAGGCAGCACTGAATCAGGGAGATCCTGTCTGAGACCGCCTCCTCGCCAAGCCCACATCAACATCATATGATGGCATTGATGCATGCAAAATTACGGAGGATCTCCCAATATGCTGATGACTTAATTTAAAGCTATACTACCTCAAGATACGCATCTTTTTTTTGACAACATTCTGAGTTAAGACAAATAATCTGTTGATGTTATTTACTTTAAACTATATTTGACATATTGTTTCAATGGGAAAGGCTTGGCTCAGGTTTTGCCTTAGTCTCTTTATAAATGTGGCTTCCTGTTGACAGGTGACATGTGGTGATCTGCAGATAACATCATGGACCAGATTGCAGAGGCCATCTGGAGGTTTGGATGCGTGTTTTTGGTGTGTAGACAGACGCAAGGATGACAGACTGAATCACAGTGTGGGGAATATGCCACTGAGTGAGCCATCAGAGGACCGTGTGCCGACAACAGCTCCATAAGGAGAAAAAGAAGCATGTTTTACAAGGTTAACGTCAATAGAGCAATGCGCAAAATAAGCCCTACCTGGTATTCAGCCGGGCAGACATAAACAGTCTGCACATCTGTTGAGATTAGGTGGTGGCAAAGAGATAAATTAGTGCCCAAGACAACACAATGATGGTCATTTGGGAAAGCATGTAGGAAGATATTACAGATCATACTCTGATCAGTTAGAGACAGAAAGCAACAGGTTAAACCCCTTTATGTTGAGGGGAAAAAGGCTTTTTATAGCCTTGAAAACACTGAGGCAGCTCACCCAAATACTATCAGAGCTTCTCATCTTGGAAGCCATTGTTGAAAACGAGACTGGTTTTAGTTTCCACTGAAATGTTTCTCGTATCATTTTATATTCCACTTCCTCTGAAGCAAAGGGACAACAGAGCTTAGAGATTGTAATGAATCACATACAATTATTTGATATACAGCACCAAAGGGCTGGCAGAATAAAAATAAGCATTACAATATTAGTCATTTCTTAAATGTACAGCTGGATATGGGGAAAAAAACAACAGTTTCCACAAACCATAAAAATGTGTTTGGTTTTTACAGAAATAGCTTAAATATCTGTGTCACTCAAAACTTTATGAGGGCCACCAGAATAAAGCAACTTCAAAATAAAAGCCACGGTTCAACTAAGCTCCAGAAAACATCAGCATCTATCATGAACAAGGAAATCAGAGATGGTAAAATTTAGGATAATGATTAAGTGTCTTTGTCTTCACGTAAAAGCATCCAACGACTAGAGGAAAAAAGCTGTTGTTTTAAAGATATATTATATTTGATTATAGACAGTTCTTTTTTTAATAACTATGTCTAATAAAACTGTTATTCCATCCTCATTAGGACTTAACTAGATAAAGCTACTACTCATTCAAATAATGAGGTAAAACTGAAAGGTGTGAAGATGACTTTGACTAAGCCATTCCAACACATGAATATGGTTTGATTTAAACCATCCCAATGTAGCTCTGGCTGTATGTTTAAGGTCGCTGTCCTGTAGAAAGGAGACCCTCAGCTCCAGTTTCATCTCCATCCATTTCCCCCGGCAATCAGATCTGCTTTCCTGTTCCGGCTGAGCAACAGCATTCCCACAGGATGATGCTGACTACACCATGTTTCAAAGTGGGGATAGCAGCTTGGATGTTAGTCAAAATGTACAGTTTGGTCTCATCTGACCAAAGCGCCTTGCTTCACGTGTTTTCGGGTCTCCTACGTGGCTTGAGGCAAACTGCAAAGAAGACTTCCTATTACTTCCTTTTTGCCACTCACATGTCTGGTTTCATTTGAGACGGCAAACAGCATCATGTGCCTGCTGTCCACTCATTCTGCCCAATCACCACCTCGCACTATTATCGGAGCCTCACTGAGAACGCAGATCTTCAAACGCCATTCAGGGTATTATCTCAGAGCTCACTTTGCCATGACTTAACAACTGAAACCAGATCGATCAACATATGCTGAAAAACACTTCCAAGAGTTTTTCTACACGTCTTTACTCTCTTGTGTCCCACACAGTGCTTCTGAGAAGCTCCATCAGTCCTGACAATGTATAATCTGAAATTTGATACAGAGAGATGATGACCTTCTTGCTTCTTCTAGCACCGCCTGTTTCATTATGAGCAAAACAAATGGCACTCTCACCGATGGCAGCTTATCTGACATTGAGTTTCTACTGTACCACCTTACAACAGCGAGAATCTGCAACAATGTCTTGAAAGCGTTAGGAAGGATGAGTGTTTTTTTTTCCCCCTTTTTTTGCTGTTTACATTACAGCTTTGGGGCTAACAGTGGCTCAGACTTGTTAACTTGAATTCTTAAAATTCCTACTGCCGTCTCATGCCTTAAAGAAATGGCTTATCAACACACATGACTATAAAACGCACCGCCAGATTAAGTTGGAAACAGACAATTATCCTCACTCTTTTATAGTGAGTTTGACTGCTGCAATACTTTCACTGCAAGGCACCAAAATTGTCTCAAATTAAGAGATGTTTTGTTGTCGTATTTCTGCTTCACTTGAACCATTAATCAGTTTGATTTGCAGGTTTTGCACAGAAGAAGCAGAGAGTTTAAAACCCTGTTAAAATAAAGACCCCCATAAAGCCCCAGTAGATGGGTGCAGTAGCCGTTATGTCCGATGTTAAAACGCAACAGGTCGTCCCTTCAATGCCGCTATATGCGTCACTGTTTATTTGACTGCAGCCGTGCTGCAGAGAGCTGAAACCACCAGGGTTGTGGCAATGATGAGAGTTGGAATCTTAAGCTATTTATACTCTGTAGCCAGGAGAAATTTGATGCTGGTCTTTCCCACAGAGTGGGGAAGGCAGGAGTGGTTAAACAGAGAGAGGTTTAAAAGAAAAAAAAAAAAAAAAAGAGGAAATAGGAAAGCTTATGCTTCAGCTTATGGAGGAAGCTCTGAGCCGGTTTCCTGTATGTCTGTCTTCCTCTAGCATCAACTTGATGGCTCGTTGTGTTTGTGTGCATACCAGTGCACGTGTCATCCTGTTTGCTTGGCCAGCGGTGTCTAAACAACAGCAAGGGGTGCTTAGAAACGACATAACTGAGCAGATGACAGAGACATTTCAGCAAATACGCAGTCACTGAACATGGACAGGTATATGATTATATGGCAAGACAGTTTAACAATCTTATATTTCTAAAAGTAGCTTTTTTAATGTATGAAATGATCTTTTAAATATTTTAAATTAAAATGAGAATCAAAACTGCTGCAAAAACAGTGCTAAACATGTTGATTTTTACAGTATATAAAATGTATTTAAGTTTGAGCAAAAATATAGAATATTTACCTGCTGAAGTCTGTAGTAGTTTTCAAGTGAATTTGCCTTTTCTGCTCTTGAAATAGCAACATAAGCCCCAAAAAGTGCTCAGGTAGCCGATCATAGCTCATCAACTGCAGTTTAAAAACAGTGAATGGGTGGGGCTCCAACAGAGTTTTTCATGACTGGGAATAAAATAAAACAGACAGATTTGTCCTTCTTGTAAGAAAGGGAACGGTGAAGGATCCCTCTTTCAGACAGCTGACCAGCAATGTGCAAGAACAGGTTGGGGAGAGGCAGAACTTCACTACTCTGTGCTCTTTACAGCCGGAGGACAGAATATTGTAGCCACTCTGCAATATTCTCTCATTAAAAGCTCTTTCAGAACTGTAGGAATGGTTTTTGGGAAGCTTTGAAACTTTAACAGTCACGGTCCAAAACACAATATAGTTAAATTCACACATCAGCACTAGAGCACTAATCTCTCCTGTGTGTGGCCCAAAGCAAAGGTCACAGATGGCAGGATTTCCAGATGTTTCCTATTATCCTACAGCACCTTCCTGGTCACTCAAATCCTTTCTGTCTCTTGCGTTTCACATTTAACACCAAAAGACTGATTTATTGGCCACATATTTCCACTGTTGTTTTTACAGGATGAGATTCGATGAAACATGGGTCACTGTGGTCAAAAAAAAAAAAAAAAAAAAAGAAAAAGAAAGGGGAGCCAACAACCATATTTGTTTATGGTTTTGAAGGAAAACCCCTGAAGTCCAGCAGGTATGACGCTAGTGACCGTATTCGCGTCAGGCAGCCTCAATTCTGGTGGATCCTGACAGGGGAAAATCCAGTTGGCTGGATCGCATCAACAAAGCCATGCCTGATAGAGAAAATCCCCACAAATCTGTGGCACTAAGAAGTCATCATTCAGACACCAACAGGGTGTGTGTGTGTGTGTGTGTGTGTGTGTGTGTGTGTGTGTGTGTGTGTGTGTGTGTGTGTGTGTGTGTGTGTGTGTGTGTGTGTGGGGAGGGGGTCACAACAAAAGCTTGAAGAGAGCAGTTATCACCAGAAACTTGGAAATGAAAAGGGATTAGCTTGTTTAAATTAGACGCCCTCCACTCTGCTTGAAAACTGTAATAGATTTTTGAGATCCGCAGCGATAACGCTGAGCAAAATAAGTCCTTTTAATCCCGATTCCATCCCTTTCTCACCTCTCCTTCCTCACAACATCCCTACATGCTCCCCGTTAAGAGTGGTGGATGAGCTTATTGGAGCTGGTAAGTGCCAGGGGATGAGAGACATGCAGAACAGCTGAGAGGCCAAAGCTGGATAACCATCTCTTTTGTGTGTCAGAACTAGTCACCAGGGTACACTGAGGTTAACAGTTTTGCTTTGAAAAACACTAAAAATTCCCACCCTACAGTCACTATGGTTTAAAGTTCTTTTATTATGATGCCAGGGAAAGTTCCAGTGTTTCCAGAGTTTTCTGGCTTCGCAGCACATAGAGTACCACAGCAAAGCCCCTTCTGGATCTACTGCTGTCCACTGCCCATAAATAGTTAAAATACTTGAGACCTCCTCTAAAAACACTTATAACTTTTTATTTTAATAGTTCAAACACCAAATACAGCTAAATATGCATTAATACACTCAATGGAAACCATCTTAGTACTACTGCAGAAGCTAATATCTCTGGTCCTCCTTATTTCTGCTCTTGGACATACAGCCAATCAGCGCCAAGGAAAATGAATGGTGCTCTGGGATTGGCTGCTTTGCAAACGCCAGCCACTAACGTGCGGAGTAGAACTCCACCTGGATAGTCCAGATATTGCAAGTTGTTTTAATTAAAAGCAATTAAATCATTATTATTATAAATGTTTGAAACCATGGCATTTACTTAAGGTTATTATACTATAAGAATCTCTAACTGGCCCATTCAGAATCAGTGCTATCATTGTGATGAAAAAGCAGTGAAACGCAGGGGTTTGAGGTCCAAAAGGTTGTAAAAGAGCACAAAGTCAGAGGAAAATAATTTGCAACATGGGAATACTCAAAATCCCCCAACAATAATCAAAACAACCAGGTAGAGGAAGAAAATAAAGCGAAAGAAAAATCTGATTATTATGTGGTTTTCTAAGGAGTTGCCCATGGGATGTACAGTAAAAAGTTCGACGCGAACATAATCAGATTTCTCCAAACCTGGAGGTGGGCAGCTGAAACTCTGTCAGTCACATCACAGCTTTAGTTCCACATTATCAGATTTTACAGACTTCACCAACATTCAGCATGAAGGACAGGGTTGTGGCATCAATTCCCTTAGAAGCCTGAGGTAAAAACCTCACACTTAAAGGCAGGCACACCATTTCCGCTAATGCTTCCTCATTCACCCCTCAAGACGGAAATATACTTCACAGTCTATGGGGGTTTGAATGAAAACAAGGCGTTCTCTAATTATTGTTCTGGATCAAGTAAAATCAGAAAAACACAACTAATTGTCACAAACGATGTATGATTTGATGACCGACTTGTTTTCACCCCCCCATCACTGCTTTAGCCTCTTCATTCTGCAGGTCTCCAGAGATCTGCAAACCCCGCAACCCCCTCAATCCCGATCCATACTTTATCTTTACTGAAACCATATGTTGTGAGCTCTCACAGCTAGAATTCCCTTATCAACACCACAGTGAGCTGAATGGTGACAAACCCTTTGGCTCCCACTGAGGGGAAAGGAGCAGGATTGGCTTGAGCATAGACAGAAACATGAAAGCAGGGGCGGGGCGGGGCGGGGGGTTGGGGAAAGGATTGGTAGAGGTGTGGGTAGGGGATGATGTGGGGGGTTTTTTTTTCTTTTGCTACAACTGTCCACGTAGTACACAAGTATAGCAAGCCATTGTGTCACGACTGCTGACATAAAACCCACTGGCCACTTTATTAAGTACACCTCGAATGTCTTGTGTCCTCCAAAACTACTTTAATTCTTCCACTCAAGATGCTCCTGAGAGTTTTTGGTCCTTTTTGACATGACAGCATCACACAGTTGCTGGAGATTTGCCAGCTGCACATCACTGAAAGCAATCTCTCGTTCCTCCACACCTAAAGGTGCCTCTGTTGGACTGGGCTGTGGTGACTGTAGAGACCACCGAAGGACAGCGAACACATCAAGGAACCAGTTTAAGATGATTTAAGCTTTGTGACATGGTGCACTGTGGTCGTAAAGCAATGGACATGGTCAGCAAGTCAGGCAGGCTGTGGTGCTTTAACAATGCTCCATGATACATATGCCCTCCACCATTACACCACCAGCAGCCTGAACCACTGATACAGGATGAATTGAAGCTTTCGCATTGTTTATACCAAATTCTGACTCCACCATCTGAATGTGTTACTCTATTCAGAGCAAAACTACAGCTAAATTGAGTTGGTGGTTATTCAAAATCTTTGAGTAAGTCTCTATCAAAATAACAATTAATATATACTATAAAAAATATTTAGGGGTGTCCTGATTCGATACTGATATCGGTAATCAGTCCAATATTAGCCAAATAACAAGTATCGGATTGTATCGGCCTGCGTCTCTGATGTAAGTATGCGGATAGAAGCACTCTGCTCCAGCATTTAGTCCGTTGTTGTTGACTATTGCTCTCTGTTTGAGTAATATCACTTGATAAAGCCTTTTCTAACATTCCACACTACAAAATAAGTGATAAAAGTATGTATGATATCGTATCAGGACAATAGTCAAAGCTGCAATATCAGTATCGTATCGGAAGTGAAAAAAAATTGTATCGGGACACCCCTAATAACATTATTGTATTATAAATAAGATCATGATATTGAAATTTTTGTGTAAGAACTATGATAACAATGAACCTGTGGCATTTTGACTTGAGGTTTTCATACTTTAAGAATCCCATCCTTGCCCTCATGCCTGCTGCGAGTGCTAAAACATCCTTCCCATCAAACATTCTTGCCCGTTTACAGATAACAAACTGAACATTTTAAATCAAAACACGGCAGTTCACAAGACGATACAGAGAAACACAACTGAAGGCTTTGATGGCTTTCAGAGGTCCGAAAGAAAAGCCTCCCAGACCTCCTCTAACAAATCTTTGAAGTTTTGTCACTGTTATTACACCAGAATGAGGTTCAGAGGCACAGCATGGCGCTTTGCTGCCTGGTCTGTCTTGCAACTGGTGATAAGTTGTCACGTAGCGAGAAAACATCCAAAGTAAACAGATTGCCTTCCAAAAGATTGTCTGAATGCTATGAGAGTAAAAATACATGGGATGCAATTTAATTTTCATAACATGGCTGTTTTTTTGTTTTTTTGTTTTTTTGTTTTTTTTTTTTTTCAATCATGCATCTTCTGAGTAACAGGATGCGGCACTGGAGGCGAACAGAACTTTAAGGAAGCCCTTAACATGCAACAGCACAGAAGAAAAAGGCAACCAACAGCAAACTTGACAAATATCTTGCAGATGATGAAAACAAGAAAAAGCAAGGAATCACAGGAATTATCAGAATGCTAAGAAATACATCTCTCATCCTGGGTAAGAATAACAACTAGTCTTCGCCCTCCAATCAGCAGGGTGCCAAAGGAGAGTAACTGAATAGGCCGTTTGCTTGAGGGTGAGGCTTTGCATCTGAGCCTGACCTCTGACTTTTTTTTTTTTTTCTTCAGAAGGGGTGTGGGGGGGCTATAAAAGAGGGGAATTTCCCCTCAGCAATTAGCATTGTATTATAATAAAGATGTTTTATGCAGACCACACATAGATAATCTGGTCACAGCTGGAGGCAGGAGCCACCTACAATGAACAAGCACCTGAGGTGACATGGTAAAGGCAAACCTAAGATGACAGCGAGAAGTGATGAACTGCATAGTCACCTGCAGGTGAGAAGCAATCTGAAGGCTGAAAGGAGCATGCAAGAAAAAAGAAGAAAAAAAAAAAATCACCGGCCAATTCATTCAGAAAGGAGTTGCTGCACAATGACTAAATAGGAAACTGCTGAAAATAGTTTCTTATCTCAGTCTGGGGAAGGCATGGAGCTGCAGCTGAATGGCTGTGATTATCTTTTTTTTTTTTTTTTTTTTTTTTTTGCAAAGCCCCTGTGAATTCATGTCACTTTTCAGTATGTCAAATCCAAGCTTTAACACACAATAGAGAGGTGTGAATTAAGTCCCTCAGCAGCCTTGTTCATAAGATGCACCAATCTGTGGACCAGACATCCAAATCAGCCAACTTTCTGACTGGTTCAACTGTAAAAGAATCTGATAAATAAACGCTTAAAAACTAAGAACTCCAAGCATTTTCAGATCCTACCACCAACAAATAACCTCTCGTTAGTTTCATTAAAATTTGGGAATGGTTAGCGACATATACTTTGATGCATAAATTGTGACAATTTATCTAATTTTCAAAACTTCACTTAAGCACATGTTACTCATTTATGTGTTATCGTGATTAGAAAAGAATGGAATCTGGAGATCAGGTCATTAAAAAGCTTGATTGGCTCATGTCTAATTAAAGCCCATGTACGATTCAACGCAAACATCCCAACCCATATGCATCGGATTCACATCTGTCAAAGTGGAGAAGCGGGGACCAGGTAGTGAGCGTTGCACCCCATGTGGGTAGTATTTGTGCCGTTTTGTGTTGTAGACAGAGGAAAGTGAGTATCAGCACCCCGCGTGAGAGAGGGGGGGGGGGGAAGGTAAATGTCAAACTTACCGACTGAAGGAAGAGCAGTGTCCGGACATAGTCCCGCTCCGTGTTGAGTATTTCGTTCAACACGCAGAGCCTGAGCCGCTGTTGTCGGTCCGAGTCCTTCACGACGTGAACCCCGTTCTCCTGGCGCCCTTCGTCCTCTTCCATGATGGAGAAAACAGGTCGAAACCTCTCAATAAAATTTAAAAAAAAAAAAAAAAACAAAAAAAAACACGCGTCTTCTCTTTGAAGTATCCGCACTCTTAACTGGAGAGTTGTTTTAGTCCATCTCGCCGAAGCAAGTTCTCCAAGACCTCTCTCTAACGGAGCTGTGATGCTCGACGCAACATACGCACTGCAAGTAAAGTTGAGGGGGAAAAGTAAGCAAACCAGACGCGGAGAGAGAGAAAGAGGCTGAGCTTCGTGGTGTGGTCTTAGCACCAGCTGAGAGCGAGCGAGGCTGCGGGAGACGAGAGAGATACAGAGGAGGGAGGGGGAAGTCACTACTCGCTATGAGCTTACAAACAGGCAAATAAACAAAACAGCCGTATAGCGCACCTTAGCTTCCATCGCTGTAGCAGCCGTAGTAAGCAACTGCTCGTCTGCCTTCCCCGATACCACAACATTAAACAACAATTTTGCCATACTTACCCTGGTTATCCCCGAGCGTTAAAGCAAATTATTAGCTATTTTACATTCATGAAAACCGAAACAAAATTTGACGTTTATCTGGACTTTGTGGTGTAAAAAAACAACCCACGAGAGAAAATACTAAAATATTAAACTGAAATTACTTTTTTTTTTTTTTTTTTTTTTTTTTTTTTTTTTTTTTTTGTCAACCCCCCCGCCCCCGGCTTAAAAAACCCTGTCACATTGATCATGGAAATCTTAGCAACAATTAAGATAAAATTCTTGCAAACATGTTTAGACAAACATTAATTATATACTTTAGACTTAATGAGTATAGCACTTAATAATTAATTATATTGCAAATTTATGAAGGAAATGTTGAGACGTGCTAACTGTTTTTAAATGACTATGTGAATGGTAAACCTCGAGCTTTCTCTTTAACGTCATTCATTACGATTGGGTGGCCGTCTGGTCTAACAAATTTAGGAGAAAAGCGCCCTCTGGTGGATTTGAATGTAGGTGCATCTTTTTGGAAGGTAGATGCTGAATTATATATACAGAAGGCAAGGCAAGTACATTTGTATAGCATATTTCAGCAACATGGCAAATCAAAGTGCTTTACATGATAAAAACGCCAAACAAAAAACATTGGAGTCACATAATAAAGGAACATAATGAAAAGTTGGAACACAGACATCAATGTAAAATCAATGATGTTCCAGTTATTATTAATCAAAGGCAACTCTAAACAAATGGGTTTTTAGCGTTGATTTAAAGGAACTCAGTATTTCAGCAGTTTTGCAGTTTTATGGAAGTTTTGTTCCAGATTACTGGAGCATAACAAACTTAATGCTGCCACTTGCTATCACCTGCTTAATACCATGTTTAGTTCTGATTTTGGGGATGCAGAGTAGACTTGAACTAGACCTGAGTGGTCTGGAACGTTGATACAATGATGATGTGCTCTACTTTCTTAGTTTTAGTGAGCAGCAGCGTTCTGGATCAGCTGCAGCTGTCTGAACTACAGGAATATGGAGAGTCATTCATAGTCTTTTTTGGTTTGATTAGAGGTTAATAAACTAGAATTTTATTTTATCAGGGGCAATAGATATTGACATACAGTTTGGGGCCAAATGTATTTGCACGTCTGTCTTCACACACAAGAACTCCAGCGAAGCTCAATACTTAATTGATATAGGGCTTACGATATGACCTTGGCCCACACTTTTACAGCCTTAACAGCTTCAACTCTGTGGGTATATTTGACCATTCTTCCAGGAGCACATTTGTGGGATCAAACACTGATGATGGACAAAAAGGCCTGGCTCACAGTCTCCAATGCAAGCCGAAAACGTGCTGTTGAGTTGAGGTTCGGTCCAGTTATACACCAAACTTGCTCAACCAGGTTCATGTGCGCAGTCATGTTGGAACAGATGGGAGCCATTACAAACTGATCCAATATAGTTGGGGGCATGAAACTGTCCAAAATGTTCTGGTTTGCTGAACTATGACAGGTTCATTTCCCAGGAAGATAAAAAAAAAGTTCAGTGGTTGGTGTGCTTTACACCACTGCGTGTGACACTTTCCACTGAACATGGCATTTAAGGTTTGGATGTAGCTGATCACCCAAACAGCCCATTCCATGAAGCTCTATCATGCTGGTGTTCACTGAGCTCCTGAGAGCGACCCATTCTTTCACACGTTTGTAGAGGCTGCCTGGATGCCAAGATGCTGGATTTTATACACATGTGGCAGTGGAAGTGATTGGAACACGTGAATTCAATTTAGGAGAAGGGAGTGAATACTTTTAGCAGTATGGTGTAGTTCCAATACACAGAATGTCACTGCCGTGCTAGTTAAGGGTTTTATTTTTCTGAACATAAAATTGAACAGAAATAGAGTAGATATATCGATATATCCTTTATTGACCCACGATGGGGAAATTTCTGTGTAACAGCAGCAAAGTGACAGTGACAGGCAATACATACAAATACATGTCAAATGTAATATTATATAAACTAAACTATAGTTTTACTCAAATGAATACATACATACTATTTTATATATTCAGTTACTAACAACTGTGTTATTAGTTGTTGAACTAATATTAGTCCTGATAACAGGACTGATGATGAGAGTCCTAGAAAGGATGAGACTCGATGTTATATTTTTAACGCATCAAGGTAAAAAACCTCAGGAGAGCTGTGAACACTTTGATATGAGTATAAAACTTAAAAAGGTCATTTATGCAGAAATGAAAAAAACAAAAGCAAATTTTTTGAACCATATTGAACATAGCTTAAGAAAAACTTTTGTCTAACTAAATAAGCAGAAATTCAGATTAATTTTTCCTAAATATCATAAATAGCATTTATCGGCTTCAGCAAACTGATTTTTTAACAATTGTAAACTGTTACCCGTTATGTTTCACTTATACTACATAATAAAGCCAGGAAAAATTATTGGAAATGTTTTTTGTTTGTTTTTTTTTTTAAATACAAAATAATTTACATTCAATCAAAACCCAGCCAAGGCAGAGAACTGATACAACATTTCCTATACTAGTATAATTCTTAGTCACTTATAAACAGGGGTGCTGTCTTGTGAAAATGCAACTATTTAGGGCCTGGGCTAAATCCCACAATTTTTCAAGATTCCAAAAACACCCCTGGTGGTACTTCTACTTTATAATTGAAATTGTTCAGTAAAGGAGCTCCTCGCTTGAATTATTCATTATGTGGAATCCTTTTGTCATTGAAAGGAATTGAATTACAATGAATCTGTTTCAGATCCCCAAAACAAAATAATGCAGCATTCATAGATATGAAGGTGCTATTATTCCACAGAGAGGAGTGGATAGATATTTCTCTGTGGTTATCAGTGGTAAAGTGTGCTGCTGCTGCTCCTTTTCAAGTCATCCAAGTTATCCAAGTCATTTATTGGGAGTGACCACTACTGCTGCAGTCTCTCACCATGGAAAAAGTGAATACAAGTGAACAGTTTACACTGGCATGACTCAAGAGCAGGTGATATCACAGTTTGGTAAAGCACTGCAGAAGTAAACTTGCAATGGAACCCAGTTTTCTTACACAATGCTTTCCAACTTTTTGGTGAGACATTTGAACATTAACTGAGCTGTTTTATATCAGGTTAGAGAAAATGGCAGCAGAACAGGTGACCAGATGAGGTGATGAGAGGGAGAAATAAGGAGGCAACAGAGGATGTGCAGTAGTTGAAGAGAGAGCGCGAAAAGGAGGCAACCTAGGGTCAGGTGACCAAAGAGAGAGCGAGACAGAGAGAGAGAGAGAGAGAGAGAGAGAGAGAGAGAGAGAGAGAGAGAGAGAGAGAGAGAGAGAGAGAGAGAGAGAGAGAGAGAGAATATAGGGAAAGAGAGCACAGGAAACACAGATGACCAGGTAACAAACCTAAAAAAAATGTGCATGCAAACACATTCTGTCAGAACACCAAACTGATTTGTATTGGTTTGTGTGATTTCCTCAAGGGACACATGGTGAGGGCAGCAGCAGGTGAGAATGCGAGGAAACAATGACAGATTTTTAGATTTAGTGATTTAACTATGTGACTAATGTTTTAAGATATGCACAATACAATCATTTAATAGCTTATTTCAGAGTGACACGTTTCTCTTAACATGGAAGCTGCCAAAGTCTTGCAAGTACACAGCTGCAAGTCTCTTGTTGTCTTTGGGTAATTTTGATCTGATTTCAAAATTTACAAAGTCATTTATGCAAATTTCAACATAAATGCTGAAATTTGCAGAGTTTCAGTCTGTTCTTGTCTAATTATCAGTGGCTGTATTTGTGGAGTCATGTTGTAATTTGTCCTAACTAAATTAAAGTGCACCACATAAATACATACACTTGAAAAACTGAGAAGTTGTAGTTTGTTGTAAAAAAACATCCTAAAAGCTAAAATATTTGGTACTGTTAGAAAAAAGGTAAAAGGTAAGCACTTTATTAATTGTTGAACTAATGTGGAACAGAAAAAGTGCAGAGTAAATACAAAGAAAACAGGAAAGTTAAGTAAATCACAGCAAATGCATTACAATGTATTTCTAATACAGGAACACCAAAATATCCTGAATCCTTTTTACAAAAGTAAATAATTAAAAAAAAAAATAGGCTAACAGCTTAACTCCCCAAATAGTAGACCCATGCCCTTGATAGTCTGCATAAAATTATTTAAATGCCCAAAAAGTCAAAACTACGTTAAAGAATACATTAAATAAATATATAGAGTTATCACAATAAGTTTAAACTATACACACTTGAAGAAAATAAAAACATACCAAGAAAACCAAATAAAGACATGTGAAATGTAACCTGCATCAGGAGGTTATCTGTTCATCTGTTATTGTCATATATACATGTGAACAGTATGTTATTCTTAGTTCTGTTTTTACATTTTTATTTTTGTGTAAATCGATATGCTTTGACGTGGCTGTAACTCTACTGCTGGTACACCTGCATGTCCTCACTGAGGGACAATAAAGGTTATTTCTATTCTATTCTATCTTATCTTTAATTGCACCTGGAAAGAGGTTCTGGGACTGGACTATCTAAACATTAGAAAATGAATTTCAGAAAACAGTTTAGAAAACAAAGATGAGCCACTTTAGCCCCCGAGGTGAGATTTTGTGTGCCTTTATGCTTTGGTTACTGTCAGTGAGCAGCAACAGCACAGTGAGGAGAGGGGGAGGGGGGCAAGGAGTGAAGGAACAAACCAACAAGTAAAGAAGAATGGGGGGAGCTAAGCAAAGTATTATTGTTTTTAGATGAAATGTATGTAATTTTTTTTTGTTATGCAGCTAAATTAGTGTAGAAATGTTCATAATTATATTATTACCTATTAGTTGTTTTTTTTTTATTTAAAAAAAGTTTACATTTTGTTTTGCTTTTCTTGACCCTTGTTATGGCACCCCCTAGACTCCTTAGCATTTGCCTATACTGCCTAAGCCATGGACCAGCCCTGATATTAGCAAAAGTTAAGTAAATTGTACCTTTGTAAGACTTAACAGCAATGCCACTGAATAAACTTTATAGTCATTATTTTTCAAGGCTTGGTTATCCAGACTCAAGCGGTGGAAAGTTTTAAAAGAATCACATACAATTAAATGAAACAAAATACAATTAAATGAGTGACTTTTTTTCTGTATATCTCTAAAAAATACTGAAAATACTGAATTAAAACAACACAAATACACTGATAGGGAAGAGGTTTAAGTACATAGGTACAAACTGATCTGCTTATAATAATTAAACAAAAGTAGAAAGAACAAGGTGGAAGAATTGGCTCATGTCACACCTTAGCTTCCATTTAACATTACTGGTCCATGCAGGAGATATAGTGGAGCATAATAAAATAAAAAATGAGGTGGCTTCCCTGTAACCACAACATTGGTCAATAAAGCCACCTAACCTATACAGCAGATCCCCAAAATTCAAAACAAATAAACTATATCTTAATGAATACAGAAAGAGAATTCTGAACTTTTTCCAGAACTTGTGGGGTAAAAACGACCATTTATGAGCGCTGGGTGGCTCAGCTGGTGGAGCACATGCACCATGTGTGGGGGCTGTGGACCACATCTGGTTATCCTGAGTTTGATTCCTGGTCTCGGACTATTTGCTGCATGTCTTCCGCTTCTCTCTCCTCTCCATTTCCTGTCCAAATGCTGTTATAAATAAAGACCGCTAGAGTCTAAAAAAAAAACTTAAAACAAAAGAACGACCATTTAGGCTCGTTTCTATATCTTGAAACAAAAGATAACTTCATACTGAACAAACGTGAATCTTTGTTGCACAAAGATTCAAAAACAGACAGAAAAAAATGTAAGTGGAAAGGTCCAGGGTGTAACCAGCCCTTCATTTAAGGATCATTCAATATATTCAAGGTTCATTTAATATATTCAGACTTTCATTCAACATATTCAAGAATCACTTAAAATATTCAAGGATCATTCAATGTATTCAAGGTTCATTTAATTCATTCAAGGTTTATTCAATATATTCAAACTTTCATTCAATATACTGAGACATTCATTCCATATATTGAAGATTTATTCAATATATTCAAGTTTTATTCAATATATTCAATCTTCATTTAATATATTCAAGGTTCATTCAAGATATTCAGACTTTCATTCAAGGTATTCAAGGCTCATTCCATATATTCCATATATATAAAAAACGTAAAAAAAAAATAAAAAAAAAAAAAAAAAAGCAGCATGATGCCCATTTCTGTAAACAACCTAAAAGAAGGAAACTGTTTCTTATGAGGCCACATGGCACAAAAAATTCAGAGGCTCCAAGCTAGAAGTACACAAACAAGGGGAAATTCCTCAACTGTATGCACTGTAAAAATACACAGAGAATGATAAAAACTAAGCTGACAAATGAGCCCTTATGCTCCAGTATATTATCAGTATATTCAGACTTTCATTCAAAATATTCAAGGTTTATTCAATATATTTAAATTTTATTTAATATATTCAAGGTTCATTCAATATATTCGGATTTTCATTCCATATATTGAAGATTTATTCAATATATTTAAGTTTTATTCAATATATCCGAGGTTCATTCAGTATATTCAGACTTTCATTCAAGGTATTCAAGGTTCATTCAATACATTCAAGGTTTATTTAATATAGTCAAGGTTTATTCATTATATTCAAACCTTCTTTCAAGATATTCTGACTTTTATTTAATATACTCAAGATTCATTCAATGTAGTCATATTTTTGTTCAACATATTCAGACTTTCATTCAATATATTTAAGGTTCATTAAATACATTCAGATTTTCATTCAAGATATTCAGACATTCATTCAATATATTCAGACTGCATCAAATGCAGCCACAAAGCAGGCATTATGTGTCTTTTTTTGTGCCGGTCCCAAGCCCAGATAAATGCAGAGGGTTGCATCAGGAAGGGCATCTGGCGTAAAACTTTTGCCAAATCTAACATGCGAGTCAAGAACATGATCCCCATAATGGATCGGTCGAGGCCCGGGTTAACAACGACCACCACTGGTCGACCACCACTGGTCGACCACCACTTACATCCTAACCTAACAGGATGTAAGTTCACCTTTCTGTTACTGGGGAATATTTTGAATATCCAATTAGATTACATAAATGGTTTTTAAAGGAAAAAACCGGAGCACCCGGGAAAACCTAAACTGCAAGACCCCAGATATAAAAGTAGTAGCCATTCTTTTTAAAGTTCACCCTTCTGTTATGGGGGAACGTTTAGAATATCCAATTAGATGATATAAATGGTTTTTAAAGGAAAAAACCGGAGCACCCGGGAAAACCTAAACTGCAAGACCCCAGATATAAAAGGCCAGGCTGGGATTTTTAATTTTGATGCCCAGACCTAAATATATTTTTTTTTGGTCTATGTTACCAAATCATTTCTAATGTAAAAAGTTAATTTAGCTGTATCTACTGGGAGGAGGAAGATCCTTTCTTTTTTTGGAAAAGGTTCCTAAAAGGTTTTGTGAAAGCTGAAAAGAATGTCTGAACTGCACTTTTTTTGGGTGTTATGTGAATGTAACTTTTCAAATATTTCAATATGGCACTCTGAAAAGAACAACCAGTGTGTGATATCGCAGCCTTCCACACCTCTTCAGTGGAGCCAAACTGGTCTTTAAGATCACTGAAAAGGCTGCTGGCGAAACGTTTGATGTTTTCATTGTCTAGTCTGATGGGGAAGTTGGCAATATTATCTACTTCCTCCCCTAACAGCTGAACCAAGATTTTCTTCAACTTTTTGGACTTCAGGGGACCACCGTTCTCCTTTGAACAGTTTAAAACGGCCCTCATCACAAAGCATTCCATACTCTCCACTAGTTCTTTGTTCTTTTCTTCTGGGGTTTGAATTGGCTCCTGATTTGTCATGACAGTGATTTCATCGCTAATTCTGTCATTTTTATTCCATGATTCTGTAAACTGTTCAGTTGATGATGTCTGGGTGAGAGAATTTCTTGTCAGAAGAGCCAAGGAGCCATCCTGAGGTTTTAAAGAAGGTTGGTCTCCTTCATCAAATTCGGGCTGCTCTAGGAATTTCCTTGAAATGTTTGTGGTGAAGTGCTTTTCATTTTGTGGCTCACAGGGCTCTGGAGACATGGTTCTTGGGCTTTGGGTTGATGTCTCATATATTTGTCCAACCAGATCATTGATCTCCGACATGACACTGGACACTCTGTCGCCATCACTTATGTGACTCGTTTCCTCATTTTTGATCCAAAGGAAGATGTTTTGGAGAAATTTCCTTACCTCATCTTCTATTCTGGCATAGAAGATTTCAGGGCATATTTCCTTCTGGCCAGAACAGTCACTTATTTTCCTGCTGGAGATGACAGAATCTGAAATGATTTTTGGAGGAACAGGAAGACGATCACAATGGCTCCTCATGATATCAATATATAATTGATCTGTCAGTTCCTTCGAAAACTGCTTGATCATGTGAGTCAGATCTGGGTTTTCCACGGATTCTGTACACAGCTTGTCAATTTGAGGTTTGACGGACTGAAAATCTACTTTAGGAAAGTGGTCTGTCTCAGCGTCCTCAAGTGGTTTTGAGCTGTACTCATCTGATGCAATTTTAGAAATGCATCCAGGAAATAGGAGGCAAGTCAACCCGTTCATTTTACATGAGTCACGTTTCAGTTTCACCACCTTTGTGTCCTTTGAGTCCACCGATTTCTCCAAAGAAGACACCATGTGGGTGAACTGCTCCTTGACAAAATTGGAAAATTCTGGTTTCATGATTATTTCTTCTGTTTCAGATGGCTCAATTTTGATCTTAGACCGAAAAAGGTTTCTGATATCAACAACAACCTTTTTCATGTTAAAATGAGGGACACATGAACAGTTCTGATCTTCCTCTTCTGAACTTTCAGACTTACAGTAATGAAGGTCCCTAATGATTGTTTTGCTAACTTCGCCTGCGACTTCATTTACTTCGAAAGGATCTAACGCTGGGCAAGATTCTGCATCATTGTCTGCATCATCTGAGTGTTTCTCTATTATTCCTGTAATAGTCTCACTAATTTCTGCCACAGAAAAGTGAGATTTTGCAGTCGGAGAAAGAGGTTTCTCTGAAAGGTCAAAGCCAGTCTCTGGTTCTGGTGAAGGCACCCCTGAGGTTCGCTTTTTTGTGAATGCGGACCAGTATCTTTCAACACACCTTGATTTGGTTCTGTTTATATGTTTGCGGAGACACTGAGCTACGTTGCAAACCATCCTGTTGAAATTTTTCAGGTTAGAAATCCAGCCACCTGCATATATCACAGGTTGTTCAGGAAAAACATGGGAGCTGCTGATGACTTTTGCAATGTACGTCACTTTTTCGGAGAGCGCCTGTTCCATCAGCAAGTTTAACTCCCAGGCATTCTCACAGGGTTCTGGTGACACCTCCAGGGCGGTGGCCATTTCATCTGAAATCAAACTGGTCAAGTGCACATTGATCTTTTCTTCCGGCATTTCAATCTTCATGGAGTTCGCGAGATTTTCTTCCATTATTGGCACAAGGATTGTCAGTGAACTTTCCACACATTGCTGAAAAATGTTGGTAAGTATGTCAGCCATAACGGCTGTTATATGTGAATCTCTTAAACCCTGTGCAAGTAAGGTCCACTGTGCCGGCTTTAAGGTGTTCAAGCGAGGTATTATGATGTCCTCTATGTTCTTGATGGAGATGTGGATGTTTCTTTTCCTTTGCTCCTTTGAACTCACCATTTTCAACTCTGTTTCCGTAAAGAAACGGCGTTCTGCTTACCACGACTTCTCTTCTTGGAATGACTTTTACTTAAACACTGAAGTAACCTAGCAGTAAGCTGTCTTTGATGTCAGGTCATGTCACAATCTATTATGACGTAGCCCTCCCCCGCGTGAATCTCACGACACGCATGCGTATTAGATATGACTCGTTAGCGAACTCCCCCGAGTCAACAGCCGGTGGAAGATCAAAGCCTCGACTGTCACGTGGTCTACATAGCTCTGTAGCCATAGAAACCAAGGCCGCGTCTTAGCAAAAGCTGTAACTTAGGGTTAGTTTTGAATGATTTATTTTTCCTATAATTAATAATGGTGGCAGACTGACTGGCTGCAGTACCACAGAGGCACCAGCAGGTCAGGCTCACAGTGGACTGGACTGCTTACTTACTTTTCCACGCTAGATCCACAAACTAATGTGTTTTGCAAGGATTTTATATTTTAGACCAACTGAAAGTAGTGCATCATTGTGACGATGTAAGGAAAATTAATTTAAAAATATTAAAAGTGTAGTTTGCATTAGTATTCAGCTCTCTATACTCGAATACTCCTAAATAAAATCCAGTGCCAACCGCCTTCAACATGGAATGATTTAGATCAAAGCATATTCATGTGTTTGAATGGCCCAAATCTGAATACAGCTGAAAATATGTGGAAAGATTTGAAAAGTAATGTTCGTAGACACGACTTCTAATCTAAGTTTGAGCTATTTTGCAAAGAATGAGCAAAAATGTCATTCTGTACCTGCGTTACTTTTTCCAACTTCAAACTTGGAAATGTCAAACTCTGAGGGAAAAAAAAAAAAAAACTTAACATGACTAAACTGGTTCTTTCCACCAATCAGAGCAGTGCAAATGGAAAATAAAGTTTCTCTTTTTGTCCTAAAACACAGCAAACTGGTTCAGGTTCTGTAAGAATACTGTTTGATGTGTCTCAAAATGGTTTCAAATTGGAAAGCTGAAGTTGAACCTTGTTCTAAAAAGCTTGAGAAGTACTGTTATTGCATATTTCATTTCTATATGGACTACTCTGGGTCAGTTTCCACAGTGAGGTGATGATGTCTACTTTCATTTAATCACATACCTTAAACACACCTGCCTCAAACATTGGATCACTTTTCCTCAGTTTGCATCTTGTCATGTACTGTAGTTTTACAGCACTTATATCTAAAACAAAATGGATATGAATTCCATTCATTACCACTTTTAAAATATTGACTAATACATTTACCTATAACATTTAGATTTGATACAGAAATAAGATCCACCTAATTGATTAAAAATTTTAAAGTACCTTTTTGTCGTTCTGCTCGCTTACGAATAACCATTAAAAAAAAATGTGGCTGATTATATTTTTTTTATGACCAAAAATATTTTGTGTAATTTGTTCCCTATAACAGCAGAAAAAGCATCAAAGTCTTCTTTCAGCCAGCTGTCTGGCAGTATGCAGCAACAGGTGGAGAAGATCAAAACTGAAAAATTATATTTCTTCAATCACATGAGAACAGAGTCCAACATTAGGAAGGGGAGAAATTAAAAGGTCAATAATAGTTTTAATTGATGCATGTTACATTCAAAACCCGTTGCGTTCCTTCCACACGACTGCAGACATACATACATTTTTTTTTCCCGTCGCCTCAGGTGAGGAACCCAACAGACGACTTGTGAATGCCTTAGGCTATCATATATTTACAAATCTTCCACTTCTGTACATAGCAAGTCCTTAAATACAGTCCAACAACAGAGGAGTAACAGGATACAATGTGTGACTGATTGTATGTAGTTTCTTCGAAGCATATTTAATGAACTTTCCTTCCAGAAAAGGCGTGTGCATACAGCACTGTCATAAAAAGTGAGTCACAATTCGACATGATAGGTTAAAAACTCCACAAAGCCTCTTCTTCATTCATAGTTCACAAGATAAAACTCTTCCTTCAGCAGGGTTTTTCTTTCAAAATGCAAAAAAGTACAAAAAGACATGTAAGGTAACAAAAAAAAAAACAAAAACAAAACCCATTAAAATGTGCTCAGTGCATTAAGACTTTCCAATATATATCAAAAGAAACTAAGAGGTGTTTGCCCTGCTCCATCTCTGTGATAAATAAAGTCACATTATTACAGGCAGACAGTCAGAGGGCATTAATCAAAACCAACATACAGTGAAAAAACATGAGTGAAAGTATTCGTTAAGCAAAATTAAAGTGAGACGCACATTTGTATAGGCCAAAACCGCAAACTTAACAAAAAATGAGATTTTTTTAAAGTGTTTTCAAAGAAATACAGCTTAAATAAGCAAATCTGAGTTATACAGCACTGTGCAGAAATCCTAAGCCTTTCCTTTTACACATGAAGGCTCGCTCAAGATGTGTGCACTGTTCGTCATATTGAAAGCTACATCGAGCATTTTGGCCAGAGAGACTATCATACAGATGTTTAGTAGAGCGAGACTCAAAACTGTGCAATGTTTCAGTTTGGTATTAGCAGAGGCTTCACACCTAAAATAGATCTGTGGTTGATTTAAGGTTTAGCCCTGCAAACATCAAGTGCAAACCCCAGGAACTCTGTCACAGCTCACACCATCAGTAAACTCTAGCACTAATAATAAACTAAACTTAAACTTGGTTGACAGATTCTGGAAGAGAAAAAGTGTATAATCTTGAGATTTCATTCATTTAAAGTGACAACTTTCGGTTTTAAAATGCCACATGCAGGGCTTTTAAGAGCTCCCTGACCTCATGTAGTGTTGACTTGACAGGCTGAACAAGTGAAGAAATGGCCGCGTGCACAGACACACACACTGTTGTGGTAGCTGTGTGACAGGAGAGCAATGCATGAAGCACAGGGGTGTCAAAAATGACATCCACGCTCAGTAAAACATCGCAAGAAATCCTAGAAATCTGAGAAATCCAGTGAACAGACTGCGTGCGTTCAGTCTGGCCAAATGTGGGTTTGCACGAGGAAGACTATAGCTGGCGTTAGCAACAATCTGGATGTCAATAGTTAGTGGTAAAATAAAACTATGAGTCAACTTTAGGTTCTTTATATTGCAAAATATGGTCATGTTGATTAGGCATTTTTCTTATCCTTGGCAAAATTCCAAACTTAAATCCATTTTATTGGGACAAAAAACAGATTAGGGCACAATTTTGTGTTACTAAACCTCATAAAATCATCTAATATCACACACGTGTAAAGAACGACATTTTTACAAGTTCTGAAAGGCCAACATTGTTAGTGATGTATTGCATTAAAGACCAAACAAACCTTTGTTGCCACAAAGCATGAACCTAAACAAGAACAGAGACAGTGACTGTTAAACTTTCACCATTCAGATCTCGAGTGAGTGGCTGAAATACAGAAATGTTGGTGTTTCCCCTCACCTTGGCATGGTTTTTCACACTTTGATCTCAGAGTCAAAGGCAAACAGTGTTGATATATGTATTCATATAAATAACAAAACAGTACAGTATAAATATAAAGATTTTGTGTGTGTGTGTGTGTGTGTGTGTGTGTGTGTGTGTGTGGATGTGAGTGTGTACGCAGCTGTATGTTGTGTACAGGTTCAGCATAAGAGAGTGTGTGGTGTGTGCGCTTGTGAGCCAGTGTTAGGACAGGACAGAGGGGTGGGGTTAGAGGTGAGGCTTTCCATCCCCGACCTCGTGGAAGAGGGAGGTGTAGAATTCGGGTTCCAGTTGTTTGTTGCGGTAACGTTGCACGATTTCTGTGATTTTCTGTTTTCGCCTCACATGTGGAGGGTTGTACAAGTCACTTTCCAGGCGCTTCCGTCTGCACACGTTGATCACCGTTTGACGCACAAGAAACCCTGAAAGGGAGACCAAAAAAGTTTTCAAAAGGATTTTTCCAACTCAAATTTCTGCGCTTTTTCATACTCAAATGTTTACATCTTTCCATCAGCTTTTATAGCTTTCTAGGCATTTGAGATCAAGTTAGATCAATTAAAGCTATATGACCCATTACCTAGGGCCCGGCGGCTGACCACCATGCCGTCCACCAGGGGGATCACCATGCCAAATTTGCCAACAGCTCCATGCAGCCGAATCCGGAAGAGTCCTGTCTTCAAGGGGTGAATGAAGATCAGAGGAACGTCCTTTTCTAATAACCCTGACCTGTAGCAGAGGCAAAGGGAAGAATATGCTTAAAAAAAAACAAAAAAAAAAACAAACAAACAAAAAAACATCCTATGGCCATTTTTGCTTATTCATTCGTAAAATATATTAAAGCTTGTAAAGCTTAATTCTATATGCAAGGGTGAAATTTGTGAAATACGGCAGTGAAGCTGGTTTAAGATGGACTCTTGATACCGATATTAATAAAGGAATTATTATTTTGCGATGTAATCCCACGAGTTGTATCACCAGGAGTTTTTTGTTACCGTACCCTTCATGAAGAACACAAAGGTCATACAAAACAAATCAAAAAGACTTATTAAAACAAAAGACTAAATTAAACGCCTATGAAATAAAAGTGGAGGACAAAACTGCGCTTGATAGCGTCCGTTTATTTTCTGTTCTCACTTTGCCTTTTGCTTCTGTTATAAAGCCTCTTCGTATTTGGCTTCCTTGCACCAACATACCCCAAGTTCCTCAGAAAGAGCATGGAAGTACATGCTGGACTCCAACTTAGCTTAACTTTAATCAGCACAAAGATTAACACACATCAGAGTCCCTTTCCATGTTAAATTTGTGACCTCTCAAATTCCTCTCTTTTCTTTGCTTTGATTTTTGCACAAACCTCAAAGCAGCAGAACCAATTCTAAATACAGACCCGTTGCAAATATGTCACACGTTAAACGTGATGAAAATAACTAAATTAATTTAAATGATCCATCTTCTGATGCCATTCTACAAAAAAAGTGTTGAAAAAAAAAATACAATCCATGTGAGTATGAGGCAAATTCATCCTGGTCCAATTATTTTAATAATAATAATAATAATAATAAGTGAGGCCAAGCGCGAAGATCGTTCACTAAAACAACAGAGCATTGTTCACCCACAGAACAAACAGCTCTGCCACACTTCTTTTTTTTTGTTGTTTTCTGGCAACCTTTGCACACACATCAAATGAACACTTCCTGTTTTGCACGGCAAGTTTTAAGCAGTTTCGTGAAACGGGTTTTTTTTTGTCTTCCTTCCTTCCTTTCTGCACCTGACCTAAACCAATTCATGAAACGACGAGTTCTGCATCACGGCAACACAGCGCTTTCAGTGGTAACCTCTGAATACCTGCAGGAAGTGCTGTTGCTCATGCTGGCCTCCAAGCCTGTGCTGGTTTCCGCCAACAGATCAGATAAGGGGAAGTTCTCTGTAGACAAAAAAAAAAAACAAAAAACAAAACATACATCAACAACAGTCGTGTATATGACACCTACAGACTCTGTGCTGAACTATAAAACAATAGTTTTATCCAAAAGTATGGCAAAGTTTAGCAGTTCTATAATTACAAACAGTATGTGCATACCGATATCATCGAAGCGTTCCACCCAGACTACAAACACTTTTGTCTCAGGGCCCAGCTGGGGGTAAGATTTTCCGGTCGATGACCTCTTTGTCTTCACCAAAGGACTCAGCTACAACAGCAATACAACTTTGTGAGTTTAAACAATCACTACACAAAAAAAAAAAAAAAAAAAAAAAAGCTAAATTATATTTAGTGACATCATCGTAGAGGTTGTATTTAGTTGGATAAACAAAGCTACCTTTTTAGCGGACTCCAGGCTCTCAGAGTGGTTGGGGAACAGTTCCAGTGTGAGATTGGATTGTTTTCCAGGTATGAGGTCTGTGTTGGTGTCTGCCTCCACTGTGGAGTCACTGTGCACAGATGACTCCTCTGCGGAACAACAAAGTAGGAAAGCTGCATTGAAATAAATCGTTTTGCTTCCTTGGCTTCCAATATATGAAAATCATGGGTCTTGATCATTTTCCACTTTGAGATTTTGTACCTTTCTAGACTCAGTTCTCAAAAATTAATGAACTTTTGGGTAAAAAAAAAAACAAACAAAAAAAAAAACAAAACCTTCAACTAGTTGGATTTCATCACCTTTTTTTCTCTCCCACAAATCATAAAGCAGCGTGATAAGACCATTACACAGTCCCTCCAGGATGTTGCAATATTTTCTTGTGATTATTTTGGCCTAAAATTACTGATTTTGCAGCACCTTTTTTAAAAAAGTTGAGGCCAAAGTTGCAAATTTTTTTAAGCTTAATTTTTGCCATAACATGGTCTGACAAGAAAGTTGAAATTGCTATATCTTCTTAAAATAGCACCCTAACAAAGTTATTGTACCTGACATCTCCGCTCCACCCGCCCCGCCACGTACTTCACCACTGTCCGTTCCGATCATTTTAATCAATAATGAAATCCCCTCGGATGCCCCGGAAAGCACGTGAAAGGTGGACATGTAAGAGGAGGTTGGTCGGATTTGCGGAAAAGTTGTGATGACTGGTGAAAATTGCAAGTCTGTCCAAAAATTGCAAATGAGTGAATTTGCGTTAACAGTTGCAATCGCAACTTCCTGGAGGGACTGATTATCCTTTTTTTTTTTTTTTTTTTTTTTGCAAACACCAGTTAAAATCTATAATATGTCAAGAATAATAATTAAAAAAAAAAAACAAACAAAAAAAAAAAAAAACAACCCACTATTCCAGATTAAATACATATCTTCTTAAATTGGTCACTGGAAATACTGTGGTTTGTTCAGCATCTAAACCAGACCCAATTTAAGAACCGGGGGTCCAGTTTAAAACCCTGAACTTAAAAGATCTAGAGGTCAACTGGCCCATTTTAGTCTTTGAATGAGTGTGTTCTTCTGTTAGTAATTCAAAAACCAAAGTGATCAATGGGTTGGATTAAAAAAAAAAAAAAAAAAAAAAACTCCAGTTGTCATAAAGGCAATCCTCTAAATATAAATCAATGCAAAAATCCCTTTATTTTTCAGGAATGAAAGGATTTTATCTGTCAGACAATGCTTAAATAAAGTTTGAAAATAAACTTTTTTCCATACAAAATTTCATTTATTCATACTTACAAACTTGTAAAGCGATTGAATCAAATGCCAGATATTTCAATAGTGCAAGGAGGCCAAGTTTAATTTAGCCTACCGACTGAATACAAACCTGAATTTTCTGTTAAAGAGGGAACAACAAAGGCAATCTCTGTGAGTGCATCAGCGTAGTACAAAACTTTCTTCTCTCCGTTGAACACAGAACCTCCAGTGTCCTCAGGGGTAGCTGTTTCCTCTGATAACAATAAGCATGCACAACAGCTGCTTTATTTTGAATTTGACCAAATAGGCTTTGATATTTTCATAGAATATCCTCTCCAAAGCTAACCTGTTTGCAGATCAGTGCTGTCGAAGCAGGAATTTAGGGACCAGCTGGTGTCTAGGTGTCCCGTCCACCCTGGATGATGCCTCACATCCACAGGCCATCCCAAAGACAACAAGAACTCCAAGAAGTGGGGCTGGACAGTAGCTGAAGACTCCACATTCCTCAAAATCTGATCACCATGGAGACACCCATTTATATAAGAGCAAATTGTTTCGCAAATAAGAGTGAAAAACGGCAACAATGTGCTGTGCAGAGTTAAACTCCCTTTTCAACTGAAATATAAATCCTTCTATTTATACAATTTAAAACTGCACATCTTTACGGTGTCTGCAAAATACGCACAAAGTCTGAGGTGAGTTAGAAAGTAGTCAGGCTCTATTTTCTTACCTCAGAGCTGCTCTTCTGTCCTGCCCTGACGTAGAAAATAAAGACAGTGTCAAATGGTCGACAGGGAAGCAGATCCAGATAGCTGACATCATCGAAAAACCCCGGCAGGGATGAGTCCAGGCCGATCAGATGAGGAGGTAGACGGCTGTTGTTGGGTTCCTAACACGAACCGACAAATACCCGCACGGTTCCATGCAAGTTAGTCAAGTAACACCGTAGGGTATGAAAGAGAGAAAGGGAGAGGTGTCTGTACGAACCTTCAGTGCTTCCAGAGACAGAAAACCAAAGTGAGAGAGGAAGAGGCGTGCTGTCTGGAACTCCTGTGAGGGAGGGGGAGGTTTGCAGTCTGTCTGTGGGTCTGGGAAAGACTTGGACTTTAAGAGTTCCTCACTGCGTCGCTCCAAAGTATTCTCATAGTCTATCTGCTTGGCCATCAGATTGCGAAGCTTGTCGTGCTGAATTTCCAGCTGGAAAAGTAGGAGACGTGGTTTTAAAAACACGGACAGAACGAGCTGGACACTCAGCAGCCAACTGGACAGACTCATGGTTAAACCCCGCTGGAAGACTCCCACAACCCACACAGAAATCTCATCTTAAGGTTAATATGAAAACCTCCAGTGTTTGTGAAAAGTTTATGTTCAACATGGCTGTGAATGTCATTAGTTTTGGACTTTGAAATTATTTAGGCAACTCTTTGTTAGGGTAAGACAAAAGAGTTCAATGAATTATGAAAACAATTTTGATTTATTGTGACTTTTCTTTGAGCAAAAATTAATCATACACGCTCTAACATAAACATATACCCCCAATAATAACTGGTGGAATGTAGCTGAGAGAGGTGCATGCTTTTTAATTGTTAGAGCTAATTTTGCCCCTCATGGTGGCAGCATGCTGGAGTAGCTCCATTATGCTAGTTCTGATTTGTTGTTGGTTTTTTGTTCATGTTTCTGGTTGAGGCGTTGCATGTTTGGACAATTATTCCCTCAGGGTTTTGGATGCTGTGCAGCTGGAAGGATTTTTGTAACCTTCTTTTTACTTTCAGACAGCTATGATGCGTAACCATGGCAACGATGTATTGTTTTAACAACTGGGAGCAGCTGATTAGCACCTCGAACGCTTAAATAATACCTGAACTACGACCCCAAATCCCAGAGCGATCATATTCTCGACTCCAACGTCTCTCTGCTCAGCGTTCTAACCACACGTCCATACAGATATTTAAAGAGGAGCGGCAAAAGCAAGTGAGGTAGATTAGTAATGCTTGCCAACAATTGGTGGTGTCATCCAGGACATGTTACTGTGAAATATCGCCTCTGCTTCCCCGACGTTGAGCTGTTAGCGTATCATGACAGTCATGGGACAGACAGCAACAGTCTTCAGTCAGAGCCCATTTCAGGTCTATTGCAAGACTGACTGCTACCTAAGATCCTTGCTGCCAACAGCATCACCAGCCACAAAAACTCTTGACAATATTTGGATGATATGAGTTAAGAAAACATTCTTAATTCATATCAAATAATCGGATTAATCGATTATTGAAATAATCGTCAACTAATTTAGTAATCGGTTAATTAACTGAAGTGTACAGACTCAAAAAAAAAAGGAATTTGCTGAAAGAAGAACATACTCAGAGCAGTAATTAAGCCAAAACTGTACAAAAAAAAAAAAAAACAAAACAAAAAAAAAAAAAACATACATTTTGCATTTAGGATAAAAAAACCCTTTTTCTGGAAATATGTTTGAGCCAAAACTCTTCAAGTGGCATCGTTTTAGCTTTACCCGTTTCAGATTTACTAAAAGGAATGCTATGTTATTGCATTTTAGCCAATAAAATGTTTATTTTCTTATTTAAAAAAGGAAATGAATTATTTGTTTATTTGCATCTTTTAATGTACTTTTAGTATTGCATAAAAAGAGACTAAAATGGTTCAATGTAGAATGTGCCATTTTTAACTGATAAATCGATTAATCGTCAGAATATTGGATAGATTAATTGGTTACTAAAATAATCGTTAGTGGCAGCCCAAAGTATAAATAAAGTATTTTTGTGTTTAAAGCATTGCCCATAAACTCAACAGGGTTGATGTTGGAGTTTTGGAAAAGTCATTCCAGAATCTTAATTTTAGCCTGCTATTCCAAACCCAGTTTTGATGCGTGTTAGGGATCATGATCCTATTAGAACACCAAGCTGGGTCCAAATTTCAAGCATTTGAAGAATTTGAAGGTAGTCCTTCAATATTCTACACAACTTTTCAATGCACCAGAACCTCTGGCAGCAAAACAGACCCACAGCATGACGCCATGCTTGATAGTTTATATGGTGTTCCTTGGTTTGAGAGCTTCATCCCTGACCCCTGCAAACTTAATTCTTGTCAATCTTGCAAGAAGCTTGGTAATTACAACAAAAACTGGATAACTGGCATGCAACTGCTATTCATCCAACTATTAGCAGCTGTGTCTGTGTATATTTGAGCATGCATGTATAGTTATGGACGTATGAATGAGAGAAAATCAACTATGAATGTAACTTGTGCACCTCGTTCTTGTTTTTAAATTCTCTGCAGCTGTGTAATTATATTACAATGGAATAAGTAAGGTTCCAAAATTATCATGACATTCATGAACATGATGAATGTATGCAAACTTTTCATCATTTATATCATAGCACAAAATCGAATAATATAACGTAACAGAATATTTGGCACTGAAATCCAGTGAAAAGAACATTTCATGGATTATGGACTGAGTAAAACTGAATCACTTACAGAAAACTAAAGAACTGGATTAACAGAGAAATGAGTTCCACCAACCCAACTACCTTCACCCTTTTTTGAAACAGACACCCAAGTGAATTTTGTTTCTCTTCAACAACTTACGTAATTACACATCAGTGAGCTTGTGGCTGCTGAATCATCCTCCCAGCCCAAACAACCCACCTGAGTTTGTACAGTAACAAACAATATCAAAAATCAACTTTAATGCTGGATTTCAGCCAGAGTCCTCCTAAGAGTTTGTATGAAACTATACATAGCAGGGAACGAGTTAAGTAATCATGTTCCTTACCTCCTTACTGACAATATCATCCAGGTCTGGAATACTGACATCAGCTTTGACAAGAGGGATCTTATCCACCTCCTCTGGGAAGGGCCTCTGCTTGACATTGTATTTGATGCCCACGCCGTTGTTTGGAGACGGGCGGCTCTCGGGAACAAACATCTGCCAGATTTTGGGAGGAGAAATGTAGCCAGATTTAGACTGAAATTGTTGATATCGTACAAAGGGATATTGGACACTGATGTTTGACAGAGTCATTTCTGAGACTGTGTGTATGTTGTGTAAAATGTGATCTAACCCTCTGATTGGCACGAGCCCCTCTTGGCTGATGAAAGAGCTGCATTGTCCAGGCGTGTCTTCCAGCTGTTCCTCGGATTAAAACGGTCACTGACGGACTGGGGTCTGCGAGTACAGAAACGCTTCCATCAGTGAAGAAATTAAAACAGGTTGATCATTTGAGATGTACCCATTAGAATTTTGTTGCCAATTTCCCATCTCTGGCTTTTGTAAAGCTTTGAACTGCCAAAACTGATTTTACTTCATGCTGCTTTCCCTTTGAATACACACACACACACACACATATATATACATCTATATATATATATATATATATATATATATATATTCTTTAAACATCTTCTTATATCTGACTAACTCAGAGCAGCCAACTTTGATTCTTCTTCCTTGATTAACAGCATTCACACCAGCTTTCAATGTAACCTGGTAGCTAATATGTATGGTGTGTTTACTAAACAAAAAAAAGATTGAATTTTTGAGTTTTCATGTGCCAGAAACCAATCAGGGATGATCAAGCTGAAAACTGTTTGATTCTCGGTACATCTCTAATATTTTAAATTCTGTGAGGCTGCTACAACATTTCAAAAATAAAAACAGATCAAATCACTCGTAATAACAACACCACTACACGGGGTAGATGCTGCGACACTGACTCTGCTCGTTGCCGAGAGGTTGCTCCAGCATTGCAAGAATCACAGAGTTGTCCAGGACGAAGTAGCGGAAATTACTGGCTCCTGTGGCACTTAGTCTGGCATAGCGTATCAGAGTGTCTTCGTTCAGCAAGCTGCAGGTGGACGCAGGTCCACTGGGAGAAGGGAAAGCCCCCAACACCTGCATAATGCTGGGGAACACCGCAAGAACACAGGCAGGGACATAAATTTTAAAAATGTGGGTCAGTGAAAGCGACACAGTATGATCTAATAGGATTCACACAAAAACTTTGATTAGCTGACTATTTAGCCTTGTAAGAGACATCAGCAATGCATTATTTCATTTCCATGTTTAACAATAAGGAAAAGAGTCACTTCCAGTCACTTATTGTATCAGTATATTAAAACTCACTGCTCTTGGGTACGATTGGAGGCAATTCAAGGAGATATACATTTTGAATGACTTGCATGATGTGCATGAACACTGAAAATCTCACCAAGACAATGTGGCCTCAGCAGCATCCTTCACCCTCATCGAAGCCGGATTGTGCTCCTTCTCCGCTTTATGACGAACTTCCTGTTCGTGGCGAGACTTGCTCCCAGAGATTCCCAGCTCCACTATCTCCAGTACTTCCATCAAACAATCCTGGCAAATAAAAAGTAACTGATTTCAGTCTAAGAAACTTTCAGCACTAAAAGTCTAGATTTGACAAAGACAAACATTGAAGTCGGTCTTTGAACGCACCTTCTCATCCAACATGCCGGGGTGCTCTGTGAGCCACACGCAGAGAAACTGGAAGGCAGCTACGATCATGGAGTGAAGGTCTCTGGACTGAAGAGGGGCTGGACGGCTACACTGGTACACAATATAGCCACAGATAGAGCTGACGGCACGCTTACGTTCTGAAGAATCCACTCCTACCTTTACCTGATGAAGACACAAAGAGACATTGAAGCAACCTGGTAAATGGGGCAAACCCTAAATTACTTTGGGTGCTTTTTTTTTTTTTTTTTAATGGTCTGGCATATTCAGGAGAGTGTTTCCACCGCCAGCTGGACTCTCACTGCACAGGCGGGGTTAAACCTAAATGACCAACATGGCGCCATACTAGTGCGATGACAAACTTGACACACCAGTATATCTCATGCTTGTCGCAAACGGTGACGTTTCTCTGTCACTTGATCAACGGACTGTGTTGTGCGGCGCCAGTAGCTCTGCCCTAACCGTACCGTCTTATTGTCCTATGGATCTACAACTGAACTGGGCCCAGGAATGGTGCGGTAAGGGCTGGTTGTATGCACCGCTTTTATGATGGAAGGAGACAAAACAGCGTACCGAACTGCACCAGCCTCTGCCGTACCACCCAGTGGAAACGAGGCATTGGTGACCCTTGGAGCTTCTATTTTTTAACCCCCCCTAACTGCACTGCTTACTGTGAATGGTTCCAGGATAAATACAGGTCCTTGTTCCACCAAGCAGCCAACAAAAATAGGTTTCTCTATCATGTCATTTATAACCCAGGGAACAAAAAGTTGTGGGTTATTCTGTTAAAGTTCTTAAAAGCTCTGATTAATGTAAAAAAAACAAAACAAAACAAAAAAAAAAACCACAGTTTTAAGCGTTTACATCTGCTTACCAAAATTGTCAATAAACGTGTATGGCACTGCAAAGGAAGCATCAAAGCTAACAGTTAAAGTTCTCAGTCAAAAGGCAGAGGTGTGAACCGAAGCTCATTTGCTGTTGAAGTACAGAGAACGCACGGCAGTAGCAAGTATGAAAAGCTCCCGCCCATCTATGGTGCTTACCTTAGCAAGTCCCGCTAGCAGCTCCAGGGCAGCTAGTGAAATGCTCATGTCTTGTCTCCACTGAGAATTGAGCCTCTGTGTAACCAGGTGGATGCTGCGCACCAGCAGGCCTGCAGCGGTATCTGGAAGAGCTAGACCATAAAACACCCCGAAATACCAAACACCGCGAAACAAAAACAATGCAGGGTTAAAGCCACACCGCTAAAATGTTAGACAGGAGAAACACTCAGGCTGCCCATTTAGTAAAAGCATCATGCATCAAGAACATCTGAAAACTGCATAGCATTCACTCCAAGTGTAAACTAAGGAAAAGATATGAAATACACACAGAAACAGGGCTGAGCAATGTGAGCAAATGTGTTAATGTAAATCAGTTAATGCTAAACAAATCTGTAAATAGCTAAAATAACGCCACATCTGCAAATATAGCACTCTACATTCATTTATCCAGTAAAATTTACCACTCAGCCATGTTGAGGGAAAAGATCATTTCTAAATGACTTTTAATCAGAGCAAATTACTGCAAGCAGTCATTTAGGAAAAAGAAAACGCAGACGTGTCAAACTGTTAGATCACAGCACCTGAATCACCTACAAAGACATTTTACCCAGCGCTTCTTAACTCTGCACACCACTTTAACCACGTTAGCTACAAATAACAAGGAAGTTAGTTTGCTGCTGCAAGCCTCAATGAGCATCATCCGATGACAACAGCATTAGTGTGTTAATTCACCAATTAGCGGAGCAGCTGCATGTCTCACCATAGTCTCGGAGCAGCGCCTGCGCAGGACGCTCGCAGTCTGGACTGGTGGCCTCCGTGCTGCCTCCGCTGTTGAAGCTGACGCCACTGTTGGTGCGACTGTGACTCTGGCTTCTCAGCGTCACGTGGCTTCCATCTATGCTGCCCTGAAAAACGGGGACGACGGCGATCTTGACAAATGTTACGGGCCGGTTATGATTCAAGAGAAAACGGGGGGCGGGGGTGATCTGAGCCTTACTGTTTCGGTCTGTGCTCCTATGGCTTCCAGCAACGCCGAGTCTTGAACAATGTTTAGCATTGCACCTGAGAATGATGGGGAAAAAATAAAATAAAATGGATAAAAGCAACAACAGAAATACCTGTAGAGGATAACTGTCACAGTTAGGCTGGTACAGAGATGCAGAAGTGAACAGATACCGAGGATTAGCTGGGTGTTGGTGGGATCAGTCTCAGTCTGCAGAGCTCCGATGAGGACATTAACAAGACGAAGCCTCAGAGACAGGAAGGAAACGGGCTGGTCATGGGGCCATCCATCTTCCTCATTGAACTTGCCCTCCAACAGAACCTGAAGAACACAAAAAAAAAAAAAAAACCCCAGTATGATACACATTATGGGTATCATTATCATTTAATTATGTTTTTTTCGGGGGGTTTTTCTATGTTCTGTATTTAATTTAGTAATTTTTAAGTTTTTTTTAAAAAAATCCAAAATAAAGCATGACAACCAAAAACGACAAACAAAACGACACACACAACTGAAACCATAAATAAAATGGATAATCACGTCTGTAAACAAAATTGCCCTTAAAAAAAAAATATTAGTCATCAGACTGGAAATTATTGAGCTCATTTTATTTGATCATCTGATTAATTGAATAATTGCTTACAGCGACAGGCTTAGGTTATCATATTAACGGGCACCTGAAATTTTACTGGCAAAATAATTCAGAATAATCTTTTAAATAAGAAAAAAAAAAATCATAACGTTGAAAGAAAAATGACACTCAATGACAAATAAAAACGCAGAGACAAGAGGATGGAGTCTGTAGAGTGTTTACCTCAGATTTGATGTTGCCAAAGTGATGTGGCAGAGGCAACATGGCAAGAAGGATATTAATGGAAGCTCTCCTCAAGTCTGTAGGATTTACATACATCTTGAATTTTGACAGCTCCCTAACAAATGAAACAGGGACGAGAAAACAAAATATCCCATAACACAATTTAAAAAAAAAAACAATTAACAATTAAAAGGTAGATATAAACAGCAAATATTTGCTGATATAAAAACTAGATTAAGAGCTGAACAGTCTCACCTGTCTGGCACAATAGTCTCCAGAGCAGCAATGAAATAGGGCACTACCACGTTGATGCCCTTCAGGTCGGTGCAGAAAAGAGACGAAGAGTTGAGAATGATAGAAGCCAAAACGGGTCTGCAGATGAAATCGGAAATCTGGAGACCTTGAATCAGAACCATGTAGAACCTGCACAAAGAGATGAAGCAAAGTAAAATGTTATCCGTTTCACTGGTTACAGACAGCATCAATATACAACGTCACGCAAAGCTTTTTTGGCATCTGGACTAAAATATGGTTTTAGGTCCAAAGCTGTAACTTATGTTGATGTTAGATGTGTGAACAAGAATTGTGGTATCTTAGACAAAACACAGATTTGAGTTTGTTATATTAGGTAGCTTTTTTGTTGGTAAAAACAGCAGAAAAATAGTAAATTTAATGCTTTACTTGGCCAGACCAAATTTAAAACCACAGGACCAGTTCAAGCAGAATTTAAAGTTGTCCAGGATGCAAAAAAGCAGTGAAACAGACCTTTAAAAATTCAGTCAGTAATTCAAAACCAAAACCTAATTTTAAACATTTTAAATTAAGATGTGATATGGCTACCTTTATTAAACATTAACAGAGTTTTGTCCTTTAGGTAATGGAAGAAAGCAAAAAGATGGAAATTGTACCATTTTTTTTCCCCGAACTAGGGCTAAAACAATTAATTGGATGAATCATGATGAATCGATTATTGAAATAATTGTCAACTAATTTAGAAATCGATTAATCCGTAAATGGAGCATACAGACTCTCAAAAAAAAAAAAAAAAAAAGTTGCTAAAACAAACTCAGAAAAGTACTTAAGCCAAACCTGCACAAAAAAAAAAGTAAAAAAACAAATTTTATATATATATATATATATATATATATATATATATATATATATATACACACACACACACACACACACACACACACACACATTTTGCATTTAAGATTAAAAAGAGAAAACATTTTCTGTAATTATGTTCTACCCAAAACACCTCAAGCGGCATAGTTGTAGTTTCACTTGGTTCAAATTCTGTTAAAAAAAAAAAAATCCCCTATTAAGCACCTTTTGCTGACCATTTATTAATCGTTTAATCCAAAAATAGTCAGCAGATTAGCCGTATTGAAAAAAGGCTTAAATGAAAAATCTGCAGAATGTGGCAATTTTTTATCCGTTTAACCGATTAATCATCAGAATAAATCGATAGATTAATCGACAACTAAAATAATCGTTAGTTGCAGCCCTAAACCTAACCAAGCAAATAATGAAAACAAATTCCATAATTTTTCAGGCTTTTAGAGACTTTATAGGATCACAGCATATACACAGGCTGACAAGGTGTTTTCTTACCTCGACAGGTAAACAGGAAGAATATCCTCTCCAGTTTTTTTGCTACAAAAGATGCGACAGAGTGTCCCGCAGGCCTCCGCTCGTCCCGCCTCGTAGCTCTCGGGGAACTCGTTGATGTCAAACAGTGGGTTGGGCACCATAGAATCAGTAGACATCTGGGAGCCCTTCCTTCTCAGCTCCAGACCCATCTGAGTGGCTATTGCTGCGGTGAGCAGGAAGAGAAGGAATGAGAGGACCAGGGAATGCGGTCATTCCTAAAGCATGCAGCTATTACAGACAGGCAAACACAAACATATCTACTACAGGTGAATATAAAAAGCCATTTGGAGAAATTGAATACATCAAAGCAACTAAAAGCAGACATTTATCAAGAGAAGAAAAACAGACTCCAAACTCCATTGACTCCAAACAAACACTCACATCCTTTAAAAGCATTCAAAAGGGAAAATCTGACACAAAGAGTTTGCCATACAAGCGGCACCTATGCGTGTTACATGTAGCATAGTAGTGCTAAACTGGGTCATTCGCTGGCAAAGTGGCAAAGCAAAATCCCTGTGTCAGCTTTTTTTTTATGTCGCAGTTACATGGTTGTCACCCGAAGTACAGATCATTCACTTCATGCACCGAGGCATCAAACCACAAAAAAAAGAAAAAAAGAAAAAAAAAAAAAATCACAACTCAAACTGAACACATTAAAAAACAAAAATTACACAAACCAAAACATTAATGCAGAAGTTCAAAGGGGGGAGGGTCTGAAACGTAATAATACAGATTAGCATGACTCAAACAAAGAGAAAACTAACTGAAATGGGGGAAGAGGCATTGTCAAAACAAACTGGCAACATTATGGCTGAGACAAATGGTCAGTTGGTGAAATCCATTTCATCACCTTTGGAAAAGCGCTGAATGAACACTGGTGGCCTTTTTTTTTTTTCTTTTTTTTTTAATATATATATATATATATATATATATATGACAAGGAGTGGGGGCATGAAACTATGGTGGTAATGGTAATGATCATGAGAAATTCAACTGAAAAGCAGGAAGATTTGTCAAGAAACGCAAATCAAGTGAGGAAAAGAAGCTGCTGTTCCTACTTACAAGATTTATAAGAAAGGAGAATTTGGATAAAAGAGGCTGCAAGATAACAGAAATAGTGAAGAGAGACAAAAATCAAAGCAGATCCAATATTTTGGGATTAATTCATATCAGGCAGGAATTGTTTTTTTTTTTTTTTTTTTTTTTTTGTGTTCAACACATGACTTTTGACCCACTGAAAGTATTTGACAGTAATCAGACATGGTAGACACGTGCATGACATTACACCAAAAGAAAATAAAAGGAGAACCAATAATGGGCCAAATTCTTTAGTAAAACTAAGCAATAAGTGCTGTCACTGAATCCTTCAAGGAGGATTTTACAGATGACGGCACTTTAAACCAAATCCTTAGAACCAAGTTGTAGCGTTAGCCAGGTTTAGACAGCTGTCAGATGCAAATGGATTAGGATCAGATGGAAATCTCATCCATGGCCGCTTCTAACCAAGCCCTCCACACATAGAAAGGTACAACAAAGATTCACGGTGGAAAAAAAAAACAAACAGAAAAAGAAAAAAAAAAAAAAAAAAAAACATATCCCCACAATTTACAATAAAAACAGAACACCACCACGAAACAACAACAACAACAACAACAAAAAAAAAACCAGAACAAAAAACAAAACACGTACTAATGAACAGCAACTTAACACACAGACTTGTACCATGCATGAACTGAAGCTCCACCGTCCGTCGGTGCACTGCTTACCGGTCATGCTGGGGTCTCGGCTGAGGCCGCTGTGGAGTTTGCAGTGGACCAGAGCGGCGTCGAAAAGCCACTGGCCGAAAAGGTTGAGGATGCTGTTGACCTTTGGCCTCGCCGGGGCCGGCAGGGGCCGGGCCTCCCAGCTGCTCTGATTGGGGCTGGAAAGCAGAGTTGGGGAGGATGACGGTTGCTGCTGTTGCTGCTGGGATGCTTTGGCTGGTTGACTACTGCTGCTCTGCAAGGCGGCGAGACGACAGGGATGGATATCTCATTTGTTTTGAAAAAATGATTTCTTTAGATTTATGTGATCAAACCAGAAGCGAGATATACAAAGTCTAATCAAAGTATTCATATACCTTCAACTTTTTCACCTTTTAAGTTACATTTTGTAAGATGGACCAACACAAAGTAGCTCATAATTATGAAGTGGAAGTGAAATGAGATATAAATCGGAAATTTGGTGTGAATTTCTATTCATTCACTCAGTTAATATTCCACAAGCACATTTTGCTACAGTACCAACAGTATATCTTTTGGGGTGTGCCTCAGCTCTCCCACAAACCAGCCTGATCTCAAGTCGGTTCGATGTAAATCATTGGTTACCGTAATGTGCAAAGACAGTCAATGAAGAAAGAAAACAACGGTTTGTTTGAAGTTTTTCCCCCACACACTATTCATGGAATTCATAAAGAGAACATATCATGAGGCATCTCAAAATGTAGAGGACGAGGCCTGATGTTAGCCTGAACTCTAAATTCTTCCCTCAACAGAATGAGACGCCTTTTACTGGAGACTTTATAAAACTGGGTGTGCAAATTCAGATAGTCTTTGAGAAATAGTTGATAAAGCTACCAACGTTTTAGGACAACCGCTGTTCCAACATTATAGCAGCTTTGTAAAACCCTCTTAGCAATGTACTAACTAGTACTAGCGTACAAACACATAAATTTGTATTTCTAACCACATTAAGACTTTGTATTGACTTCCATTCATCTTAGTAACTGCATTCATGTCTAACCCAAACACTTACCCTAAACATTACCTATATATTTCTAATTCTAACCTTAACCAAAACTTAATTCACACCATACATCTAAACCTATAATCCTAAACAACGGGGTCCACCGCATTAGGACTGAGCTTTGGCCTCCATAAGGCCCATCGGTCTTCAGTAGGTTAGTAAATATGTCAGAGAAGGTCCTAAATATAATATCTAAACGAGCGCACACACACACACACACACACACACACACACACACACACACACACACACACACCCAAAAAACAGAATATTGTGGACTATGAGATGGAGTGTAACATTTGATGTCATATCTGAAAAGCTTTTATTTCTCAACTTTCATATAAAATACAAGCTTTTCTTTTATGAAACAAACAGAGATAACTGGTAAATTTTGGAACCCTATTCAAAATTGTTAAATATTACATTAATCCCAACAAATGATGACATCATAAGATACTTTTTAAGATTCTAGAATCTGTTAATTTTGTAAAACCAAAGCAAATTTCATAGGGCCCTGGGTTTAGGCAGCTTGTTGACGGTTGCTGTGTAATATAACCGTTTTGGTTAATCTGTAAGTTTTAGCTCAGCTGTTTCACTTTATTGTTGTGCGTAAAGAAAGTTTTACTTTATCTGTTCCAGCATAGAAAGTAATTCAACTGCATAGAAAGTAATTCAACTAACCAAGAATAAATCTGAGCTTCTTAAAAGATGAAGAGCACTTTTACGCCTTAGTGTCAAAAATTAGAGACACTTAGGATCACAATTATAAAGGAAAATCGCTCGCCTCAATGTTGCTTCAGACCTTTGACCTTATCAAGAAGTCAGATTTTGACCTTTGAACTTTAAGTTTCAGAATTTCCTTTATAAACCTTTCTATTGTAAGTCTAACTGTATCTTCGGGGTTATATCCCGCTCAAAGGTGAACCTCCACCCCCGTCTCAAGTCTACTGCAGCCTCTTAACAGCTTTTTTTTTTTCCTGGACAGTTTTTGATTTACAGTTCAACACAAAATTATTCATACATCGGGTAGATTTAGATTTGAAACTCTCTTCTTCCAACCAAAAGGATGATTGTTTCTGAGAGGAAAGGAAAAGGGTGTCTCCCTAAAGACAGCAATGTGCAAGAGATTTCTTAAAAAAAAAAAATAAATAAATAAATAAAAAATCTAGTTTTATGTAGATTTTAACAAAGTGAATATATCAGAAATTATTTATATCGCTGATCAGGTTTTTGCATATTTCCACTGGTATTTTTGATGAATTATCTTTGGTGATGTGCTTCACACCTTTTCGGCTGGAAGACCTCCTTGCCATCACCATAATCTTTAGTTCCCCTCACAGATTCAAGTCAGAACTCTGGCTGGGGGACTCGAAAACATTAAAACTACTTCAAATCAGAGGAAACATGCTGGAAAAATAAAAACAAACAAAAACAATTCAGATCCAAATTTGCCAAGGGTATGAATAATTTGGGGCTTAACAGTAGCTCCATCCATCTTCCTATCAGCTTTGTCTAACTTCCCTGTCCCTGCTGAAAAGAAGCATCCCCACAGCTTGATACTCCCATCACTATGTTTTATCATGGGGATGGATGATGCTGTTTGTTCTCCGCTGCTCTTAATAAACCTCTGAACCCTTTAAAAAAGAGTTGGATGAGAAAACAGCTCCCTGGGTACTTGAACTAAAACATTTGCAAGACACTAACAGCCACATGCTAATTAAAACAAATAAAATGTGTCTCATATACAAATCCAAGCCTTAGTTTCCAAACCATAACCCAGGGGTGCTGAATCCCAGTCCTGGAGAGATACTGTCTTGTGTCATGTGCAGCTTTTAGATGCATCCCTTATCCAACACACCTGAATGCCCCATAACTACACCTCTCCACTTATTCGATTCAGGTATGCTGGAGAAGGGATTCATCCAAAAGTTGCCGGATAGTTGGGCACCCCTGCAATAACCCGACTTCATGTTATGGCCATGTGGAGCAATTAAGACTTACGGTTGAGCTCTTGCTTGCAGTTTTTGTGACCACTGCATGCCGCTGTTTGCGGCTGTGTGGGGGCGTAGTGTTGGCGATGGAAGGAGGTGGGGACATACTCAATCTGTTCACCGGGGTGGGAGGGGCACTGTCAGCCCGGGGACGTGATATACCTGTGAACAGGAACGCAGCGTCAACATGGAAGAAAACACGGTTTCCTATCGAATCAGAATCCCAGCAAACGATAAGAAAAGAGAAAATGATTTGAGGTAAAAGAGTTAATCAAAGCCCATCTTCATTCGTAGACATGCATTAGAATGGTTAGATGTCAATCACCAAGACTGGAAATGCACTGATCTTGATTGACTCTGTAAGACTGCAAGGTTTCCCCTGTTGATGATCTGGTAGTTTAGTCTAAATATCTGTGAGCTATCGTTGGTTTAGCAGCAATACCTACAGTTCTTAAAGTTCCAGTGTGCAACGTTTAGGCCAATCTAATTGCAAAAATGCAATATATTCAAACTATCTTTCAACGAACAAAAAAACCTACATGTAAATATTTTCCTTTAAAACAAAAATCTTCAAATCACTCTCTTTTGAACTAAAGCACCCAGAAAGTTCTGAGCTCCAGAGCAACTATACTGCACTTTTGTGGCCATTTCATTAATTTTTTTATTACTTCATCCTACACACTGGACCTTTAACATGATCACCACAAAAAAAACAAAAACAAACCACATGTCCATAATCTCTCATTAAACGATTCATCATCTGATGTGTGTACCATGAGAGAGCGGCAGGGGACAAAAAGAGAACACCCTCTCGCGTACGTCTCTCTTTTCAACAGAGACACCTACAGTGTGGAGAGAAAAATACATGCTGACATGTTTCTTCTGAAATGTGGCTGATAAGGTATTGGTAAGGACCCTCTGTCTTCATTTTACTGTGAGGCCGTGCCAAAAATCAGAAAGAGACTACAAAAAAAAAAAAAAAAATGTATTGTTCGGATTTACTGTCAATATCAGAATAAGTCAATGTTTTGGCCTGCTTGTTGTTTCCTCTAAGGGGCCTTCATTAGCTTTCCATAAAACCACTGTTTTGTTGAATGAAATGTAGTGTATGGTTTTTTGTTTAATATAACTTAGAATCACAAAACATGTTGGAATGAGTTAAAAATTCAATAGATTTTTCAAAGTAGTTGAAAGGAACTTATTCTTTTTGGAAAAAATGGCAAGCTACCAGTTGTGGACACACTTTCGCTAACAGCGAAGCTAATTTTACATTTAGCGCTTTTGCTAACTTTAAAAATGTTTAGCACTCTTAGTTTCCCCTAATTAAATTTAATTTAATTCTAAAGCACTAATTTACTTGGCTGTTTTGTAAGCTTTTAGTTGATAGTTAAAAGTTTGACATCTGTGTTGAAGTTTTGGTCATCGACTGTTAAGAATTCTTCAAGCAGTTGGACGTTTATAAGTGGGTGAAGACTGTTTACGCAGCAGTTCTGTTTCCTCTCCTCATGTCCTCTCTCTTTTTTCCCCCCAATAACTTTATTTTAAACAAGAAACATACAGGAACAAAATAAAACATGGACTGTAGAGAACAAGATACAAACATAAATACAACATCTAGGGCATTATAGAACATGTAAATTATGTCAAAATTAAATTGGTGCTCGAGGGCTGTAGTCTTTCAAGGGCAGATATCATTTGAATTGAAATTAGCGCTTTAGCTTCCAACTTTAGAGTTAGCGATGCCCACCACAACTTACTATAGTAACCGCTCACCAGTGGTTTTTTTTTTTTTTTTGGTTTTTTTTTTAATAACACTGTCTGGCTACTTCTATCCACTACTACTCGTATCAACATAATGAGGGTATACTAAGAATGCTAATGTGAATTTCTATTGCAATATGATATGTGAGAATCTGGCTGTAATGACAGTCCAATCTTGAACACCGCACACACACCAAGGCTCTTTATGTCCAAATCTTTGGACATAAAGAAATCTTTGACATTCCATCGTTAAGAATTGTGTTTCATTTTAGCATTTTACGTTGACATTTTAATGAACTTCATCGCTGTCGTATCTGTTTCAAATCTTCCATGTGAGCCATTTGTCTCTGCATCCTCTTACCTAAGAATGCATCCACAAGGCAGCTGATGCCCCTCATGGCCCTGAAGAAGATCTGGGGTAGCTGTTTCAAACATGGGTGCAATACTACTTCATGGGGAATCCCGCTTGAATTCAGAAACTGCTCTTGAAACTTTGGAGTGGTGCTCACTATCGCGGGGTTGCTCAAGTCCACCGGGTTGCTGGAAACAAACAAGATATGAAGCATACTCCGAGATTAGGAAAACAGTTCACAGAACTCAATTAAAAAGGAAAAAAACATCAAACAAGTGAAATAATAACCATATGAAGAGAAATGGACCAGAAGACAGGAGGAGAGTTGGATTAAATCAAACTAAAAGGTAAACTATTCATGTAGTTACTGTTTAAACATTTTAGAGGAACTAACTTTCACTTCTCCTTAAAAACAGAAACAGACAAACATCCAGATCAATTAAGAGCTGTAATTTTTCCAGATGAATGAAAGTATATTCGGGGGATAATATGCACCCGATCATGTGGAGAAAGCGATACCACGTCTGTGCCACACAGTCATTGTCCATCTCTACAGGAATCAAGTTGGCATCTTCATCAGGAACTTTAAAAGGTGGGAAAGATGGTCCATGAGTAAACCGCAGCAGCCTAGATTGTAAAACAGAGACCAAAATGTGAACGTTATAACAGTGGATAAATACTAACGAACATCAAAAACTCATCTTTTGTTTTTTTTTGTTGCTTGCCTCCTTTTCTATGCACATAAAAGGACTGAATTCAACAGCTGACCTAAAAGCTGACAGAGCTGAACTGAACCAGTTCTACCTTGAAGTCAGAGCACAAGCTACTCTGCTCCACTGCTCCACAACAGGAGGATGATGTCTCCAATTGGACAGCATTTCCCTTGCAGTCTTCCAATATGGCGGCGTGGGAAAGCAGCGGGCACATGCGAGAAGCCACACCTCAAACAGAACTGCCATCAGCTTCTCTGCCAGTTTCTCTGCTACCCCCACTAAAGGAAGGAGCAAAGTTAGCTTACCGTTAGTGCTCAGAGCTGATGAGGAACGAATGAGTAAATACGTAGGAGTGTGGCTTACCGCCAACTGATGGTGGAGCAAGCAAAGTGTCGTTGATACGCAGCAGGAAGAGCAGCAGCACCTCCCAGGTTTCCCTCACCATGGATACGGACTCTCGTGCCAGCTTCTGGACCGCAGTTAGAACCTGCTGACAGAGCCTGATGTGGTTCAGACTGTGCTGATCAGGCCTGCAGGCACAAACACACAAGTCTCATCAAATTACTAGCTCATTTACAACCAATAATTAGCAAAGCACCATAGTACAGGTAAGGAGGAGTGTTACTGGGTGAAAAATCTATTAATTAGATTAAATGGGGGACAACTGAGGCCCATCTGAAAAGCTCCCCAAATACCTTGGCACAAATACATTGTAGAGATGTCGGAGGATGGTCTGGACGTACATATTGGGTTCCTTCACCACAGGCTGGGGCATCGAGTCCCTGGGTGACACCAGGGCCATCATCCAGTCTGTGTACACGTCCACACACAGCTTGACAGTGTCCCCCTCTAAGGGAAGGGTCAGGCCATAACAAAGCACTTCCATGGTCCACTTCACCTGGGAAGCAGTGTTTTTCCACATATCAGTCTCAGGTTAATTTCAAGATGTTATCGTACCATTCAGCAGGTCCTGGTGCTGCTCATTTCTGCATACAAAACTCTGCTTATTTCCAGTAAGGATTCTTAAATAATAATAATAATAATAATAATAATAAAGAGCAAAGGAAAAGGTTGGGATGGTGGCAGCAATACTGATGGTGTGGAAGTTGTTCCTGAGTGAAGATTAAAAAAAAGTTAGCCATTTTCAAAACCTGGGATGTGTCTAAATAAGTCAGAGGAAGAAACAATTTAAAATGAAACTGTACTTTCTACAAGAGCATGCCAGCTGCTTATTCAGCCTGCTACACAAGAGGCTTGACTTCAGAGGTATTAGTTATTTTGCTCTTATTGCCATTTGGTCAATTCATACCCCACTTGTCTGGGTATGAAAAGGAGCTGACAGCTGGTCCTGAAAACAAAAGATGATTTGAAAAAGGCTGTCTGGTTTTGAATTGGTTGCATATCTCAAGATTCCTAAAGTTACGATATCCTTTGGGAAAACAAAGGTAGTGCAAGCAGTTTGAGATGGAATCTTACTAGGATTTTCATAAAATGAAAAAACAAAACATGGAGGAAACAAACACATTGACCGACAAATTGTTGCCTTCTGGAGATATAGAAGAAACAACTGCTGCACTTAGCATCACTCATGTCTTTATAGCTGCAAAGAAAGTATCTCTAAATTAAAGGCATAAGAATCTATGATAATTTAAGCTAACCGAGTTTAAATGGACAGTTGGAGTTGGGGGGGGGATCTCTTTTTTAAATTAGAAATGTTTGAATTCCAGAATCTTTGTTGCTCTAATTGGATTAAAAAAAAAAAAAAAAAAAAAAAAAAAACTGAAACGGCACAAAATTTTTTTAAAAAAATAACAATAAAAAATCTAAGGTATCTAAGACACCTCAGAAAAACTTCAGGAATCCTGGTTAATACTGCTTTCTAGTTTTCTTTTAGATCTGATCTTCCCTGATTTTGGACAAGTTCAGTTCACGAACTCAACATTACTCATTTTTATTTAATGATATCATTTAATGAAACAAAAATTTAGAATTAAAAAAAAAAAAAAACAAACAAAAAAAAAAAAAAAAAAAAAAAAAAAAAAATAAAAATGTGCTTCAGGTTCCTTGTTAGAGGTTGTAGTTTGGAATAAGAAAATTAAGGAGTTAGAGGATTACCCCTTATTCTAGATTAAAGCATACCTCTCTAACATTTATCTGATTTTAACTAAACTCAAAACAAAATTCATCAAAGATAATGCAGCTTGATTAAGTTGTTTTGGGGTTTTTGTTTTTTTTTTTTTTTTTTTTTTTTGCTATTTGACATGCCAATCCTTGACCAGACCTAATAAAGGAAAATGTAGCTGATTTCATTCACTGGTTGTCAGATTAGTGAATTTCTAATTATGATAAAGTTATGACAGACAGGCATACATGTTTTTCTAGTATGGGAAGAAAGAAAAATGCTGTCTGCTTCAGACAGCAGCGGTATTTGCTTTAACGTGCAATATTTCGGGACTATCTTGTGGTGCCTCCGACTGAACAACAAAACATACAATTGTGTGTGTAAGAGAGAGAGCTGGATAGTTTAAAAGGTGAGAAGATTTTTAGAAATACAAGGCCATGTGTAACTACTGAGTGTATCTGGCATAGCTGCCCATTTTCTCACCTCTTTGTCTGTTTTGAGGATGTTTTCTGTGGCTACAGGGCTCACAGCTGTGCCCAGAGGCTTGACCACTGCATTCGCCACCTCTGTGCCCACATTGGGAGGGTAGGTGTGCAGAACACTGAGGTGACCCTGGTCGCTCTGCACCACCAACTGCAGCGAGCGCCACTCGGAGTACATGCTGCTGGTGTCTGGTGCTCTTTGCTCACACCTCCTGCCTCCCACCTGCACACACACAGATCTGTCAGCTCAACTTCAGCAAACATACTAGGAAGTTTAATATTTAGCACTGATTCACCAGTTGCTTAAAGAACACTTTTGTCAGAGTTAACATTATTCTTAACTTAGAAAATCCTGTTCACTTGTAGTTTGGTTTTAGGATTGAGCAAAACTGGACTCTTGATGCAAACATGCAAGATCAAAACGTATGGCATAAAACACGAGGAAAGAGCAGCTTTATAAAACCAAACCCGTTGGCACGCCCTAACCAAATGCAAAGCAACACGGGTGTATGTAAAAGTCTATAATCACTCATTCATGCACCCCTTCACTGTAAACATGACATATCAGCCCAGATATTTAACACTGCTGCTTTCCTTCTCACTTTCGACTAAAAGCAGTTTAGCACCTATAAAACACAACGTATCTGTTTACCCTTAGAAAGAACATTAACCGAATGATCACTGCCAAAATCCAGGATCGTTACCAAGCAGAAGAATTTCAACCAGGAAACGGATCTTGCACCGAGCAGCTTGTTAGCCTTAGCTAGCATCATAACATCTTCCTCATCTTACAAATAGCTTTAGTTGAAATTAGCGCATACTTTGCTTAAATGTTGCAAGACCGTTTTTCTGAATATGTTAAAAAGCTATCACCAGTAAAATCCACCAGTCCTCGTTACAAACGTATCACTAATTTGAAACTACGTTGTAGTTGTCCGAAGCTAGCTTTGATCATGTTCGCTGCGTTAGCCTTTTCGTTGACATTAGCTTGCTGTAGTTTCTGCAAGCTAACTTTGCAAAGGCGCTAACGCTTGCTCGGTAATTGTTTTTTATTTTACCTGGACCAGCTGGGGACGTTGTCATAACAGGCCTCTGAAATTCGCTGTCTGTGCTTTTCGTGTAGCCTGGTCTAAACCATAACAGCCTCCATCTTCGCAATGTCAGGGGTTCGGATATTGCAGCTTTGACGGGGCGAACGGGAAGAAGGATCCGGTGTGTGGTTAACGCCCCCTAACGGTTGTTACCGGTAACTACGCCCCTGAAGTTGAACCAGGGGGTTAAGTTAGATTTTACAGTTACAGTATGTCTACTTTAACCACAGGGATTCAGTCGCTCTTCATGTAATAAAGAAACTTACTAAGCTTAATAAGTTAGTACATGGCACATCTACATGTCACTGGCTTACAATCGACTCTGTATTTGGTCATTTATCTACACCAATTTATCTACAAAGACATCTACAACAATGAATCGGACAGACAAACATCTGTCTGTATTCTTAAAAATCAAAAAGGAGATTGGCTGCCGCTCAGCTGCTCTTACCCTCTTGAAGTTTTTCACATCCTGTTATATAAGAACCATGAAACTTAATGTATTTTTTTGGGATTTTATGTCTAAGTCCAAAACAAAGCGGCACATAGTTGTGAAGTGGAAGGACTGGTTATTGTTTTGTGTTTTGTATTGTGTCCCCCCCCCCCTTTTTTTGTGCAAGATTACTTTGTGTTGTAATTGATGCCATGCTTTAGAGAAATGGAGACTCGCATAAGTTTTGAACTTGAGTGAAGCTCTTGACACCATTTTACATTGTGCTAAATGTAATTTTGAACTAAAATGACTTAAATTTGACCATCTCTCATTGTTTGAGCCAAATTTGACCAAATTCTCTCTTTCAGCCAGCTTTATAAAGCCTTTTAGCAGAACTCAACAATTCTCCAAAGGTTTTCAATAGTAAATCTACTTTTTTCTCTATGAGTCTCATTCCTCAAGCTGTACTCAAACAATTACTCATTTAACAATATGCAAATCAGTAAGCAAATTTGGGTGAACGTATTCCCCAAGGGCAAAGTACCAACTACTCTTTCTACTGAGCCACAGTCCCAACAAATACAACATTCTCATCTGAAAAGTGTGGCACACATTTATAATCAGGTCCCTGGAGTCAACTCTTTAAAAACCAAGTTGCAATTACAGCTGCAAGTCTTGGAGATACCTTTCTTACTGCTTTTTTCCATATCTAGAGAGTGGAATTTTGCGGATGGTTGCATTGGTTTTCATTTATTGGTTTCGTATTAAAAGGGGTGTGCTTTGGTCTGTCACTTAAAATCCCAGTATAATACATCAATGGTTTATTGTTTCACTTGGCAAAATGTTAATAAAGGGTGTAAAGATGTACTTTTGCAGCCTGTTGTATCTGTTAACACTGATTTATAGGTATAAAGGTTTTTTGCCCTTTAATTTTTGGTTATTTGTTTTCTTTATTTCATTGATTTTTGTTTGTTTGTTTTAGAATGTCCACTTCTTGTTTCTGACAGGTTTTAACGAAAGTTATCCAGAGAGTTTATCAAATATTCGTTCAGTTTGTATCCTTGAATATGCTTTTTTTTTTTTTTTTTTTTTTTTTGAAGGTGTTTATTTTTACGATGGCAACGGCTAACTTATAACTACTTTCACTATTGTTCATTCCAGAAAGGATGTTGTGGAGATTCTGACTGCAATCCATTTGTTAGGTAGGATATTTCGGTTGTTTGTTTTTAAATCGGAAAAGCACATCTAAATAATGTTGTTTTATATAAAGAAAACTTAAATGTATGTTACAATGTTCATCAAAAATAATTTTAACTGCATTACAACCTACAATAATTATCTCACTAAAGTGTAAAAATCGATATTTTGTTAAAGATTCAATTTAAAAGGGCATTCCTTTATGACTTCTTACTTCAGTTGACAATAATATAGATTAAGCTTAAGTGGCAGTAGAGAAATAAATGTTTAACAAGACCAAATGATAATTTATTCTTATTAATTGTGACTAAAGCTAAATTAAAATTTACCTTTAAAAAAAGACAGAAAAGCTATCTAAGTCTAATCCCAGTTGGGTCAGTTTGATCAGTTAACATAAGTACACAATAAGAAAATTTAGTTATTGTTGTATAATTACAATAATGTCAAATATATGGTGTTCATGGTGAAAACTAAAATAAATTTGTTTTTATGATCCCCTTTAGTTTGCTTTTATTGGAGGAAGAAAAACAAACGAGGCAATTAAAAGCAGTCTGAGTCTCTTGATTGTAAAGCAACTGACAGGTCCCAAAGTATTGGCCCACCATTTCTTTATTGTTGCTTTCACTGCCTTTGAGGGTCAACAAAATTCTCTCTGCAAAGCTATTGATCATTCATGTCAAATCTTCCTGTCAATCTCTTTGAAGTATTTGGTATTGTGTCATACTCCGCTTTATTATGTCTTATTATAATTTAAAGCCCAACGCTAAATATGAGCTGATTTAGGGATACCAAATATACTATTTGTGTGATGAGCATTAAGTTTCTTACATGAATCTGTGATAATGTGATATATTAGTGCAACAGTAATTACACCCCTTTACTTTTTAAATTTTGTTATGATATAGACTTATTCTAAAACTGATGTATGGGTGTTTTTTATTGTACCACACAAAATAGCCCATATTGAGAAAGAGAAAATGTCTATTTAGACATCTTTATAAATGTATAAAAAAATTGTGAACATTTAAAAATAATAGATACATAAGCTTTCAGACTTATGGGTAACTATTTTTGTTGAAGCACTTTTTGAGCCGATCACAACCTCCAGTCTTCTTGGGTATGGCTCTACAATCTTGGTACACCTGTTTTTGGAGGTATTTTCTATCTCTTCATTTAGGTGGATTTGGTAGCGTTGGTAGAAAAACTTTAGGTCTCTTCAAAGATGTTGTGTGGGATATACATCCAGTCAAAACTGCTCCTGAAGCCAGTCTATTTGCCTTCTGATGTGGTCTGTCTTTTTTTTTTTTTTTTTTTTTTTTTTTTTTTTTTGTAACACCAACAACCAGGTTAGATATAAGTGTTTAAGTATGTGTTTACATGTTATCTTTTGGATTGTACTAAAGATAGTACTTTTACCCTAAAAAAAGTACTATAAAATAAAATGAAAATAAATAAATTTAAAAAAAAATTAAAAATCCAAAATAAACTAAAATAAAAAAAAATCAAATCAAGTCAAAGATATACCATTTGACCTAGGGGGCCTTTATCTTTTTTTTATTTTTTATTTTTTGCAAATTGGATCAGCTAACTTTTTACTGTTACAACATAAGATTAATTCAAAATGTATTTTTTAACTTTTAAAAGAAAGTATGAAAACAAAACTAGTAAAAAAAAAAAAAAAAAGAGAAGAAAAAAGAACTTTAAATATAGGAACAGAAGACAAATTTGGAAAAGACTTATCTTAACAATACCATGAAGGGTTTTAGCTTATTTATGGAACAAGAGTCAGGAGTCAAAAATCATTTTTTGTCTCCGTTGGGAAATTCTTTCTTTTCCCACATCATTCTGAAGTGTCACTTCCACATAAACAAATTAAAAATGTGGTAATTATAAATTTTTGACAAAAAGGGATTAAATGATCACTCCCAATGCTTATTTGGGATAGGTTTAGAAAACAGGAGCTCTTCTTCACTTGTAAGGTTGTGTTACTGTGTAAAATCTGATGGGTAAGCTTATAAACAGATGTGTTCCACTTATGATAATACTCAAACTTTATCTTGATCATTTACCTTATTTTACAATATTAAAAATGGACTGTAGTATTTATAGACACATTTTAAGTAAGTTTATTGAAACCTTGTATGAGATTTTAAATGGAAGACAACAAAAAATAGACAGCGAAAGACTACAGGAAGATTTAAGAAGTAAAATGACAATGTATTATTATGCATCAATCTAAAAGGGACCATCAGTATTTACTGCAGTAAGCCAGTACACAACTTTACAGTAGGGGGCAGCAAATACAAGTTGTAAAACAGTAATAGTCATAGAATGTAAACTGTAGCTCCATAAAGACTCCAGGTTATTATTCCCTATAAGGTCTAGATAAATAAATATGAAATATAGACCAACATCTAGACACCAACTCAATGTGACTTTTAGTTACGCACATCTGTTTCATGTACTGCATCTCCCTGGTTCCAGAGTGAGTGACTGGTTTGTGTTTAAAGCTCAAAGAAACGCTAAAGATCCTGTTATTCAGAACTTCATTTTTATGTAATCCTGCTGCACTCCGCAGAGCACATACAAGCATTCAATGAAAGTCTTAAAGCATGTGTTGAGAGAGAAGTGATTTAAGTACAAGCTTACAACATTATTTATAGTAAATGTGTATCAGATGTTCCTTTAGTGTTAAGAGTTATAAAAGAAATGCTGATTTGGACACATGGTGTGCATGTGTTGTAAAGTTCTTCTGCAAAACATCCCAGAGAAACCATCAGCATTCCCAGCCTACCCTGCTACGAGTCTGCAAAACAGACCGCTGAAATATTCCGCATCGCAAGCTTGGATCATTTGATCAAAGAGTTCTAGATTAGCTATGGGTGATAATAAACAGTTGAGACAGTAAATAAAAACAGATAATACTTTTTTTTCCCCCAATTTTAGCAGTCAGTATGTGCGGCACGTTCATCCCACACCATTCTGAAGTGCCAAACCACATCTCTTCTGGATCATGTCCACAGAGGGGGAGAGGCATGCAAAAGAATTATGGTTGGAAGTCAGCATTCTTTCTCGTTATCCTCCCTCCTTGTTTGGTAAGGTGCACGTGCAGTCCAAGGCTGCTATGACTGGAAGCCATATTCTAATGCATCTAAAAGAAGAAGACAAAACATTTGCAACAGATTAGACGTTCATATTTAAACGCCTTCCAGAAAACCAAGGGGTGTTTTTTAGCATGTAGGGGAGATCATAATTCAAATAATCATCAAGGAAAAAAAAAAAAAAACCAACTAATTCCTCATATATGTTGACAGGGTGTTTAGATGTATAAATATGTCTAAGTTATTGTCACTTGAGGAAGAATTACTCTTATTAATGTTTCAAAAAAATTAAGAAATCTGTATAGTGAGGTACTTAGGGATATATTAATGAAAGCTTAAGAAAACAAATCTAAAATATACAATGCTTTTCATATTTTGTCTTGTTATGACCATAAACATCAATGTATCTAATTGGAATTTTATGTCATACAGAACAACAAACGGTACAGCTGGGGCTGTATGATTGGATTTTCTTTCAGGATTGGCCTGTATTTAACTCCATCCTTCTTCCCATCAACTCTGACCAGCTTCACTGGTCTCCCACAGCATGATGCTGCCACCACCGTTCACTATGGGAATGCTCATTGTGATATGCAGTGTTTTTGTCTTCCCATAGCATTTATTAAGTATTCTTTTTTTTTTTTATTCCCACTTCACAATGCACTAGTTTGTGTTGGCTTTTCACATAAAATACAAATAAAATTTAAGTTTTTTGTTGTAACATGATAAAAAGGGGAAAAAGTTCAAGGGGTATGAATTCTTTTGCAAAAATAAACTACAGGAAGATTTAAGAAGTAAAATGACAATGTATTATTATGCATCAATCTAAAAGGGACCATCAGTATTTTAATTTTCACACAGAAAATCACTTTTCAAACATTCATATTGCAAATTTAATAACCCAACTGACTCTTGTCTTTCTGGACTCACCTGAATGAAACTGTGCTGTGCAACACAATCCATCCCCCCTCGCCGTTCTGTAAATGGGGGACACACACACTCTTGCAGAAGGGGGGATGTGAGTGAGCCGCGTCGACAGAGAATCGGGTGGAAGGTAGAGGGAGGAGCGTTGGCCGGCAACTGAGCTTTGCTGCGCCTCCCAGGTGAGCCAGTATCCCCTCAGACCAGCCGCGCTGCCCCTCCAGTCTACCTGCACTGAATCACTTCCCACTGTGGTGAGCTGGAGGTCGTCCAGGGCTGGAGTCACTGGAAAAGGAAAGCTTGAAGCAGTTAGTTAGGGTTTATACCAAAAACATTAGAGAACTTGAAAAACAAAAGGCAGAGATTTTAGGACAAAACTTAGACTCCACTATGAGTTCAATACTGTCAGAATTAAATGAACTCAAACAGAAATCTCAAGAATTAGTTCGGGGTCCCAGTCAAAACTATTGTTAATGATCAATACTGGAGACCCTGAGAAAACTCAGTTCTAGTAGCTATAAAAGAGAGACTGTATTGGCTGCTGCTACTGTGAGTCTCTCTGCGTCATGTAACCTGTTCTGCTTTGAGGTCATAAAATCGCTAGCTGTCCGGGAAGATTTGTGCAAAATGTAGCAGACACACAATCAATTTTTTTGCAACATTCAAAGTTTAACAAAAACAACATTAAACTATGTTACAAGCTGATTTATTGAGTCATCTAAAACACAAAAGAGTAAACATACTAGCATCAGCCTAGCCTTCAACAAACTGTGCCGTATGAAAACATAGTCAGCACCAGCAAGACATGACTTTATTACAGAATATATACATGTGTGTTGAGTCAGCTATATCTTAAAAAAACAAAGGAGGAAGCTTTGAGTGTTGCAAGTAATGTATTGTTGGAACTTTATAGTAGTTTTTTTAAGCTAGTTAATCTGTATTTGAGCAGCATACTCAGGTTTTCCAGTAGAAACTCTGGCTGAAACAAAATACAAAACACAAATACCACAGAATAGTGCATTAAGAACATCACTGTCAAGTGCAACACAATTGCAATACTATATTCTACCATGTACTGGTGTAACATCAGTCCCTTTCGCAAAACACTTCTGGCAGAGAGGCTGGGTTGAAGACAGGCTCCCACATTTACTCCTCTGACCCGAAAAGTGAGGGAGTTACACCCCCAACGGTCAACTGTCAGCTTTACAGTTTGAGGTTGTGATGTAGTGATGACAGAGGATCTGTGCAACTAACTGCTCGGGCATTTTAAAGTGAAAACACATTGTGGTGTGTCATATAATTACCTCCCATTAACACTCATTGGATGGGAGTGATATAAGCGATTACAGGACCTCAGCAATTGGTATTTTCTTCAGTAGTGACACTTGTCATTGCAAATCCATGGGGCTATCCTGACTAGAACAACCCTAATCTCAGCTTCAGGACGATGATTAAAAAGACTGGGACACGTATGCATGAAATAAAAATCCTATGTGGCTGCAAATTCTTCTCAACACTCACCTTCTTGAGTGCAAACTTTGACTGACATCGATTTCTCCTTTCCTGAGGCATGCCGAGCAGTAACTGTGACCAGGTATGTCGTGCCCGGTTGGAGGTTTCTAAGCAGGGTGGAGTTTTGTGTTCGGTCCACTGTGACGGTCTGGAGATTGCCCCTGGGCAGGGCGGAGTATTCAATGTAGTAACTCGTGACAGTCTCTGGCTGAAGAGGACCCCAGCTCACCCGAACACTGGTCTCCCCAGAGTCAGAGACTGTTACAACAGCCGGACTCACAACCTCTAGAGAAAAATGACAGGAAAATGGTAATGTTTTGCTCAAGAATGAGAGACGTTTTTTCAAACATAAGAAATACTGACTGATGTCCAAAAAGCATTTTAAGACCTTAGCTCAACCATTTTTTGTTTTTTTTTTAGCTGAAAATACCTATGTACTTTTCAGGACAGTCTATAAAAGGAAAATAATCTAACCTGGCTTTGTTGTGAAGGTGGTAGAGAGGGTGTTAAATGTTAGTTCGTTGGACTCTGGAATCAGGTTGACAGAATAGGTGGTGTCTGGCTTTAGGCCAGTCAGTCTGATGCTGTTCAGCTCTGCAGATTGAATCAGTCTCTGGTACTGACTTCCACCGGTGCTCGGACTGGTTCCGGATCCACCTCCACCACCACCTCCTCCAGTTGAAACTTCACCAAAGCGAATCTCATAGTGGCCTGATAGGCCAGACAGAATGGGTCTCCAGTGGAGAGAGGCAGAGCTGGTGGAGACGTCCCGTACATGAAGGCGCTCAGCTTTGATTATCTCTGTTTGGGACAAAACGATGAGATTGGATCGGTATTTCATGTAGAAAAAAATATGCAAAATGTCTTTGTGTTTAGTGCCTAGAAATAATTTGGTCAAATGTCACGAGTGCCAACAAGGAAGGTGGCAATACAGATAGTTAACTATATCCTGACTCCAGACAGCCTCCCACAGCCAGAATCAGCTTTCTAATTGCATTCTTAACTCCTCCAATAAGACAACTTGAAATATCCAGCCCATTAAGGTTCTGCAGTAAACTAGATAATACCTCAGAGGCATTGATAGCTGTGGTTATATCTTTGGATGCTACCTAAGGACTACTGCATTTCTCCTACTTATACACAAGTTTTATTTATGCTGTGCATCATGTTCTCTGTATGCAACAAAAACTGTTTTGAAGAGACCTCTGCAAAGTAATATGGCAGTTACCTAATCCAGTCTGAGAATTAAGCAAACCCCCAGTCTGTATTTATAAATATATATATGTCTGACATAGTGCTGGAGAATGTAGAAAGGGAAGTTGAATCAGTAATCCATTAATAGATCAGCCTATCACATTTCAGAGAGGCTCACACATGCACATGGAGTCTCATACTGTCCTGGCACTGTATCTAGACTTATACTTGAGGAGCATGAGTGGAAAAGAGGAGAAGCTCCGTGCCTTCCTGGCAAACAGCTGGAGTTACTGCAGGTCTTTCAATAACGGATGCTTCCAAGAGATACTGCAATAAAATATCCCCCTGTTTTGTCTAAAGGGCACTTTAGATAAAAATTGCATGTGCAAATTCCTTAAGATATTTTCTATAGAGTTTCAACCACAATCTTAGTACAGCTGAATTTTATATAAATCTCAGTGGGCTTAAAGCATAAGTGGAGATTTGTTTACGTAAAAACATTTAAGCATTCCATATGTCAGAATCACCCAGCGATTGAAATCAGTCAATTTTCCCTCAATCAACTTTGAGAAGTTGTTGGCAAGTAAATACTGCACAATCCAATTTTTTTCCAGTTCATTAAAAGCATCAAAACTAAGAACTTCAACCATTTTCAGTCAGCAAACAGATCAGCTGGCAGTTTACAGTTTGATGCACTTTTTTCAGTTCACAGAAATAAATGACATGGATATATGGTTTAATGCATGAAAGGGGAATGATCTTCTAACTATCTCCTTTTCTGTTGGAATCAAAAATAATACCCATGAATATGCAGCACTTTTTAAAATCAGAATCACTCCTCGGGAAAAAAAAACTGTGAAATCGGAACAAGCCAGGGAACACCTGATCAATGTATCTCTTTTACAAACCCTGATATTTTACTTAATAAAGAGAAATAAAGGAAAGAAAGCATATCAACTTTATTTTTCGTGTTAAATTTAGTTTTGATTTTAATGATAAAATATGTAAGATTTTTAATTAATACATTCTATAACAACTTCATGTATGTTCTGTCAGTCCTAAATATTTTTTTCTTCCTTTTTTTTAAACTGGTAAAACGTGTCACTTTCTAAAAAAAAAAAGCAGGCAGCTTAGCAACTACCTTTAAAAGAAGTTTAAGATTTTTGTTCCATTAAATTAGATATTCGGTTTTGTTGGAGACTTCAAATAAAACATTTGACTAGCACGTTCCTACGAAGCACAGAGAGAAAAAAAATTCTATACCTAGAAGTTGGTAACCTGCATTTCATTCAATAACAAGCAGGGGGCGATGCTTTTGTTTGCAAACAGTAAATATTTGAAAATGAGCCTATATTTAACTGGTTCATTAGTTATTTCCTTGTAACAATCAAACAGTATCAGAAATGCATATATAAGATGCTTTAGGGGCATGACAACCAATGCCACGAAAGCATACATAGTCATGGCAGAAAAACAATGAGCCACAAGCCAAACTAGCTGAACTTGAAGCTTTAAAATAGAAGTCTACATTTCAGTGGCCTCAGTCATTCTGTAGCAAACTCACCAATGATGGCATCACGCAGGTCCTTTGTGATGATGTTCATGTCGTCAATATCCACAAAGTGCAGGTGGTTTTCCACAGGAGGACTCACCACTTCCCTCAGCACCTTATAATTGCTGTGCCCTGTTGAGACCACCAGCACAGCCACGCCCTCCTCTCGCAGCTCAGCCATGGGTCCAATCACATCCCCCGGTTTCACCCCATCAGTCAACCATACCAGGACTCTTGGGAGCCCTTCCCGAGCCCCATCAGACGTTCCGGGTCGCAACACCCACTCCTTAGCCATTTTGAGAGCGGCCACTGTGTTGGTGTCCCCCCTGAGGGGTTTAATGTTTTTTAAAGCTGCTTGGAGACCACTTTGGGTATTGTGTCTATTGAGGCCAAACTCCAGGCGTGGCTTGGTACCCACCTGCAGCAGTCCTACTCTCACTTGATCCTTTCCCAGCGAAAAGGGGAGCAGGAGCTCAGACAAGAAGGAGAGCATGCGGGCGTGCTCGTAGGACGTCACGCTCCCTGAGGAATCCACCAAAAAGAGGACGTCACCCTCGCAGCAGTTCAGCACTGTGGAGAAAAAAAAAAGATGTATACAGTCATAAACCTCTACTGAGATTCCTTCTCACTCCTGCAATTTTTTCCACGAGTCCCTGCCATAGAACACCCTCCCTTTCACAATCCACCTTCTTGGCAAAACACACTCTTTACAGTGGTCACAGCTTACAAAGAATATTGTCAGCAGGAACGCCACCGCAGCATAAATCCGGCCAATGAATGTGCTTATAAGCAAGACTCAAAACAAACAAAGTAACCAGCTGTGATAACTTCAGAGGCAGCGATGGATGAAAGGCAGTTAAGAAGTGAGCCAAAGGGTGGATTTTTTTTTTTTTTTTTTTTTTTTTTTTTTATATAAAATTTTTCAAAAAAAACTGACATAAACAGTGAACAAAATAGTAGCTGCTGGATAGATGTGGAAAAGGGAGTGAAGAAAAAAAACCCCGGTCTATGGGGAAATTAAAGGCGTTAAATGGAGTGAAGTGCAAATGGAAGTGGGGTGTGCGGGCAGTTCCATTTGAGAGACAGGGAGGAATGCTGGATGATCGTATGTACATTGCAGACAGAGGACAGAAGAAGCTGCAGGAACTGAATCTAAAAGAGATGTATGGCTGGAAGTGTTCAGGATGTGCAGTCATCCAAAGAAAAACAGCCAGACCAGTGGTTAAGAAAAATAAACTGTGAGAGAGACAGCAATTATATTTAGCTTGACTTCACAAGAAAGCTCACTCAGGCACAGATTTGAACACAGCCTTCAAAAGTCTTGCTTTCTTTGCGTCCTCTTGGGAGCTAAAGGCTGAGAAAGCAGAACAGCACACACTGATAAATCAAGCATTTACTCATACCCATGCTATTTTTTTTTTTTTTTTTTTTTTGCTCCATACATCTCAGGAATTCTTTACATCTCTCTTATTGTTTGGACTTCGGAATCAGTGTGCTGGTCCTTACCAACCCCTACAGCCACCACCTTTGTGGAGGTATGGGTTTATCTACGAAAGTTAATATTGTCTAGACCCTTTATTGTCTGTGGCTGATGCAGGTAACAGTTATCAGATAAAACCAGGATATACTGGTGGACTTTTAGTGCTTGAGCAACATGATGGTGGAAAAGTCTGATATGGCTTCTGTTAAAACAGACACAAAATCACGACTCAGGCAACGTCGGTCTTGGAATGTACAGTTTTAATGTTCTATCTATGCGTAGAAATACACCAAACAAAATATATGAACTATAACTTAATCAAATTCTAGTATTTATGATACATTTATATCTTTTTTCAACAAATAAAAATCAGGAAGGTGTGTTGTGTATTTGTTAGCCCTCCTTCACTCTGATAGACCTAAATAAAATTCTGGAAAAAAAAAAAAAACAGGCAAGACTCCACCTTTGTTTAATAGGGATACGCAATATATCGGCATTAACATCAGAATTGGCCGTTATTTTTTTTTTTACATATCAATATCGATCCGATAAGTAAAACTGGGCTGATATTAACCAATGTTTATTTCCATCTTGTTGCCGTTTGTGTTTCTGGAGGGGGAGGCGGTTGTTCATGTGTTTTTTGTTTGGTCATGTGACAGTGATTGTGGGGAGTTTAACTTAAGTAGAGAAGCAAACCCAACAGTGTGGTCATTTTTCACAGGGTCAGAAAGGTAGGCAAATATATATATAATATGCATATAATACATATAATATCGGTAAATATTGTTTTTTGGCCATAACAGAAATATTAATATCGGATATCAATATTGGCTCAAATTTTCATATCAGTGCATCCGCAGTGTTTAAGTCGACCTCAATATAAATGCAGCTGTTCTGTGAAGGATATTTGTTAGAGAACATCAGTGAACAAACAACATCATAAAGACCAAGTAAATGCCTCACACTCACTCCACAGGGAAACATGGCGGTGGCAGCAACATGCTGTGGGGGTGTTTTTTTAACATCAGGCAGGGTGAAGCTGGTCAGAGCTAAACACAAGGTAAATCCTGGAGAACAAAACTGTTAGAGGCTGCCAAAGACTGGAGGCAGGTGCTGAGGTTCCAACAGGACAAGCACCCTGAACGTACAGCCAGAGCTACAACGGAATGGTTTAAATGAAAGCACACTCGTGTTAGAACCCTGAAGGTCCAGACCTAAATCCAGTGGAGAACCTGTGGCAACAAAATTCTGTTAATAGATTCCCTTATCCAATCTGACTCAGTTTATCCTAAAATCACAAAAAATCCCATTAGAATAGATTACGTATGTGATTGTTATGTGACAAAATGTGAACAACTTCATTATACATATATAGTACACTTCATCAGTGCACTATACTGACTTCATCAGTATAGTGCACTGATGAAGTCTAATTACTGTAAGCTGTCTCATCTGGTCTCTATTAATGGCAGCAGCAAAGAAACAGATCCCACTCACTAATACCACAGTTATAAAAATCCAGTCTCATTAAGAAAGCCGCAAGTGTCGTAGCCACTAAGTTTAGCCTCTAATGATTACAGCATGACAGCACAGCCTTCACCAGTGAATTATACTTGTTTTGATGTTGTTTTAGAAATTCAAAGCTGGCAATCTGAGGTCACTTATAACTGACGAGGAAGGGAAAGATATGCATTAAAACTGCCAAAAAGCAAAATAGAGAGTCCTCGTGTTTGCTTATATTTAGAAACCTTTAAGGAATGGGATAGCAAGAGTTGACTGAATCCGAGAATTCCTTTCACTTATTAAATGAATTTAATAAATCCTATCACACATGAAAGTCTGCCTATTTGTCTCACAGGATTGTTCTGTTCTTCCCTGCTATAAAGCCATGAGATTTCAACATCTGATTACTATCTGGGGCCCCTTTTTTGTAAGTTCATAGGAGCCCCTGAGGCCATCCCCTGCATGCCTGTGTGGTCCCTGGATGCCCTTTGGTTTGGGAACCTACCTCCTGCCTGAGGCAGTGGGATTTCATCAACTCACAATCTTCTACCTGGCGTCATGCCATTTCACTGAGAACACTGCTGAAATATCAACCCCACCCTTATCCACTCTGTGGATAAGGGTGGGAGCAGCCAGTGTCTCCATTTATTGTAGTAGCATTACTCCCTAATGGCAGGACTTTGTGCATTCCATTGCCTTTAATTTATAATCAGCGCATTTAAACTCGCTTTATGTTCACTAACTAAAAAGCATTGACTATTTACTGATCACTTTATTTTAAGTTATGTAAATAAGAAAGTGACTTATAAGTATGTCAATAAAGTCTTTATTATTATTTGTGTGACTCGTTCGGGAATAGTAAATTAAAAATTAAAAATGAGAACAATAATAATATATATTTTTTAAAAGAGTCAAAGCGGGTTTCAGTTTCGTTACCTCCTTCAGGTGCGGAGATCTGTGGAGCCGAAAGGCGCAGGAGCGAAAACACCACCACCATCATCATCCATGTTAACATGTGGCTATCCATCACAATGGTTATGAATTAGTTCCCCTTGAGCAGAATATATCACAAATCTTATGGCTTCCAGGCTCAACCATACATTCGCCGCAGCCCGGAGGCGCACACTCCCTGTCAGTAAATCACTGGCAGGCGCATAATTTACATGAGTCACATCCAGCGCGCCTTTACAATTATCTTCTTATCTTTCCTCTTCGCTGAACATGATCAGCTAAACTCCCGAGGTTAAATTAAAAACTTAAGGCAAAATTTCAGACCATACGTGTGCGCAAAAAAGTTTGGAACCAAATGCTCCTCTCTCTCTCTCTCTCTCTCTCTCCTCTCCTCCCTCCCTCCCTCTCTCATGCTCAAGACAGAGCTGTAGAGTCCGATGAGGTAAGCACAAGAGCCCTGGATACAAGTTTCAAAATAAAATATATAGCGGGAACACAACAGGATGTCCTCTTTCAAACTCTACAATCCAAAAGAGAAAACATGTCTTATGTAATTGTCGCCTAAATATTATATTAAAGTCATACTGATTTTGAAACAACTACAATAATGATAATCTCACAAAGCATTTCAAAGCTCAAGCATGGAGGTGGCAGCATCATGCTTTGGGGATGCTTCTTTTCAACAGTGATTAGGAAGCTGGTCCTGGTTAATGGGAAGATAGATGGAGTTATAGCGGAGCCCCAAGTTATTCATACCCCAGGCAGATTCAGGTTTAAGGTAATTTTCACTAAGCATTTCAAAACATCACATGTTTCATGTTTCAATTGTACCGCTCAAAGTGGCAGCATGTTGGAGGAGCTCTGTTACTTTCATTCAGACTTTTTTTTTTATTATTTTATTCCTCCATTTCTGGCAGAAACCACTTTTTTTGGTCAGCTGTTTTCTCTGGTTTTGGATGCTGTGCAGCTGGAAGGATTTTTCCTGATACCTTTTTATTTGGGGGCATTTGATGCATAGTCATAGCAACAAGGTGGTTTGCAACTGGGAGCAGCCGATTAACATCACAAAAGCTCAAATAATACCTTAACTACTCCCACAAATCCCAGATGAGCTGAGAGGAAGGCACGTTGGCTCCGGGGTGGGAGAGAGGAGGAGACCAACAAGCAGGAGGTTCCAGCCATCTCTTCCATCAGATCATAATGGACAATGTGAGATCATCGACAAACAAGTTCGATGCTGTGGAACCTCTGGAGATCAGTGTGCAAAGAAGGATTCTTCATAAAATTAAGAACATTACAGACAACACTGATTATCCTTTTCATCAGACTGTGATACAACAACAGTGTCTTCAGTCAGAGGCTTCTTCAGATCTGCAGCAATGCAAACTGCTACAGGAGATCATCGATGCTCACAGCCATCAGCATCTACAACAAAACTTTGGAGAAAACTTGGATAGTATGAGTCACACTAGCATTTAATTTCCCTCTGGGATTAATGGAATTTGAATTGAATTGATTAGGGTAATGGTAATGAGACCTTCTAACCTCAAATACTTGGAGCTCATCACCAAAGATAAATCAACAAAATACCAACAAGCTGGTCAGCGATTCTAAAAAGGGTTTGATTGCTGTAGTGCTGATAATGATTGCTCCATGGATTACTGGAAAGGGTATAAATAATTTTCAACCTGCCATTTTTCAATAAAGTGTAAATAAACACAGAGTATGTTTCTCCACAATGGATACTCCTTTTAAGGTTTTGTATCCTTCATGAGATACCTGTCTCATTTCCTGTCAGAAACCTGTCTTGGTTGGATGACAAAAAAATTTAAATATAAATGGATGTCAACAATTTGGGGGTTTAACTGGGCAATCCTGAAAGAAAACATGTTAGACAGCACATAACCTAATTAAAGCTGTGGAGCAAAATTCAGCCAGTAATGAATAAAAATGTAAAACTATCATAAAGAAACCCATTTGTTTGATGACAAATTTGTGTGTCACCACTGAAATGTCTGGTCGAAGGCTTCCTTTATTTTGAAAGTTGGGTTGTTTTAACTTCCTGCTAGTTTCTTGTACTTGATGGAACAGGATAACTTGAGGAACTTCTACCTCCTCCCCTCTTTTCGCAGTCTTCCCAGTTACTTAGAATAGTAAATAGATTCACCAACCAGGCGTCAACACTGTCAATCTGAACTAGAATTATCCTTCACTCCTCACCACTCAGTTAGCAGCCACTAAAAATGTGGTGGAGGCACACAAAAAGAATGACAGAATGCTTATAAAAACCTGTCTTTAAAATTGTTTAAATGTGAAAGTGGTTTGGGAACTGAAGTGTTTTTAAGGAATAAGCACCTAAATAAGTGATTTGTTGTTATAAATTCTCTGCATAGCTGTACACAGAGCTACTGGAGTAGGTCAAGTGCAAGTTAGTATTCACTTTACAGTCATGCATAAAAGTTTAAGCACACAAATTTAGTCTTTTTATTATGTTTCTACAGCATTATTTAACAACACATGAGCATTAATTGCTTTTGTTAATATAACATCAAATAATACAAAAGGTCAGTATTTACGATGTTCATCCTTCCATGTCATATCTGCAGCAATTCAGTGCTGCAGATATGTCGAATATCAACTGCTGGATATCAACTTCAAATTTAAATGGTAAAGTTACTGGTGGCCAATTTTTGTATTATTGGTGCTTCTGATTTTTCACCTGTTTTTTCATAACTGACCAACAATTCTCAATCAAGTTAGGGTCTGGGGAGTTTCCTGGCCAAATGTAAAAAAAAAAAAAACAAAAAACAAAAAAACTTTTCTAGTTCTTATCTTTTAGCCTCTTCATTTTTACTTTTGCATTATGAGGTGTTGCTCTACCATACTAGAAATTACATGGAGTGTCAACAAACTCTGCAAAGATTGTTGAAAGAAGTTGCTCTTTGCTGCTGTTTTGATCTCCTTCTCTATTCATGAGAGAATTCTTGGGCAGAATTGTGAGGAATCCCAAATTGCTGGATGAGACACAGGAAGGCTTTTGAACTTCCCAAAATTTTCCTGGCTTCTCAAGACAACAGAAATGAGGTATGATCGGAGAAAATGACTTTGCACCCCACTTCTTCTGTAGATTATGTTTTTCTCGGACAGATGTGGCTTTTTTGTTGCACTTCTTGACCTCACCCTGTGTACAGATGCACTCATGTGCTGCCAGTGTTGTAAGAGCTCTGCGTTGGTGGGAACATAAATGGTAGACACATTCCTTAGGAGGAAAGTGTTCTGGTCTTTGCAGGACACTCTCTAACATGCAGAATTTTTTTTTTTTTTTTTTTTTTTTTTTTTTTACCTGGAGCTGAAATTCTCATCTCTAGTTCTTGATAATTCAAAAAACTGTTGTTTTGGTTGCAATTTTCTTATCAGCAACTTTCTAACATGCAAGGTGATGTTGATGCAAAGCAATGTTGAGTGTATACTTTTTCTCTGGAGGTAACAGAAACAGGAATGATTTCAAAAACATCTGCAGTCTGCTAATTAGACTGATGGAGTGATTTCAGCCTGACACATTTATCAATTTTACCTGTGCTTGTCTCTATACCTAAACTAAGTTAGATTATCATTATGTGCCAAGAGGAAAACGTAGTGAAAATGGGTTTCTTTGTTTTAAATATGTATCTAATCCCTCTGCTCTATAATCTAAAAAAAAAAAAAAAAAATTGAACAAAATTAAGCCATAAAATTTGCAGAACACAACGTTAGTGTCACTGCCAAGGGTTTAGGCTAAACACTCATCAGGATAGAAGCAAACAAAAACCACAAAGATTTACACAGTTTCAACATTTGAGAGAGAAAGTTTGTAAAACAGCACACTATTCTTTTGGACAAAGAGGTGCACACACAGATAAATACACACAAGTTTTTATTTTTCCAACTACCAGTTGTTGAAATGATCACAATGCATTCAGTCAAGATGATTCAACATGGAAACTATTAATATTGTTTACTTTAGGGCGTGTGCGTGGGGTGGGTTGCATGCAAAAGTTGGTGGGAAGAGATAAATGGTTGGAAGTGGATGGGAGAATTCAAGCGGGATATGAAAAAGTCTGGACTCCTCTCTCTGACGCATCTTATCCAAATATTTCCATTATTCCTGCGAGACGTTGACAGTAAACACACCCTCTGCAAATACACAGACCATGTAACAAACAGAGGAGCGCACTCAGTGATTTGGGAGCCTTGTCTGAGCTATATTTTATTCTAATCATCTACTGTGGGATACCACGGGAGACGAGTACAAGCATGTAATTATACTTGTTGGTGGTGACTCACCCTTTGTTCAGTTTTTGTACTCACAAAAGAGAGATTTGGTTGCCCATGAAAATTTATGCCTGGGAGCAGTCGCTGAAAGTTTGAGTTTGGTGCTACACTGCTAAAATCAAATCCTCCCAGAGCTCCCTACTCCATTAGAATCCATTCACACCCCGCTGCTACTGTACAGTGGACATGAAACATTAATTATTCTGGGGCTTGTTTGTTTTATTGCATCTCCTCTTTAGCTGAACAAACTTTACGTATGCTTTGTTTTTCACTATCTGGGATATTCCTACATATGGGGGTTCTTTTCCTGTTTTTTTTATTTATTTTATTTTATTTTTTTATTATTATTATTTTTTGCCCCTTTTGGCAGTCTGTAGGTCAGTTACACACAGACAGTATACCCAATCCTGGAAAACCCCAGTAGGGAACAGTCCATATGAATGCAACCCCAACATGGCATGCACAGTACCTTGCTAAAATATTTATGCAAATATGTTGCATGTTCCCCTTAAAAACAAAATTTAGTGTATGTTACTGAGATTTTATGTGACAGACCAGCACAACATAGTGCATAATGGTGAAGGGGAAGGAACAGGATTTTTAAAAATTTTACAATTAAAAATTAAAATTGTGACTTCCATTTATATTTCACCTCTTTGATTCTGACACCCCTAAAGAAAACCCAGTACCAACAACTGCCTTCAGAAATCATCAAATTATTAGAGTCCAAGTGTCTGTAATTTAACCTCTGTATAAATCCAGCTGTTCTGTGAAGGCCTTAGAGGTTTGTTAGAGAAGCTCTGAGCAGAGCACAGCAGATAAATCAGAGAGAAAGTTGTTAAGTTGAAAGATGAGGAATTCAAAGAATGGTTGGCTTATAAAACAATATCTATACTTTTAACATCTCATGGAGCACTCCTCAATCCAAAAACTGTAACTGAAAATACACCACAAGACAGACCGAGACATTGTCATCCACCTATAATGGAAGGCTGCAAAAGCAGAAAATTAGTCCAACAATTAGCCAAGAGGCCAATGATAGCTCTGGAAGACCTGCAGAGATCCACAACTCAGTGGGATGTGTCAACAGGACTACTATTAGTTGTGCACTCAACACATTTGGCCCAAATGGAAGAATGAGAAGAAGAACGCCATTGCTGGAAGAATATCATAAGACACAGGTGTCAAACTAGAGTCCTTGAGGGCCGGTGTCCTGCAACCTTTAGATGTGTCTGTGCTTCAACACACCTGAATCAAATAATCAGGTCATTAGAAGGACTCTGGAGAACTTGACTGCATACTGAGGAGGTAATTCAACCATTTGATCCAGATGTGTTGGAGAAGGGACACATCTTCAAGGACTGGTGTTTGACAGCCCTCGCTGTTTGTAGTGTGCCACAAGCAATGTTGGGGATACAGCAAATGTGTGAGAGAAGGTACTCTGGTCAAGTGAGAACAAAATGTTACTTTTTAGCCAACATGCACAGAGTAATAAGTGGTGCAAAACTGACACTGGACATCACCTTCAATAAACCATTTCCAAACTGAAGCATTATGCTTTAGGGATGTTTTTCCTTCAGTGGGGATAGAGAACCTGGTCAGCGTTTATGCATTTGTTTGACAGATGGTGCTAAATACAGATCAGTCCAGGAAGAAAACTTGTTCAAGGGTGCTAAAGATGTGAGACTGGAGCAGAGGTTATTCTCCCAACAAGACAGAGACTTCAAACATACAGTCACAGCTAAACTAATTAGGTAAAAGCATATTTTTATGTGTTGAACTAGCCCAGTCAAGACTAAAATTAAGAGGCAAGACTTGAAAATTGATATGTACAGACACTTTCCAACCTGTTTGACTCAGCTTTGATGATTTAGCAAAAAACAATGTGCTAACCTGATAGAGGCACACTTCAAAAGACTTTCAGTTAACTGGGGTTCAACAACATATAGACAAAACACATTAAAGTTTGTGGCTGCTTGCACAAAAAACTGTGGAAAAGTTCAGGGGTGTGAGTACTTTCACAAGTCACGCCATGAGTTCTGTGTTCCTCTCTGCCAGGCATTGCATTAGCCATGCAACGACTGACTGACTTGCTGCAAGTAGCTGAACTGCGGCTCCTCATATCATTCGGCACAGCGCTGAAATCCACAGATATTTCCAGCCCAGCTGTTTCCACCAGCATAGCCTCATGTCAGCAAGATCTCTCCACTGTCACGAAAACTTGGAGGGATTATGCAACTGAGCGGTGATCTGCAGCAGCTCATTTCTGCTGGTGCTCCTGCAAAGATGGAAACTAAAGCTCTTACAAGAGTGGGAAAAGAAAGCTGAGAGGGAAAGGGAGGAGAGGCGAAAACAGAAAGATGTTTCTGAGGAAATGAAAGAGTTTACAACATTTTATTCATCATAACATTTCGGGTGAGATAACACTGAAAATGAAACATACCCTTTAGATGAGTTAAACAGTGAAACAGTCTTTAAAGCAGCTCGATTCATGGCCTGTTATACAAGCTCTTGTAACTCTGGCCCATAATAGCAGGCCAGTTGTAATTACCTATTTAAACTTTGGCTGCACAGTGGAAAGCTACTGCTGGTACATAAGTGAATTCCTCAGCCCTATATTTGCCAGTGTTTCGCTCCTTTCTGCCAATCTGTGGCATTTAAGGATGTCTGTTTGTGCTGATTTGAGAAAGAACAAAGCAAAGACAAAGTGCCCTGGAAAAGTACTCATACTCTTTGAACTTGGTCTACATTTAGTCACATTTCAGACACAAGCTTTAATGTATTGGATTTTATGTGACAGAGCAACACAAAGCAGAACATAATTGTGTAATGGAGGAAACTAAAAATCTCAGGTGCTGCAATGGTGAAGGGGTAAAGCGTGTAACCCTCGACGCGGCCATCACAGGTTCAAGTCCCTGCCCTTTGACCTCTCTCACAACCCACTTTCCTATTGACTCACTGTCAAATAAAGGCCACTAGAGCAAGAAAAAAATCCGTTAAAAAAATGAATCTTTAAATTACAATACAGAAATGTGTGGTGGACATTTATATTCAGCTCTATTTTAATCAGATACCCCTGATTAAAATCCAGTCCAGATAGCTGCCTTCAGAAGTCACCTCATTAGTAAATTGAGTCCATTTATATGAAGAAGAAGAAATATCCTTTATTGTCCCACGATGGGGAAATTCAGGTGTAACTTTTGCAAAGTGACAAGCAATCAACTCATGTAGGTTCAGACAAAGATAAAGTATTTATATATATATATATATATATATATATATATATATATATATATATATATATATATATATATATATATATATATATATATATATATATATATAAATTAAGAATAACATACTGTAAAGTAAGGGCAAACACATAACATAAAATACTGTGCAGTTATCAAAAATATTATATTCTGATCCAAGGAATGTGCAACTGAATAGGATCATTTAAAAAAAATGTACAAAAATGTGCATGTGTATTTGTTATGGAAATAAATCTCAGTATAAATTTGTCTGTTTTGTGAAGGTAGTCCACATAGCTCCACAGCTCAGGTGGGAGAAACTGTCCACAGAACAATTATTTATAAGATGTGACAAGAAGAAAGTCATAGTTGAAGAAAAGTCATAAATAATCCCATTTGTAGTTTGACACAAGCCATGAAGGCTAGACAAGGCCAGTTACTTTGTATAGCATCATCCATACAAAGGGTAATACAAAATGCTTTACAGAAAAACAAAGAAAACAACCAAGCATGAAAGAGGACAGAGCAAACATGTAGTAAAAGCTGCTTTGGTCAGATGACACCATTATTATACTTGAAACATATTTAAAACCACATGCAGAAGAAAACTAACACTGTGAATCACCCTGAACACTCCATACCCATGTTGAAATATGGTGGTGGCAGTATTATGCTGTGGGGAGGCTTTTCTTCAGCAGTGACAAGAAAGCTGGTCAGAGTTGATGAGAAGATGGATGAAGCTAAATACAGGCCAATCGGGGAAGGAAACCTTACTGAGGCTCCAAAAGACTTGAGGTTCACTTTTCAAGGATTACAATGGCCCTACACATACAACCAGTGCCTTAATAGAATGGTTTAGATTAAAGCAAATTCATGTGCTAAAATGGCCTAGTCAAAGTTCAGGCCTAAATTCAATAGAGAATCTGTGATAGGACTTTATAAGTTGTTCATAAATGCAACAGTTCTAACTGAGCTTGAGCTATTTTGCAAAGATGAACAAGCAACACTTTAATCTCTAGGTGTGTAAAACTTTTAGAGGCATATCTCCAAACCTCTAAAATTGTTGAAATCTGCATGTTACATTTTTCAGATTTCTATTTGTAAAATCCTCCCCGCTTCACAATTATGCTTTGTAATGTGTTAGGCCCAAGACATAAAATCCTGATAAAACAGACTAAAGTTTGTGCATGCAACGTGACCAAATGTGTAAAAGTTCAAGGGGTGTGAATATTTTTGTGAACCACTGTGAAACACAAGGAGATACCAGATAAAACACTGAATGTAAAAGAGAGATTAGGCAGAGGAACAAGAGCGATGAAAGTGGGAGATAGATGGGGAACTGAGCCAGGTCCAAGTTATGCTGAACAGGAGCCAAGAGATCCGCACATTTTACATACAAATGGAAGCGGATCAAGTTTGAGGTGAAGGAATCTTTGCCTTCTCGCATGGTGGGTTCCAATACTTCCAGTAGAGCTAAAAATATAGGCGGGAAATCCCATCATTAGGATGTGCAAAGACCACAAATACAGACAGTGAACACGGCTTTCCTGAGCAACATGCATCTCCCATCCTGCATCATTGGTACTTTCCTGTCTCTGCCGAGCAGCATCCTGTCTGTGGTAGTTCTTATCCTTTAAGCAGAAGTAGGCATTTCCTGAAGTTCCTAAATTTGTTATTACCTTTAATTTTTCAAAACTCTGCACACACCTGGTTCTATAGAACTTTATAGCGTCACTCCATTTTCTGAGAATCCAGGACGTAACTGCTTTTGATGAATCTCTATCTCTGCTTTTCCTAAACAAACATGACAAGTTACATTAAACACAAGGAATTGGTCTGGTTCAAGGCACCACTGAATAGCTTAATAGAATAAATCAGAGCATGTGTTTTAGCTTGAACAGAAGCTCCTGTGTGTGCTCCCTATCTTGAAGCAGAACTGGAAGAATATCTCTGGCTAGAACATCTGTTTTGGAAGATTCGACAGCCAGCGACTCTCCACACTGGTGAGGCCAGCACCCACAGCGAATTTCCACAGTAAAATGTCACAGGCCGCCTCTGGTTCTGCCAAGTTGGATCAATGGAGGTTTTTCATTGTATGGCCAACTCTGTTCTACTTGAGAGATCCGCTCAAACAATGCATGTATTGTCCTGGAGGTTCGGAAGGAGGGTTTTATTTACAAATGGAGGATAAATGTACTCATGTTTTTGACAGGGAGTTTAATGTAAAATAATCAGGGGAAGGAGGATGTTGTTTCCTAAGATGATTGTGTGGATTATGTTATCCCAACCATTTTAGGTAAGACAAAATAACTTCTCAGGAGCTATAAAAAAACTGGCTGAAAGAGAAATTTATTGGTAAGTTTAACAGCCGAAAAGAGTCTCAATAAGGAGCCTCTAATGGGCCTGAGGGCCCCCAGAAGAGTTTAAAAACTTTTAAAGAGAAGGTCTGAGAGCTAAAACTGTGCTTTGTTGTCTAAAGTTCAGCATACCATTCCTTTCAAAGCTTCAGCTGGCCTCCATGTGCTCCGTTGTGATGTGTGAAGGACTTTCATTCCAGCAGCTCAAAATGCTCCAAAGAACCTCAACTGCCTGCTGCTGTAAACCAAGAAACACTGAAACTCCACTTATTCAGAAACCACATGAGAAAGGTCAGTGGCTGTGACTCATTCATGTCAGAGTCCTCTGAGCGCTGGCTCCACTCATACTGCCTGTGGGAAGCAGAAAGGCTGGATGCGGTAGGCGATTCTCACACAACCCGACGTTGTGCTGAGGACTGTCAGTTAGTGTCATTTTTCTAAATCCACTCATTCAAGACTCATCCTCTTCCACCTCTGATGGCTAGTTTTAAATTGTACACACATGACTGTTACTTTCTCTTTTGCACTATACAGTGTATTTCTTTGAATGAGTCCACCAAAGTCTTTTGGCCATAACACACAGCAGCTGGGTATTCATTTCTCTCCTCCCTTAAGTGATTTCTCGCTTTTTTATGGCTTCTCTTTCTCTTTAGCAATCCCAGCTGCCTTCCATGCTTAGTAACGCGCCTGTACACAACACAGACACACAAGCCCTCACACTTGCACTGGCAGACGTTGACGAACACCGGCACAGGACAGTATCTGGAGTAATTTTTTTGGTATGTCTGGAGGTTTAAAGAAAGCAGGGAAGTGTTAATTACAAGCACATCAGCAACAGAATCTGTCAGGGCAGGTTGGGATCAGGGAGGACCTGGCAACCTATCAAATGAGAAAACCTAAGCCCCTCTCTTGTATGTGCTTGTTCTGAGGCCACAGACTTAAAGAGAACAAACACAAAGGCTTTAATGCTCAGGATATTTTGTTCCGCAGTTATACAGCACCCCCGATACTTATTTGCCTCCACAAAGTAAAGATGTGGGAAAAAGCATCAAAATAAATTCAGCTTTTATTACAGAAGTGTAAACCCACACTAGAAAAAAAATGTACATTGTTGAAAATGTAAAAAAAAAAAAAAAAAAAAAAAAAAAGAAGCAAAGTCACTGGTAAACCCAAAAATTACATTTAAGTAGATAAGTGTCTATCACCTACAGCTCAAAATGAGAAGGACAAGTCATTGAAGTAAAGCAGCTGATCATACAAAGACAAACTATACCTCCATATGCTTCAAAGACAGAAGGTGTGCTTCTGTACACAGAGCAACAGAGACATCTAAATGCAGGTACATTGGGAAAAGGTGAGGAAATAAGCAGCAACCAAATGAAAAGCAGCACCTAGCTGTATTTCAATTAATTTTGCAAGCGGAGTGTGAGGTAAATAGTGTGGTTTGGACACACAACCACAACCCAGGGAAGGTTAACAGAGTTTTATTAACAAATAACAGAATGTGCAAGATGGACAGGAAGTGTGTCTTCAGCACAGCTTTCTGGTCAGATTCTGTAAAGGAGATAGGTGGATGAGTGACCTTAAGAGTATACAGGAAGTATTGTGTAATCAGGAATTGGAGAGCTACCCAACAGAGGTGGTTTCCAAGGTGATCCTTTTCGGAGGTTCGGACCTTGATTGACTTGAATCCTCTGTGATGTAACACTTGGGGAATGGAGAATGTCCTTTTACTGGAGATTATTTCACCCACAGAACCGTGTAGAGAGGACTCCTCTGTTTGCTGGAAACCGGGGACGATGACATCGCAGAGTGAGAAAACTCCGGCAGTAGGGTGAGTTGGATTACGTATACTCACCCAATGATCAAAGCATACCATGGGAAAGGTAGGGGTTTCAATATCAATGATTCAATATTCACAAGTCAAGTAATCAGTTCAGGTCAGCAAATTGGCAGGCAGAGCAGGTAGAACAGATCCAGTATCTGTGAGGCAGTAATCAGGGTCCAGTATGTGAAGCAAAGTTCAGAACCAGAATCAGTGTAACTCACAGTGTAGGCACGGATCAGGCAGAGGTGATGGTCAGGAGGCAGAAAACAGGTCAGGTACACGATCAGGGACATAGACATGAAAACACTCGAAGAATGTGACATGGATGATGAGTGAGAGTAGGGCAGGGGTCAATAAATGCAGTGGCACAGGTGGCATCAATCAGCAATCAGTAGACAGCAAAAGCAAGAGGGGCAGAGCAGTTGAACAACATGAGACTTGGAAAAAATAGTGATGTAGTGATGATTATGACATGGAGTGTAGAATTTGTAAAGTGAAAATACTAGTCAGAGCCATGGTTCTATGTTCAGTAGTTTATTTAAAATGTTAAACAACACTTTAAACAAAAATGAATACAATCAGGCTTTTCCTGAATAAAAAAAAATGCTTATCAACATACAAACCACTCATAATTAAGCTAAAATATAGGGTAGGGAGTGATATTAAAGCACCTTCTCCACAGGGGTGGCTTTAACCAGTTCTTCCCCAGTTAGCCACAGCCAGATTCATCTCCATTTGGAGATCAGAGTGATTCCCTATTTTTTTGGTACAAGCTGGGCCAAGCCAGATATTAGGCACAAGCGATTTGATTGGCAGCACACTGCATTCGTTGAATGGCCCGTGGATTGACATCACTGTATGAGTGAATATGCTACTTGCAGAAGAGCACATACAGCATAAAGCATCAACTGGACAGGGCAACCCGAAACAAACAAATATACCGAGAGACTGGAGAAACTGGCTGTCCAAGGGTACATGCACAAAATGACATCATCGGAGCGTCGACCACAGCTCCTGCGTGCTCACGGCCTGCTCACGTTCATACATTTCCCCCCACGTTTCTGGCCATATTCACACCCACTAAGAAGAACACACTGCCAATGAAGACACACCCAACTTGGCTGGAACCAAACCAAACATTAACTAGCTAGAGTGAGACTTGTCAATGGAGAAGAGGCAACTTGGGAACAGTAAAAGCTGAACTTCCCATCACTGGTATGTTGATCTTCATAAGTTAGAAAACTGTAACCAACCTAAAGTTACCCAATTTTATGGTTAGAGCAATAATTAAACAGCTTAAGCGTTATAAAATGTGACAAACAAGGCTGGATGAGGATCCAAATTTATCTTGCACTATGCCAAAAGAGGATGGTTACAACACTTGTGTGTTAGATTATGCTAGTGCAATCACTATTTTTTTGTTGTTTTTTTTTTAATGGGTGATAAGGCTTTCTGCCCAGGGCATCATACCTAAGGGAGTTTTTTAAATTGCTGTTTTTAATGTTGAACCAACGGAAATGGGTGCCTCTGCCCTCTTATGTTCACACCACATCAGAGTTTTTACCTGCTTGATAAAACCAGTGTTGTGTCTACACAAAACAGCTTGGCAAAGAACCAGTTTTTAAAAAAATAGGTAGATTGCTATCAGCAGCGTGATCTACTTTGTTCCTACTTCTTTAGCTGAACATATGAATAATACCAAAGACATCTGAAGACATTCTCTGCTGACAATTTTTTAGGCAGGTAATTTCTCCTTTTGTCCTCCATTGGTCCACTTTTCACATTTTTAAAAGCACACCTGACAATATCCTGTACTGGAATACAAGGACTTTCTGGGACAAAACAATTTATGAAAAAGAACCCAAAGTCCAAAAAAAACTTCATAGAACTAAGATGTTAGAAGAGTTTAAATGATTACAAGAAAGTCTGACTTCTCTCAGCAAGGTACAAAGGAGTTAGGGGTGGTTTCATAGTTTTTAAACATCAGCTGAGAGAGATGTTTAAACCTGTGGTGTGGTTTACTCAAGCAATCCACCAGGTGTGATGACCAACCCACATATGCAGACAGAAAGATGACAGCCTTGCAGCCCGACCCATCCTGCTTGTTAACACAATCACCTGTCATCTCCATCCGCTGCCCGCCTCCCAACTTTACTGTGAGCCTTTCACTTGCAGGCATTTCAGTTCCCTCTGTTTTCTACCTCGCCACTTCCTGCTTCGTTTCGCTTAATGTAAATATGCGTACACGCCCTCTGAAAAGGTCATACAGTCCACTCAGGTTTCACTCAGCTCTCCTGTTGGAACAGAAAGGAGAAGTTTGACATTGACTGGTAGCAACACAGCATCAGAGCAGACGTGAAGGGAGGTGTGTTTGGACTTGTCTGGTTTGAAGTTTGTCTTTTCTTCAATGAGTAATCCGTTGTATGACTTTAACAAACACACACACACACACACACACGGCTCAGGCACAGGAGGGAAGAGGGATTCTTAGCCCAAGGGTGATGGATGGGTGACAGGGGAGACATGATAGCTGTTTGCTAGGTTGAAGAAGTTTGTCTTCTTCTTAAAAAAGTGGCAAAAAAACTTCTCAGGTTGGAAAACAGTGTCAATATTAGTAGAACTCCCAAGTGAATATCTGCTGTTACCTTTCATTAGTCACACTTGTTAGAACTGTAGCAAAGTTCAGTCTGTCACTTTGGTCAAATTGAAATATTGGGTCTAGCTGAAAGCAACAATCCAGAGAATGCATTTCTTTACAAAAGTACCGCCCCCTGAAATTTTACACACTTTGTCACATTACGAATGTCAGTGTATTCAGTACAATTTCATAGACTGATTTAAAAAAGTGCAAAACTGTTAAGGGGAAAGAAAATGATACATGGTTTTCAAATTAAAAGAAAAATAACATCTCAAAGGTGTGTTTAGCCCTTTTTACTCAGATGCCCTGAAATAAAATCTGATTCAACCAATTAAGAAGTCCCCTAATTGGTAATACGGTATTAATGCAGGTGCTTTGTCAAAGTAGTTGCACTGAATTTTATTTTGGGATATCATAGTAAGGGGGGCTAAACACAAATGAATGCCACACCTTAAAAAAAAAAAACCTTTTCCTTCCACTTCACAATTAGGGGTTACTTTGCATTGGTCCCTCACATTACGTCTCAATAAAACATGAGGTTTGTGCTATTGTATTGTGCCAAAATTTGGAAAAATTTGAGGTATGAATATTTTTGCAAAGCACAGTATACCAGTTTATGAATCTTTTGAGTTATTTTTAGCAGATGCTGGTTATTTTTGAACAAAAACTGAAGCCTATCCTTTAGAAAGGATGGACTTACATTTTCGATAAAATGGCTATCATCATCTACAGTTATCACATGACACCAACCTGTAAGACTGATGGCATTTTGACATTTTGTGATTGCCGTCTTGCAAATGTAAACCTGCAACAACATTTACCTTTAAGCAAAAATATTTACATTTTCCAATAATTTTATCTTAGTCTTAAACTTAAGTTTCATACTGAGGCAATTCCTAACACTCCACATTTGATGGATAACATTAATTATCTTTGTCTGAAATGATGACATGCATTGCTATTCTTTAACATCAGCCTTGCAAAGTCTGGAGCAATCAAAATAACTCAAGTAAATTTTGTCATAATGCATTATGCATTGTGTTGCATCATTGGGTGACTTATTTCTAAATGCAACCAGATGTGCTCATGATCATATGCAGAGTTGTCTTCCAACTTCCCTATGTAAAGATTCAGGCTCCAAGATAGGATGCAAAATAGGAAATAGGATGGATACCAGTTTCTAACAGTTTGGAAGATAACATTTTATAACCACCATAGTAGACCATGTGTGTCCTCTGTGATGACACCCAATGAGCTATAATAAAAGTGCAAATCAGCATTTGCTTTGGTTCTTGGTAAATAACAATTTTACCTTCACCCTTTTGCATTTAAGGTTATTTGAGAAATCCCAGAGACACCAGAATATGAACACCATAAGTGAAATACCAGAGAAGTCTGTGTGTGACCGCTGATTAGATGATCTTTTGTTATTGTACGTTTTAGGTAAATAATTAATAGTTTTGCTGTAGAAATTGCATTACTTTTAAATCACAATATTCAAAACGACCAGATTCAGTAATCTAAAAGGGGCATAAATGTAAAGAACTATGTGATGCTGTGCACAGGCGTGCAAATATGCATAGCATGAATGTTATGAACAGTGCAGTAAGAGTTCACTTCATATCAATCTTTCCATCTCTGTTTTTTTCACAGCAGGTATTTTTTTTCTCTTTTTCCACTGTGGGTGTCCTTTTTTCCCCATGACTACATGAAGTGAAAAGGCTAAATCTGTCAGAGCAGAACTGAAGAACTAATTATTGAATTCTCCTGCTTGTATGTGTACAATGCACATTTTATTTATATTCAATTTATTATAGCTTAAATCCAACAAATAAAGTCAGATGCATAAAGGAGAACTGACATTTTTTTACTAAGCTGATGTTTTCCCACTTATAAAGATTTGCTTGCATCTGTTGAACAGACTGTGTAAACAGGATGCCTCTCAGAGAAAAACATGGCTCATGTAGGCTCCTAAGAGACAAATCCAGGATATTATTTTGACAAAATACCAGCATTGTAATAAGCCCTCTACCCCATGGGGGTCCTGGTTGGAAGTTTAACCCACACTCTCACACTATTCCGGTGTTTGCCTTTGTCTCTAGGTCACTGCTCAGACTTCAGACTGGAAAACATGAAACATATTAAGTATATTGAGCAGATGAAGCACATGGGAGGGGCGTGGAAGAGGAGCAGTCACACAATGCCTGAAGAGGAAATATCCAAGAGAGCAGCATTCAATAGAGCTGAAGTCACAGAGTATATGCATATTACTATTTTTATTATTGTATAGAATTTTTATAAATTTTTATAAGGCCTTCTTGAGTTTTTTGAACTTTCCCTAAGCGTTGCATAATATGACGTACGGGTGCGTTTACCAGGATGTCAACTCTGGAGAAGACTGGTAAACTGTTGTAAAAACTGGTGTAAAAATGAACTTCCATTTGTTTGGAAATAGCCTTATAACTCTTCCCAAATTGATGAGCTACAACAATTGATTCTCAAAGGTTATTGCTGACGGCCTGCTGTCTTGGTATATGTTAACACACATCTTTATGTTCCAGACCAGCAAAATACGAAAACTCCTGGTTTTATAGCGGTGTTCTAATATAATTTTCCTTCAACTTCACAGTTATGAGCTACTTTGCACTAGTCAATTACAGGGGGTTTCTGCAACCTTTACAATCCAAAGACCCCTTTTTGCCCTAATCCAGCAAATATTACATGACCTTTTGAAAAAAAGATGACTTATATATTTTTTGATAGATATCTACTATAGGAAATTTGTTTTTTTTTTTTTTTTTTTTGTTTTTTTTTAAAGAACCACAATTTTATTCTATTTTTTTGGGTATGTAAAAACAAAACAAAAAAACATAAAGCTTTTTAAAAAAGAGGATGAATACATTTTCTTCTAAGGGATGTTGATAGATGTGAAAAATGATATTAAAAAAGCACAGTTTCTAACATAATGACAAGAAAAATAGACCTAAATCTTACCTATTACTAGTGCTGTACTAGTAGTAGGAAATTTATTGCAATTATGCAATGAAAAAAACTGAATAACTGCTAAAAACAACAACAACAAAAACTGCATTTGTAATAAAATCTATATTTTTAAAAAATCAGTTGGTTCGTTACCATTTTCAGCAAAAGTTAATAAGAGTAATTGTGGAAGGTCCAAAGAGCTATTTGTGGCTCTGGAAATCCAGGTTGCAGAACCCTGGTCTGGCAAATAAATCCCAGTAAAATACATTGACGAAATGTGAAAATATTAAATGGGTATGAATATGCAAGCCACGAATTGTGCAAAACACATACTCTTTAAAATATATTATTCAGGCACTATATGTACTCTACACAATTCTTAATCATTATTCTCATTTACCAGAATGGCCTTGCCTTAATACAAACATCTCCTGACCTACACTTATTTCTTCTTTGACATCCAGACACTGTTTTGAATCCCTCTATTAATAAACATGCATAAATAAACAGTGCTGCATAAATATCCAAAGGCTGCATGTATTCAAATGACACCAATGTGCTCTTTAAAATGCGTCCTTGACTGTAGCTGTTTTCTTCACTGCTTTGGCAGGCAACTTTCTGTCTGATAAATTTACCATCGAAGCATTTCATGTAAAGCATTCAGCTGCTGGCAGCCTTTACAGACACTGAACGTACTACACAACTCTCTGAGCAAGAATATCTTCACCATCACGAGTTTGGTAAAAGTGGCGACAATATGAACGAACATAATGATTGAGGGCCAGGAAGACTGTTTTAAAAGAAGAAGAAAAAATATATATCTGTGACAATAAAATAGAAGCTACACTTACACCTACTGGCCACAGATGGATAACACTGATGAATCAGCAGGCTTTTATTTGTTTCTCTCCAGCTTGTGAGCGGTGTTACTTTAGTACTGCTTTACTTTGAGAAGCAATGGCAAATAATTCCCCAATGCAACACAATTATTACAACAGACATGTAATATCTTTATTTTTAATATTTTTAACATCTTTTTAAAGTTATTGTCGTAAAAAAAAAAAAAAAAAAAAAAAAAAAAAAAAAAAAAAAAAAAAAAAAAAAAAACTCTGCCCTGGTTCGAGAGTACGTGGACGATACGTCACTTTTAATATGGAGAGGTGGTGGTACATTTGCGGACACTGGTAAATATGTCACTAGCAAAACCATAACACTCCGTTTCAACTATTAATATATAGTAGGCTATTGTCAACTTACATGGTTGTATTGTTTTGATTATATTTATGTTTAACTATATATGAAATAGTTTCTCTAAATAAAATTATCTTATTATTAATGTGTTGCAAGTTATAGTTTTCCATTCAGCATTTTCACGATTTAGCTCAAAATAGCACCGTGAACGACATATTTAAAACGAAAACATTCACTAAAATCAGCTGTTTTCCTTCAATAATACAGGAATAAAGTTACCTGTATAGAAGTCTGAGTGAGTGTATTGAAAGATGTAATGTCCGAGGTCGGAGTGAAAACGTGAATGCATCAAAAGTTCGGTCTGCAGAGTTGTGACAGCTACAATCATGGAGGCGAAACAAAACAACACCGACTTCTCACCAGGTACAACTGAGTTCCTCTACTTTTTTTTTTCACTAATGTAGTATTAAAATAAGGAAGTAAACTGGTTGCTGGTTGCAACATTTGTGTTTTACCAAGTACCGTTAGCTTGTTTCCTGACTGAATGACGACAGGATGAGACAGCTGTTTCAGCTAATGCTGTTTTACTTCCGTTGAAATTCATAAGCTTTTAGTACTATTAACCGGAAATGAGATAACATTAAAAAGATGTAGAGAAACTAAATATGTGGGTCGCATTTTAGCAGCCTGAGCCTGCTGAATTCAGGTCAGCTCATCAGAGAGCTGATGAGGAGTACAAAGTTAGACTGGAATCTAGTTCTTGCTTTGTGAGAACAAAACAATATGAAATAGGCTGCATTCATAACTCAGGCAGCTCAATTCAGTCTATTTCTTTTATACGCAACGCCGAGATGTTATCCACCAAACTGCATATGAATAAGTTTTTATGTAATAGACCAAAATAAAGTAAAAGGAAACTGATAGTTGTTTTTTACAAAAAGAAAAATCTATAAAGTTTGGCATGCATTTGTAGTCAGCCCTCTTTACTCTAATACCTCTGAATAAAATGACATCACCTACTTAGTAAATAATTAGCAATTTAAATACAGCTGTTCTAAGAAGACATCAGCACTTTTCAATCCATCATCCACAAAGTGTGGCACAATTGGAAACCTACTAAGATGTGACCATCCACCTAAACTCACTTTGCCTGGCAATAAGAGCATTAAATAGAAAAGCAGCCAAGAGGCCTATGGTAACCCTGGAAGAGCTGCAGTCCATGGCTCGGGTGGGAGATACCGTTGACCTTAAAACTATCGGTTATGAATGCTACAGATCTTCTCTTTATGGAAGAGTGGAAAGAAGAAAGCCCTAAAAAAAAAAATCCTGTTTAAAAAAAATGTGTAGATGACACAGCAAACGTGAGAGATTGAGATCAAAATCTAACTTTTTTGCCTAAATGTAAAGCAGTATGTGTTTCAGAAAACTACCACTGCACATCACCCTGGGAACACCATCCCCACCTTTACACATGGTGGTGGTAGCATCATGCTGTGGGGATCAAGTTTGAGACAAACCACAAAAGACTTGGAGTTGTAATCGCCGTAAAAGTTAATACGCCAACCATTCTTTCCATTTTTTTTTTATTTGTAAAAAGAAAAATTAGTAAAGCATGTCAATTTTTCCTGCTACACTGCTTTGTGTTGGTCTATCACCTCACATCCCAATAAGATACGTTTACTTTTTTTTTCAGCAAATTGTGAAAAGGTTCAAGGGGTGTGAATACTTTTGCAAGGCTCTGTACCTTCTACTGAACCTCTGATCATGGCTAATGTGATCTTGCGGTGGCTTAGAGTGATGTGCATTTTTGCTCTATTCCATCATCTGTCTAATTCCAGCTATTTCCTTAACCATTAAGCCCAGTCCATTTCTCATCACAGACCCTGGCGGGGCCGTGACAGAAGATCGTGGACCAGAGAAAATAATCAGCCGACAGCTGACCGAACAGAGCCGGTTTGCTTTTGCTGCTCTGTGCGGCGTCTCCTTAGGCCAGTTGTTTGCTGGATCTGAAAACAGGTGGGTCGGCCATCATATCTGATCATGGCGTTCTATTTACTGTAATTAAAGATGTACTCAGTTTTTCTTGTCTGTTTCTTAGTGTGTTTAGGGAGCAGTACTTGCAGGACCTGGTCCAGTGGCTGGATCTGGATGAGTCGGTGATGCCAGTTATGGGGGCTTTCTTGTCGGGTCTGGGCTTCGAGGGCACCGATACCTTTCTCTCCATCCTACAGGCCGATCCACTGGTGGCTGCAGGAGCCACACCGATCATACAGGTGTTTGACTTTCAAATAAGGGTGGATTTTTTTTTTTATTCCATTAAGATCATCTCACACTTAAAAATATTTCTGCAATTCTTTGGCTATAATATTTAGAGATTTGCTTCCTCTCCTTACAGTTCTGCTCATTGTACGTGTTGGCAAGATAAACTTGGGTGCTCGTCCAGCTTTGTTTGTCACAGTTCCAGTTATTTTAATTTTTTTAATCATCGCTCCTAGGCAGGGTTTGGTAACAGATGCTCACAATGTGATAACCTTGATTTTTAAAAATAAAACAAAAATGTATAATATGTTCTAATTGCTTTTATTCAAAATCAGAAAGCAATAGTTATTCCTTCTGTTGCTATATTACTTATTGATTAAAAACAATTTGTTAAAAAAAAAAAAAAACAAATGTATGTCTCTATAATTGTAATTAGAAATCAAAAAAGAGAGCAAATAGGTTTCTGATAATTGGCACACACACAAGGGCAGATTATTGTATATGTAAAAAAAAACCAAAAAAAAAAAACCCATTGTGTTAATGGGAGTCAGAGATGGAGTCTATTTTAAAAAATATTGAAGCTAGATGTGGGAGTCTCCAGAGTGTTAATGATGGAGGATGGAGCTGGAAACAAAAATGGCAGCTGCATTCATTTCTGCATCCCCATCTGTTCTGACCAGCTCTGTCTTTCTTCTCCAGGATCTGGTGTCTTTGTCTGTCAAAGACGGTAAGGATCGTATGAAATCATGTGTCCATATCGATGTGTTGTGGTTTTTTTCCCCCCGAAATGATCTTAAAACGGATGATTTGTTCTGCCTGTCAGGTCAATATGACGCCAGAGCGAGAGTCCTGATCCGTCATGTGAGCTGCTTGCTGCGAGTGTCCCCGCAGCAGCTGGAGGAGTTTGAGGGGACGCTTGGAGAGAAGCTGAGGGAAGCAGGAGAGGAGAGCGAGTAAGCCGGATAGATGACTGATACATATGAGTGAGGCCAGAAGTTAGAAACATTGAACTTCAAGATACACCTTTTAGCTATTTTATTTTACAAACATAATGTACGTGCCAGTCACACTTACGTTTGATAGCAATGTTTTTGACAGCGTTAAGATAGCACTGCGGTGTAAGCAAGGAGCCTGTTTTCCAGATGTTATCTCAGAGAGACTACAGTAGCCACACGATTTCCTTTAATTCATGCAGATCATCTGTCTCGCTCTGTTTCCACCAGAGAGGAGTCCTCTCGCCGGCAGAGGAGAGAAAGAGGACGAAAGTTAAGACGTTATCTCCTGATTGGCTTGGCCACTGTGGGAGGAGGGACTGTGATCGGTGATTATTTCTGTTTTTCAGAGGAACAACGAGTTTCTTAATGAAAGTTTAATTGAAGACTGGCTTCGGTGTTTTTGGATTCTGTAACTCATGCTTTTTTTTTTTTTTTTTTTTTTTTTTTTTTTTTTTTTTTTTTTTTTCTGCCAGGTGTGACAGGTGGACTGGCAGCTCCTTTGGTGGCAGCTGGAGCCGGTGCTGTGCTGGGGGCCGGAGGGGCTGCAGCTCTGGGCTCAGCCACTGGCATTGCAATAATGGCCTCTCTGTTTGGGGCTGCTGGAGCTGGACTGACTGGTAAGCTCACTGACTGAATATGCTTAGAAGGATGCTACAGTCATCAGAATGTGAAATAAAATCTTGTCTCACTTTTTCCATCTTCAAGATGATTCATATATATTTTTATCTGTCTTGATTTTCCTTCATCCTCTCTGTAGGCTATAAAATGAATAAGTGTGTCGGGGCCATAGAAGAGTTTGAATTTCGACCAATGAGCTCCGGGAAGCATCTTCACCTGACCATTGCAGTGACAGGTTGGCTCTGTAGTGGTAAATACAGTAAGTGAGCCTTCTGCTGTTTTCTGCAATCAACTTTGATTTCCTTTGAGTTTGGAAGTCTGCACTTTCAAGAACTCAGTCTTGATGTTTGTAATTTTAGAGATTAATACAAATTTGTAGTACTGTAGATACGTTTTAAAGCACCTATTATATCTTTTATATCTTTATTTTAAGGAAGTCAGACTTTCTTTTGGGCTTTTGGTATTCATTTGTTGTCCAGTACATGGCCATAACAGTTTAGTTATACAGTTTGATGAAAGTGGGGTGCCTAAGAAACCACATCTCATAAGATATATATCAAGTATGACTCTCAAGAGTCATCTGTCCTGGCAGCTGAGGCAAACAGCCTTAATGGGTCTGGTTGCCTTGCAGTGTAAGGGTAGATTTCCTGCTTCTTAAAAGGGGAAATTGAGATAATCCTTCAGATGCATAATTGGCTTTATTGAATTAATGGAATGACGCACTGGTTCAAACAGGATGCAACAATTTGAAAAAAGATAAAGATGACAAAGATGGTGAAAAAAAAGAGGTGAGGGGAACCCGGAAAAGACAACAATCAATTAGAAACAAAAGAGAACACCCAAACCTTTCCCAGGTTGCAGACAAACTGCAGATAAATGTGGGAGAAGCGGACAAACCCACAGCATCCTCACCATGCTGCAGCCCAACCATGGACCCTGCGCCCACAGTCAACAGTCTGCCCCCAACCTCAAAAGTTACTCAAACATTTGCATTATAATATGTGTTCAGCACAAAATACGATTAAAAACTGACTGACTTAGAAATGTTACATATTGTTGATTAAATTCATGCAGACATCGTTTTATATTACATTGTAACTTCAATAACATCATCCATCCCTCATATTTAAGCTTTAACACTGAAAGACAACCCAACAAATAATTACAAGTGAACAAAAATGCATTTGCTTTGATATTTCAGTGATTCATTTTTACCTTGAACATCAGGGCACATTGTTGTCAATTACATTGTTCTCAAATTTCTAAGAAGAAATGAGCATAAATAATAGAGGCATTAAAGGCACAAAATGTTTTTGAACTGTATCAACAGCTATTTGTATGTGTAATTAAGCAGAAAAGACTGATTAAATTCTGCTTTTACATAAAACAGAGCGTCTCTCTTCCACTAAAATGCACTCAGTCACAAGCTTATTGTCCCCTTTTCATACAATGCCTGCAAAAACACTCAACATTCAAGAGCCACTTAGATGTTCCCCTAAAAACAAACAAACAAAAAATTCTGGCTGCTGTGTCCAGGTTCGTTCCAGGCCCCGTGGTGCAGCTTGGGAGAGTGTGGAGAGCAGTACTGCCTGGTGTGGGAGTCGCGTTTCCTCAGGGACCTGGGCTCCGCCATGACCTCTCTGCTGGATGGGCTGGTCAGCATGATGGCTCAGGAAGCCCTCAAGTACACAGTGCTCTCAGGTTCTTAAACCACCAAATATCTACTCAATAAAAATGTATTTAGAGGCAAACCTGTTCTGTTCCTGATTTGTTCCTGGGTGTGTTTTTTATATTTCTGTCTCTCACGTCTTCAGGTATTGTGACGGCCCTGACGTGGCCTGCATCTTTGTTAGCAGCAGCCAGCGTCATCGACAACCCCTGGTGTGTTTGTCTGAACCGCTCAGCTGAGGTGGGCAAACACCTGGCTCAGGTCTTGAGAAGCAGGCAGCAGGTATGCTGACACCTTCATCTTCTGTTTGTGTTTAGTCTAAATAGTTGGACATTTTGTGAACGCGTAATTGTTATAATAGTTGGCAACTTTAACCTTGCTGTTTCTATCCTATATTTTCAAAGTAATGCTTAAACACCAAAAAAGACATTGGAATTAAATAATTTATTTTGTTTCTAACCCCTGAATGTTGCTGTATTACTCCATCCATCCTCTATTCATGGAGTCTATCAGTTCTTCTTTGCTCTGTTGATGATCGACTTTTAGTGGGAACCACAGCCTCCCTGCTCAGAGAGGTGTGATGTTTTCCTTCATCGTAACTTTCTCCTGGTTAGCCATGCAGCGGAGAACTTCGATGCACACCTCGGAGCATTGTCCTGCCTAAAATACATGGTCTTCTTGAAAGATGCAGACTTTTTCCAGTACCACTGGTTGAAGAAAGCACTTTCTAAAAAAACTGTCAGCGGTCTGGAGAACGATTTCGAGCCCAAAAAGCTCCAACGAGCTGGTCTTTAATGATACCAGCCAATGCCAGTACCCCAACTTCACCTTGCTTTTTACAATTTAGTCTGTTAAATTCTCTTTTTTTTCTTTTATTTTCTCTAAAGAGTAGAAGCTGCTAAATAATTTTGCACACCTGTCATAGGGTGTTGACCTCCTTATGCCACATTCTCAGTCATTCCACACATACACATCATCTGATATGCTTAAATCCAAAAGGCTCTCAAGTTTATACAGCTTTGAGTTAGAAAATATGCATAAGAATTAAGATATGGTCAAAATGCTCACTAATTGTTGATATGAAATAATTACTGAGACAATGAAATCTCCTTTTCTGCCTGTATTTAAAGGGGAAGCGGCCCGTCAGCCTCATAGGTTTTAGTCTCGGAGCCCGAGTCATCTACTACTGTCTGCAGGAGCTTGCCAGTGATAAAGGTTCTGTATGGTGGTCTCTTATTTGATATCATTGCTTTCAACTTCAATGCAAAAATTCTGGTCTTTTCGACTGTTTTATGTGAAACAGGGGTAAATGAAGATGGATTATGAATAAGGATTTTTGTCAATGTTGTGTTAAATCCTAAGGTAGTGAAGGAGTGGTGGAAGATGTGGTCCTCCTCGGCGCTCCTGTAGACGGCTCTGAGAAGTCCTGGGAGAGAATGGCGAGGGTGGTGGCAGGAAAAATAGTGAATGGGTACTGCAGGTAAAGGATCACTAATTATCTCTTCTTATCAAATGTTTACAGTTTATACAGTCAGTGTTTGTAGTTCTTTTTGTCACTCTATTAAAACCTGTGGCAGTGGATCAGTAACTGACTTTCTGAGTTATCCACCTGTCAGAGGTGACTGGCTCCTGGGGTTCTTGTACCGAAGCTCAGCTGCACAGCTGTCTGTTGCTGGGCTGCAGCCAATCAGCATCCAGGACCGGCGGATAATTAATGTGGATCTCTCATCTGTGGTAAGTCCTCATACAATTGAAATAGACTAAAAGTGAAGAAACTGGAGTTCAGCTTGGAAAACAAAAATGAAATGGAAAATGAAGGAGCTGAAGGTTGTTCACTATGTTATTTTAAGGCACTAATAACCAGATCTATTCAGATATTCTAACAAGGTAATAATGACAGCAACACCCTGAATCTGATCTGATGTTTTAACTCAAATTAGAGTCGTCTTTGTTTTTAGAAGTTCCAGACTGATTCTTTATAAGGAAATTGATCTACTTGTGGGATCTCATTGATTGTAAATAGAGCATTGAATCTTTGTCCTCAGATTATCAGCCAATCACAATTCACTTAATTTTTAGCACTTTTAGATTTAAGTAAGATGTGAAAGCTAAACAGTGAGACAGCTTTAGCAAAAAAAGACTGTACATGGAGTTCTAACAAACACTAGTCTGCTAGTTTGAACCAAACATGACATGAAGAGTGTCAGAAATTTAACAGTTCTGTTCAAATATATAAATAACAAGGAGACCTGCTGTATGATTAAGTGAACTAATAGTTTTGACCTTTTATAGACTGAATATAAAGAATTGAATTTTCATCCCCAGATGGTCAGACAGTGATTAAGTATGGACAGAAAACAAGACAACGACATCATGGCATAAGTAGCTTATTCGGTCTTTATGCAATACAACACTGAATTTTACACCATTCATCCCAAAACATATTCACAATAAAAAAGCAGGAGAACATCAAAATTAAAACTCATATTCACGTATGTGACAGGACTGATAAAAATGCACTTCCTTTCTTTACTTTTAGACCCACAGAAGACGCATTTTTACATATGCCATCATACTTGACAAGATAAGAACAGTGTGACAACAGCTTTAATAAAAAGAGCTTCAACAAACACTAGTCTGCTGGTTTTAACACGGCATAACCTGAAAAGTATAACACATAAATTATATAAATAAACATTTATACAAAGTAACATACTGTTAAATATTTAGTTGAAACCACATATTTACATACAGTGTATAAAAATGCACATAACTCAAACTAAACTTTTACTGTTTTAGGTCAGTTAGTATTACCAAAATCATTTCTGGCTCCAGAATAACGAGTAAGAGAAAGTTTTAGGATATTTTTACTACTTTCTTCAACTACAGGAAGTTTACATACTTTAAGACTACTATCCGTTTAAACTATTTGAGTAACTGCAGATGATGATGTCTTGGCTTTGTAAACCTGTAATAGGTTAATTCACCACATGCTGTTGACCAGTTGAATTTGTTTTCGTTGAAAATGTGCGACTCAACCACAGAACAAGAGCAAGAGACCTTGCCAAAATGCTGGCTAAAGCTGGTAAGAGAGTCATTATCCACAGTAAAACAAGTCCTGCACTGACATGGGCTGAAACGCCATTCAGACAGGAAGAAGATATTACTGCAAAAACAACATAAAAATCCAAAATACTGTTTTTAAATGTGGACAAAATCTTTATTCCACATTTAAAATTTGTGGATTTTCTGTTGTCTGAAGGCAAAATTGAAATGTTTGGCCGTGGGTAAGGTGCTTAACTAATTTGTCTACCAATATGCACGTTGTTGTGTAAAATGTGTGTGCATTTGTGAAGGTGGGTGTAGTGTAATGTGCTCTGAGTGGTCAGTATGACTGGAAAGGACCTGTATAAATTTAGTCCATTTACAATTATCATTACTTCCATAGGAAAAGGAGAAAGGGTAAGAACACCATGCCAACTGTGATGTACAGGGGTGGCAGCATCATGTTTGGGCACTGGTGCACTTTATAAAATAGATAGAATCATGAAGACAGAGGAACATGTGTAAATATTGAAACACTGTCTCACAACATCAGTCAAGAAGATAAAACTTGAGCAAAAATGGGTCTCCATATCACACGATCAGTTACAAAGTGGCTTAATGATAAGAAATTCAAGTATCTGAAGTGCCCATCACAAAGCCTTGAGTCTTAGTCTTATAGACAGTCTTATATACAGCGAGATGCTTGTGGAAGGATACGCAAAACATTTGATGTAGGTCATGTGGTTTAAAAAGCAATTCTACCAAAATACTTAAGAAATGTATGTAAATTGTTGAATTTTAAGAGAGTAAAAACACTCATTTTTCTGAGTAGAATAAAAATAATTATGTAATTCCAAGTAACCTAAAACAGGAACAGTTTAGTATGGTAAGTACTTGTCTTTTTAAAGAGTTTGTGTAAGCACCTGTTTTCAACTGTATGTACAATTAAGTCCTGATTTCCTTAGATCGTAACAAAAATCTGAATGGTGTCTCTCAGGTGAAAGGCCACTTGGACTACATGCGTCAGATGGACACCATCTTGGTGGCAGTCGGAGTTCCCACCAAAGAAGTGCCAGGAGCTTCGTTTGTTCTTCCTCAGTCTCTAAAAGCCGCTGAGAAAACCGTGGACAATCTAGACCAAACCAACAAGGAGCAGCGAGTGAGTGTGACACAAAATCCTGCTGAGAAAGAGAAAACTTCCTCACGAGAGAGCGGAGATCGGAGAGAGGTGGCAGAGACAGAAGATATGGGTGATGGCTGGGATATTCCTGACATTACAGATCTGCTAGACTCGCTGAATGAGACAGAATCAAACGATGAAGTCTCGATTTCAAACAATGTATCCCCTAATAATGAGGAGGAGACTACTGATAACACCACGTCCCCGGATTTCCACGCACAAAACAACAGAGAGGAGGCTGACCTGGATGATGAGCACATATCATGGAGCTGGAATGATACACACTGGACTACAGATCACTTAAACAAATAAAAACTTGTAAAGAGCATGTTCCAGGATCAGCTGCTTTCTCGCCAGCTCTCAAGCTCTCAAGTTATTTTTTGCAACACAGACGCTTCTTCGATAGAAAAACATTTTTGTTTTTCTTGGCACTGTGACTTGCCAGAGATAACACGTGTATCGTAAGCTCATACATATGGCAGCTTTTAGAAAATGAATTAGCTGCCTTGTTTCACTACTTGATGTACTAATAATTTAGCATGTTGAAGACAGTGTTGTTTTTGTATGAACTGTAAAGGTGATCATTTGTTTTTAAAATTTCTCCTATGAGATCAAGTACCTCTAAAATTGTTTAGTTTGCAGGTTATGTGGATGCTACATAATCGGTGAAAACACTCATCCTTCCATTCACCTTATTGTCATGTGAAGCCTGGTTGCTAACCGTTCAGTTTCTGTGTGACTGAGGGTGGTTCAGTCAATTAGTTCATTTCCTTGAACTACTTATCTCCTGCTTAAAAATGTGATGCATCATTTATTAGCAAGTGAAGTTAGAGTCTTGCAAAAGTATTCACAAGCCATGAATTTTTTCCTTATTTTCTTACAGCTATGCTGTATTTTATTAGGATTTTATATGATTATCCAGAGAAAGTAGTGCATATTTGTGAAGCAATGGAGAAGTACACATAGCATTCAAATTAAATTAAATAGTGAGGCGCGGAGTTTGTGTTGGTGTATCACATAAAACTGCATTGAAAGATATTGAAATATGTGGTGTGATATGATAAAGTTCAAGGGGTGCGAATACTTTTGCAAGCCACTGTACGCTGCACTGCACTGATAACTAAAGCAGTCTCAAGTCTGTCATTAAACAAAATGTAAATGTTTTGCTATTTCTGTCTTTCAAACAAACAGTTGCAGGAAGTTCTGTTAAGATGTTTTAAATCTGATTTTCTCAAAGCTGCAGTATGTAACTTTCATAAAAAATGTTTTTTTTACATATTTGTTAAAATTATCATTATGTCCTGACAGTATAATATGAAACAGATAGTCTGTGAAAAAAATCAAGCTCCTCTGTCTTCTCCCAGTGCTCCCAGTACAACCTGCAAAAATACACCACTCTGTCAGAAACAACCAATCAGAGCCAGGAGGAGGGTTTTAGCGCTGTCAATCACCCTCTTGTACACACAACTCACACACTCCCCCTTGCTCTCTGCTACACTACAGCTGGATCTCCACAACATAGCCTTCGCTAATGCTAAGGCTAGTTAGCATGGCCACCGATGACGGCAGATAGATAGTTTTCCTGGAATGGTAAGTTGTTTCTTCATCATTTGCACATTTAGCAGTGCGTACAAGAGGGTGACTGACATCACTAAAACCTTCCTGGCTCTGATTGGTTGTTTCAGGTCGGGAGCGGTGCATATCTTCAGACAGCAATGGTAGCTCAGGAGGAGGTGGAGGAGCTCGATCTTTTCACAGATTATCTGTCTCGTACCATAGTGTCACGACATGGGGACAGTTTGAACAAATATGGAAAAAACATAATTTTGTAAAAGTTACGTGTTGCAGCTTTAATTGTATATTAAGTAAATATAATATTGAGTAAATATTGAATAATTTTGAGCATCAATACTTACCAATGAACCATTCTCCCTGTCTAATTCTCTTAGTGATTAAGCAGTTGTGCTTCCATAGTAATTCAGTCCAGGCTGTCCACCTGGTTGGGAAGAAGCAGAGGCAACTCAATCCCAGCGTGTTCAGCATCCAGCAGGTTGACAGCATCTGTGGCTGTGGCAGGTGGGTGAGTGGGGTCAGAGGCCAGAGGTGAGGTAGCGTTACTGGCAATGTTGGGCTCCCCTGAGTTGCGCAGAGAGATGGAGAGGGCTGGTGAGGGTCTTCTCGGTGACCGCGAGGAACAGCAGGGCAGAAGCTTTGCCAGAGCTCGCTTGAAGTCCCTCATGAACAGTGGATAGATGATGGGGTTGATTGTGCTGTTACAGTAACCCAGCCAGGTGATGGCATCAAAAAGCGCAAGTGGGACACACTCGCACACTGCCTGGATGAAGACAGAAGAATGTTTTTGGCATCAAGGCATATCAATGTAACTACAGGGTTGAGGTTGAATTAACTTTATTTCCAAAATATGTTGGACATATTAAAAATACAAACACATAAATGGTTGAAACAGTATCATTTGGTGGAACATCGAGTGTAGTTCTATTGTTTTATATGTTAACCTCGTCTGTTTAAATTTTAATATGAGCTGTTTTACTGTTGTAAGCAGCAGCAAATACAGTATATAAAAAGTAAATGCCATTCTGGAAAAAATTAAGTTTCTAAAACATTGCCTAAACCAAAACAGAAATTCTTGGAAAAGACGTTGGTCAACAAAAGAAGTCAAGGCCCCGATAAACGTGCGTGATTAAAAGATCTGTTGAATACTGACAAGTCATTGCAGCAAGACTCATTTGAAATATTTTGAAGTGAAAGGTAAACTAGGCTGCAACCCACCTGGTCAGGTGAACAAAGCCCACTTTCACAACAGGGCACTAGTTTGAGATTCATGAATAAAATCTTTCATGAAAATTTAAAAATAAGACATCTGTTGGATGACAGAAAGATGTTACAGCCATTCAGAACTGTTGTATTTCTAAATATAATTATTTGTTTTATTTTTGTTTTAACTGAGGAAATTGATCTCCGTCCATGACGTCTTTAAAATAATTCTGAAGTAACTGAACTAAAACAGAGCCATTCGTTTAAATGGCCAAATAGAGCTACAGATCGTCATGGGAACAATGGATGAAGATTATTGATCCTAGAAATAACAAATATAATGATTGGGGCCTAAAATAGAGCCCTGAGGCACTCTCCATTTAAGAGGGAATTGTGACAGCAATAGATGAATGGTGGTAGTGTAGCGGTAGAGCTGGTACCCCATATATGAGGAGCCGTTAGTTCTTAATGCAGCCGTCCACAGCGTTATTGCCCACCCTCGGTACTTTACTGGATGTCTTCTCCTCTTCCCACTCTGCCCATTTCCTGTCTGATTATGAAGGCCACTAGTGCCTCAAAAATCTTTAAAGAAATAGATGAACTCCTGTTTGACAAAAAAAGAGTAAAACCATTGGAGGGTAGTGCCCCTGAAAGATTTCCCCAACACACTATTGTCAGTTGTTGACATAGTGCCCACTAAAGCACAGTGGCACAGCCATTTAGCATTAGACCTTGATTATTGTATACAGAGATATTCATAAATTCACTGATTATTTCAGCTTTCTCATGAATTAAATCTCCAGTTTAAAAATTACAATTTCTTTGTTTTTTGTAACAATTCGTAAATTTTACACACTGAAGCTGACCCTACTCAAACTTTTTGAAAATGTCTGGTAGTTTGTAAACTAGATTTGTCATAATGAGTTTCTGACTCAGCTAGGCTCACTGCTTGTTAGCTTTAAGCTACATATCATTTGACATCTGATTGCTTGGAACGCTGATTTTGAACAACTAGGTTTAGACAGCAACAATGAAGAAGGAGACAGCTGTTCGAGGAGAGCTTCCAATACTATCAAGATGAGACAAGGAGGCGGTGGGAATGAGACAGAAGGGGGGGGCTGTGTTTCACACACCACATTGAGTGTGAAAAGAAAGGAGAGCACAGACACAGTCAAGTCTCTGTGCTCTATGTTATACAGAGGGAAAGGCAAGAGGGCACAGATGGTAAATCAAAATGACTGGATCATTGAAAGCTTGAAAAACAGAACAAGTGTCATTACTAATTTAGATTAAGCTGCATATTGACATTTATTCAGTCTCAAAGAGCATTTCATGCCACTTCCTTGTTTGTTATGAGTGTATATTCAGTTCAGTCTAATCAAAATGGACAGTTTCAACAATCTGAAAATTGTAAACGGTACTTTAGTAGGCTGTTTGCTTGGCTTTAAAATGAGTCAGACATACAGAGCTGAAATGCCAATCTATTTCCTTGTTGGCTTGGCAAGGCAGTGACGCCAAGGCTGGCCAACACAAAAATAGATCAGTATCCAAGTGTTTTTCTCTCAATCTTTCTTCCTAGTGTATTTATTTTTCATACTTTTCATGCTTGCAACACAACATAATTGGTGAGAAAAATCACTGAATCATATGAAGAAGAACAAGAGTCATTTCAGAAGACAAGATTTTGAAGAGGAGAAAGAAAAGTGTTGCAAATGTTTGTAGTGAAGACCTAAAGTACTGCATGTGCGTGGGAGAGGATTAAAGCTTTAAAGGGTTCATTGGCTGCAGTACCGTGTCAGCCAACTGTCAGGTTCTAATACTGACCTGAGCCATGTTGGTGATGAAAAAGGGTAACCAAGCGCTGAAGAAAAGTCCCAGAAGGACTCCTAGTGTGAGACTGGCCTTCAGTGCCCTCCGACCCTGCTTGTGAGCAAGACGGCGCTCACTGGTTACAGACAGCTATGGACAGTAGGGAGTAATAGAAAAATGGTAGTTAAAGAGGTACAAATACAATCCACATCTACTTTTACTGCTGTGGTGTTTTATTCTGTACCAACATTTGACATCAGGAATGAATAAATGACATTAATGTAACACATTTTGCCTTTGTTTAAAAATTAGAAATTGTTTGAAGTTGTTCAGTTGTTCATCACTAGTTGTTAGACAATAAATAACTAAAACAAATAATGTGGGGGTTTTTTTGTTGTTGTTTTTTTTTCATTTTTTAAAATTATTTACCTCCCTCATGAAAATTAATTTAGAAGACAAGCATGCTATAGAAAAATACTAGTTAACAAAAGATTAACAAAAGAAAAAAAGAGTTATCTTTTATTACCAACATCAGAGCTATAATACATAACCAGTACACACACTTATTTTTCAATATAACTTATTGGGTGTTTTAGGTATAATTCTAGGTATGATTCTAATTATTTGACCCATTCATTTTTAGAATAATGTAAGTTATAATCAATCAATCTTTCTTAGAATTGTTCCAAATCAGTCTTAGGATTAGTTCAAAAACTTTCCATTGAGCAATTCTTACCACATAAATGGAAGTGTAGGGAGATTTCTGGATATTTCTTTGGATTTAAGATTCATGTAGAATTAACACAAAAATTAACACTTTAACTAAAGATCAGAAGGAAAATCAGTGAGTCAGAGAATATTTTGTGAAATCAAGAATTAAACACTCTAAAACTATTCACTAATGAATAATTAAGTAAACAACACACAAGCGATAAAAAACTGATTAAAGAGCTAACATTTATTGATCACTCAGGAGTCTAAAGAAAAGGGTTTTACTGATAGATTTGAACATCGAGGAAAAGAATAAGGGGGATCTTGAGAGCCAGTTTTGATCTATCAGCTTTCAACAAAACTGAAAAGTGTGCCTTACTGGGTCAGACGTGGCTATTTACTTTTTCAAAACCAACTTGCTACTCTGGTGGTTGGAAGTATGGTCAGTTTCTCTGCTCAGACTGCGGTTCCATCTGCCACAGGTCTCTATGAGAAAGGCAGATGGTTCTGGTCTCTTCTGGCACTGGGCTTTTGGATGTCTCAAGGTTCTCAGCTTTAGATACAAAGGGATACAGACTTAAAGAAAAATAATGATGCAAAGCACATATCCCTGGTGTTTGGAGGAAAAACTGGAATCTTGCACAGCTTTACACAAAACTAGCTAAATGTAGCATAACCTGTTTCATTTTATAAAATATCATGTAAGCTAATTTGATAAGTTAGGGAAGTTTGGTCTGACTCTCAGGACTCTGCAGCCCACAGGCTTCCTAAGCGTCTGGGGGAGGAGACATCACTAAGGATTGATCAACCAATGAGATGCTGTCTTTGGGTCTTTGGATGCTGTCTTTTAAGACACCTCAAATTAAACAGCCCTAATGGGATGAGTAGAGTTGTAAGGATATATGAATATTTATGGTATACAGTTAAGAGTGTAGTTGGCTGAAAGATACTTTAGTTTAAAGCTCTTTGAGTGGTTAGGTTTATTAGAAAACTTCCATGTAAGTCTTTTCACTATTTCTAGGTGAATAGACTGCCTCCACCAAGGAGCTTATTTAATCCTCATATTTTGGAGATCTTGAGATGCTACTTTTGTGAATAAAATATTATCATGGGTAAACTTAAGTTCCAAAAAGGTCATTTTCAAGAGACCTGGAGAAAATCAATCTTTGTTGGTGAAAAGTCCAATCTGATGTGTTCATGTACACTACATCTCTGCCTTCTAGAAAACCTAACTGTGTTAGGGTGTCTGTTCTGTTTTCATCCAGCATGTCAGTAGTTTCTTTCTTTAGCTTATTTCCTAAAATTCATAACTTCTCTAACATTTAAAATGAATACATTTTTTGTTTATGGTGACATAAACAACATTTGAAGTCATAAAGGATTTTAAGGTTTTAGATGGATTCAGTTTTGGTCCTACATAGCATAGTTGTTCCTACATATCACTGATATGGTAAGATAGTGAGAAAGGATTTTAAAGCTGCTGAAACTGGATCAATTTAAAAAGTAACAAAAAAATAGATTTTTGGAAGTGATTTGAAGTGATGCACGAATTACAATTTGAATGTTTAGGAAGGTAATTGAAATGATGGGGACAGCCACATGAAAAGAATAAGAAAACAATAACTTCTTTACTACCTTTGTCCCTCGTATCTAGTCACTGGACAAACCAATCTTACTCTTATACTGAATCTTGCTATGAGACTTTAATAACAGTCTTTAAAAGCAACACAGTAACAACAGTTTCTTATTAATAGTCTCCAAGCTACTGTATGCATATCTTCCCTCTAGCTATTTTGAAAAAGGAGAATTATTCAACAAGCTATTTTTAAATGTTCAAGGTTGCAATGCAACCAATCAACTTCTTCTCATTGCTTAAAATTTCTGGTTTGTTTTTTGCCTTTATAAATGTCAATGACTTCAGTTAAGGAGCTTTTGCACTAACATAGCCAACTCTTATTGTGACCAGTTATATTAGGTTAGGGCACCTTTTTTTCCTTCTAAACTTCAACAAGCAGCGTAGTCTATATAAAACCTTCACTCAGTTTTATACTTCCTGGCCGAGTTCTCTGTTTCACTTTTTTCTTACCATTACATTTTGAGGCATGGGAGGTCCTTGATGACCACAGTCATATCCATCCTGCTGAGCTGACCTGGCTGCAACTCCAGGCGAAGGAGGCCGGGAAGGTTCTCCAAATGAAGGATGAGGGTGTGGAGGGTGGCTCAGTGCTGCAACTCTCTTTGCTTGTCTCCGTGCCGCCAGAAGAATCCGGCAATAGGTGAAGCAAATAGCGCTGGAGGGCAAAAAGAAGGTAAGCACGGATGCCACCAGAGCAAAGGGCAGGGTCACCCGCAGGCGGCACTGAAAGGATGCACCTCCGGACAGTGACAGCTGAAAGTAGGAGTCTGGGTATTGTTTGTCATGGAAAGAACTGATGTTACCTAGGCTGACTTGAGGAATTAGTGAGTATTCATTCCCATGACCTAAACTGTGCCAGTTCATTTCAATGGGGAGGAAGGAGGCCAGGGCTGCCAGACTCCAAGCAGCTCCAACCAGAAGTAAAGCCCGGGGTGGGGTCATCCTCTGCTTGTAGCGGAGCGGTGAAATAATAAAGAGATAACGGTCCAGGCTGATAACGCATAGGTTAAGGATGGATGCGCTGCAACACATGACATCGAAGCAAAGCCAAACTGGGCAAAAAGCAGGCCACAACACCCAGGAGCCACACAGCACGTTAAGCATGGCCGGGGGCATGACCACCAACGCCACCATCAGGTCGGAGAAGAACAGCGACACCAGGAAGCAGTTCGAGGTGCAGCGCAGAGAGCGATGGGCAAACACCAAAGCAATGAGCAGGATGTTGCCACAGATGGTCATGAGGATAATGGCAGTCAGCATGAAGGCCAACAACCATGGACCGCTGCCTGTGATGTTCCAGTTAGTAGAAATACGAGAGCTGCCGTTGAAGCTGCCCACAGAGGCAGACAGGTGAGAGTCAGTCATGGTGCTGGCTGGCAGTGATCCGTGAATCAGCCTCTAAGGGCTACTCTCCAGGCACTCCTCAAAGTTCCAAACTGGATCTCCTTCCTGGCAAAAGCTCCCACCTCAGAGCATTATCGTAGAGGTCTTGTTATCAAAATCCACCCAATTCTTCCTTTCCATGGATTGATATCTCCATATTGGGAGGAATCCCTCGTAGTGGAGTGGGCTCACTCTCCAGAGCCAGCAACAGACTAAATCAAATCCCCCCCAAACTGTTAGCCTCATCTCTCCATTCTGGCCAGGATGTCCTTACTTCATCCACAGCTGAGAGCCAGAATGAGCTCTTCAGTAGCTGACAGAGGGTTTTTAAGCTGCATGGCACAATGATGACAGGCGCCGGAGGAGGGCACAAAGAGAGATAAGCCTTTACTTCGCACATAAAAGCAGTGCCTAAGACATGACCCACTGAGGATGGAGAGAGATCCTCAAAAACATACACAAGAGAAAAAGACTCGGATAGTTTTTGTAAGTCTTTAGCTAAACAGAAGCTCTTTCTCTCTTAATCATAAGTCCTTTTATTCTGGGAAAAGGAGAAGAGAAGCAAAAACTGTACAAAAAAGCTGTACAACAGTCATTACCAAGCAAGGCTCTGTTCAGAAGTGCTCTACAGGTATCACGGTCCTTGTTCTGCTCCGCATCCCTTGCTGCTGTTAATCCCTGAGGTGGCCACTTCAGCGTGTTTCCCAGCCGAAGCACACGGCTACTGAGAGAGAGAGCGTGTCAAACATGGAGCTGTTAATGCATAACCATGCACAATCAGAGCCCAGATATGCTAATTCTGCATCATAGGAACTGTGTGGGTGGTCTTTCTCCTTGTTTGGTTGTGGTGTTTTTATCTGTTTCAATAAAACTATGTGCATTTTTGTAAAGCTTTATTAAAATCTGATATGTTCTCCTAAAGTTGCTGCAATGTTTTTTTTTTTTTCTGACTTTCTAGATTCAGTTTCTATATGGAGACAATTTAAAGATACCTGAACAGAATCAGATGCTCTGTTTGTGCTTTATTGCTATTTTTTCATGTTATACCAATAGGACCCTTTTACCTTATATGTAGATAAAGGTGCTTTTAGGAGCTAGAGGTGCTTAAAAAGTGCTTTTTCAGCTATACTTGTTTTTTTGTTTGTTTTTACTCAGTGTTATAATGTTTGACAGTTACTGTATACTGTCTGTATACCATTCTGTTGTAGCTCTGGTTATAAGTTTAGGCTCCTTATTGGGCTGGAAGAGGAGTCTCTGCGCTATTTTCAATTCTTTTGTATCCTCAAACAGGTTTTCTTCCGGTATATCCCTATCTTTAGCTCCATCCATCTTCTCGTCATCTCTGATCTCATGATGCTACCACCAGCATGTTTCACCATGGAGATGATGTGTTCAAGGTGATGGTGTAGTGATACTTTTCCACCACACATAGTTCTTTGCATGTAGTTTATTATTATTGTTATTATTTAGTAATTTTGGGCTCATCTGACTCGAACGGTTTTTTTCTTATGTTCAAATGATTTACTAAAGTTCTTGAACAAACGTTGGAGGCCTTCACAGAAAAATAGCATTTATACAGGAATTAAATCACACACTATTTACTAAATATATGACTTCTAAAGACAATTCATTACACTGGATTTTATTAAGCAATATCAGTGGGCTACTTTTCAGATTTCTTCATTGTGAAACATTTTAAACACCATGTATCTTTTTTCTACTTTGTGTTGGTCTATCACATAATATCCCAACAAAATATACTTGAAATTTGTTAACATGACAAAATGGGAGTATGAAAATGGGGGTCAGAGGGTATGAGTGTTTTTGAAAGGCATTGTATTTTACTTCACAGGTCAAATATTAGTTGCCAGTCAAGTCCCTTTGTGTTTTAAATATCCCTTTGTGTTTTAAATAGATTTGACTACCTGCTCATTTTCAGATAAAAATGTTACAACAATCCATGTAATTAATTTTTAGATCTAAATGTGCATTATTCAGAATGATCTTTCACAATATGAAGTATTGTAATCTTAATATTAAATATATTTTTACCTTTACAAGACCTTTTTTTTTTTTTTTTTACCTCATGTGTAGTTTTATTGATACTTTAATCAATTTTAGTAAAGATTTCCACTTTCAGTTTCACTTTCTCTGACGCCTCAAAGCAAGGATTGGTTCCAGATCTTCCAGCCTTTCTCCACATATGTTTTCTCCGGATGCTCCTCCCACGGCCCCTGACAGACCCATTATTTCGTGGACCTTTTTTTAGAAACATTCTGTGACTTCTGTTAACCAAGGCGCGATGCAATCACAATGTATTTAATCACTTTCTGGTTTCTTCCTCTTAAGTGCTGCTTTTTTTTTTTCTTAAACAAAACAAGAATCCCCAAATGAGAAAATGTCCAATAAGGAAATATGTTTTTAATAAACACCTGAGAAACACGAGGTGAAATTTGTAATAGTTGATAAATGGGCAATATTTTTTTTATTTGGACACAGATTTTTCCAAGTCCAGTGATTCTTAAAACAGTTGATAAAGAAACAATGATTTTTTTTTTTTTTCTTACTTCATGACAAAATAGCAAAAATGCTTACAAGTAATTATCATTGCATATCATTCCAGTAGTTGACACACATACTGCTAAATCCTCAATTCTAATGCCAATTTCAAACTGACTAATCAACACTATCACTACAATCCTATCATCTGCCCCCTCAGATCAGCTGCTGCAGAGCCTCCGACCTCCACACGAAGCCCACCACCTTATGGGATAGCGGTCCTACTGGTCCACCCATCCTCTGTTATGCCAAGTTTGATGATCAACTAAAAACTTTTGAAGAAAGAGAGTATTTAATTTCCGGTTATTATGACATAATACATTAACCCTGTTTTACAAACAACGCAACCAGTCAAAAGTTTGGCCTGATCCACACCTTCATTTTGAATGCTCTACTTTAAAATCCTGCTCAAGATTAATATAATATCGCTGACTAAATATCAAACCATATTAAATATCAAACATGCCCCTATGAAGCATGTTTCATCACACCACAAGTTGTTTTTTTATAATTGACAATTATTTTATTAAATACATCATACAGATTGCTCTCATCAGGCAGATACAAGCCTTACAATCATTATTGGGACAGTTAATCCGAAGGAAGACACAAATCAGACTGCAGCGCAGTGCAAACTGTGACACCCGAAAAGCATAAACAAAATCGTTGCAAAAATAAAGATTTAAAAAAACATCTTGATTGGTTGCAGTTACTGCTCCTGCTGAAACACAGGGGAAAAAAACAAAAACAAAATTATTCATTTGTACAAAAACATTGTAATTTAAGCGCAGAAATAAGACATTACTTTTGCAAATTGTCTTTTTGTTTTATTGGTGGTGCAAAACTAGTTTCACAAAAATCTAAGAATGAAAACAAATACATAAAACAATGAATTATATACCCCTATTAAGTTACATTATGTATCATATAAAAGGAATACAGACTTCAGCTAAAACATTTTGCGGGGTTTTTTTTTGTTGTTTTTTTTGTTTTTGTTTTTTTTTTGTTTCTGGTTGTGTTTGCCTACTTCAAACGAAGACATAAGAAACCAACAACAAAAGGCTGGCAGCAAAAGATGAAGATCAATGCAGAACCTATTAAAGGACCCAATAAAACCCAAACAAACCTTTTCGCTTCTGTGCAGCAGATAATGGGACCTCAGGTCGTTCTGACAGTTGGCATACGCCATGCCGAGTCCAGCTCCAGAGAATAATGTGATAGGCCACGTACGTCCTACAAAGGAGAAAGATGCTTTGCGTTGCTTTCTTTGATAAACATTGTTGGCAGAGGTAAAAAACATTTCCTTACTGCACTAAAGACTAGCGTAGAAGTCTGCAGGTTAGAGTACCAGCAGAAAAGTGTGATCATAGATGTCCTGTCAGATGTCCTCAATGATATCTGAGCTAAATTAAAAGTTTTAACATAAAGTACAGCTACAAATCCACTGAAACTGCTTACTTTTGAAGAACAGGACAGAAAACACAATTCCTAACCCCAGACCAGTACCTGAAACACAGAATGACACAGCAAACATCAGATATAGAGAGTAAAAAATTACAAACATACATTCCTAATATTATTCATTCTGCAAGCAAAAGGTCTAACCTACCCATACTGTAACAAATAGTTACAGTAGGTGTTGTTTTCTTTGTTAGTAACATGTATTAGTTTCCATGTATTTGTTGGCCAGAGAGAAAACAGTCTATTTCCACCACTAGAAACTTGCAAGACAGCACCTGTCAGACAACTAAGCAGGATTCATTTGGGTCAAAATGTCTAAAACACTTTTTCCCCCTAACCTTTTCACCTTTCTGGCCCCCAAAATAAAATCTAAAGACTTTCACTCTCAGCTGAGTATACAAGCATCACTAGCAAGACAATTAAACAGCGCTATAACAGCACAAATAGAACTGACAACCAAAATATTCCACTCGTATACTGATATAAAGAATGCGGTTTTCTGACTCCTTCAAATATTTTCTACCAGAAAGGGGGTCACTTAGAGCTCTTCTGGTTTGATCAGGGATCAAATGCTCTCATATCTGATACAAGAGATCAGCACCAGAACCAATGAAAATAGAGCGCAATAAAAAGTAATGTACAGTGAAACATAATTATGCTTGGGATCTGAACACTTTTTGAACATCATCAAAGTATTTAACTACAAAGAAAAATACCCTGATGTGCAGCAGTTTAAACTAAGGATGCACAGATATGAAAGTCTGGACTGATATCAATATTAATATTGCTGTTATGTCCAGTTATCAATATTATATATTTTCCTACCTTTTGTGACAAAATGGCAATGTTTGGGCATGGATCCTGGGAGAATATCTGAAGGTCCCTTCTTTTTATGATTTTGTAACATATAGACACACATTTTATATATAAACACATACTCAATTTATGAAGAGGATCGTAAGAACCCATAGCTGCCCACTGGCAAAAACAAGTGGATTCCTGACTCCAAATTTGAAAACCACTGGTCTAAATATAACTAACCTATAACTAACCTATAAGAGCTGATTTATCCTGTCATCTACTGCAAACATAAGCAATAAAAACTTCATAGAAGTTGAAAAGACACCACTATGGCGTTGAAGTAAATCACATTCATCTGCTGTGTGTACAAGGACAGGTGGACACTTTCTTGTAAAATCCTTTGAAGAGCCAGCTGTGATGTATGTTACTTACATTAATAATCAAATTAACTGCTTCTAATCTGGTTTTCTTTCACTAAATACAGTCTTAATCCCAAGCGTCGAATTCACAAACAGGTCGCAATAATGAACCCCAGTTTATTTACATTCACATCTGACTGCTCATTAAGTTGTCCTTTACCAGCCCTTTGCAGCTTAGCTTGTTAGCTTTTCGCCCAGTCAATGACAGCTCAGAACTACAATAAAAGCTACAGCCTCATGCTTTTTTTATCCCCTTATATTACAGTAACGTTACTCGCTGGAGACTGAGGAATATTTACCCAGCTTGATGACACCGTCTGCCAGGCAACGGTCCCACTTTTTTCCGAGCTCCTTCTCAGACATTCTGACTTCGCTCGCTCTAGGCTAAAGGTTTCAAAATGCAGCTCTTGGTGCTGCCTTCGAGGGCTGTGGGAATTTTGCAAGTGTGTAAAGAAATTGATGCAGAACTACGACAAAATGAAATAAAAATAATAAGACAGAATGAATTTGTGTATTAAAATCTTTATCTGTTTTACTACACAAAGATGTAATGTCTCGACAGAAAGTTTATCGTTGGTATACTTAACACACATGTGAATGCAGCATGAAGCCAGATTTTGAAAAAAAACAAAAAACTCTGCCACCTTGTGGCAAACACTACCAAACACATCAAATTGGGATAAGTATTCATATCCCTTAAACTTTTAATCCCATTTTTTACGTTGCAACCACAAATTACGACGTACTTATTGGGATTTGATGTGATAGATCAACACAACACAAACTAGTGTGATATGGAAAGAAAACAGTAAAGGCTTTTTTTCCAGAAAAATTTGAAAAAAACCCCCCCAAAAACGTGGCAATACTTTCTTTTCGTTTAAGTTGATATCACGAAAACTAACATCACACATCACCATGAACACACCATCTATTCAACAGAACATGGTGTTGGCAGTGTCATGCTGTGCACATGCTTTCCTCCAGCAGGCAAAAGGAAACTCATCTGAGTTGAAGGGAAGATGGATAGAGGGTAAATATGGAAAAGGCACTGTATTTCTTGGCCAATTAAAACAAATGATCCAACAAAATGTATAGATTCAATTTTATTGGACACACTCCTGTAGATTGTCATGAAGTCACAACGTGTCTAAAGCTGATTTCCTGAGATGACAATATACAGTTTCTAACAACAAACATCTCAATTACACAAAAAAGTTGGCATGTTTTAAAATTTTTACTTTGTACAAAGACGTGTCATGAGCTGGTTGGTACATTTATTCTGCCTCCAAATCCAAAAACTGAGAATAGTCCTTAAACTCAAATCCACTCTGTATGACCAACACACATATTAAATGCATAGATGCATTATGACTCATAATTCTGCAGCAGGTGAAAGTTTGTGGGGAAAAAAAAGCGCCAAAAGTTATTTTCCTGGCAACAAGAATGGAGTCTTACGATGTGGAGGGGTGTACTAGCTGGCTTTCCTTAATAGCAGGTGTTGCTGTCGGGTTTTCACTGATTTTAAGTGGATGAGAATGTGAATGTAGCAAAAGTTAACTCAAGAGGTAGAAACTGTCTCTCTGAAGAGCAACTGTGTCTTTTGGCCTAAAAACAAAACCAATCCCCTTCGCATCTTGTGAGAACCTAAACACTTTAATCAGAGTCACGGGTTATGTTCAATCCACTCCAACGTGACTACACAATCACTGTACAAAGTGCTACTTACAAGAGCTTCCATAACACACACAGGTAAATGTTTATGAAAGCGAAAATGCTGTGTTCAAGTGACCTTCACCAGAAAATTCACAACCCTCTTGTCTGCTTTGTTTCCATTCTTTTGCCCAACCACAGTTCAGGAAGAAGCTGCTCTGATCACTCATCAGACACTGCTTGTGGGGAATGCGCCCACTCCACTGCTGGTGAGGGGGGCGGCTGGTGGGCGTCGTCTCTCGCCACCTTCACCGACCCCTTGCTGATGGTCAAAAGGTCCCGAAGCTCCTTGTTCTCGATCTGAATGAGACACAGAAAAGAAGGCCGGATGCACTGATATCAATTCACATTCCTGTTACAGCGATTCACTAACACCTCTTTGTCACCACCAGGGCAGCATTTATGCTAATATGCTGGAAAATGTCCTTCAACATTTCCATTCAGGAAGTTTTCATGTTGAATAATTTGAATAAAACGACACCGGTTGGCATCGAAACGTTACGCTTTCCTTTTCATTTCGGGTTTGGCTCAAACCAAATTCCTGAATGAGCTGAAGCTGGGATGGTGTCGAGGAAGCAAACAGAAGTCATCAAAAGGTGGAGGAAAAATCCCAGATTCTCTGCTTTTATTGTTTGCAATGTAGAGATTTACCAAAGAAAACAGCCCTGGTTGGAAGGAAGGTGGTACTTTATTGATTAACTCTGAACCAGCGATGGATTTTTGGAATGGGGTGGATGCTAAAAATTTCTGACCGGTTGAATATTCCCAGCATTTTATTCCTAGCATCTACCAGGTTTAACGTCTTTAAAACTGGTAGTTCCCGTTAACTTTAATGTATAGCACGAGAGTAACTGGGATTTTTGCTTGCAAACATCAACATTCAAAGGTAGTCACTAAGTCAAACAAATTAAGACTGATAATTTACTGTATCACTCTGGGGCTTTCCCTCCAGCTCCAGTGAGATGCAGCCTCAGGTGACTGAAGCGGCCGAGTCCCGATGTTGCTCACCTCGAGCTGAGCCAGCCGCTCTTGAACGGAGCAGTAGTGCTGATCGTCCACCTGCACGGCTCTTCTCATCACCTGGCCCATCTCACATATCCGCTCCACCTGGCTTTGCACTTCCTGGAGAAAAATTAGCCAAACTTTGATCAGAGGAATTTTTAATTTAAGCCGTGTGAAAATGACTCATGTCTGAGGACGTAAACAAAGATGGCCTACTCTGGCATGGTCCTGATGAAGGCTGAGCACTGGTTTGGTGTCCAGCTCCTTTTTCGCCATCATCAGCTGGAGCATCTGCTTACGATACCGACCCATGATTAGTTCTAGGGCGTACTGGTGTTCTTCAAGAGACAGCCACAGTTCTGCAGAGACCGTAAAGAGCATTAGCATAGCATAAACCATCAATTAAAACAAGTCATCAGAAGTGAGAAATACCTTTATTTTCCTGTTGCAACTCCTTAATTTGAGTGTTTTCTTGAGTAAGAAGGACATGAGGCTTGTACTTCGTCAGCTCTTGAATCTCTGTTCTGTCTTCTGTGTGCTGAGAGAAACAATGACGAGCAAAAGGGAAGAGAAGAGAATTTGAAGGTTTAGATTTTAAACTGGTTGCTGGGAAGTTGTGGCATTTCCAATGAATACCCTTGAATCAGCACTCCGGTAGGATGAACGTTTTTCTGTTGCATTTCGTAAGGAAAAGGTAATGCATGAACTAATGCTGTTCTGATGTTCTGCTTGAATATTGTGAAGTTAAAAGAAATTCTTACACGGTTTTCAAACTTTAACATTTGATTGCTCCAGTATATTACATAAATATGCTTAACAGGTTTTCTTCCAGGATTGTCTGGTATTCAACTCAATATATCTTCCCATCAGCTCTGGTTATTTCCCTACCCTTGCTGAAAAAGGTTTGCCCACAGCATGATGCTGCCACCACCGTGGGGGTGGTCAGTTCAATGCAGTTGCACACCACACTCTTTAGATTTTTGGTCATACAAATTTCGACCATGTATTCTTTTCCATTCACTTTACAATTATGCATTATATTTGATTGGTCTCCCAAGTTTATACTATCAGTATGAAGTCGGATGGACGAGCCTACCTTGTCTGGGAGAGCATTTCCCACCTCCTTCATGCTCTGCACCCTCCGTCCGAGGGCCCCGGTTTGGTCTATCAGTCCCTCGGCGGCCGTGTCGTGCTCCTTCAGTCTGTCCAGAAGGGTCCGAGCATCGCACAACACTTTCTCCAAAGTGCACGCCATTGACGGATAACTGACAAGTTGGGTCGGTGACGTAGGAGAGCGGCTTCAACCCGTCAGCCGAAAATACCTCTAAATGGAGGCTTGTGAAGCCAAAGAGGCTCGAATGTCTTTACAGGAACGTTTTCATAGCCATGCAGCACCTACTGTGAAACTCTGTCGATGAAAAGAAGATAAACTGGACAAAGGGACAGAAAAATAAATTTTTTTGTTGTCAACTCCGTCGATCGCGTAGGGCAAAATGGAACGTCACTTCCGCATCCCCTTGCCTTCTCTTGTGCTGCATTCAGGCACACCTGAGAGCTTGGAAATTTTTCATTAAGGTATAAGTAGACGTTTTTACGTACTAAATGCGCACACATATTAAATTGTATGAACTAAATAGAACAGCACAAACTGTCTTTTAGCTCTATTAGTTTGCGTGTGTCTTGAGTTAAGTTGTCTGTAAAAAAAAAAAAAAATGTTGACGGGATCATACAAATTCCGATTTACATGAAATGCAGCAGTAATCTTCTCATTTTCTTGCCCAACGTATCATATTTTATTTTGCCTGGTGGATTCCTGCCATCTCCTGGCATATTCGAAACTAAATTTGATCAAGAATTTAATTGAAAATAATCAGCTATAATTTATTTATCTCTATAATTTGTTGTCAATTTTCAACATCTTTAATGTCGGAAATAAAGTTGTAATTGAGTTCAAAATCTATTGAAATATATTCTTTAGGTTTAACCTTAAGTATAACTAATTATGCCACAAAATTATATGAAAGATATTCTTATAAAGGTGAGAATTTTATCATTTGAATTGTTGCCATAGTGAAGTAAATCCCATTTTGTGCATAAAACCAAAATAGACTACATAAATGGCAGAACAGTAAAATTGTATAAATATCTCTTGATGCGCCTTTAAAAAAATGTGAATAAAAACAGATCAAATAAATTCCTTTTTTATAAAACTAATACTCCATTTATATTGCTTAATCTTTTCAGATTCCTATCAGAAGCAAACATCTTGGTTGACTGAAAGCAATTTAAAATCTGCAAGAGGCATGCATAACTTTGGGTTTAACTGTTCATTCTGTGATGACAGTTAAAGAGGGCGTTCTACGGGGTATATTTAGTTAACAGCGGACACTGAAAAAATACAGCTTTTCAAAGTATAACCAATACTGTACTTTGATTATATCTTGCTAAAATTAGGTTAGCAAACAACTACTAATTTTTGGAAGGATCCTATTGTCAATAAATACTTATACTCTTGCAAATTTTGTATGATAACATATGACAGACAAAACATTTGTCTTACTGGATCTCTGCATGTATTTGACAAAGTTTTTATAATATAGGCTACTTAGTATTAAAGTAGAAGCATGGGATGGTTTCTCTGGTCCTGTTCTAAATTTATTTTAAGCTTTCTTTGCAGTTATCGCTGATTATTTCAGACTGTGTTGTATCATTTGGCTGCAACATTTCTGGCCAGTAGAGATCACATGTGAGGTTCCTCAAAGATCTTTTTATGGGCCACTTTTAATCTGTTTCTATGTGCACCTTCCTAGCTCAGATTAATAATAATAATAATAATAATTTATTGTTGTCACCATGCACATGTACATATATGGTGATAGATTATGGGGTATATGCTAATTACAAAAAACTGTATTTCTCTTCCAGTCACTGAATATGTCCGATATGTAAATGTTTTGAAGGACCAGAAATTCCTCTAGCTTAATGCAAACAAGGAATCACTATCTTTGATCACAAAATATACTAAGTTACAGAATGACACTCAGTTAGACTCAGTGTGCACTATAGTGTAGCCATTCTTGAAAACATAGCAAGTATTAACGTTTTCCTTTAATAATAAACTGGATCTTAATAAATTACAATCAGTTCTCTCTCTTTTTTGGACTCTATGGCACTGGATGATATTGAGCCAAAACCCATGTTCAAGTTGCTTGTCAAGTGTGAGCCATCTAACCCTCTTTCCAGCAGGGCCAAACTGTCTCTCCGTCTTAGGTCACCATACAGATATGTTTACTCAGTGTTTCCAGGACCAGAACTAAACAAGAGAAGTAACATATAATTGTTATTCCTCTTCAACTCCTGAAAACCTGAGATGTTAGGTTATGTTTTATTATAGCTTTCCAGTAAAAACAAAAGCTAATCACTTCATGTGTTCTTTGGTCAGCTATGTATTTGTTTTAAAACTGCATTTCTTATTTTTATTTTACTGTACCTTTCTGTATAGCTAATCCCTACATTATAAGTCCTTTTGTTAGTAATTTTTGAGTGTTTCCTTTGCCTCTATAAAACGCTTCCTGTTATCTACGGTTTATATTGTGTTATACAAATAAACTTGCCTCGCAATTTGACAAGAGGTGTCAAGCGAATGTCTACCCAAAATAATGGTCCAAAATAATTCGGAGGGTTTCAGGAGAATATAGGACACAGAATGGAAGTCAATTTGGGAATGGAAACCAGTATTTTAAAAACGAATTAAACTATCCCTATTTTCTGTAGCTTTTCCTTTAAGGGAGAACATGTTCTTATAACAGATACAGCAACACGACTGCGCACCTATATTCTAATGTTTTTGACGAAGTAAAATGTTACCAACAAAACAACTGTGTGCTGTTGCCTTCTGTGTATTATCGCGGGACTTCAGAGCCAGCTGAGAAGGCTTTTCTATCCTTTGTGGAACCTGCTGTTGTCAAATATCGCGGGAGCCGCCTCCCTAATCACTACGTAATGTGCCGTGCTGCTTCTAGCGGCGCTGGTGACAGTGCTGAAAGCTGTTGGGGTAAGTTTTTATTAATAATTCAATTTTACTAAACTGTAAAATGTAATTTTGTTGCGTTCAATGACGTGTTTTCCTTTTATCATCCAACGGAGCTCTCGAAATAAGCTTGGTGCCTGTCGTTTGATGTTAACGCAGGCGTCGGGCCTGGGTGGGGGCGCCTCGCCATAAATCACACACAACGGGCCAGGGAGCACGGCAGCATGCTAGAGCTAATTGAGGCTAGCCACTTGGCTCCGAGAACGGCTCAGCGACATTGTCGAAAACTTAAATAAACAAGCTTCTAATGATTATAGAATGTCCCCATTTAATGTAAGAGATGTTGCTTTTGTCAAACTGAAGTCAAACCCTACAGAAATATGCAAAAACTGTCACAAGCGTGTGCTCGAGCTTCGTACGTACTTTCTTTGTTTTCCAGTCCTCGTGCCGTTAGCCTAGAGAATGTTTTGTTCTCTTCTCGCTGTCCGAGGAAAACAATTACTTCACATTTTAAAGAACCACTGCTCCACTTAGTGATCACATCCTTCCCTAAGGTCTAGAATAAAGCTTTATATTCTCACCCTGGTTTTGTCGTGGATTTTTTTTCCTTCTATTAATTAACATAACCATGGCAAGTTTAGTGTAATTACACTTAAAATAGATTTTGTCCAACGTCTTAGTTTATTGACCCATTTATTGGGACAATAAACAATTATTGGGACAATCGCTTGCTCAAGTTGTTCTTGAGAACCTAATGTATTTTTCTCACAACAACCAAATATGCATACACTGCCTCCGATGATTGCTGCTTTATTGCATATTTTCCCCGTTGATTTTATTTATTTGTTTATTATTATTATTATTACTATTTATTTTATTTTTTTTAAATTTCTCAAGGTGGGAAACGTCTGGGGCGTAATGGCTGTTTGGATTGAAATGTAAGCGACATGCTAATATGGTCATTAAGGTGATAAGAGTCATTAATACTGCCTCTGTTGCTTTGTTATACAATTATCTGAAAGGGAATTTAATGTCTCCGTGATTACGTCGTGATATCTTTCTGAGTTATCCATGTGTTGTTTTTTTTTTAGTGGAACTTGTTAGCTTTGGTTAGCCTGGATGTGACGTTTTCGATGGCGTTGCATACTGCAACGTGTTGGCTCAGGCCATGTCTGCTGTTCCAGCTAAGGATAGCGGATTGTCAGGAAGTCACATGCCTGGCTCCGTCAGAGCGCTTGTCTTTCGGGCCTTGGAATAGTTCCAGGCCCTGGCCTTTTAATAACAGAAAGGTTGTATTGGTTTTCTTTTTGTTGTTTACTTGCTATCAGGCTAAACCGTATTAACACCAATGATTAGCCTATCTCAGCTTGTCTGCTGATATATTTTTTTCCTCCATTTCGGCTTTAGAAGTATTTCTTCTCTAAGGCTGTTTTCACTGAACTACCCTCTGTTCTTTGTACATGACCTTTAACACACTAGCTATTCATGAACAGACAACTGATAACTTATTTACTACTGTTTACTGAGGAGTTCTAGTTCCTGAGATGTTCACAGTTAACTGTATAAAGTTAAGCTGAGAGTTTCACAGTTAACAGTATAAAGTTAAGCTAAAAGGATTTTATTGTTTTTCTCCCAGCAACCTGCTTTTCTCACCCCTGTAAGTTTCATGTTAACCAAGTTGAAGCTTATGATCTCACGTTGTAGGCTTTCTGAGATGTGGGTCGGGCTCATTGCGATGCAGGGCGGCATATCAAGTGTCATGGGGAGCCAGGGTGTTTACAAAGCAGTGTATTTAGGTCAACAACATTCTACCTTAACCCACTTGTTGGTGTTGAGTTACAAAATAAACTAATCTTCACACATGTACGCTCAGGATTTATTTTATTGGTTTCAAAAACCTTAAAGTATTAACGGCAGATTGTATCCATAGTACAAAAAGGAGGGGTTTGGTTTAAAATGGAGTCATGAATGTCACCACCCAGAGCAAGTGGATCTTTTTGGCTTTAGTTCTTCCTGACATGTTCGCTCCATGATATTGTGCACCTGTAAGATATCCAAGAAAAAGGTGTTTTATTTTTTTGTGCAGCGGTAAATAATCATATATTGTGTTAAAGCCTTAGATGTGTGTGTGCTCAGTGTTGTTCCTGTTCTTTATTCAGGAGAAAATGTGAAACTCCTATTAGCTGACGTCTGAACAATGTGAAATAATTTCAGTATAACACTGAATAAAAATATCACTGTATTTACACAAAATCTGAAAATAATATATAACATGAACTCATCACCTATTTAAGACAAAAAGGTAACAATTGTTCCTGCTGCTTCAAATTGTACAGTAATTTGCCGGTGCCTAGCTATCGTTGTCATTCTGAGGTTCATGTCAGGTGTTTTGGAGTCCTCTTCTTTTCCTTTTTTATTTTAACCCTAGAAGTTTACCTGAATGAGTAGTGGTTGGTTGTTTCTCTAACCTAGTCTTTTCTTTTTCCAACAGTATGAAGTGAAACCGAACTGAATTTTTGTACCATCCGCAACTGCTTCAAGTTCAGATCACAACTAAAGGAACTGAAGACAAACCTCCCAGATCAAAATAAGTTGCAATGCTGAAGCCACGTGGGGGGAAAAGGATCACTTCAAGGATTTAAAAACAAGAGAAACCAAATCCTGAAACGACCAAAGAACACGTACATCAGCCCAACTGAAACGTGAAAGAGAAACAATCCTATGCCCAAGCATATTCTAAGAAGATAACTGATCTGAAACCAGAAGTTTGTGCCTACTCAACAGCTTTGACAAAGCACACGTCCCAACGCTGCTCCTAGCCCTCCTCATCCTAACTACGCTGCCGACTCACCACTAAGGTGTAGAGTAGGCTGCTCTCTGCTAGTACCCTCCCATAGTCTCCCCGTCTCTTTATACTCCTCCTTTTGTTTTCTCTGTAACTTTTCTAAGCAGTGTTATTGCACCTGCAACTGCCTTTTGTGTGCTAGGTTTCTTTTTTTTTTTTTTTCTTTTTTTTTTTTTTTTTTTTTTTTTTAATTTTTTTTTTCTTTTTAAACTTTATGCAACCACCTAGATCTTGTGCCAGAAACCTGTTAGGAGTGTGCATGCGTTAAAGTGTGTGTATGTGTTTGTGTGTGTGAAGCTCAGCGAAGTCATCAAGATCCAGAGAATTAAGATAAAAGGAACAGTAAAGGTGAGTCTCAGTTACTGTCACTTCTGTATAAAAATCTGTCCTTTTATGTGCTTTTACTTAATGTCCAGCTATTTGTAACAGCTTAGGGTTTAAGAAGTTGGAATTTAAGTGGATAGACTATCCACTTAAATTGACATCCTGCAATAGGCGATTCCTTTTTTGTATCCAGGGAAAATTGACCTGTTCTTTGTTTTCAACTGCAGAAATGCAACTTTAGAAAATATAGTTTCCTTTTTAAATAGCTTCTTTCAGCTTTTGTGCTTCCTCTGACTTAATTTCTAAGCACTTCACTAATACATATTAAAATTAATATGGGATCTTCTACCCACAATAACTTTGACAAGCAGGCTCTTAGGATGTCCTGGTAGCATTAAGGTGTGGTTGACTGAACCATAAATAATTGGATTTTTAGTGTCACATTGGAAATTAAAATCTGGTCTCCACGTCATTTCTCTGCATCTCTTCATAACACCTTTTTCTGTTTGTTGTTATTGTTTTTGGGGAGCAAAACTTTAGTGTTTTTGCTCTCTGTCTCTTAAGTCATTAAGGATTTAGAATTTAGCTTCTTTTTTTTATTATTTTATTTTATTTATTTATTTATTTAAATAGTGTTGAATAATAAAAGAGGTTATTCCTCACTTTGATTCTTATTTGTAGTTTTTCAGATTTTTATGCTTTCCAAGTAGGGGGGAACATCAGGTTGTAGTTCGAAATAACCAACTGCTCGTATTGCATTGTCTCATCTCAGGGACTTGTAGTCTATTCTAAAACTCTGTATAAATAAGGTGAACTGGCCTATCCCCACCCGTTGCCCCCACCTAAGCTGATAACTCAGTTTTGTTGAATTGCTCTCACACACCCAACTTTGCATCGATTTTCCTATTCAGTCCTTTCCTCAGTAATTTTTGCCTTTCCAACCCTCCGTTTGGATTAAAGCCCACCTCATTTTTCCGTTGTTAGTGACACTTATCACACTGGCTGACCTATCTTCCTCACCCATCATGTTTGTTCCTCTCTTCACCCTTGCAGACATCCAGCGGTGTATCATTGGGTGGTTACTTAACAGTTGTCCTTTAAAAATCAAGCAAAAATTCAAACAAGTATTCAAGTTCAGCAAGTGCTCAAGCAACTTTGGTTCAAGTTTATGGGAAAATATGGGCAGCCCCTGGAAAGGCTTTGTTGAGTTTACCTTGCCTGCGTCACCACCCACCGCATTTGTTAGTGCTGACCTGAGCAGCACCTCCCCTGTGGGACTCAGCCTGTCGCCATATGGCCGATCCGTAAGTTTCACCTTCCCACCTCCTTTTCTTCGAGTCCCACCCCATCAGACACCCATCCACCCACCTTGCCCTGCATCTTTGCTGTGAATGGCCTAATCTTTCATTCTTTTCGGGCTCCCGAGACTAGCCTCTACTCAGTTATGTTGTTGCAGGGCGAGGGGTGTTTCAGTGACTAAACTCCAGGATTTTCAATTTTTCTCACAATTCCCAGAGAGCCTTTAATTTTTTTTTTTTTTTTTTTTTTTTTTTTTAAACTTTGCAGCACAATCTCCTTTAGGACATTTGGAGCAAATCATGTTTGGATTGCATGCTCCTGCCTTTTTTTTAATCAAAAAATACAAACAAGAAAATTGTAAAAACAAAAGTTGCGTGAAATGCCCACCCATCACTAAAACCCTGTGTGCTTTCTTTTGGTAGCTTTAGAAAAATTGCCAACTGAAAACGAAAAATATTTTTAAAAAACTCCTGAGAGTAAATGGATGTTCACGAAGGGCTGCTCATCGCGATAATCCAGAACAGGATCTAAAAGAAGAGGCTTTTCTGGGATTCCCTTCATTACCCATAATCCATCACCAGCTCTGTTCACTATAGATGCACTGCTATTTGAACTGTCTGTGTTTTCTGACCCTTCATCTTCAGTAGTTTTATTTTTATTAGCAACAGTGTGCTTGAACCATTTTATCATAACTGGTTGTGTCAAGATGTTAGCTTGCTTTCCCTGTGGACTCTTCAGGTCTTAAAAGTACTGTTATTGTCAATGGCTCTTAGAGTTAAAGATGATTTGTTTAATAGAAGGTTGTTATGGTTGCAGGTCCATTTTTCTCTGATCTTTGGGCTTTGTGTTTTGGTGTTTCTGGACAGGTGGTTTTCAATTTGCTAACAATGACTTTGAAAGAGACATTTGAACTCTTTGAGGATGTCTTACTGAAATATAAAATAAGGGAATTTGTAAGAAGTGATGTTGATGCATAAACTTTTGACATTAAAGGGATAGTCTGGAATTTTTTGAATTGAAATTATGTGTCGTGGACAGATGATATATCAGAGTTTGTAGAAAAGGAAATAAATACTCAGAACTGTGAAAGGAAAGGCTAGTATCTAGTCAAACTCCTGCGTTATAGCAGGTTTGAGCAAGTTAAAGCAGCTTTAACTGAAAATGTTAATATCCACTGGAAGCAAGCCAGAAATGATGGATATTACCCATTAAAAAAATGTCAGAAAACCATTACATTTGTCATCATTTTCTCAGCTGAAAGTTTGCGTCACTATGTTGAAGCTACATTTGGCAAGGCTGTCGGCTCTGTCCGTCCATTTGATCAGCCTATTGTGAGTCTGCTTGGGTAATTTCTGGTGACGACTTGGAAAACACACAAAAACAAGCGAGACTGTTGCAAAATCCAAAAGTTTACTTTTCCTCTTGGCCAACTCACAGTGGAGTGATGAGTCACAGCTCATGAGACAGATTGATCCACCTGGCAGCGCTCAGTGTAACTTTAGCGTAGTAACATGGACGTTTGGCTTGGGAAAACACCAACAAAACTTGAGACTCAGTGAAAGTGTAGACTGTTAATATCTGCTCATATTGTAATGTGTCCCACAAGTGTGAACATTTACAGTTTGACTTAAGATTGCTAAAATGTGGTCGTCACTGTTAGCCAACCACAACAGAAGATTTCTTGACTCTTCTTAGGGTGATATGTCTTTCTACTACAGGACAGTACAAGAGGTATTACTCTTAACTTCATAGAACCTCTTCAAAAAACCTGAACTATCCCTTTAAAACAGGGTGTCCAACAAACCTGCCACTTTTTTTTTTTTTGCATTTGTACAAGTGATGGGCAGTCATTTTCGGTAAATTGTGGATAAACAGCATATATAAAGCTATTGCCTTTTCCAACAGCATATTGCGGCTCTGTCCCCTGTGTCAGAAATGGAAAGGGGCTCCTCTGAACCCCCTGTTGCTCGCAACAGTGGCTCAGCCCCCTCCACCACTCCCATGCCCATACCCCGTTCCTCCTCTGTCTCTTGCCATCCTCATCCTGGAAGTAAAAAGTACAAGCGGACTCCTTTGTATCAGAGATCAGTAAGGGGAAATGTTGAGCAGTGTCCATGTTGACTAAGCTGCTCTGTGAGCTGCTGTTATGTCACCTTTGCTAACAGCATGGTTTGTAGATGTTTGCAGAATAAAAATGAACTAGGGTGTTGAAGTTTTTTGCAGCTTTTTAAAAATTTTTTTTTTTTTTTTTTTTTTTTTTTTTACACATGAAGTTCTAGTATATTCACTAAGCTGTTGGTGGTTAGATGAATCATTTGACCCTGTAATTGCAGCTGCATGAAACTGTTCGACAAGTCTCTGTGCTTGGATGCTTTAGTTGTTAGTTATTTGAGTGAATTTGGTTTTTTTGCATGACAAAATTCAGAATATTTACAACATGTGTTAGATGTGTGGCTTCAACTACACTGACATTTTTTTTTCTAATGAAAAGATAACCCCAGAAGGTTCCAATGTATTTTTATATTAATGTTTTTCTCACCATATTCTCCAAATTTTGCCGTTATTGCATGTTTTTTGTTAAGTTTGCATCAAACACTGCATTGATTTGGCTTTCTCACCCCATTTTTTTGTTATATTGATGCACTGCCAAATGCATTTACCAGTTTGTTCTCTTTTCAGATGAGTTTTGACCCTGGCATGCTTCATAACAATGGACATACTGCATACGCCAATGGCTCAGGGCCTGGCATTAGAGAGACTGGTGTGGTGGAGAAGCTGTTGACTTCCTATGGATTCATCCAATGCTCAGAGCGTCAGGCTCGTCTTTTCTTCCATTGCTCCCAGTACAACGGGAACCTGCAGGAGCTTAAAATAGGAGGTGAGGCCTGAGATGAACATGAAAACTCAGCCAACTCTAAAGCGTCCGGAATTCCAAATGAAATTCCCTTCTTCTACTTTGAATCGCTCTAAAGTTTCTTGTCTGGTTTTTTTTTTTTGTTTTGTTTTTTTTTTTTGTTTTGTTTTGTTTTTTTCTTCTACCCTCAGATGATGTAGAGTTTGAGGTGTCCTCTGACAGGCGCACTGGCAAGCCCATAGCAGTGAAGCTGCTTAAGATAAAGCCAGAAGTGCTGCCAGAGGAGCGCATCTCGGGCCAGGTGGGGCCAGACCTGCACGTCTATCCCTTTACTGTGCTGCATGGTTATATTCATCCAGTTAAGAGCACCGTTTTATTTTTGGTTGTCATTGTCTGTCAGCTTTACTGAGAAAATCATTTTTCTGTTTCCTCTCTCCAACATATGGGTGACTTTTCCTTACGTTTACATTACTTGAATTTTTCTCTCTTTATATAATTTGCTTTAGGGATGTCCCGATCCATCTGTTTTTAAATGACTAGTATTAGTATACCCGATTAAATTCAAATCCTGATGCATTTTGCTTTTCTACAGTCTGCAATTTTCTGTCTGCTTCAACTGCCAGAAATAAATGCTGCTATTTCTGCCTTCTTTTTTAGGTTTTCTGTCTTGTGTAAACAGCTTGCAAAACTGTATTACATGTCCACTCTGTATTGTGTGTTGTCACAGTGTACCCTTGGCATTGATTTCGATAACTTATGAGACCAGGACTCTGTATTTGTCAAGTGTGCTTTTAAATGACTCTGAGGGGTATTTTGGACTAAAGGTCTTATTAATTGGGACATCCCTACTTTGCACGCCTGATTGTTGAAGGTTATTGCATGAACTTATTCTGTCAACAGGTCAATGTCTTTGGAGATTTTTCTTTAGTGTCTTAGTCCAAAACCAAATGCACATTTAAATTGACTCGCTGTGCCATCAGTTGCTCAGATTTAGGAGTTAAGTGTCAACTTCAGGGTTCAGAGTGCTTCCTCAAAGAAACCCTGAACAGTTAACTCATAGAGCTGTACATGAACGTTCAAAACACATTGAACTGCAGTTGAGTTCATTCTAATAACTGTTCTTCCAAATTCAGCCCTGTCATCATTACATGTGAAGTATGACCTGATGATTTTGTCATGATTTGCAAAGCCTGTGGTGTTGGGCTAGATCTGAAATATTCCCCCTTTTATGCAGGTTGTCTCATCAGTCCCTTTGAACTTGGACGGAAAGGCCGCTCCAGGTCAGGTTCCCACTGGCAGTGTTTGTTATGAAAGAAATGGGGTAAGCAAAGTGACGTGAACGTCTGTTATATATTCATTAAAAGTCCATCTTTTTATCGTTTATTATTAATCATCCTGGATATTCCTGCTTTTTTAATTAGATTTTTGTTGTAAATTTAATTTTTCAAAATCCCTTTAATGCTGTTGGATGCTTACTGCAGGAAGTTTTTTATCTGACCTATACCCCTGATGATGTGGAGGGTAATGTCCCTTTGGAGACGGGCGACAAAGTCAGCTTTTACATGGAGACAAACAAGCAGTACGTTATAATGCGAATAATATGTCATACTGACTTGGACTTGATCTCATAGTAATTTCTTGTTTTGTGTTTTAGTACTGGTGCAGTGAGCGCTCGTAATATTCAGCTTGTGAAGAAAAAGCAGGCAAGGTGCCAGGGTGTGGTGTGTGCTACCAAGGTAAGTGTTGCTGTATAATAAAGATGTACGGTATTGCAAAAATATTCATTCCATTCAAATCTCAAACTTCATGACCTTTATTGGGATTTTATGCAATGGAATAATGCAGGGCCATAATCAGAAGTTGCCATTAACTGGGTTCTATCTGTATGCAGTTTATGAATGAAGCCTTTCTGTAAAGCCTTCAAAGGTTTAGTGAAGAATCGGTTTCCTGAGGACCAAGGAACACAGCAGAGGGGTCAGGGAGAAAGTGATGGAGGGTTAAGGCAGGGTTGGGTTAGAAAACATAAACTGATGGTTCCAGGCATGGAGAGAATTACTTAAGGAGGAGAGGGGAATTTTTTTTCTTCATCAAAGACAGGAGAAATCATCAGTTGATGGAAACATGAATGGCGCTAAATGCAGGGCAGTCCTTGAAGGGCAGATGTTGGAGGCTGCACAGGACTTGAGACTGGAGTGTAGTTTCACCTTCCAATAGGATAAAAGATTTAAAGAAACAGCAAGAGCTACAGTGGGCAAGGTTTAGATCAAATCATCTTCACAGATTGACCCAGTCTAAGTTTCCTAGTGATTCTGAAGCGACTATGGGTTGCTTTGGCTAAACCGGAATCTGTGCACCCAGTTTCAGTTTTCAAGCCAATCACTGATCTCGAAAAAGCCTGATCTGCCAATTCCGATTTTGGCTGATGCTGTTTGTTTGGGAGGTTTTCTGTTTTTTGTTTGTTTTTGTTTTTTGTATGTGATAACTTACACTTAGTAAAATTAGCAATAAAGTTGCTAAATTGGCAGCTGTTGGGTGACTTTTGTTAAACACACACATGCAGATGTGACCTGATGGGCAGGTCTGTGAGTCAGCCCTCTCTCACCATGAGGCAGAGGGGGACAGTGGCTGATTTTCAGACCTTTGCGTATGTGAGATCGGATGATAAGATCTGTTTCTCATGTAGATTTCAGCTGATCACCCAAAGTTAAGGAAATCAGGGCTGCTCTATCAGGTGGCAGATCGATCAGTGCACCTCTAGAAGCAACACTTGCTGCTCAGATGCTCTTGGTGCAGTATGACTAAGGGCGTTTTTGGGGAGAAATTTCAGTCAATAGATGGACAAACGTGGATAGAGATGTTTCCCAAAAGAGTAGCTGTAATTGCAGCAACAGTTGGTTCTAACTCGCACCACAGTTTTGAAATTGTGAAAACCATGTAAACCTTTTCTTCCACTTCAGAATTATGTATAACTAATTGTGGGGATCTGGCTCATTAGATCCCAGTTTTGTGCATTAAAGCTTGTTGTTGTAACCTAATAGAATTTTGAAAAAGTTCAAGAAGTGCGAATACTTTTTCAAGCTACTGTTTTTGTACAATTGATTCTGGTCTCAGAATGTCAGCTATTGAACATGTGATTTTACTTCTCATTCAGGAGGCCTTTGGATTTATTGAGAGGGCAGATGTGGTGAAGGAGATCTTTTTTCACTACAGTGAGTTTAAGGGTGACCTGGAGGCTCTTCAGGCTGGAGATGATGTGGAGTTCACCATCAAAGACAGAAATGTGAGCTGCTGTTTATGAATAAAATATGGCTCTATCTGCTGTTGCTTGATTATTCACCGTAAATGCCTTAATGTTTTATGTTTCTATAGGGTAAGGAAGTAGCTACGGATGTGCGCCTGCTCCCTCAGGGGACCGTCATCTTTGAAGACATAAGCATTGAGCAATTCGAAGGGACTGTTGTTAAAGTTATTCCCAAGGTTCCCACTAAAAATCAGGTAAGTAGAACACAGAGCTTACTGGTTTTAAAAGGAAAGTGAAGAGAATTGAAATGTACAAACTCGGGTATATAGTGTAAAATGCACAACTAACGAGACCTTCCTGTTCCTGCAGAGTGACCCTCTGCCTGGTCGTATCAGTACAAGAATTGGTTTCTCTGAGAAGGAGCTTCCTTTTGGAGAGAAGGACACAAAGTCTAAGGTGACTCTCTTGGAGGGAGACCACATTCAGTTTAACATCTCCACTGATCGCAGAGATAAACTAGAGAGGGCTACAAACATTGAAATCCTCCCGGATACGTTCAACTTGACCAAGGAGACCCGTGAAATGGTTGGATTTATTTATTTTCTTCAGAGCTTTTGTTAATTGGGAGGAGAAAAAAAACATCTTATATCCATTCATCAAACCTTGCTCTCCCTTAGGGGGTGATTGCAGCCATACGTGACGGCTTCGGTTTCATAAAGTGCGTGGATCGAGATGCGAGAATGTTCTTCCACTTCAGTGAGGTCCTGGAGGAGAGCCAGCTGCATATCTCGGATGAAGTGGAGTTCACTGTTGTGCCTGTAGGTTCTGTTAAGCTTTTCACAAAAGTATGTATTACCTGAAACTGGTTAAGCAAGTATATTCTGATTGTTTGTCACTTACAAAGCTGAAGGAAATATTGTTTCCAGGATATGCTGTCAGCTCAGAGAAACCATGCAGTGCGTATTAAGAAACTTCCCAAAGGAACGGTGTCCTTCCACACCCAGTCTGAGCAACGCTTTGTGGGCGTTGTGGAGAAGGAAGTCGTTTCAGCCTCCAACAAGAACACGAGCCCTACGAAGGGAAAGGAGAAGGTATATCTCTGCACTAATGAGAATGAGTATATTAGCCAGACCTCCCTAGTTGTTTTCCAACCATTATTGTAGTTTATCATCCCTCTTTGCCCACCTCCGTTCAGTTTTTAGTTCTAACGTTGGTCTTTGTTTTCTCCCTCAATGACCACCTCCTGCTCATGCTTCTTTGGTTAGAAAAAAGACAAGGTAGGACTGAGATCTGCATGAAGCTACATGTGAAGCCATTATTTTAGAGAGGAACTTGGTTGGTTGTTGGACTTAATTACACACTAACACTTAGCATAACGACTGCCTTAGTTTCATGCTACCTCAACTGAACAGTCTTAATGTCATTTAAAAAAATAGGATGTTCACAACTGAATAATGCCTTTTATAAGGCATGCTGTCTAATAGTCTCTGATTTTATTTAAGGGGAAAGTTGTAGAAAAGGTTTGTTCTCAGGCCCTTTCATATTTTTGAGTTTTTAGTCAGCAGCATGGTATTGCATCACCTAGTCCATCAGTAGTAGGGCTGCACAATTAAAATAACTGTAATTTTTGGCAATTTTTATATTGGTCTTCAAGGTTCAGGGGTTTTAAGTGTTGTCAAAAATAGCTGGCAGCGAGGTGTGGGTGATATGATGGCATTATATCATGAAGGATTAGAAAACATGTTGACTAGCTGCCAGAACAGAAAGAGATCATCTTTAAATGGGGCCCTATGATTTTCACCTTCAAAGATAACAAAGACAGAAATAGGATAATATTTAATTCATTGTAAAATAAGAAATATCATAGAATTTTGTTTAATAATGTATCTGATCCAAAGAATCTGGGTTTTCAGGAACAATATAAAAAAACAAAATAAAAAAAAGACCCTTAATTTTACACCCATTGTGCTGAAGCTCTTGGTGAAAGAGGAGGGCCTCAGCATTCTCAGGCTGGGAGAGAGGGAAGCACAGAGCAGAATGCTGCTCGAACACTAGGCATTGCAAAATTATGATGTTCAAAGCAGCGCACGTAGTTCATAACGTAGGTGAGAAACTCCAAGAAAACATGATGCAAGCTGAATTAGCAATGAGTGATCTGTAAAGGAAGTGAGCGAACTTCAGCAGACTCCTCCTTCCCTCCTAGATGGGCTCCCACCTATGGCATTATATGACCAGTGGAAAATAATTGAATATTTACCATTTAACGACTTGGTTGATACTACATCCTATGTTCCATCTTCTCCTTCTTCTGCCTCCTATCTACTCCATACTTATGGGTTTTTCCAGTTTTCCTCCTTAGAACAGGTTGTAGGTAACATTCCTGCTTTAGAAGGCTTAAAGTCACAAACTCAGTAAAGGATATCAAATAATACATCTATATATTTTCAAGGTTTTAAAATTATATATATTTTTTTTTTTTTATTTTTTTTTTTATGCTATTCGGTTAAGTTGGAAATCTAATTAAAATTTAGATCAATTATCTGGTAAAATCATACATAAATATTCCATTTTTTTTATTACGTTTTACTGTGGTACATGATGAAATACTTTAGTGAGACACAGGAGCAGTTTAAATAAACCCTAACAACTGATGACCTGCACAGCAACCCAACCACAGACAAATTCATTTTCTGTAATCGTGTTAAGCCTGCTGAGTGATTTTGACTGAAATCAAATAAATTCATGATGTGCTGCAACACATCACCAGTAATGATTAAATAATAACATAGAAAATACATTCCATTAAAAAAAACAAAACTATTTGTTCCTGTTTTGGGCCACTGCTGGTGTGACATGTTTACATTTGAGCTCTAAATGACATCTGCCAAACCTCGGACAATAGGAAAAAGTAATTGAAAGATTTTTTTTTTTTGTTGTTGGTTTTTTTGTAACTTAGTCATATTAAATATAGTCATATTCTGTTGTTTTTGTTTTGTATTTTTTTTTTAGCTTACAGCAAATGAAAACAAGGCATTTAAGATCAGAATATTAATCAGACCAACAAAACAATTTAATACAGAGGGCTTGCTCAAAATGAATGTCTAACTGCTTAAAGGTTGCCATTTTCAAACAGTACTTTTAATATGACAAAGCTTAATTAGAACAAATATTTTAACTTTTTGAATATGACTGTATATCATACCAACATTTTCTTTTTCCACAAACGGGCCTATTTTGCAAGGAAAATTCTTGCTCAGAACTGTTTTTTTGTTTGTTTGTTTGTTAGAATTGAAATGCTTTGTGTGGCAACGGCAGTAGCTAAAACTTAATTATGCAGCCCTACGCTGTAGGTTCTAACCACAAGCTGATGCCGGGAAGATGATGCTAACAACCACTGCTACTCTAGAATATTATAATGCACACACTATTTTCACTTCTTTGTCATCTAATATTCTACATGCTCCCATCACCTGAACTGGTTTAGTTGTTTCTGATTTCAGACATTGCCAACTCTTACACCTCCCTTGAGGTTTTTTTTTTTTGTTGTTGTTTTTTTTTTTTTGTTGTTTTTTTTTTTGATTCAGTTGTCAGGACACACATTTAAAGGAACAATTATCCTGTCTGTAGGAAGCTGAAGAGGGAGTGATTGCATATGAAGACTGTGGTGTGAAGCTAACTGTACCATATCACGTCAAAGACCTGGAGGGAGGAACTTACCCTCAAGCTGGAGACAAGGTAATCTTAAGTGATGTCTTGTTTTGTTTTGTGAATCAAAAGCTTATTCATTGTGAAAGTTGCTTCCATATTTCAGTAACTGCCTCTAACAGGAACACATTGCCTTGACTCCCTTTGTGATGACAAACTGTTTGTCCTCTAGGTGGAGTTCTGCATCAACGAAGTGAAGCGAACGGGCCATCAGAGTGCAGTTTCTATCAGGGTTCTCAACCGCAATGCCTCCAACTCCAGAAGACTGCACGGATTTGTCGCTGCACTGAAGGATAACTTTGGCTTCATTGAGACAGCAAATCATGACCAGGAAGTTTTCTTTCACTATAGGTAGACTGGCTTTGGATGGAGCAAGTGCTTGCAGGTTGAAAAATATGAAAAGAACTGACGCGTGTTTTGGTTTTTCTTCCAGTGAAATGTGTGGGGATGTGGATAA